>JAZGUH010000158.1:0-1253106 GCA_037893225.1 Hippasteria phrygiana
GCAGTCGGAAGCATGTGAGCCACAGGTCAAATCATTTTCAGCTGACAACGAACAGAAAAAAATGTCGAAAGTTCTATCTCGGTCGTTGAGCTTGCGGGATCCGGGCGGGCGATTCAAGTCCAACACCTGGGACAAACTGGTCAACAGGAATCGCAACAAGAGGCTATTGGGTGAGTACAAAAATGCACATTGTCACGGTGTTTGCCAACGTCTTTCTTCAGTGAGGATGTTTAAGGAGTTTACTGTGGTCATTTTTGCCGCTTCTAGTGAGTGCTTTCAATTGTGTAATTCCATTAGCGACAATGTGTTTTCACGGCGTAAATATGTTGAGTTTCAGCATTGTTTATGCTGCAGACTTGTACCCGGGGGGGGGGGGGGGGGGGGGGGTCAATGGGGCATTTAAGTAATTTAGACAATACGAATGCAGCATTAAAATTACACCACCAATTTCATAGAGTCCAAGCCCCCCCCCCCCCCCCCCCCCCCCTGCTTTTTACATTTTGGGTCACAACATTTTTCAAGCCACTTGAAAACAAAAACAAAAAATTGCCCCCCAAAAAATTGTGTTCTGGATTCGCCAGCGCGTACTTAAGTTTTATTGCTATGGGATTAAATTAATGTGTGTGACTATATAGTCGCCGGGTCCTTTTTGTCACTACTCGTACGTACATGAGTGGTGACAAAATGGACCCGGCAACTATATAGTCACGCACATTAGATACGAATCTGTGGTTTTAAAAAAAAATTATGTGGTACACCTGTCAATTTTCTTGTGTAAATTGTACCAGGAACTATCTGTCTGAGTAGTGTGAACAGTCAGCAGTTTTGTTGCAGCTTATTATCTCTGCCAAGCCAATTTTATTTTTGGGGGCTAAATATCAAAATCTAAGCCACATTTTCTTTACTGATTGAATGGTGCTATTTGGTTTTTGAAAGAAATGGTAATTTTTCTGTAAAGTTTTATCTAAAATTGGAAATCATATATATTTTTTAGCATACCAATAGGGACTTTAATTGAAAAATACAATCATGAAGAGTGAACTTTGCCAAATGTACACATATCATTCAAACCTGAATCCCCCAATAGCTTGGACATTGACCACAACAACCCCATATCAGTAATACTCAGGTGTGGCATATTTGCAGTGCACATCTACTCTGCATCTAGTCTATTGGATTCAGCAATGGATGCCCAAGGTTTTGTTTGAATTTAACACAGTGCTGGAGTAGTGGATGGACAAGGCTAGCCCAAACCTTACTAAGGGTACTTTATTATTGCAACTGGGTCAAGTAAATTATGGCCCAGGGGTTTGGGTCTCAAAATGGAATTCCAAACAAAAGTTGACTAGCAAAAGTAGCATAAAATTATAACTGGTATCGGGGAACCTAGAAATCACCTACCCCTTCCTTGTTGGTCACATTCTTCAACTTGAATTACATGTAGGTCATGTGGACATAAGGACTGGTTGCCCCTGCCAACTTAATATTATTTCACAAAGTGTTACTGTAGAAGTTTTGCCAGAAGTTGCCCCGAATGGCCACCAAAAATGACATTCATTTACAACAGTGCCATGCCTCAACACAACTTGATGGTAAACCCATATAATATCGTGGATATTGTAAGTTTGTAACTGACTCCAAAGTCTATAATGTGAGGCATCCATGAGTGCAGTCTTTCCACTGTTCAGGGAGCAGTATTTTAGTTTGACAGTTGGTTGATGCAACTGGTCGTAAATTTACACTGTGCTAAGATTAAATGTGGCACACATAGAGTGATGAGTTGAACAGGTGATGTAGCATGGCATTGAAAAACTGTTACACTGCCTGCATTTGAAAGAATGAATTCAATTTGATGCACCATACAAGTGATTCTTGAGAATACCTGCATTTCCAAACAGGCCTAATTGGAATGCATTTATCTAGAAATTAAAATGTGGTTTAGTTGTATTACCCAAAATCCCAAACCTTTAAAGGTACGATAAAGCATTTGTAGGGCTGTGTTCATACTTGTGTGATAAAAAATACATAAAATGACAAAACCTGCAAACATTTCACAGCTCAATCTGTCATCCGAGTGATGAGAAAATAGTGAAAAACTTAATATTGGTGAATTTGTGAGCATTCATATTGGCTTATTTAAACTGCTGAAAGTGAAATAAGGAACAGCTATTTATAATGTTTCAACATGGTTTCAGGTACACTATTCTCAAAGATGATAGCATTTCAGATGGAAATATATCTCATGTACAGTGTACCATCTTTATAAACAATAAGATTGAAACTAAATACATTTTTTATTGTTACCTTAGCCCCCCCCCCCCCCAACAAATTTTTTTTCTGCTTCCAATTACATGGCATTTGAAAATAGGGTAGGTAGGGAAATCTTTTTTGTTGGCAATTTTTGTGGTGCTGATCATATGTAGGTGTCTACGTGTAGTCAAGGTTCAAAGGTAGTATTGACAGCATTTTGTAAAATTTGTTTCCCCTTTTTTTGCAAAAAAAATTAAGGTTGGGGCTGTTAAAATATTGTAGGTAGGGTAGCAGAACTATTTTTTTGTGCCTAATGTAGCTATAGATAATACCTTTACGCTGGGTTTGTTTTTCCCCAAAATGTTTTAATACTGTTGGGCTGCAAGGTCTGAAAACTCTATACCGTCTGGACTTGTATTGTGCTGCCCAGTGAAAACCAATATCATTTCTTTTGTTACTGCCGAACTGTATGCAGTCCCCAATTTGCCATTTGAGTGGTCTCCTTTACATCTTAACATGACCATATCTCCTTTCTGTTACACCCCGTGGGATACTAATCCTGCCATATTTTGTTTGTCAAAAACTTGTTGTGATTAACTTGAGAGCTTAAAAAGTCATTTGTGGCATTCCTTCGGGATTGCACACAATGGTGCAAAGATATCTGGTTTCCTGTTGGGCTACCCAATTTGAGCTTGCCCTAGACCAGGGTCCATTTTATGGGGTTTCTTAACGGTAAGCAGAAAAGTTGTGCTGACTGTAGCAGAAAAACTTTGCTAGCTTAAGTGCTATTTCAGAGCGGCCAAATCTTGCTAACACAAGAAGATTTCTGTTGTCGCATTACTATTTTAAGCAGATTTTGCCTCTGAAGTTAGCAAGCTCTTCCTGTGCCCAAAGCTTATGAAATGGACATACATTTAAGGTTCCATTAGCAGGGATTCAAGTGCTCAGCAGCCCTAAGATTGGGCTCAGAAGAGCAGAAATCTACAAATAATTGGAAGTTTTTTTAATTTACTCAGTTTTCGAGCAGCATAAGCCAATAAGCAGACAGAAATTATCCTAACAGAGCATACTTTTCCAAACATTGAGTTTACAGATTCTCAGAACTTTAAAACTTGAATGAGATTATAAAATGGTGCTTTTTTGCAAACCTTTACAGTTATACAAAAAAACGGAAAGCACAGTGTGTAATAAAAAGAAAGAGACAAAAAAGCAGTAAGCACGGTCTGCACTTTTTACACGGGCACAAAATAAGAGCAGTCCAACCTATGGCCGGAATCCATCATTTACATTTAGAGATAAAATCTTATTGTTACAAACTTTTTCTTTGGTTTGTATACGTGAACAGTACCTACGCCATAGATCCATGTGGGGCTGGACTGTACCTGTTTTTACCAGGGAGCAACGTGCTGTGAACTGCATGGTCAGTCCACCAAGGGGGAAATATTCTCACCACTTATAAATAACCAAATGAGAAACAGGTAAAACAGCCCGGTGAGCCATTTTGGATCCAGATAATCTTGACTTTCAAAGTCTAACCTCAAGAGAGCAAGCACATCTGTCAAAATAAGAGTGACTCAAGCTCTCCGTATTGTGCAAATCATCCAAGTTCTTCTTCATCAGGAAACAGGGGAAGGAACACATGTGGCATCCTTGCTGAACCCCAAGCACTTGAGGTGTCGATATGCAGGCAGTTTGAGTCATAGAGCAAGGGCCCTCTATTTGATGGCTGAAAAGAACTTTCCCCAACACTGATGCTTTTCTGTAGAGTTCAATACTGGCACACACAGTTGTTGCTGTCTCTTCCCTTTCTAACTTCCTGCTTTAATATTGGGAATAATTGTTTCATCAAACAAACCACAGGGAAACTTGACTATGTAATAAATAAACTTTTTAAAAGGCATGACACATGAGCCGACAACACATTTACAGACAGTGTTCATACTTTGTGTGATTCAACATATACATGAAATAACAAACCTGTGAAAGTTTTGAGCTCAATTCGTCATCTGAGTCTCAAGAAAATAGTAAAAACCATTCCATTGTAACAGTGATTTTGTGCAGCTTTATATGTGCTAGCTTATTTTGATTGCTGAAATTGAAATAGGTCAGTGTTTTGGAAGGTCTTTAGGTACAGTTTTCTTGAAGATGACAGCATTTCAGATTGAAATATTTCTCAGATGGTACTGGTACCATCTTCATAAACAGTAAGCTTTCAAATTGAAGCTAATACATTTTATTTGTGGTCATTAAGAAAAGCTGTGTCATACCTTTAAGTGAACAAAGAAAATTTAACAGGACTTGAACTTGCGACCTCCCAAAATATTTGACTTTTTGTGATGAATTTATTTGTATTACTTACGGTATCCATTAACCCTAACGTCCTAGGCATTCACTTGGGGTACAGTACACTGTACTACAAAATACTATTCAATTCTCATAGGCCAGTGTAGTAAAAGTACTGCAAACTACAGTTTACTCAAGTAGTATTTTGTAGTATTCGGTTACGTTAGGGTTAAACAGTAATATTGTCTATTTTAAATTTGTTTGGAAAATTTATGATGAAAATAATGCGTCATGCTACACATTGTAGATCTAAGGTCTTTTATCTTGTGCAGGTTGATTGAAGAGACAAAGAACAAACGTGGCATGTCACTATTGAAAATGAATTCAAAAACTCCCCAAGCTTTTTGAGTTATGGACACAGCAGGATTTCTAGTTGAGATCCAGTGAGAATATGTGAAACTTGATGGTGTGGGCATGGACCATGAAACGCCGGTGATTTTACCATGCCCGTTGTAAGCTTAGAATGTTGTAAGCTTAGATGCGCAGTGTATCCAGAAGGCAGGCCATTGACTTCTGGCCTGTGATGGGAGTAGGACTGTCATTTTACCAGTCGGCAGTGAATGGGGACAACAGGGCTGTGGTTACAGGCTTTCAAGTATTCCTACTTTTCCTATTTTTTTTAACCTTGCTCCTACTTTTTCCTTGAAATTCCTACTTTTTTGTCCCAGAACTCCGAAAAATATTTTTCATAACAGTGTTACACACTGTCATATGACAATCACTGATTTTTGTCCTCCAAAGGCCTACTTTTGTCCTTAAAAAAAAAATTGATCCTACTATTCTCCTACTTGTTCACCTTGGTCTGCTTGAAAGCCTGTGGATATTTGAACACTCAGCGATGGGCTTCATGTTAGTTTTATTACATTGATGAGGTCCTGCCCTTTTGATTAGGCCCCCCAAAATAGTTGTGTTGCCCTCCGCATCCGACCCTAAAAGTCACAAAAGTTGGGTCGCATTTTTATATATATCGACAAATAGCTAATAGGGCGACCGTCCCATAGACTTGTGCACAAAATTTTGTCAACTTTAATGTAACCTAACCCAAATATTCCCTGTTCAAACCCCACAAAATTTGGTACATTTTCATTTTGGACCATCCTCTATCGATGCAATTTACTTTCGACAATAAAATTCTCAATATTTAAGGAGGTTGTGTGTTAAGGCAACCGTGAAACAGTCGCCCTAATGCCACTGGTCTCCCTAAGGTCTGAAATATATATGTATATATATATATTTTTCTTTTTAAAGGAATTTTCAAAATCTCACCTTTTCCCGCACAAAACGAACAAGTTTTATTAAAATCATTGTCTTTAAATACAGCTACGACGGCACAATTGTGCATTTCGCCATCTTGGTTACTTTTTGCCTCCCGACATGCTTGCATCAAGTACCGGTATGCTACTTACACATTGTTGAAGTGAATTGTGGGCATTAAAATGTCACCAATTGTAAAACCTCTGCATATGGTTTGAGTTTGCTTGCGTCCTTGTGGAATACATTGTATAATATTTTGAAGGTGTTTTCTAATCCAGTTATTAGAGGGACAGGTTGCCTTGAAGGCGCCCGATTGGGCTACAAAAAGCATTCCTCCTGACATTACTATGGTTGGAAAGATCATTAAAAAGTAGAATATAATGAATACAACTATTCCATGAAAATGCACCATTTGTCTAAAAATCATTGACGAAAATTACTTTCAGGGACAAAAATTCTGTAAGAAAACCAACATGGTGCAGTACACAAATCTAATAAATACAAGAAATGTACTTGTGCTGGAATCAGCTTTCGGGAATGGACTCATGCAGTAATATCACTACAGTGTTCCAAATTTCTACCTCCTTGTAAGGGTATGATAAACTACCATGCTGGCCAAACTTTGAAGAGAAAGTGTGGAGAGGCAAAGGCCAGCCCTAATCTCCCAGAGGGCTGTTAGTTCATTGCAAAATGGCATGTTTGATGGCCACAAGTGGCAGTTTGGTGTGAAACATTAATGCATCACAGGAGCTATGACCCAGGGACTTGGTAGGGTCTGCAGATAAGTGATTTACGAGCAAACCTGTATAGTTTTCTTTCCAAATTCTGATTGGTTGAATACTTATCGTGCTGACCTAATTTCGAAAAGAGAGTTAACGAGGCCGTGTAATCGAGGCATCAACTTAGCCTGAAAAAGAACATGTTTGCATTGATTTTTATATTAGTTTTATCTTGTTTGCAAGTATTTCTATATTTCAAAATTTACAAATGAATTACATTTTTCTCATCTCAAAATATCTGAAGCTGCTTAAAAAGTAACCTTCAAACTTTGTACCTTGCAAAATGTATGCCTACAGCATGACACAATACAATGAACTTGCTACAGCTGTTTCATAGAACAACTTCCCCCATATTTGAAGATGTCATAAAATCAAAATGAAACTAAAAACAATTGAAATTATTGAAATAGATTTGGTTAAAAAAATTACCAAAAATCGTGTAGTTGACCAACAGAGGCAATAATTTTGAGTATAGTTGACTCCAGAATAACATGTAAACCACATAGTTTGCAACTTAACTCTGTGACAAGTCATTCTGAATTCAAATATACTTTGGAAATTGGTACATTTGTTGCTCATAGACAATAACAATACGCAATACACAATTTATGTGCATATGGGAGGCCTTTTCGTTGATTTTACAACAGGCTTTTGTATTTGTGTGTGGTATTGGACGCATACCAAGTTTCTGACCTTGCCTTTGGCTAAATCCAATAATGGGTAACACATTGCCATCCTTATTGTTCAGTGCACACGTCCCACGTAGTCCTTATATTCCATGTAATACGACATCAGTTCTGGTGTAATCATACAAGTGAATGCTATTGTGCCACAGGGACCAATATTAAGGCTCGGCCAAGTTCTGTGCATGCATCCTGTCCATAATAATGCGCTTGTGTTTTGTTCAATAGAATATCGAGTGTTGTATCAGTTTGGTAATTTGATACTCATATAATTCCCAATTTGTTATGAATTTTCCAAGATATTTTCTCCAAGTTTGGTTTATTGGTTTTGAAAACGAGGAATTTCAGGTATGAAATGTTGGTTACTTTTTTGCACAAGTTGAATATGTGTATGTTTGTCTGTCCTTGTTTTTGCCTGCTTGTCTGTGCTTGTTTTTTCAATTGTTTGTCCACCTGATGCGATCAAGCAAAATCAGTCTGAAGTAGGCCCTGGTAAATTTTGGGATTTTTACATACTTCATGCTCCATATTAGTGAAAACTTCATGTGAATGCGACCTTTGGTCAAAAGGTTACAAATATTTGAACTGAGAAAATCAAGTTTTCAGTTTATAATACATGTCATATTTTCATGTGAAAGAAGAATGTTTTTCCCTTTTGTAAAAAAAAGTCAATTTTGATTTTTCCACTACAAACATATTTTGGCCCATATCTCAAAACAAGGATTGCCGAGTTCCGACTGATTTTGCTTGATCGCATCACATATGTTTAAAGGCACGCTTTTTTGTAAGCTTTGAAATAATTGTTTTTGAAAAAACATTATTTTGTATGAATAACATTCCCCCTCCCACAAAATGGAACTCTAGAACCTCATCAATGCCCAAAACTTTTTATTCAAAATTTGGGATGTTTTCCAAGCCTTAACAATTCCTTGTGGGATAAGTGTGTACATTGTAAAATGCCGGACTCCACACTATCAAACAAAAATAGGACTGGCTGAATAAATGTTTTGATTCAGGACATTAACCCTTTGCGTACGGAAGATGCCATATGGCGCAAACAAAACAGTGCCACCAGGCCGGATGATGCCATTGGCCGCTGTTTGTGCAGTTTGAATCCATTGTTGGATTATTGTGTATGTCATGCTTGACTGCACAAACACATTGTGGTTGTTTTGCTTGGCTGCCAGAGCCGCCGCAACACCCCGACGTCTCCCGTAAAATACCGTGCTCAAGGGGTTAAGTAGTCTGTGGCTGGCAGCGACGTTATTTTTCTGATAAGATTTGAAGGTTTGAATGGTGAAGGTAGCAATAAGATTAAGATTTGCAGTAGCACCATGTGGAAACTCTCTTTTGTGAGTTGGTAGGGTTTTGAAAAGAACCAGGGAAACTAGATGTTTCGGCGGACAGTGTACTCTGCCCCTCGTTAGGAGACACGGTCTGAAGGATTACACTGTCTGAAATGTTGAGTTTCACTGGTTCTTTTCAGAACCCTTACAAACTCACAAAAGGGAGTTGCCACATGGTGCTACCGCAAATCTTTACCTGATTATTTTTCTGGCACAGAAAGGAAAAAGTCCATTGAAAGTTTTATCTTCAAATGGGATCAACTGTCCGTTGACATCTTCCGTTTGAAAGGAGTTATTCATTCATCATCTTTCCTCAGATTTTTTTTCTTTTATGAACAAACTAAGAGGATAATCCCTGATTTTTTCTTCTATGTCTGGTGGTGATTCTACATGTATGGAAGGCTGACCCTACAGTGGCACAGACAAAAGAGTCAAGATTTTACCAAGACCACAACATAATCTGTGTGTGCTAAATACAAGGTCCTTTTGATCCAGAGTCATCCCCCAATAATGTGGGCACAACATTCTGAAGTACACATCAACCATAGGGTTTGTTCAGAATCAGTCCCCCCCCCCCCCCCCAAAAAAAAAGAAGAAGAGGGATTTGGGCTATTCAAGGCAAGGACTTGTCCTCAATGGAGGTTTCCTCCCTTGGACCCATACACTCAGGTCTTTGCACCCCGAGGAGGCCCTCCATTCGTTATTCACAAAACGTACATACTTTTATGTAAAAAGTACGTACATACGTACATACATACATACATAGGTACGTACGTACGTACTGTACGTAAGTATGCAATCCTTTTTGTATTTGGCGAGTTTTAGAATCATTGAGCGGTGCCTCATCATGCTATCTGATTCCAATGTTGGGAGTCAAGTAGAGTAGATTATGCATGGAATTGACCAAGCCTATTGTTGTTGTGTATAATTTTCAATGTTTTTCCTATGCGAAAGGCAGACCTACTACAGTTGTTTTTCATATACTTGCCAACAAATTGTACTATTGTACTTCAGATCTTAGCCAGTTATATTCAGGATTTTGAAACCTGCACAAACAGGTTTATCATGGAGCTTTTGGAAAGCTTAGGGATTACTGTTGATACAGTGATAATGAAATACATGCCAGTGGAGCTAAGTGGCCCATTCTACCAGCTTACCACTGGTGCCCTCAAATGTGATGCATAGGTTTAGTGTGGATGAAGAGAACTTGTCAGTAACTGTTGTTCAATTGACAGCCAACCTGATTTTAGAACTGTTGGAACTCCTGGTCCAGTTTGGGCCAAGTGTTGCAACACTTGACTTGGCTGAAAAGAGGTTTTTAACTGAAGAGACTCGATCGATGTCGATCCTCCCTGCAAATTGGATTTTAAATTTGTTCCTTATTCAGTTTTCCAAGTTTCTTGCCAAGGGTTTACACCCTTGGATCATGGAGGAAGGAACCATGCAATAAGCCATTTGCGAGTTAAATTTGAATAACATCCGGTACACTGACGTGCTCAAAATGCTTTGTACATTTTAACTTTGAATTCTCCAGACCAAAGAGACTGTTACTATATCACGTGATTCGGGGCAAGCCTTATGCTAGCAACCCCCAGCTCCGGAATGGTCTGGTGTCTTTGTGCCATTCTCACCCATTGTGAACAATGTATTGGTGCTAAGCATCTCTGACGTAACTATGCAAGAGCTTGCCCCGAATCATGTGATATAGCAACAGTATCTGTGGTCTGGAGAATTCAAAGTTAAAACGTGCCAAGCATTTGGAGCAAGTCAGTGTACCAGATGTTATTCAAATTTAACTTGCAAATGGCTTATTGCCCATGGTACTGCCAAACTTGGCAAACATTTTCTTGGACAGTTGGTGTGACAGCAATGTTTTTATTATTGCTGAATTATACTAACTTTGTTTTTGCTTTTGTAGGCGCATCATGTCATTTTTTAGCTTAACCAGTTCATGTCGGGATTATTTTGACATTAACCGGACCCAGGCGCGGGATTATTTTTCACGAACCTGGATGCCAGCCGGGTTCAGGCAGAATCAAGCCGTAATCTGCGGGTAGCACACCCTGATATTTCCAGCCTCGCTCGCTGTGAGCGGGTCGCTGCCAGATATTACCGACCTCGATCGAGTGCATGTTTTTCAGTCATCTGTTCCGCAAAATCTCTGCGTGTATTCCCGTCATCTGATGCGAACTGGTTAAATGTGCTTTATGTACTAATGCATACATATAGTTGATCAACCACACGCTCACATTTTTAAAATTGTCGTCATCTATATCGGTATATTCTACTTTCTGAATCATCACCCAGTAGTGGAAACGAGTGTACTGTGAAATAAAAATCACCCAACTGCTTCCAGGATAATAATTATTCAATGATCAGAAAATTGAGCGTTTTACAAAATGCAACTTGACAGTGTGTTTAAAGGCAAAAGAATGTGTCATAGGTATACTGCAGAGTGTTGGATTTTAACAGGTTAAGGACACTTCCTAGAAAAAAATTCTAGGGGGTTAGGGTTAAAGGTAATACTAATATACAACATTTGCAAATATCAAAAAACTAAAATTATGAAATACAAGTAAGTAAATAAGTCTCAAAACAATGATGTATATTCCCTTTAACAAAATGAATAGGGTGTTATATTGGGGCACCGGGACGCTTGTGCAGCCAAGCAAAATGGACACAAGAGGCTTGTGCAGCCAAGCATAACATACACAATAATCCAACAATGGATTGAAAATGCAGAGAATGCATGTATAGCCGTCAGTATTGGGCGGTTCCCCGGTTCTACCCGGTCCCAATATGTGAACCGGAACCGCGAGTCCAATCTTTTCATGAACCTGGTATCGGCTTTATACCCACGACACTGTTTTACATGTAATTTCCAGGGCTTATGGTTTTCATTGAATTTTCCAGGAGCCGGTTCCGACTCGGAACTGGTTCTTTTTAGAGAACCGGAACCGGCTCCAGAAATTCTGGAACCGCCGAACACTAATATCCATCATCCAGCCAGGTGGTAATTTTCTATAGACGTCAGCCGGCTTTAAGGGGTTAATGAGAGACTAGATTTCTTAATAGGTTGTGATGATACAATTTGGTTTTCTGGAACAGGTATACAACATTCACGTTTAATACTCAAAACTGTTGCATTCACAGAAATACTGATTGAATAAGCATAAAGGCACAGAATTTGTGGGGGTGGGGAGAGAGGAATTTGGAGTCCATCCAGAGGCATACAAGATAAATAGGGTATTGACAGCTTGATAAATGTACATTTATCATGTACAAATTGTACCAAAAAGTGCTTTAGCCCTGCGGCTATTTTTCTTAAAAAAACAGCATCCTGGTTTATAGGCTAATTTTTTTAAGGTAAGGACTCTGTAACGGTACAATGTTGGAGGGTACAAAGAGTAGTGATTTCAATTTCTGATGTTCATGCAGCAAAGGCTTTGACTGAGGAAAATGTAAATAGGCCTAATTATAAAGTAACTGTTATTAATTAATACATCACTCAAAATGCCAAAGATAAACATTCATAATTAAGAGAATATCCAATTACAATAAAACAAACTGGTGGCATTAAAGAGAATTTACTCCCGTTTTAGAATCTTGCCTATAACTCTGACTTGTCCCCCTTCCAGTGAAGTTCCATCTGATTTGCAAGAACACATCACATTTATTGAAGAAAATGTTCCGATTCAGTAACCATAGTTCCAATAAAAATTACAGATTGTGTATTGTTTATTCAATTAATATATAAAGTTTTTTCAATAACTGCTTTTTTTTAAAATTTGTACCACCAAAATTGTGTCAGAGAATCTTCTTTCACTGAAAAATATCGGTTGTTTTTTTTCCATTGGCTTTTTGAAAGTGAGTAAAACTGTCCGAGTTCAACTTCATTAGCTAGACCATGGATTATGCGTAAATAATTCACTGAATGTATGTTAATGATTTTTGTAAGGCCTACTTCCAACACGTAGTCACTCAAAACTGTTCTGGACTTCAAAATATTTCCATCTTTATAATAAAAAACCATTTGATTCTTATAATAAAAAAAAGGTAACTACTGATGATAAACAGTCCTGTTAGGCCTACTCCAGGCAGGCAACTTGTGTTTTGTAAATACATTTATCACATACAGATGCACTAATTTTAAAATTTGGTTACTCAATAAAAAAACACTGAATTCATTAAAAGTTCAATGTTGCAATGAATGTTTTGCTTCATTCTAATATTTTAAAATCTATCGTGATAAAAATTAGTAATTATTATCACGAAAGGGATATAACACACAGTGCAATTTGGTTACCCATAATGTGAAACGGTTAATTTGTAATCAAATGCTAGAGGTAATATAATCTTGCTGTTGTTTTCATAGCAGCATGTCTTATGCTGTGTGTGATGACACTCCCTTGTTCCTGAGCTTTTTAATGGTAAAAAAAAACAATTGACCTGGGGAACCAATGTCAACTTTGACCTTCTGGCAGCAAACCTTCTTCCTATGTTGTCAAAGGTCGTGTTAAACCTGTCATTGACTGGGGTAGGGGCCTGACAGAGGTTTATGGCAGGGTCGTTCTGGTAAGGTCAACCATTCACTTTATATCTCATTACATGTAGAACATTGGTGATGCCCTGGGCTTTCACAGATGGAGACAGCACTAGGGCAAGCAAAAAAAAAAACATGTTTATAGCATCCCAGCCCACTTGTAGATTTTTTCAGTACGGTCTTTTCTCCAAAAAAATCTATGCAAAAATTAAATACAAAGATAGAAAGGAACTTCCTTTCATTCAATGCCGACTCCACTGTCTGCAGTAGCCATGTTGGAAAATACTGCCTGGCAGGCACTACTATTAAATCAAAAAGAGAGAGGCATCTCTTTCCTTTTTGAAAAGACATGATGCTGAATATCTTTTCTAGCTTTCATGTCTTCCTACAAGTGCTAATGTGAAGCTGATAAATTTCTTTTACAATAATTATACTGGGATGGCATTTATGCTCTCCATCACATTGTACACTGGTACGTTTAATAGATTTAAACATATGCAGATGTCTTATTTCAAAAATGCTATACACTGAGGCATATTTGTCCAGTAATAACATGATTGTATTTAACTTTGGTTTTAAATCGGGCAGAAAGATGGCTGAGTGTACTTGAATAGAATTTGTGCACAAAAAGTATACAAATGTCAAAAGTTATACAGATGCTGTAAAACCAGATGCAATGATGGTAAACCAAATTTATACCCATGTACATAATAATTAACCTTTGTGCCTTGTAAGTTTCTTCAAATGTGCAGCGTAAAAATATTCTAGGTTTTGTGGCGACTGTATTCCAATATTTTGTTTACCTACAAGTGCATGTGGGTCCATCAACTTTTTAAATTTGGCACTTAGCATGTGTATTCCAATGTACAATGCACTGTGCATAAATAAATAGATATATATTGATAAGGAGAGACCTAATAGAGGCTCTAGCAATATCAACCAATTTGATGTGCATCCCAGCCCGAAAAAATGAATAATGATGCCAAAGATCCCGCCCTAACCCTTGTTATTTCATGAATGGGAGCCTTCTGAGGTCAATAAGCACACACACGATAAAAGCCAAACAAAAACGGAGATAGCGATATTAGGTCCAATGCTTTGTTGATTCTTTGATACATGCAGGCAAATAGTAGAAAGGTTAAGAAGATACACAATCTAAAAATCATTGTTGTAGGAGATGAGTGCATTGATACTAGCAAGGTACATGTAGGCCTACATGTCAAGGTTTGAGATCTGTTTGTTGTTGTTTAACCAGTTCATGTTGGAGGAAGTGCTAACACGATCTGGCTGTTTTTATACACGGCCGGGACGGGTTAAATCGTCAAGCTTGCCTCGACTCGCCTCCGAGTGACGTCTTAACACGCTAATCCCTCATTTGTTTTGTACACACACACAAAGTCCGAGAAGTCTGTGGAGGCGGACCGTGTGTTGAACTTGAACTTGGCCGCTGTGCACGGCCTGTTGTTCTACAATTTACGCTCCGGTGGACGCACCCGGAGTATTGAAATATATGAGGTTTCGGCAAGAAATATTGTAAAAATACTGTTGAATCGACTCTTGCAAATCAGTATTTGTGGCGTTTGGCTGTATATCAGAAGTTGGCTGCTATATTTTGCCATTTTTGAAAATATACATTTTTGGCAAAAATAATTGTTTAACTGGGCGCGAACTGGTTGAAAGGGGTCCCTAAAGAGTAAGTTTGAGCAAAACTGTTTACAAATTTTCTTGTTTGATGGACGTTCTCTGGAAAGTGACATTTAGGAGTAAGTCTGTTTTTGAGGGGAGGGCAGTGGTGCACATAGGACTTGACATTGGGGGGGGGGCTGAATGTTTTTTTTTTACCAAAAGTTTTCAAATAAAATAATAAAGGCTCAGCATCTTTAGGAAATATGCCACCTACATGTCGCTGCCTATTCGGGCGACTAAAAAAGTCCAAGTGCGAACACTGGTAAGATTTAACCATGTTCTCAGTAAAACGGCACAAAATAAGGCCAGTGTGAACACCTGGAAAGATCCTCTCCCAAGTAGTTCTCAAGGTTTCTCTGCTGGGGAGCATGCATTAGGAGCATAGAAAAACTGAGAACTGTGAGTGAGTCTTTCAACAGCCTGGGTTATTAAACAAAACTGCAGTGTAAGTAACAGCATGCTGTCATTTGAAGCAAGTGGGCCAATAATGTAATGATGATAGATCCAGATATGATGGAAGCTTTGGTGAGAACCTAGCTGTGGACAAATCGAAGATGTATCTCTTTTTTCTGTAATGCAGAAAGGGCCCATGAGTCACAACGAGAAGTGATAGGAGAATTAAAAATGAAAATTGATGTTTGAGGCAGTCACGGTTATGCGTTTCCATTTAGGGCACTCTCATTTATGCACATATCAATTGTAGTCCCGGCCCTGGGAGACCTGGGACTAGCATGAACTTTGTCTGGGGATGTAAAATTGGCCCAGCGTGATAGTCTCGGCTATGTCCCCGCTACGGCCCGGACAGGCGGGGCACTTGTTTTTTGTACATCCCTGGCTATACCCTGGCCCGGCATGCGGGGCATTATTTTACAACCCCCCCCCCCCCCCCCCTTCCCTCACACGATCCCGGCCCCGGCATGCGGGGCATTTGTCACAACCTCCGCACGATCCTGACCCTGGCATACGGGGCAATATTTCAAAGCTCACAACCTCGGCAAAGTCCCCGCTATTGTCCATGTAGGGCGGGGCTACTTTTACCAAAGTCCCAGGTCCCCCAGGGCCGGTACTACAATTGATACGTGCATTATACACTTGGTTATCACTGCATTTTACATTCTAAAAGAGACTGAGGAATGACCTTTGGGTAAAAAAAAATGCTTAGCACAAAAAAGTTGGGTTAGCAGCAACAGAACACCTGCCAAAATGTCATATGAAGTATACTGCTTGTGATTGGTCCACGGCTGATTTTTGATTAGCAGGAAAATTTGCTCAGCCACATTTTCTGCTAAGAGCAACTTCATGAAATTGGTCCCAGAACGGTTTAAGGGTCATTCTATAAATTTGCTGTCCCCGTTACACCTGACCTGTGTAATTTCCCATCATGTATCATTAAAATTCACTTCACACTATTTTAAAACTTTTTTGGCAGGTACTTTGCTTTACATAATCACCGTCCTGGAGATAGAAGGCATTTAAAAGAATGTGTCCTGAATTGCACAATTTTATACATGTCAGATGTAACAGGGACAACAAAATTGGACCCCAGATTTATAGAATGACTCTTTAGCTAAGGAATTACCATTTTCGTGTGTGACCGGGTGCTTTAATTTATGCTGGAATGGCTTGATAGAAGGGTAGGTGAGTCGGAAGATATGATGCAATGTATAAACATCATATAGGTATGGCTTACACCTGGTTGTTTGTTGTTCTATGATGGTATGGGTCATTGGAATGATCGGCAAGCTAGAAATCTGTTCCCGGTTTTCTTGACACAACATTGAGGCCAGGAGAGGCATGGTTTACATCAGTTATCGAGTTGAAAAGTATATCTGTGCTATAATATGTTAAGGTGCCTCGTGGGCTCAGCTGGCCAAGTTTCTGTCAGTTGCTGAAAGAACTCAGAAATGAAATTGCTGTTGACCATTTGCTGGAATGTTTTCCTCTGTGGCAACCTGATCTCCATTTATAATAATCTGGATAGATTGACTACACCGTCCGCCATCTTTCCACTCCATGCAAACGTACGTAAAACCAGTGCGAGCATAAACAGGTGCTAAACTAGGCAGCAATGATGTTCCATGGGTGGTGGTAAAATGGCGGCTGCTGGCGACAGTTGTTCATACAGCACGCAATGGCCAATGAGCTACGCAGATTTTTATACATGGAGATCAGTGGCTTGGACAGTGTACCAGGTTCTCAGATATATTATTCAGGCATAAACCAATACACTAACTGTGCCGATGAAGTACCCACAGTCGTCAGTCTTTCCCTTATGCTCTTCACACTGGCAGACAGAAAGAACCCTTGAGCTTGAGGGTAAAGACTAAAGTAGACACTGCCTGTGCCATTTGAATCTGAATAAGCCAGTTCGGTATTTCAACTGCACATGTGCACAATGACATTTTATCCCGAATGACCCGTGTGACCTAACGTGTGTGAATGCAAAAGGTGGTCGCACAACGCGCGCATGTTAAATTCAATCAGAATGGGCGTTCGCGTAACATGGCGTGACATTACGTGACATAACGTCAGCAAATTTGTCCCGAATAACCTTTGACCTTTGAGATAACGAACTGGCTGATTGGTTTGGAGGAGTTGAGGGTTGGGCATTGAGTTTGGCCAGGGTTTGTAATGCCCACCTTTAATTACACTGTATTTTGGGTATTATTCTGCTGTGACCGTTGAAAGCTCATCCCTCTTCCTTAGATCTGAATTCAAGAGACTGAATTCAAGGATGATATTATGGGGATTTCTTTTTGGGTGTCCCTGGCTTGAAACAGAACTTCTGTAATTCCAAATTTCTGACTGGAGTGTGGTTTTATGACTGTGACTTAATTTTAACTATGCCAGATGTTGTGCTTACATGTGCAGTGTGTTTTATACAATGCTTCTCCATTTTGAATAGTCTTCCACTACCCCATGGCAGTCTCGACATTACAGCATATTTCAGCAGCTCTTTCCAGTTTCCCAGGCATTTTCCTTTTCTTTGTGATATAATATTCTTTGCTGTGAATTAACTCATCGCTGAAATAAGAAAAATACAAAAAGCTCAACTTTTCATTACTTATTTATTTATTTTATTTTAATTCTTTCTCGTTAAGAAACCAGGAATTCCTCCAAAGCACTTATTGCACTGTAGCTCAAAAGCCAAAAGAAACTTGTAGGAAGACGATGACAGAAGAAAATGTTCAGTTTTAGAAGTGAAAGGAAAACCACAGAATGATATTCTGGGGAATGGTATTCTAGGGGAAACCCACGGAATCATGCAGGGACTGTCAGCCCTGGTGGAATTCGAACCCTGGTCACAGCAGTGGAGGGCGAGGAAAGTAATCAGCTAGGTCTTTTAAGAAAAGGGAAGAAAAGGTTGTATTTTACAGTCTTCAGTGTTAATCAGTACATATATTCAACCCAAATAATGGACGGTCTGTATTCTTTCAGATTTCTGAGAAATGTGCATAAAATGTTGATATGCTGTACACTATATGTTGATCTGTGGAGACCCTGCTGTTATGCCTTTGATGATGTCATGCTTTGGCTCATGAATATTGTAATTTCATTTGCATAAAAAAAGCTGTCCTATTCATAAAAATCCCATTGCATGGTTCCTTCGACGGAGTAGAAGTTTGCCAAGCACATCATCTTTGCTATTGTGAACTTAACTCAGAGGACGCTGGACTCATTCTTGGCATGTCTATAACATGTATTGGCCGCAGATGTTAGGAAAACAGAATGGATGTCCCTAGAGATGGGAAATTCCATGAAAAGGTGATGCAATGAATCTTGAGAAATGGTTCCTGACAGCTTATGACAATTCTGTGGTCAATGTGTGTCCAAGGCATTTCTATTGCTAGTGGTACTGAAACATGTGTGGATTAGGTCAGTCACCTTTTGAGCATGTACATGTATTGAACTTATGCATAGAATGTATGGAGTGTTCAAGGTTATAGAAATCAAAATATGGATAATGCTGTGAGTATGTTCTGAAATAGTATCATAGATTTTGATGTTTTTTGTGTTTTATTTATCAAGACATTGGACAGAAAAAATAATGGGCAATGCCCTGCCCACAAAAAATACCTCTTTGTGGCTGTAACCAACGGCGGTGGAGCAGGGGGGATGGGAAGGGGCATTGCCCCTCCCCCCCTTTTCCCACTTGGGGAAATTTATGGCCCCCCCGCCCCCACTTTTGGCACTTCCGCACAAGAAAAACATACAAAAGGCAGCGGCCGGCCATAGTGTTCCACTGCTGTTCGCTGTTATACCATATTGGCAGGAAAACCATTGCTTGCCATCGCTGCACACAGACACCATGTATTTTGCAAAGCACTGTCATGATGCTCGATTCTTGCATAAGCTGAGGAAAAGGATCTCAAAAATTGAGAAAAGAAACTACCTATTTTCATGTCCAATGAAAACAAGTATTTAGAACATTTTTGTATTTTTGTAACACATGTAATGTCCATTGCATGTTTCCTCTACGGTCACATAATGGTACCGGTAGCAAAATGAGCATGTACATTGAAAACCAATTATTGTTGGTTTTTTTCTGTCTGGTGTGGAAAAGTGCTGGTAATTGTTAACCTTGTTTTGCCCCACGTGCAATGTATCCCAGGATTTGTATGAGCTAAAGTACATTTCAACTGTTCTTTGATCATATTCCGCGGGTTTATGCCAGGTACTAGGTTGAACTTTGCATCGAGCTCCACGGTTGAACCCACTTGTTGCACTTTCGGATAAACTGGTTTTTTTAATGTGGGTTCATTTCCCATGACGAGAACAGCTACACACAGCAACAATTGTAACACAATAATGTGTACGTGATGCGCGTGTTTTCAGAGGGAGCATGTCATGCATAGTTGCACATTATGACTATGCATTCTTGATTTTCAGCCACAGCTATTTTTTATGCAGCAGTGTGAAGTGAGCCCTCTTGTGTTACTGTTTGTTAACAAAAAACCTGGTCGGAGTATGCAATGAAGACTGTCCTATTCTTTGCTGAGGGATGCTATAGTTGAAAATTAAAAGGACCCATCAGTAAAAGAAGTTGAACATGTAGGGGTGTGTTTCTATTTTTGATTTGGTTATTTTTTCACAGGAAGCTGGAGAGAATGGAATATTTTGCAGTGATTTTCCTTGGAGTTGGATAAAACTCCCCCAGGGTTTTAGCCAGGTTTTGGTGGTGTGAAATCAAGGGCTCTTGCACTTCAGTGATGCACTGCTTATAATTGGCTTGTCGCCATTTATGAGTTGATCACACCCTTTAGACAACCCTATGGAACTTTGTGTGGTAATTTTTTTGCACATTCAGCATTGAATTGTAATTAATGTGATTACACAATATTTCACTATCCCTGATCAAGGTCAAAGGGATCAAAGTGATCAAGATCACATGGATCAAGATCAAATGGATCAAGGTCAAGGGGATCAAGGTCAAGGGGATCAAGGTCAAGGGGATCAAGGTCAAGGGGATCAAGGTCAAGGGGATCAAGGTCAAGGGGATCAAGCTCAGAGGAATCACGATCATATGGATCAAGATCAAAATGCTCAAGATCAAAGGGATTAATATCTAAGGAATACCTGTGAAATTCCTGTAAAATTTGGACAGCTCATGCAATAGAAACAGGTGATAGGGATATCTGTATCACAGTTCTTCACCTTGTATTATTATATACCTCTTTCCTGTGTAAATTTCTGGGGATCGTCCCTGTTTTCGTAGGTCATTTCTATGTGCATTCAGTAATGCAAAACGTGATCATTAGTTATGAGTGTGAAACGTTCAAGGGCATTCCTCGTTAACGCATGTGCAGTCCATCTTATAATGCCATATTCCTGATAAATCTACAGCTGTACATTAAAAACAAATTTTTGGGTCGAGCTAATTTAACAGCTGAATGGGTTTGAAGGGTTCGTTTCAATCATAAGGTTCACAGTTTGTGGGTTTTTTTCATCTCTTCCTGTTTGATTTTATTTGGCAATTTTTCTCCTAAAAAATTGTAGTAAACTTTTAACAAATCTGATTTGTGGCTTCGAGGCTGGCGCTATTAACAAGCAGTCTTGAGAATGGCAGTGTGTGGACCAGAAAGTGTGCTGACTAAATATTTAGGTCTTGTACATACTCTGATATATTCTGATTTGATCCTTAAAGAAAATTTACCTAATGTTGTATCATTTCCTGCTTTTTAGTTCTGATTTTATCTGCTGTAATGAATCTGTATAGGGTGATAAATATTCATAGTTTACCAACTCTGTGAGTGGAGAGTTAAACTCACCTCATACAGCAGAAATTTCAATATACATTGTTGTGCCATACAAGAATCCATGGGAAAAGAGCTGTGATAGAGAACGTAGGGGGGTAATTGTCCTTCTCAAACTGTGTCTGTAGTTGTGTAGTACATTCCTGTCTGTCCTGATTAATTCTTTGCCAAGTAAGTAATAATCATAATAATAATAATAATAATTTATTCTTAATATAGTGTTTTACATTAACCCTAACCCTTCTAGACGCAGCACAGTGCATCTGTGCTCACAGCTGCACTTTGCTGCACTCTGCAGCCAAGTCAATTTGACAAACTATGCAATCTGATGCGTCTGGCAGGGTTTCTAGCCAAAATGCCCTGAAGGGTTGGGGTTCAAATCTCAAAATGCTTAGCAAAAAAGTCACAACCACTTAAACAGTAAAACGATTGATTAATTAATTAATTAATGCCTAATTAATTAATGATTTAATGCCTTTTAAAAAGAAATGTTTTTAGCTGGGATTTAAAAAAATTCCAAAAAAATTCCCTCCGGGGGGGGGGGGGGGGGGGGGGGGGGGCAACTTGTCCCCCCTGGCGGCATTTGAGGCGTCATAAACAAACAAAAAGAAATAGTGTTTTTGCTACGGTTCTAAGACGGTTCAGACGTTGTTTGCCCTCCCTGGCACAAAAAGCTGGATACGCTACTGATCTAGGTCTAATGGCCTATGAAAAATTTCTGGTTGATCCTATATGTTGCAGTGTCTAACACGGCCCTTTCTTGAATAGAAGGAAGGCTAAGAAACTGGAAGAAAAGACTCTTCCTAGCTTGAATCCGGTTTACCAAAGGGGTTTCCTTCCTGAATAGAGAGAGTGAATGCAGAGAGGCAGTGAGGAGGCCCCCCCCCCCCCCCCCCCCCCCTCTAGTCTGAGACAAAAGATTGGCCACCGCTGCCTTGCTGCTGGGTGCTAATACCAACAAACCGCAGAATGCACAGTACAGAGGTGGTCTAGGCCTTCTAAAACATGACATCTTGCCAATTATGTGCTGGTGGGGTTTAGGAGCGGGAAACATGTAGCAGTCGAGAGCTGACTTCTGGTTCAAATAATTGGTTCAGTGTCGGTGGCAATTAACTACAGTTGATTCTTTTAGTAATTAAACGATACAATTGACTGTGTGTGTTTAGTCCTGGGGCAGCCGAACAATAAATGTTTACTGAAGTTTGCTCTGTGAGTAGAGGGTCCATACAGTGGCTTAACTAGGGGTGTGTTCACCTCCCATGCTGACACCTGTACCCCTCCCTCAGTGCCTTCTCCCCTGTTTATAAAAACCCTGTGGGGTCTAAAAGAAAGAAGTATTGTATATATGTGTTTATTTTCAGAGTGAACTGAGAAAACTTGTGAGAGTGGTTTTGAACCTGTAACCTTTGGATTAATGTACAGGTGCTCTACCAACTGAGCTGTCTTTCCTTTTGTTGGCGCTCTCCAATTTGTCGGTGTCTTTGTTCATAGGTGCTTGTCTGAGGTATAGCTTGGGATCACTGTCACTCTCAAACTGCTGATACTTTAAGGTACAACCTGAGATGCAGCAATCCAATGTGTTCAGTAATGTGTTAATTAGACGCTTTGATCGGTTGATCTTCATCAGTCAGTGACCAAAACTCATTGTGTTTGTGACCGTCTTTGTGTTGAGGGATATTTGACCATCATTGGACTTGAAGAAGACCAATTTCGGCCACATTCACTTTTCTACAGTACTGTTGTGTACATGCACTAAAATAGGACCACGTGGTCAAAAGTGCAGTGTTACCCAATGGCCGAATGGCTGAGGGACATGGTGATGATGGTGATGGTGATGATGATGATGATGTACATGTATACATGTATTGTGCCGTAGTAAATTTTCAAACCTGATAGGTTTTGTTCTCTGTTTAACAGTTGCCACTTTTACACTCATGTGGTTTGTTTTTTTAGCATTGTAGAAATCCCACTAGAAAACTATAGGTTGTGTATTTCCTTGGTCCCACCTGGGATGTAAATATTTAGGTTACCGGTACTGGTGTCTTAAGTTTGATTACCAGTCCAGGCCGTCATTATGTAATCACTGGGCTTGTAAGAGCATTTTTGCTTGGAATAGTCGGTATCACTTCTTTGCTCAATAATGACATGTAAATTGTGCACATGCAGATTTCAGGATCTACGGGTAGTAGCAAGTGGTGTACAGATTTTCCTGTCCGCTTCAAAGTTTAACTTTAAGCAATTGTATTCCGTCAATCACCCCCACAGTAAAACTTGGGCTTCACACAGTGGGCACTATTTTAATCTCTGTCAGCATGGTCCCTAGTGCTGAGCAACGCCACGTAGTGAATGCATGAACTCTGTACTGTCACTTAACCCCATGCATATTTTGTGCACCCCTCCCCTTTTTAGCAATTCAACTTTAGCCAGAGGCCCTAGTAGTACCAGAGGTGGTGAAGTGGTGGAAATGTGGCCAGCCCTGAATTCACAGTTGGAAAGCCTTTGTCATTCACAAGGGAATCAGTGGGTTGTGAGTGATTCCCAGCAATTTGGAGAATTTGTTGAATTTGTGAATGCTAGAATTTGTATTGCTGGATGTTATAGACCTTGCCCTTGCTGGGCCATTGGCACATGCGGACCGACATGTGTTAAGAGTTAAATTGTGGTGTTGTATGGCTTGCTAAGCATAATCCTAATCAGAACCATGTCCTCTTTGGCAACTTTTCTGGGATCTACATCCGCCAGCTAGTTCCCTCTATGTGTTCGGACCATCACAGACCATAAAGTGCCATTGCTAGTTCCCCAACTCGGGGAAATTCCATGCAGGGGAAAGGAAGACATCAATCGGCCGCTGGGAATAAGTGTACTGCAGACCAGGAGTGCGTGTTCGCCAGAATTTCTGCAGAATTTGACATTTTGGCCACGATGAAGGATCTTATAAAGAAGTATATTCATCTGAAAAAGGACCGGAGTCCCCCTACAATGGCAGCATCCTACCCTGCCCGGCGGTACTCCCCGTACTGGCAATACCAAACACCAGTGCAGTTACAGCTTTCAGAACGCACCCGCCAGTCGCTGCCACCAAGTAAGTTATAACCCTCTGACCAAAATTGGAGGGTCCATGCTGCCTCTGACTCTGAGCTGAGTGTTAAACCATAGAGAAAGGAGTTTGATCAGGTTAAACTTGCCTTACCTAGTATGATATAATTCAGGTTTACAAATACCCATGCCAAATACTATGGTAGTTTGTTGACTTAGGAGGGGTAGGGAGTATATTCAGCAAATGTTACTTTTCATGGCAGAGTTGAAGTCTACTGAGTTTTGAAATGTGTTCTCCTTGCCAGAAAGTATCTCTGGCTTAATTCTGTGGTTGCATCAAAGTAAACCTCCTGGAGGATTCCTCCCTGGTTGACTCCTAAGAGCTGCTTAAATGCAGTGTACAAGATTGGTAATCCTCCAAAATGTTTTTTTACTGAATTATTACAAAATACCTTACCAGACTGGAAGTAAATAACAGTCTCAAGCATCCTGTGAAATCACGGCACCTGGTGTGCTGTCGTTTTCAAGAAAAGTGGAAATTTATATCGTTTTTTAACGATTGTTGGCAATAGTCTAGTTCCCCGACTTGATAATTCCCTGATGTCTATAACTTGCTCCGTTTTTTCTCTCTACGCAGACTACGGTTTTCCCAGCATATATGCACACAAAACTTTAAACAGGACAGTGTTTCAGTATTTGCTAGCACCCTATAAAATACTAACCCTCAAATCCATTTATTTCTGGAAATTACAGCAAAAGCAAATGGTGTACACTAGCTACCCTAACTCCCTAGGATGTGTGGAAAATGGTATTAAAATTGGAGGATTCAGGACTGTTAGGGTTAAGTAAATCTAACAGACACTACAATCATATTGAATCATGAGTGCTGTTCCCTACCAACCAGAGTTAAATATCTCATTGAAATTCAGAATTTTCTTGGGGGAGGGGTTAAATGAGTTTCCTTTATAATTATAGATAGATTGATTGATTTTTCATTGGCAACCCTGTTTCCAATTTCCAATCTATGTAAGCATATAAAGACTTTGGCTATGAATTTCTCAATCTGTGAGAATCCTTTCCTCTGCAGTAAATCCACAATACTTTTGCTTATTCTGCCCCTGTGTGATCGTTAGCCATCCATCAATCATTGATCCCATATGTGCCTTTGTCAGGGCAGGCAATGGGAGGGGCTGATTGTCATTACAAATCCTAACAGGTCCCAGAACGTATTTATCAAGTAAATGTCTTAGGTGACTAATTTCTTGTGCTATCGGGCCACATGGGAGATGCTATATCCCCCAGCTCTTGAACCATTCAATTTTTAGAACAGATTAGAAGCTGCTCCAGAGCAAATTGTGACAAGCAAACTATCTTGTGTGTACTTTTAGAGTTGAACTTGAAGTTCCCCAGAAACCTTGTCAAGATTTATGGAGACCTGGGGAAAATTGGAGATTGTCTTTCAGAGACTGACCTGCTGGATTTAGTTGAGTTGAGAAATCCTTTGAACATATTATGCAGTACAAATACCTGATGGAATTTAAAGTTATGCATGATATGGGATCAAATGGATACACAAGGTCAGTGATGAGCTAGGCAGCCATCACGCGTAGGATAAGACCTTTAGAAAGATTTATGTGTCGTGCAAAGAAATTTGTATGGGGGGGGGAGGGAATCTCCAGAATGGGTTGTCCTTCATGAGAGTGGACTCCATTACTTCTGATGATGGTGAACGTAATGGATCAATGTGCCATAAAAATTAGCAATACAACCTCGGATTCAGCTACTCTTTAGTCCAACCACCCATTGTTTTGCAATTGCAGTTTGCAATTGGAACGATGTGTCTTCGGACTGATAGTTTTGTGAAGTGACTTTTTTTTGCCTCCAACAGCCTGTATAAAATAGAATTCTCATGTACATAGACTTGAGATCATGTCCTTGGATTGGTTGTTGTCTGTGGATATATTCCAGTACAACTCCCGTGCATAAAACCTAATCACACACTTTGGTATACCACCCTGTTGCATCCATAGCCCGAGATCCTTGTTCCAATCCAAGGACTTGAGCAACCTGAAATGACTTTGTGCAGAGCCTATGCCTACTTCTTCCAATATTGGAAGGAGCAATGAGATTGGCCAAAATTCTATTGCATATGAATATTGAGATTACTACTTGTACCAGAGGGTATACGATAGCGCATGTGTCCCTTGTCTCCACAGCAACTGAAATCCATGCGCTCTCTCAGCGCACACGAACATAAAATTAATAACAGTCATTTCAAAGTTCTCAAGTCCTTAAATTCCCACTAGGGGCTCCAATATAGACACAAGAGGGCAGTAGATTAATGCCATCCTAGGATTCATGTGCAGGGCTGGGTGTAATCAGCGGTTAATAGTCCCGGAAAACAGCCAATCCTTGATGTCTATGAAATACAGTGCACAAGGTTAATATTTTGACCAATGGTGCTATGATCTTACCGGAGTATTTGCTGCTTCTGGTGCCAATTTAGTAGTCTAGGCATGATCTGAGTTTAATTAGCAGCAAACAGATAGTGTCAACATTCCACCTTGGTCAGTGATACCTCTACTGTACTATGGCTGTAAATTTGGATGAGGGATTACAGAGTAATACCTCTCCCAGACAACTTTTACAAGGTGGTCCTGTAGGTTATCCTCCTGCAACTGGCACTGTTGACTGGCACCTTTACTGGCACCTTTACTTTATATCGAATGGTTAAACCGAATCTAGTTGATTTGACAAGTCATCCAGACTCCAAAATCCCATGAAATAAGGAAGTATTTATTTTTGTTGAAGTTTGGTATTTACTGTTTAAAGCGGCTGCCTTTCCCAAACTTCAGTCATATTACTGGGAAGTAAAGACTCTGGGTCAATTTCATGGACCTGCTCAACACAGAAAAGTCTTGCTGAGGAAAAACACGGCACTAGCCAAAATTGTGTATGATGTATACTGCCTGTGGTTCCCAGGTGATTTTTTTTTTCTTGACAGGAAAATTTACTGAGAAATATTTTGTGCTAAATTTCGCCCATACCATTCATGTGTTGCTGAATTGCTTTTGTTGCGTGAACATCGTATCGTTGCTTTTTGACCAAAGTGATGAACTAAATTTAAATGAGATGCAGAATGACAACAAAATCTTTTTTGAATCTGAGTAAAAATCAATATTATGAGTGACCCCTAAACGTTTTCAAACTTCTAGTATTTCTGAGCTGGGTGTTGTTTTGACGCACACAAATTGTCCAGATACCAGCTTTGGATTATTTTAAACATTCCGGATGACTTTATTAGATTGCAGAAAACAAAAACCACCTTCTGTTCTGTACTAACATTCAGTCGTCCTCACTTTTGAGTATGATCCGTGCAAAGCTGTATGTCATTGCGTGCTAGTATGTATCACTGATCCTTCACATTGAATTTACTGACTTTAATTCACTGCTAATGGTTCAACTGCCATTGTTGTTGCTGGCCTACAACTTGCATGGTTCCATTCATCCCCAAGTTAAATGCCCAATCCTATTCCACGGGCTCCCCAAGTTCATTCAGCCCCATTGCCTAATCCTTGAGCCCCGCCAATCCGTAAGTCGTCAATTATTAATGGGTTTTGTGAGCGGTCGATTGCTTCATTGGGTCGAGTTGAATGGCAGCCGCATTATGTACGCAGATTAGCACTGACATTGCATGGCACATTGCCATTCGTTTTTTGCCGCCTTTTTTCTCTGGGGGGACACAAAGAGTACGCATTTATTGTATACTGTGCTAATTTTAGATTTTGTTAAACTACGAAATGTTTGAATACAAAAAGGCATCCGGTTTATCTGAAATTATAACACTGAAGTGGAGAATTTTGAGAAATGTAATTTGTGTACTTGAACAATTTTCTTTCAAATTGAAGGGTTTGTACATTGATCCTGCAATGAGCCTATTATTAGGCTTGTCAAATTTTGTTTAACCCTAACAGTCCTAAATCCTCCAATTTTAAAATGATTTTTCCACAGACCCTGGGGAATAGGATTAAAATGTACTCTATAACCATCTGTGAAAATCTAATTTTGCATGCATGGATTGCTAAATCGTGCCAGTAGAATAATATCAACTTGACAATACAAAAATCATAATTATATTTAGGCTGCTGAAGAATTTAATGCCATAATGTTTTTCGTTTTTAGTTGGAGGGTTGGAAGGGTTTGTGATACTGTGGTGGAAAACTTTCATCATTTACGTTTAAGCTGCAGTGCTCTTGCTCTTTCAGATTTTTTATTTTCGCTAGTACAGCACCTCAGTTTAACAGATCCACCCTGCAGGAACTGAATTATTAGTGGTCCGCCAATAATTCAAAATTTGTAATTATGTGATAATTTAACAGTCTCATAATTCAAGGATGGGTCTTTTCAGTGAATTAGCCGAATTTTGTGATTTTTCTTTGCCAAAAAGTAATGTAATGTTCCTCTACTGCACAGCCCCTTGAATCCCAACCCAACATCCGTGATTTTCCCACAAGCCAGACTCACCCCCGTTTATTGGAAAGCTAATAACTTTGGTAAATTCTAGAAATTTTGCAGATTTTAAAATTATTTTTGAAATTTGTTGTCTGGGTGCCCCACCCAAAAAGCACAGACATGGCATTTTTAAGGCCAAATTAGTAGTATATTTATTGATTTTATTTGCGTAGATTTTTTCCTCAACCAGTAGGAACATCTGCATGTCGGAACATCTGCATGAAATTCTAGCCTTCTTCTCATCAATCTTCGTTACATATATCACTTGTGACCGGTTAGGCATGCAAGGGCCCCACAAGATAAGTTAATGTAAAGGAGTGCAGCAGCTGATAGGGCCAGTCTGTGAAAAATTTGTCTGGCTATATCAGTTGCAATAGTCTACATTATTAAGATCCTGTCAACCAAATGAACATATCAGAATGTCTAAGGTTTCAACTAGGAAGTACCAACAGTTGGATTGCATCAGAACCCAACAGCCTAAAAAGGGATGTAAAAACAGAAGCATCGTCCACGATTGTATGTGGGTCCTCTTGATCTGTGCTTATAGAATTCCATTTGAAAAACTTCCCCCTTGTGTTCGGAAACCCCCGTGTGTGCCCAGGCCTTAGAATTTGTTCAGCCTTGTGTGAAAATACCCTCAACAGGGATTTGAGCTGTGCCAATCTCTTGAGACCATTATGAGGGGTAGATGAAGCAAGGGGGACTAGGACAATGCCTGCTCTCTCTCTCACCCTCTCTCTGTATCCCCTTGGCTATTTGAAACTCTCTAGCTGCTAAGCATTTGAATGCCAAAGTGTTGAAGAGAGCACACTGGAATCTATCTGTGTATTCGTTGGATCTCTTGCAACAGCTTCTTCCTTGTTGGTCGCTGTGATTATTTACAAATTCAGACCTGTGATATTTAATAGCAATTTAGTGTTAGTTTCACCACTGTCGTTAGAGTGCAAATGGCAGGTGGTACTCTGCTTTAAGGTGTTAGGGAAGGAATTGTGAGTAATGCGGCTAGACTGATGATGGCTGGATTTATATGCTAGCACAGACGGACTGGATCGGTGGAGTGGTGGTCAATATGCCAGCAAAGTGTGTTTCAGATACACCGACAGCAGATTTGTGACGGAGTTGGTGCAGGGAAACCCTGCTGGAAATTTTGTTCAAGGATTTGGTTTTCATCTTGCTTGCATCCTGAAATGGCAGTGATAAGTCCGAGCTTCATTTTCAAAGAAGGAGCATTAAGTTGTAACTAATGTTAGTCTGAAGATTTTGTGGTAGAGACACACCACAGCACAACATTATCCACAGCTGATTCCCATCACGGAACCAGACTTCTAAAGTGCTCTCCAATCCTGTGGCACAAGCTTGTCATCATTTCATGCCAACTTGTACAGTTTATTGTTTTGAGTGGGTATCCAGTGTCTGCAATGCTTTTAGAAGAAGCTGCTTGAAATAACATGGGCTGTATGTGGCTGGGTGCTTTCCTAAGTTGCCCAACAACTGTGAGTGGACAGTGGGCCCCACTCCTTGGACTGCAAGGATTCAGAGATGTGGCCTAAATTATTATATAAATCACATTTGCTTCTTGCAGACCATTAGGCCATTCATATATACCTAGAGGACAAAAAAAGACCTACATGTACTTACTGGTACAGTAAATGGACATAGCATGGGAGATGGATTTACGGAAATGCATTTCTTGTGCATGTATGAAATCAAGATATGGGATCCACCTTGCTCTACATCATCATTATGTAACAACATTCCACTCATACTGGAGTTATAAATGGATCAGACAGTGACAAGTGACACATTATACCCTGTGCCCCATTTATCATTGCTATCTGGACAGAAATGCAACCTTTGGTGTGTATTCCACTTTGCCAGATATGCTAGGTACATACAAAAAGGTCTTGCCTCCAATGTGTCAACTATTTAAACAATTTCATGCTACATATAATGTCCAATAACGACATCCATTACCACAGTTCACTGAAGATGCCGTTGTCTCCTCATTCCTAGCATATACACAGCAGAGCGACTAAGTATATTGTGGAACCATCAGACCATGTTAGCCTTATTAGTCTCCACCCATGACTTCACAGCTGCCACAAAGCTAGACCAGCCTTGCATCTCTCTGTGCGCTAATGGTTATGCACAGACCCACAGTAGATCTCATTCAGTAACAATTTACTGCCACAATAAGGAGGTCACTCAATCTCCTGGTGCTCCAGTACTGACAAAAGAATTCCTCCAAGCACCGACAAAAGAATTCCTCCCAGTATAAATGGCCATCTGAGCCTGGTGTCTTCTCTTTTGGATCTCTGGGGATGGCCTCTGCCAGGCTGTGGGGTGATTCTGGTAGATGTGACAGCAAACATGGTGGTCAACATAAGGGCAACGATATGACATCTTCTTCCAGCCCAGTCGTTCCAGACGGAGTATTTTTAAGAAGTAGGGGAACGCCTCCGGAGATAAAGATCAGTTCTGAAAACGGTAATACCACAGGATGGATGCTACACAAGATGAGACTACAGACCATCTCCCGTGGTAAGTTGTCTTGTAAATAATCAGTATATTCCAAATATTGTCTTTTCTCCATTATTAATGGTGAAAGAAAGCAAAATATGAAAATATAATGGTTTTGAAACAATGATGAATATGTAAGAAATACACATTTTTGATGTATGGGTTCAGTAAAAAGAAAGCAATCTTGCATTATGGTTCAGAAATCCTGTGCATGTAATATTTTTGAATTTGTTGGTTATGTACAGAGTGAAAGGAATCAGCCTTAACCCCTTGGGCAAGGTATTTTACGGAAGAGGTCGGGGTGTTGCAGCGGTTCTGGCAGCCAAATCGAACCTCTACAATGTGTTTGTGCAGTCAATCATGACATAACAATAATCCAACAATGGAATGAAACTGCACAAACGGCGGCCAATGGCGTCATCCGGCCTGGTGGCACTTTCTTTTTTAATGCCATATGGCGTCATCCGTATGCCATATGGCGTCATCCGTATGTAAGGGGTTAAGCACAATATCATTTTAAATTACAAGGAAAGATTTGGTTTATATGTTTACGGCAAGTATTTTGGTGACAGAAACAAAAATCATTGGTATGCCCCTGGGCCCACAAAAAGAACACCTGTTTCTAGCTGTGTCATGATTGTCTAGAATCAAAAGTCCAAGTGTGAACACTGGTAATATCTAACCATTTCAAAATGTTCACCAGTAAAATCGGTAAAATTTCACAAAAATAAGTTGTGTGAAACACAGCTTTAGTATTTGAATTTAAAGGTACGATAAAGCTTTGGTGATGATAAAAATATTGATTAGTTTTCAATCTAAAAGCTTATTGTTCATAAAGATGATACCAGTACAGTCGAAATATAAAGCACATATGAACATGCACAAAATGGTTTTCACTGTTTTCCCGTAACTCGGATGACGGATTGAGCCCAAACTTTTACAGTTTTGTTTAATATTTCACGTATATGTTGAGTCATAACAAAGTATGAACACTGCCTGCAACTGTGTCATCGGCTCGACCAGTGCTCATATTATATTAAACAACTTGCAAGAGTTTATACTGTTTTATACAACACCTGAATAAATCCCAGCCATCCGATTGGTGGATCGTCGATCACGTGCATTGAATTATTCGACCCATCACACGACGCGAACCCGCACCGCCCAAAACATTCTATCACATGGTTCTATCAAACGGTGTGCGCGCATTGATAGAACCAAACAAACTTCCCTAATTTCACGGTCACTATGGTGTGGCGCTACAACAGGGCTGTCATTCACACAATATAGCGGCCGAGTTTCCCGAACTGCCGCGGTTTGTTCTCCTAACAGACGACGAAATATTGGAACTCGTAGGCGATGCGGACGCTCTAAATACAAAGAGACAAATCAAATATGCAGTGAAACGATTAGATGAATTTGCAAGACACGCAGGAACAACAATTAAAGCTTTAACTGATTCGGAACTCGAAAAAATTTTGTCGCGGTTTTATGCGGGACTGAGAAGGTAAACGGCACGTTGTAACGTTATACAAAGAAATCCATGCATGCAATCTGTCGGATTTATTCAGGCGTTGTATAAAACAAAGAATGAATGTTTCACATTCGTGCAATGGTAAGAATAATTTCATGAGGTGACAGATGGAATCTCCCATTCCACTCGGCTTCGCCTCGTGGAATGGAACATGCCATCTGTCACCTCATGAAATTATTCTTACCATCGCACTCATAAACATTCATTATTTGTATACTATTAAATGTTTAAGGTGTGTTCACATGTGTGTTGTTTTTTTATTGGGGGTTGGTTGCAGGTTTCTTTATTTCTACTCTAGTGGGATTGAGTATATTTGACTGGCGTCTACATTTTTCTAGGAGGGCATATTTTATTAAAGGCCAGTTGTTTGTTGCTTAAACTGCACAGCATGCTTCTGTGGAACCAGATCTTGATTTTTTATTTATGGCTGGGACAGGAAGAAATTTCATTATGATTTCTCTAGTGATTGTATTCACTGGATGAATTGGGGTGTGTTAAAACCTCCTGTGCAGGTCACAATGTGATTATCAAAAGGCCATGTCAATCACAAGGTAATGAAAAGATTCCATTCACTATGGTGGTAATTGTGTTATGTCTTGGCACCCCTCTTAGTTTAGCACCTCCTGATGGGATTGGTCACGCCTACCTGCACAGGCCATGATTAGTGACTTGTTTTGGTAACAGCTATATGCAGGAGGCAGGGTTGGGTTTGAGGGGTTGGGATGGGCAGTATATTGGGTATTGTTCCCGACTGACCTTCCAGGTTCTACAACAAAAGACTGTGGTCTCTCAAGAATACCACAGATGCAGGCCAAGTCAGCCCTTGGAGTACCCTGTTTTTGGTGGGTTTGCGTCTCTGTCTACTCCTTGCTTCTTCCTTTGTAAACGGGGCTCATTAGATTGCTTTTGTGCACTCTTTTTACAACAACCCCCTTCAATAAACACCAACAGTGGAATCATGAATGTGTTGAGGAATTGCTGAGGCAAAGTGTGGCGTATTCAGTATCCACATTACTCTTGAGGGATTTATCACTTGGTACACTTGCTGGTATTGTGGGAATTCAGTACGGTAACTTCAGTGGGCTTACACACAGAGAAAAACGTTGTTTAAACTTTTAAACAACCCAGGGTTGTTCATGTGCCCTGCTTAAACAACCAACTGGTTGTTTATAAGCAGGGCACATGAACAACCCACGGTTGTTTAAAAGTTTAAACAAAGTTTTTCTCTGTGCAGGGGGTTGCGTATTTTTGGCAGGCCAGGGTGCTGAGTATTATGAAATTAAATGGTAAGTGAAGTTTCTTGTGTTCAGAGGTTCATTACATTGGTGTTTTTAAGTAACATGAAGTCTTGAAATTTGCTCCAGCAGGATGTTACTGACATCCCAATTCACTTCAGTTTTACTGTGATAAAATATCGAACAAGCCACAAGGAAGTGATCCATACATTGCCACTTCCTGTATCTCAGAAACCATGGAGGAAGCTTAGGGCGGGATCCCAGGCTATACGACATTATGGATGAATGACATCTGACAGGTACTTTTAACGGAACAGAGATAATTAAAAATTGTGAGACGGGCTAAACCCGTAAACAGATCCCTCCCTCCTCCATGGAACCAGGGATCCAATGTAGGAGTATCCGAGGGCCCTGTTTATGGATCCAGGAGACCGCCAACTTGGGGCAAGATTGCCCAGTTGGTAGAGTGCTGTACTGTAATCCTGAGGTCACAGGTTCAAAGCCTGCTCACAAGCCAATTTATTCTTGTTCATTTGAATTTTTCCCACTTTATTCTTGGGAAATATTAATTTCATATTTACAGCTGTAGTAACATTGTATAATAATGGAGTTCAGACAGGAAAGAAATACAATATATTGTACAGATTTTCTATACTCAAAATGAGAATCACACGTATACATGTATATACACGTAGTTCTAAATTTGCATGCCCAGCTTATGTCTATCCATGCCAATTACCAATACAACAAGAGCAAATTACACATATGTGTACATACTTTGGCATATTTCATCTAGTTTTGACCTTCTTGAATTTCCGCATTCTTCCTTAACATGTCACATTATTGAAATAATTACTCACGTCAGGCCTGCTTGGGTTTCACCATCTTTGTTTCATCTTGGTCTCAATCTCCAACTGATGAGCTCATTTGGGGGTTTGTTTTCCATTTGTCCTTGTTCTTTATTTCCCGTCTTTACACTCTGTGGATATTTCCGCATTCCTGTTGAAAGTAATATGAACATTTGTGTTAACCAATTTTGCAGAAAAAGAAGTGTACATTTCTTCACAAATTGGTTTGTATTTTATTTTTGTTTGCTTCCATTTACCTTTCTACAGTTTTTCATCTGAATTCTGTATAAAACATGAACATACTTTAATTCATTTCACATTAATGCAAATTCGAAGCACATTTATATCGACGCCAAATGTTCATACTGTGAATTTGCACAAGTTGAACACATTGCAACTTTTGCAAATCTGGGCTGCATATGTCTCATGTCAGATTCATTTCGCATTTACATTTGTGTGCAGTATAGACTGGCTTTAAAAATATAGTCACACATCAGCATTTGTGTAAGTGTGAATACACTAAAACTCCATCAATCAATACTTGCATAATTGATCACTGGATGGATGTATTTCTTGCCACAATCTTTGGTTTTATTGTGTACACATTCTCCCATAATTCTCACAGAATGAAAGTTTTGTATCCAATGTGTGTGAGTATAGTAACTTTTCAATGATTGAGACTCTCAAGTGATATGTGGAGGTGCATAGGCTATATAAATCTCTAGAATCACATGGAATTGCTAGAAGACTGAAATCGTAAATGTGACTTGTCCAGTACTGTTTATTTTCCGAACGAGCATGCTTCTTTTTAACTGATAGGGCCCTAGAGTCTTTAAGAACAATTACCCATAGGACCGCTTAGAAATGGCACGATTAGTGACACTGACAATTCAAACTGGGAACGATGAAGACAAGACTCTGTGCATCACAATTATTTTAAGAAAACTCATTCCAATCAGTCAAGTTAGGCACTACCACTGGCAGTTTTGCTTATTGACACACCCAGGTGAAATAAATACCAGGGAGTGTAATAATCGCAGTCTCATTCAACACTTTCTAATTATCTCAGTGTTTACACAGTGCTGTTTTAGATGCTGGCAAATTGTTCCCATTGTTTTGGTTTTGTAAACAACCTTGATAAGCAGTTTTTAGGCCCAGTGTGGCTAATTTTTGAAGTGTTTTGTGCTTCCCTGTTGTTTGTAATGATGAGTGTGAGGTATTTTGTGCTTGCCAGTTCAAGATTCACATCAGAAGGTTTGTGTGCAGAGGTTGAACAATTTACAGATTTTTTTTGCCTCCAAAATTCTCTGGCCATTTTTTGACTTTGTAACTTATTCATTCACAAAGCTTTAAATTAAAACATCTGGGTTTCTTTCTTTGCAATTTCTGAATCATTGTACATAATTGTTGCAGGGATTAGTTTTTAGTTTTTTAAATACTTAAGGAATTATGTTTCTTGACAAAAACAATTCCTGAATATACCGTACTTCATTCGAGTGTTGTTGGTTTTGTTTTGTTTGGTTTGGTTGTGTAACAATTTTGTGTTGGGTAGCTTATCATTGCTACATAGACTTAAAAATCAACCTTTTTCTGCAAGGTATTAAATATCTTATTTTATTTCATTTGCCTACAAATTCAGAAGAATTACTTTTCTCTGTCCATTTAATTGATTTATTATTTTTTTCCTAATTCCAACGTCTATTTAATTTCCATGCTTCCGCTAAACAAATGAAAGTCCGGACGTGATAATTCTATTCCGGAAACTTTAATAATAGGAAAAAAAAGAAGTTGATTTGATTAAACACTTAGCTAATTGTAACTTATACGTCATATATGTAAGTAGATGATTCACAATAGAAACCACCCTATGATTTTTTTTCTTTGTTCCCTCAATGAACGATCGAATTTCATCCGAAATATTAATTTCTTGCCCAGCATGAGTCATAACCCAGAATGACCTTCACTTCCACGCACTGGCCAAGCCCAAACCAACCGCACCAAATGTAATTTCTGATTTCCGTCGCTCATTTGGTTCATTGGTCGTGCTTGATTAGCCTGTGTTGTCTGTGTGGTTCCCTTTTGTGCTGCTCTCCCGGGGAAAATTGGCTTCGCGATTAAATTTGAAGTGACTAATGCTACCAGATCACAAAAGGTAAAAGGTATTGTTTGCAAGCCGAAAGATGCTTTTGGGAATGAGTCATATTTTGGAAAACTAATTTTTGGGAGGATTGTTGTGTATATTTTGGTTTTATAATGGGAAGGCTATTTGTTGTTTGTTTTCAAGCATAGTTTTTTTTTTTACAATTTTTTTTCTGAATGGGAAGCATTAGTTTGTAATGCTGCTGGTTCTGAATGCAAAATGTAATCTTTCCCAAAAAAAATGCATTATGGGGTAAGCTATTTTGTAGAGAGATTGCTGTGAATACTGAGGCTTTATACATCAAAAGCTATTTGCTTTTTACAAGCATGTATCTCTTTTTGTGGCTTGTTTTCTTTTCTGAATACATGCTTCTGGATCACAAAAGCAAAATGTGTCCTTTTCAAAAAAATACTTTTGGGAATGAGTAGTGTATTTAAAGCTATTTTTCAAAATGATTGTCAGGAATATTGATGAATTTTGTACAGGCATAGAGAAAGGAAAGGATATTTTCTGTTTTCAGTCATAGCTTCTGTTTTCCCCTCTCTTGTATGTGTTGAGAAACAATTTGTAAATTTTTAGGACCAGCCATTTGAATTCCCTTAGAAGTATGCACGTTAACATTTATGCTTCATGACGTCTTTTTCAAAATCTAACTCTCCCAACTCCACCCAAAATCCACTAATATAGTTAGCTGGATTTTGATTGATTTGGAACTGTAGTACTTGGGTACCATATACTTTACGTGGGGCTTGATGTACCAATTTGTTAAAGCATAACAAATGCACCATTGGTTTTCTGCACAATGTTGGATTTTGGTATAGGCCTTCCACAGAAAACCAAGAAGGAAGTGTTATTTAAAAATGTATTCCAGTCATTCAATTTCCTTTTTAATTGGTCAGAGTCTGAACTTAAATATTCATCTAAATGTGGAAGAAAGTTCAAGAAGTATTGCAGGATGCTGACAAGACGGTAAACACCACCCCCTCCATTCCAGTCATGCCCACAAGTTCTGCCAGTCTCTCTCAAATAGAAAATAAGAACTGTATTTTAATGAGGCTCCCTTCTAAGTTGCATGTAGAATTGTGGATACAGGCATGCACCTTTTCCTAAATTTTCACCTCATACTTATGCCATTGAAAATTGAAAAACACTGTACAAAGTCTTGTAAAGATTGAAATTTCCTCTTTTTTTGTGTTAATTCCAAGTTGCATGCCTGTGGATACTGTGGCATGGCATGAAAGTGTCAAAAGTACAAGTTTCACAGATTGTGTCATGGCAATTTATTTCCACCCTTAGGTAAGGTTGGGCCCCCTGTTCATGGATCACTGCCATATGCCCCTCTACAGGGGGTCAGAGCCGGGCCAAATTTCCGGGCCAGTAAATTCATACAAGGTAATGATTATTTTGGCAGAATAATCCTTCACCAAATAAAAAATTCAGTGTCACGGTTTCTAGCAAAAATACCCGGCAGTTGTTGACCCCAACCAACCCGACTCTGGCTCGCAATAAACTCTCGGAAATCCAGCCATGAAAAAAAGTTTAAATTTTATCCAGCTTTTTCTGCTTTTATATTAGTACTCCTTCTATTTGCACTGTTTGTTTCTGTTTTTAGTGCAAATTTGTCCCAAACAAGAAGAGTCAATGAAGCAGGTTGGAATTGAGATCCCTCTTGGAGCAGACAAAAATTATAGGATGAACGGAAACCTGTACAATCAGACAGATAAATACAAGAAGTACATTAAACTGGTTGAAATATTTCAATTTTTTTTAATGGAACTTCAAATTCTGAGGTATTTCTCAGGCCTCCCCTCATCACAATGATCTAGGCTCAGTTGCTAGGGTTGCTTTGCGCTAAATAAACAGTTCCATAGTCATATCCAGATCCGACTGCAACGTCAAAACAGTTGAAAACTACATTGAAGTCCACTTCATTCCAACCCCCCCAAAAAAAAACTAGGCTTAAGTCCAGACTTAAGACTTGGCTCAAATGTAGACTTGATTCTGGATGATTCCAAAGTACTTTTTTAATATTAATGGTCACATCAGACTCTGCGAGTCCAAACACGGTTGGGTCCAGATTTCAGTCTAAGACTGTTAAGACATTGAAATATGTATGACCAAGTCCACCACCGTGCAGTATTATTGCATAGTCTCCATATTTAAATTTTCAAGCCCAGTATAAAGTAATAGTGGCTGACCTGTATACTGTCCTCTCCTAAAATTAGATTGTGAATTTGTAAATTAAATTCCATTTTGATGGGAATTTGTTTGTGTTTCTTTTATGACTGTCCAACCCTGGGCCAAAAAAGGCCTGAAATTTACCAGAGATTTCTAAACAGATACAGGAGTGTGCTGATCCTGATTGTTGCCTCTGGATTATTGAGCGTTGTCAAACTACCATTGTGGTATCTTCTTCTATGACTGGGATGGGCTGTCAATGTAAGAATACACTGGTTTTATGAATGTAGGAAGCTTGTCATTCAACCCCATTGAACTTCATATTCATATTGTTAGGTGTTGCCAAGAAAAAGCCCAATGGGACTGGTCAGGCATGGCCAGGGGCCAATTTCATAGAGCTGTTAAGCACACAAATTTGCTTAGCATGAAAATGTCTTGCTTAGTAAAAACAGGTTACTAGCCAAAATTCCATGTATTTTTCATGGAAATCTGGTTGGTAATCCAGTTTTTATCAAGGAAGCATTTGCATGCTAAGCAAATTTTTGTGCTTAACAGCTTTATGAAATTGGCCCCCAGACCATGTAAGTATTTGAAAATCAAGGAAACGCCACAGCCTTGCACAGCCAAAACCTCTGGGGCCAATTTCATAGAGCTGCTTAAGCACTAGAATTTGCTTAAGCACAAAAACCTTGCTAAATAAAATCAAGTAACCGGCCAAAACTCCATGTGATGTATATTGCTTGTGACTGGTATTTAGCTATTGTTTGCTTAGCATACAAATCTGAGTTTTGGCTGGTAACCTGATTTTGTGCTTAATTTTTTGTGCTGAATTGTTTGTGCTTAAGCAGCTCTATGAAATTGGCCCCTGGTGTCAGTAGATTGTACCGAGCCTGCCAGGTCCCCCCACCCCACACCCCACATGTCACCATTATAATAACCCACAAAGCAATTCTTTGGCAGGTGATTTTGAGGAATGGCCGTTCATTTTATAGATCTCTTGGAGTTCCTTTTTAAGCCCCTTTGACCTTCACTCCTCCAGTGGGGAATATAGATCAATGTCAGTTTTGTTTTCAATTTTGTATTTCCTGTTTTTTATTGAATATATATTGGGTGTTATTTTCAGGTCACTGGGTTAGGGAAAACTGAGGGTTTATTTGTGATGACAGAAAGTAGGACCAGGTGGAGTTGAACCATTTCCCCCAGTTAAATACGTATGTACATGTTTGGATATCTGGGTCAATTTGTTCGCATTAGATCCGACGCAAACTCCAACAAATCTTGTACACGTCTCAATTCGGTAATTTCACAATTGAAAACCAGTGACACTTCACACTTAACAATTTTCAACCCTGGGCCAAGCTCGCATCAACCCTAAGATTAGTTTCAGACCATGTTGAGCTCAACGGCCTGCTCCAGTCCAGGGTTGAGATTCTCGCCCCAGGTTGAAACACTTGCCAGGGTTGAAAACAGTAGCGTGAAATGAGCAGGGGTGAGTTCACCCTCGATCAAACACAGAATTTTAAGGTAGTATACATCATTTGCTTTTACTGTAATTTTCAGAAATTGATGGATTTCAGGGTTAGTATATTTTATAGCAAATACTGTAACAGTGACCTGTTTAAAGTTTTGCATGGATGGATGCCGGGAAAACAGAAGAAAAAAACATTCTATTAGTCTGGCCCTACATCAGACAAAACGGAGCAATTTATAGACGTCTGGGAATTATCAGGTTGGGGAACTAGACCATTTCCAATGATTGTTGGCCAACAATCGGTGGAAACTGAAACAAAAATTCCACTTTCCTCAAGTGACAGCACACTAGGGACCATGATTCCATAGGATGACCCTCCTATGCAAACATACATTCTGAGCCATGTTGTTGTTGTTGTTGTTGTTGTTGTTGTTGTTGTATGGGTCAAAATCAGTCAAGGTGATTGTTTTTGATGACCCTCCTGCCATAGTACAAAACCACATGTAATCTGATCATGTCTGTGTAAAAGTATAGCAGGGGAGGTGGAAGAAAATTTTGACTGATTTTGACCTTTTAAATAGTAGGAGGTCAAGTAAAGTATTTCATAATAATTCAGTAGTTTGGTTTTTGATGTTTGCAAATGTTGTGTACTACCTTTAACCCCTTGAGTACAGTATTTTACGGGAGACGTCGGGGTGCCGCGGCGGCTCTGGCAGCTAAGCGAACCGCTACAATGTGTTTGTGCAGTCAAGCATAACCTATACACAATAATCCAACAATGGATTGAAACTGCACAAACAGCGGCCAATGGCGTCATGCATCCGCCCTGGTGGCACTGTTTAATCCAACATGGATTGAAACTGCACAAACGGCGGCCAATTGCGTCATCCGGCCTGGTGGCACTGGTTTTTTTGCGCATATTTGCGTCATCCGTAAGCAAGGGGTTAAGATTCTACCAGGGTGGCTTTGAGGTTCACCCTCAGTTGATGGTTGACTTTGACTGGGTTGAAAGGCTCTTGTGTGAAAAGGCATATGAATTGACTACTCCACTCTCCACAAAATATTCATGTATGGCAGTTTCTTCATGCTTTTGTGTTGGAAGCTGAGATCAAATCTTGTCTCGTTGCTAGTTGGCATAAAGTATGTACAACAAAAACAAATTCAGCAAGACAGCAATAGATGAAGCAAGAAAGGCCTTGAAAGGTAAATGTACATTTCAATGCAGATTCACATCAATCGAGAGCATGTGGTATTCACTCTTCATTCATTGAGCACTTGACTTCACTTAAATTTACACGAACATCATTTCGTCGGAACCATTTTGTAAGTTCACTGACCTGACTGGCTTATGCATTTCGCAATTTATTTTCTTGAGGCCGCAGTGATCAATTTTCCACTGGACACCAATGTTCATTTTAAGCTTGCATACATGTATCAAAGAAAATGTTGCTGACATTGTCATATCTGACCAAACTTAATGTTCACAGCACTCTTGTTAAACATTTTTTGAAAAACACATTGGGAGAAATAGGAGCAGAGAGCTCCTAAAGGCATGGTCATTCCCCTCAGAAGTCAACATATTTTCATAAAAGCAGTTTCTGTATCAGTTCCCCAAAGCTCTGCTTATCCCTCAAATCTCCAGTTCCAATTACAGTATAGCCCCTTTGCACAATAACAAAATTCCTCCCAGGAAAAAACCTGAAATTGTGTCCAGCTTTAACTACTTGACCTAATCTGACCTAAACACCTATTGATTCTTGTAAGGAAATTGATTGCAACTTGTGTGTTTAACTGATCAAGAGGAAAAAATTAGAGGGAAAAAAAGAAGTTCGGAACTAGAACATGAGAAGTGTATTAGCCATCGGCTCTTGGAATTTCATACTCTGTTTCCATGGTGACCCATTATGCTGGAAATTAGTGGGCAGGTTTTTGGTGTATCGGGATTTGGCTGGAATTACAGGTAATGCTTTTACAGCTCCTCAAGGCTGAGAGTCTGGCCTGTATACAGCCAGAGTGAGTCACCGTAGCCCCTCCGAGGTACACTGTTTCCCTGTAATGGGATCTGCATGCCAATTATTTGGCTTCTTCTTTGCCCATTCACCCTCCACCGAAGGCCCTCCCGACATGAAAATGCAACTGCACTTTTCTGACAGCTCCGAACCTGCTGGCATGGAGAGGCGGGGGATAGAGAGAGAAATTACTTACGGTAGAACCTCCTTGATTTTCATTTTAGTCTGGACCGTGATAGCCAAGAGCTGTCGATTATTGAGATTTTGGTGAGATAAGCGAGAGCCATGGGTCCGTCCTACAGACCTTTTGCATGTGATGTCATGGACCTCATAGTGTCGTGATGCTATGAAGTGCTTGTTCCACTAAACCAGCCAAGCGTGCCATGTGCATGTGGTTTAACCTGACCTGTATGATACATGTGCAATGATCACTCAAAGGCGGTCCACATCTGGTGGCTTTGTTTACATTTCACTCTCTCTGGTCACATGGTAGGCCCATTGAGCAAGGACCCAGGTGCAGCCTGAGCACTTGATCAGCATTGCACAGTGTGGATTGCAATGTACCAGAGTGCTATATTGCCATATCATATGCATAGCGCATCAGTTGGCCATGAATGCCGACATCTCTAGGATCAGTGCCGTATCTCAAACAGATACCGTGGACAGTCGACCTCATTTCATGCTATAGCGTGTATCCAGTTTACTGAGCATACCTTTTTAGAAATAAATTCATTTTTTTCAAAGTGAACAAAGAAACTGGCAGGAGCGGGATTCGAACCTGCAACCTCCAGGTTACCGTACCGGTGCTCTACTAACTGAGCTATCTTGCCCTATGTTGGCAGTCTCCCAAATTGTCAGTATCTTTGTTCGGGTAGGCACTAGTCAAAAGTCATTGTTCACTATGAAAAAAATGTATTCAAATTTACCTAGTCAGTTTACCTTGTGGATTGTTTTACGAATTATAAGTTAAAAAGTCGTATCCTCATTGAGAGATCCCCACAATGTCGCTTCCCGGGTTGTATCGTAAAATTGGGTGTGATCCCTGGCTATACGGCATTCTGGGTTTATGACTTCTGATACTGACAATTTGGGAGACCGCCAACATAGTGCAAGATGGCTCAGTTGGTAGAGCGCCAGTACGGTAACCCGGAGGTCGTAGGTTCGAATCCCGCTCCTGCCAGTTTCTTTGTTCACTTTGAAAAAAATGTATTCAAATTTACCTAGTCAGTTTCCCTTGTGGATTGTTTGACGAATTAAAAATAAATTTAACAACTCTTACGCTTGCCTCAATATTTACAATTGCCTGTTGACAAGAATGCAGTCATCTCTGTTGGGAGTTTGGCGCTTGATGTCAATGCCCAGTCAAGCCCTGGGTTTCGAGCAGGTCCCTTTTCGCCACCTGTTAGCCATCAGGCCCCAGCAAGCACTTGCACCCAGTGGAGTAGGGCCAGCTCTCACTGGGGTCTTTGCTCATTGACAGCCCTCTGACCCTCCAAGCCTGTGATGTCCACAGGCCACTCACTCTCTGTGCAGTCTGACAAAAGGGGTTGCTTGTATTTATTGCAGGAGAAATATTTTGGAGAACCATTACTGTGGGATTTGAAAATGGTAAGCCGTGTACCATTGCCATCAATACGGTATTGTAAAGGATGTACTTAGTGTTGTATTTTCCAAATGTCTGACCAGGGGTTGGAGTGTACAATGTATAATGTTCGATTCCAAATGGTCATATCAAGGTCAACACAGTGTAGTACATGCTTTAGTATAGAACTTTTTCACCTATGTGATAGCTTGAAATTTTAACAAAAATTTCCATGTATGGACTGCTGTGAAGTGGTCGTAGTTAAACAACGTGCTACGCATGGCATGCTTGACTGATTTACTTGAATAATCACTTCATTAGCATCACTACATTATGCGGTCTATGGCGGCGTGTGAAAAAAGGTCTATACTGCATAAATACTCTGTTTACTGCACACGTTTATATTTCATTTATTTACACATGAGCAGAGAGTTATGGGCTTTTCATCAGTGACCAGTGTATGTGCTCATGCAATGCTGCCCTCTGTTGGACAGTTTCACATTGCATTTCTGGACAGACCACTGATGGTAATAATGTCCATGGATAAAACAAGTTGTGGGAGATGGGGAACATGTCGTGATGATATTAACTTTTGCATGGGAATTGTCTGTAATTCACCTGACGTTTTTCAGGAATAAATTGTGAGGGGTGAGTGGTTTAAGGAAAGAATTTGTGCAATTGATAGGCAAACTACAAAAAGAGTAACTTACAGTAGTAATTGTGGATTGCATTCTTCATTTTTTGATTTCTGACAAAATGCTTGTAGGAAGCAGCTACTATGCCAGTTGACTTTTATTTTTCAGTTTTAGTGTGAGAAATTTTGGACAGGTACCAGTTATGTTAATAATGTTTAATTATTTAAATAACCTTCATCTGTTTGTATAATACATAATTACGGATTGTTCTATATGTTGTGTGAGTTTGGTTTAAACCTAATCCATGTCCAAGTCCTGAGAAAGGTTTAAACGTAGTATACAACATTTGCTTTTGCTATAATTTTCAAAAATGAATGGATTTGGGGGTTAGTATTTTATAGCAAATACTGTAACACTGGCCTGTTTAAAGTTTTGTGTGCATAGATGCTTGGAAAACAATGAGAACAAATGCTGTTCTTGTAGTATGGTTCCCTGATCCTACTTCAGACAAAACGGAGCAATTTATAGACTTCAGGGAATTATCAAGTCGGGGAACTAGACTATTTCCAATGATGGTCGGCCAACCATCGCTGGAAATTGATTAAAAAAATCCTCTTTTCTTGAAAATGACAGCACACCGGGTGCCATGATTTCACAGGATTATTTACTAGTTAAGGAAGGTATTTCATAATCAGTAGTTTTGGATTTTTTATGTTTGCAAATGTTGTAGATTACCTTTAAAGGCAGTGTACATGATTGGTCATTGTTGCAATTTTCAGGAATGGGCGGATTTGGGGGTTAGTATTTTATAGGAAATATCGTTCCACTGACCTGTTCAAAGGTGACGCGCCCCGAATGCCAACATGTCCGGGGCGTGCCACTTGTCCGGGTAGCTACGCGTGCCTTGACTAAAGGCTACAGGGCAGATTTATGATATATATTTCCACTTTTCTTGACAACGACAGCACACCTGGTGCCATAATTTCACAGGATGATTGAGACTACTATTAACTTAGTCTAGTCAGGTATTTCGTAATAATTCAGTAAAAAAAAAATTTGAGGATTACCAATCATGTACACTACTTTTAAGTGATGCTTTCTTCAGACCGTTTTCTACCCTGATCTGAATTATTATTGAACTGAACCAGTGTGTTTTCAACCTGGGATGAGCTTTGTACCCTAGACAACTCTGCAAGTGCAAAAGAATTTTAAGAATAAGATCTTGTGGTCTGACACAGGTCTAGCTTCTCAGATGCTAATGCCTGTGAAAATGTCTGATCATGTGCTAAGGATTATCAGTAGGTGTGGATGCTAAAATCGTTCTTGGAAGTTTTCGCTTGGATGGATGTAAACACCTTGCTTCACAGTATTGGAATTTCCATAAACAAAGTGGACATTTGTGGCTACTCCTGATAGTAGGTACAACAACCTCATGACCAATTTATGTGGAGTTTGCCCTTCAGTGACCCTGACCATTAAGCCATGTGTCAATTCATTATATGATGACATCACTCAACAACCATTTTACCCAAAGTCACAGGCTACACATATCTTCCTGACCATGAAGTGACAGATTACTGATAACTTTGCTGGGTTGTTTGCTTCAGTTTGGTGAAATTATTGCCAGGTTGTGGGATGGTTTTCCAGTATTGAACTGTTTGTAGGATCTGTCAACCGCACATTTGTGGTGTGCATGGGAAGTGTCAAGTTGTTGATTTCAGGTGTCAGGGACTTCTGTTGAACAATGATCTGATGCTCTTTCTGTCTTCAGCCCAGCTTTGCTCAAAACACTTTCATCACCAATTTTTTTTTTTTTTTAAATTGGTATAGCCTAACAGAAGGCCAAAAGGCCACTCAAGGTGTGGGCTACAAAAGACAAGAAAAACAGAAATCAGAGAGGTAAAATGTGTCTATTCACATTTCGTTTGAATTGTGAAAGAAGATAGGTAGAAGAGAAGCAGGTTACAGGTAAGGAGTTCCCACGCACAGAGATGCAGTACGAGGGGGAAAAAAAAAATGAAGATTATGTCACACTTCTAGCCCTTGGAACAACAGTGATGAGACAGCCAGGCGAGTAGAGTGCCTGGAAGTTTGGACAAGGGTAACTAATGATGAAAGGATAATGGAACACTTTCCAATGATAGCAGAGTTGTATTCGAGTCCCTGCAAGTCTTTTCACAAGTCCCTGCAAGTTCCTGCAAGTCAATCACAAGCCCTCCAGTCCTAATCCCAATCACAATTAGCTATTCAAATGAGCTGTGACAAAGACATTCTTTTGTCATTGTTCATCCAGTTACTTGTGACTGGCTTTATGAAAGGACTTCTGACTGGGCTTGTGAAAGGACTTGTGAAAGGACTTGCAGGGACTCGAATACAACTCTGAATGATAGTATTGATAAAAGAGGCTCAATGAAGCAATGAAGATGCTAGGTCCTGAACAAACAGATTTGAAACACGCCGCTGAATCTAAGTTATAAAAGAGGGACAAATAGCAGGCCAGGGCACCAGCCCAGATGCACGGAGATGTAGCAGCAGTATTCCATGACAAGACCATGTCATTTCTTGAGATGGGGGGGGGGGGGGGGGGGGGTGGCAAAAGTCCCTGACATTATGCACGCTGCTGTGATTGCTGCCTGTCTCTGTCAACCTCAACTCCCCCCCCTCCCCCCCCCAATACAAGTACTACCATCTTTCCACACTGTCGCAGTCTTTAAGCTTCAGATTTTGTGTATTTGGGTTAAAACCCCCAGGGGAGCTAGAAGCTATATGGGTACCACCCTATAGGGACGGTCTGCCTGGCCAGTATCTGCAGTGAAAAAACCGAATGGCTTGTGGGCAAGTCAAATTTGGGTCATTTGGTATGGCAGTTATTTATTGCAAAGGCAAATAAACCGAGAAGACCAAGGGTTGTGAACTTTGCTGCCCTTTTGACCCTCCAAGGCAAATCAAGATTAGGAATTATTCTCTCTGAAGCAAAATCACACTTTTGTGATAAAAATAGATTTTGTCATTTTATGCAAAGTGGCTTCTGTTTTTCTGTGTTTTTTAAAGATTTTAACACACTGGTTAAAAAAATAAGTAAATTATGCATGTGATTTGTTTTAATAGATGACATAAATATTTCACTTTATTTGTAAATCTACACAGTACAAGATAGTAATAGTATTACATTCTGCAATTAATTCTACAGCATTACAAGTACCAAGTTTCCAGAAAGACCAAGGTCTTAAGAAATCTTTTCATATTTTGTTTTCCAAATTAACCAGAACATGCATGTTACTCATTAATCAGTCTTTCAAATTTGACCATATCTTCACCACTTGGCAGGCAGCTCATAGACTACAAGCTTTCTTGTTGGTACATTACCAGCACCACAAAGCCCTTATTTAACAAAACCCCTCACAGCTTAACTAATCCAAGCCTATTATATACTCTCCCCCTCCTGAAGGTAATGCTAATCCTTCACAGGATACTGCTGATATTTTAAGAAAGGTATCTGGTGAGTTTGACGCAATCTCATTTATTCCTGGCTCCACTCGGAAGTCTTAAATCGGCAGTGTATAATGCAATGAAACCATTGAAACTGAACGCTGAAGCAGGGTCTCTCCTTTTGTTGAGCTTGGGTTCTGTCTGACTCCTGGTAAATGTTTCTGTAATTATCTCATGTTGTTTCTTCAAATTCAGCTTGTTAGGCACATAAGGTATCTTCAATTGTTTTGTTTTCGTAAAGAGACTGTGCAGTGAGATTTTTTATGACGTCAAGATATGTAGGATGGCATTAGCCGTGTTTCCATTGGACTTTTTCTTCCGCGCCCTCACAAAAACTTTTTGCGACATGCCGTAATTCTACTGTGCGTTCCCATTTGGACTTTTATAACCGCACTGTGCACGATCACTTTTGACCTAATTGGGATAGACGTGGTAACCTTGCGTAATTATTCGCGCGCTAAAATTGATCAAATCTGCCATGTTTGAAGCAGCAAACGGACGAAAAATATAGTTGTTGTATGCACGTACAGGGTCGTCTGTCAGTTCGCTAGCGCAACTGGTAATCACATGTGGGTGTACTGTACACAAAGAGACAGGAAACTATACCACCATCATTTGCGCACATGCTAGCTATAATCGCTGTGTAGTTGACATAATACAGGAAGTTGCATTGTTTACACAGTGGTTTTCCGCGTGGTCGCGGTAGTTCTACAGTGAGAGGGGCTGTTCCCATTGGACTCTCCGCGGCCGTGCGGATATCTTCCTCGACCGCTTTCGGCCCGGTTGTTTTATTTCAAGGTCACGGTAAGTTAACAGGGATGTTAGATTACAGCGTGTCCCCATTGGACTTAATTTTGTCATTCTGCAGAAAAGTCGCAGAAGATTGACAAAAATAAGTCCAACGGAAACACAGCTTTTCTTTCAATGTTAGATATTTCCAGGTCTTCTCTAGAAATTCCGTGGGGGAAGTTGAAAAATTGGGATTTTTATGTAAGCTGTCATGTTCACGAGCCAAAGTGTGATGTCATCAAAGGCACAACAATGATGTGTCCACAACCTTGTGTATTACAAAATATCAAATGTTCTTTAAAATTGTCTTAGAGATAGCTCTGTGTTTTAGTCGATTTTCATATTAATTAACCCTAACCGTCCCAAATCCGCCAAAATCCATCCCCCCAAATTGTTGGATTTTGGCGGACTTGGTCCTAAAGGCCTGGCGTGAAAAATTATTGATGGATTATGATGGACTTGGTCCAGGAGGCCTGAAGCAGTGCCGGTGCAATTGATAAAAATTGATCCAGTAGCAGTGTTGTCATATAAGGCATGTGTACTAAGTCCATCAACATCAACCAACACTTCAGTGGTGGTTCCATTAGCCCATGTATCAAAAGAAAATCGACTGATGAATTTTGGCGGATTTGGTCCAGTACCCTGCAGAGGCAGTAGGGGGTTAGGGTTTTTAAACTACTTACTTCAAAACATAATGTTCATGGTTGTTTTGGAGGAATAGTTTTTGTACTGTTATTTATGCTCTTTTGACAATGTGTTCCTTCTAATACCAAACAAAAATGGCCTCTTGCATGACTGAACAAATCTTACTTTTACAAAAACTTTGCTTTTTGTCTGAAAAAAGGCTTTGGTGCTGATTCTCCCAGATGGCCACAGTCTGTCATGGTAATGTTAAGAGTTAGAAATTTGTGTGTGTTTCACTTGTAGAGTCAAATTCATGGCAACCAGCTCTGAAAAGTCTGTAAAGCCGTGTCCGCACTGGACTTATTTTCTGGAAGGTTTTACCGAGACGATGGTAAAATGAAAAATGGTCAAATGTGACCACTGTCCGCACTTGGACTTTCGACACGGGAAAATGTTACCGAGACCGTGGGAGAAGTAACCGAGCTGTCAATATAAGGACTCATGAGGGCGCTTTGCGTGACCTTACTACATTGACACGATTGACCCAAATCACGGCGTGCCTTTTCATTTTTCGTGCTGATTTGTACACATAGGACTACACCGATTAGCACTAATCAAACTTCTGACTGTATTAATAATAATATCTGCCATGATTGCAAACAAAAAAGGAACAACGCACTGGAATTTGGAAACTTGCCACGTGCACCGCACCGCGGTAAAGCAATGCAAAGCGCATGCGTGGTGTCCCAGTGTAGCATGACCTTGCGCTCTGGCCGGATGTACGCTTTCCTGAGCCGCTTTTACCGACACGCACTGTCCGCACTGGACTTATCGTCTCGGGAAAAGTTACCTGGTCAGTTTTCCTGGGCAGCAGTTGGCCGGTAGAAGTAACCGCTGGACTCAGGAAAAGTAACTGAGAGGAAAACGTCCTAGGCTGTCCGCACTGGACTTAAAATGGGAAAAGTACCCATCGTCTCGGTAAGTTTTACCAAAATAAGTCCAGTGCGGACAGGGCTTATGACGGTAACAACGGTTTCCTTTAAATGGTCTCAACTCTCCCCATCCCACAGACCTTCGAGATTTTTATATTTAGAGATCCATTTATTCTCTGTTTATTTATTTGTGGATTTTTGTTTGTTTATTTATACATTTATTCTTTATTGGTTTATTCATCATTCATTTATATGTTTATTTGTTTATTCATGTATTCATTCATTGTTAAATCAGTGGTACAGCACTGGTCTCCCTCAGGCCTGAGAGAGCAAGGAAGGAATTTTCCATATGTTTAGTTGGAGGAAAAACAGCAGAGAACAATTTCCAAGGGAAAAGCTAAGACGGCTTAGTAGGACAATCCACAAAGGCTATGTTCAGACACCGTTTTAAATTCCCTTAAAACACTAGTTGAACTCGATTTGGTTTAAAGTTTTAGCTAAAACGGTGTCTGAACGGTTTTAAAGTTGCACCGAATCGGTTTTATCTCGCCGCTAAAACAGTGATTTAAAACACCTCGGAGGGAGGGTTTAGCTAAAACTAGAACAGTTTTATCTTTTAAAACGATGTCTGAACGGTTTTAGCTAAAACGCTTTCTGTTTTAGCCAGCACAGTTGACCCGGTGTTACGTAACCCCTTTTGTGGCGTGCCACCAGTCGCCATCTTTACTAAATACAGTGTGAAGCCTTCACGTCTATCTTTCTGCTCTTGCCCTTACATTTAGTTCATTGTTCAGAAATGTTTTGAAGCAGCTGTTGAACTTTTTTTCAAAACTGTTCACCATTGCATCATGGCCACTGCTTCGACTTCATAATTATTCGAACAAGAAACTCTCATGACAGCGCCATGTTGACAGTAACGCATGTAATGGTGGTGCGCGCAATCCTAGCGATGAATGCAATGGAGATCAATGGTTACGAAGCACGTACGCCGGCTGTGCATGCACAATATACATGATGCATCCCATACACACAATTTTATGATGTACACACGAACTAGCGCACGCTTTATGAGCGGAAGTTTCTATGTGACCCCAGAATGGAGATAAACCACTTTTTTATTTTACGACCAGCCACCCATGGTGAATGACTGTTTTAACTTTTACCGTTTTAACTAAACAATGTCTGAACGTAGCCATAGTGCACCTGGACGGGAATTGAACCAGGGTCACCAGAGTTGGAAGGCAAAAAAAAAGAGACACTATGTTAACCCGATTGCCTCCCTCTCTTCTGCACCTGCTCCGCCCCTTCCATCCCCAACTTTGAGACAACATGATTTGCTAGAGTGTCTAGACAGTTGTTTATCCTTTAACCACAGAACTTAGAGTAAATACTCCCAATTTGATGGATAAACACTGTAGTATTTACCATTTGGGACCAATCCTAGGCCCCACAGGTAAACCTCTCACCCAGGGTTTCTAGCAGTTGAAGGATTTGATAATCCCAAGTCATGCTGCTGCTGGGGATGAGGTTAGCTCCTAGCCACTCCCTGCAGGGCATGATGTAAAAAGTCTGGGTTTAATGACCCAGCACTGGCTGGTGACCCCCGGTCCATTTCTGGGTCTGTCACCCCCTCCATTACCCCCAGTTAAAACAGTCCAGTCATTATTATCCAGTCAACTTGTTTTTGCACCTATAACCGTGTCTTATATCAATACAAATGTGGTCGAAACGATTGCTTTCGTTCGAAGTTTAAAGAAGGTGATCATTTTTCAATGGTGTTAAAATTTATCAACAAAACTCTTTTCATTTGGAATGCTCTTTTTCGGGAACATTGTGTGTTTCCATTGGAAATTTGCTGTGTTCCCAGTGCATTCCCAACTACTGGAACAGGCTGTTCCTGAGTTAAGCATGCACACAAATAAGGCCTTTTCACACTACGAAAAATCTCGGTGTTGGACCCGGGTCCGACCCGTGTTAACTAGACCATGGAGCTATAAAAGGACTGACCTTTTCATACTGCAATATTTCAACATGGCACTGACCCGTGTAGAGTGCTCAACCCGGGTTGAAACCCAACCCTGCTTGGGAGGTGGGTTGAGAGCTCTCGACCCATGTAGAGAAGTTGGACCCGTGTTGAAAGTCGTAGTGTGAACGTCTCTGGGTTGAGTTCGACCCGTGTAACCGACCGTGGATCGGAGTGTGCGTGCAGAGCATGCACCACATACTAGGCTGTTCGATATGACGATATTTGCCGATGTTTCGGTATTATGTTGCTTTTTAATTTTTTGCAGCGTTTATGGTTTCTCGAAGTGTGTATACGTTAAGTGTGGATTAGTCTAGATTACCTTGCTCGAAATTATTTCCAATAAATTTGACGGCAGAATAGTACATATAACGTATATGGAGGAATAAAAAAAATACATTCTGTACTAAATGTGTTGTTTCTTTAATAGTTTTAAACCGCAACATGACTTATCCAACATCTCCGCGCCGTATGTAGCGCACATTGCGTGCATGCGTATTCCATCGTTGGTGTAGTCTTGGTCAAATGCAAACAACCGCACTGAACGCTACTATATTATTCCCAGTGTACAATGTACGTACATGCAGCTAACATTTTGCGAACTTTGTCTCGAGAAAATGCTACTAAGACATGAGGGGGTTATTGCTAATATGGGGAACCCCAAAAGTGCATCTGTGCGTGCGCGTTGCTTTGTTGCAAACAGCTAGCCGGCCTTGGCCGGTCAAGTACAAGTGCGCGTGCAAGCATGGAGGAATAAAACACACTGGATACTTTTACCTCCGATATGTCGGAGAAAATGGGCCCCAAATCAGACAAAAGATCGACATGGAGTAAGGAGGAGGTGAATGCTATATTGGACTGACAGCTCCATCCAAAGCCAGCTCGATGGAACAACGTTTTCGTCAAAATAAGCGAAGTGTTGATGGCTGCCGGGTTTCCAATTCGATCCGTAAATTCAGCAACGAACCTGCAGCATTGCGCATGCACGCGCACCATGGTTCCTTCCTTCATGATTCATGCTACTTTCATGAGATTCTTTTACCTCCGAAATGTCGGAGAAAATGGGCCCCAGATCAGACAAAAGACCGACATAGAGTGAGGAGGATTTGGGCTGACAGCTCCATCCAACTAAAGCCAGCTCGGCGGAACGACTAGAATGCAGTATGGGGGATTTTCCGATTTGACCCGTGTTGAACGGCCGGCCGTGTGTGTAGTGTGAAACGATCGCACAATACACGGGTCGAAACATTACACGTGTAGCAAAAATGCTGGCGCTGCGTTGAGTAGTGTGAAAAAGCAGCGTAATTGACCCGTGTTGAATTTTAAGAAGTCTACACGGGTCGGACCCGTGTCGGACCCGTGTAGATTTCAACACGGGTCGAACGTACATAGTGTGAAAAGGCCTATAGACCACTGTTCCCATACAAAAAAAACGTGCAGTGTTCCAAAGCTGTTCCCATCGGGAACATTGCATGTTTCTGACTGGGACAGGCAGTGTTCTCGTTGGAACATTCCAGGTGTTACGACTTTTAGGACGCTTCCTAATAGAAGAAACTCCTTGTCAAAACGAGCATAATAAAAGTTTAAAAATCCTCCCAATTAAATAACCAATTGGCATTATTAGGCTGTAGAAATGTCGGTAAGAAATTGGTTCCAAGTGAAAATGCTTTCCTGTGATTCCTTTAAAGGTGCCTCAAATTTTGGACATTGACAGAGCAGGGGATAATTGAGGGTGTAAAAAGTCGTCATCTGTCAGCAGTGAGCTTACCAGAAGCAGTGATGGGTCCAGGCATTGTGGTCTACATCCCAATGCATCAAAAGTTTTGGCAGATCCAGATCCCAGATTTTCCTGTCTTTTGGGTTTGTCCTGATCAATCACAGTATCTGTGACAGGTGTACCAATCACTTGCAACAAATCCTGAACTGGATCTGCAACCACACATTAGAAGTATGGTTTGAGGCTCCGATTACTGTACTAAATTGTCAAATGAAACCACAATGTCCTTTCACAGTTTCTCATATTCTCTCTGCTCCTTGGAAGTTGACAAGTAAAGTGGTATTAAACCCAGAGAGTCATTCTGGATCTCAGGGAATAACGAATATGGTTACAAATTTGTTTGGATTGAGTGACGTTCACAGCTGCAGGCAGTTTTCATCTGAATGCAATCATGTTGAAATGGAAACGTGAATGGAATATTTTTAGAAACTGTGTGAAAAGGACTGAGAACTTCAATTGGAGATTGATTGCAAAATTTCTCATCACTATCAAAATCTTTTTTTCCAGTGCGTAAGAAAAGTTCAGCACGTAAAAGTTTAGATGTTACAGTGCCTATCCTTTCCTAAACTTAAAAGGTAATGTTGCCTGTATTGTTAGCTAATACTTGGGATCTATTGAACAACCCCCCCCCCCAAAAAAAAAATATTTGAATATTTGATCATGTGTGTCCTAAGCATTACAACAAATTCTGGTTGGGATTAATTGACCTTTGTCCTCAACAGTAATCTTCCTTGAATTAAAAATTGCAGATTACAAAATTATGATTTTGTAATTGAGACAACAGTAGCTGTGAGTTGAATAAATGTTATACCCCAAAATACCATAACCACAATAGCTAAAACTAATACAGCCTATTAGCACTTTAACTCCCACGAATGAATGGAAGTCATCCAGCTATAAAGTACAAATAACGTTGGATACCCAGAGGGGCCCCATGGGAGCATGCAGGTAGCAAACATGATCAGAACTTAGGAAAGGCAAAAACCCCATCCATCTTCCCCCCTACTCTGTGACAGGATGCCAAAGACGGGCCTAGATCAATGTTGTAACTCCCTGTCACCTACACAGAGATTTCCGGCAGGAAACTGTTGACCAAAAATAGTGCTATAGTGATGCTTCCTGGATTGGGATTTGCTGGGAATCTTAGAGTCGAACTCTGTTTGACACCTTCCTCTGACAAATTACCCACCTCCGCAAATCGGAAGAACTCTGCTTTTTTTTCTTATCTTTTCTGTTTGTTAAGAAATGTATGTGTCTCGCATGTTGCAGCATGCATGTGTAATATTCACGTCTTTTAAAAAAGTTTTATGACTTCATAAACATTTAACGTTCTTAGGTTAAAGAGCAGCAATTGTTAAAACAAACTTTAAATACGAAGATACAGTAGATTTGAAATATGCTGTTTTGAAATTTCAGAGTTAGTCGAGGGCAGATCTTGGGAGAGCAACAGATCTGGCCCCTAACTACCAGTACCCCCTCAATACTAATTATAGCTGTATGCATTGTTGCAATGCAGGGGAATGTTGATGGGTCTTTAAAGTTTGTAGTCCAATGTTTATCATTGAAAGATAGGCCGTGTCCGAATTACTTGGCTACGGCTTGAAATTACACACAAGTCTATGTGATGTGGCTGCAGCTACTACTATAGACATGTGTGTAATTTCAAGCCGCAGCCAAGTAATTCGGACACGCCAATAGTGTGGATGATGGATGGGCATACCTCAGTAAATATCGTCCTCTACCTAGTTTCTTCAGTTCTGCCCTAATGCACCTTTTTTGCAACACATCCTCATTTTGGAACAGTACAAAGTGCCTTCGTGTAGCAGAAAGCCTTATTGTCATAGAAATGCTGAGTGGAATGCTGTTTAGAAAAGTAATGAACACCTGTTAAAGTAAATGGATGGGTATACATTGCTGAGGAAGCATATGTAGGTGTGAGACGACCTTTATTGAAAAAGTTACAAAATAAGTTGGCAGAAATTTTTGTTTATGATGCCAATTTTTAAGTTTGCCCACGTATTTTGAGTTTTTATCACAAATTTGTTTTGCTGTTGTAGTCCACGTTCCTCTGTATTGTTTGTGATTTTTGTCGCATTTCAACCCACCTGTACTTTATCTCTTCAACCGTAACTGTCCTGAATTCTCTAATTTCAATACAATTTTTCATACACCTAAGGAGTTAGGGTAAACTTTAAATTTAAAAGAGATTAAGGTAATTTTAGCCTCTGGGAAAGGTTCTGGGGTTCAAGCCCCTATAAATGTTTTCATTGAATTTGAAGGAAACCTCAATTCTGGGATTGTTTCATAGCCAAAAACTTTCTGTGGGGTTCAATGATCAAGGTCTCGTATGAGGTCACTAGAACAAATCGTGATAGAATGTAGAATGACTTGTGTGTCTATGGTCATTTTATTATTGTTTGCGCAGAATCTGATAGCAGATGGTGAACAATTTGTCACAAGTTTTATGACGTGTTGTACTGTCAATATCTGCTTTACTGGAGAATTTTGTGGTTACCGCAATGTTAACGTACCATAGGTCAAGTGCAGGCAGCGGAAATCACATCTGGCATGCAATATGTACAGAAATGTGTAAAAAATGTCGTGCAACGAACTTCAGTGAACGCCAACTTGAAATTGAAATTTTGCCAAGCTCTGTGGTCATTTTCTTTGCATCTCGTTAACAATAAAAGAAATTGACAAATGCCCAGTTTAATGGCACATTAATTCCCTTGGAGGTGGAAAAAAATGTTCGGCCTAAAATTGCTATATGTTGGAGAGATCAATAAAAAGCCGACCATATTAATGTACGTGACCATCCCCTGAAATGTGCCAGTTGTATGAAAATCACTGAAGAAAACTAAGCATCTTTCAGGGTTCCATGAGGTTTTCAACACTCCGATTTTCTTTTAACCAAAGTGGTGTCCCCAAAATGATCTTCGTCAATATTTTCAGACGAGAGGCACATTTTCAAGAGATGGTCGTATGCATTTTGTAGTCTACTTTTTAATGATCTTTCCAACCATTTTAGGATGAACACTTCTCAATGCAGGCTGTGATTTAGTAGTAAGGAACTAACAGTTTCCCCAAAAGCAATTTCTCTAAAAAATATTTCCATATATATACTTCTAATCATTATTACTTTTACCGACAGTACGTTTTTGTACATTTATTTCCTTTTCAGCTTTTGTTAGGTAACAGGATTTGAAACTGAACGTGTTTTTGGGGGGGAAAATCTGGGGGGGAAAATCTGATGCAATGTATTTATCCTTTGTCAGTAACTGGCATTGAAAAAAACAAACCAATAGAGGTTTCTGTTCCTATTTTGCACATGAACATCAATCAGTTTGAATTCCAAGAGTTACATGTCCCTCCAGCAAAACAAACTTTTTTTTCATTCAAGTCATCTCTGCCAAGGTTAGCCATGCAGATCCGAAAAGTACAATCCACCCAAGGAAACCTGTATTGCTGGAATTCCGAAAGAGGAGGGTGGGGGGGGGGGAGAGACAGGTTCAGTGATCTTCCAAACAGGATCTTTGTGTCTGCTTGTGTATGTTATTAATCTGGTATCGGCAGCTCCGCATTGGTGCACTTGAACCCTTTCATGCTAGACCGGGCCCTTTCATGGTGCAGGCTGTATTTTAGACTGCACCTTGCATTCTTTGGCCATTACTTTCGTACTGCCTAGTTATTGTCAACAGATCATTAGCATGACAAAAACCAGATAAGTGTTCCAATGTGTCTTGGTTTATCCATTGCCCCATAGGCATGCACACAGCAGTTGGAGCATAGTTGGGACACATGTAATGTAGCAGTATGCATTGCAGAGACTACAGATTTGTTCATTTATATAGCCTGTGGTCTGTGGTTTTCCATGCTCCTGTTACCTGTCATATATATTGTGCAAGTACATTATAGTGTAGGAGTGAGTACCTGTTCACTTCCGGGAGGTGTTTTTAATAGGCCTATTTAAAATTAAACACAGGACCTGCGTTCCTGACCCACGCACTCTACGGATCTGGCCGCAGAGGTTTTGTGTGTGTGCGCTGGTGCACTACTGTGGGAGCAAACTGTTTCAATTGATAGTCGTCGGCCGTGGTGTTTCCCATCCAGTTGGGTTTGGTGGAGGTATTGGAGTTGTATATATTTTGTGGATAAGCCAAGGAATATTTCTGCATGTTACGAGCAAGAAGCAGTGAAGACATGAGGGAACAGTACTGGAAGAGGCGGGAGAGCATGCTCTTGCAATACATACGATGCGGTAACTATGTTTTCCACTTTCTTGGGTTTATTCTCAATAAGTGATATGAGTAGTAACAGCTGTAATAAGTAATTACTCTAATGTAGAATCTTACTGTACATTTTATTGCTATTACATGAGTATAATTGGTGTGGGGGTTGTTGTTGTTGTTGTTGTTTTTTTGTTTTTTTCTCCAAATTCAGATAATTATTTTGACCTGAGAAGTACTTACTCTTGAGTTTAAAAACTTTCACACAAACGTGGTACATATGGTAATCATCTCTGGTGCTTGTAAAAATACAATTATGTGTTGACTGGTACAAAATGCAAGTACTGATAGGTTTAAGCGTGAGAATTCTTTTATGAGTAGTTTGTTTGTGTTGTAACTTGTATGTGCAGTTATATGCTTAAATCTACTTTTTCACAAGCTCTTAAATTGCCTTACATTGTGTATTTTGTCTTGAGCTTGAGTATTTTATAAACATGAAATGATAAATTGAATATTATGGATATTATGAATACTATGGATATCCTAAGTGATGCAAGTAAATATACAAATTAAAAATGTACACACAACAATTTATACACATAAGTAGGTGTAGTTCTACAAATTGGGCTGCCACTACAAATATACTTTGGGCAAAGATAAATTAATTGTTAAAGTTTTCCACTGTGGTCTCATCGTATCCTATGGATGTACATGTATGTTCTTGTACTACATCAGTTGGTGAGGTCAACAAAAGGTTTCCTTGAAGAGATACCACAGTTTACAAAAAAGAAGGAAAGCGTCAATATCTTTTGTTGCATTAAGGATTGTCTGACGTGTTTTCCATTGACGGCAACCCCTCATTACCTATTGATCTCCTGTCAGTGTACACATTCCCAGATGAACCAGAGAAAAATCAATTAACACAAAGTAAACAAATCGTTAAGCTCCTTAATGATGTATCCCCAAGGTTTTCTCAAGGTTCTAGACAGTGCTTATGGTATGCAGTGAATGACCCACCCTCATTAATTATGCATACCTTGACCTGCAGCCAGTGGGCTATCAATAGAATCTGCTGATGAGTAACAATTGTGTGTAGGATCTTTAAGATGAGTGCCAAGGTTCATGTAATTGAATCTAAAATCCTCACTACATAAATTAACGTGGTTGATTGATTCTGGATAGACAGATAACTCTACAAGTTAGATGGATTAATGCATGGGAGGTTTACAGAGGTAACTTTATCATTTCTTGGAATTTGGAATTGGAATTTGTTCTGGAGGTTGCAGGTTCGAATCCTGCTCCTGCCAGTTTCCAATAATTTATAACTCTTCCTTTGCTTTTTCAATTACCATGTGGTAAAGTTCAAGTGTAAATAAAGCCCCCACAATGTTGTAATTAGCAGTCAGGCAGTTTATGTTTGGGATGTGGGCTCTTCATGTACCTAGCCTTTTCTGCGAACACTAAAACACTTTAGGCCTTTTTCACACTAGAGTATCCATCCCCGGGGCGAACTCGCCCCGGGGCCGCCCCTGGGTGACACGAAATGTTTCACTCCCGAGTTCAACCCTGCGTCGATTCTCACTTGTTTTTCTCAAACCTTTTAATTATCTCGCCCCGGGGCGAGTTCGTCCCGGGGATCGGCACAGTCGTTTCTCACTTGAACACGGCGGTCATCAGGGCGAACGTTTATCGAGTGGTGCGCATGCGTAGTTTACGCATTACCCAGATGTGTCTTTCGACGGTCATGGCTGCATTCGGGCATGGCTGCACAACTGGCTGAAGAACTGGTTGATATTATCGCTGGTTGAGAGAGTGTAGTATTGTAGGGGGGGTGACGCGGGGGTGGCACGGGGGTGAAAATTTCAAGTGTGAATCGGGGCTTATTTTCACCCCCGTGCCACCCCGGGGCCACCCCGAGATTTGCTATAGTGGGAAAAGGCCTTTTGATGTGCAGAAGTTCAATCTTTAAGTATACCTTTTGACCAAGCCTTCACTGGCATACTCTGGTGGGGTTGTAACATATAACCTCCTGTTTACGACTAGGGTAGATAGCCAGATAACCTCAACTACTTTAATGTACACGCCTGTCAACTTGTAGATTATTCGGACAGTTTTGTTTTATTTCTTGTCCGATTTTGTTGTATGTATATAAGGTTTATGATTGCAGTGAGGTGGAGACGTTTTTTTGTGTGGATGCTGTAGGCTCCACACTAATAGGGATAAATCCTCTTGCGCTTTGTTTTATTTATGCCATACAAAGGGTTTTATACCCAAATCAAATAGTGCCCTCCTTTTGTGTCCGCCATATCTCAAAAAGGCTAATTGGAATTGAATTGAATTGAAAATATATCTTAGCCTACAATCCGGAGCAAAAATTATTGAAGAAGTGTGTGTGTGTGTGCATTATCCTGTGTGCAAAAAAAATGTTGCCTGGGAGGATCACACAATTTGAAACTCACACACTGGAGTCTAACAGCTAGGGTCGGCTCCATGTTAAACATTCTCTGTGACCTACAATTTGTAGACCTTGAGAATTGTAACCTCTACCCCAGAATAATCCTTGGCCTTTGCCTGAGATGAAACATAACCTTCATCCTTCCCCTTTAGACTGTGTGATTGATGGCATAGCTGTAGTAGGCTGGTCTTCGTCTGGATTACAAAGCCCAAAGAGCTGTGACAGGGCTTTGTAAAATATCAGCTGTTAAGGTTGTAATTGCCCCAATTGTTTTGTTTCTGGTTTTTTAGTGAGCTTCCCCTGTGTGCATTTTACCCAGAAGGTAATGTTCTTAAGGCCCTTATCCCAAACATTGACCCCCCCATGGTAACCCTGTTGCTGTGTATGCAGTAAATCAGTGGTTTCCAAACTTTGTTTAGTGTCAAGTTCAAAAACAGTTGTGAGATACTTCAAAAAGTCAGGAGTTTTATGAGAGGGGAGAGGGTTCATTGGGCTAGTTTAGGCCTTTACACACTAGGGAAATCTCGGGGTTGACGTGGGGTTAAAAAATGAGTGACTTTTCACACTTGACAAATTTCAACCCCGTGGCCAACCCCAGGTTGAACTCAACCCTGTACCAGAACAGGGTTGAGATTCTCGCCTCGGGTTGAAATATGGAATGAGCATGGGTGAGTTACCACCAGGTTAAACTCGAAACAAATAGGAAACAACACTGGGTTGAACGTGGGGTTAAAAAATCAGATTCAGTGTGGGGAAGCCCCTGGGGTTTGCCTCTGTTGTGACAACCTGATTTGAGAGAATTGTTTGGAGCATGGATCTTGGCAATAGTCTGTGCTTTGTGATTGCATTGGTGGCGTTTTTTAATATGTAGCATAAACCTTTCACGTAATACTTTTAAATCCCGTGTGGTAAAGTTGGTGAAATGAGTGCCAATCCGAACAGTATTAGATTGGGTAATACTTGAACTTGCGAGTGCCGAACTGGTCATCTGTACCAATAATGTTTGCACTTCGGGGATTCAGAAAGGTTTCAGAAATGTTGGAGCGTTACCCATGGGTCAAAGGTCAGCCACCTGTACAAAGAGGCCACCTCCCCGATGCTGTGTGTGTGTGCGCTATTTCTCCACCAGAGTTTGATTCCGTGTGGCCACTCTGCAGAAAATATCGTGAAGAAACTGTTTGATTTGTCCAATCAGATTGAGCTGAGAAGCAGCTCAAGTCAATGCATTGCATCCCACTGTGACGGGTTGGCCTTTTTTTTTTTTTTATAAAGCAAAACTTTCTTCCGTTTAGCAAGTTTGTTTGCTAACTGATTGCAGTACACAGAGAAAACGCTGTTTAAACTGCTTAAACAACCAAAAACTGGTTGTTTAAGCAGGGCACATGAACAACCCGGGGTTGTTTAAGAAGTTTTAAAAGCGTTTACTCTGTGTATGGGTGCGAAATCCCCAGTCCATAAAAATATTATTTTTTTTAAGTGGTGGTTCTTCTATTTTTTCTTTCTATTATTGTCAGTTAAAGTAAAAAAAACACTCTTTTTCAATATTGTCCTAACCTGAAATATATAAGGTTTATTCCATAAATTTGGTGTCCAAAAGTGTGACATTTTTTGGTGTCCCTGTTACACCTTGTTTAGCAGGTATATTGCTTTACATTAATCACTCTTGGAGAAGGCATTGAAGAATGTGTCCTGAATTGCAAAATCCTATACATGTCGGATGCAACAGGGACACCAAAATTGGACCCCTAATTTATGGAATGACCCACAAATAAAAGTTAGGATTTTCTGACATTTCAATCCTATTAGGATATTTTCCAAAGTCAAACAATATTTTTTTTTTTTTTGGGGGGGGGGGGAGGAGGGGAGGGGTGGGAGATGGGAATAGCACTTTCTGTAAGCTTCCTGCAGTTGAAATATCCTACATGTACAGTTTCAACTACAGTAGGCTCTATCATTCTTGATGATAACACTAACAGAAAAAGAGCCCTTCTGATATTTGGGATGTTCGGCGATGACTAGTTTACGGTCATATCTGTGATAGCCCGCTAGTCTGCTGTATAAACACCCACCACCCTGGATAGTGTTCAGGTTACAGGTTCGGACTACCCGTTCGCATCCGTAAATTGGCTGAGAGGAGCAATAAGAAGATAAATCAGGCCGACGTGAGGCTGCGCGTCATCAGCCAGGGTCTAGTTTTGATTTTATCACCTCGGTATGATGCAGTCAGGCAGATGTTTTACTGTATGGCATTGCAGGCCAAGCACATTTTTCCCACGCTCTACTTCGATAGATAAAAGTCGAGATCATTAGCAGTAGTAGGGTAGCAGGTCCTCCATCTTAAGTGAATTCCATCCCACCAGTCTGCTGATCCCTGTTACTAGACTTGATCAAGTCGGCCTTCCATGCTTAGTCTAAATCCATCAAGCCGCCGTCGGCCAAAGATAGTGTAGTTCCTAAGAGTTGCCCATGTGCAGTTGGCCATGTGCAATGCGTCATACTGTCGTAGTACAAATGCGTTTCAACTGCACATGTCTATTTTCACGTGCTCTTGAACGTTAAGAGTTTATTTTTGCGTGGGTGTTCAAAATTCAAAATCTTATTTGGATGGCTGCCTTTCTAACTGGTAAAAACTGTTGAGAAGATTTGTAATAATTTGATTAAAAGTATATTTTTGGTTTAACTGTGATGTATATACCATTTATAGATTTGAAATAGCCCCAATTGATAAGGGGTTATTGTACACGGGCAAACCTCTGGAAATGTTGAAGTCCAATTTGAAGTACCGTGATTGTGCACAGTGTATGCAGTGAATCACAGGACCCCGACTGGAGGCAAGTCTATCTTGATGTGAGAGTGCAAGACGATGGAGAAATTCCTTTGGAGACAGAACACAGCTAGCAGTTCATCCATCCTGGAATGGATACTCGGAAGATGTCGCTCTTTGTCTTCCGAAGAGCAAAATTTACGAGCAGCCCCTGTCCAAAGTACATGCTGGAATGTGTAGTACGTGTCCGGCCAGCATCTCCGGTGAAATAAAACATTTTCATTTGGTCCTCTTTATTGACTGTTGAAACATAGTTAATGAGGAGAATTGGAGCCTCGTGATTTAGTGAGTGTGATTTGACAAGGAATGTCTTGTGGTAGTAGAGGCATCGTTGTCAAGCTTTTACAAGTTTAAAATCTGCTATACGGTATGTACTTAAAAGGCAGTTTCCATTGGATGTGTAAAATTAAACACATAACATTAATGATTTTGTTTTGTATTAGGACAGGTGTTCGCAGAGCTGAATTACCAACAAATTTAAAGCCAAAACCCTGAATGAGAAAAGCACATATGAAGTTTAGTCCATATGCTGGTATGACAGCTGTGCAACGAATTGCCGACTTATAGATGCTAACATTGTTGTATAAATTAACATTTAAATGGAATCTTCTCTGATTTATTTTCTTGCTGCAGAGATCGAAGCAGCAGAGACATGCCAGTGGCTGAGGGCGGCGGGCTTCCCACAGTACGCACAAATGTTTGAAGGTAAGATGACTTTACTTGCTCTGATCTAGGGTAGTACAGGAATTGGGTACCCGATTGACATCAAGCATGGGTAAACTGAAGGTCCGCACGTTAATACTACTACATTTGGTGCATCAATAGAGCAAGGTGTATTAAAGTGCCTACAGTGAGCTCTGTAGCTTTACGATGTAAGGTGCATTTTCGCAAGCATCATTAATCTGTTTTGTTTTTCTATGTACCCTGGTTTTCATTGTGAACATTCCCCAAAAATGACATTTAATAGCTTTCTTTTTCATTGTGTAAGAAATTGCTAAGTAATATGTTAATTCAGTTACTGGTACTCGATTCTGTAATCTGGAACTGGTTCCAGACATTAGTGGTCGGGTATTCGGGTACCTGGTTTGGATGCACAGCCCTACTCTGAATTCAGACTATGTGCGTGTGACCCATACTCGTGGTAGCAGTTTTGTGAAGCATGGGCAAAGGTGCTGGAAGTCAAACCGTTAAAGCTACTTTCTCCTTACTATTGGGGTGTATCAGCATGAGATTAACCAGTTCGCGTCGGATGACGTGTATACACGCACTCAGCGAGGCAAGGATCCAGCAAAAATATCTGTCAGCGACCGTCTCGCAGTGAGCGAGGCCTGCAGCCGATTTCACGAAACCTTGCGCAATTGCGCAACTCTACTTACGCCACAATTTATTGCGTAAGTTGCGCAACATCTGTGACATTTTAAAAATTGATTTCACGAAAGTTACGCAGTGCGTATTAAAGTCGCTGACTTGCGCCACAAATTATGGCGTAACTTACGCACTCGTTTTAGGTGGCTTAAGTTTTCCGCACAAACACCGAAATAATGACTTAGCTAACTGAGGGTGAGCATAGTGGAGCCGTTAGTTGCTCAAATCATTTATTCAATTCACTAGATTATTTCAGAGAGTAATAAAATTATCATCTGCTCTAGGTTTACCTGTGACATATTTCCGAAAGTTGCCATCAATTTTTTTTCGGAGCGAAGTTTCAAAAATGAAAAGTTTCAAAATAGCGCCCACAGTTCAATTTCACGACTGTTCCATGTATTTTTATTGTTGTACTCAAACAGTCGTCGTAAAAGCGGCATTCAGCCTCGTCTGCGATGTATAAAATAAATATAACATTGCGCAGCTACGCAGTGTTTCGTGAAATGGATCGCAAGGATGTAGCGCAGCTGCGCAACATTTTTATAGCACAAGTCCTACGCCATGGCGTAAGTTACGCACAATTTCGTGAAATCGGCTGCAGGGTGTGCTACCCGCAGATAAAGGCCTGAGCCCGTCTGGCACCCAGGCTCGTGAAAAATAATCTTGGCGTAAACTGGTTATAAAGTTATGTGTACATTCAGTTTGAAATTGGTCACAAAACTGGGCACCCTTCATGCACGAGGCTTGACTTGCGTGTGTAAATACCGGCAATCGTGGACTAGGGACAAAAGGCTTAGGGAGTAGACAAAGGGTCCACGATTGACCGAACGTCCACGATTGAAAATCGTGTACAAAACATGTGGGAGGCCTTCCGAAAAAGTTAAAGTATAAACAAAAGAGGGACAATGGGAGGTCCGCGATTGCTGGTATTTACACACGTGTGTGAGTGCACAAGAATCGCTGTGTGCACACATTAAATGTAGTGTACACGATTGGTAATCCTCCAATTTTTGTTTTACTGCATTAGTACAAAATACCTTACTAGACTGTAAGTTAATAGTAGTCTCAATCATCCTGCTGTCGTTGTCAAGAAAAGTGGAAATTTATATAGTTTTCCAAAGATTTCCAGCTGGAAATCGTTGGAAAACTGCCCTGTAGCCGTTAATCAAGGCGCGCGTAGCTACCCGGACGAGTGGCGCGCCCCAGATATGCTGGCATTCGAAGCGCGTCAAGCGTCCAGGTAGCTTCACTCACCTTGACTAAAGGCTATCCGCCCGACGGTCGAAAATGAGTGCCGTTTTTCTTTCGTTTTTTTCGCCACCCAACAACGCAAAACTTTGAACAGATCAGTGGAACGATATTTCCTATAAAATACTAACCCAAAATCCACCCATTTCTGAAAATTGCAACAATGACCAATCATGTACACTATGTTTAAGTGCCCACACTTGATTCTCATTGCCCTCACAAGTTTGTGCATGAAGTGGATTGCAACCGTACTATGTGAGCTAGGACCCTGGAGCATAAACTGAAAAAAAATCATATTTGCTGGTACACCTGACATCAATCATATCTCCATTGTCGACAGAAAAGAATGGACTACAAAGTGTTTTTGAGGCAGCAACAATATAATATGGGTGCAGCATTGACATCAGAATTGTTGGCGGGAATCTATTTCTATACTTGGGTTATGTATTATCTTGTCATGTGCCTTGTACAGGCGCCATCTGGTGGAGACACTGTGGCAGGGCTTTTCTGTCGGCATCTCCACAAAAGATAAAAGCTTTTGGTGAAGCACACGAGTGGCTTTTTCCAAAGCCAAAGTGCTGTACTTAGATTCCATCACTGATTAAAAAAAGAGGCTCATTGGAATGCAATCTGATTGGTGGATTTCAGTTCCTGGTTTGAAAAAAACAAAGTGGAAAAACATTCTAATGTTTTTGATGGCTCCTCAGTACATTTGAAGTGTTGGGTAATGGTTTTGAATAGTATTCCAGAGACTTTTGAGTGGTTTTGAAACTTTTAAATAATGGTTTGTTGGGATTTATTTGATTTCATGCTGTTGCTCGGTCTAAGTATGATACAAAGACGGACAGAGCACACTGTTTGAAACGTTGAGACTTTATCTCACCATCGGCTCTTTCCAGAGCCAACACTTCCTCACAGAAGGGATATCTTTTCATGGTGTACCTGCAAACTACTGTCCAGTTCACAACTCCACCATGTAAAGCTTCAAACAATACCAATTGGTGTTTATTCTATTAAATTCTGCATTTATCATTGTTTAAGTCACAGATCATCAAGGAATGCTGTACACTTGTGACCCAAATGTTCCCCAAGTGTGCCCCCCCCCTTAAAATTTTGTCAACAAGAATTTTAATCCTAAGTTCTGTGTCAGAATTAATCTCGATGTCATCAGTGTTATGACTATGTAGAAATTATGCGGTGTTATCAAATATTGTATCATGAGATGATTTTATCACTGTACATTTATGACATTATCAGTTCCTTGCATCTTTGACCACGGCCTCAACTCTCTGCTTCATTTCACACGTTTGAGTTACTTTTCCCCCTTGTACAAAATGGCAGGTATTTCTCGGAATCCACAGCGACTGTTTTTATTGTTCCTTATTAATTCTTTAAGATGCAGCCTTCCAGAGGAGGTTAACTGGTTTTGGATTTTCTTTTCCAATAAGAAAACTTACTTTTGCCTTGGCTAACCAAACGAAAGCCAGGCCCAATTAGCCGGATTCCACAGGGCTGACCTGACCTTAAATTGTCACCTGAAGAAAGGAGCCGTTTCCAGCCCAATTAGTACCCTCACCCTGCCCATTGAAAGCAGACTCACCAAGGACACGCCCAGAAAAACAGTGAGAGGAAAACCTGGAAAAGAGATTTTTGCCAGATTCTTTTTGAAACCGTCTTACAGTTGACCTTAGTTATCATACAGCCACATCCTGCGATTATCGTTGACAAAATATAGCATCCTGCAGTATGCAGATATAATTATGAAGGTAATGGATTTGGTGTTTAAAAATGGTCGTATTGTGGGGACTGTTTTTGCACATCTGAGAAATGTCATAGAACAACAGGTGTTTTGTCTGGATGACACTCATTAGTGTGTCGCATAATGGTATACATGCGTGCCATTCAGAGCTCTTTAAAATATGAAATGTATCCATGCTGCTGACATCAATTGCTGCCGGCACTTATTTGCCAGTCATTAATTGGAAACCATAATTGATTTTCCCTTGAAAGTTTTCTTATTTTTTTACACCGGATGTGGCTTTCTTTTCAAAACAAAAACTGGAAAAAACATCAAAATTTCAATGGTGATTTTTACAGGGACTGGATTGGGAGGACACACTTATCATGGAAGATGTTGGTTTTGGTCCAAGATGTTAGAATTGTATTAGTGGTCTTGTTACAAAGGAGGTGTGACCACAAGAGTTTCCCTATAGCACTTGAAGTATTAAGGTATAGCAGTGGGGTCAAACAGGTATTGTTCATATACAAATAGTGGCAGGGTCATTATTGGTCCAAGATGTCCTTTGGATAGAACCAATTGGTCCTTTTGGAACTCATTTAAATATGATCGTGGTTTAATTTAACCTAAGTTGTCAGAAGATGGATTTTTTACGTCGGGGATGATTTAAATCTAAATTTAACCCCTTCTGTGCGGCTGTTTAAAAAGATGGGCTTGTGCAAACAATAGGCAAACAATAGATTGGGTACGTGCAGGAATGCACGTATAGAGGACAACCCACCAGGTGGTCTTTTTGAAACCCCGGCTATGGCCTGTACTGTATGCCAGATTGCCAGTGCTTGCTGAAAGCCTTTACATATATTGCCACCGGTTGCCCCAAATAGCGACGGATTGAAAATTGCCACCTGGCCGGTTGACGTCTATTTGTGTATGTTATGCTTGGCTGCACAAGCCTCTTGTTTCCGTTTTGCTTGGCTGCACAAGCCGGCCTGGCACCCCCCATATGAAATCCGGGATCAAGGGGTTAAATAGAAATTTGTTTTCATCTAGGCTCTTGGAATGAACTGAGAATATAGCACTAAACCCAACATCAGAAACAGAAAGAGAATCCCATGTAAATAACTGAGGTTGTTGGGTTCAGTACTGAATTTCATTTAAAACTATTATAAAAGCCAAAAACCCTGATCCATCCAGTCACCTCAGCACAATTATTTTGGTAGGATAAAATGACTCTGTTCCACCTGACAAATAAGTTATTTTGAAATGCATCTAAAAAAAAACATGTATGTTCACAATCAACAGATTTGGTTTTGAAATTCTTGAGCATTTTGGGAAGAATAACTTTCATTTTAAATCGCATTTCCATATTTGTTACCTTTTGTTACCGCTATATAATAATATGCACATGGCTGTGTTACTCCTGTAGGCCAACATGTGGTCTTGAACTGGCGGTAAAAACATATCTGTACATTGCCCTCGTTGAGCAGGCAACAGGTCAGCTGATCCAGAAATGATAATGTCGGAACTCCGTTAATCAGTCATGGTAAACTAATTCCAATGCTGTATTTTTTTCTACCCGCACAATAAAACAAAAAATGTTGTTCAGGTTCTTTGTCCGATGAAGCTTAATAAGCTCTAATGCCCGTGTTTAACAACTTATGTTGATTTTCAACTCTTATCCTTTACCTTGCCATTGCTTTAGAATATAATACTATAAAGTCTACATGTTTAAAAGTGCAGTTCTGTTGATTCAAAACATGTATTGGTCTAAAAATTTGATAAGACCAATGCCAGATCCTTGGGTCCGACAAAAGTGAAGATTAGCATTCATTTATATAGCACAAACTCCATTAGAAATAGATACAGATACGCTTTACATTGAATGGACCACATAATGTTAAAATAAATTGAAAACAGTAAGAAAGTATACATGTATACAGAAATAAACATGCTTATACATAAACATGTTTACATGTTTATTGTGAAATAAACGGGCAAACTTTAAAGAGAATGTTTGATTGCTGAGAGATATCTGCATCATATTGTAGTTTGATGTAGATTAATACATTAAGATTGACAATTTTTTTACGCCGTAAAATAATTTAAAGTTACTTCTGAGAGCTGTTTTTATCAAGTCTCATCTAGCCTGCTGGTACCATTATTTTGTCTAAAAGTTGTCACTGCGGGCAGCAAACAATATTTCCTCCTTGCATTTATTGACTGTGACCTTACTGATTATAAAACACCATTTTCCGACGGGCACCTTTTAGACTTGGCCTTACAGAGGCCAAGTGAAAGGAAAATCTTAGTGAAACTCTTTATGAAATTCCTTTGACATAATTTATTACAAACATATTTTGAAGGTTGACCTGTCTGGACTCCAAAGTATGCTATATCCTAGCAAGTGAGGGCGCTGTTGCTGAGAGATCTCAATGGCCTCTGATATTGCTCCGTAGCATTTGTCAAGTGATGAAGTTCTTACTTTACCACCAATAACAATTAAAAAAGGAAACGACACTTGGAGAAATGAATTGTGGTGACCGCTGGTGAGGGGAAGGTTTCATTGTTAGGCATATCAACAGGACCAAGCTCAGTATGGGGACTTTCTGGTGTCCCACAGTGTTTTTGGTCCCACATCTGTTGAGCAACCAGTATTATGTCCTAATATAACTATGGAACAAGATGCCTATGTTTTTGTAGAGACCTTGGGCCAATTTCACAAAGCTGCTAAGTGCAAAAATTTGCTTAGCAGCAAAACAGTCTTGCTTTAGTTAAAACAGGTTACCAGCCAAAATGCCATGGGATTTTCATGCTAAGCAAACAACAGCTGAATGCCAGCCACAAGCGATACAATTCACATCAAAATTAGGTTGGTAATCCTGTATTTACCAAGGAAGACTTTTCATGCTAAGCAAATTTGTGTGCTTACCATGGCCGTGAAATTGGCCCCTGGAAGATATCAAGAAGGGGTATTTTGTGAGCAGGGGAATTGCTATGCCATTTTGAATGAGAGGGGGGGGGGGGGGGGGTGTCATCACAATTTGGGCGATGGGTGTAAGCAAAACAAATATAATTGGCCCAAAAAGTTGCTTTCCGAAAAGTAGTTTGAATGGGGGGTTGGCAGGAGTGTTATGATTTTGAGGACACCATTAAATGTGTGTCATATCTTGAATATTGTCATACACCATGCACTTTGCCTACCGCAACATAATTTTGCCGACAGCGACATGAATTTGCCGACAAATTCAATTGATGGGGGGTGTTATACATCCCACACAACCCATCTAGCGGACGTCCATGTTTGTGAGCAAGGGGCATGCCCCGTCATGATTTTTGTGTCCCATGTCACAATAGACCTTTTGCATGAGCCATCTTCAACAAAAGGTCTTCAACATCTTTTTTTTTACCCTTCAACAGGCATGGGTAAACCTTTCATGCTAAGATTGTTACAGAGTTAGTTTGAATGACAACAATATACCTCGAAGATGGCCACTTGGCCAGAAGGTCTATAAAAGACTAAAAACACAAAAATACATCATAATCTTTATTTTGTATGTAATCATCAATGATCATTTTTTGTTTTATTTCTGTGGACCTTCATAATTTTTCCTCCCATGCACAACATTAATCAGACCAACTTGTCTGCCTGTTATGATGATAAACGTTGTAAAACTTACTTAGGCCAGCTCTGCTGGGCACCCATCATACCAGGTGGTGTTGCATTTATTTGAACAGCCATAGGGTCAATGACAACAACAGAGACCTTGACAGAGAGAGCGTGTTTTCCCCAAGGACCACTGGTTATTGCCACAGGGGGGAAAATCAAGGTTTAAAGTTTTCAAGTTACATTGGACACATTTCTAACGGCTTTTGTGGCATATCTTTCTATTTGTATTAACATAACTTTTAAAGGCAGTGTACATGATTGGTCATTGTTGCAATGTTCAGGAATGGGCGGATTTGGGGGTTAGTTTTTTATAAGAAATATCGTTCCACTGACCTGTTCAAAGTTTTGCGTTGTTGGATGGCGGAAAAAAACGAGAGAAAAACAGCACTCGTTTTCAACTAAAGGCTACAGGGCAGATTTCCAACGATTTCCAGCTGAAATCGTTGGAAAACGATATATATTTTCACTTTTCTTGACATTGACAGCACACCTGATGCCATAACTTCACAGGATGATTGAGACTACTATTAACTTAGTCTAGTAAGGTATTTCGTAATAATTCAGTAAACAAATTTTTGGAGGATTACCAATCGTGCTGGGGTACAGTATTATAGCAGTCGTGGGTTCCAATCCAGCTATTGCCAATTTTATGTGTTCATTACAAAAAATGCATTGCATTGTTACATGTAGTTTCTTTTGTGGTTCGTTTGATTAAAAATCTTTTGTTTGGATGGAGTCGATTTTTATCTTCTCATTTTTATTTTCTGGTACGAAGTCTGGGGTGATATCTTAATTTTTTTTTAAAATGATATCAAGCCCAGCAATCAACGTGAAGTCTATTTGGAACTGAATTTATTGTAGGGTCCATGGTTGTAAGAATAATATGTATTCATGCATATGGATCTAATCTAGTATTCCAAGTTCTGTGATCAGATACTCCCCGCATTGCTGTGTGTACTTTCCAATGTTGGCTTGTGTGTTTCTTCCATGGGGGAACACAGCGGACCGGCTAGTCTGTTGAACTAAATCCAGCCAGTGGGCCACCAGGTGAAGGTGACAAGTTTTACACTACAAAGTAACACCGACAACTAAAGTAGCCAGCTACCGACCTTACCTTCGGGCAATACAGTAACACTAAGTATCCATGTTGTTGGGTTGAATTACCAAACACCTGGTTCTGGTTCTTTCAAAAGTGATGCCCCCTAAAAAAAAAGCGACTCAGTTTCATTACTCGAGAATAATACACCAATTTCACTATTAACACCGGGGATCAATAGAGATTTTTTAGCCGAAGTAAAAGAAGTCATAACGGGTCCAGTTACCAGGTGGGACCGAGTGGTTTAATTTGTGGGAGGATTGTTGTGGGTGTTGGGCTGTTATAGCTTCGACAATAGAGAGTCAAACGGCAGGATTTGGGGATCAGTCGAGAAGAAAAGCTATTTGGAGGGGAAAATGAGATAGCCACAATGTACTCAAAATCCAATTATATTCCTTTCAAGTTAAGGTCAAGCTGTCCATTTTTCATTTTCTTTTGTCATACCATTAATGTCATATTGATTTAACTAAGCCCCCCTTATGAATAAATTGATTGAACTCAATAAGATTTGTTTTGTTAAACATGAAAAGAGTATGGAAGAAATAAATTAGATTGGCTGTATAAGGATTAGCACTTGATGTCCAATTCATTAGGAGGTCGGGCGAAAGTTGCTACATCAAGTAAACAAGTTTATTTCATTGTGGGATATTTTTTTTTTTACTTTTCAGTCAAACTTCCCAAGGGTTTTTGCTGGAAACCTTTCTGAATCATCCACCTAATTTTTTAAGGATCTGTGAAAGTTAGGGTTTAATGCAAAAGATCTGAGCACAGGGGAGCCATTCAAGCTTCTTGGTCCCAAGGACTTTGAGTAAAAGCTGTGTACAGTTAAAGTTGGAGCAGACATTGAAGTGTAATTATGCTAAAGAAGACGTGCAATAGATATCCCACTCACCTTGTTTTCATGCATATTGTTACAAAATGCTTTGAAAGCTTGTTTTTGTGGAATGTGAAAAGGTGGTATTTGAATAATTCCTTTAAAACCCTTTCTTCAGTTTATTCGAGAGGGTGCATTTTTGTGTTTGGTAATGCAGGAATGATAAGAACAGTACAAAAAAAAAACCTGTTCTGAAGAAATATTGGCCACTTAAAGGTACATTGTAGTATCCATAATTTGCAAACATCAACAGACAAAACTACTAAATTATTACGAAATACCATACTAGACTGTAAGTAAATAGGCAGTCTCAAGCATCCTGTGAAATCATGGCACCTGGTGTGCTGCAGTTTTCAAGAAAAGTGGAAATTTATATTGTTTCCAACGATTGTTGGCTAACAATCATTGGAAATAATCTAGTTCCCCGACCTGATAATTCCATGACTATAAATTGTTACATTTTGTCTAAAGTATGGTCAGGGAACCAGACTACTAGAACAGTTTCTTTTTTCCTCTCTGTTTTCCCAGCATTTATGCACACAACTTTAAACAGGTCAGTGTTACAGTATTTGTTAGCACGCTATAAAATACTAACCCCTCTGAAAATTACAGTAAAAGCCAATCGTGTATAATACCTTTAAGTTGAACATGGAACTACAAGAAAACTGTAGAAGAGTTTGATGTGTATACAGTGGACACACTGCTGTTATGTGTTGGATGACATCATGCCTTGGCTCATAAATATAGGCCTAGACATTTTCATGAACATAAAATCTAAAATGTTGACATTGCTCCCTAGAATTGCTATAAATAAGGTGGAAAGTCATAGTGCCATGTCAAGAAAGCTGTCCTCCATGTATTCAAGTCATAAAAATCCTATTACATGGTTCCTTTAAGTTTGGAATCTATAAGATGTTGGGGCTTTAAGGGTTTTTGTGCAGAAATAAATCAGAATATTGAAAAACTCCAGCTGTTGAAACCTTTGATTACACTCTGACCCAGGTCTGCCCATCGATGCTTCACCGTGCAATAACTTTGCTAGGGTATTATCAAGTGTTTATGCTGTGAAAATGATAACTGGACATACCAATAGTAGACCGCAAATTCCTTTCTCATAGTCAATACACAAGTTGCTACCCTGGAATGGATCTCTTGTAGGTTTTGATTTGAAAAAATATTGTTGTTGGTATTTTTTATGTTGCACCGTATGATCGAACATGGCAAAACAGGGTATACCTGACACCATGGCCTTTTGCTGTTTTGTGTTTTTAAATGTGATTGTATCTGCTAGTAATGGATCTGTATAGGGTACTCAATTCTTTAACTGTCAAAATATTTCAAGACACTCTGTTTTGTCATACATGTACAAAGGCCGAGATAGAAACGATAAAATAAGAAACAAAAATGACGAACAATATTAAAGTTTTGACTGGAGTGAAAAAAAGCGACCTGATTCACATTTGTCTGAGAGCATTCACCATTCAGACCAAAGTTCCAAAACCATTTGTGACCTGACAGCACAAAATGAGAATAAAGTTGCACTGTAGCTTAATGAGTTACAATCAGAAACAACAATTTTTCACTGAAAAGTCAATTTTGGTATTTTAACAACTGTATGTTTGAAAAACTTGATTCTATCATATCCCAAAGATTTTAAACTGAATCTTTTTGGGGATGATTTCTTTTTTGAACTCTGGTTAAAGTGTGCACGGATCACAAACTTTGGGTTTCAGTTTCTCAAACACAAGGTATCAAGACTGATAATTTTAAAAGGTTGTATCAACACACTATATAATCAAATTGAAACTCTTAACCTGTACTTTCAGGAAATACCATAATCTTGATTTTCAAATGTTGCTACTTTATCTCTATTTCGTTGGAACAGGTCACATGTGTGCCACATTGTAGGGTACATTTATTAATAATTATGCGTGAAAATCATTCGAGGCTACAAAAGTACAAATAAACAAAATGAGGAAATTAGTTTCTTTGCATGCAGAATAAACATGCTATTTTCACTCTCCTCCCTATGAGTAATAATGCGTAATACGCACAGCCTATGAGTAAAAGCGTGCTATTTTCTCATGAGTAATGTGCATTAATATAGCCTAACATTGTTTCCAGCCATATTTTTTGCCATGACAATTTCAATGCTAAAATGGTGATTTTTAGCAGTGAGTCAGTATGTACTGACTCATGTCTCCGTTTTTTCCCTCCTTTTTTCGTTAGCTGCATGTGTTCTGATTTAATTGTTTTTATTGTTATTTTAGGCGTGGGAAAAGGGACTGGTACGAGATGGGGTTGTTGCGAAGTCTTTGGTTCCGTGTTTACTGCAAAATGTATTCTTGTTACTGTCACACTCTGCCGGTCATGCATTGCATGTCAAGTGTGGGGTAGACTGCAAAGGCCTTGTTAATACCGCCACCCTTTTGATGACAAATGGAATTTGTTTCTGCCGTTCCCGCATTTTGTTACAAATGCTTTTAATCTGAAAGGTTGACTGTACTACATGTACTTATTTGTAAACACCAATTTGTTACAGACACAGAAATGTTATTCATATTTAAAAAAAAAACAATTTGGGGGGGGGGGGGTGTTCTTTGCATCCCCAAAAGGCTTACATGTACACGTATATACATGTATACATGTTGCTTTTGTATGTGTATGTGTTTCTCATTTTGTGTTGTATCTTTTAAAGACAGCCATTCTAGTTGTACCATATATGTGCTCTTTTAAGTTTTACCCAAAAGATCACTTTTATTGATGAATTGCTATTTTTCTAGCAATATTGAAGTTGTTCATGTTTAATTGGGGCAATGAATGGAAAAAGAAATCCCTAAAAAGTTACTAATTAATTAATTAATTAATTAATTAATTAATTACAAAAGCAGCAAATTAGTACCAGATGACAATCAATGTACAGGTGGTATGATAATTCATTGTATGCCCATGACCTTTAACCCTAACCCTGCCAGAAGCAGCACAGTGCATCTGTGGTGACGGCTTGACTTTGCTGCACTCTGCACACAAGTCAATGTGACAAAGTATGCAATCTGATGCATCTGGCAGGGTTTCTAGCCAAAATACCCTGGAGGGTTAGGGTTATTAAAATGATGATTCTTGTCACACCCACATGACAGATGTATTACTAGTGTGAGCATGATAGCGAGGAATGCAAATGCATCCTTGAAGGATTTCCATTGGCCAAAAAGTTGCTTTTTTGGCCAATGGAAATCCTTCAAAATTTGTGAAAGCTTTATACCACGATCTACATGTACAGCTTAACCCTAACAGTCCTGAATCCTCCAATTTCAATACAATTTTTTTTAATTAAAAGAATATTAGTTGTGAAAGACACTTTCATGGCACCGTCACAAATCTAAACTAATTGGTGTTTTCCAGAGAGGGAAAAGGGTATTGATTCACCATGCCTTGTAATGTCGGGGCGATTTTTTATTTTTGTTTGTAAACATGTAGTATACGTGTACATGTCATTTTCTAATAGCAATTTGTAATAATTTTTTAGTCGTACACTTGTTGTAGCAGATGGAGTGGAATGGATACCAGATGCAAAGCAAAACTGTGCTTGTCTGTCCGTCATTACATGGTATGCATAAAACGTCAACATTTGATTTGTAAAATGGATCTCTAAAAATGATCCGTATGGAGATCTGGAAACACTCCCGAGTCTGGTGCATTTATTTGTCATTCAAAATACACATGTACATTGTATTTCTGAAGTCAGGTGGGATAGAAGCCATATTCCTGGCAAGACTTGCAATGCGTCTGTATTAAATAGAACCAGTTTCTAGATTCTCTATTGAATCTCAAATGGCCAATTTGGTTTTTTTCTCTGTACAGAATGCTCGTTTCCAATAGACATTTCGTCTGTGGAGAGAGACCATGATTTCCTAGATCAGGATCTTCTGGATGCTGTCATAAGGTATGCTACTCAATAATTATTTGTTTTTCAAATATGTGATTCTGTTGTCACAAGGAATTATTATTCATTTTTGAGTAGGCCTAATTACTTAAAAGCCATGTTTCATGCCATAATAATGTGCAGGTGTGCAATTATGAAAACAACAGTTTCACTCCAAACAAAATTTCCCCAAAGTTATTTAATGTTTGAATGAGACATCAAAAACAATACAACCGCCTCTCCCCCCAAAAAAACATATTTAGTCATCAATAATTACTTTACAAGTGTCAATTTTTTGTGCACTAGAGATGCAAAAGCAACCAAGACTAACAGGCTTTTTTCAGAAGGTTGCAGATACCCAAAATGCATGTATTTTTAACATTTGTTTGAAGAAAAAAAAATTCAATTTGTGGAAGAGCACATAGAGTACATGTGTATCATTTTAAAAAGCCACAGATTTGCTCAAATGTCACTATTGCATCAGCTCGACATATTTACATACATTTTCTCAACATGTTTACACCATCCATAATTTTTTGAGTCGGCGCCTTAATATGGAATAATAAAAATTATATATTTGGAGTCAAATTCTTTCCCTCATTTTTTTTTGGGGGGGGGGGGTGGACAAAGAATACTGATATTTTAAATGCTGTGCACAATTCACAAGTGTGTATGCTCATTTACGGTGATTACAGTTAATGTGTTCAGAACAGGCATGGAGTATGATGATGTTCACGGTTTATTGACTTTTGCAACCATATGGCTGTATTTGCAACAGCACTGCATTGAGTTAAAATATGCATAAACACAGACAAAATACAGGGCTGTGAGTTTTCCAACAAAAGCCTGACTTCAGGGGTTTTTTTATGTAAAAATTCTGGCTAATTTTAGGCCTGAAAGGAGCACATTACATTAGTGGTGGAGAAACATTCGTCCTAAAATTGCTGCAGTTGGAAATATCATTAAAATGTAGAATATACTAATGTACATGACCATCCCTTGAAAATGCATCTGGAAATCAGATAAAAAACTGTGTGCTATCCAGTTTGCAACAGGCTGACTTTTCCTAAACAAAACTAGTGGACATTAAATGATTTTAGTCAATCATTTTGAAATAAATGGCACATTTGGTAGTTGTGTGCATTTAAATAATGTGATGTTAAGGATCTTAACAACCATAGCAATTTTCAGGCGAAAACTTTTGTAACCCTTTAATATAAATACTAAGGCTTCCATTGCATTATTTTCAAACTCTCAAAAACTCACATTCCTAAAAAAAAAAAAAAAATTTCATGTAAACATTTAAAGTAAGTATAAAAGGCATCCGGATAATTATGATTTCATAAAAAAAAGCAATGCATAACGGTCAAGTTGTTATTAAAAGGCTATCAGTGTAGTATTTCCCTGCAGAAAAACTGTATGTGCTTGTTGTCTTGTATAGCGTTTAAAAAGCATATTCATGTCAGTGTTTACATTGGTGACATTTTGCTCTGTGTTTGCACTGCGAGAAACCCAAACGTCCCCAGTAAAGTAAACTCCGTTCTATAGATCACTATAATAGCCGATGTTTTCCCAATCGCCCTGCATTTTTCTCTATGGTGTGGTCTTTCAAAGCAGTTCTTTCTGTTGAGTCCCGCACTCCTGTGGAGTATGTAAGACGCCTGATTGTTGAACTCATAATAACATTTGAGTGTTTTTATTGTGTGTTGAGTTGACGGCTGCCTTTATATTATTCCTGTACTGTCAATATTTGGGAGTAGGAAGGGGCGGGAATTGTGGATGCCCGTGTAGCTCATTCAAGTATGAGTCTGCGCTTGGAGTTCACCACGTCCCAGTAGATAACCTTATGGAATTTTGTGCAGTAATTTTTGTTTGCGTAAGAGTTTGCACGCTCCGCATCAAATTAAAACTAATGTGATCAGACAATATTTCACGAGCTGCTCTCATGCGATTCTTCCACGATAGTTCATTGGGTTAGACCTCAAAATTCATTCCTTTTTTTGTGCCTACCCCCTGTAATATATATCAATAGATTCTCGTTTGGTAAAAAAAGTTTTGGGAAAACCCCCCCCAAAAAACTTTTTATTATTCACACCCTCTTCTACCACCCCCTATTGTTTGTGTATTTACAAACACACCACATCAAACAATACAACACAAAAAAGGTCATGTAAAGTATCCAGTGATTAGTGGGAACGTCCTCCCATGTTGAATAGTTGGCGACACTCCATGGTGGAAACCATCAGCAAATGTATTCAGCCATGCAACGTAAGAGAGGCCCCCCACCATTAGTCACTGATTAAGATATAACTTGTAGCATTTAAAGTGATTAATGAGTAAGCTTCCCTTTGGACTGCGCATTTCTCATTCTCATTCTACTATGTATGTTTCGACGTTATTTTTACTCACTTTGTCCTAGTTTTGTCCAGCCTTGGAAAATCCCAGTGTGTAAGCTATATTCAAAGGTGCTTGGGACATGTGTAATAATGCTGTGAGAAAAAAATAGAAAAATGAGGCCAACGCACATCCCTGCTTGAAATGAATGGTTGATACATTAGTACTCTGTGTGTTCCTGTCTTTTGTTTACAAAGGAAAATGAATTACACAAGCAGATTACCAAACCTCTGTAAAGCACTTCTGCTATTTTTATCAGAGGCGCAGTTTAATTCCCTTACTTGATTGCTCAACTCATCATTTCCGCTGGCGTGTTAATAAATCCATCTGTGCACAAAGCCCAGGAAATGAAAAACGCCCACTCATCCAAACACCCCCCCCCCCCCCCCCCCCCATTCAGCATTTGTTTTATGCGTGCTTGTCGCCCACGACTAGCCGCACAGCAGTAGATGGAAGAAACCGGTGATGGTTGGATTTGTTTGTATCGTCATCAGCATTTGAATGCCTATCAAGTTGGGTTGTCCAATATTAACCTACTTGATTGATCAAGTCCATGTTCGATACGGGCCTAATTAGATTGTCCCCAAAATAGAATAATGAGATGCGGGGATTCAGAAAGAAAAGGGATTTTACTCTGTTTAATTATTTTACCTCAAGAATTGTGATAAATGTCAAAGGAAAAACAACTTTAAAATTAAACCTTGGAAATGAATTTTTCATTGATATATGTATTTACACATCAGTTCAACATCGGGAGCAAATTTCATTCATGGTTCTCACTGGGGCCTGTGACATCTTCAGAATTTCCGTTAACACGAGCCCCAAGCTCCGCCCAATTTTGGCACCCATCAATGACCTCAACCCTTGTTCATTCATGATTTCATCATCATCTACATGTTGAAATTGATTAGGTGTCGGACTGACCATCTGCTGTCTGCACCTGTGATTTCAGGATTTTGTTGTTGTTGCTCTTATGATTACATTTTTCCTTCGATCTATTTTGCCATCTATTTTCGTACACAGCCTGAAATGTTACTGCAAATAAACAAATAATACCAATCTGCCCCCATTCACGTGTGGAGGCCAGTTTGCCTTCTTTTGTAACCTATGCAATACATTTGAAACAGTTGTTTTTAATATTTCATGCTCTTTAATATATTTGAATTTGCCATATGTGGTCAATATTTTGAGACATACGTTTCACCAAAGCATGGCAAGAAAACACCACCACTGACGACCTCCCCCCCCCCCCAAATTCTTTTCTTTAAATAAATATATAAATTAAATATATAAATAAAAACTAAAATAGATTAATAAATAAAAACAGAAATAAACATACATTTTTAACATTTGTTTTGAAAATTAATATATTTGGATCACTGGCGGCGGAACAGGGGGCCAGGGGGGCCATTGTCCCCCCACTTTTTCCACTTGGGGCAGTTGGTTCCCCCACTTTTAACTGTTCCGCATAAAGAAAAACATAACACCGGCGGCCCTGATTTGGACCATGAGCACACTCATCCCGGTTCTTTTCAGAACCACACATCTTCCTAAAAGAGATTTATTTCACATGGTGTTACCTGCAATCTCAGTCTTTCTCGTATCGTACCCACCATGCAAAGCTTCAAATAATATTTATCATTACTGACAAGGTTAAAAGCCATTCTTGGTAAAGTCCTATGGGCAAAGAAAGTAGGCAGGGTATCTGCGGGTCTTTAAAAAGTCTTAAAAAGTCTGAAATTGAATTTTCTCAATTTAAAGCCTTAAAAAGCATTTAAAAAGTATTAAATTGAGTTCTCCAAGGTCTTAAAAAAAATGGACGAAGCGAATAATGATTTTGTTTTTATCAGTTCGTAAATAACAATCACACAGTGTGTATAAAAAAATCAGCTATTGGAGTGCATAGCAAATTTTTCCAGAAAGCTGATCGCATGTGGCAGACACCGCACAATGTATTCCAATCCCGGGATCCAAAATCCACCCATACATCTAGTGTCGGTCTGCTTATTTTTGGTCTTAAATTTTGTTTAGGGCAGCATTAAAAGGGTCTTAAAAAGTCTTAAATTTGACATTCTGAAACATGCAGATACCATGGTAGGGTTGCTAACCTTATCACTCAAGTAGTTTTCTGGGCCCAGATCTAAATAAAGGACAATTCTGTAACAGATGCCATATGCATATGATGCAAGATATGGGGCAGAGGGAACCCCTCCTCTTTTGTGTTGGTCATTGTGTTCCCGGAATCTCAGGAATTCTTTTCAGATCTATAGGGGGATGTGTTAGGGAACAGTAGTCTGGAGAGTGTATAGGGTATAGGGACAAAAGGGGGGTACCCCTCTGCCCCATATCATGCTGGGTTTCGCCATATGAACTGTCCCACTTTTCAGACTGGTAGACCTAGGCAGGATTATTCAACCATTGGTGAGACCAACTCACCTCCCCCTTTGAAATACTGTAAAAGAAAATCTAGGAAAACTCTTTACACTGTTATTATGGTTGTGTAAAATCTTACACAAGCTGTGTAAAATCTTACACAACCGCTGTTTACTATATGAACCCTAGCAACTGTTGTGTAAACACTTTACACAACCCTAGTTGTGTAATTTGTGAACATTTGTGTAGTAATTCTACACAAATGTGTAAAATGCATTTACCAGTACCCAATTTAGTTGTGTAAATGGTTTACACAGCAATTGGTAAATTTTTAAAGTGAAAACGGTACAAAACCTTAAAAATTACCGGAAGTGCACAGTAAATTTACAGGATTTTTTTACAGTGTGGGTTGCTATTGATTAACAGAAATGAATGAAGTGGGAACCAGACTAAACGGAAGTAACTTATTATACATTACTATGGTAGAGTGTATACAAATGCTCCGATAATCTACTAAAGACTACAAAGTGAATGATGTTGTGCTTTAGCTTTATATTCAGCGTATCCCCCCATAATAAAATCATGGCTTCCCATGAAGAATTTCAATATTTGAATATGAAATTAATGGAGATGTCATCAGATTCTTCACCTGTTTGTAAAAAAATCTAAATTCTATTGTGGAATTGTTTGAATAAAACATATTATGGTCAAGAAAGTGTATTTTTGGACTAAACATGACAATTTAACTTGACTTTTGTGAATACAAATTTTCTCATTTCTGATTGGTCGTACTTCGTGATTGGTTTATTTCTTATCACGTGCTTCAAAGTCTACACAACAGTTGTTTAAATTCAGTTTTGGCGACAATATAGATTTATATGCATTTACACAACCTAGAATTTACACAACTTTGATATGATCACACAACCTTGTTCAATAATTACACATGGTTGTTTAAAATCTTTTCTACACAGCGTTTTTTTTTACACAGGAGAATAACAGTGTAGGTATACATGCTTTTGCTGCCAGATGTGTGCAGTCAATGCACCTAACCCTCCAGCCACTTTTTTCTTCTGCTCTTAACAGAGCATGACAGATACATTGGGAAAACAACACCCACTGTTCCTTGAACGTTTGTACTATAAAACAGAGTTCCTCCAGCTGACATTTGAAGTGATGCACCGTAATCTCATCACGTCGTCCTCCCAAAGACCCAATTTTCTTGACTGGATGACAAACCGTGCAAGGTTTCTCCACTTCCAATGAATTGTTTTGATGAAGTACTGAGGATTTAAGCTGCCTCCTGGAAAAGAAATATTAAAAACAGCCGTATTGGTTCCAGAATATTTATTGCCATCCCAGAAAAAAGCCTTAAAAAACGGGCTCATCTAGATCTCAATCAGTGCCTGTGATGGAATTATTCTGTTAAAATCATAGCACTCTCCCACCCACCTGTTTTTTCTGGTCCTGAGGATTATTTATACTGATAATGATAGTGAAGGGTGGAACCTGGGGGGAACAGTTTGTTTTGCAGATCTGTGTCTCAGCCCCCCTCCCCAATTTCATTTTAACAAACCGCATAAAAACATTTCATAGTTCGTGCCCACTCCCACTCGTGCAGTGTTGAGGCCGAACGGTCTTGCATACCAAACCCAAGTTCTAGTGGCTGAATCACCAGAACATGGGTTCGAATCCTAGCTTGCCACTTGTGTCCTTGTGCAAGACACTTTATCATAATTGCTTCTCCCCACCCAGGAGTAGAAATGGGTACCAACGATTACCAAAGAAGACCGGATATAAACGACGGCTTAATGAGCAATATTGGTTTAGGACAGACTTTACTTTCTTTCATGCCACTCCCCCATTCCGTTTGTTTTTAACCAGTTCGCGCCGGGATTATTTTGGCCGAAAATGTCTTATTTTAAAAAAATGCAAAATATAGCAGCCAACTTCTGATATACAGCCAAACGCCACAAATACTGATTTGCAAGAGTCATTTCAACAGTATTTGTACAATATTTCTTGCCGAAACCTCATATATTACAATACTCCGGGTGCGCCCACCGGAGCGTAAATTGTAGAACAGGCCGTGCACAGCGGCCAAGTTCAAGTTCAACACACGGTCTGCCTCCACAGACTTCTCGGACTTTGTGAGTTTGTATATGCCGGCAATCGTGGACCTAGGACAAAAGAATTCGGGCATAGACAAAGGGGTCCACGTTTTACCGAACGTCCACGATTGAAAATCGTGTACAAAACTAGTGGGAGGTCTTCCGAAAAAGTTAGAGTATAAACAAAAGAGGAACAATGGGAGGTCCACGATTCCACCCGTTTACATGACTGTGTGTGTGTGTGCGTTTGTATAGCTATTCAGACCGTGGACCTTTAACAAAGAGGACAATAGGGTCCGCGATTGTGTCAAGGTCCACGATTGAAAATCGTGTACAAAACCAATGGGAGGCCTTCCGAAAAAGTTAGAGTATAAACAAAAGAGGGACAATAGGAGGTCCGCGATTGCCGGTGTTTACACACTTGTGTGAGTTTGTATATGCCGGCAATCGTGGACCTAGGACAAAAGAATTTGGGCGTAGACAAAGGGGTCCACGTTTGACCTAACGTCCACGATTGAAAATCGTGTACAAAACCAATGGGAGTATAAACAAAAGAGGAACAATGGGAGGTCCATGATTGCACCCGTTTACATGACTGTGTGTGTGTGTATGTGTGTACAAAACAAATGAGGGATTAGCGTGTTGAGATGTCACCCGGAGGTGAGTCGAGGCAAGCTTGACGTTTTTACCCGTCAGCCGTGCCCGTGTATAAAAACAGCCAGATCGTGTGAACACGTCCTCCGACGCGAACTGGTTTAAAACCTAACCCCCTTTGGGTTTTCTCCATCTAGGCACCCTGCTGAATTCGACAGAATGCAAGACAAAAATGTGTAAAGCCTAAGCAGTGGCCAAACATAGCTGGGAAAATCTCAATGCAATCACTGAATTTGTTTAGTTTTTAGAATTGCTGAATTCTCACAAGTTTGACAAAATATGGTCAAGCAAAGCCCAGTTTTTTGTGGAGCGTGTACAGATCTTCAGAACTTTGATTTGCCTCATTTTGGCCGAACACGGCATACTTCAGGCAGAACTGTCGTGAAATTTAATTTCATCTGGGGCATGTTTGTCCCAACTGGATTGGAGATAGTGGATGTAACGAGGTTTACTCCTGGCAATTTAATCAAAGAAGGTTAACAGGTAGCGTGGCATTTACCCCCGGACTTAATTATTGCCAATTACCCACAAAACTCATTCAAATGACTCAGATGTGACATCAGGGGTAACCTCAACCCAACCATGTTGCCTTGGGAAATTTATAGACAAACAAAGTTTTCACATGTAGGAGGGACATTTCAAAAATAGAATTTGGAAATTTTTGTTATATTTGCGTATTTACAATCTCCATTTGGAGAGAGGGTACCTGGGGGGAAGATGCCTCAGTTGTGTGTCGGGGGCACGTCCTCCCTGACCCACCATAGTTTCGCCACTGCTAAAGATAGTCATATCTTGGGATAATTGAAGTTGGCCATCAAGGTGTTTGTATAAAGTTGGCCCATACAATTAATTATTTTCTTAACTCAAAGCCAAAGAGAATGTGGAGGAACACTCTCTCTCCACCTGTATTTGAAAATGACAAGCATGCATTTCCACAAACAACAATACTCACTCAAACCTGTGCATCATCACAGTCTGCTGTACACGTTGTCCAAGACAAACCAATCAGGATCCAGTGACGTAGTAGTCTGCGGCCTGCTTGGCTCCCGCCCTAAATCCAGTGCCCAGTCAACCATGGCCTAAGCAGATAATTTCAGCCCGCGCTCATCATTGAAACCAATCGGATTACTCGTAATCGTTTTACCAGTGCCTTGTCTGGGTCGCGCATTTAATTTAAAACTCCAGTGGCTCGCTGACTCGTACCTTGCCGTGGTCGGTAGATAAATTAATCTTTTGGCAGCCATATTTATTTTTCTCCATGTGCAAGTCTTTGATGGTTCTGCCAGACTGATTTGGAGTAGAAATATGCTGCTACCACCAACTGCTTGCTTACTGGGATGACCTGAAATTTATAGGTTTAAGGGCCTGGCATTTCGACCATAGCAGAATTCAGAGGGGGAAAAAGTCATTTAAGTCTTTGAGAAAGATTGTGGTAGTGCTGGGAATGATCAAAATCGACATAAGATCCTCCTTACTTTAAGAAAGATGAATTTATCCAGACTGTGGTGGCATTCATCAACAATCTTGAACCTAAGAATAATTTATGAATATATTAATACATTTGCTTTGCAAAACCTAAAATGTTGAAAGGTAAAAAATCATAAGGGACAAGATTAAATAAAAAAATCTTTATAATATACTACTTATATAATAACAAAAACTGTTTATTTAAGAGTTTCGAGAGGATAAAAGTAAGAATAAACCCCCAAAAGTGACAGTACATGTTTTGTGTCTTTTTGTCCCTTTTCAATCACTTATATCTGTCATCATGGAGGAATATGAACTTAGTCCTCCATGCTATACCTCCTCAAATTTTAAAGTAAGGAAGAAATCCTGAATTTTGCATTTCAGAACTTCTGGCATCTTTGAATTTGTTTAGAAGAACATTGTTTATCATCAAACTACATTAAAGTACACCCGATCCCATGTTTAGGCTGTGACAGAAATTGTTTACAAGGAAGCACAGAATTCATGCTCCAGAAAGTGACAAATATTTTCTACATTTTCAAACAGATTTCAAAGGTAACAATTTGTGCAGTGAAATTTATATTTTAATACATGTACATGTATGCCTATGTTACAGACAGTTGCAGTACTTGAAAATTGTTTCTTCGAGTTTCTGGAGCTGTTCTTTCTTGCAACTTTTCTATTTAAATTCTCAGTGTTTCAATAAAATCATGTTTCAAAAGTCCTTCCTCATGCATATTTCGTTCACAGTTCTGGAATTAATTGCAATTTTTTGCCACACTGCGGTGTATGTAAACTTTCAACTGCAACTGTAATCATTCCAAACATTTCCCCCAAATATGTTTGAATATATTTTTTTAATGGACCCCTGGCCTAATGCGTGAGTTAGATTTCATAACAATAGTCATATGATGTTTAGTTCCAAATTTCTGCTACTAAATCATATCCATGTGGCAATATACTTCATTATACATTGTACTGTGCAATGCATTTCGGCCCTACATATACATCATCACAATCACCATGTGCACATGTTGGCAGAATGTTTATTTTATTGCTGGGATCAATTTGTATTCAGGTCTGAATAATGCAAAGCAGGAGTCATTTGTCGGCCTCCACAACCAGACATCAGTTGATACTCTGGCAATTATTTATCTGAAAACTTGAAGCTTGAACAGCAAACCCACAGAGAGAACCACTTTCCTTGCCTTCTAACTTTCTCCTCTTGACAACAAAAAATCCACTAATGGAACCATGGGGCCCATTGCAAAGGCATGGCCTCTAACTCCCCCAGCACATTACTGTTTATTGTGATTTTATCCTGGGCAAATAAACTCTGTAGGTGATTTTAGGAGTCAGCCAATCAGCTAGCAGTATACCAGCAGGAAGGTGGGGCTTAGCTCTGCTCATTACCATAATCAACCAAGCGCACAGGCTGCTCTGTGGGTATGAGTCGTGATGATGCATGCGCCAATACAGGTTCAGTGAATGCAGGAGTCAAATAGTGTGATGCATGGAGTGGATGCGGGAGTGTTATTTGTACAAATCCAGTGAATATTGTGGGAGGTATTGGTTCTCACTTGACTGATTTGTATTCTAAACACTTCCTCCATGTTCTAAACTTGTGGATCTATTATTGCTGGTTGTTCTTGCAGGAGGCTCCACATTCTCAACAAATGTTCCAGTATGAAGATTGAGGCTCCTCTGCACAGATCTGTAAGTTGACTCATTTCCAATTGATCATTTTGTCTGTCTGTATGTACAAACAACAGTATTTTTGTTATGTAGTTTTTAATAAATTGTATACATGTGCTTATACTGTCATTTTCTTCCAACATTCAATCTGGAAATGCTGTGGATTTTTACACCTAAATCCATCCTGCTGGCTTACAGACACAGTTTTTGCATGCATTGAATTCAGTCAACTACAATGTAGTTCTCAGTCGTCAGTCACATCTTGTCTTCTCCTTTCCTTCATGTCAGATTTTGTGAATTGATCTTTACCTACATAAAGATACACTTTAAAGTTTTGATATTGGTAGATTGAATCAAAATGTGCATGCATGCCTACATTTAGGTTAGTGCCTTGAGGCCATGGAATTTAGTGTGTAGTGTGGGTGGCCCACGGCCACCCAATCGCCATGTGTAGGTGCATTTGTATGTACATGTATGTACATCATTTTGTGACTTCCTTGGAAACTGAAACTTGGCTTCCTGCCTTTTGGTAGAATGCAGAATATGTAAAGTGTCTACAGATTGAGTATCACTATGTCATGAGGAGACTAGATCTGGTGTCTGTCTGCAGTCATTATTGAGGGTAATTCTGTACAAGTTCATCATTCACAGATTGAGTTTGTTCCACCAGTTTGTCTAATTTTTCTCCAGTTAGGGTGTTTGAGTGGAAACCTGTCTTTCTGCCTGTTCCTGCGAATCTACTCTAGCTGTACCTAAATGTCAATAGCTTTTTCCCTCATTCTGTATCTGTGGAATTCTATGCCTTCATCATGATATTTTCTGCTTCAAGAGGAATTTAAATTCCTATTTTCTGCATCTTTGATTTTTGGGTTTTTGTAGCCCAATACCTCAAGTGGGTTTTAGCTTTATTCGGGGTAAACTTACATTAACAAAGACATTAATTGGATAAATTTTCCGAATAAGCATACTTAAAGTTTAATACCCAGTTAACAGTTAAAAATGAAATATCACTGTCAATTTTGTTTGATGCATTTGCTAGCATACAAATGTATTGTACATTTATGCAATGCATATTCAAGTGTCTTAAAATGTAGTGATTCTTGCAGATAAATGCATTTTCATCAGTTAATATGTTGAGGCAAAATTGTGAAAGAATTTTTGAAAATAAAAACCTAAACTTATGTGTGATTTAGCCATATAGTGATACATGGCCTAACTACAATATCAAATTGGTATGGCATTTACACGGTATACAATTCCCCATGTTTCAACCCAAGGGCACACAATTTTGTGAAACATTATAAACTCTATGTGCCTTGTGCATACAGGTAGAGCTGTAGAAAGTGTATAAATTGACTCAAGGGTAGGCCGTACATGTAGCTATTGGGAGTTAATGATCAAGGACCCTTGGAATGAGCAAATAGTGAATATACCAACACATGCTGGAGACATTATGGCAGGACTGGCTGCACACAGGGTATAGTATGTCAGCTCTTGACTCTCCTGCCTAGTGAAACTTTGAAAGGCAAGCTAGACAAGATGTCTGATGCTTTGTACCCTCTCCCCTCATCATTAAATTTATTCTAGATTTTCAACTCAATTAGGGCTGATAAGAGGAGCAGCTACAGTGAGATCCTTTATGGACTCATTAGGCAATGGAATGATCATGAGTTTGCCTGATGTGGGTAGAGTGGAATGCATTTGGGTCATTCCCAGTGGAGTCGACACGAAACTTGAGAAAGTAGGACTTTGAAGTGATTGTTGTGCTGGTTATGAAAAGTCAGGGTTTTTTTTCAGTGGATCATTTTAAAAGCAAATAGATTGTCACTGAGAAAATAGAAATGGCCAGCACACTTAGAAATATGGATGGCACATGCCGAGAAAAGTAGAATACACTTGGACTTTTGAACGGACTGTTGTGGTGGTTGAATATCACCTTTGATAAATCATTATGTCAGGTAGGTGATCATTAACGAAGATATTATAGCCATTGTAATGGCTTCATCGAAGGCACAAGCCTTCATAATGAAGAGAGGACTGATGGAATTAATCATTAAAGGATGGTAAGGACCCCATAATTTTTGTTTGTACTGGAGAGAACTCATTGTCCAAAGAGCATACTGAGTACGAAAAATTTTCCCCTAAAATAATTAATGTTTTGATGAATAGTAGATTAGAAATGGATTCAAAATGAGCTAATCTGGAATATGGAAATCCAGGAAAATGTGGAACTTTCTCTAAGATTTTTTGTTTTTGTTTTTACACAATGCCATTGTAGCCCATGCCCATACCTTGAGTGGCCTTTTGGCCTTGTGTTGTGTTGTTTTGCAAAACCTGGTAACATATTCTTTTTGTATTCATATGTTCATTTGTAAACTATATGATTTAATACACAAGCCTGACAAAAACCACTGGTCACTGCATATTGCTGCAGAAGACTTTCTCACAACCCAAATCTCAGTTTGCCTCCAATCCCTGCAACCACTTACAAGGCTCACCAGGCCGATGAACTTCAAAGCCAGTGTAAATAGCCTCCAAGAATATATTAGCAGTGAGTCGGCACCCAGCATGCGATATTAATGTGGTATCCCCACCAATGCTCCGGTTGCCCTGTAGCGGAAGACAAAATACAATTTTTCTGACCCTGGTGAACTTTGCGCCATGCTGTGCCATGGCTGTGCCGTTGGCGGGAGTCAAACACTCCCCATTATCCCAGTAATAATTCGTATGATGGCGTCCATATGATCTAACCAAAGGGCCTCTTGACCACCTGGGGCGAATGGGCACTGCAGCCCATGGTGAGAATTAGAGGATCCTAGTGAAGGTTTCCACTTAGCGCACGGCACGGATTGATATGAAAATTGAATATGGATTGGGTTACCACACAAGGGGAAAAATTTCTAGTTCCACACAGCCTTGCTGTCTTTACATTGTAGGTTGAGGCTAGTACTAGTATATGCATGGAAAATGGATGAATATAAGATGATGATGATTTTGGAAGCTAGCCGACTTTTGTGCTTCTTGTATTCAGTTAAATCCGATTGCATCCACCTTGTTGGTGCATCCTCAGTTGAATGCTGTTGTTTAGTTTTTAAATGAGAATTTTTGTGTTGAAGAAAAAAATGTATACTTAGCCAGTGTATGGAACCCAGAATGACACATTATTTCAGTAAGAGCAATATGAAATCTGGCTTGGAGTTCAATCACTCTGTCCTGAGACCTCCTGGGAGATTGCGCTACAGGCCATTTTTATTCTGCAGTAAACTGTGAACAGGTTGGCCCAATCTGGGATTTCAAGGACACCATTACCAGAGAATAATTGCCTTCATTTTCCCCACTGCACTCTGTCCTCAGAGGAGAAGATCTTGAAATACCACTAGAAATCGTAGTGAGCTGAGTTTCTACATGCTCTGATACCGTAACTGAATCATGATAGTGCCTAAGTTGTGCTGCACATTAAAGGTAATACTGTGAAAAGGGTTGGAATTCAAGGAAGGGTTGCCGTAAGAAGATGTAAAATGAATCTCTAGAAAAAGTGATGTAGCATGGGGGTAGGGGATTTAATGAATTATGCATAAATTTGAGTCGTACATGAAACTGCACATCAATGCTTATGCTGTTAAAAAGTTGGAAAATCAAGGAAGGCCTGTCGTAACATAGCCTGAAATACATGCACCTGTACCTCTCCAGGACAGATCACTGGAATCAAATAGCATGGGGATAGGGGATTCACATGAATTATGCATGAACCTCTTTTACCTGAAGCTGCACATCAAAGCTGATGCTGTGAAAAAGTTGGGAATTCAAGGAATGCTTTCCGTAACATGACGTGAAATAGCTGTATCTCTCTGGGACAAAATACTGGAATCAAATAGTATGGGGATAGGGGACTCTCATGAAATTTATGCATGAACTTCTAAGCATCAGGTTATGCACCACGTCAAAGCTGATGTTGTGAACAAGTTACGAATTCAAGGAAGGCTTGCCGTAATGCGTTGTGAAATACATGTACCTGTACATGTACCCCTCTTTGGGGCATATTATTGGATTCAAATTTCATGGAGAATTTCTCATGAATTACATTGTGTAAAATTCTGCTCTAACAGCATGTACATATGTACCTTGAACTTGAATGTTTTACTGGCGATCTCCAAAACAAAACACCACTGTAGATCAGACCCCCTGGACCGCATGACTTCACCAACCACACAAAATACAGGAAGTTATTATACAGCCTCCCGCTGCATGAGGTCGGAGCTGCCACCACCCCCATAATAAGCTTGGCTAACCCATGCCCCTACTGTCCCAGTTTCTCCTCTTCAGGTGAAGGAAATGTTTGCTATGCCGTAAATGTTTTATTTGGAGTTTTTAGTTTTTGGCCACCACTTCATATGGAGGTGTTTTACAATTTGAGCAAATACTTCAGAAGGATAAAGGCCTGGAGAGCACATAATCATCGTCATTCATTCTAACCCCTAGATTTTTAGCACATTTTTTTCCACTTGAAATCAAAAGCCTGGTTACACTTGTGGCATTGGTAAATGTTTTTTTTACACACTTGAGTCAAAGTAGACAGAATTTAATACCAAAATGTCTATAAATCTGAACTACGGGTAGTTCAGGCATGACTGCTCTATTTTCTTGTTTACAGAGCAGGTTTTTCCCCGACACCCAGAACCTTTCGCCACGATCGCCCTGGCAACTCTTCAAAGCTGTAAAGTGCAGCAATTTCTTGAGCTCAAATTGTTTTTTGTTTTTTGTATGAATACATTGTGTAAGAGTTCAGCTTTTAAGCCGATTTCAGCTATTTTTGTTTTGACTTTCAGCTCTTTTTATACACTTGCTGTGTACAAAAGTATAGCAGCTTTCCAAAATTTCAGCTTTTGCCAGCTGCTTTCAGCTTTTTCAGCTCATTTTATACTTAGTCACTCACACCCCCGATTGTTGTTATCAACCAAAATATCACATGATGGCATAAAAGATTTGCCGGTTCTCAGTAAATTAATTCTTATGAAATTTATTTTATGAGCACTGATCTATGAAATCCAAGCACAATATTTTAAGAAATATTACCTAAAAAATAACGATATGAATATAAATTTCTCTAAAATTAACCGGGGAGAGGTGGGGGCAGAGAAAAGAAAATACACACTGGATGGTCCATATACCAAGACTATAAATCATTCACGTAACTATCAACCACTGTATCATTTCATTTCTTAATTGCACTGGGATAAGGTCCAACTTTAAAGGTAGTATACAACATTCGCAAACATCAAAAAACAAAACTACTGAATTATTGTGAAATACCTTACTAGACTTTAAGTAAATAGCAGTCTCAAGCATCCTGTGAAATCATGGCACCTGGTGTGCTGTCATTTTCAAGAAAAGTGGAAATTATATCGTTTTCCAACGGTTGTCGGCCGACAATCGTTGGAAATAGTCTACACATGTACATGTAGTTCCGACCTGATAATTTCTTGACATCTATAAATTGCTCCGTTTTGTCTAAGGTATGGTCAGGGAACCAGACTACTAGAACATAATTTTTTCTCTGTTTTCCTAGCATCTATACACACAAAACTTTAAACAGGTCATTGTTACAGTATTTACTAGGATGCTATATAAAATACTAACCCCCAAATCCATTTATTTCTGAAAATTACAGCAAAAGCAAATGATGTATACTACCTTTAATAAGGAGCTTGAGATTTGTGTTTTGTTTTAATGCCAGACGGAGCTGTTAAGATAAAGAGCCACAAAGGAATGCGATACTAGCTTGCCAGTATTTGTTATTGCTGGAGATAGTTTCATCACATCAGCAGTGCCCTTGTTGCATTACTGGGTGTAGGTTTTTTTCTTACCCTGGTTTGATGCCAGATGAGTTCAGTTATTACATAAATATTTTTGCAGTCTTGGGTCTAAACATCAGGGAAATTCTTCTATGCCTGGGAGGGTCACTTTATTTTCATTTTTCCATTGAATTTAATGTGTTGGTTCATAATGACTGTTTATGCTGATTGGCCTCACACAAACATAAACATTTAAAGATAAATGGTGCAGCTTGGCCTATTGTTGATTCTTTCTAAAAAAAAAAAGGTTCATCTGATTTTTCAGTTCGTACATTAAATTCAGTGTTTACATAGATTGATTAGATTATAAGTAATTTGAAATACATTTATTCTGAAATGTTAACATTTTTAAAAATCTCAGCTGCTTTAAATTTGACCAGGTTGATTTTTCCAAATATTGGTAGTGGGAGTGATCAAAGGCAAATTGTAATTTAAAATGTCTGCATTTTCTCTGTATTCCTTTCTTTGGGTCTGAATAGGGGTAAAAGCTTGCAAGGAAACTATGTTTTGTTGACCCCCTACCTAGTTTATTCCCATTACAAAACAGATATTCACTTATTTTCTCACTACATACTAATGGGGACATCCTTATGATAACAGCCTCCAGGCATCCATCTTGCAGGCTGAATTCCATTAAAAAAAAGACATGACTCAAGCTTGGAGACCCCTGTTAAATCTTATTTGGCCACGCAAACATCCATGTGCAAGTTTGTGTATTATTGAAGCATCTTGCTTATGCTGTTACATGTGTGTGAAACTGAGGCTAACAAAAAATAACACATCAGAGAAAAACAGGTACTTGTCAGATTTTTCATGAAGCAATAATTACCAGGGTCCATTTTATTGGCCATCATTGAAGATGCAGTCAGTCCCTGTCTTGAGAACACTTCGTCACATTGAAGGTACCCCTCTGTTGTTTATACATTGTAAACAGTTTCCTGGCATGCTTTGCCCCTACACCCAGGTATCGCTCTGTAAACTGTTGTGGTCAAAAACACTCCCTGGGTTTGTGAAGTTAACCAGCCTCCACTCGCACTTTGGTTATTTTCGTCGGAAGTTTACAGAGAGCTTATGTGGGGTGTTATCATGTATGTTATCTGAGGTTTAGCTTGATCAGCCAGAATCAACTGGATGGTTTTATCTTTTGAATGTAAGCCTGCTTGCCCGAGCGCGATATTGACGTCAATCGATGAAGATAATAGTGCATGGGCATCCAAAATTGAAACTATTTTAAGTTGTCTCTTCAGATTGTCAGTCCTAGTTTTATGTTTACTTTTATGTGTCATCTGAGGTTGTGTCGTTAATTTGGATTTTACAAGGAGAGTGAGTAATTACAGAAACAGTGGCATCCAAACTGGAAATGTGAAATGCTGAATTGATCTTTGATGAATCATGTCAGCTTACTTTCCCGATTTTTCGTTTCTTTCATTAATCTCAGGGTGATGAATCCGATGAAGAGGACCAATGTGCAATCAGCAACAAGTGGAAGTACACCCGCAGCAGTCGGCGGTGGTCCCGCCGCATGACCGATGAGGAATATCCCCCACTCTCCCCCGACACCGTAGGATCAAACTCTGCCGAGGGTTCCCCGACCCTCACCCATGCCCCAGCCATGCGGCTTGACAGTAGCAGTAGGGACAGTCTGGTTACCACCGACAACGAGGGATACACCAGCGCCAGCAGCTTCGACAGCCCTGCTGTCATCCACAAGACGTACCGCACCAAGAGGGGCAGCCCCAAAAAGATCACGGGCTCCACATCTGCACGCCAGAGTCCGCCAACGTCCCCAGTCATGCTTCCTGCAGCAGAGGACAGACCAAGGAATGCCATCATCGAGATCTCCTCGCCAGTTATGGTGAAGAAGACGACAGCTGAGGAAGAACAAGGATCCAAGGATCGGATGAAGGGAGCCAAGAGCTTTCTAAAGAGGTTGGACAGCTTGAAGCTAAAGCGTGGATCCAGTCTGCGGGGAAGCAAACGAAGCAAGGAACCCAAAGAGGCTCTCGTAATCAGTGGACCAATCACAGATGATCAAGGATCATTGAAGCGCAAGATAGAGCTCTTCAACTGCGTAGATTTGGAGGAAGCTAGGAGGTCCAAGTTGACTTCGCCGCGCTTGACTCCTCTCACACCTCCCCCTATGCGAAGGAGGACAGTAACAGGTGAAAAGAAAGACTCGGAGAAGAGAAAGGGGCGCGTGTTCTCAGAGCCAAGCTCCCCAATGATAAGCAGGAAGATCGACAGAGAGTTCTTCCGGGAACTGGGGGAAGCCCACATGAGCATCATCACCAATAAACTAACCCTGTCGGACGTCAGGAATAACAACGACGAGGGCCAAGGGGTGTTCATGCTAAGTCCCGACAAGTCCTCCGAGTTAGATATCTCACCAGCCTCCTCGCCAGGAACGCTGGAGAGGAAGTTGAGTTGCAGTGGCTCACTCGGCTGCCAGTGCCAATCTTGCCAGGACAAAATGGCTCCTTGGAGCTCCAGCGAAGAGATGCTGTCGCCCAAGCTGGCACAGCCAGCTTCCTCCTGGTCCAACAGTGTCTATGATAATGTTCCAGGGGCAGTCTCAAGCACCCAGATTGCGATGGCCGAGTGCGAGTTCCTGCGCCAGATCTACAACCTGAAAAACATTGGATCGGAACCATCAACAGCGGACCTGCCTCAAGGTTCCCCCTCAACATCCACCCCGGTGCGCGATCAGTTTTCCCTCATACATCGCCGCAGCCAGTCCTCCATCTCAAGGACTCGGTTTGAGACAGAGAAGCAGGACATACTGACAAACATTACGCAGCTGCTGATCGCGGAGAAGAATCTGGATGAGGACCACCTGACTGTGCCAGTCATGCGCAAGCGGTCACGCAGCAACAGTCTGCCGGACACACGGCCCTGCAGCATGCAGGTGCAGAATGTGTCCCGGTTCGAGGGGGTGGACCCCGAACTGGATGGGATCAACACAGAGCTGGAGAGCCTACTGAACGGGATCAATCAGAGTCTGCACGAGATGCAGGAAAACATGCGTAGAGGTGAGTTCGGTTTCAAATCTGTAGAACTAAACTAAAACTTGTTGTTAGATAACTCAGTTGTTTATAAGCTTAAAGATACAATATCCATGCTCTTCAATGAATTGGATTTGTTTTTCAATGAATGTTCAAATTGTATGTGTTATTCTACTACATTTATATGTTTTGGGCAACTGCAAGGCTTTTATTTATTGTTCCATTTTGCACCAAAAACCGACAAAAAGTGCTACCCTATGGGAATTGAATTGTTTTGTGGTCAAAAATAATATGGCATTTGTGAAGTAATTGTTCGATAACTAAACCTGGATGCATCTTTCAAAAGTTAGATGAATCATTCAAAAGTGAATAACTTTTGGGTGGAAAATAGTATTTAAAAAAATATTTTGGTGAACGACACTCACAAAGCATGGACGTGAGATTTGTACATACATGTACAGTGTATGTAAATATATTATTTGGTTATACGCAGTCCTTTATTATTAACACTGGGAAACTTTACGACCATTTACTGTACCAGTCATGTCTTCTTCTCGTTTCTCAAATCTCCAGCACACTTGGAGAATGTGCCAAGTATGATGGCAGAAATGCAAGGGAAATATAATCTGTCACTTGTGAGATACATGTACAAATGTAGTTATTTCTTGTCCCCATGTAGACGGCATCTCTTGGTCACTTTGCACCTTGACCCAAAAAAAATGGTCAAATGCAAGTCGGAGATGCAAAACATTCCTTCTTGGTCCTTGACTTCAGATTCTGTTTCTAGGTGAATGTGAGTTTGGATCCGGAATTGGACTGTCTAGCAGAGTAACCATAATTTATCCAAGGGGCAGATTGCATCGATAACACCAACTGTTTACATTATACCTGTTGGTAAAAATAATACTTGTTAATTGCCTGTACCAAGTACTATTGTGGCTGCCTTGAACCATACAGGGAAGGGGAGGTCACTACACCAGAGACTTTGGTCAGCCACGGGATATTGTAAAAAAAATATATATAATAAGGTCATTTAGACCTAATGAATGAGAAGAACACGTGTTTAACAATGGTACCATTTGTGCTCCAACCCTACTGGTATCAATTTATTTAGAAGAAATGCATTTTGGAACATTTGATCCCCTGCTGTTGGCAAAGGGAGTCCTGCAGTGACTTTTGCCTCAAGGTGCTGATCCTTTTGTCAAAACCTTCTTAAAATCTTTCGATAGTAATATTAAACTCCCAGTGGTTCTTGACTTGAGCTGATAAATAAATGGAAATCACCCGAAAAGCCTGTTGGTGAACAATGGGGCTCGTTCTCTCTTGATAAAAGTATGAGTTATCATCTGAGGTCACAAGTTCTCTAAAAAAAAAAAAGTCAAACTGTCTAAAATTCAGAAGAGGCAATTTTGTTTAACGAGGGTATTGTTGAGGTTGTCTGGCAGAGAGGGTCATGTACATTTGTAAGGTCAGGAGTCGGGAAAATTTGTAGCTCTGTAAAAAGTCTCCGAAGTCATGTCCTTCCATGCTGAGGTGAACTTGTTGACTTGAAGTGGGTTTAACAACTTCCACAAAATCCTTTGTGACGTAGAGCAGTCTTTGTTGACTCTTTGTATGTGGGTTTCCGTATGGTATTGTTATTTCGACAGTTCTGTGGTGCCAGAGTCTCTTATGTCAAAGCCTGTCGTTGAATGCATATTGTCCTTTTGTGGAAAGTAAAATGTAGGTACATTGTAGGTCGGAAGTAGTTGAAATAGTAAAACCCCAGTCAAAGTTACACACAGTGTTCTAGCCAGGGTGAAATGAAAGTGTAGGGGGCATTTTGCTCAAGGATGGACAATGCGAGGGCAGAGCGGAAAGCCCTTACTGCATGGGGTCTGGGGTCCGCTTAAGGGGCCTGAAAAATGTTGGATTCTAGATGCTCTGTGATGCAATCTGAGACAATTTCTGGCCACTTTCGCTTGACTGTTTTGAGCAAACGTTTTTAAGATTATATAGGCAAAATTTAGTTCATTTTAAATTGTTTAGAACGTACTCTTGCTTTGCAATTTATAGCATAGTGGTAGGGGCTGGATTCAAGCATAGTGCTAATTCCTGAAAGCGTAGTGGATGCCAGCGCTATTTAATGTCTGGCTAGAACACTGGTTACACATCAAATGAATTTACAAGTTATCTTACATGTACATGTGTCATGAGACTAGAACTCATTTGTCCCATCAGCAATTAATGGATCCATCTGCAAAACTTTTGCCCCGCACAAAGTTCAACGCCACCCTTTTCATTGAGCATTTCTACAGATGTCTGCACTTCTCTTCCAGTGAAATTACTGTCCCTGAAGATCGTAAACTGTTAAAGGGATTTGCGGGAGAAATATTTTCATCTGTATGTAAATAGGGAATGCTGGCAGCCTTTCAACTGCCCGCCATTGAATGTTGACTTCCTGAATCCTCACTTTGGGGCTTTCCTGTGGTTTGGTGGTACAGGCATGGTGGATGTTTTTCACCTGAAATATATGTATACCATTGTATCGGTCATAAGCCAGAATTCTTTGGTCCATGTACATTTTTATAAGGTTCGTAGAAATGTCTTGATGAGAATATCTCATACATTTTCTAAATATTCCCATTTCCTGTTGGGAACAGGGCAAAAAAAGCCAAAGGAAACATTTCCAGGTTGGTTGAAAAACTGAAACAGGTTAGGCAAAAGTTTGTCTGGAATCTTGATAAAAATCAAGAAAGGCGTTTGCTGTCTTTATTTTTTTTTATCGAAATAATTGCCCGCTTCCATTAATAGTCCTTTCTTAAAATTTGTATTCTCAGATGAGGAAAGTCTGTCGTCGGCCTCCTCCCATTCCCAAGTGTCCTCACCTGTCTGCTCCCCTGTCTCGTCGACCTTTGCCTCGCCATTTCCCTCACCCCTTCCGTCACCCCACCTGACCCACTCGGGCTCCCAGAAGGACCTGGAGAGTCCGGAGATGACCACAGTGGTGACGACAACCAGCGAGGCCGACACCACAACGGGATCCAATGAGGACAGTCTGGATGTGCCCAACATGGCCACTAACATCAGGGAGAGGAGGGACTCTGGCGTGGGCAACTCGCTCACACGACCAAACAGGTAAGAATTTGGCCTGAAACAAACTAAAGCCATACAAAAATTTCCAGAGTCAAAAGTCCAAGTATGAACAGTGGTAAGATTAAACCATTGGAGTTTTTACAACAGTCTTGGTAAACTAACAGAAATATTCATCTGGCACAAACATGGCAAAAGAAATTATGAAGTCGTCTTAAACTAGGATATACCTTATAACAGAACTACATGTATGGGAAGTAAGTGCCCTTTTTGTCTTTTTTTTTGGGGGGGGGGGGTAGTGGGTGAGGACCAAATTACTAATCCTATCTCAATTTTTCTTGCATTTACTTGTTTATTTTGAGTAATGTGAGTATTCTGAATTGTGCTACCTGAAAGTACAATGTATTTCTCCAAGTCAAAGCCATGTTTAACGCTTCTCAGTCCCGGAATGCAACACATATGACTGAATGTTTCCCGGAACAACCCCATTTAGAGCCAGGTTGTGGTGGTATTAAAATATTGGCCAAAGTTCTAACCAGCACACAGTCTAGCACACACACACACACTCTCACTACATCCACAATCTTAATCCGTTCGTCATACAATAGCTTGTATTCTCAGTCATCACAGTTTTTCAATAAAGCTACATGTATGTTATGTACAGAAGGGATGTGTACCACAGTACACAAACTTAAACCATATTTGTGTTGGTTCTCTAATACCCTGGCTGGTGTTAGATTGTATTTGTAAGGTCTTTATTAGGGGACAGACATTTTTATTAAGAGACCAACAAGGTCACTGACCATTATTCTCGCAAGGACTTGGCTCTTTTGATCTGGATCTGTCTTCCTCTGGCCTCTTTGGGTCAAGTTAATGCTGCTGTCCAGTGATGTTCCGTAAATCAAAATCAAGAGTATCTCCTGTCTGCCCGTATATCAGCATCCTTGACCACATAGAGCTGAGGTCTATGCCCTGACTGACCCGCAATGCAAAAGTTGGGAAAAATTGAAAAGCAACAAGTCATGTAATTCATAAATACTATTTTACTTGTGCTGTTATTGTTGTAAAGACATATACCGCATTTTTTGTATGGAAGTTGCCCAACACAAGGCTAAAAGCAACTCCAGGGAAATGGCTAAATTTGGAAGGAATGGCCTTATTTTGAGTTGCCAACCCTGCCACCCTTACATTGGCTGCAACATGGGCCAAATTTCAGCTAAGCAGAAAATGTTGGGAAGCAAATTGTCATGCTTAGCAGAAGTTAGCCAAGAACCGGGCACAAGAAATACACAAGAAATCTGCCAGGCGATTATATTGAAATCAAGGAAAGTTTATAGATTTTCAGAATATAAATGAGTTGCACAATATTATATAAATTGAGTTGCACAGAATGTTGGAGAAAACCATTCAAGTCCCTAACCACAGGAGTCACTGTCTTTGGTCACAATGAAAAGTTGAAAAGTCATGTGAGATGGCAGACTTTTTAAAAGGTTCATGGTGAAATGATGCTTGTAAAGTTTGAGATCGTGTATGCACTGCATGCAATGTCCCTTATTAACCCTTGTAGAACAGAGGTAGTCTGGTCCCCCTGTGTTGTCAGAAGAATCTCGGTCAGATAGAATTCAAGATGATGATCAGGTGGTGTGAGGGATGCAAGATGGAGCACTGCATCATGGCTCTTATAAGGAACTGTCAAGATCTGGGGCAGACAGAGAGATGTTGGCCCTATAAATGTACATGTGGATGATGTTCAAACCGGAGAATCTGGAATGGTTTTGGAATCAAGTGAGAACATTCATAGATATGCACATCATTGTGGGGGTGGTGCACATTGAGCAAGGATGCTGGCATCAGACGATGATGATGATGATGATGACGACCACACGGTATGTGGTGGATACATGTACAAATGTATGTCTGGCACTTTAGCCGCTGGCATGCATGGCTGGATTCCAATGTCTTCACGACTGACCATTTAGCATGGCATCCTGACTTCATTTCTAATTATTGGGATTAAAGGTTGACCTGTGAATGAGCCTGCCTAATTCCACAGAGTCTTTGAGGGAAACATCAATGCCTGCAATTGGACAGCTTTATATCAATGTCAATATCTTGTCAATATTTTTGAGAATTCCTGATCTATTTGTGTGCCTGAATTTATTTGAAATGTCAGTCTCCGTAGTGGTTCTCAAGTCAAAAACATGCCCAAAAAGAACCTAAAAATCTTTGTATTTGCCTGTATTTAAGTTTGGCACTTCAATTTCTCAAAAAATTATTTGAATATAAAATCTAAACAAAACAAAGTGGAAAGTTTAAAGATTTCTTTTCAATAATAATAAAAGAAAGTTTTCAAAAAATAACTCGGGCAAAATATCCTTAAAATTACCGAAGAATATTTTGGGTTCTTTTTTTCCTATACAACAATCCCTGAGGAAACACTGTTGATGACTAATTATGCCTTTTCTTTATTCCTTGGGATAAACTGTGTGTAAATCTCTGCCCACAAAATCAGCATGTTCTGTAAAACAAAAGTATAATTTCAAAGAATTTGTGTGCTATTATGCACACTTGCTTCCTGCGTATTGTGGCTGAAACAGAAACTAGATTCTACCAGTGAGAATGGTTTATTCTACCAGAATGGTTTATTTATTGGTCTCCCTATACATGTAGGGCATTCCCCATCCTTGAAACCAGACTGTTTTCAAGTCATGACTCATGATGTACAGTTACAGTACAATTACATAACACACACTGGTGCATTCATCATGCTAATTGTGTGTTATGACTGACGTGGTTTGATTCCAGCTGAAAACCCAGGAAGTCCAAATATAAAAACCACAGGAAATGCCCTGCTCAACGTCTAGCACTGAAGGCTGTTTATTTTCAGCTGTAGCGCAGGCTTCTTTCTCCAGCTAGCAGGAAGGATGGAGTAAACAAAGGAAGATGGCCAACAGCGCCAGAACACTTTTAAAATTTGGGGAATGGGGAAAAGTAGTACCGGTGCCAGCTGGCTGCTGCCATTTTCTATTTTTTTCTTTGCGGAACCGCTAAAAGTGGGGGGGGGGGGGGCAATGCCCCCTCAGTGCCCCCCCCCCCCCCCCCCCTTCCGCCACCATTGAAGAAGGCACAAACAAGGATGCTCTTATTGGATCTGTCCAAGAGCGTAAATCTACCCACCGAAGTAAAGAGAGGAAGGCTTTTAGTGATTTTGAGTGTTGTTTTTGTCTTGGATATGGAAATGATTGAAAGCCATTGCTGATTGCAGAGAGATGGGGATATGTATAAAGCTTGCTTTATTTAGAAAGAAAACAATCTTCTCGCATTGCTTGTTTTTGTAAATTTTTGTCAGTGAAAGAGATGTTGTGAAATAAACAGGTGTTTTTCTGACGAAAGAAAGAAAAAAACACACCGGATTTACCCAATATTGATGTTTGTTTTTGTACTTAATGTTTTTGTTTTTGTTTTTGATATTTTTGTTTTTGACTTTTCTATCCACATTTTGATAATTTTGTTTAAAGAAATCATTGTCATCCTGTGATTGATATTGAGGAAGTGTGAGGGTCGGTCTGTGGAAATGATTAATTTGCGTGGGAAGTATACACGCTTAAAAAAATGAAAGTGTTAAATCAGTGTAGAAGTTTGATCAGTGACTACCATACTCCTTGAAATAGTTATAATTGAGAACAAAAAAAGTATTCATATAATACTAAATGTAACAGATCAGCTGAACAGAAGGATCCAACAATTTCTAGGAAGTAAATTTAAGTTTTTACTTGTCGTTTACATGCAGTTACATGTACTTTACTTGAAAAGTATATACTTTAGATTTGGCACTTGGTCTTTAGCTTGAATGGAAATGTGGCTTGCGTTTGAGACTTTTTCAGACTTGTCCCTCAACTTATGCTTTCATCACAGATTTTCACTTGATTTTAATCCGTTTTTCTAGCTGTAATTACATGTACACATGCATGAGTCACAAACAGAAAGCCAATTAATGATTTAAACTGCACGGCAGAACAAAATGCTACTCGGTAGCCACAGTTTGCCATTCGAAATTACCAATTTGCTACTCAAGGTCAGAATTTAATACACACCAGCAATATCTGTGTACTGAACATTTGCTGTGCAATATTACAGAACCAGATTGTTCCCTGAAGGCCTTTACATTCAAAGGACTTGTGTATTGGGTCATAAAGACTTGGACATCAGTAGAGTGTATCTGGCTGTAAATTGTTGTGTAGCCCCTGTCAATGCATGGAGGAATGGTCAATGTAACACTAGTGTAACAGTATGGAAATTGACTGACACAGTGTCTTTTATATCGTAGACTGGTTCATATTTCTCAGTAGCTCCTGTTTTGTATTACTCATTGGCTTGACAAGAAGATTATCACAAAAGCCTGTCGGCTGTTTAAATTTTCCTGTTTAAATTTTCCTCAACTGATTGGTCACTTGTGGTCATCTTACTTCTACCAATTAGTCCAGACCATGGTCGGTCTTGGTGGGTGTCCAAGGTCCTGCACTAGTGAGCCAACATCTTGAATCCGTATAAGTTTCCTGTCTTCTGATGTGAAATTAACTGACCAGCAGTAACCTCTATTCCTCTCCAACAAAACGTGACCCGGGTTGGTCATTGACTGCCGAAGAGCATCACAGAATTCCTATAATGGACTCCGGAAGAACGACGTAATAGTTAGCTTGTGTATGTTTCCAAATTTTGTGAGGACTGTGCAAGGATACAGCCTGGTATTGGTAGTAAATAGTAACCCCTTTCACTCAAGCCTAGAGCTATGGACGTGGTCAATGACTGCATGGAAGAGAGACTTAAAATCCGATAATGGACAGCCAGAATAACAAAAATAACCTCAGTTCGCATGTATACGTTGATGAAGATTTTCTATTTTTTAGGGGTTTAAATTGTTCCAGAGAACACCTGGTAGTAAACAGTAACTTTGTTAACACGCAGCAAAATGAGAAGGTTATTGACTGCTGGAGAGTGGCGCTAAAATCCCTGATAATGGACAAGAAAAATTACACAAATAAACTATATGTTGGTGTGTGTAAGGAGTAAGTCGTAGGTTTGGGTGGGTTCTGTTTGGATGACTTTCCCATTTGGGTTGGGATTTTGCCAGAGAGCACGTGCGTCATCCTTAATGGGATCTCAAGTAGATCCGTGATTCAAGGTTGGGAGGATTTTTTGAAAAATGTGTTTGGTGTCGGATATTGTTTGGTGTCGGATATTGTTTGGTCAGACATCTTTAGATGCAAAGCGATTCAGTTCAACTGTAAAGTTTAATTTGGGTTGATTGACAAGAGTGTGGAATATGCTTGGAGATCTGAGAAATTCAGCTCATCCAAGGCTGGTTGTGCTTGCTGTAATATAACTGATTTTCTCTTCGTGGAATTTGATACAGAAGTCATTTTGCTGATAATCTCATTAGATTCTTTAAATGAGACACTCAGGTGTCATTGACATGTCCCTCCTGCAACCCAACAAAATTCTGAAAGAAAATTGGCATGCCTTTCCAACTCTGATATAAAAAGAAATAGTTTCGATTACTATCAGTCGGTTTCCAGGAATTGCAATGAAGATGATTGCGGAATTTTTTTTTTTTTTGTAACATAGACAGGTGGAAGGAGCCCCAGAAGTCAGTCCCTGATGCTGCGGATATTATGCTCCATGCAAGCATGAAATGAAATTTGTAATGGGCTTTCCCTATGATGCACTGCAGCTGTAGGGCTAGTCTGAAGTTGAAGCTGGAGCCTCCAAAATGGCAAATTCAGTGTCTCACGTCTGTCCGCCTGAGAGTTAAAGGTTTAGAGAGATAAAAATAGGAAGACTGCAAGCAATGGTTCTTCAACGATGATGAATACTGAAGAAATAAAGCTTTTTTGTGTGTATTTGGTGTTTAAGTAATTGATCGGGAGCTTAGAGGATTTGAATTAAATGTAGCTGAGTCTATCTGTTTTATTGAAATTGAGAGGAAATAACAACAGGCAGAGTCTGAAATTGGCTAAATGTCAAACAAAGGGCATGTACTTTCATAAAACCGATAACAGGTTTCTCTCGTCACAGAGCACATCTATAAGCTTTCCCTGCCGCGATATGATGATGTGTTATGGAGTTATGTAAAGATGAAGTCCATAATTCAATTCCTTGAAGCGCATGGCTGTAATTGAATGTCTGATTACGCCCTTATACCGAGTAATTTCTAAATGGAATATTCATTATGTAAGATGCTCGTGGCAGCTTAATGTGTAATAATAGTACAGGACTTATACATCTATTTGCTCTCAGCAGCACAGGGTCTTATACCCATCAATCACGCACAGCGACCAAGTACAAGCCTGTTGGGTTGGCCTGCTGGCTATGCACACACTCCAGGCTGTATGATGAGGGATATGACTCTGTCAGTAATGGATGTCTTTTGTCGCTTGAGTCATTAGTGCAAGCATATTCCGGCAATGTTAGCAGCTCTTGGATTAATCTGCCTAAGAGGCACCAAGTCTATTTTAATCAAGTCAGAATCTCAATCTCATCTCATTATCGTCTTGCCTTTGCCAAGTTGTTATATCTCCTGGTTTCTGGTGGGATTTTTTTTCTTTACAGTGGTGGAGTAGGGGAAGTATTGTCTGGCAGGCTTTCCCACGATACAACACAGTCCGGCAGTGAACGTCCCTCGTTTTGTAGCATTTGCGTGCGTGGGTCAAAGGTTACCTGTTTTTCACTGGTACTGCGATATTTTTTTTATGGTGGAATTTCCGCACACCAGTGATTTTCCCGAGATGCGCGTGCTTTCATTCCGCATTCATTTTGATATACAAAATGTATAAGCAAACAGACGTATGAAGCCAAACCACAGTCCACAACCGCAACCATGCACGTTCAATTGTGTGCCACTGGTTCCCCATTAACATCCAGTATTCTTTATGGGTACTAGTGTTGGAACCAGTGAATTGGGATAGTCTCTCATTCGTGCCGTTTTGCACCTAGTCCGAATCACACCAACATTGGGCGGTCCTTTCCATGATGCTCTCAGGTGGAAATTTTTTATTTAACCCTAACTCCCTACATCATTTTCCCCCCATGTAACCTGAATCCTCCAACATCCTCTGATTTCAAAGTGTTAAAACTCCATATAACCTGAATCCTCTAAAATCCTCTTATGGGGACCATAGCATGAATCCTCCAAAATCCTCCAGGTTTTGTTTGCATACCCCTAGTAACCTCAATCCTCCAAAATCCTCATGTATCACATTGAGCCTGATAACCTGGATCCTCCATATTCCTGCAGGGGCAAAAACCCCTAGTAACCTCAATCCTGCAAAATCCTCCGATGCATCAACTTCCAAGTGCCCTCAATCCTCCAAATTCCTCCATTTTGCAAAGAGGATTTTTGAGGATTTGGGAAGGTTATTAATAAACAACTTTTCTCCAAATATTTAGTCAGGAAATACAACTAGGCTAACATTTATAAGTAGAAAACACATGCCCTTGACTTTGTAATTACAGTCGCAGACCATTCTGCTGTGTTTTATTCCTCCATGGCTATACCAACACATTGAAACATGAAAACAACCACGAAATTTTGACGCATTCAAAAAAAGCTAATGTGGCTTTGCACATACATGCGCATTTTCAGCGCAACCACGAACATTTGTGCACGTATTCTTCGACGATGAATCATTTTTCGCCTGTTGTAGATTACCCTTGTTATGTATCTCTCTCTGCAAGACGTCATATCACGATTTCGTGACCCTACTGGCCGTTTTTTGTTCATCAAATGCAGAAGTAGTAACATCATCGGTATGTTTTCGTAAACCACCATTTTGTAGCTGAGCAACAGCAAACTGCGCATGCGTAATAGCGATTTCATGCGTAATAGCGATTTCATGCATTGTATCCTCGCGAGAATCGCATCGATACATTTCACACGACCAATCTCGGTGATTGTCACACGGATGTCGCATCAATGCGAACTTTTGGAGGAGGTCTCAATCCCCGTCACGAACTGCACGGGACCCGAGCGATTTGGTGACAGGGATACACTTTCACACGGCACGGAATCCGTGCGTTGGTGACATCGATGCGATTTCAACGCACGGGACCTGTGTATCCAGCGCTTGTGTGAAATGGGCTTTAGTGGTGTGCCTGTGCTGTGTGACCTTCACGCTTTATATATGCAGCTTAAGAGACTTGCACTGTTTGCACTAGGTTTATTACACTGGTGAAATTGACCTGGTCAGTTTCACTGGCCAGAAGTTGGCCAGCAAAAGTAATCACTGGACCTGGGAAACAAAATCCAGAATAAAGTTTCCCTGGTTGTTTGTACTGGACTTGACATTGAAAAAGAAACCATCGTCTCGGTGAGTTTTACCCCAGAAAGTCCAGTGCGAACATGCTTAATTAACAAGACAGCTCCAAACGTTACAAGGACGAAATCTGCACTAGTGATCAAGTGGTTAAATAGAATAACCCACTGATTTATATATCAACTGGATAGTGTATTGGCTGTTCGAGTTGAAGCTACCGTTCGCCATGTTACCACTCCCAATACAACATGTTTTCCCGTGGCCAAATGGGAGTGGTAATATGGCAGCTATGGCATCGGTTGTTTGCACAGTGTGCAATGGCCATGAGCAATCTAGTTTATTAAGGAATCGGGAATAACCATCACTTACTGCTCTCCCCTGAGCCAACCAACACTTCCTTACCAAACACAAACCCCCCCCCCCCCCCCTTCACTCTTGTCAGACTTGTAAGCTGGGGACCCGCTGACTTAATTTGGTAGCATCCATCATTCGGCACAATTAAAGCTTGCTTGTCAGCGTTGGCGTTGGGCCGGGGCAAAACGATGCTAAATGTTACCGGGCCGGAGACATTAAATTTCCAGACAGTATGTCAGGGCTGGCTCGTTGGCTGGCTGGGTTCGCATTGAGAATGTCACATCAAACATGACTCATCCATGGTATTTTTAACGTTCAACATTCACCGAGAATGTCGTTAATATTTTATATTTTTAAGTGCAGAGTTTTCATTTTGTGTGCGCGTGTGTCTTAGCACATATTTTCAAAGGATATCTACATGAATGTCGCGTGTGCCTCATACATTGCCGTATTTGGGCATCAGAAGTAATTAAAATAGGGCCAGAGACGGAAGCATCAATCTATAAACTTTTCCATTGTTCCTGAAGGTTTTTAGCCCTCCGTTTGTGGTTACACATGTATTTGCGTTTTACTGTACCGAAAGTGTACTGATTTACAGTCCTCTAAATTTGGTATTCATGTGATCTTTTTGATAATACTTTAAATGTCCAGTTTCGTGGATTCTATCATGCTGCATTGCTGTGCTTTACAACTTATAATTCTGTGCTAATCAAGCTAGCCTAGCAGATAAATTCTGCACTGAACCCATCACCACAGAATTCTGCCGTTACGGGATGTACGCATGCAGATAAACTAACATTCCTTGCTAACCTTTGAAATGTGCTGTTAGCACACAGAGCAATGAAATTTGGCCTTTGTTTTTCTCTGTTTTAGACACTAAATGGTGCTTTGTTGTCTATTTTGCTCTCTTTAGTGGTAAAAGGCCCAGAATCAGATGGCACAGCTTTCAAAAGTCTCATCGGCCAAGTCTCAACTCGAGGTGAGTTCATAATTTGGAGGGTTTTTTTGTGTTTTTTTTTTCAAATGAAAGGCATTGTAAGGCATTTTTTATTTTTTATTAAGTAGATGAAAATATGTGTCTATTTATAGAGGCAATGTTTGACTTGGGTGCAACTTTTCTGTAGTCGGACATTAATTCAGCACCGGGAAAACCGTTGAAAGGTTTTACTCTTTCCTGAATGACATTGCGTTTAATTTCACCAACAGAACTGTTGATGTTTTTTTTTATGACACAGGATTGTCAATATTTTTAGATCCCACACTCCCTTTTTATATAACCAAGTTGTTTGTTCTTGCTATAAACATGCTGTTTTGATATCTCCTGGGCCAAATCCAATGATTCATATAAATTTTATGGATCCAAAAGCAACATACTTGTGGCCGGGGTGAGGAACTCTGCACATTACACAGACCCATCTTTGTTTTATAAGTGCTTACTATTTACGGCACAGGAAAGGTTAAAAGGTTTGCTATCCAAAAACTGATTGACATGGAAAACAAATTTCCAGCCAGGCAATTATTTATGGTGTGGTAAGAAATGTTTGATCACAGGCCCCCTGGGATGGGATGTGTTCCATTCAGTGAGGTCAAACATTAGTAGTCTTCATTGTTTTTGGTTTTATTTAGTTTCAAAAACACTTAGCATAAAAAGCAGGCAGGTTACATGTATGGTACACATTTAGTAAAAACGCTACATAAACCGTGAAGGGTTAGGTTTGCTGGCAATCCTTATACACACAAGAAAAGGCAGGCACTGTGTATGTGGAAAGGGGCCTATACTTAAAATACAGCCAAAAATCTATTATTTTTGTGAGGAGTTTTTTTTATTCCCAGTGGAGTATCTCTTGTGTTAAACCTTTGTTGGGGAATTTCACACTCAGTCTGAATGTGTAGAGTGGGAAAACTATTCTTCCCAAGTTTGTTTGCCATTCTGGGAAATAAAATTCCGCAATCGAGAGAGGGGAAATCAAATCCGAAATTCACAAAAGATTTCTGCTGTCAGATATCCAGCTCGTCCCCCAAGAATATAAACTTGTTCAAAACAGCCCCCGTGAATTGGTTCTTTATTTCCGTTTGAATGTTTGCCTTGCCATTGTGGACGTCTAACAGCAACTACATCAGGGCAAGGTGGACTGCGGTCAACCATTGTCAAGTACTGGTTCCAAATATTTATGATACACCTTGGTACTCTTGACATCTGTGGCTGCACTGTGTTGCAGAACAGCAAAGTTTTTTTGTGGAGCAAAGTGGAAGCTGTATTTTACTGTCTCTACTAAGCTGATTACAGTTCAGATTTTCTTTTTGGGGGGGGGGGGATGAAAGAAAACAATCGGCCGCCCAGGAACTTCTTGTCATAGAACAACTCAAAACAAGGCCAGAAAAGGGTGGTCTTGGGGGAAATTGAAAGCAGGCTTCGGACCTGTCTGATGGAGATCATTTTATATTCCATTAGGGTATTGTCAGTAGACTGTTTCATGAAAAGAATCAAGCAGCAGCCATAGCCTAAACATAGCATGCTCAGTGGTTTATTGGTTGAGATTTGAGATGTACACTCCTAACCTGTTTCCAATGTGAAAAAGATTTGCTAAGCAAAAACTGGTTACCCAAAAATGCTTTTGGATCTGTGTTGCTCATGTGTGGTTCTTAAAACCTAACCCTCCAGGGCATGTTTACTAGAACCCTGCCAGACGCATCAGATTGCATACTTTATCACATTGACTTGTGTGCAGAGTCCAGCAAATTGGAGCTGTCAGCATGAGTGCACTGTGCTGCGTCTGGCAGGGTTAGGGTTTTAAGCTGTTTTTTGCTTAACGCATACATTTTCTGTTAATGTTAATGTCTGCTGGAAGTCCGTTTTGAGATCTGACAACACTTAAACAAGCAAATATTTTGTTTTGTATTTTTCCAGGCCATTTCAAATCTCTGGCCTGTCGGTGAGTCAGTTGCTGATCCTACGCAAACTGTCACTTCTGAAGTTGACTTCACTGATGGAGAGGCATTCAGTAACGCACAGAAGTGGATGGAGTTGGTAAGAATCGAGATTCCATGGAGATTCTGGTTAGCCCCTACCCCCTAAAACAACGATACTGACAAATTGGGACATGCCAAACTAGGGCCAGATAGCTCAGTTGGTAGAGTGCTGGTACAGCTCAAATCCAGCTCCTGCCTGTTTTCTTCATTCACTGTGAAAGCAAATTAAAATTGTATGGTATTGTTAGTGGATAGTTGAGGATAATTTAATTATCTGGTTAGCTCCGGGGGGGGGGTGAGATTTGTCAGGATTTGTTGGTCAGGATTTTTCCTGATTTCAGAATCTCTTTTAAAATCTGGAATTCCTGAGCTGTTACCCTATAGACCGTTAGAAACGGTTATTTTAAGGGGGTGCCTTTAGGCAAATACAAACCATAGACCCTACGTTGCTCTGGGGTCCTCGGCAGATTTCGTGGATTTTTCATTATCAGCCAATCTCACTCCTGTAGCTCAGCCTCAACTTGTAATAATGTACTCGTCTCTATCAGGATGATGCCGCGCTTCATGAAGCGTATCAAGAGTCCGGACTTCAAGGACCGCAACATCTTTGGCGTGCCCCTTCTACATATCCTGCAGACCACGGGCTTGCCCCTTCCCCAGAGCATCCTCTATGCCATGCGCTTTCTGCGCCGGACCTCCAACGACGCGGTGGGCATCTTCCGCAAGCCGGGGGTGCGATCCCGCATCCAGCAGCTGAAGAGGTTGAATGAGAGCAACCCAGGTAAGGAGGGTGGTTTACTGAAAGCTGGGCTCATTTACCTGGGGATTAAGTATAATGAACGGATTAGTTGAAATTGGCAGCAAACTGACTTTTCGAAAATTATACTAGAAATGTCTGTTTTTTAAAGAAATATATACACTTTAAATTTTAATTTTAATTTTTTTATTTGGAGACATGGTGGAGACATCTATTATTATGATCCATTAGTACGACTGCTCGTTGTTGAGAAGATTGGTTCTTAAGCCTCTCAGACTGACAGGCCTTCACAACAGTATTTATTTAAAGAGTTTACCTAACTTTTTGTTACACTTACGTCTAACAATCTGTCATTGGTTTTTAACACCTTGTCTTTTTTGTGAGTTCTTGTCAAATTGGGTTGTTTGTTGCGTTCTTCCTGTATTTGATTTTGTCACATTTTCTGAATTACAATGGACATGAAGTGATTTGTTGAGCAGTGCCTATTGGGATTACGCCCTCATCCATTTAATTCTGGATTCATCATCTGACATCTTCAAATAGTACAGGTCAATTTGGTGTAAAAGTGTCAAGGCTTTTTGAAACAGTTGGCAAGACCATCTAACTCAGAGCTCTGACTCACATAGTGCAGCACGTCCGATTCCTTGAAAGTTCCTGTGCAATCCCTTCAGCTTAACTGTTTTGGATTTCGCGCTGGGCTTTCACTCCTGGTTACTTCCGATTTGGGACTGTGGCCCACAATGTATCTCAAGGCCAGCAAAGAGCAAAACCCTTCGATCATGACGAATGTCCTCTGTGACTTGCCGATCTGTCATCCCACCATGGAGAATGGCTCACAAGCAACACTTCTGATCCTGTCTAGGCCAACCAGGTTTATTGTGTGATCATCTGTGTCTTGTTTTTTGCTTAGCAAAAGAACAGTTCTGCTTAGCAGAAAAGGTCACCAGCTAAAATTGCCTGCAGTTCATACTGCTTGTGACTGGTTCTTGGCCGATTTTTGCTCAGCAGGAAAATTTGATAAACAATATTTCACTGTAAGCAATATTTCACGCTAGGCAATATTTCATGCTAAGTAGCATGAAATGGGGCCCCATATCATTATGATATACGTTCATGGTTGAGAGCCGTTGATGTTGCCAGGGAGTCTTATCCCCTGGGCGGAGATTCGTCTGTCTGCTAAAGCAATAGACCGTGTGTGTAATTGCATAGCTGTCCTCTCGTGGGCGTCAGATAAACTGTCTGAGTTCACTCCTTTCCCATGTACCGAAAGTGTGCTCCTAATATCCCCAATGGCAATTCACCAGACAGTTCATAGCCTAGCAAATGTCAGATGTTAGTCGGTGTCTCTTATATCTGTCTGGTAAGCAGATTAACTTTTGTATGGTGTTTTTGTCGGACTTGCGGACGTGACGCTACATAAGCTTTTGCTTTTCATTTCCACATTGACAGTCCAGTTTTTATCCCCAGATAGATACCCACTTTCCTTCCTGTGTGTGAAATTTTTTTTTCCCATGAACTCCTTCAAATCAAACAGAAGTACAAATGTCAAACAACTGCCCCGGGATTGTGTATAATTCCTTCAAGTGGGATTGACTTGTCAGTCTTGATTTGTCTCATAATGTCAAATCATGTGGCAAATTCATATTTCAGGTATCCAAGTGTCCCCAAGCCTAGATGGCACTGTGCCATCATTGTCTTGGCATCGATCCAGGGAGCCTGGTCTTCATTTATTTATTTCTCTTTGCAGTGCCCTTTTCTTTCCCATCTGCTCCTTATATTTTGAGCTTCCAATTCCATCCACAGAAGTGTCAACCAAATTTGAAATGTTCACATTTTGAACCAAATGTATGGAAGAGATTTTGGAATATCATTGCCATTGACATTGCAGTAAAGAACCTTGATAAGTGATAGATTTTCCTTTAAACTTTAACTGCTATTTCTTTTAACCCTAACCCCCTAGACCCTTTTTGCTAGGAACCATCCTCAATCCTCCAAAATCCTCCGATTACCCTGCCCCAAAAAATGCATTCATCCTCAATCCTCCAAAATCCTCATGTGCTTTAAACACCGTTCATCCTCAATCCTCCAAAATCCTCTGCTTGAAACACCATTCATCCTCAATCCTCCAAAATCCTCTTTTTAAAAAAATACCATTCATCCTCAATCCTCCAAAATCCTCCTTGCTTGAAACACCATTCATCCTCAATCCTCCAAAATCCTCTTTTTTTTTTAATACCATTCATCCTCAATCCTCCAAAATCCTCAAAAACTGCAAGGAGGATTTTGGAGGATTGGGGTGGGTTAGGGTTAATCATCAAACAAACTACCTTTATGGTATTATGGTTTATGATTTCTGATCAGTGCCCCCTGAACAAAGATGACAAGTTAGGAGATCACCAACATACGGCAAGATAGCTCAGTTGCTGCAGCACTGGTATGGTAAATGCGGAGGTCGCAGTTTCGAGTCCACTTTGAGAACATTTTCTTTTTACAATTCCATGTCATTTTTCATCTCACTCAGGCAGTTTTATCCTATGGTAGAAAAAAGAAAGTGGCTGTATTATCTGCTGTGAGGGTTTAATTGATTAACCCGTTTGTTGTTGTTTTTTTCTCCATCACAGATAACATGAGCTATGAAGACACAACTTCCTACGATGTGGCAGACATGTTGAAGCAGTACTTCAGGGATTTGCCTGAGCCAGTCGTCACTACCAAGCTCTCAGATACCTTCATCAGCATCTTCACATGTGAGTATCATTGGTACAGATTGATAAACAAACAAACAAACAAACCAACAAAGTAAAGCCATGTTCCCATTGGATGTTTGAATTTAAGGCGAAAAAGAATTGGGAAAAATCGGGAGGGAGGGTTCGGTCGGTCAATTTCTTTTTTTTTCTTTTTCCACCCAACTCGGAAGTTGGAAAGCAAAAAGTAAGCGTATTTAAAAGTAAAAATTCACAGCGAAATGCACGATTGTGCCATCGTACCTGTATTTAAAGAATTATTTTGGTAAAAACTTGTTCATTTTGTGTGGGAAAAAGGTGAGATCTTAAAAATTTCTCTAAAAATTAAAAACAGGGGGAAAAAAGAAGGGAAAAAATTAATTTAAGAAACGCGACCCAACTTTTGTGACTTTTACCATTTTTTTGGGTGATCCAACCCAACAAAATGAGTCACAAGCTGCCAGAGCTGCTTCTCAGTTACAGGCCCTTAAACATGCTTTACACAGCCTAAAATTGGTAGGCATTAGCCATGGTTTTCACCCATATTCATCGGTATGTAACAATGAGTGATAAATGAAAATGAAGAGCCAATGTGTGCTTTCTCTAATGAAAGGAAAATGCTCACAAGTCCAATGTCCTTAAGACTCATTTTGTAGGATCCGGTCACATTCACCACTTTTTTCCCACACTGCTTAAGTTTTGTTACCATGGAAATCTCTGCTTTAAATATATCTGTTATTCAGCTGTTCCCAACTGTTCCCACAGATTCGGTATAGGATACATGTCCTATGGGAATTTCAGCTGGCCTCACCCTGAAAGTTCCCCTAAGTTGCAGATATAATCAGTCTTTGCCTCTAACAATTTGAGTCACAAAGTCCATCCACCCCAAAGATGACCGTTTACGCAAGATTCTAATTGCACTTTTGTGTCCTACCATATGCATGACTAACCACGCAGAAACATATCCTCCTCATCCCAATATAAGTGGTGTCCTTTTTAGTCAAACGGGGAAACAGATTTGAAAAGAACGGCACCATCCGGATACTTGTTTACAATTTTGCCTTCACACACCCGGGTAGCTTTTTGTCCAAGACACTGCAACCAACCGTAAATCCGGATGTGGGGTGAATGCTTTATACTTTCCCTGCCTTTGACTGGTACGAAGCAGGAGGGAAAAGTTGTTACATAACAGTGGCCTGAAATACCGAGTGAAGGACAAAGTTGTTATTAAATCATGGAGAGTTGGAACAAATTGCCCTGCTTTGTTGGGCTGGACAAGAGTTGAACGCAAGAAAGCTCACAGAAAGTTCCAAACAAAAATTTACATGGAAAAGCAGAAAGCCTCCCCCAAAAATAAACAATTCTGAGGCCCAGGTCTGACACTATTATGGTAATGGTTAAAATGAAACAATAACAAAAATTAAAATCTGGTGTTTTAAACCCCTAACCCCTCCCCCCCCCCTCCCCCCATTCCTCAAGGCCTCAATCCCAGTTGATATCTATCAAATTTTCTCATTCACCATCAGCAAATCTGATCATGCTGTAGCTGTCCTTTTTAAATGAGTTTAAGAAACAAAACAATTTCCAAACAGTTCAGAAGGCACGCAGATTTCGTGTTTTGTATTTTTGTATGTAGCAACCACAGGACACATCAAGCATTGTTGAGTTCGAAACTGATCTCTACCAATGGCATTTGTTTTTGGGGTTTTTGGTGTTTTTTTTATAGTTTTATCGACACCTGACTTTGATTGATCTCTGGAGAAAACCGTCCTGAATATTGCACACTGCAGTCATTACCATCCTCTATCAGTGCCTATGTGCCTCTTGTTTAAACACATCTGTATCACCCAGCAACGCCACGTAAATGATCTCTCAAGCACTATTGTCTTAACCCGCTGCATCGGGCATCTGTGCCTCTCAATCAATACTGATTTCTTCCCCGAGCCAATCTGGTTTCCATGGCGAGATGGGGATTATCTGTCGGTGCCCTGAATCAGCGGAAGGCAAATATTAGTCCCATATCCACGCTAGAGAAATTTTGTTGACAGCTACAAATCCCATTTTGAAATATAGAAGAGTCACTGTAATAAAAAGTTAGCAGGGTTCTTGAACTTGTCTGACATTAACAGAGCAGTGTGCATCTTCTGTTAATGTCAAACTATTTTACTTTGTCAAGACGTATTACATGTACATGGGTTATACCCAGTGTTGTAGTATTCATACTTAAGTACTAATTTAAAGGTATTCAATTTTCTGTACTCTTACTCAAGATTATGTATACTTCAACTCAATTTCTTGAAATTGTACTCCACCATAGAAGTCCGTGTACTCAGGACTTGGTTGTTTAAAGCATAAGGACAATGGAACAATTACTTCATGTCTACTGTAATCGTACTCCTACATCCAAGTACTTGTACTCGGCTTTGCAAAGTTGTATTGGGATGTCCAAGTAGTTGGGATTCCTGTACTCATACTCGCTCACCGAAATACTCGGCTTTGAGTGCTACTTAACTCTAGATCATTACCAGCTTAATACTGTAAGCAAATCAGCCCTCACAGTTGTTTATTAGCTGCAGGGTGGAGAGAAGTAATTGTGGCTAAGTGTCTTGCTCATGGACATGACCTCTTTGATTCCATGGCTGTTTTTTTTTTATCATTCATAACTTGTGACTCAGCACTATTAACAGTTTATTAGTTCTAGGATAGAGAGAAGCAATTGCAGTCAAGTGTCTTACTCGGGGACGTAGCCGCTGTGATTTATTCCTAACTCGATGCTGTACTTTTCATTGATCAGCTGTCATGCCCAAGGACCTGAGACTGTCTGCCATCCAAGCTGCCGTCATGCTTCTACCGGATGAGAACCGTGAGGTGCTGCAGTCCCTGCTGCTGTTCCTGAGTGACATTGCCGAGCACTCCAATGAGAACCAGGTAAGCATTTGGGTTTGGGCTCAACAAGTCACGGTATTAAAGTCTGCCCCTGTTTGAAAGTCACTTAGATTAAGCTCTGCCCCTGTTTGAAAGTCACTTAGATTGATAAGCTGATTGTATATGGGCCAGGCGGATCGAGCTGCTTAGCACACTATTTTGCCAAGCATGGAAATATTTTACTTCAATAGCAAAAATAGGTTATTTGTAAAAATTTGATTTTATATATATACTGTTTGTGACTACCTCTCACCTGACTGTAAAGCATAAACATTTGCTGAGTTATATTGAATGACATGCAACCTGATACCCCAACCAGGTTGACACCAACAAAAATCCTTACGACTTTCCTGCAGATTATAAAATATCATACAAAGCTTCCTTCGGGGGTTGGTCCTATGTAGACTTTTCTTGAACAGCCCGTTTGCTCCCAGATTGAATTTGTTCATTGTGTATTTATTTTGTCCTCTTAAAATATATTTTGAATGCGGTGATTTCCATTTCTTCTTCCAGATGACGGCCTACAATTTGGCGGTCTGCTTTGCCCCCTCCTTGTTCCAGCTCGGCAAGAGTCCCACCCCTAACAACCGGCAGGTCAGCAGCCCACGCCGGACACGCAAGATGGCCACGTCCCGGCCGGACCAGAAAGAGCTGATCGAGAACGTAGCCGCCAATGATTGTCTTGCGCTGATGATCAAGGAGGTCAAGAAACTATTTATGGTTAGTCTAAACCTCCGTTTTTCTTTAGTGAATGAACTGGTTCTGAACTGGTTATGAAATCAAATCTCATTATTTATGCATGCGTTTCCTATGTATTGTTACAGCCTTCTTTGTGTCATTTTTGTTTCACGGTAACAACTATTGCATAAGTAGGAGATTGATTGATAATTATCCAGTACAAAATGTGCAATTTCTTTTTTTATACATTTTTTTTACAGAAATAAAATCTGTTTTTACTGAAATCAGAGCAGGACAAATGGTTCTGAAACAATGTTGAGGATGTAAAAAAATATATTTTGGGTTTTTTTTTAATGTAGTTTTGTGTTTTAGTCATCTGTCGAAACGGAAAAATTCATGGGACCTGGCAAGTGTTTCCACTGATGGTGCTACGGCCGAAAGGGGTGGGGCCCCTTCCGGCCGTAGCACCATCAGTAGGAACACTTGCCAGGTCCCCAAGTCTTCATAAAGAACTAAAATTCAAAATAAAAAAAATATTAAAAAAATTAAAAAAAAAATTAAATACATTGAAATCTTCATTGTACATTGCTTCAGAACCATTTAGAGCATTTTTCCCTATACTTAATTTTTGTGAAAGTTTAAAGTGCACCGCAAAATGTTTAAAACAATGTGTAAAATAAACATGTACAACCTTGAAAATCTAAAAGCCACACATCACTAAAGATGCTGTAGAAGTTCAAAACAAAGCAGTGACCCCTGTCACAGGACAATGCTGTATTTCTGTCATGCTGTCGTCGGCAGTTTTATTCTGAAGCGCCAAATCTTTCCATCCCGGGAGATCATGGACAGATTTAACGAGATGCCTGAGAGGTTTGCCAGCTCCCCGCATCCCTCTTCCTCCTTCCCAACCCCCACGCACTTCTAAATTGGTAACATGAGAAGTCACATTTTGGATAACTCGCCTGTAATGGCCATTATTTTTAGACGTGCATCCAGGCCGCACCCGGGCAAAGAGAGAGAGATAAACAAGCATTGCCAGTATAGCGGATGAGCCTACTGACATTTCAAGCGTAGATGAAGCTATGGGCTTGAAGGTCTTCCTGCCCTCGGGAGACCAAGCTATTATTTTTAGTTTACAGTATTTGGTTGGGGGTGATTTTGTTTCTCGAAAGCTCCATTACTAATCAACTCCATGCCATTTCCTCAAATTCGTTTCTTTCTGAAATCTGAAACTGCTAGATTTATGACAGGACTCTCCTGTAAATTGAAGGCAAAAAGGGGAACTGTTGTTGTGGGCTTCAACGTTGAATTTATTGTGAAACACTGATCTGTGCTAAAAATATCCTTAGACAAAATGTAAATAATTTTACTTTTGAGGCAGAAAATAGTTTGGCATTTGCATAACTATATATGCATATTCTAAATGGACACAGCTTACAATGATGTCTACCCTTACATGACCAAATTATTATTGGTATTTATTCACTTTATTCACTTATTAGTATTTTTCACTTTCAATCATGGTATTGTCTCTTCCATCGTTAATATTGCATTTCGAAAATAAGTTTGTTGCGATTGATATTGCTAATCATCATGTTCATGCCCCGTGTAGGCTAGTTCAAGATGGTCAACTAGACACGTCAAGAATGAGAGCCTTAGTTGTGAGCTCCAATTAGCCTTTTCCTGTGACATCATTCACAGGGCTATTAATGAACGTCTGCATTCATTAATAGCCCTGTGAATGTCAGTGGTTCTACAAATGTTGTAGCACGTCATAGATGTATTCGCTGCAGATGACGCAGCCCTCATCCTTCATTGGTTTCTTGTATGTGTGCACGTTTACCCCTCAGGTACCAGAGGACCTCATGACCAAATGCCACTTCTCCTACATGGATCTCGGGGAGCCCGTGGAGTTGGAAGAGCTTGGCCGGAAGAGCAGCGAGGAAGCCGGGGACTACATGAGCTACATGGAGAGCTGCCTGCAGGGGCTACTCAAGGTTGGTCTATTTCTAGTACCGAAATGATCAGGCCATAGATAGCACTCTAAAAATAGCACTCTGAAAACCTTGGGTGTGTTTTTTCTATGCAGAATGGATTAGGATTATGTGGATTTCATTTCAACAATGACGATCCAAAATCACATCCAGAGCCCAGAATCACAGTGAAGTTTGAGCTGTTAAACCCAGAAGTCACAATGTACTCTTTGTCAAGGTGGGACAATAGTTTATAGGCTTCAGTTGTGATTTTCAATGGAGTAGGATGTGTGGTGTTGGATGCTCATTATCAAAATTCACATCGTCCTAATCGCCCATTCTGTTGAATAGAAAATAATTTCCAAGGGGTTGGCTGTTATACCCTTCAGGCATGCAACTTTTCCTCGGATCAGCTGATTTACTCGTTTTTCACTTCACACTTCTGCCATTGAAAATTGAAAAACACTGTACAAAGTCTTGTAAAGATTGGAATTTCCTCATTTTTTTTTTATTCCAAGTTGCATGCCTGACCCTTTAGATGATGAAATGATCAGACCCTGGTATCATACGTGCAGTTTTTATCTGGGTCAGGTCGTGTCATTAGGTCAAGGGTCGTGCAACTACGCGTGTACCACACTGCGCTTGCCCTCATTTAATCTACAGGAATTCATTTTTACCTCATTTGGCTAATAGTGTTCAGTGTGAAGAAAGAGCAAGTTAAACAAAGATCGATGAGTACCAAAAATGCTGTGACAATGTTATGTTGTTATTCTCCGTTCTATGCTCACATTTAGTGATTGTTGAATCCGTGTTTTTGCATAGCAAAAGTATTCTACAAGCGTTGTTGTAAGATTGGGCCTTGGTCTACACACATTACTTTATGAAAAAAAAATTGGGAGCAGTGAGAAGTTGCTTGGTATTGTAATGTTGATTGGCATTTTGGGAAATGTACTACTCGATATATATAACTGTTTCATAATCTTCCAAGTCTACTTAATCGGGTTTGTATGTACAGAAGAAACCTATTAAGCATGTAGTTGAGTAGTCAATATATAAAACTTGACAATGTCTAAAATGGACTTAATCTGTTCGTGTGGTGTTTTTCTGCCGAGCTCCACAAACAGCTTTGGGAGATTTTGGGCAAGACTTTTTAGTCCGATGATATCTGTTGCTCAAGGTTGTGGAAACAGGATACGTGACTCATGGAACTGTCTGAAATGATAAAAACCACAAAAGAACTTTCTGATAAAAGCCTTCAAATTTTAATCGGCCTGGACTTACCACATGTCGACCTTATCTACATGCAGGAGTCAAGAGACAAGTTCAAGGGATGGGTCGTGTGCCCACCCGTGGATAATGTCGAAGTTGCCTACAAGAAAGTCGGGGACGGTCACCCGCTGAGACTGTGGAAATGCATGGTAGATATTGGCGCCCCGCCGGCCGACATCCTACAGAGAGTGCTGAGAGAGAGGTAAGAATGACTACCTCCACATTGAAATGTTGAAGACCTGGGCCTAATTTCATAGATCTGCCAAGTACAAAATGTTGTTTAGCAAATCTTCATGCTAAGAAAAAAAGAAGATGCTAGGAAGTAGTCAGAGGAATATACATCACATGCAATTTAGGATGCTTAACTGTTTTGTTAAGCAAACTTGTTTTGTGCTTAGATTAAGCTTGATGAAATTGACCTTTGCACTATTTTAAAAGGCTGAATATCAAAGATATTTTGTCTGATTAGCCTGGTTGAAAGCTTACTGCATTCGTGACCCAACCTCACGAAATGATTCCTACGTTGCTCAGGCAAGTTTAAATTGTACACCTTGAGACATAAATGAAGATCTTTAAATGTAGTATACACAATTTGCAAAACTACTGAATTATTAGGAAATACCGTGACAGACTGTAAGTAAATAGCAGTCTCAAGCATCCTGTAAAATCATGGCACCTGGTGTGCTGTCGTTCTCAAGAAAAGTGGAAATTTATATCATTTTCGAATGATTGTCAGCCGACAATCATTGGAAATAGTCTAGTTTCCTGACCAGATAATTCCCTGACGTCTATAAATTGCCCCATTTTGTCTACGGTATGGTCAGGGAACCAGACTACTAGAAAAAATATTTCCCTATTTTTCCAGCATCTATGCACACAAAACTTTAAAAAGGTCAGCATTACAGTATTTGCTAGCACGCTGTAAAATACTAACCCCAAATCCATTGATTTCTGAAAATTACAGCAAAAGCAAATGGTCTTTACTATCTTTAAAGATTGTCAAAGATATCACTGCAATGACTTTATTAATCACAATGTGAATCTGGCTGATGGAACATAAAGTGCAGCAAGTTTTGTCTATGCTGTGTACAATGTATTATTATTTCTGTTGCTATGATTTGGATGCAGGCATCTTTGGGATGAAGACTTGGTCAAGTGGCGGACAATCGAGACACTCGACAAGACCACGGAGGTGTTCCAGTATGTAGTCAATTCCATGGCGCCCCACCCGTCCAGGGACTACTGTGTCTTAAGGTAAGCAGTAGTTTGACAGACTGCTGTTGAGCTGCACTTAACTTGGTTTGTCCTTTGGAATCAGACCATAGTCTGTTTCAGTTCAGTGTTATTGCGCTAACGTGGTTTAAACTGCCTTATTCAGAGGGTGAGATTTGTCAGGATTTTTCATGAATTCAGGATTTTTTTCGTCGGGATTTTTACTGATTTCAGACTTTTTTAAAGAATCTCTTTTGAAATCTGGAATTGCTGAGGTGTTACCCTAAAGGTGTTTTTACCTGTAAAAGTGAATATAGACCAATACAAAAAGGTATTTGAGGAGGTGCCTTTAGGCAAATGCAAACCATTGCTCTGGGGTCCTCGACAACCCCCAAACGGCAGATTTCGTGGATTTTTCATTTTCAGCCAATCTTACCTCTGTTTATTGTGGAAGAATCGTGGAAAGATGGCTTGTGAAACAATGCCTAATTCTTTATGGAATGCACAGAAATCTTTTACAAACACATTATTGCGCAAGATTCAGCAAAGTTGTCTAAAGGGACATGGCTATGTGATAGGCCAATTTCAAAGTGCTCTTAATGGCTGTAATTGAATGCAAAATGCACAAAACCTTGGGACAAAAAATTGGTGGGAAAAAGTTCCATAGAGTTGTCTGAAGGGCACAGCTGCACATCAGCGAGGGATAAGTCAGATTCAAAGTGCTGTGAAGCAGAGAATAGAGCTAGATAAAGTGTATATTTGTAAAGCCCGGCAAAATATTTGCTCAACAAAATTGAGCCAAGAATCACCCTTATTAAACAAGATAATGACACTTCCTGTTGGCTGACTGGATTGCATCACAGTGTATTCAGGGGATTGCAAAGTGGTTTTCAGGCGCTTGCAACTCATCAGAGCTTTGATGTACAAAAAAAGAGCACTAGCCCTGTGTGGATTAATATCTTAATCCTGTGCGCAAAGTGTAACATTTGTAACATTACCACCACGTTCCATCAAGAAAATTACACCCGATGCTGCCTTATCTGTTTGAAATCTGGTATCGATTCTACAGCAGAGAAAAAAAAAAGCAATTAATTATAGATAGCTAATTGGTGTTATCAGGAAATCTGAAAAATCTGAAGATTAATCCAATTAGAGTGTCTGGGGCAGAGCCGTCTGGCGCCGGACCAGCATAAGGCGAGATAAGGGCAAAAGCCTTGCTATGGAGGGCAGACTATCAGCATATTGGTGGTGGTTGGAATGTCATTCACCCTTCACTGAGTGTGAATTTTGAGACTTGACACAGCTTACTGTCTGTGGAAGAATAAACAGAAAGCTGGGATTTCTAGCACTGTATGTTCAGACAAATCAAACTATTATAATTGAGCTGAATCCTCCAATTTTAATAGATTTTCCACACACCCCAGGGGGTTAGGGTTAAACAAATAAAGCAGTTTGTAAAGCAAACTTCAAATAGCAAGATTGCTACTTCGGTTGGTAAACAAATCACGTGTTTTTCTTTTCTTGTGTTTTCCTTTTCTTCAAAATTTCTGTATCGTGAAATAATTAAGTTTTAATTCTTGTATCAATGTGTTTTTTTTTCAATTCAGTGGTTTTCAAAATTAATGTGCAACCAGATCATTGTTTTTTTTGTTTTTTTTCATTTAACAACGAGACCTCCATTTTGACATATTTGTACATTATGTACAGTTGGCTTTTTTAAATTTATTTTTTATTATGTTACAAATTTTCTAAATGGTTCTGAAACGAAGATGAATACATAGGAAATAAATATTTGATGTATTTTGTGTTTTCTTAATTTATTGAGACTTGGGACAGAAAAAAATCTTAGAGCGTTTCACGCCCACAAAAATAACACCTCCTGACTATGACGTCACATGCGGTAAAAAAAATAGTGCTTGCGACGTCCTAAATATATGGAACCTAATACAAAGCTCAGAGTGTAGGGATTTGAAAAGCAATGTTTTAATGCCAGTGATATCACTTCCAGAAAGGTATTTTTTCTGTGGGCAGGGACACTCCAATGATTTTTATACTGTCTCGATGAATTCCTAAAACACAAATGTACATCCGAATTTTTATTTCATATGTATTCATCATTGTTTCAGAACCATTTATGCCATTTCCGGTTTTGATATCTGTAACCTTTAAGTGGCATATCTTGGGTTTGTCTTTGGAGTGATGCCTTGAAATCCCATATTGTACCTACAAACACTTGAGCCAAAATTCTTCTCCCTTGACTTTTCTAACAGGTCCTGGAGGAACGATCTCCCCAGGGGAACCTGTGCCGTGGTCTCTACTTCTATTGAGCACCCCATTGGTCCTCTCATCGGTGGTGTCCGAGGTACAGTCCTAGCCTCTCGTTTCCTGATTGAGCCCTGCGGCTCCGGCAAGTCCCGTCTGACTCACATCTGCCGTGTGGACACCAAGGGCCGGACAGTGGATTGGTACAACAATGCTTTTGGTCACATTACGGCCAGGCTGGTAGGCAAGATCCGGGATCTGTACATCCACGAGGCGGAGGGCCCAGAGACCAAAGTTTAGCCACACTCCTACCCTCCCTGGAACCTCGAAGAAATGTACTGATACAGAATATGATAGCACAATTTGTGAGTAAGTTCCCCTGCTTGATGTTGCAGTGATACGGTGGATCTTTTTGAGGTTGATGAAAGCGAGCTTTCTCGGTTGTGTCTACACCAATGAGGTGCTGAAAATCCTTATTAAACTCACATACACGGTGCTCAGGAGCCACTTTCACATCATTACAAAGCATATAAAGTTGCTTACCAGGCCCCAATTGCTTACCATAAGCAAGAAATCACTTCTAATTATAGCAGACAATTCTGCACGAATGCTTAGCATTTTGCAGTCAGCAAATTTTGGGTGCTCCCTGTACATACATCCCGTAGGTATGATTCTGTGTTTATGGGGTTAGTACAGAATTTCTTTGGCAAACTCGGTAAGCACAGAATTACAGGCTGTAAGCATTGAATCATGTGTTATAGAAGCCATGCGGTGAGGCTCTTGTAAGCTAAGTGGCATTGATGAGTACCATCCCTAAAACATTGTATTTATACTGAATTTGCTAGTTAAGCAGGTTTGGTCTCAGCACTTCAAAATCTGCCTGAGATCAAGAATTACTTAATCCAGTTCAACTCATTTGGTGTACATTTTCAATGGCAATCACTTGGAGAGTTTACAAAAGCACAAATTCAGTGTTGAATCTCAACTGAATATGTTTTCAAAACTTGAGGATAACATTTGTGAAGCATTACCATTGACATCAAAGTCAATTTTAGAAAGTTTTGAGACAGAACAAAATGAGAAATTTTGTATTGTACGCATTTTCATCATGGCTTCTCATGTGCATTCTCTAGAAGCGACAATCTTCTCTTGAAAACTGAAAATCTAAAATATTGTATTTATGTAGAAAAATATTGATGTATGTACTCAGGTTTATTTTATTGTAATGCATAATTTGTTTGCCGCAGTGAACCTAAATATATGTGTATAGTATTTATATTATATAACCATTGTACAGCCTAAATCTGTGTACATAAGAGAGACCTATAATCCCACTAGACGGGAAAAAAAACTAACACATGCTGTAATGTGGATTAGAAAAACTATTTTTTAATATTTTTCCATTTTCAAAACAAAAATGGTGTTATCATAAGCAACTCATTCATTTTCTGTTTTAGCGTTTCCTCCAATATTTTTCATGTTGGAATGTTTATCGAGGAGGGAGTTTTAGGCGAGGGAGAAATTTATGAACTACAAAGTGGCTTGAATTAACAATTTTTTACACTTATGTTCTCCGTGATTCACCCATTCTGTTTTAATAATCTAACAAATTTTAATGTGTACTAATGTGTAAAAATATGTCGGCACATAACCTGTGGTTACAGTTCTTTGATAATACATGTATTCTAAATTAATTATAAATCGAATGCACATATTTTTGAAATACACAGACAGCATTCGATCATGTACAATTTCTATTACTTTCTCAAGTTGAGACTCAAGTGATAGAAAAAAGAATTGAAGCTTGTCACTTTTGACCAATAAATAGATTTGTTTCTAGGCTTGTGGATTTTCCCCCCTCCATTGATAGCATAGTGTATACTTATTCCTGCCACTCCTTGCCGTCTGGTACCACTCGTTCTGTGAGCCAGTTTTGTACATAACTGCTTTAGTGGTTTTATTCTGCTCTACCAGTGCCCCGACTACACACTGCCGAAAAAAAAGTTTGGAAACTGATGCTTATCCCTAAATTTGTGAGCACAATTCTTACCAGGCAACTCATGATAACAAAAAATGGCACTCTGATGACAATTGACTTTACGGGCATGGAATGGAAATATAGAGAAACCACTAGTAATATGTGACAAAGCTTGTTTTAAGTATCTTCATATTCTAGATATAGACGTGTCATTTTGGTAAAACAAAATTGTGACTGAGCTGCTTTGTATTCAAATTCTGGTTCTGACTTTGGTTGCTCTTGCTAATGTATAGAAATTTGACCTGTATTTTCAGATATTGCTTTTTTGACATTTTTGATACATTGGCAGCTATATTTCAGTGGTATGCTTGCTGTACATTGATACAAATTTTGTGTTCATTTTTGGCTTGAAATTTTCCAGATTTTATTCCTTTGGTTTTGGGCTGGGCATTATTACACATCTTGGACTTGCCCGAAAAACATACAAGTTTACCATTTTATACACAACTCAATATTCCACCAATGTATGTGATATAATTTGCCCATCAAACATTGCTTCTGTAGTGTAAGGCAGAACTTCAAAATTCTTTTTGGTGGGCTGGAAGAACATTATTTTTTTGTATTTCAAAAAAGGCCACAGACAAAAATGCCCTGAAGATAATGGTTGATGTTTGGGTGCTTTTTTTGGGGGAGTGGGGCTTTTTTTTTTTACAATTTCAGTTTTCACAAAGATGTATTTGACGTCACCATGGCTCCATATTGGAGCATGTGTATATCGAGAACTGAACGCAGTCTGAACAATGTCAGAATTACTGATGTATAAAACTTTATGCTGTCTGTAGTACCTATAAACCTAAACCTATACATTTTTTTGTGATGAAATTGTGATCAAAGCTTGTAAAATTGCTGACAAAAAAAAGCACACACTTATATATGACATGAAAAGAAATGTACATTGGTGTTTAAAATAAGTGTCATTGCTGAGTTGTGGTGTTATTGTTCAGTATTTATTGGAAGATGGTTTCCGAGTCATCGTGACTTTTGGAAGACATGTTTATCACTATTTCACCTTGTATTTAAACTAGTACGAGTATTGTACCAGTAGTCATTAATAATTTGTATGTTGGTGGAGTATGCATTGATAAGTCTTTGTTTATTGTAGTCAAGTGGTTTTGTGTGTTGGCATTAGCAACACATTATGGATTTTGCCAGTTTGAGTGCTTTGGTTTGGGTTTTTTTCCCAATAGATACATGTATAAATACTTCAAGGTATGATATAGCATTGGTAGAGCTGACACCACATATATGCGGACAGTGTTCATAATTTGTGTTCAACGCATACATGAAATAACAATCCTGTGAAAGTTTGAGCTCATCAATCAATCCGAGTCACAAGCTAACAGTGAAAAACCATTCTGTTTTTGGAGCATATTTGGAGGTGTCTTTAGTTACAATTTTCCCTAAGATGACAGCAATTCAGACCAATATTTCTCGGGAGGATTGTTACTGGTACTATCTTCATACACAGTAATCTTTCAGATTGAAACTATCATCAATCCTATTTTTGATCTTGGCCAAAGCTATATCATACCTTTAATTTGATTAAGGTTATTGTACTTAATTTGGAATGTAGAGATCCTCTGTGAAACATAACCAACTCGGTGGACAAGAGACATAAGAACTCGCGCTTTGTTTAAATGTGATGTTTAGATAGGAGCAAGAATAGATTTTACATTATTGCTCCTATCTGAACCATGTGCATAAAAGAGCATAATGTCATGAGTATGATCATATATGACAGTTTCTGTTTATTGTGAACATGTTTCAAAAACCGAAGGGCATTTACTCTCACAACAGATACCATGGATTTGGGCAGTGTTGGCATGCTTGCATAGGGAAAATTCCCATCAGAGGGGGGGGAGGAAATTACGAAAACTTTTAGCCTGGCGTGTGGTGTAGAAGCAATAGGGGTGTCTCCTTTTTACCCTATTAAACCCCACTTGTAAAACACACCACAGATGGCAATTTAATGACAAGTTTTGTGCAAGATAATTTCAGATTTGCAGCTGATAGAAATAATGAAAGATCTCAATGCCATGCCATAACTTGTGAGTTGCACTTGCATGGTCTTAACTGCTTCTTTTAAGTCATTTCATAATGGTTAATGTCTTACAGAAATCATGTACAGAGCGAGTAAAAAAACAAACCAAATATTTCGCTATGATTAAATTTTTAAAAATCCGGGCAACATATTTTTTTTCGAAGTTGATGGTTTTTTGTACTGAAAGGATGCTGATAGGTTGTGATGGATGATTTCATGCCTATAAGCCTAAACATGACTTGTACAAAATATTGTTAAAAATTATGAGGAAACAATTGTTTTGGTTTTTTTACTCGCTTTGTGTTATTGCATGGACAGCACTGAAATAGGGGTGATCGGATATTTGTGTGCATGTCATAATTTTTGGGTGGGACTGTGGCTGAGGGAGGAGGTACCAATTGAATGTAATTATTCATTTAAATACTAAATATCTTTTGTCACTTATTTGAGGTTGCTCTTATGAATTGGTTTAATGGGTTGGTTTAAGGCTGTTTGTTCGGGTGTCGCCTTGTTTAAGAAGTTAATCAGAATTGAAATTCTATGAAAATATTGTACTCTTGGTGCATATCCAGGTTGAAGTAGTGAATTGTATGCGCTTTTCGTCATTGGGTCGTAATTATGAATTGGTGTATTGCTTTTATAAGCTAGTACAAAATTACTGTGTGACATGGGCTGTAGGGAATAAAGACAATTTTGTGGGTTTTTAATTCAGTTTTTTAAATGTTATACAGGGTATGGATGGTATAAACCATTTTAATTTTTTTTTCTATTCAACCATGAAGATGCCAATTTTTTAGTGCAGCAATGTTCATTGCAAATTCTCACGTCCTCCCAAAATCACTAAAATTTTGTCTTTCAAATTTGTCTTTCTTTTTTTTCTTTTTTTTTTACCCTTTTTTTTTTCCAGAACCCTAACAAAAGTTACTACCTCCACATTCAATTCAATGCTAGACTAGTCATTTTAAAACAACCATGAGATTTTCATTCTTCGTGTTGGCAGTAATGTATCTCGGGTGTATATGCTTAATTTATAGTCTTTATGTATAGCTGTAGTTTGGTAAAGAAAAACTACATTGTATTTTAAAAATTGCTGGAGTTTTTCGTTTTATTTATTCTTGACTTGAGACGGCTTAAAAGTACCGTGTTGTATGTAACCTCTCTATGTGTTAATTATTTGTAATTTGCTCTGATTACATGCAATATAATGGAATCATCAATGTATAATGTCAAGATTGTATTAACAGAGACAAAATAAAAACTGTGCTATTATAATGGAAAAGTGGGGAAAATAAGTGCTGAAGAAAATGTTTGCTTGTTTATATTCATTTGTGGCAATTGAATTGGTGTCAGAGGTTTCAAATGCTGTGTCCATTCTTTTTGGGCGTGGCACCCCGAAAAAATAAATTTTGAGCTTTCAGATGAGAGACATTCATGCAAAAATCGATTGAAGATGTTATAACTATATCACAGCCTATCAAAAAATCTACCCACCAACTCTCACAGCTTGTGTGTGTTTCAACCTGTCACTTGATAGGTTTTGATATATATAGGATAGTTGGCTCCATTTTGGCCCTGAGAGAGGGAGGGTTAATACATTTTTGCAATAGGAGGGGGACACTCCTATGTGTTCAATGTTGATGTATAGGGCAATCACCGTGCATAAAGTTAGGACCAATTAGATTTCACAGTGTAGTAAGCGTGTGGTTGTTCAAAAACAGTTTTCCTCCATTTATTTGTTTGTAGGTGGAAATCCATTGAATTGACATTTTCAGCCAGAGCACGGACTTACAGCTTTAAATAACTGCATAAAGAATGTCTGACCAGTGACCACATTATGGTAGGGGGGGGGGGGGGGGGGGGGTGCGGGCTACCATGATGTTCCACCACATCTCTGATTATGTTCCCTAGAAGGCTCTGGCTGCTTCAGGTTGAATGTGGTGACTTTTCTTAAACTTTAATTGGTTGTCCATTAGATTCTAAATCAATTTTGTGTAGGGTTTTCAGTGTTTTGGGATTTAAGATGTGGTGGACTAAATTTTGAAGTCTACTTCACTCACTTTAATACCCAAATAGCCACTACTTATGCATATTTATCCAGCCGAAAGGCTCAATTCGCTGAAGGCTAAGTTAATCAACCATTGATCTCCATAATAATAATGGAGATCAATGTAATCAACCGTCAGGGGCCCTACCCTCCTAGTCTTGGTTCAAGACGACAGTGATCGATAATGGATCGTGTAGCGTCGACGCGTCGCGTTTATTCGTTCCATGCAGCAGTACAGTGCGCACTCTGCATCTGACGGTGCGCGGTCGGTACGATTAGACCAACTCACGTGCGAGCCTATGAGTTGGTATAATCGTACCGTCAGAGGGCGCACTACATAGAACGAATAAACGCGACGCTACACGACCATTATCGATCACTGTCGTCTTGAACCAAGACTAGGCCTACCCATGCGGTGAGTCTTTTCTGACGACGGTTGCGTACGTACGGCCGGACGTGTTTGTCATACACTCGTTCTTTGAACATGTCTGTAAAATTTTCGCTGTTACAAAATAATAAAGGTGTTACAGTTTTAATCAACGTTGTTATTTCTTGTAGAGATTTATTCTTGTTAGTTTGAAGTTTCTAATTCTGAATTTGGAGTAATTTTGGAGGCTTTTCAAACCTTCGTCAACGGCGCCAGGTATAGAAATATCATTTCTTATTACAGAGAAGTATTTTGATTATTTGGTTAGCCTCCTGTGTTTTCTTTGCCGTTATATAGACAGTACCCTTTCCCGGGGAAGGAACAGGTCTCATTCCCCCGGTTGTTTGGGTTTAACTCGCCTCGAGACAGGTACGTCTCCCGAGTTTTTCGTTTCGTTACCGTCTTAATTTGTTTTTGGAGAGAAGTGCAGTTCTATCTCCTTCGCGGGGTATAGTGGCCGTCGGTCGTTCCCAACCCCCAGCTGTTTCCAACCCCCAGCTGTTCGCTACCCCCAGCTGTTCCCTACCACCGGCCGTTCCCTACCCCGGCTGTCTCGGCTAGCCCAAGGTGCTAGCTCAAGCAGGGCGTGTTGTGCGTTATAACTCCACGGAGTTCGATAAGCAAGTCGCCCCACTCATGGGGCCCCTGTCCGGGAGTAGGACTAGCGAAACGTATCGCGGGGAATAACGGCCACCAGCCATTCCCTTCTCCCGGTCGTTTCCTCTTGCTCGTGGTGAGTTTGAGATCTCGTGAAGCATACCGCGGGGTATATCGGCCGCCGGTCGTTCCCTACCCCCGGCCGTCTCAGCTAGCCCGGGGCGCAGTAGCGTATCCAGCTTTTTGTGCCAGGGAGGGCAAACAACGTCTAAACCGTCGTAAAACCGTCGCAAAAACGCAATTTCCTTTTGTTTTTTTATGACGCCTCAAATGCCGCCAGGGGGGCAAATTCCCCCCCCCCCCCTCCAAGAGAGCCAAGTTCGAATGAGGAAAAAGGGACGATGCGGCCAGATTAGGCTCTCGGACGGGTGCCTTCCTCCTGTTGTTGTCCGAATCAGCGGCGTAACTATAGGGTTGAATTTGTAGGGGGGCACCTGTGGTGCACCAATTTTTTAAGAGGGGCACCGAATGGCAACAGATGTATTGTTTGCGTGCAATTCGAAATTTCAAATGGGGGCACCGGGGGGGGGGGGGGGGGGGCACGTGCCCCCCGTGCCTTTCTTCCTTCTTTCTAACTCCAAAGAAAGGGACGGGTGAGTGGCGACCGATTCTCAATCTGAAACCACTCATTCACCAGTTTGTCAAACCCAGATGTTTACGGATGGAAACACTCAGGGTTACTCTAGATTCTCTTCCAACGCCAGCGTGGGCGGTATCTCTGGATCTCACGGATGCGTATCTCCACATACCCATCCTTCCAGCGCACTCCCGTTACCTGCGCTTCAGGTACCGGGGGCGCACTTTCGAGTTTACGGCACTTCTCTTCGGTCTGTCGACCTCACCGAGGGTATTTACAAGGGTTACACGGGCAGTTGCTGCGTACCTCCAACGACAGAACATCACGATTTTCATGTACCTGGACGACTGGCTAGTCGTTGGCAGATCGGAGGACGAGACTGCTCGGAGCATGCGGGACACCTACACGTTGACAACGGCTCTAGGGTTCGTTGTCAACGAGGGGAAGTCCCATTTCATTCCGTCCCATACACCAACCTTTCTTGGAGCGGATCTTTGCAAGGGCGTCGCCGTTCCCACAGGGGACTGCATCGCGAATCTACGGCAGTGTATCGACCTTTTCCTGTCAGCTACAGCCGCCCCGGTGCGGGCTTTGCTGCAGCTTCTTCGACTGATGGCCAGCCTAGTGGACCTCGTCCCTTAGTGCAGGCTACTAAGGATGCGTCCTCTACAGATGCACCTTTTGGCACACTACAGACCACAGCGAGATTCAGTTTTCCTGGCTGTTCTGATCGGCGATCATATTCGCCCACATTTTCGGTGATGGCTTCTATACCGGAACATTCGGCACAGACTGAGGTTTCCCCGACAGGACCCCCAGGTCACCATCTCCACCGACGCTTCCAACGACGGCTGGGGAGCCTTCCTGCCACCGCGTGGCGGGAAGGTGTGACATGTTTAAATTTAATGGACAATCCGGAACAAGGTCGACCTGTGGGCAACTCACGTACCGGGTGTAGAGAACGGCATAGCCGATACCCTATCCCGGGGCAGGGTGATTGCCACAGAGTGGTCCCTACACAAAGGGATCATTCATCAGATTTTCTCGATCCTTCTAATCGTCCCCTTTTGGCCACGTCAGCCTTGGTTCCCGAGATTAGTGAGACTCCCGGTAAGAACTCATCTAATCCTTCTGGCTCATCTCGTCTCGACCTGTTGTCTCACCCACGGTCCCGATTCCACCACCCAGCGCCAGGGGATCTCCACCTGACGTGTTGGCCACTGTCAAGCATGCTTTCCGCTCAGCGGGCCTTTCTGAAGGTGCTGCAGCATCGGTCTCCTCAGTTCCCTCGGACAGACTATGTGTGCCCGGTGCGATCCCTTTAAGTGGTATCTCGCACGCACAAAACCGCTGAGGGGGTCATGCACTCAGTTATTAATTACTGCTGCACCCCCACATGGTCCGGCCTCGAGGGACACCATTGCACGCTGGGTAGTTTCGGCTATCAAGTTCGCAAACCCGTCCAAAGGGGACGCTTCTGTCCAAGGACTCGTCCGGGCGCATGATGTTCGCGCCGTTGCCATGTCCTGGGCGCTTTTTTAGGGGAGTCCCTATCTCAGAGATCTTGCAGTCAGCATGCAAGTCACCCTCGACTTTCACCTCTTGCTACCTTCGTGACGTACTCAAGAGTAAAGGCAGAACAGGGAAGGCGGTTCTACGCCTACTACCCAGTCTTCCTCCAGGAGCCCTACTCAGCTGAATGGTTCTTCCCGGCATCGCCAGGAGCCCATTTAGTGGGTAGACATTTTTCTGTTTAGTTGGGCATCTCGCCTACCCAGCCACCAATTGACTTTGCTATTCTATGCATAAGTAGTGGCTATTTGGGTAAGTGAGTGAAGTAGACTCATCCCCCAAAGAAGTGTGGGACGAGTCTACATGCGATACCCAAATAGCATCCCGCCCTCCTCCCCACTCTCGGCTCGTGTTACGGGTTCTACCTCTGGGCGCGAGAAAAAAAGAGGATTTCAGATGGTGGAGTCACCGCGTAACATGATGGGTACGCCCCGAGAGAGGGCGCCTGATGGTTGATTAACCTTTAGCGAATTGAGCCTGTCGGCTGGATAAATACCGTAGGCCTATGCATAAGTAGTGGCTACAATGTATTTGGGTAATCGCCCGTAGACTCGTCCCACACTACTGTGGGGGAGGAATTTGCATGAAGAAGTAACTCTAATTGTTTTTTTGTCCAGTTACAATACCTTTCAAAGCACGCAGAATGCATGGAAACGTACATTAGATCAAGGGAAGAGCACATTAATTATTTTGTAAGTGCAACAAATTGACCTTTTGGGAATATATCTTTGGAGAAAAGGTGTTGAACTGCATGCCTCCCAACTTTCCCAGGGATGTGGCTATAGTTACCATTGATGTCCTTGAATATTTATATGCAAGTATTGATGGGTAAGAAATTCATCATTGAAAATTGATTTTGCAAAACCCAGGGGTCATTAACTTTTTTCCATAGTTTTGCGATAAATGTAGGTGTTTTTTTCTTTTTTCTTCATATAAATCGTCTTTCTTACAGCAAATCGTCTTTTTTTATACTTCCTGGGTGGCCTTATTATTAAATCTTCCTCAGAATTTTGCATTTGAATTGACAAAAGGTAAGGAAGGAAAAACAACAGAAAATGTTATCCTGATACTTTAGTGATAGGTTAAAATATAGATGAATTTAAAAGTTTCTATTTTTCAAAAGCAAGACAATATTACCCACACGGGTGGAGTTAATTAATGACTGATCTGAAACAATGTTAGCACTGTTTGTACAAATTTTAACCATGGAGGTAGAAAAGCTCCATGTTTTTTAGTTGGATATTGACTACAATATAAAAAAAAACACGAGCTAATTAAAAATAGACTGCATGGAGTGACACAGGGAAGTTACTTTTTTTCTGACTCTTAACTGGTGAAGTGAGTTAGCTTGAACTTCAAAGGAAGCAAAGTAGATTTTATGATAATGTCATGAGTCACTAGTTTGTTTTTTATAAATTCTCAGTTTGCAGAAAATAACATTTACACTAGAGGGCGGGCGAAACTGCGGCAACAATTTTCTCAAACTTGTACATCAAGAGAGGGCGCTACAGAAAGTGCACGGTTAGTCTGGTGCTGTACCTTTGGCTCATAATTCACCCTTTTATTGTATAGCAAATAGGGCATAATACTCTAAAAATATAATTGAGTCGCAATGGTTTCTGGGTATGTTGGCAAGGACTCAAAAAAGTGTTGATACGGTAGGACTAGGAAAGAGTTTGGAAGGATCGTCGGAAAAGTGACAAATATCTTTAGTCAGAAACATGTCAATGTGAAGTATAGAACCAGGTAGGTAAATTAGGTGTAAGTCACTGTTACAGTTATGCTTAAACCTTTTAGTGACATATTTTTTGGGGAAAACGGCACTCATTTTGTGTCGCGGAGAGCGACGAAGTTCTGCACCGCCGTGCGTCGATGAAATTTACCGTAACGAGGTTAGTAGAGAGTCCATCACTTTTTGCTTTTTTAAAGCAAACCCTATCAAATTTGGTATCATTGGAACGATAATTTTAAAAGAAAACCAACGGTGTTTAAATCAGCTCAGTAGCTTAAAGTATAGAGAAGTTATTCCCATTTAGATTAGTGTGCATACAGGTTCGTGTCTGTCATCTCGGCTCACGCTCACAAGAGGGTGTGTAATAATTGTCGATTTCTGTTTCACAATTCATTTAAAATCTAACACATTTGGTATCATTTGAAAGAGAATTGAAAAAGACAACTAGCAGTGTTTAAATCAGTTCAGTTGCTTGAAGTATAGGAGTTATGCTTCTTAAAATAACTTTTTTACCATTGGTCTTTTTTCAATACGTGTCATGTCAGTGTACAATAAATCATGCAACCACGACACCTTAAAAAGTCTGTAAGTGAAAATAATTACCACAATACTTATATTTTTAGTTGCAGAGATTCTTAAAAGATCATAGAATTGATTAAAAGAAGTGCTTAACATAAATAATGTCACTACACTACAACAATGAAGTGTTGTGTCTAATTCTTTTCTTTATAAAAATGTTCTTACATCATGATCATGTCAATAACATTGGAAATGAGCTCATTACTCACGACTTCAAAGTAAAAAGTAAAACGAACATAAAAATTAAAAACAAATATATTACAGAGATTCTTAAAACATCATAGAATTGATTAAAATAGGTAACAAAAATAGTTAAACATCCCTTTTTCATTTTTTCCCTTACCCAACACGCATTTTGTATGCTGCCACGATAGTGATACACCGTGCACCGCGGGCAGCAGACAGGTAGCAGCCTGGCGAGCACGCCAACCGGCACCGCTGGCCACGAATTGGTATTACCTCGCCGTGTACAAAATCTCACTTTGCATTTTTTTGCATGCACAGATTTACTATGAAATTAGGTCAACATATTCTTAAAAGTCAATTTTTTCATCTAATTTAAGTTTCATATATATGTTTCATGGACTCCTTTATTATAGCTGAATCAACAAAAGCTTTTTGACAAGAACAATCTGGATGAAATACCTTGATTTGTGCAGAAAACAGATAAATTTTATCACAAAACTTGCACAACTCCGGCATAAATTTGGTATCACTGCATAGAGAATTCTTTTCCCTACCGCGTCATCACCTTACATTAGGTTAGGGGAATAATGAGATTTTACCCTCAATTCTTCGCAACCGGAACTCTCATTCGGCAAGATGGCGATGTGTTGTGTTGACTGCTAGTCGGATTGCTCTCAAGGTATGCCATATTTATGGCTTTATTAAAGGCTTAAAATGATGTTTTAATGGGAAAAACATGATACAGTTTCAAATATCTATCTTTAATCTCTTCAAATATTATTTCATTGTTCCATTTGACCATAAAAAAACAAGTTTAAAACGGGAAAATTCTTGCACGGCATTTCGGTAGACTCCCTAATGTTTATAGTGAGTATGAATGACAGTCACAAGGTCAGTCGTGTCAGTTGAACAATTGGTGACAATTAAACTGTTTTAAATGAGAGCAAGTACAACTGAAATGACCAAAATACAATATGCTGACCCTTTGTTTTTGCAAATCAAGATGATTTTCATGTTGAATTTCAAAAATAAAATAAAAGAAGTGTTTATTTTGCCGTGAAACGGTCTCGCCTTTTTAACGCTGTTCAGCCGTGAATCCTCTGGGCATGCGCAGTCAGTCGTATCTTGGCACGCACAGATATAACAATAAACTGCCCCATCTGTCAAGTCTGCAAATAACCGAGTGGTTAATTAGCTAGCTCGTAAGCGGCGGCGCTGCTCTGTACGGGTTCGACGACACGTTTGTTTGTTTTTCCCCTAGGGCCTATTTTTGTTTCCCAAAAAGAAATTTTTTATTTAAAAAAAATTTAAAATCCCTGATTTAATTGCAGATAAGGCCACTTATTAAAAAAACAAAAACATGTTTAATGCCAGTTTTTTAAGGAGTGGCTTCTTATTTTTTATTTTCAGGATGGCCATCATTCTTTTTAAAATGTCCAACAACCACAGGTTTTCAACTGTTCAAAGACACACAAATGAAAGAGACACGTTGGACACGTTCTCATAAAATTTCACCATATCGAGTGACATTTTAAGGAACTGAACCTAACCTACGTTTGCATAGCCATATCAAGATAAGGCATATGAAATGTTGGGGTAGAAAATTTCATGACAAGAGAGTTATGGCTCATGAAAAAGATGGAAAACAATCTTCCACAGCAGTTTCTATGTGTCTCTCTGTAAGGTTTGTGAAAACCTTACAGTTCTGGAAGTAGTAGCCATGGAGGTGCTGAGTCAAGGTTGCGTGCATCAGTACAGGGATGAGATTCTTCCGACTTTTGGCGGAATTCCGACTTTCTTATTTTGACTTTCCGACTTTAATTTTGAGTTCCGACTTTTATTTTAGCTCCGACTATGGAAAATTGACATTTTAAGTTCCGACATTTAATACACTTTCCGACGTATTTTTCTTCAGAAAGATGTTTTGATGTTCAAGTATCGATATTATAACAATAAATGTTCTGGAATGAAATTGAAAAATTTGTTTTTCCTTACTATTTTGCCTTTCTGTGTCACGTCTTTTTATTATATACTGTCTTTGTATAACGCGTGCAGCGTGATTACCGGTATTATGATGGAGTCGAGTATGCATATAGCAGCACGTGCAAGCTTCACGCACGCAGCGCGGCCGGCACCGTACAATCTCAAACTTGTGCCATACACACAGACCCGAAACCAGGCTAGGATTGGGAGATACAACAACGATTTTCATTGACTCTTTTATGGACAAAAAATTTGTAACGGACAAATGACATTCACTGTATGAAGAGTATTCTTGTGCGCGGTTCAGCATCAGTCATCGTGTTACACAAGTTTTGCCCTAAACTTAAAGCTCCAATGTTACCAACACGACTTGAATTATCATGTCATGTCGCAAAGACATTATTCAACGGGAAGGAGAGGGACAAATACAGGAGATCGATAAAGGCCTTAAAAACTCATGGCGGTGGAAATGGGTGGAAATGAATTCTGGAGCCTTTGTGGAGGATTTTTTCTGTCGGAATTAATCCGGAAATTGAAAGAGCCGGGGCCCAGAAAGCACTATGGCTAGGGTGCGATGCCGAAATAAACTGCTTTCGCGGGGGAAGGCGCTTGTGATACGCTCTTACTGGTAACGTTTATAAGTAAATTTTGTTGCACTTTTTTGTCAGATTTTTCTTCTTTTCCCCCAAATTTCTATACAAACAAATTGCGAATGACACTCTTTTACCATAGTAAACGTCAAGCATTTTCCAATACCTTGCAGTGCTGTTTGACATGGGCTTTGCCGTATGGGCTTTGCCGTGCCCATGTGCTGCGTACGTGTTTTTCGCGCTCCACGCGTGCTGCGCACGTATTTTTCACCCGCACGCGTGCTCACTTCCCATGACTTTTTCATTTTTTCTGAATCTCATCCTTGATTAGTAGAACTCTTTTTAGACTGGTAGTTTGTGGTTTGTAGGATATTCTTTTTAAAAGGAATAATTGTCTTGTGACTCGGCGCATTATCTTCAACTCTGCACGTCTTTCCCACCAGTGCACCTCCGCCTCCTCGCTTCCATGACTACATGTATGCGACTCTACATCTATACGGCCGCTCTGCACATCTGTGACTCTGGGCATCCAAACTCTATCCTACTTCGAGAACTGTAAGGTTTTCACAAACCTTACAAGTAGACCAATTGAACTTGCTCCAGCAGAAAATATTAGATTAGAAACTCTCTTGAAACAATTTTTAGGGCCCAGTATTTCATGTAAAAGGAGGGTTCAGATCCCAGAAATGTAAAATGAAACAGTGAAATTTAACAGAATTTTGCTTACCGAGATCGGAAAAATATAAACCGGATCGTCTGTCATGTAGCTGGCTGACTAAGGGGACTTTAATACTATTGTCCAACTACGGCACGGCTTTCTTTCGACGGCATGAGAGAAATAAAAAGCTGAGCAAAATTCTCATAATTGTCACCGTTTCGATTTACATTTCAGAGATTTGAACCCACTCTATGAGTACCTAGCCATGTCAAGATAATACAATATGAAATACTGCGTCACAAGAGAGTTGCTAATTGCAAATGAAATTGAGAATTTTTTGCTGCAGCAAGTTCAGTTGGTCTATCTATAAGGTTTGTGTAAACCTTACAGTTCTGGAAATAACTCCATCCCACTGTGACTATGCCTCTGCAACTTGCACTTCTATCCTATCGTAACTCATACTATGCAACTCCGCACATCCCTGACTCTGCTTTTCTACCCCACCGTGATTTTGACTTGGCGACTCTGCTGATCTGCTCTTCTATTCTACCATTACTCCTTGCATCTACGACTCTACTTCAATCTCACAAGAAAAAAAGTCGGACAACGAGTCTTGCACATTATTTTTCATGCTATGTTTGTGGTTTGGAGTTTTCTTTATTCAAGGAAAAAATGACAACCAGTGTTGCAAGAAATAGCACTCTCAGGCATAGTGCTCATTTATCCCCACCACGACCTCACCTCTGCACCTCCGCAGAAAACACTCATTAAAAAATTGTCATGTGTTCTATAGTTTTTCATTTCCCAGTCTTTTGTGATTGGTTAATATCAATGACAGGTTCTCAAACTTTTTTCCCATTTAAAAAACCTCCAAAACCACAAACCACAAATGAGTCATTTTTAAAAAGTTTACTTTATAATAAATTTTTGCTTTATAATCAATTATCCACTAGATTATGGCACAGCTTGACTAAATCTGTAAATTGAAATGTTATACGTGTAGTAGTCTAAAGCTGATGAGTGAAAACAAGATTGACATAAATCGTCAGAGAAGACTCCTAACAAATCGCCTGTCATAGGCCGGCTGTAAGTATTGTTTTCCAAGCTCATTTTGAGAAAAATCTGGGCAGTCAAACCCGTATGTCACACATGCACACACATTTTGTGCATCAACCTGTTCATGTTTGTCTTGAGCCAATCACATGATCAAGTACCATGTGCGTGTGTGACATAACCAACTCCTGGCAAATCAGAAGGCTAGCGACCAGATACGCACACACTCAAGAGAAATGGCTGTGCTTATATTTGTTTCCGTCTTCAAATTAGTCTACAAGAGAATTTTCTTTTTATTATGTGTGCGGAACTTCTCTCCTGGTCAAAACATCAATTATAGTTTACATACATGTAATACATGAAACTTGTTGTATTTTTCAGAGAAAGCGATGTTCATCAGGCAGGTTATGTGAGTGTTTGACAGAGAAGTACAGGCAAGGTTTGCACTTGTAGTACTGGCACTCTGCAGAGTCACATCCCCATTTTAGGTATTTTCATAACCTTTCCGTGGACTGGAAACTGGGTGCTGCCACATCACGGTACATCCCATTAAAAATGATCTGTACATCTGAAGAACCTCCTACAGCATCCCTGCCTAGATGAATAAGTACGAAGTTCTTGGCATCGTGGGGGAAGGTATGCTGCTTTTTTCCTCTATCTTTAAGAAAGCACTTGGTAGTATTTGAAAAAACCTGCTTCAGTAAGGGTTTGAAAAAGTGCTGTATTTGGAAAAATATTAATGTCTGGTTTTGACATCAGCCTTATCCCACTGTATGTTACATTGTATGTAGAAGGCATACTAAGCTCTAACTTGTTCAGTTGAAAAACAATCTCAGTGTTCATTAATTAAAGCTGTAATGTCCGCACTCTGATTAAAAATTTCATTTCATTTCAGTTGAATCTTCAGACCCCAACTTCATGATTTTAAGCCCCTAGCTGTAGGGCGCTTTTCTCAGTATAGGTCGATTTTCATGTAACATGTTCCTGTAACAATAAAGGCTTAATTTGGAAGCAATAACCCTTTTATTGTTTCAAGCAATTAATGGCACTAGAGCCAAAGACGGGGCCGAAACTTACAATGAAGCTAGGATTTGAATAAAGAGTGATGCGCCTCTTGAAATTCCACTGCAGGCTGTGTGTAGACTGAATGGTTGTTGCCCTCGAGCGGAGCCAAATCATTTATCAATTCTTTGAAAGTATGCAAATTTTGTTTCATTGCCTGGCAACTACTTCATACCACGATCACTTCTTTGCTCATCCATGTAATCGACAGATGGACATTATCACGTTATCTTTTGTAATCTGGAACTGTGAAACCATCGGTTGTGATAAATTAGTTGTCGTGTTGCGACTGAAACAAGTGACTGAATACTTTCGTAGATTATATTGTTCAGCCGTTATTTACTCTGTGATATCCCATACAGGCATGGTTCAATGGAGTTTCATTGTGTGATAGATAGTGTTGGACTATGACCATATACGCAAATGGTGTGTATGCCGTTTCCTGGGGGGTTGGCAAAACTGATTACCTTGGACAATTCTAATTCAAAAGTTGTTCAAACGTCTCGGGAATCATGATTTAAGAGCCGAACCTTTCAGTTGATTTGTTGGGGATATGGTTTTATGGGAAAAAAATCTTGTTTAAACATTACATATCATTGCCAACTACAAAAAATCTAATACAAATTCCAGCTGGTGTAAAATACAGATGTTTGCAACTGGTCATAAACTTGTTGTAAAGTACAGTGTAAAGTACAGTCTCCAAAATAACACAAAGTCTCATTGTTGACTTATACACTGTCCTTGTACTTTTTGAGTTACATCCCAAACATTTGTTTGCTATTTAAATTGCTATTAAGACATCAAATGGAAAAAAAATCCGCCCACGTGTAGTTATCCAGTAATTACTTTTGAAATATTGAATTATTTGCAACCCACCAATAATTCGGACATAAAAACTGCATAAGGGGAGAATAGCCAAGAATAAAAGCAGACCCCAAAATATAGAAAATAGGTACTTATTTCTTAAAATATAACATACAATTTGAAAATTTTTAAAAATAAAGTTTTTAACAAAATCAAAATTGTTCAAGAGCACGGGCAGTACATTTTTAAATAGAGTGCTTATTAGGGAACTTTTTAAAAACGCAACCATAATCTGACAATTTTCAACATCAATGAACAACTCATTGATTTTCATGTTGGAGGGGAGGGGTTTGCTAAGTTTTAGTTGATTGGTTCATTGAATGTGTGTTTTAATGTATTTTATTCAACAGGGGCCTATGGAGTTGTGCTGAAATGCAGGCACAAGGTAAGAAAGTTCAACATTGTACGTAATACAGCAGTTGGGCACAATGTATAAGATTTACATGTTACAAAACTATAAATTAGTCTGTGTTTGACTTTAGAAAACAGTCAGATGTAATTTGAAGTAAGCATCCGGACGTGCTTGTTTAAATGCACATTACTGTCCATGCTTTTCAGAAAATATTAAGGTATGAAGAACTTTTTTGGTGTGAACTTTCATGAGAACCTTTTCACGATTACTAAGTCTATATTGTGCAATTTATTGCTAAGTCGCTATTGTCTAAAATGAAGATGTACATGTGTACAGGTTCTGTACTTCCGAGGACAAGAGGAGAAAGGAAATACAAAGAAACCTTTCAGTCCTCGCAAGTCAAGTCTTTTGTTGAAATCGGTCCTCGCAAGTAGAAATACGTGCTTAGTCTATAAGGTTGGGTTATATTAAAAGGAACAATAGGAAACACAAAGCATTGTCCTCGGAAGTATTGGGAAAGTACGACTGTGTGAATTTGGCAGTGTCTATCCAATAGGGCTGTCCCGAATATACCAAATACTTGAATATTCGATCATCAGCCGAAAATTTGAATACCTTTTTGCCAGTTTGAATATTCGAAAAAAATGTATATGCACGTACAGGTGCTATTTTAAAAGAAAAGTTACGGTGCTTAGCAGTGTCAAATGCCGCATTTTTTGCCCCGTAACTTTTTTTGCGGACGAAGCTTAACATCTGTAAAAACCCTTGACACTTGTAAAATAATTCCTGCAAAAATGCAGGCTGGAGTTTGGTTTCTTGTTATTAGAATATTATAGGTACCTGTAATAATCTTGATACAACAGGTGCATTAAAAAAGTCGATTGGGTGGTCCATAATTTCGTGCTTTGCATGGATTTTATTTTACCAGTGCGGCATACAATTGCAGCAAGTATGGAATATTCGGTCAAACCCAGTTTTGAATAATCAAATACTAAATTATTAGAAAATAAACAGCCCTACTATCCAAACAGCATACAGAATGATTTATTTTCATTTCGCTATTAATCGAATGCAACACCATAATTTATCCTGAAATTTGCTCCTCCAATATTTCATTCCAGTTGAAAATTTGTAACTGAGGTCAGCTTAATACCAAAATACCAACTGGGTATTTCAATATGTATTTTGTAAAGCAAATCTAGCTAAAGCACAAATATTATATTTGAAAATGGTAGATTAAATATTAAGCACTAACTTGTATTTTTTTTTTAAGTTTCCAGCCAACAGAACACTAATCAAACTATCTAGCATTCCTTCCCCTTTATGGATTTCCAATCCGTTCCCTGCATTCGAGTACTCTTCAAATCCACATCGTTTCTTACTTTAAGCCAATGATTAACCAGCCACCAAATGCCATGGTGTTTGTTAACATGTACACACACACACACACACTCACAAACGGGCCAGGTCAGACGAAAACTAAAGCAAACAGGAATTTCAAAGGCTGGCATCGCTGGGGCCATATTATTGCCCGGATAACCCGGCACTATTTACCAAACTGTCTTTTTTTTCTCGGTTGGAGCACTTGGTCTGTGCTGACCCAGATTGAATCTATCTCACTCTTAAGATTCGGAGCGGAAATCATGTTTGCCATGGGCAGACCAATAGTCCCTGGTGGGTAGGCATTGGCCACGTAGTGGGCAAATGTTTTTTGTTAGACAAATTAGGACTGAGTTATGGGAACATTTCTCTGTCCCCGTAACAATTTTGGTCCCCACAATGTCTATCGCATGACCATTGCAGTGTTCTCCACGGCCATAAATTTTAGCAGGGCGGCAGACACAATGCGAGCGCGGAGCGCGAAGCCCTCACGGCTCTGTGGTGCAATCTGAGGCATTTCCTGGCCACTTTCTTCTGACTCTTTGAATCAAATTTGCTCGTGTTTACAACTTGAAATGAAGGCAAGATTTTTAGGGGGAGGGGGTTTGGTCATCAAAAGTTGATTTTTTTCGGGGGCAATTGTTTTTACTGAGTGGAACTCGTCACCGAGCGGGGCGTTCAGAGTTAAGCCGGCCGGTGAGCTAAACATGCACGTGGGCACAGCGCGCGCGTGGATAAGGTATTTTCCGAGAGAAAAAGACGCCCTCAAGTGTTACGGAACATTGTAATTTAGGTAAACTGGTTATTATCAACGCGACAAAGTGAAAATGATATTACCAGGGAGATTGGAACCAGTCCAGAATAATATTACGTGTATAGTTTTATGATGTGAATGCATAATATGTTGCGTACGTTGCGTCCAAATCTGTTCGATTACTCTAAACGCTACTGCAATACTGCTGAATGTTAATGCTGGCAAGCTCTTCATGTTCGTTCCACAGAGTGCGGTAAACTTCTTCGTACTTAGATAAACTGTGAAGACGGTGGAGAATGGGGGAAAATCCAATGGAAAAAAAATAGGGCGGTGAACATTTTTGCGGGGCGGTAAAACTTTAGCGGGGCGGCATAAACCCCTCGTGGAGAACACTGCATTGTATGCCCCCACAATTAGAGTAGTTTTGTGGTTTTGAGTAATTATTTAAAATGAACCAAATTATAAATATTTTCTACAATGTACATGACGATTTATGGGAATGGAAGTGAACTTTTTTAGGCCAGGCATTGCCAGCTGGTTAGTCTATGTACTTAACCCAGGATGTGTCTCAGGTTTATTGATATGAAATTGTCCCAGTTCCAACACTGTGGAGTGGGGGGGGGGGGGGGGGGCTATAAAACTGTAATAAAGTAACATTATAAAAATTATGAAACAGGTACTGTGATTGGTTCACTATCACTAGATAATTACCAGAGTTTTGCTATTTCAATTTTTGTATTAACCCTAACCCACCTCAATCCTCCAAAATCCTCCTTGCAGTTTTGGAGGATTTTGGAGGATTGAGGATGAATGGTATTTTTAAAAAAGAGGATTTTGGAGGATTGAGGATGAATGGTGTTTCAAGCAAGGAGGATTTTGGAGGATTGAGGATGAATGGTATTTTAAAAAAAGAGGATTTTGGAGGATTGAGGATGAATGGTGTTTCAAGCAGAGGATTTTGGAGGATTGAGGATGAACGGTGTTTAAAGCACATGAGGATTTTGGAGGATTGAGGATGAATGGTGTTTCAAGCAAGGAGGATTTTTGAGGATTGAGGATGAATGGTGTTTCAAGCAAGGAGGATTTTGGAGGATTGAGGATGAATGGTATTTTTTTTTTAAGAGGATTTTGGAGGATTGAGGATGAATGGTGTTTCAAGCAGAGGATTTTGGTAGGATTGAGGATGAACGGTGTTTAAAGCACATGAGGATTTTGGAGGATTGAGAATGAATGCAATTTTTGGGGCAGGGCAATCGGAGGATTTTGGAGGATTGAGGATGGTTCCTAGCAAAAAGGGTCTAGGGGGTTAGGGTTAGCCAGCTTTATCATGCTGTAGTATTACAGAACCATCATAGAAAGAAACAGGCTTTTCAAAGCTCTGCTGTTGAGGATGTGCAGCCAAATGCAACCAAGATTGATGCATACCAGAGACACTAGGGGGAACCCCTGGTCTCATGATAAAATGAATTATGAGATGTACACGGCCGGAGCCCTTGTACATTAGATGATCTGTGACTAAACTGTTGTACTTTAAACTGAAGTACACAACCCTTATACAATTGACAGGACCTCCGTCATGTCTCAGACTACAGTACAGATCTCAGTTAGCCCCTTGGACCCTTTACAAACTGTGAGCAGCACTTGGTGTGGTTGCCTTTTCAAGTACCGGTAACACTTGCTGTCCGCATGTGCTTATCATGCTACAAGCTTTTTGTTGGTCTCTGAAATAAATGTCATTTTTGTCCACCCTACTTTTGCTCTACCTGCCACTGGTAGGGCCTTAATTTCACCACTTGCTGTAGAGTGGAATCTGTTGCAGAATTATCCTCTATTTAGATCTGGGCCCAGGAATACCGTAAGGGTGATGGGTTGGCAACGGTGATAATAACCATTTACCTAGAGTGGCTTTTAGCCTTGTATTGGGTGATTTCAATAAAATAAAGAAAAGGAAACAAACAAGTTCAAACACTGAAAATAAATCCACTGAAATCCATTTAAATGAACCTTACAAAGTATATTTCCAATGAAGGAGCTACAATAACTATTATTAAATTCACATGCTGTTGTTCTCTTTATAAAATAGAAAATGTTGGAACATATTCCAAACTGACTTTTTGTGACAAGTTTGGAGTGAATTTTCAAAAGGCAAAGTACAAAACATATTCAAACCATCTAAAACTGTTTAACTCCAATACAAAGTCATGCTGAGCATTTAATGGATGCATTGTCCATGTTTTTCAGATGCAAAATTATTAACCATCCCTTGTTAGAAGGCCTGCCTAATGACTACTACATGGGAAAATCAATTGCACCATTGAAGCAATTAATAATCCATGCAAATAAAGTCACAGGCAAACCGAACTTGAAATGAATGTGTTTACACATTTGCGATTTTTAAGTGTGAAGGTTTTGTTTGCTTGAGTACATATCGCATCGGTAAAGACCATTTACGACATTGTTTGCCCTTTCCTGATTTTGGACTGAAAATGGAGTGGCCAAAAGCTTACTTTTTCAAAGTTGGTTGTGGTTTCAAACTTCTTTGGAAGTTATTCCGTCAGGAGTGACGACATTTTAAGGGATGATGAAAATGCAAAAAAAAGCTAAGGGCAGTTTGATCAGTGATGTTACTGCATAGGATGTTACTGCATATATATATATATATATATACACACATACATACATACATACATACATGCAGGGGCATTTCATCATTTATTATGTACACTTGATCAAGCTCTCATTGTTGTTACCATAGTAACATTCAATGTTCTTTCTACGACTGATAAAAAATTCATGTCTAATTTACTAGTTGCAAGAATGTATTATTCATCTGTAGTTAAATTACAATATTTACTCCTGCAACAGACAAAAATAAGCTCAATGAAAATTAATTGTAGAACATAGCTAGATTTGATATAGAATGACATTATTGAGAAAAACATTGCTATATTAGGTAGAACTTGCTGAACATGTATACATGTATGTACATGTATGTATGTACATGTATGTATGTATGTACATGTATGTATGTACATGTATATGCAAATGCAACATGTACAAGTAGATGTTCCTGTGGTAAATAATTGCATGAATCTAAAAATAAATTGTTTTAAAAATTCAAAATGTATATATGACAAACTGTAATTCTTGGCCAAGGAACTAACACCCTATAATTTTATATCACAAATGCATTTCACAAATTTATGCTGAAAATAACTTTTTCAAATACATTTTACGTCATTCCACTAATGCACACTCACGTCAACGAAGTGAATAATTTATGTGGACGTAAAGAAAAACAAATTGTGTGAAGCAACCGTTTGGAACCAAATGGCCATTTTCAATGCCAACTGGAAAAGAATCTGCGACACAAGTGCACTTGAAAATCACTTGAAATTAGACCTCTTAGAAGTTGCAACATGTTTGCTTGGTGGCTACCGGATATGTAAATTGACCTTGTACATCATACTTATATAGTGTCTTAGGTTTGTGGGGGCTTTGCTCCATAGCCCGAGTAAGCCTGTGAATTTTTCACACAGGCTCTCGGAAAGCACTGAGCATACAGTGCTTCACACATTACGTTGGAAAAGGGCAAAAGAGAAAATCTCTGTTCTTAATTTACATAGTTTTTTTACATTTGCAAAATGTGTTCAGAATACAGAAGAATTCAGAAGAATTTTAACCAGGTTGTCAGTTTGGGAGAAATTGACCTCATTTACTGCATGTACAAATTTGTAAACAGTTATAGGAAAAACTGATGCGAAAACAAACAAACAAACAAACAAACAAACCCAATAAGGTCAGGTCAGATGCAGCAGGTCACTTTACATTGTGTACCTTGACCGTAGATCTAGAGATGGGTCCTTGCTTCACTGGCCATACACAGTGTGCTGAAATATTGTAGATCCTTTAACAAGATCTCAAATTCAGTTCGGATAGGTTTGAACTATTCATTTTTTTTATATAAAAACCCACTCTGTGCAGTAAACCAATGGAACATTCTTTGTATAGTACTTCTCCATATGGGACATCATAAAGTAATTGTACCGAATCTCTACAGTCCTGAATCCATCAAAATCCAACAAAATGTGGTGTCGGGTTTGTAGTGGATTTTGGGAAGCTGTAGGGTTAATTGCCCAGCTGATGTAAGTTCAAACTTGCATACTATCCCACTACACAGAGATTTTCTACTTCTTGTTGTTATTGTTGTTGTAACATTTATTTCAATGTTGTCATTCATTACAATATTTACAATCATATGGAAATTACATGGGAATTTAATAATATATTTGATAGAGACTATGTACATTACATGTCAGAAATGCCCCAATTTAGTTTCTTGGTTGATAAATTGACCCTAACTCCCTAGGGTGTGTGAAAAATCATATTTAAATTGGAGGATTCAGGACTGTTGGGGTTAATGCAGTTATGGCTACAAAGCTTCTTGTTTATTCATCTGAATTTCTTTTTATGACTTGTTTGTATGCCCCCTGATTTTACTTTACAGGAAAGTGCCGAGGTTGTTGCTATAAAGAAATTCAAAGACAGTGAAGGTAAGACTGACAAATTGGAACCATCCGGACTTCTTTTGTTTTTCTTTCTAAGAAAATTTGTCTAAAAATTGATTGATTGATTGATTGATTGATTGATTGATTGATTGATTGATTGATTGATTGATTGATTGATTGATTGATTGATTGATTGATTGATTGATTGATTGATTGATTGATTGATTGATTGATTGATTGATTGATTGATTGATTGATTGATTGATTGATTGATTGATTGATTGATTGATTGATTGATTGATTGATTGATTGATTGATTGATTGATTGATTGATTGATTGATTGATTGATTGATTGTTTGAAATAATTATTCTGCAAGAATATTTGAATGAGAAAATTGATACCCGTGTTGATAAATGCCGCACAGATCTGAAATCCCTTACCCTAACCCCCTTCAATGTTCTTCAATGGCCCTGCTAAATCCAACAATTTCCAACAAAACTGGAATGAGAAGCCTGCTAATATAAATACAACCAAATCCAACAGCAAATTTGGTTGGATTCTGCAGTGTACCACCCATACACCAGTCTTGGCATTTTGCAGCTACCCTGTTGAATCCAACAAAATACAAAAGGTATTTGTTTGTATGAGCCCTGCCAATTCCAACAAAATCCAACTGAAATTTAACTAGCTGTCTGCTTCCACCCTTCTAAATATGACAATATCCAGCAGGTATATTTAGCTGCTACCCTGCGACAAAATCCAACAGGTATTTAGCTGCTACCCTGCCAAATACAACAATATCCAACACACTATGTAATTTGGTTGATTGCTCAATCCAACAAATTACACAAGTTTTTACCATTGTTGGATTTTGTTGGATTTAGTAAGGTCAGGGTTAATAGGGAATTGTTTCTGTGGTTTTCTCTGTAAATGTAGCAGCTATTGAGCTGAACCCTTGACATGTTAGTCCTTTGTACATGTCGTGACTATTAGAAAGCATAGCAGGCCCAGATGTGCACAACAAAAAGAAAAGAATCAGCCCATATTTGTAATTAACCTTTAACCGTCCTACTGTTATAACTATCACAACCTATCAAAAAACCAACCCCCTTCCTCTCTCATAGCTTGTGTGTTGCAACCTATCACTCAATAGGTTTTGAAAGATAGGGTATCTGGCTCCATTTTGGCACCGGGAGAGGGATCGAGGGTTAAAGTATTCATTACAAAGAGAATTTATGCATAGAAACAGCATCCACGGATTTGCAGTTTGCATTCGCTGCAACTAGCAAAGCTTGTGAAATCTATTTGGGTCATTCCATAAATTTGGGGATCCAAAAGTGTGACATTTTGTTGGTGTCCCTGTTACACCTGACCTGTGTAATTTCCCATCAAGTATCATTCAAATTGACTTCACCGTATTTTTTACTTGTTTGGCAGGTACTTTGCTCTACACAATCACTCTTGGAGATAGAAGGCAATAAAGAATGTGTCCGGAATTGCAAAATCTTACATGTCACTATGTAACAAAGTCACCAAAAATGTCACACTTTTCGACCCCAGATTTATAGAATGACCCATTATACATCTGGGTGTCGTAGGTAGTCCATGGCATAATTGTTTGTTTTTCCGCAATCAATATCATGCATAGGTGCACTTATCATTTGTTACTGCCACAGTTGGTTACAGGGGAATAGTTCAAATAGAATTTGTTTGCATAAAGACTGGTAATCAATGCAGAGCGTGATGTACAATAGGCCACATTATACATGTACATTGTACATGTATGTGTGCATGTATGCTTTTGCATCATGCTCGGAATGATATTGCCTGCAACTCAGAAATATTATATAGATCGCTTAGAGATCAATTCGACCAGTCTTCTTGAATTAAATAAGGTTCTTGTGTCCTACCATTCGACTATCCATGCACGTGCAGTGTAGGGATGGTGTAAAACATCATTGTGCATCCCCATTTAGCCAATTGGCATCCCTTGGTTACTAGCCTGACACAAGATATATTAGAGGCAGTCAGCCCCACTGCACAGAGGACCCCCCCCCCCCCCCCCTGCCTCGTTGTCTATAGTGTTCATGCATCACTGAGGACCTAAAGGGAATATTAAGGGAATCTAGCAAAGCTGCAGATTATACCCCAGATTCCCACCTCGTGATGATAGGCCCTGCTACCTGATACAGTGGTCCTGAATGGACATTCAAAATTGTAAATATTTGGCAAAAATATTTGGGACAGTGTGTATTTTTGCAAGTATTTGCACAATATTTGCAGCTTTATAAGTTTTGTAGCAAACAGTTGCAATGTTTTCATTTTTGTGGTAAATATTGCCACAGATTTTGTTTCAATATTTTTCCAAAACATAATTTTAAGATAATGGGGAAATAGAAACTTGCATTTTCTTGTAGACTGTAGGCCTCATCTCTGCTCTTTGTTCTGCTATATGAAATAAATGCGAGCAAATCCATACAGTAAGTTAGTTGTAAGGCAAAAAAGAAATAGTTCTGCTTCCGGTTACCCTACTTTACCATATTTTAACAGCCCCAACCCTTCTTCTTTCTTTTTTGAGGGGGGAGTAAAAAAATAAAATAAATAAATGCTGTAAATACTACATTTAAACCTTGACTACACGTAGACACCTACACATGATCAGCACAAAAAAAAGTGCCCAAAAAGAAAGTCCCTACCTACCTACCCTATTTTCAAATGCCATGTAATCAGAAGCAGAACTTCTTTTTTCTTTGGCCTAATTAATGGAAAAAAAAAACCTTATCCAGTTCAATAAATGTCCAAAAACTCTGAGAAATTCATTCACATTGCAAATGTTTGTGTAAAATTGTTTACAGAAAAATATTTGCAATAAAATTCATGAGATTGCAGATATTTGCCACTAATTTCAGGATGTGTCAGATATTTACCGTTATGCATGCCCCTTCAGGGCCATCATAACATGGTTTGCTGGCACCAGCACAGAACTAAAAATACGACATTGAATTTGACTCTATGGGTAAAAACATACAATGGAAAACATTCCAGCATGCTGGCTTACCCTAAAAAGAGATTTATTGATTTCAGAAGCTGGCCCAAGGTTTGTGAACCAAAAGAGGATTTGGATTCTTTTGGAGTCGGTCTTGTGATAAATCTGTGCTTATGCGGTCATAGTGACACATCAATATTGACATGCGTGGGGCAGGGAATTAGGTAGAAAAGGCAACCAGTTGTGGTGCTGGTTATGTGAGACCACAGACCTAGGTTAGACTGAATTAAAGAGGCACAACATTTGGAATCCCAGGCTGAAAATCTATAGGCCTTTTCACACTATGTACGTTCGACCCGTGTTGAAATCCACACGGGTCCAACCCGTGTAGACTTCTCAAAATTTCAACACGGGTCAATTACGCTGCTTTTTTACACTACTTAACGCAGCGCCAGCATTTTTGCTTACACGTGTAATGTTTGACCTGTGTATTGTGTGATAGTTTCACACTACACACATGGCCGGCCGTTCAACACGGGTCGAATCGGAAAATCCCCTATACTGCATTCTGGTCGTTCCGTCGAGCTGGCTTTAGATATGATGGAGCTGTCAGCCCAAATAGCCAACATAGCATTCACCTCCTCCTCACTCCATGTCGGTCTTCTGTCTGATTTGGGGCCCATTTTCTCGGACATATTGGAGTAAAAAGATTCTCGTGAAAGTAGCATGCACAATTGAAATGAACGCGTGTTACATGTATGGTGCGCGTGCATGCGCAATGCCACAGGTCAGAGGTTATTTGTTTGTTCATTGCTGAATTAACAACTACAGTGTGTGGTGCTGTGCACGTGCGCGCACTCCGATCCATGGTTACACGGGTCAAACTCAACCCGGAGGCGTTCATACTAAGACTTTCAACACGGGTCGAACTTCTCTACACGGGTTGAGAGCTCTCAACCTACATGTACCTCCTGAGCAGGGTTGAGTTTCAACCTGGGTTGAGCGCTCTATACAGGTCAGTGCCGTGTTGAAATGTTGCAGTGTGAAAGGTCAGTCTAGTTAACACGGGTCGGACCCGGGTCCAACACCAAGATTTTTCGTAGTGTGAAAAGGCCTTATATTTTGTTTTGTTCTGTTACCTTTAACAAGTTTTTCCATCTACTTAAAAATGGGTAGTCTCATGTTATTGTACTAACAATTGTCAAAAGTTACCTTGTGAGATTTTTAACATTCCTCTGTGGTTATTCCACACTTGGATTACACGCCTCGCAGAAAGTCCTTGGCCATGTAAACTTTGCAGTGGTCAAACACAGAAAGCACATGATCAAAATGCACGTTTTACATTACAGTGGCTGTCCGCACTGGACTTTTCAGTGATGTAAAACTGCCACATAACTCTTCTGCTACATGGTTGGCCCTGTAAAAGTTCCCACTGTGGAGGGACTCGGACAACCAACGATCGACACTTGACAATTTGGAAAGTTTACCGGCTGTCCGCATGGACTTAATTAACGGTCTCCGTACATTTTACAAAAATAGAGTCCAATGTGGACATGGCTTAAGACTGAGTGCAGTGCAAAACGTATTCTCCAGCAATTGACATGTATTTATGAATGAGAATGCTCGTTTTTTTGCCTTGTCCAACAAAATGTGAAAGCATCAAAAGTGTTTTGTCAAATAATACCTCCATGACATGTCAAAATCCATCTATTTTTACTGAAAACGGTACTGGCCGCTATGCCGGCCAGCCAATTCCTACGTGCTCCAAGTTGGAAGTTGAAAATGTCTGCATTAGTAAGCAGGGAGTTATGACAATGCATTCGAACCAGGTCACCAGAAGTGGAAGATAAAGAAAGTACCACTACATCAACTATCAATGGCCCAGCCCATATCATTCTGATTGATGTTGTCTTGTGTCGTCTCTTTTTGACAGATAATGAAGACGTCAGACGAACCACCTTGAGGGAACTGAAGGTGCTCAGACAGCTCAAGCAGGAGAACATTGTCGAACTCAAGTAAACTTAACACAATCTTTACACCTAAAATAATGAGTATAAAATAATGAGTTTTGTCATGGAGCTTGCTTGCGGGCTCACCCAAACGTCTTGTTGCTTCAGACTGCAAAATTACTACATGAAAATGTGTCATGGTAAACTAGTGACAGAGCTGTACATTTGTGGGCAGCTACATTCACATTAACCGATTTAATACAGATGACAGCCATAGCTGGGTTTGAAAAAGACCACCTGGCTGGCTGTCATCTATATGCGCATTCCTGCATGTATTCAATTCATTGTTTGCTTATTGTGTGCATTACGCTTAGCTGCACAAGCCTGTCTTGGCATACAGCCGGACAGAATGGGTTAATCCCAGCTTGCATACAAATGTACACTATGATTCATGCACCCCATACCACCGCAGTTTTTGAGACGAAGCATTGTTGCAACAATTGTTGAAACAAATCGCCACGTGTCTATGCACTTGGGCAGGATGAATACAGCCATGTTAGGGGCCATCCACATCTGTACAGTAAAGCCGTGTCCGCACTGGACTTTTTTTTTTGGAAGGTTTTACCGAGACAATGTTGAAATGAAAAATGGTCAAATGTGACCACTGTCCGCACTTGGACTTTCGACACGGGAAAATTTTACCGAGACCGTGGTAGAAGTAACCGAGCTGTCAATATAACAGCTCATGAGGGCGCTTTGCGTAACCTTTCTACATTGAAGCGATTGACCCAAATCACGCATGCCTTTTCATTTTTCCGGCTGATGTGTACGCGTAGGCCTACATCTTTAGCACCAATCAAACTTCCGACTGTATCAATAATAAAATCTGCCATGATTGCGACCAAAAGAGGAACAACTCACTCAAATTTGGAAACTTTCCACATATGTACTGCACCGCGGTGAAACAATGTAAAGCGCATGCGTGGTTTCCCTGTGAAGCATGACCTTGCGCTCGGCGGGCGGATGTAGGCTTTCCTGAGCCGCTTTTACCGACTCGCACTGTCCACACTGAACTTATCGTCTCGGGTAAAGTTACCTGGTCAGTTTTCCTGGGCAGCAGTTGCCCGGTAGAAGTAACTGCTGGACTCGGGAAAAGTAACTGAGAGGAAAACGTCCTAGGCCCCGTTCGCACTAGATCCACCAATTGGGGGATCTGATCCACCTTTTGCCAAATTGCCTGATTAGATCCCCCAATTGGTGGATCAGATCCTGCAATTGTATGTAGTGGGAACGCTAACCGTTATAAGGTGGATCAGGATCTGATCCACCTTTCTTGATCCACCTTTGGACCAGGATACAGATCCCCCAATTGGTGGATCAGATCCTGCAATTGGTGGATCACGATCAAGTGGGAACGCAAAAGGTGGATCTGATCCGACAATTTGACCTGTCAATATCCGGCTGGTGCACGAGAGGTGCGAAAAGTTTGCGGCCTGATAAACGAAGAAATACGTTTAGGCTTGTAGCTCATGTGAAAATTACATGCACAATAAACAACTACTGAACTACGGGCTGTATACAAAATGTGTCACCACGGGTGCGCGATGCGTGCGTGCATGAATATGTGCAGCGCACATGTGCAGGGGTTTCAAAATGTTTTAGAGTAGCAGGCAGATAGATGAAAGTAGGCGGCAGTGAGTCCTTTCCCCAAATGGCGCGCGTGGGGTCCGGGGCCCGCCGAGGGCCCCTGAAGTTTTCGGATTGTAGATGCTCTCTGGTGCAATCTAGGCATTTCCTGGCATCTGAGACTAGGTTTTCAAAGATCCTACTGTACAGTACCGACTTTGCATTCATTTATGAAATAAAAAAAAATTGGCCAGGGGTTTCCCTGCGGGTGGTTAACCCATTTTATCGGAAGGCTGAAAGAAAATTATTGGCTGTTTTGGAAACTTTTCCAAAACAGCCCTTGTTTTCGTTAAGATTTTTTTTTTTTGGCTGTTTTGGAAACTTTTCCAAAACAGCCGTTGTTTCCGTTAAGATTTTTTTTTTTTTCTTTTTTTTTTTTTCTTTTTTTTTTTTTTGTGCTTCTTTTTCAGCCAAATGCCCATAGCATTTGTACACGTTTTCTTTCTTACTGGCACTTTGGCTACTTTTATGCTGCCGATTGGCTTTAAACTTGGCAGACACTTAGACTAACTGCTCAGAATGTATGCCGCACATTTACGTCATGATGACGTCATCACGTGATTTTTTATGAATTTTTGAAATTTTGAAATCGTAATTTTTTTTTTAATATATCTAGCGAACAAAACAAGATATTTTCAAAATTCTTTTTGTTATAGCTTTGGTAGGTCTCAAAGATATGCCCTAAAAAGAAAAAAAATGTGTGACGTCATGATGACATCATCAAAAATGTGCTTTTTTAAAACACATATAAGGATAGGTCCGATCGTCATGAAAATTGGTGGGTAGGTAGATACTGGTACTAGGATGCAAAATCCAAAGTGACGTCATAATGACGTCATCATGTGATTTGTTATGAATTTTTGAAATTTTGAAATCGTAACATTCTTTTAAATATATCTCGCAAACAAAACAAGAGATTTTTAAAATTCTTTTTGATACAGCTTTTGGTATGTCTCAAAGATATGCCCTAAAAGGCGAAAATTGTGTGACGTCATAATGACGTCATCAAATTTTTTTTTTTAACGCATGTAAGGGTCGTTCCGATTAAAAATTTATACATTGAATTTTTCTCTACCTAATTCAACAATTTCGTGATCGTGGCTCACTCAAGTAGTAAGAAATAACAGGCATCTAAAAAATTGTGACCAAATTCAATATAACACAAAGGAATTCTGGGAAGGACAGAAACCATGGCTTTCATGTGACATGCTGTCTATAAAGAGTTGATCTCTAGTCTTTTTTTCAAGTCGTTAGACAAGTCGTAGGCAGATACTTACACCAACTGCTCAGAATGTGCGCCGAACTTTTAGGTCATGATGACATCATCACATGTCACGTGACGTCATCTTAAAGGGCCATTTTTGGAAACCATATATCTACAAAAGTACAAGTCACATTAACCCTAACAGCCCAAGGCTTTTTACTAGAACCCTTCCCTAACCACACAAACTCCAACACTGTGTAGTAAACCAATGGCACATTCTTTGTACTTAGACAAAATCAGGGCATCAAGTCCCATGCAAAGTGATGGTGCCAAGGCTCTACAGTACCCAATCACACAAAATTCAATACAAATGGGGTGTTTGATTTTGGCAGGTTAGGGATGGTTAGGGTTAAGTTAAAACGTGGTATTTAGTTATGCCAGCATGTGTTAGATGAAAATGTATGTGACGTCATGGTGACGTCATGATGACGTCATCGGCTAATTTTCTATGATTTTTTTCATTTTTGAAATTTCATTTAAATCACATAATTTTACACAAAAAAACAAAACAGCCCTGTGTTTGTCCACAAACACTGCACCAGATGTCTAGTTTTCTTTTTTTTTTTTTCTTTTTTTTGGCTGTTTTGGAAACTTTTCCAAAACAGCCCTTGTTTTCGTTAAGATTTTTTTTTTTTTCTTTTTGGCTGTTTTGGAAACTTTTCCAAAACAGCCCTTGTTTTCGTTAAGATTTTTTTTTTTTTCTTTTTTGGCTGTTTCGGAAACTTTTCCGAAACAGCCCTTGTTTTCGTTAAGATTTTTTTTTTTTTCTTTTTTTTTTTTTTTTTTGGCTGTTTCGGAAACTTTTCCGAAACAGCCCTTGTTTTCGTTAAGATTTTTTTTTTTTTCTTTTTTTTTTGGCTGTTTTGGAAACTTTTCCAAAACAGCCGTTGTTTTCGTTAAGATTTTTTTTGGCTGTTTTGGAAACTTTTCCAAAACAGCCCTTGTTTTCGTTAAGATTTTTTTTTTTGGCTGTTTCGGAAACTTTTCCGAAACAGCCCTTGTTTTCGTTAAGATTTTTTTTTTTTTCTTTTTTTTTTTTTTTTTTTTTTTTTTTTTCTTTTTTTTTTTCTTTTTCAGCCAAATGCCCATAGCATTTGTGCACGTTTTCTTTCTAACCGGCATTTTGGCCACTTTTAAGCAGCCGATTGGCTTTAAACTTGGCAGACACTTAGACCAACTGCTCAGAATGTCTGCCGAACTTTTACGTAATGATGACGTCATCACGTGATTTTTTATGAATTTTTGAATTTTGAAAATCGTAACATTCTTTTCAATATATCTAACGAAAAAAACAAGATATTTTGAAAATTCTTTTTGTTATAGCTTTGGTATGTCTCAAAGATATGCCCTAAAAGGCGAAAATTGTGTGAGGTCATGATGACGTCGTCAAAAATTTTTTTTTTTTAAACGCATGTAAGGGTCAATCTGATTACAAAAATGTATACATTGAATTTTTCTGTACCTAATTCCAAAATTTCATGATCGTGGCTCACTCAAGTAAGAAATAACAGCCATTTCAAAATTTAGACCAAATTCAATATAACACAAAGGAATTCTGGGAAAGGCAGGTAACCATGGCTTAAATGTGCATGCTGTTTATAAAAAGGGTTGATTTGTAGTCTTTTTTCAAGTCGCTAAATTATAAAACAATTTTAATCGTAACATTCTTTTCAATATATCTACCGAACAAAACAAGATATTTTCAAAATGCTTTTTGTTATAGCTTTGGTATGTCTCAAAGATATGCCCTAAAAAGCGAAAATTGTGTGACGTCATGATGACGTCATAAAAAAAATTGTTTTTCAAGTCGCTAGAATATTGCCCATAGCATTTGTAAACGTTTTCTTTCTTACCGGCCACTTTGGCTACTTTTAAACTTGGCAGACACTTACCCCAACTGCTCACAATGTGTAACGAACGTTTACGTCATGATGACGTCATCACATGTCACGTGACGTCATCTTAAAGGGGCATTTTTCGAAGCCATATATAAACAAAAGTACAAGTCCGATTAAGTTGAAAAGTAATATCTAGGTAGCCCAGTAGGTTTATAGATGAAATTTGACTTGACATTATGATGACGTCATCACATGTCACGTGACGTCATCTTAAAGGGGCAGTTGTTGAAGCTATATAAACAAAAGTATCAGTCCGATTAAGTTGAAAAGTAATATCTAGGTAGCCCAGTACATATAGGTTTATATATGAAAAGTGACTTGACATTATGATGATGTCATCACATGTCACGTGACGTCATCTTAAAGGGGCTGTTTATGAAGCCATATATAGACAAAAGTATAAGTCCGATTAAGTTGAAAAGTAATATCTAGGTAGGTCAGCAAGTTTATAGATACGTTATGATGACGTCATCACATGTTACTACTACAAACAACTTTAATTAATTTCAAAATTACCAAAGAAAACTGGCAGCAGCGCGATTCTTTGACAAACTTAAATTATTGTATTCACATTTCACATCCAAACTAAAAAAACAAAAACGAAACAGCCCTGTGTTTGTCCACAAACACCAACCTCATGCCTCTAGTTTTCTTTTTTTTTTTTTCTTTTTTTTTTTTTTTTTGTGCTTCTTTTTCAGACAAATGCCCATAGCATTTGTACACGTTTTCTTTCTTACTGGCACTTTGGCTACTTTTATGCTGCCGATTGGCTTTAAACTTGGCAGACACTTAGACAAACTGCTCAGAATGTATGCCGTACATTTACGTCATGATGACGTCATCACGTGATTTTTTATGAATTTTTGAAATTTTGAAATCGTAATTTTTTTTTTAATATATCTAGCGAACAAAACAAGATATTTTCAAAATTCTTTTTGTTATAGCTTTGGTATGTCTCAAAGATATGCCCTAAAAAGGAGAAAATGTGTGACGTCATGATGACATCATCAAAAATGTGCTTTTTTAAAACACATATAAGAATAGCTCCGATCGTCATGAAAATTGGTGGGTAGGTAGATACTGGCACTAGGATGCAAAATCCAAAATGACGTCATGATGACGTCATCACGTGATTTGTCATGAATTTTTGAAATTTTGAAAATCGTAACATTCTTTTAAATATATCTGGCAAACAAAACAAGATATTTTCAAAATTCTTTTTGTTATAGCTTTGGTAGGTCTCAAAGATATGCCCTAAAAAGGAAAAAAATGTGTGACGTCAGGATGACATCATCAAAAATGTCCTTTTTTAAAACACATATAAGGATAGGTCCGATCGTCATGAAAATTGGTGGGTAGGTAGATACTGCCACCAGCATGCAGAAGCCGAAGTGACGTCATGATGACGTCATCACGTGATTTTTTATGAATTTTTAAAATTTTGAAATCGTAAAATTCTTTTAAATATATCTGGCAAACAAAACAAGACATTTTCAAAATTCTTTTTGTTACAGCTTTGGTATGTCTCAAAGATATGCCCTAAAACGGAGAAAATGTGTGACGTCATGATGACATCATCAAAAATGTGCTTTTTTATAACACATATAAGGATAGGTCCGATCGTCATGAAAATTGGTGGGTAGGTAGATACTGGTACTAGGATGCAAAATCCAAAGTGACGTCATGATGACGTCATCACGTGATTTGTTATGAATTTTTGAAATTTTGAAAATCGTAACATTCTTTTAAATATATCTGGCAAACAAAACAAGATATTTTCAAAATTCTTTTTGTTATAGCTTTGGTAGGTCTCAAAGATATGCCCTAAAAAGGAAAAAAATGTGTGACGTCATGATGACATCATCCAAAATGTGCTTTTTTAAAACACATATAAGGATAGGTCCGATCGTCATGAAAATTGGTGGGTAGGTAGATACTGGCACTAGGATGCAAAATCCAAAGTGACGTCATAATGACGTCATCACGTGATTTGTTATGAATTTTTGAAATTTTGAAATCATAACATTCTTTTAAATATATCTCGCAAACAAAACAAGATATTTTCAAAATTCTTTTTGATACAGCTTTTGGTATGTCTCAAAGATATGCCCTAAAAGGCGAAAATTGTGTGACGTCATAATGACATCATCAATTTTTTTCTTTTTACGCATGTAAGGGTCGGTCCGATTAAAAAAATGTATACATTGAATTTTTCTCTACCTAATTCAACAATTTCGTGATCGTGGCTCACTCAAGTATTAAGAAATAACAGGCATCTGAAAATTGTGACCAAATTCAATATAACACAAAGGAATTCTGGGAAGGACAGAAACCATGGCTTTCATGTGGCATGCTGTCTATAAAGAGTTGATCTCTAGTCTTTTTTTCAAGTCGTTAGACAAGTCGTAGGCAGACACTTACACCAACTGCTCAGAATGTGCGCCGAACTTTTACGTCATGATGACGTCATCACATGTCACGTGACGTCATCTTAAAGGGGCATTTTTGGAAACCATATATCTACAAAAGTACAAGTCAGATTAAGTTTAAACGTGGTATTTAGTTATGCCAGCATGTGTTAGATTAAAATTTATGTGACGTCATGATGACGTCATCGGCTAATTTTCTATAATTTTTTTCATTTTTGAAAGTTCATTTAAATCACATAATTTTACACAAAAAAACAAAAACAGCCCTGTGTTTGTCCACAAACACTGCACCATACATCTATTTTTTTTTTTTTTTTTTTTTGGCTGTTTCGGAAGTTTTCCGAAACAGCCTTTGTTTTCGTTAAGATTTTTTTTTTTGGCTGTTTCGGAAGTTTTCCGAAACAGCCTTTGTTTTCGTTAAGATTTTTTTTTTTTTTCTTTTTTTTTTCTTTTTCTCTTTCAGACTATTGCCCATAGCATTTGTACACGTTTTCCTTTTTACCGGCACTTTGGCTACTTGTATGCTGCCGATTGTCTTTAAACTTAGCAAACACTTAAAGCAACTGCTCAGAATGTGTGCCGAACTTTTACGTCATGATGACGTCATCACGTGATTTTTTATGAATTTTTGAATTTTGAAAATCGTAACATTTGTTTCAATATATCTAGCGAACAAAACAAGATATTTTCAAAATTCTTTTTGTTATAGCTTTGGTATGTCTCAAAGATATGCCCTAAAAGGCGAAAATTGTGTGACGTCATGATGACGTCATCAAAAATGTTTTTTTTTTAACGCATGTAAGGGTCAATCCGATTACAAAAATATATATATTGAATTTTCCTCTCCCTAATTCCAAAATGTCATGATCGTGGCTCACTCAAGTAAGAAATAACAGCCATTTCAAAATTTAGACCAAATTCAATATAACACAAAGGAATTCTGGGAAGGGCAGATAACCATGGCTCAAATGTGCATGCTGTTTATAAAAAGGGTTGATTTGTAGTCTTTTTTCAAGTCGCTAGACTATTGCCCATAGCATTTGTAAACGTTTCCTTTCTTACCGGCCACTTTGGCTACTTTTAAACTTGACAGACACTTACCCCAACTGCTCACAATGTGTGCCGAATTTTACGTCATGATGACGTCATCACATGTCACGTGACGTCATCTTAAAGGGGCATTTTTTGAAGCCATATATCTACAAAAGTACAAGTCCGATTAAGTTGGAACGTGATATCTAGGTATGCCACCGGGTGTTATAGATGAAAATTGACATGCCGTTATGATTAAGTCAAAACATGTCACGTGACGTCATCTTAAAGGGGCAGTTTTTGAAGCCATTTATCTGCAAAAGTACAAATTCGATTAAGTTGAAAACAAATATCCAGGTAGCCCAGTAGGTTTATAAATAAAAATTGACATGACGTTATGATGACGTCATCACATGTTACGTGACGTCATCTTAAAGGGGCAGTTTTTGAAGCCACATATAAACAAAAGTACAAGTTCGATTAAGTTGAAATGTAATATCCAGGCAGGTCTGCAGGTTCATAGATGAAAATTGACATGACATTATGACTTCATCACATGTCACGTGACGTCATCTTAAAGGGGCAGTTTTTGAAGCCATATATATACAAAAGTACAAGTCCGATTAAGTTGAAAAGGTAGGTCAGCAAGTTTATAGATGAAAATTTATGTGACTTTATGATGACGTCATCACATGTCACTATTACAAACAACTTTAATTAATTTCAAAATTAACAAAGAAAATTGGCAGTAGTGCGATTGTTTGACAAACTTTAATTGTTGTATTCACATTTCACATCCAAACTAAAAAAAAAAAACGAAACAGCCCTGTGTTTGTCCACAAACACCAACCTCATGCCTCTAGTTTTCTTTTTTTTTTCTTTTTCTCTTTCAGACTATTGCCCATAGCATTTGTACACGTTTTCCTTTTTACCGGCACTTTGGCTACTTTTATGCAGCCGATTGTCTTTAAACTTAGCAAACACTTAAAGCAACTGCTCAGAATGTGTGCCGAACTTTTACGTCATGATGACGTCATCACATGTCACGTGACGTCATCTTAAAGGGGCATTTTTGGAAACCATATATCTACAAAAGTACAAGTCACATTAAGTTAAAACGTGGTATTTAGTTATGCCAGCATGTGTTAGATGAAAATGTACGTGACGTCATGATGACGTCATCGGCTAATTTTCTATGATTTTTTTCATTTTTGAAATTTCATTTAAATCACATAATTTGACACAAAAAAACAAAACAGCCCTGTGTTTGTCCACAAACACTGCACCAGATATCTAGTTTTTGGCTGTTTTTTTTTTTCTTTTTTTTTTTTTTGTGCTTCTTTTTCAGCCAAATGCCCATAGCATTTGTACACGTTTTCTTTCTTACTGGCACTTTGGCTACTTTTATGCTGCCGATTGGCTTTAAACTTGGCAGACACTTAGACTAACTGCTCAGAATGTATGCCGCACATTTACGTCATGATGACGTCATCACGTGATTTTTTATGAATTTTTGAAATTTTGAAATCGTAATTTTTTTTTTAATATATCTAGCGAACAAAACAAGATATTTTCAAAATTCTTTTTGTTATAGCTTTGGTAGGTCTCAAAGATATGCCCTAAAAAGAAAAAAAATGTGTGACGTCATGATGACATCATCAAAAATGTGCTTTTTTAAAACACATATAAGGATAGGTCCGATCGTCATGAAAATTGGTGGGTAGGTAGATACTGGTACTAGGATGCAAAATCCAAAGTGACGTCATAATGACGTCATCATGTGATTTGTTATGAATTTTTGAAATTTTGAAATCGTAACATTCTTTTAAATATATCTCGCAAACAAAACAAGAGATTTTTAAAATTCTTTTTGATACAGCTTTTGGTATGTCTCAAAGATATGCCCTAAAAGGCGAAAATTGTGTGACGTCATAATGACGTCATCAAATTTTTTTTTTTAACGCATGTAAGGGTCGTTCCGATTAAAAATTTATACATTGAATTTTTCTCTACCTAATTCAACAATTTCGTGATCGTGGCTCACTCAAGTAGTAAGAAATAACAGGCATCTAAAAAATTGTGACCAAATTCAATATAACACAAAGGAATTCTGGGAAGGACAGAAACCATGGCTTTCATGTGACATGCTGTCTATAAAGAGTTGATCTCTAGTCTTTTTTTCAAGTCGTTAGACAAGTCGTAGGCAGATACTTACACCAACTGCTCAGAATGTGCGCCGAACTTTTAGGTCATGATGACATCATCACATGTCACGTGACGTCATCTTAAAGGGCCATTTTTGGAAACCATATATCTACAAAAGTACAAGTCACATTAACCCTAACAGCCCAAGGCTTTTTACTAGAACCCTTCCCTAACCACACAAACTCCAACACTGTGTAGTAAACCAATGGCACATTCTTTGTACTTAGACAAAATCAGGGCATCAAGTCCCATGCAAAGTGATGGTGCCAAGGCTCTACAGTACCCAATCACACAAAATTCAATACAAATGGGGTGTTTGATTTTGGCAGGTTAGGGATGGTTAGGGTTAAGTTAAAACGTGGTATTTAGTTATGCCAGCATGTGTTAGATGAAAATGTATGTGACGTCATGGTGACGTCATGATGACGTCATCGGCTAATTTTCTATGATTTTTTTCATTTTTGAAATTTCATTTAAATCACATAATTTTACACAAAAAAACAAAACAGCCCTGTGTTTGTCCACAAACACTGCACCAGATGTCTAGTTTCTTTTTTTTTTTATTTTTTTTTTTTTTTTGTGCTTCCTTTTCAGACTTTTTTCCCATAGCATTTGTACACGTTTTCTTTCTTACCGGCACTTTGGCTACTTTGGTGCACCCGATTGACTTTAAACTTGGCAGATACTTAGACAAACTGCTCAGAATGTGTCCCGAACTTTTTGGTCATGATGACGTCATCACGTGATTTTTTATGAATTTTTGAAATTTGAAAATCGTAAAATTCTTTTCAATATATCTAGCAAACAAAACAAGATATTTTCAAAATTCTTTTTGTTATAGCTTTGGTATGTCTCAAAGATATGCCCTAAAACGGAGAAAATGTGTGACGTCATGATGACATCATCAAAAATGTGCTTTTTTATAACACATATAAGGATAGGTCTGATCGTCATGAAAATTGGTGGGTAGGTAGATACTGGCACTAGGATGCAAAATCCAAAGTGATGTCATGATGACGTCATCACGTGATTTGTTATGAATTTTTGAAATTTTGAAAATCGTAACATTCTTTTAAATATATCTGGCAAACAAAACAAGATATTTTCAAAATTCTTTTTGTTATAGCTTTGGTAGGTCTCAAAGATATGCCCTAAAAAGGAAAAAAATGTGTGACGTCATGATGACATCATCAAAAATGTGCTTTTTTAAAACACATATAAGGATAGGTCCGATCGTCATGAAAATTGGTGGGTAGGTAGATACTGGCACTAGGATGCAAAATCCAAAGTGACGTCATGATGACGTCATCACGTGATTTGTTATGAATTTTTGAAATTTTGAAATCGTAACATTCTTTTAAATATATCTCGCAAACAAAACAAGATATTTTCAAAATTCTTTTTGATACAGCTTTTGGTATGTCTCAAAGATATGCCCTAAAAGGCGAAAATTGTGTGACGTCATAATGACATCATCAATTTTTTTCTTTTTACGCATGTAAGGGTCGGTCCGATTACAAAAATGTATACATTGAATTTTTCTCTACCTAATTCAACAATTTCGTGATCGTGGCTCACTCAAGTATTAAGAAATAACAGGCATCTGAAAATTGTGACCAAATTCAATATAACACAAAGGAATTCTGGGAAGGACAGAAACCATGGCTTTCATGTGGCATGCTGTCTATAAAGAGTTGATCTCTAGTCTTTTTTTCAAGTCGTTAGACAAGTCGTAGGCAGACACTTACACCAACTGCTCAGAATGTGCGCCGAACTTTTAGGTCATGATGACGTCATCACATGTCACGTGACGTCATCTTAAAGGGGCATTTTTGGAAACCATATATCTACAAAAGTACAAGTCAGATTAAGTTTAAACGTGGTATTTAGTTATGCCAGCATGTGTTAGATTAAAATTTATGTGACGTCATGATGACGTCATCGGCTAATTTTCTATAATTTTTTTCATTTTTGAAAGTTCATTTAAATCACATAATTTTACACAAAAAAACAAAACAGCCCTGTGTTTGTCCACAAACACTGCACCATACATCTAGTTTTTTTTTTCCTTTTCAGACTTTTTGCCCATAGCATTTGTGCACGTTTTCTTTCTTACCGGCACTTTGGCTACTTTGGTGCACCCGATTGCCTTTAAACTTGGCAGACACTTAGACAAACTGCTCAGAATGTGTCCCGAACTTTTTGGTCATGATGACGTCATCACGTGATTTTTTATGAATTTTTGAATTTTGAAAATCGTAACATTCTTTTCAATATATCTAGCGAACAAAACAAGATATTTTAAAAATTATTTTTGCTATAGCTTTGGTATGTCTCAAAGATATGCCATAAAAAGTAAAAATTGTGTGACGTCATGATGACGTCATCAAAAATGTGCTTTTTTAAAACACATATAAGGATAGGTCCGATCGTTATGAAAATTGGTGGGTAGGTAGATACTGTCACTAGGATGCTGAATCCAAAGTGACGTCATGATGACGTCATCACGTGATTTTTTATGAATTTTTCAAAATTTGAAAATCGTAACATTCTTTTCAATATATCTAGCGAACAAAACAAGATATTTTCAAAATTCTTTTTGTTATAGCTTTGGTATGTCTCAAAGATATGCCCTAAAAGGGAGAAAATGTGTGACGTCATGATGACATCATCAAAAATGTGCTTTTTTAAAACACATATAAGGATAGGTCCGATCGTCATGAAAATTGGTGGGTAGGTAGATACTGTCACTAGGATGCAGAAGCCGAAGTGACGTCATGATGACGTCATCACGTGATTTGTTATGAATTTTTGAAATTTTGAAATCGTAACATTCTTTTAAATATATCTCGCAAACAAAACAAGATAGTTTCAAAATTCTTTTTGTTATAGCTTTGGTAGGTCTCAAAGATATGCCCTAAAAGGGAAAAAAATGTGTGACGTCATGATGACGTCATCCAAAATGTGCTTTTTTAAAACACATATAAGGATAGGTCCGATCGTCATGAAAAGTAGTGGGTAGGTAGATACTGTCACTAGCATGCAAAATCTGAAATGATGTCATGATGATGTCATCGTAAATTTTTTTATGATTTTTGAAATTTTTGAAATTTCATTTTAATCACAATTTTACACAAAAAAACAAAACAGCCCTGTGTTTGTCCACAAACACTGTACCAGATGTCTAGTTTTCTTAGAATTTGTTTTTTTTTCTTTCAAAAAATTTTGACAAGAGGATTCCCAGTTGATTGTAAATGTACATGTAATTATTGTATATATTTAGCAAGAGTAATTAATATCTACCGAGTAATTCATATCTACTGAGTAATTCATATCTACCTAGTAATTCATATCTACCAAAAATGTGGGAAAAACAGCCCACCTCCTATTAATATTTATTTTACAGTCATAGAAATGTAAGTTACACCGCATGCCTTTTTGTTCATGCGCACAAAACCCCTTGAATTCTGATTAACAGAGTTAAATGATCTGAAATGCAACAAGAAGACGATGAAATATATCTGGAAAAAAAACCTGAGGTGTGCCCATGGATGTGCAAGTTATGGGCATAATGTACGTAATTGCAGAACAGCTTGCTCGAAAACCTCCGTCCTCATTCAAAATGGGTCCGACCACCGAGATCGATTGCGAATTGTGCCGGGGGCCGGGCGGGCGCGGGCCGGCAAGAACGGAGGGCCGGGTTGACAAGGCTTCACTCGTTGAGTAAAGTTGGAGTACTACGTACGACATTTACCTTCAGTTGGCTTCTTTACGGCACTTCAGAAAGACTAACGTTTGTTTCTATTTTGGCATTGTTGATAAGTAACAGCTGATAAATAATATGGACACCGCGCCTACAATCACACGTAAGCTAGCTCATCAGCTGAGCCGTCAAAAAACATTGTCTTGTTGTACGCGTTCACAAAACAATCATTGTACAACGCTTGCGCCGCATGTGTTTCTCTTTTCTCAAGGCGAATTTCGCTTCGCGCGTGCACGTGCATTGTACATATACATTGTACACTGGGAACAATAGACGGTGGCATGTGCGGTTGCTTGCAACGCGCACGCGCAGATGCGCTTTAGGGGTTGGAGTTATTGAAGCAATTGCTCTAACCCCCCAGGTCTTAGTAGCCTTTTCTCAAGACTTAAAGTTCGCAACACGTTAGCAGCGTGTACGTACATTGTACATTGGGAATAATACGGTAGCATTCAGTGCGGTTGTTTGCACTTGACCAAGACTACATCTGCACCATATCGATGGAATATGTGCGCTATAAATGAACGGTGCGGATGACTGCGGAGAAGTTTTGTCGGGCCGGGTTTAGAAAACGATCCAAGAAACAACACATTTAGTACATAATGTATGTTTTTTATTCTTCCATGGTACATCATACGTTACATACATACATGTATGTACTATTCTACCGTCAAATTTATTGGAAATAACTGGAATTTCGAGCAAGGTAATCTGGACTAATCCACACTTTATACAAATCTTAGATAAATCTTGAACGTGCGAAAAGCAATATCGCCATATTGGGCCGCGTAACGTAGAGACATGTACGTTTTGCGGTCCGGGTAGTGAGCCGTGTATACTTCACGCTGCATGCTATGCTAGCCCCCGTAAATTACGATCTATGGTCCAGGATGTATTTTTTGGTAAACAAACAAAATATAATTTCTACTAAAAACAAGGATCTATTCCCCCAAAGCGGTATGCTCAGTGGATTTTTTTTTTTTTCATGATTGAAAAAAAGTAGCCGGCGCAAAAGTTCAAGTAGCCGGTCAAATTCGCCGGTTGCCGGCTTATTTTGAAACCCCTGCATGTGTACGTCCTATCCTAGGCCTTTTACAATTTTCGTTGCGTACTGGAAAGTCGTCCGTTTCTAAACCTTTTTCATTCGTGTAATTTTACTTATTTTTCCATCCATAAATAATTCTGTGTTAGTGTATAACCCGCAGCGTGTCATAGAACAACAACCGTAGCAAAGTTTGAAGAAAATCATACGTTTTACTACTATACTAGGAAACGTTCGATCCGATTCGAGCCAGTACTAACGTTAGTACTACCATGGAGGAATATTCCTCAATGGTACTACTCCAGAAAATCTTGACACAATAAATATCTTGTAAAAACTAACAGACATTATCTTTGCAGAATTTTAATTTGTGTAAAAAGATGTTTGTTTTTTACGCAAAAACTATGATTACTTAGGGAAGTGATATGCACGTCACATGTGCGGCATGTACGATTCGCTTGAGTCTGTCAGGAGATTGGTATTTGGCAGCTGATACGCCTCAGAGAAATATTTTTGTCGATATTCTTTCATAGTACATGTACACTTCTTCCTCCATGTTGAAACGTTAAACTTCGAACATCAAAACATCGCACATGTACATGTATGTGTACGTATGCAATTTGACCCGTCCCAGCATGCAACGCTGCCACAGAGCGCGCGCTCAGCAAGCAAGCGCATGCGTAATACCAAACTCAGTGGCCTTTCGGACTCGACACTTCCGTTCGAAAAGGTGGATCAAGCATAAGTGGGAACACGACTTGCGGTTTCGTTGCGGTTAGACAACAATCACACCAAAATGCCGGATCTTGATCCACCTTTTCCCAATTCAAGTGGGAACGCGGTGCTAGGCTGTCCGCAACTGGACTTAAAATGGGAAAAGTACCCATCGTCTCGTTAAGTTTTACCAAAAAAGGTCCAGTCCGGACAGGGCTTAAGCCACTTTTTGTATGACTACAAGCATTGATTGTATTCAGTCACCCAAGCTTGGAGTTGACAGCAGGATGGTGGTACATGTATGTGGAAGTCTCTAAGCAATGGCCTCCTGTGTTGCTCTATTACGGGCCAATAACAAAGAAGGCCGGGTTTGTCTATATAGGGTAAATGGTGTAAAAGATTACCCTTAAAATCAATACAAAAAGTGTGAAAATGTCCTGTGACAAAAGTAAGAGATTCTGACTTCTGAAAGATTTGTCAGGGTAAGGGTAACATAAACCCTCCTACTATTATAACTATCACAACTAAAAACTATTGCAATCGGAAAAACTAAATCCTCTCCTCTCCCACAGCTTGTGTGTCCCAACCGGTCACTCGATAGGTTTTGATAGATAGGGTAGTTGGCTCCAATTTGGCACTGAGTTAAATTTTTATTTAATTGTGCCTGGTAATTTTAATTAATTGTATCGTGTAGACAATAAGTAATTTGAAATTTGTGTGCACTCGTGTAATATTTTCGTCGTCATCTATTTAACCCCTTGCGTACGGATGACGCAAATATGTGCAAAAAAAACAGTGCCACCAGGCCGGATGACGCAATTGGCCGCCGTTTGTGCAGTTTCAATCCATTGTTGGATTAAACAGTGCCACCAGGCCGGATGACGCCATTGGCCGCTGTTTGTGCAGTTTCAATCCATTGTTGGATTATTGTGTATAGGTTACGCTTGACTGCACAAACACATTGTAGCGGTTCGCTTGGCTGCCAGAGCCGCCACGGCACCCCGACGTCTCCCGTAAAATACCGTACTCAAAAAGTTAAGCAGTTGCACAGATTGCTGCGTACTCTGTCCAAGCATTTTTTCTTGGTGTGGGAGAGGGAGGGAAGTGGTAAATTACAACATTCTGGACAACGGTTCGGTGAAATCAAGATTTTTTTCCCCACTTTTGCTTGCCAAAAGTGCATACATGTACTTGAAAATAACCAAAAGTAGCAATTTGTGCAATTTGAAATCAATCTGATTTCCTGCAGAAAAAAAAAAAAATGACAAGCCAATCTCATGTGACACTTCTTCGTTTGTATTCTTTATTTGCAGCCTTTTGATTATATAGCATGCACTTACGATACAAATTTGACAAAGTGGATTGCCCCTGCGGCAATGTACCCGGTAATCAATGGAGTACTCAACCTTTGGATGATTGCATTCAATTCTTTTCTCGTCTTTTGATTCAATCAGGGAGGCCTTCCGCAGAAGAGGCAAGCTGTATCTGGTCTTTGAGTATGTGGAAAAGGTAAGATTTACTTGTCATAAACCTAAGGGGAATTTATGACAACTACCAAAGCGAGGCTGCCTAAACGACCAAAGCGAGGCTGCCTAAAGGACCAAAGCGAGGCTGCCTAAACGACCAAAGCGAGGCTGCCTAAACGACCAAAGCGAGGCTGCCTAAACGACCAAAGCGAGGCTGCCTAAATGACCAAAGCGAGGCTGCCTAAACGACCAAAGCGAGGCTGCCTAAACGACCAAAGCGGGGCTGCCTAAACGACCAAAGTGAGGCTGCCTAAACTATTAAAGCAAGGCTGCCTATTAAACAGTGGTTCTCCCTGGAAACCCCCCTCCCCCCATTTGAAATTTTGAAATTAACAAAAATTATGCAAGCCCCCTTGAAAAACATTTGCACCCCCATGTGCCCCCCCACCCCCCCCCCCCCCCCCCCCCCAAGAAGTTTGACCCCAGTTATGCCACTTCTTCCTAAACTGCCAAAGCTAGGCTGTCCAAACTGTAACAGGTCAACTCGTACCTTCGCCAACTCGTACCTACGCCAACTCGTACCTTCAACTCGACAACATCATACCAACTCGTACCTTCACCAACTCGTACCTTCGCCAACTCGTACCTTCGCCAACTCGTACCTTCGCCAACTCGTACCTTCGCCAACTCGTACCTTCGCCAACTCGTACCTTCGCCAACTCGTACCTTCGCCAACGCCAACTCGTACCTTCGCCAACTCGTACCTTCGCCAACTCGTACCTTCGCCAACTCGTACCTTCAATTAGGACAACTCGTACCTTCACGTGTCAAATGGTCCGGGTCGTTACTGATTGCTTTGATTGTAGGCCCGGTTATTTTTTACTAATGCGGTACGAGTTGTCTTGCGGTACAAGATATAACGTGACTAACTCATGAATAAGGCCAGGGGGAATATTAACTTGAGTGAAAATCATTTTTCGAATGTTTGCATTTTTATTCTCAAATTTTGTGAACTTTGGAAACTGAAGCCATTTTTTTACAGATTGCCAGTAGGAAATATTTACTTCAGTGTAAGAGACAGTAAAATCATTTTTAGAATTTTTCATTTTTATTCCCCAATTTTGGGAATTTCTGTAATTTTTCCTTGGAAAGAGAAGCCTTTTTTTACAGATTAACATTTTTTGTGCACGATTGCGGATTTTCACTGAGTGTCTCTAATTCTGCGTTGTCTGCTAAAATGTCGTCTCTTTCTGGGCTTTCGGATTTCGCTTGAAACTCCACAAACTGAAAGTTTCACAGAAAGAGGACAAATAGGATCTACGAAAAAAAACACTCAAAATTTATTTTGTACATGTATGGCATTGGATATCAGGGGCATGGTAAGCAATGTTCTACCGGCGATGATATATTTTTTTTTGGGGGGGGGGGGGGGGGGGGGCACACCCATGATTATTATTATTATTTTTTTTTCAGTCCTAAGCCCATGTTTTACAATGATATGAAGTGGATAAAGCAAAAAGGATGATCATTTGTTAGACAAAATCCCCAATTCATTTCATGTAATTTCCTTAAAATCTTTTCATTTTCGCATTTTGTTCGTCCTCACATGCACAAAACCTCTGTTGTTACTGTCATTATTTTTCCCACCTGTTTTACCATAGAACCTATTGGCGGCCCATAATTTGAACATTCCTCATCAAATTTTTTTTTTGAATTGTCATGGTGCAACAGGCAAGTGAAAATGTACAGTTGACTAGGCCATGGTTCTAGTCAACTGATACACCACATTACCGCTTCTGCTCAGTATAAACACACCGCTGTGTATTATAGATAAAATTGTACACGGATGCCGCTATCGCATATTGGCTTTATGCCATTATCAGTATGTACTCGTGTGTCAATATTTGCAGTGAATGTACAGTGGACAATATGCGGATATGCCGTATTGATTTTTGCGTTGATTTGTCTTTTCTAGGACCGCTGCTTAGGCCTATAAGGTTTGGCGAATAAAGTGAATGTATAATGCGTTGCCACTGATAATTATTAAGTGCAACATAGGCAGCAATACACTAGCTATATCAACACATTGGAGAGTGATAGCACACCATAATCACTGAAATCATCTAACGGTTGATTTATCAGCAGGGAATATTATTGGAATGGATAACTAAATTTATTATTTCTTTAAAAGATGTTTTCTTTGAATGTTACAAATCACTAACCTAAGATTTTCTCATATTTAATCAAGGAATCCTGCAAATGTTTTTTTTTTTTTTTTTTTTTACTTTACTTTATTTACTGAGTTACGATTTCATGGTTATGCTTAAAAATGACTTACACAGAATATTTTTACTTTCTTTTTTAAAACACCTTGTATTGCCACTTTTCTGGAATTATCTTTTACCACATGAATATGGCACTACATTTGAAATATAATACATTGTATGACATTTATTTATGATAAACTCAAATTAGCCGAATACCAGGCAAAGCTACATACATGACATAGGGCATTTTGGCTGGTAAGCTCAAACCTTATACATGGATCAAATTTGTGTGTGAAGGATCTCTGAAATTGGTTTAAACATATAAAAGGTGTTTTGAAAGGAATTGACCTATCGCTATTCATATGCATTAGCCAATCATAGCGTCTTTTTGAATATCACGTAACAGTCTCAATCTTGGACACACAGAAAACTTCCAAACCTGTGCAATTGCTCGCATGTGTGCGTCTTGCAGAGTCAGTCACAAGTCGATCAAAAGGCAGATCACAAGTCAATCACAAGTCAGCCACAAGTCAGCCACAAGTCAGCTCACAAGCTACATGGGATGAACAATGGCAAAGGAATGCTTTTGTTATATACATATAGTGTGTTTGAATAGCTTGCTACATGGCTTGAGAGCACACTTGTGAATTGACTTGCAATGGCTTGTGTTGACTCGATTAACAACTCTGGTTCGGTAAAATGTAACATACGAATGCACATCAAGCAAAAAATGTGATTCAACTACAGGCATGATGTGGACTATACCAGGCATGCAACTTTTCCTCGGAGCAGCTGATTTCCTCGTTTTTCACTTTACGCTTATGCCATTAAAAATTGGAAAACACTGTATAGAGTCTTGTAAAGATTGGAATTTCCTCGTTTTTGGTTGATTCCAAGTTGCATGCCTGACTATACGCTCATGCACCTAAACACGATGGGGAAGTTGTCTCCAAGAAATCCTAGAAAACTGCGGTCAGAGATACATGCAGCAAACGCTTTACGAATGCTTGTGTATGCATCACCCTGTTATAAGCTATATAACCCGTGCTGCACGTGGTCAAAGTTTTCCAAGAATTGGCAAACTGCGGTAAGTCAATTTAGAGGCTAACCATCTGTGTGAATTTGAGGCTGATGTCTGTGCTTATTTTCCTCCTTTGTATTGATCAGAATATGCTTGAGCTGCTTGAAGAAATGCCCAACGGTGTACCTCCAGAGAAAGTCAGGTAAGCGTAGAAATAACGTAGCACTCATGAAAGCCTCAATCTCAAATTCCTGCTTAACAGAAAATATAACATGTATGTGCATCTAATGCATGTATGCATTGTGAATTACATTGACAAGTAGCGCTCTACATATAATGCTGCTTAGTATTGGATTAACATTGGTTGAGGAGGTCATAAGTAGCCAAGGAACTAGACTTGTTCAGCATTGTAGTTTATTAGTGGTTTAATACAGAGGTGGGTTACACTGTGTTGTGGCAATGATATTGTTTTCCTTGAGCAGGATATATCTTGCGGTAATACCTCCGTTTAAATTCTTGTGAACAAATTGATAGACCATGAGCTATGATATTGGTTACTGATGGAGGTTACATGTATGTGGCAAAGAGTTGCTTCTGGGCCGGATATGAGTTTTCATGAATAAATTATTCATTGTTTAGTAATGCTAAAATTTGAAAAGCGCTTTGATGGTATTGTTAACCCCTTGTGTACGGTTGACACAAATATATGCAGATTGAAAATTGCCACCTGGCCGGTTGATGTCTATGCACGCCAATGTCTGCATATTCAATCCATTATTGAGGTATTGTGTACGTTATGCATGGCTGCACAAACCTCTTGTTTCCATTTCGCTTGGCTGCATAACCCGGCCTGGCTCCCTGGCGCCCCCATAAAACACCTGGTATGACCAGGTTCAAGGGGTTAAGATTAAAAGTCTTGTGCTATTTTATTTATTAAGCAAATCTTATTGCAAATAATGTTTCATAATTTAATACTGTTCAGAGTGGTTTGAATTTGTTTTCTACAGCCAGGTATACAGAATAATTGAAAAGCATGTTAGTTTGATAAACTGGGTAAACTCATACGAAGAGAAATTCTGTAATATTTAAGGCCTTTTCACACTACAAAAAAATCTCGGTGTTGTACATGGGTCCGACATGTGTTAACTAGGCTGACCTTTTCACACTACAACATTTCAACACGGCACTGACCCGTGTAATATTAAAAGCACTCAACCCGTGTCGAAACTAACCCTGCTCGGGAGGTGGGTTGAGAGCTCTCGACCCATGTTGAGAAGTTCGACACATGTTGAAAGTCGTAGTATGAACACCTCTTAGTTGAGTTCGACCCGTGTAACCGCGGATGACTCTGCGCGTGTGTACGTACGTGCACTGTATATATCTTTGAGGACAAGAGAAGAAAGGAAATACAAAGAAACCTTTCAGTCCTCGAACGTAGAGTCTTTTGTTAAAATCAGTCCTCGAACGTAAGGATACGTGCTTAGTCTATGGGGGTTGGTTATGTTAAAGGAACAATAGGAAACACAAAGCATTGTCCTCGGACGTATTGGGGAAGTATGACTGTATGTGCACAGCACCACACACTGCAGTGTATGGGGGATTTTCTTATTCGATCCCTGTAGAACGGCCGACCTTATGTGTAGTGTGAAACGATCGCACATTACACGGTTTGAAACATTACACGTGTAGCGCAAATGCTGGTGTTGCGTTGAGTAGTGTGAAAAGGCAGCATAATTGACCCGTGTTGAAATTTTAAGTCTACACGGGTCGAGCGACCATAGTGTGAAAACGCCTTTTGTTTATAGAGCCCATTTCACACGATATACTGGTCCCGTGCGATGAAATCGCATCGATGTCACCAATGCACGGATTCGGTGCCGTGTGAAAGTGTATCCCTGTCACCAAATCGCGCGGGTCCCGTGCGGTTCGTGACAGGGATTGAGACCTCCTCCAAAAGTTCGCATCGATGCGACATCCATGTGACGATCACCGAGATTGGTCGTGTGAAATGTAGCGATGCGATTCTCGCGAGGATACGACGCGTGAATCGCTATATACGCATGTGCAGTTTGCTGTATCTCAGCTACAAAATGGCGGTTCACGAAAACATACTGATGATGTAACTACTCCTACATTTGATGAACAAAAAACGCCCAGTCAGGTCACGAAATCGTGATATGACGTCTCACAGAAAGAGATACATACAAGGGTAATCTGCAACAGGCGAGAAATGTTTCATTGTTAAAGAATATGTGCACAAATGTTCGTGGTTGCACTGAAAATGCGCATGTGCATCATGTCGTACTTCACCAATACGTCCGAGGACAATGCTTTGTGTTTCCTATTGTTCCTTTAATATAACCAACCCCCATAGACTAAGCACGTATCCTTACGTTCGAGGACCGATTTCAACAAAAGACTCTACGTTCGAGGACTGATAGGTTTCTTTGTGTTTCCTTTCTTCTCTTGTCCTCGGAGATATATACAGTGCACGTACAAAGCCACATTAGCCTTTTTTAAATGCGTCAGAATTTCGTGGTTGTTTTCATGTTTCGATGTGTTGGTATAGCCATGGAGGAATAAAACACAGCAGAATGGTCTGCGACTGTAATTACAAAGCCAAGGGCATGTGTTTTCTACTTATAAATGTTAGCCTAGTTGTATTTCCTGACTAAATATTAGGAGAAAAGTTGTTTATTAATAAAATTTGTCCAACTGAGATCATCATGGAAAGGAATACCCAATGTTGGTATGACTTGTACTTGGTGCAAAACGGCACGAATGCGAGACTATCCCAATTCACTGGTTCCAACATCACGTACCCATAAAGAATACTAGATGTTAACGGGGAGCCAGCGGCACATATTGAACGTGCATGTGGTTTGGCTTCATACGTCTGTTTGCTTTGTATCTCAAAATTATGCGGAATGAAAGCGCAGCACGCGCGTCGCGGGAATATCACTAGTGTGCGGAAATTCCACCGTTCAAAAATTATCGCAGTACCAGCGAATAACAGGTAACCTTTGACCCACGCACGCAAACACTACAAAACGAGGGACATTCGCTACCGGACTGTGTTGTATCGTGGGAAAGCCTGCGAGGACATCGCAGGCATCGTGGGGTGTCAGACACCCGGCGCCAATCATCGTAGATGTGTGTTTCCAGCACTCGTGTGAAATGGGCTTAGGGTATAATTTCAGAAACTTGAAATTGTACTGAATTAGATAATGCTCGGCCCAAAAATAATTGCTTTGCTGCTGAAAGCCCATGTTACAGAGACAATGAAAACCCACATAAGTACGTGCCGGACTCTGAGAATCCAATCCAAATGCGTTCCAGCTCAAGAAAGCAAGGTATCGCCACTGTTCCATGAATGAATTCATGAATCAAGCCAAGTCAACATGGATTATGTATCCAAGTCAGCATGCAGTCAATCCGAACCCAACATAAACACTTCATGGTATGTCTGTCTCACAATGCAATCATCACGGTCTCTCTCTCTCTCTCTCTCTCTCTTACACATCACCAGAGCTCAGTGTTTGTTCATAGGCTTTGCCGACTGCTTCCTTAAGCAAGAGTTATTGTTACAGTATTCCTTCGGGACTTAAGATCTTGAGCAAGGGGTTTTTGACCGTGACTATTAATCCTAGAAAACCCTTCAGGAGTTTGTTGATCTTGCGTTGGAGAGATCCTTCTATTGTGGCTTGCACGTTTCTGTCTGAAAGGGAGCTATTAATGTGACGAGAATGTTGTTAACAGATTGTGCATTGTAGTTACTGAGCCCAGTAAATGTTTTTTAATGTCAGCATGGGTACATGCGTGTAATGTAGCTGTGTTCAGAAGGGGCAGCCATGTACGTGCACTGTATATATTTCCGAGGACAAGAGGAGAAACGCACGCCAAGTCTTTTGTTGAAATCGGTCCTTGCACGTAGAAGTACGTGCTTAGTCTATGGGGTTGGGTAATATTCAAGGAACAATAGGAAACACAAAGCATTGTCCTCGCACGTATTGGGGAAGTACGACTGTGTGTACGTGCACTGTATATATCTCCGAGGACAAGAGAAGAAAGGAAACACAAAGAAACCTTTCAGTCCTCGCACGTCGAGTCTTTTGTTGAAATCGGTCCTCGAACGTAAGGATACGTGCTTAGTCTATGGGGGTTGGTTATATTAAAGGAACAATAGGAAACACAAAGCATTGTCCTCGGACGTATTGGGGAAGTACGACTACGTGTCTTTGCCTGTGTGTAAAAAAAGTCTTGATAATTTGTCCCCCTGAAAGTCTCATGTTGACATGAAGTGGTAGTGTTATTAGGGCCAATGGCTTTCTGCTCTAAAACGGATGAAAAGATTTGCCTTCTAAAAAAGAATTTGGCTTTGGAAATAAACCCTATTGTGTACGTACTGAAGGGACACCAAAAACCTCCAGAAATATTACGCTTTCTTTACAAAAATGGCCAATTCAAACATTGTGTGCTGTCTTGGATAGTTTTGGTTGGAGGAGGAAAAAAATCTTGTCAAAAGTCAAAACATTGATTGACTAAAAGTGAACTTACTAACTCACGTTACAAAGGTGAAACATATTTAACAGTTCTTATGTTTAAAATCAAATTCAGGACAAGGGCTGGTTTATATGCCTCATGAATGTGAAGTTGCAAACGCAAAACAAATTTGACATCGGGAAACATTTGTGGAGAAGATTTGCACAACTTTTGTGAATTCGCAGCACAAACATTTGGCATTGTTGTCATAAATTTGGTTGGCTTTCTTGTTCATGTGACCTATGAACAGGCCTTTAAAAAGAACTTAAATTGACATTTTTAAAATAGGACATCAAGAATTATAAAATATAGATGTGTATTTGTACATGAACATGAAATTCAATACAAAAGCAAATATGTACATTGAGCAAAACACATCTTTGAAACTTTTTGGGTGGTTTAAAAGAGGGGAAAAATTTTTCTTGTCAAATATGCGTTGGTACATTTTTATGATACTGCCTATGTTTGTGCATACATCCATACATCCATACAATAGCATTAACTTGTAGTACATGTAGGGCCTATTTTACGATATGTAGACAAGATAAGATTGTAGGTTGCTAGGCTAACTGGTAAGAATGTAAATACCGTCATTTAAGAATGGCGCTTTGACATTTCAAACAAACAACATGAAAGCCTAGTTGCAGTAGATATGGGCCTACTGACTGACTGCTGACTTTAAGCATTGGCTGCTCAGTTAGTTTTGTCTGGACTTCAAAGTGGAAAAAAACAAAACTGATCAATCGTTAAAGCTAATAAATGGTGGCATTTTTATAGCTTGTACACTACATCTATTATCGCTGATTGACAGGCATAAAATCATTTCTCCATCGACGAGCCAATTTTCTCCCATCCCTGATGGCAACATTTTGCTTCTTTGAAAAATCTCCCATGAGTTTATCAGGCCTCATTGTATTTTGATATCAAGGTATTTTGTTTGAAGTTGTTGACAGTTGTTAGGAAGCAGTGCTATAGTCAAGTTGGGTTTATGAGTGCAGGTCCAGAGTATAAGCACGAGAACAGGTGCAAGTACAGGTTCTGTAAACCCTTATGCTGTGATGAGTACACACCAGAGGATGGATACTCTAGTGTGAAAAGGCCTATTGAGTATTGAGAATGAATGTGTCTGTTTTCTTTCATGTGTAGGAGTTACACCTACCAGCTACTAAAAGCAATTCACTGGTGCCATCAAAATGACATCATCCATAGAGGTAAGTTGTAATGGGCATGGGCGGCGATCACAGGGGGGGGGGGGGGGGGGGGGGGGGGGGGGGGGGGGGAGGCCGACATGTCCCCTGCTATGGCTATGGCTATGGCATTGCCCCCCCCCCCCTCAATATTTTGCCATGGGTCATTGACTTTTACATGCACCAGTGTGCACCAAAACACAAACATCAGCACACATTTTCAAAAATTTCCCAGGAGACACAAGAGACACCAAATATATAATTTCCGATTACATGATCTCTCTAATAACAGTTGAACTGATTGTGCGTTCTTCCGAGAAAAGTATTTGTCAGGGGTTGATATGTAATCTCCAATATTTGTTGTTTGTATTTCAAGAGGTAAGTATAAAGTTTACCTATTTTCAGCATCCCCATAGCACATGTACTCGTACGTGGTTGATAACAATGAAACAAATACAATAAGGGTGACGTCATTGCACAACTAGCCCGTCAAAGTTGTTTTTTGGTTGTGCGTTATTTTCTCCGTCCCCCAACCTTGACGAGAAAGCGCCGCCGCTTGTCATAGATGTACATGTAGTTCCCATCATGCACGTTACTTACCAAGTTGATATTCATTATGTTGAAGTGGGAATTACAAATCCATACAGTGCAATGTATGTACATATACAGACACGTATGGCCCTTTTTTTCAACCTTGTTACTTCCATTCTTTGAGCGTCCCAGTATGAATTTCAGTGATGTCACACTGTGGGCTTGTTTCAGAACCCTGGTTGGCTCGAGCATAAAAGTTGATCAAATGTTTGGGATTTTGCAGAGGTCATTGCTCTGAATTGTTTGTGTTTCTCTGTTTTCGGTGACTAATCAATGACACGGGGTAAGTCCAATAAAACAAAATTAAAAGGTCCCACTTGCAGTCCCGTACGTAATGCACTGTATTTTCTTTAATCACATAATTACGTAATCATCCCAAGGACTAAAAACATATAAAGTATTGTGGGTATCCTCCTTGCAAAGAAAAATTAGAATTATAAACACTGAAATTGTAATTGTTTTAAGATGGTTATAATGTCCCATACGTAACACTTATATGTGTGAGCTTTGGACCTGCCCAGTATTTGAATGAGAAGTGCTACTCTTTGCAAGTTTTTGAGGTTTTTGTGCTTTGCAAATAACATACATAGTCATTTCCCAACAGTTCCTGCAAGTAGGAAAAAACTTGCAGGAACTGATTTTAGGTTAATGCCGGCTTTTATAACTTCAGGATCTAAGAACAACTGGTTCAAATCCAGCTGCTGACCGCGTGTTGTGTCCTTTGGCAAATCTTGTAACTTGACCCATGTCCACTTGGAAGTATGAAATTGGTACCGGCTTGAAGTTCATGTATCCCATGTAGATTAGGCAAGATATCCTGATTAAACAGGCGATATTATTAGCAGTACTGCTGGTTTTTATGGTACTGTCAGTCCCTTCAGGTGACACTGATAATGACCTCATTCTTGATGTGTGACTACACACAGGTGGTTTTTGTCATGGAATAATTCATTATTGTTATATCCCCGTCTTGGATACTGTATTTTGATTGGCCTAGAACGATCACGTGCCCGGTCAATAAGGCGCATGGCACACTCCAAGTATGATATCACACATCAGCACAGCCAGTTAGCTATTGAGCTGTGGGTGGTACCCACGCTACACTGTTAACGACAGTAAACTATAGTGGGAACAGCGGACTAGCAGACGATCAGCTGTTTTGATCGCATGATTTGTTTGAGTAAATTTCCACCAAGCAAGGCAAGTTGAACTGAAAAAACTGGGTTTGGCGTATAACAAAACAATTGTTGACTGCTGTGATGTGGGATATGACGTTTTTAACACCCTCGGGGACGCATAGCATCCGAGGCGAAGCCTCGGGTGCTATGCGTCCCTCGGGTGTTAAAAACGTCATATCCCACATCACAGCAGTCAACAATTGTTAACTGATGAAGAGTGAATGAGTTATGTGATTCTACTGTTAAAAACATGGGATATTTATACAAAAAACCTGACGCAAAGTACTGGATGCAGTACCTCAGTAAAAACAGTGGTGACGCTATCAATACCACCTGTTTGATAAAGATGTCCTCCCTTGAATGCCAAGGAGAATACACACAAACAACAGCGTGGACAGGTGTATTGGTGAAGACATAGATAACTTTGTTTTAGTGATCTTGTTTGGTTTCAGACATCAAGCCGGAGAACCTTTTGATTAGCGAGGACGATATCTTGAAGCTGTGTGATTTCGGTAAGCGAGACCACATTTTGACCCTTCCACAGTCCTTCAAAACCCACTGTGTTGGTTTGGAGGATCTTGAAGGATCTTGAAGGATTGGGTTCAGTGGAATCCAGGCACTGCTGCTGTACATGGGGCTAGATTTCCCTTCGTTTTGAAGTACAAAGAATGTCTCTTGAATTACTCCAGAGAGATGGATTTTGGAGAAATCAGAAACATTCGGGTTGGAGTTAAAAAAATGTTTAATTATAAAATTTATAAAATCATAAAAATTATTAAATTAGTATGTTGAAACGGTGACAACTTTGACAAAATTTCAACATCTTTTTATACAGGGTGCCCCCCCCCCCCAAAAAAAAAGAACGGAATGGCACACTGATGAGACTCAAACAACCTATACCAATGCATGGGTAATTTTGTTAACAGAAAAATGATACCAAGATCTGCCGATTTAGTCCAGTAGTTTTTGTTCTAGAACCTATTTTGTGAAACAAAGTTGGGGATCATTTGGTCCCGAAAAGAGGATACTGGTGAAGATAACAAAGTGAACTGGCCAAGATGTGTCATATATGTATTATGTTAAGTTTCTTTTTCAAAGTGAACAAAGAAACTGGCAGGAATGGGATTCGAACCTGTGACCTCCGGGTTACCGTACCTGCGCTCTACCAACTGAGCTATCTTGCCCTATGTTGGCAGTCTCCCAAATTGTCAGTATCTTTGTTTGGGTGGGCGCTAGTCAGAAGTCATAAATCCAGAATGCCGTATAGCCAGGGACCACACCCAATTTTACGATACAACCTGGGAAGCGACATTGTGGGGATCACTTAATGAGGATACGACTTTTTAACTTATAATCCGTCACCCGAACAAAGATGCTGACAATTTGGGAGACCGCCAACATAGGGCAAGATAGCTCAGTTGGTAGAGCGCCGGTACGGTAACCCGGAGGTTGCAGGTTCAAATCCGGCTCCTGCCAGTTTCTTTGCTCACTTTGAAAATGTATTCAAATTTACCTAGTCAGTTTCCCTTGTGGATTGTTTGACGAATGTTAAGTTTCTGTTAAGTTTCTGTTAAGTTTAATAATGAAGTTGGATAGTATACCTGTGTTTCATTATTTCTTTGTTCATTACGAAGGATAAATTCTGTTTTAAACAGAAGTATGCTATCATCATGCTCTTTTCTGCATGGAACAAATGGCCAAGTGACCTGAGTTTGCTTTACAAAATAGGCTCTGGAGCAAAAACACTGGACCGAATCGGGAGGTCTTAGTATCATTTTTCTTCTAAACTTGAAGATTCTCCATCCATCTGCACAGGTGGTGGAAGTATGCCATTCTGTTTTTTTTTTTTTTTTTTTTTTTTTGGTGGGGGGAGTGGGGGGGGGCCACCCTGTATAGTAGTCAACCTATATCTTTAACCATTGTGCAGGAGACACAATTCAAATGCCATTTTTGTCAACCTGCAGGTTTTGCTCGCAATCTTGGAGGTAACGGGACAGCTAACTACACTGAATATGTAGCCACTCGATGGTATCGCTCTCCAGAACTACTACTTGGGTAAGTGAGGGTTTGTGGAAAAAAATACATACATGACGATCTTTACAATATTTTATTGCACTTTCCTTCAGTTGTTTGGGTTTTGCTAGTCTTAGTATCATACGTTGCATGCATTTCATTAACGTCTGATATATGTGGACATGCTAATTTATGCGACCCCGCGCGACAGCCAATCGGAGTGGACTTTGCAACTTGTGACGTCATTTCGATCAGAAATGTCGACGAAGGTACTGATTGGTTGATAGGTGTCAGCTGACCCCGTTTCTCTGTATTCATCACGGCGCGTATGTAGCAATGCGATGGCAGTTACAAAATATTTCAAGTGTCGCGTGCTCCCCCAGCACGCACACGTGGTACGCACACGCGGTACGCACAGTACAACTTCAACATGATTCCGTGCACACGCAGAAATGTTTACATTTCTCAAAGATTTGCATATCCGGGGTACGTCACTTGTCCGGGTAGCAATGCGCGCCTTGATTAAAGGCTAGTGTCTGATCAGCGGTTTACTGAAGGTCCAAAAAATGACCAGGCTGATTGGTCAAAATCTAGAGGTTAAGAGGCGGTTGTCTTGCATAATTAATCGCCAGATCTGCACACATATTATAGACGCTTATCGCGTTGCACGGGCGGCTATTCCATAGACTAGGGTTTTGCTAGAGCTGGTCACAAATTTCAATGTTGGAGTTTTGGTATCACTGATAAAATTTTTTAACATTGCTAGCCCATACCGCATAATGGGAAATGCTGAGAAGCATCGGGTTTTGTCCGAGCCGGTCACATATACTGAGAATTTTAAATAGATAAATTGCAAGTAACAGAACAGCTCATGGAACAATTAAAGCTACAATTCCCAAGTGTATGTAAATTTTCAGCTGCAACTGTACGGCTTTTTTTTATATATTTCTGTGACCCTTGAAAGATGAACTGTCGGGAATAAAACAGATTAATCAATAAAACAATAAATCCTTTACAAACTAAAATGAATTGATATCATTTCATCTCTGACTTTACATATTTCTTTTCTGTGTCTCGTAGTGCCCCATATGGCAAGGCGGTAGACATCTGGTCCATTGGCTGCATCATGGGTGAGCTGAGTGACGGACAACCCCTCTTCCCCGGAGAGAGTGAGATCGATCAGCTCTACATCATTCAGAAGATCCTAGGGTCCCTGCCCAACTACCAGATGGAGCTGTTCGAGAAGAACCCTAGGTTTTCGGGTCTAAGGGTAGGTGGAGCCGCAATAACCCCCTCCCCCCCCCCCCCCCCACCAACTGACACAGACTAGCGGCTTAGTGCCTACAAAATCACAGAACTGCTGCGGGTCAAGCAAGCTCACACAAGTGTGTAAATACCTGCAATCGTGGATGTCCCATTGTTCCTCTTTTGTTTATACTTTTTCGGAAGACCTCCCATTGGTTTTGTACACGATTTAAATCGTGGACGTTCGGTCAAACGTGAACCCTTTGTCTGCGCCCGAATTCCTTTGTCCTAGGTCTACGATTGCCGGTATATACATACTCAAAGAACCTGTTGTATTGAACAAATTGAAAAAAAAAGGAGGGGACAAACCTGTATTTCAACATTTTTCAGAGAGGTTTTTATAGTAAAGGTATTTATGAATGGGAATAAATGTGTGATGACCCAATCTTCAGTATCAGTTTTCATTTGTTTTTGTTGACAACCCTTTTCAAAGTAGATTTTCTTTTAAATAGAAAGGCAATTAGAAGTAAATGTGTGATGACCTTATTTCAAGCACCAGTTTTATATGTTGGATTTGTTTAGAGAATTTGAAAACCTTTATTTAAGATAATTGTTAGTTTTCGTTCTCAGAAAAACTTAGTGATGGACAACCAACAAAAAAATGGTTGTAAAGTGACATTGTAACCGGTGACCGATTTTTCCTCAGTGAAGCTTTCCTGTACATTAAATAGATTTGTGTGCTAAGCAGCTCAGGTAGCGTTGTTTCAGTTCCCCATACCATGTTTGTTTTCTGTTGGCCTGATTCAATTGTGCCACCACGTCGTCGAGCATTGAGTGCCCCAATCTGCCACCTACTCTCAAATTCCATCAGTTACCAGGAGTAAGAAACTCTTTAAACCCTACTACTCCATCAATCTGTGAGTGGGCGACCTGTTTCTACTCCGGCGCATATTCTGGATATGACAGGGGCACTCTACGTTGGTTCCGGTTGTATTGAAGTGGTTCAGCTGACCGGCGCCAGTGTTCTCATATGATTAATTACTGTGACTGACATGGTGTGGGCATTGATTATGGAAACTGCTGTTGTGTCACAAATGTTTCCCAGGGTGGTGATCGTGGCATTTTTGGTGTTAAATTTTGTTAGTGGTGAATGCTGAATGAATGCTGTAAATTGAGCCGAATTACCAGAGTTTACTTGGTCTAAATACTGCATTGGTATTAACCCCTCTCATTGATACATAGCCATTCCCCCTAAGAATCCTTTAATAATCTGTATGGTAATGTTTTGTTTGGTTGGTTCAGTTGATATCCAGTTCAGTACAATTCAATTCAGCTGGTTTATTTCACTTCAGACTTAAAAAAAAGAGAACATTTATGTAAACAACAACAGTGATAACACCGCTAGTGGCTGATCACATCCATGGAACACAGGTTATCCTTGCTGTTGGAATATCACAGATACAAGACTAAACAGGTTAACCCCTTGACCCCGGGTTTTAGATAGGAGGCGCCGGGGCACCAGGTCGGGTTATGCAGCCAAGAAAATTGGAAACAAGAGGCTTGTGCAGCCAAGCATAACGTACACAATACCCCAATAATGGATTGAAAGTGCAGAGATTGACACAAATAGAAGTCAACCGGCCTGGTGACAATTTTCAATCTGCACGTATTTGTGTCGACCGTACGCAAGGGGTTAAAATTACACTTTTTTTCTTTTTTCCCCTCTTACAGTTTCCTCAAGTTTCAGAGCCTCAGACACTGGAGAGAAAGTATTCGGGTATCATCAGTAGTGTGACCCTGGATGTCATGAAGGTAGGGATGCTTGCGGCTCTGCCATGCGGCTCTGCCATGCGGCTCTGCCTTGCGGCTCTGCCTTGCGGCTCTGCCTTGCGGCTCTGCCTTGCGGCTCTGCCTTGCGGCTCTGCCTTGCGGCTCTGCCTTGCGGCTCTGCCTTGCGGCTCTGCCTTGCGGCTCTGCCTTGCGGCTCTGCCTTGCGGCTCTGCCTTGCGGCTCTGCCTTGCGGCTCTGCCTTGCGGCTCTGCCTTGCGGCTCTGCCTTGCGGCTCTGCCTTGCGGCTCTGCCTTGCGGCTCTGCCTTGCGGCTCTGCCTTGCGGCTCTGCCTTGCGGCTCTGCCTTGCGGCTCTGCCTTGCGGCTCTGCCTTGCGGCTCTGCCTTGCGGCTCTGCCTTGCGGCTCTGCCTTGCGGCTCTGCCTTGCGGCTCTGCCTTGCGGCTCTGCCTTGCGGCTCTGCCTTGCGGCTCTGCCTTGCGGCTCTGCCTTGCGGCTCTGCCTTGCGGCTCTGCCTTGCGGCTCTGCCTTGCGGCTCTGCCTTGCGGCTCTGCCTTGCGGCTCTGCCTTGCGAACGATTTTTGGCTATTGTTTTTAAATCAGTGATGCTCAGTCATCCATGACTGCAGGATTCCAGAAATATACTGTTATTAATTGCAAGTTGGTAAACCACCCTTTATGAAGCAACCATATTTATGGTACTTAAATTCATAACTTTAACATAATAACCAGGGATGCGTTCCACTCACCCAAACAACGCGAACGTTCGCCAACTACGCGAACAATTTTCCATTGGATGTGCACAAAAAGTTGGCGAACGTTTGCGTTATTCACGTGAGTAGAAAGCAGCCCTGGATTACCATTTTTTTATACGCCCTGTACGTAGAGGTTTGTAAGTTTAGCTTTGTAGTTTAGGGGAACCCCTGTTATTGAAAAAGATGCATTTTGATTTTTCCCCTGTACTAGAATGTCTTGCGTCTAGAGCCATCTGATAGATTCACCATCGAGCAGTGCCTGGAACACCGAACCTACCACACAGAGAGATTACTCCACAGGGATCTACCTCGACCCAAATCAGCTTACTCCTCCAGGCAGCTTGATGACAAGTTTCCGTCCAAGTAAGAACTTTTTGTTGTGTTGGTTTTTTTTTAGACACAAACCATGTTGCACGTGAGATGCAGATGCAGTCACGTTATTGACCTTGCATCTATTCAGTGAATAATATAAAGGATGTGTCCATTCATTCGAAGGTTTTTCTGCATGTAATGTTTGGTTAGTTATATATTTCTTGGGCTATATCAATACATTCATAGTAATTTACATGCAATTTTTTTCAATATATTTTCACTATATTTTCAATATATTTTCAATATATTTTCAATATGTTTTCAATATATTTTCAATGTATTTTCAATATATTTTCAATATATTTTCAAAATATTTTCAATATATTTTGCAACCTTCGCCATTCCTGCTTTTGATGATCATTTCACTTTTTTAAAGGAATTAAACATATGATGGTGGCAATGTTCTAACTTTACTTGTAAAATGACATTTTGAGTGGTCTCGCTCCCCCCCCCCCCCCCACTCAAGAAGGCATTTATGCACCATCGAGTTTTACCCATTGTGTTTTTGTTTTCTTTTTTCTTTCCTCAAACTACTGAACTTATGACATATATGTAGTAGGGCTGTTCCAAGTGGCAGAATTAATTGTATGCTTTTTATGTTTGAGTATCTTTATATCAGCTTGGTTCTATAGATCTGAAAATTGGGATAATTTATCCTCTATTTAGATCTGGACCAAGGAAAACCGTAAGGGTGGTAGGGCTGGCAACCTCAAATGTGGCCAAACCACCACCTCTGTTGTAGCCCTTTACCTAGAGTGGCTTTTAGCCTTGTATTCTATAAAAAAGAATTTTTTAAAATCAGCACACGCACACCATTTCGTCAAATTTTCTTTGTGACCTCAAAAGTGATATTGTTTTATTTGGTTTCCATTGGCTTGACAGGAATGGTCCCAAGCTAGGATTTGTCAAAGATCCCAGATATGAGGCCCTGTCTGGAGGTGCTTCCATCAGAAATATGACATGTCAGGACAGTGTGCCAATACCCGGCAATGATGACCCATCTCAGGATAGCGGCACGGTGCCTGGTGTGCAGATCCCAGCATCCCACCTGAAATTCCTCAAGTCCAGCAAGAAGAAACAGCAGCAGCTGCAGCTGGAAATGGACAATGCAGCAGAGACCTGGCAAAGCCAGCAGAAGGCATCGCCATCCAGGTCACCCCCTGTCCTATGGGACAGGTCCAGGGATCAGGCAGGAACGCCATCACTGAGAGTTTCGGTAGAGGAAACGGCCATGGAACCGCGTCATTTCGAAACGCAGATGGAGAAAATAGCCAGGGGGGAAAGAACTTACGAGACTAGGAGTGAGAAATCATTCAGCCCGACTAAGTCTACACATGGCAAGGAGCCGTCGGAATCCTTCGCAAAGCAGCTTGGGAAGTACACCAATGCGAAAGTCATTTCAAAGTATTCCGGGTACTCAGACATGAATAGAGGAGATGGTTCACAGGAGGAAAGTCATTCCCCACGGGAAGAGATCAGGAGGGAAGAGAGTAAGGGGAAGGGTGGCAGTCCTTGGACGAAGGAAGACATCAATAAAGAAAATGCCATCCCGAACCCGATGGGGTCTAACATCCCTCCTTCCAAGTACTTCAAGAGCCAGGCCAAGATAAGTGCAAGCACAAAGCTGTCATCCAAAGACTCCACACCCAATACCAACATCAACGAGAACATCCAGCGGTATTTTGACAGTGAGCCTCCTCGTCCAGAGGGCAACAGTTTTGTCTTGTTCACCGATCCACGGCAAATAGAAGCAGAACTCAAGAACATACAGGACAGCATACATAAAGGACCTGATACCAGCCGCTCTGATCTCTCTCTGAGTAACCTGGATCAGAGTGCAGCCCCTAGTATGTATTCAGAGGGTGAGCTTCCACTCATCCCCGTCCCCCAAAGCAAACTCAAGTCCTTCGAGGGCAGCAAGCACCCTCTGTCTAACACCACGGAGACCCCAAGGTACCTCGCTCTCAACCTCGACTCTTGCCAGATCAACCCCCAGGGCGGTAGGCAGTCACTGAGTGGCTCGCCCAACATTTCGCCCAAAGGTTCCCCAAGAGAACAGCCTGAAGGGAGTATTGTCAAGGCTTTTGATCTCAAAGACCACAACAGCAGCCAAGACCCTAAGGAATCTGTGATCAGACCGATCCCACAGCCAACTGAAAAGAAAAGTATACTCAAGGTAAGATACTCTCGAGTCTTTCATCCTCATGTCTTAAGTGGCGAGTACAGGGTTGAGTTCTGAGTCACTCTGCACGGCACTACATCACAACTACAGACATGAATAACCCCATAGATGGACAACACATTCAAAATGATGCAAGAATACAGTTCACATGGCCACACCAGGTTACAGTATGTACCCATGGTTGATGACCATTGCACACTTTGATGCAGTCCTTTACATTGCATATGTAGGGAAGGATCCAGAATTTTTTATAAGAAGGGTGTTGGGCATGTAAATATATTTAATTTTTACCTGTAAAACAAAAATCAATAAAAATAACATGGATGGGGGAATGGGACTGGCTGAAATTGCACACGTTATAGCCAGGCATAAAACATCCACAGCACACTCTGTGATTCAGTGCATAAAAGCCAAAAAAGTCAATGCAATTATTGAATCTTAATCCACTTTATTTTACCTTTTTTGCTTAACTGTGTTCTAGGCCGTTTCAAGCAGTCAGTATATTACAACGGAGCCAGATGCACGGAAGCCAAAGTCTGGAAAGAAAAAGCACCAACATGAGGGTTCAGTGGCATACAAAGGCCGCATCATACAGACACCCAAGCCTGATGAGCAGGAGGTAGGGTATATCACATGATGGATAGCTGTAGTAATCCCTTGTAATAATGGGGCGCCGGTCTAGTGTGAATTTCAGTCACTATGAAACACGGGCTCATTTGTAGCATTGCACATGCCTGAGTGATGATAATTAGGAGATAGAGTGGCCGGTCACGTGAGAGGGTTTAACCAATAATATGAAAAAGGAGTCCAATTTTCATAGGATTCTGCTTTACATAAATGACACCGGTATGCCAGACGGGATTGTGCAGCCAAGCAAAGCACACAATAGGTTTGTGCAGCCAAGCGTAATGACCACATTTGGGCTCGAGGGGTTAAGGACGTCATGAATGTAATCCTGAGTTATGTTGACCCATATGATGTGCCTACTTATTTACGCTTGTCAAATTTCCGTAACACACATCGGCAGCACCATATTTCAAAAATTGATTTCAAGCAACGTGTGTGCATGTTTAGAATATTTGGCACACTGCGCACATGTACCTGACGGCAGAGAATTTGTGATCATGCCATTTGATTTTAAAATGGCAGTCTACATGGGGTCAGTTCCAGTGACAAGGCATTGCAACCAGTAAGAATGGAATAATACATGTGTTGTGCTCACATACTCACAAGTAACTACCAGCTAGGCTGATCAAATCAATTCTTAGAAAATTTGCCAGGTTTTATCGGTAAACCTGCGTGCTCTGCAGTTTATTAGCCTAATGTGAACTGTGCCAAGCATGCAAAATGCACGCACAGACAAATGTGGAAGTGGTTTTGGCTTCCCGATTGTAAGGCATAGTTGGACAAGTTACTCAGAACTACAGCTAGCTAGTTTCTAAGTATTTAAAAGATCCCCCAAAAAATCCCATGCTATCCAGACGAATTGGCAGACATGTAGGGAGTATCATTTTTTAGAACTTAAACTCCTGAATGAATGCTGTTGGTGACAATGCTATTGATGCTGCATATGCCATAAAAGTAATAGACTTATGTATTATGTAAATATAAACCTGTTCATAAAATTTTGTTTTTCCTCTTGTGCCATAGGTCAGAGAAAATCAGTCATTCAAAATGAGAGAGCAGCAGCAGAAACAAGAACAGCAGCAGCAGCAAGAAAGACACCTGCAGCAGGCCACATACGCAGAGAAAGCAGGCTATATCACAAGCCAAAACACAGGCCATTCGGGCATGGTGGCCACCTGGCCGCGCAGCAAGAGCAGGGGTCAGCAGTACACAGGTAGTTTAGATATCAGAATTAACTGGTTGTTGCATAGGATGGGGATAATTTGTGTCTCTTAGATCACCTGACAATCACACTTACCTCATAAACAGAAGAGTGTCTTCTTTGATCAATCTTTATTAGATACCGAAGAAATTATCCCAATTATCCCAAACAGGGGTAACTTTCACCGTTGGTGAGACCAACTCACCTGTCCCCGTCATTATTGGATTCAGTTAAAGTATGCCAGGTTGAAATTTAAATTGAAATGACATCACACAAAAGAGGATTGAGAAGGATAGTTAAGTGAGATTACCGGCCCTTTAAAACAGATCAAGTCTAGTTACCATATAGACCCATAATCTTGAACCGGTTCCTGATGTTAGTGGTCAGGATCGGAATTTCGGATGCATAGCCCTAGACTAGACGGGGTTGACAAGAACGGGCAAGATTTTTTTTATTCCAATAGTCACCTATCCTCTTTGCAAGTGTGATGCCATTTGGACCAGAACGTGCAGTGTAAAAGAATGAAGTACGTGCCCGTGTGTTGCTTCACGCTCAATCCACAGAGCTTTATGTATCTGTGACCTGGAAATTGACAATACTTACAAAGAGGATAGTGACTAACTTTCCTTATCCAAACTTGCTCCTGATTGCCCACTAAGCCACAGCCATGTCACTGAATTTGAAAACATCGTTGGTCTTGATGTTTCTCCCCACCGCAGATCAAAATCCGTTTATTGAATCCGCGTACATGTCGTCCAACATCTCCACTGGTCCCACAGACGGGCCAAGTACCAGGCAGCAAAGAGACTCCTATGTGGATAACAGGCATACCAGCAATACCACAGTGGAGAACAATACCTCATGGTAAGTTAAGCCTTATACATATGACGACCAACACCAGTGGTGCGTTCAACTCACGCGAACGTTTGCAAACGTTTGCCAAATTTTTTTGCACATGTAATGGGAAAAATATTTGCGTAGTTGGCCAATATTGCCAATGTTCGCGTGAGTGGAACGCACCCCAGGGCTTGTAGTTCATACATTTTTCTCAGAGCAGCAGCACAATAAATCCTTCAGGGCAAAGTAAGTTTGTAAGATCTGTGCCTTTCAGAATTAATGAAAAAAAAATATAAAAACGTATAACTGCTTGTAAACTACATCAAATACATAAAGAATGGTATCTGGACAGGCCTTGCACTATATATATTTTTTCTGACTTGGCCCTCTTGGGCTAGTCAACTGTACATTTTCACTAGCCATTATAAAGTTTTGTAGCGCATTCCACCATTTGACAATTTTTAAATAAATGTTGGATGGGGAACGCTCAAATTATAGGGGGCAGTAGATTTCATGGTAAAACAGGTCTGAAAAATAATGGTGGGAACAGGCAGCAGAGGTTTAGTGTGAAAAACAAACAAAATGCAAACATGAAAAGATTTTAAGGAAATGACATGAAATGAATTGGGAATTTTGTCTTAAAAAATGATCATCCCTTTTGCTTTATTCACTTCATATCATAGTTCCATTATAGGTAAGTTGCAGATTTTTGTACTAGCCCACCAGGCAACCTAAGAAGTAAGTTTGACTAGCCCGGAGCAGTCCTGACTAGTGTTTGTACACCGGGCTAGTAACTAAATGGAGCACTGCTGGATAATTAATATTGTGTCGCATTTATGCAACTTATTCTGTGTTGTTGACCACTGACGAATTTCACCCAAAAAAATATCACAGTTAAGCAGATGTACAATAATGAGCTATGTGTCCTTTTTCCCATTACGGCCCAATTTCATGGAATTGCTTGGCAGAAAATGTCGCTTTGCAAAATTTCCCGCCAAGCAAAAATCCGCTTAGAACCAGTCACCAGGCAAAAATCCGCTTAGAACCAGTCACCAAGCAAAAATCTGCTTAGAGCCAGTCACCAGGCCAAAATCCGCTTAGAACCGGTCACCAAGCAAAAATCTGCTTAGAACCAGTCACCAAGCTAAAGATCTGATACAATTTGGACCCGATTGTACTAAGCAAAACTTTTCCGTGCTAAGCAAATTTATGTGTATAGCAGCTCCATGAAATCGCCCTGTGGCATTTGAAATAATGAACTGTTATAACATTTCTTGCCGTCTCCAGGAAATCCTTCAAGGAGAATGCTGCCGACGGCCAGTGGAGGGAGGTACAATCCAGCAAGAGGAAGAAAAAGAAGAAGAGTCAACCGGTAAGAATCGTTTACTCCTAGAAAAACTGTTGCTTTACTTGCTAAGCAAAAATGGCGGAGAGCCCGTCACAAGCATAGATGTTGCATGGCATTTTGGCTGGTGACCGGTTGTTGCTAAGCACATATAGCCCTTGATCACACAGCAAGCTGAAGTGGCGAAAGAGGACTCATCATATCTTGAACAATCCTTTGGCTGCATTCACACTGGTCTTTAGCAGTGTTGTAGTCAAGTACTTTTTTCCGAGTACCGAGTACTGCCGAGTACTTAGATTGCCGAGTACCATTCAAGTCCGAGTACTTTGCCAACTGAGTACAAGTACATGTCTCCGAGTCCGAGTACTTGTATTTACGAGTACGAGTCCGAGTACATTGTGCTTGAAGTAAGGATGGGACGTTTACACGTTTAAACGAAAACAAAAATGCAAATCCATTTAGAAATTTTCCCAAACGTTTTAACGGAACTCAAATTTCAAAAATAGGACCTTGTATTTACGCAATCTACCTTCAAGTTTTATTTACAAAGAATCTACGATCTTTAAAAACGTGGATGTTTAATACATTTTAAAAATCTGTGTCAGTAATATGCAAGTTTCCAACACAAAAACACTCTCTCCTTCATGGGAAAAATGCCACTTCCCGACGTGACATCACTGACTGCGCGACGGTGGTCAACGTTAAACCGCCATTTTGAATTGCCTCATTATGTATTCATGATCATGAATGCATTAAGTTGGTATTTCAGCAAATAGGGGGAAAAGGCACGCTGTGTTTGGGGCCGTGTTATGAATTTTAACAGGCCAATCGCCATGACCATTCATAAATATTGAAACTAGAATCCCCTGGCCTTATAAGGGTGGGTAATTTGAATTTGAATGCCTGTATCAGAAAGCGCGAATGCCACTCAAAAGTGAGATCAACGATCACCAAAAGGGGATGATCCAAGCCTGGCATCGGCATGGGGAGGGGGAATTCCAACCGCGATATTGCCCGGAGGCTTGGGATTTTGGAGGGTACCATGAGGTACAATTTGCAGAAATTGGAAGATAATAATTCTATGGAAAACGAGGCAAGATCTGAAGACCACCTCCTGCGGAGTTCGCGCCGAAACTTCGCACGAAACCATCGAACGACCATTTTGAGAACACATCAGTGTTTCTCATAAATTATAATTGGCCCAATTACGGGTTCACGGTTAGATATTTGTCCGGTTCGCTCAGTGGCCCCCGCTTGCAAACAGGATGCTGGCAAGGGCTGATCTCTTTGAGCTCTCATTGGACAGATTTAGCATGACCTGTGACGTAGCGGCGCACAAACTCGATTGCTACTGCTGTTTATCGTGAAGCGCGCTAGCTGCATGCGAAGGTCATGATAAGTTACCCATAATGCCATCTGTACTTCCTTCACAAGATTCTGTGAAGCGACATCAGCCCTTCCCATGCCCAGCGCCCTGTTTGCAGGGCGGGGGGTACAAGCGAATTTGTCCGGACGGTGCGCAGAGGAAGTCGATTTCTCCGCAATCAACCATTTGAAAGTATAGATTAAATAATCAGTGAGGCCGTGGTAAGTCAAGCCATACGTTTTTTTTTTATCGAGTATTGCTATTCGAATACGAGTACCTTGATGATTGAGTACAATTTCGACACGTCGAGTTCAAGTACTTTGCTGCCCGAGTACGAGTACCGTCAGTTGGAGTTTGAGTACTTTGACATTCGAGTACAAGTACGAGTACGAGTACTCTAAAAACGGTACTCGAGTAGTACTCGAGTACGAGTACGAGTACTACAACACTGGTCTTTAGGGGGTTAAACTTCACTGAGATAATGGTAAAATTGACATGAAATCATACTGAGTCATCTTTATGTTGGCGCTATCTAGTTTGTATCATGTAATTGGGGATTGATCTCTGGCTGTACGGAATCATGGGTTTATGACTTCTGAATAGTGCCCTTGTAAGACATTGGGCATGATAGCTCAGTTTGTAGAGTGCTGGTGCACTGTTCCTGAGGTCACTGGTTGGAATCCTGCTCTTTTCAATACACCTTGTTCATTCTCAAAAGAATCTTTAACATTGTCGTCCAAGTATGCCAAGTATTGAGGGTACTATGGAACTCACACCCACAATAATATGCACCAATATTATCATATTTTTTTAAGGTTTTCCAATGTCCTGATCTAAATAGAGGATAAATCTTCAATAAATACCAAATAAATGATCCTAATTTTCAGACCTATAGACCCAGGCAGGGTAACTTCAACCTTTAGTAAGACCAACTCACCTGCCCCCTTTAACCCCTTGAACCCGGGCATACCGGGTATTTCATGGGTTATGCAGCCAAGTGAAATGGAAACAAGAGGTTTGTGCAGCCAAGCATAACGGACACAATACCCCAATAATGGATTGAATATGCAGAAATTGGCATGTATAGACGTCAACCGGCCAGGTGGCAATTTTCAATCTGCACATATTTGTGTCAACCGTACACAAGGGGTTAAACACCTGTCCCACAGTGGGGCAGCCTGTTGTTGTTGCTATAAAGATGATGTGGGTATTCGATACAGTCTATATAACCCCTACTATTATTATTATTAGATAAGAGTGTGTGCGCGTGCAATAGGAATGAAGAGACATTCCAGTTGTAGCCGTGTAGATCATAGATTCAGAGGAAGCACTTGACAGGAAGTAGAGCTTTAATTGAGGCAGTGTGAGGTGAACCAAAAAACATTTGCAGAACATATTGCCCTTCATTTGAAATCAGCTGCTGTGCAGGGACGTACCAGCAAGTCAAATTTGGGGGTCACACACAGGCAAATTGTAGGTTATCGGGAAGCCCTTCCTGTTGTGGTATCGTATGTGCTTATCGATGCAAGGGGGCCATTATATCTGATGTAGTTCAACCAAATTAGCAAAACGTTGCTCTAAAACATTCTGAGCTACAAGCAGAAACAACCATTTTATCAGTGGAAGTCCGTTTTTAGATAACATTTTTACATTTGAAAAAACTTTTCTATCGGATCTCAAAGTTTAAACCGATTTCAGTCTCGAAATATTTATTTGGGTTGTTTTAATTTTTTTAAATGAGAGTATAATTCTAATGGTTCACTGAATTTGAGTTTTTGATGCGAACGTGACTCTAACAGCTTCAAACGGTTATAGATTGAGCTAGGAATGAGTACAGCAACACATGCACAGTACATCAAATTAAAGCTTTTTAACTTTACCTGCAGGAAATACCATAATCTCACTTTTCGTACTTCCCATCCCTTTCGAGGGGGGGACGGTGTTCGCCCTTTGCACTGTTTCACTACATTGAAACCAAAGCGAGGCTACGTTGTTATTATATGGATTGCTTTTAAGCCCATTGCATAAGATGCTAAGCTGTTATAAGAATCTATTCAAGTATCTAGCCAGTGTAGGCTCTCTCTAGCCCTGTCCGCACTGGACTTTTTTGGTAAAACTTACCGAGACGATGGGTACTTTTCCCATTTTAAGTCCAGTGCGGACAGCCTAGGACGCTTTCTTCTCAGTTACTTTTCCTGAGTCCAGCGGTTACTTCTACCGGGCAACTGCTGCCCAGGAAAACTGACCAGGTAACTTTTCCCGAGACGATAAGTCCAGTGCGGACAGTGCGAGTCGTTAAAAGCGGCTCAGGAAAGCGTACATCCATCCCGAGCGCAAGGTCATTCTTCACAGGGAAACCACGCATGCGCTTTGCATTGTTTCACCGTGGTGCATATGTGGCAAGTTTCCAAATTCCAGTGCGTTGTTCCTCTTTCGGTCGCAATCATGGGGCCTACGTGTACACATCGGAAAGAAAAATGAAAAGGCACCTGTGATTTGGGTCAATCGTGTCAATGTAGAAAGGTCATGCAAAGCGCCCTCATGAGTCGTTATACTGACAGCTCGGTTACTTCTACCACGGTCTCGGTAAAATTTTCCTGTGTCGAAAGTCCAAGTGCGGACAGTGGTCACATTTGACCATTTTTCATTTTACCATCGTCTCAGTAAAACCTTCCAAAAAAAAAGTCCAGTGCGGACACGGCTTTTCAGGCCAGCCGTGCCAAGGGCCAGTTGTAAATTGCATGCTCGTGACGCTCCCGAGTGTCAGTCCTCACATCATGCATATTTTGATTTGATTAAGCCGAACCCCCGAGGCATTTTTACTAGGAATTGTCCTCAACCTGTCAAAATCCAACACAACCTGCTTTTGGAGTTTGTAAGGCTGGGGGTAGTTAGGGTTTTAATAATGTGACAATGACAACCTGACATCACATGATTTAAGTGTACACATGTAAGTGTACTAAAGGCATTTTGTGTAATAGTGCTTGCACATTGTTGTTTTTAATGGGTCAGAATGTGCTTTTACCATGATAAGACAAAAATGAAAATCTATAAGGGAACAGAGTTCTGACTGTATTAAGTCACAGATGTGGAAGATGGGCATAAAAATGCAGGATTCTGTTGACACAATATGACGCAGTTACAATTGGCATGCAAGTATGGACTCGGGAATAGAATGGTCGATCAAGCCCTGTCCACTACATACATCGGTAACACTAACAACATGTGTACCTCTAGCGTTACCATGCTGCATGCATGCTGCAGACGCAAGGGACCACATGTATGCACACGCATGCCAGACTTTAATCGGATATGCGTAGTCATGTGTTTGGTCAATACGTCAAAGGGGCGGGGCTTATTGGATTGTTCTATTGGGAGATTGCCAACTACACCGGAAGGAGTTAAGCCAAAGAAATAATGCAGTTTTTAACCCCTTGAGCACGGTATTTTACGGGAGACGTCGGGGTGTTGCAGCGGTTCTGGCAGCCAAATCAAACTGCTACAATGTGTTTGTGCAGTCAAGCATGACATACACAATAATCCAACAATGGATTAAAACTGTACAAACAGCGGCCAGTGGCGTCATCCGGCCTGGTGACACTGGTTTTTTTTGCGCCCTATGGCGTCATCCGTACGCAAGGGGTTAAAGACCTGCATCACAACAATACAAAACTCTTGAAAAGAAAACCACAATCCAGAAAGTTGGTTGTTTTTTCCTTAGGGCTGAGTAATACAGCAAATTGACTGCACATTTCACTTGACAAAGTCAATTCTGTGCCAAATTTTACTAGAAATGTAGAGATTTCCTAAGGGATTGGTAAAATTCCTACAAGTTACAACAACAACAAAAGTCAGGTCTGTACCAAATTTTACTTGAATTGTAGAAAACTCCAAATAAATACTTTGCAAATCTCCATTCCCTCAGTCTGTTCAACCAATTTATCATTTGATCTGCAAATACAAATTATTTTGTCAATGCAATAATACAGATTTCCTTTGCTGACCATGTGAACATTGACTCGCATGCAAACTGCCAGTTGGAGCGCCTTGCCAAACAGCATGTGTAATTCAGGGGGTATGAAGAGCGCTAATTTAATTTAACTATTTGCACGCACCCCTATTCTTAGAAACTGTCACACAGCTAGCTTCATGTTCCCGGGATCATTGTCCCTGTCAGTATGTGTGTTGGGGAACTTGTGGTCCTCAGCCACACAAGTCCTTCCGAATTTACGCTGATGAGGGATTATTTCGGGCCATATTTTGTACTGACTCATCCGTGTTGAAACTACTCTTATCCAAGGTCGGACAAGAGGTCATGCCATGGGTGTGCAATGCTAGGGAAGGTTTGCACGTTCTGCAAGTTTTTAGTTGGAAGGGACACAATGCCCTGGAGACCGCCCGATTGCGCTACAAAAAGCGTTCGTCCTAAAATTGCTTGGTTGGAAAGATCATTTAAAAGTAGAATGTACAAGAGCATCAATTGCAAATGCGCCCTTTGTCTGAAAATCATCGACAAACATAATTTGGGCGACGCTAGTTTGGTTTGGAAAAGTCGGGGTGTTAGAAATCAGAGTGGTGCCCCTTGGTGCTTTGGTTGCATACAGGCTTCACTTTGTGCGGCTCAAGTCTGAATATCCAGCTGTCAATGTTTCGCTGTTTTTCTCATTTCTCCATAAATATTACATGGTAGAATTCTTACGCTCAGACATTGGAAATAGGTTAGGTAACTTTATACCAAAGAGTTTAAATTAGGGTAGATTTCAGGGCAATGTGTGCCTTTAAAAACATCTGCTAAAATGATGTGCAGGTATTGATGTTTCGGAACTGTGTAATAGAAAAAGGATCCCCCTTTCAGATGTGAAACAAGGATTAAGTGGTCTTTTTCACTGTTGAAAATGTTCATGTGATATTTCCTGACATATGAGGGGGCTTCCGCTTTGATGTCACTCAATGCAGTCACTTTACACTTTAGATTTTACAGAAAAAGCTCAAAGTTTGACTTACAGTAGACACGGTTCTGAGCGTATAGCTGTAATGTCCCTGACACCACCGCAGTTTCAAATGTAACAATGCAGCAGTTATTTTGAACAAAACAATTTTATATATATATATATATTATAAATATATTTTTGTTTTTTTGGGGGGGGGTTTTTATTTTTTTATTTTGATTCTGTTGTTTCATTTTGTGGGTATTTTTGGGTATGCCCCATCCTTCTTCCGTCAGTTATACGTCGCCGGGGAGGTTTCGAATGCCGAGCGCCTCACAATGCAACGCAATGTCTACGGCGGTCGGGAACAGCCCAAGTCACTCAGGAAGCTGAACCAAACACCACCGGCAGACAAGGTAGAGACTAGCTCTGTGAAGTAAAGAAAGTGAACGATTTCTATTGATTAATATTTTAGATGAAAGTTTAGAAGGCCTGACTATTTGATCCTAGCAACATTTTTCTGAAAGAATGATTTTGCTAACATCAAAATGTCAGGCCCCCTAACTTTCATCAGTTAAGTACTTCAGGTCGTTCCAGTCAGCAAGCAGTTCGTTATTATCTCACATTATCAGTATATTATTATCTCATATTATAGTTAAGAGTTTTAATAGTGTAGGTGTAGTTTAGAAGTAAACAATAGATATACACGAATCCAAGTACAGTAAAATCGCGATAACTCAAACTAGGATAACTCAAATCTCCGCTTATCTCGAAGATACACTACATTCCTGGCAAAAGAATAGGTCATTGTGTACATAAATACTCCCGTAACTCGAAATGACGGCACCGGTGAATCCTTTTAACTCAAATTTTTTTTTCATGAGTCATAATTGCTATCGCCTTCGTCTTTTCAAGACATAGACAGTGTGCGCGTGCAACTGTGATCGATTTTGTCACATATAAGCATAACAATTGACCGTAACCGCAACCAATCCTTGTTTTCGTTCTGATCTGATCACTACAACTTGCCCATTGGTTGACAATTCTTCCGAACATGGGGCTAGGAAGAGGAGGAACTTGGAGCTCGTCCGTACATGTATGAGCCAGAAGGCAAGAGTAACAGCGAAAATACTGAAGACTCTGAATCGGACTCCGATGCGGAACGCGGTGAACGACTTGAAAACAACAATTGGTAGGCTAAATAACACTCTCCGAGTCCAAATACGACGGTATTTCAGTTCTACTGGAAAGAGGGGAAGACTGACACCATCCTTATTGGTGTTGCTGAATCCAGCAGGAACATGACGCGGTATTATCGACGAAAAACATGGCAAAACACTGAAAGCTTTCCACGACACAGTGAAAACACATGTGCATGTCAATGCAACGCACGCTTGGTGTACTATACTACATGCACATGTCGAGTCATGGCCGACCAGCCACCAGCCAGCCGGGTTCCCGGGAAGACGTCACATCGGCGTTACCACTTCATGGGCGGGGCTCACCCCCTCCTGACTTAAAAAAAATATTTTTAAATGCTTACGCGAAATAAAAAAATAAAAACAACACACAGTTGTGTTTCCAAAACTTTATTTCATCGATATACACAATAACAATTCCATTGCAGCCACCCTATAAGTCTCGAATATTTTGTCCATTCCCTTGAGCTTCGAGTTATCATGATTTTACTGTATGTGATTCATGCACACTACGCCCCTGCAGTTTCAGGGGTGAAACATTGTGACAGTTATTGTTCAAATTAGTTATCGTATTAGCCAAAACTGTGATGACATTGGGTGCATTGATTCATGTATAGACACATTTCTGTAGGGTAGGAGGGTACAAGATATCGTTACCCCTCGTCTGACACTTGTCAACTCTTGTGGTTAGCGCTTGTAACTACTTCCGATGACGGTATATATTTGCAGTTGTGCATTCTGAAACGAAAAATGCAGATCTGTGCCCTTCATTCATGGGTGATTTTTTGTTCCCGGATTTTTCCTGATTTCAGGATTTTTAGTGAGATGTCTTTAAAATTTCCGGAAGATTTTGTGGTCCTTGAATGACATCTGCAACCTGAAACATTCTTCTGTTAAAATTTTTTGCAATTTTGAGAAGTATCTTTTGGTAAAAAAATGATTTTTCATTTACATCATATCTCACCCCTGACTGTTCATTAAGTGATGAGCATGCAAGCAAGCCGACATCAAACTGCATTTCTTTTGCCTGTGAATATTTTGTGTGGTGGTGTTGCAGGCCTTTGGTAACATCTCCTGAATTACGGGTGAGGTTAAAGTAGATATTACCTGGTAGTTAAAGTCTCATTTGTAGGATTTAGAGTAAGTTCAAGCAAGAACATGCTCAACAAGTAGATGGTTGCTGTCTAACCACATGCATGCACATTGATATTGAAGTGCAGATGATTCTACTCAAACTGTTGTGCCACATACCACACCATATCACAAAAATGTTGCTGTTAATAGCCGTTTATTGGTAGCCAGTATGTGGTTCCACATAGTCAACTTGACGTAGTTGACTTGCCAAGGTTCAGGCTCAAGAGTTTATCCAACAGTAGTCAACCATATTCTTGCCCAAACTTGTTCTTACCCATTGGTGTTAGTTGTGGTACTTAGTGTAGAGGCAGCTTGGTATTTTCATTTTTTAGTATGAAATCAAGATATTTTTCTCATTGGGCAGTAAGATCAGAAATAATCCTTATCAAATGTGTCATAATGACCATTATGGTGAATGTTAACATAGATTTTGATTAGAAGCATTGTGTTCTATTTATAGAACCTACTCGCAGGGAGCCTGTACCACTCCAGAGAGCCCCGCCTTCAACCAATCCAGAAGCAACTCCATTCCCTTCAGGGCACCGGCTCCGCAAACCCCGCCCCCCTGCGGAAAGTCTCCCATGAGACTGATGTCGGACGGCTGGCCTATCACCACCAACCCCACCCCCATCACCACTACAGCAACCCTTACACCCACCACAAGCACTCCAAGTCGGATCCAGATGCCATGGTAGATCCTGGCCACTGGCCCACAGAAGGGGGAAGGGCACCTGACGGCAGGAATACATCAAGCGAGGGCGCTGTGCACACCTTACAGGCAGTGAAGAGTGCAAGAGGGGGCCGGCTGCCGAGTCTGCCTGATTTCAGGGAGGGTCCACTGTGAGCTGACACCTCATTGCAGAGCTGAATGGAAAATGATGTAAGACCAATTCCACATGGGTTTAACATACAGCAATCCCTTTTTAACTACTCGACTAGTTCCCAACAATTTTTTGTCAGTTCCATTTTAGCATCGAAAGATGTGTTGATGAATTTGTGTTGGGGCTGATGTAACTTTAAACAGGAGTCACATACCCTTCCTTACATCTTGTTAACCCCTTGTGGCCGACTCTTATTAATGGGGTGCTGGTGTGCCAAGACGGGCTTGTGTAGCAAGGCAAATGCAAACAATAGGCAAACAATGGATTGAGTATGTGCAGGAATGCACGTATAGATGACAACCGGCCAGGTGGTCTTTTTTCAACCGCAGCCATGGCTGTCGTCTGTATTCGAGAGGTTAAGCACGTATGTTTAGTGCGTTCCAAGAGCATGTGCGAGAAAAAAATATGTCTGCACTAGTAAGCAGGAGGTCATGGGTTTGCTAAACTACAACATCACATCGGGCAGGGCAATAATACTGCGTAATTGTACAGGTTCATATTGTGTCCATGTCCATCTAAACTCTGCATATTCATGAGCCATGGCCATTCTCTCATTGGTTATCTTGCACCAATGGACTGTGCTATTCCACACCACTAGTTATAGTGTTGTGGCAGTCAGTTACTCACCACCTGCTCTAAAATTTCATAAATTTCTTTTTTGTATTCCATTTGAGTGAGCTTCCACCCCTCCAACATTTTTCCCAAATACCTAATTTCTCCAAGTACTAGATCTTTCAATTGTACTTGAAGCTATCCAAGCTAAAATGAGTTGTATGTGCTTACCTCTCAGTTTTTCCCAGACAGCCTTACACGGTGGAATTAAAATAATATCGTGTTTGACCTAGTGCCGATTTAATCAAGCTCTCTCGCAACTTGTGAGGCGTCGTATGAACCATTTCATAAAACTTATGAGTTGACCACTTTGCAACTACCTTGAAAACGGTGTGAAAGTTTTGACCCAACTCCAGTAATTTGTATCCCTCAGACAACATTGACCCACATTCCTGTTCAAAACTGTTGATAAACCTTGGAGTGTGTTCATGGTTCAGCTGATGAATCCCGCCCCCCCCCCCCCCACAATGTTGAGCAATTTGAAAAGTATTGGCAACATTTTGCTTTCGGTATTTCGTATCTGACTCCAGCTTAACTACAGAAGCGTGGCTTGAACATTATCAGTTTCCTTATTTCTATTTTATTTATTTATTTATAATCGGGCAAACAAGATACAAAAACATTAGAAGACAGGCCCGTGGATTTCCCAGAAGCGAAACAAATCACTGTTTAAAGGGATCTCCTTTTAACCCTTTCCTTACCAATGTCGAGTTTACTCGATGTTTCAATGAACTGTAGTGTTTGTGTTTTTCGCTGTCCATACATGATCTATATACCAAAAGAAAGAGCTTGATCGGATCTTTCCAATGGTGCTATCAAATTCATGTGTCGCCATTACATTATTTTGAGAAAACTGTATCCGAAGTTTCCCTGTACAGTTATGTGTATGGAATGCCATTGGTTCATGTGACAAACAAGTTCCTGATTGATAAAGTGGGCCAGAAGAGGAAACAGCCGTAACTTTGCTATTTTAGCAGCTATGACTTTTTTACACCATATGAAAGAGAGATTTTCATGGAACAAACTTCACACACAACATTTTCAATCAATTCTTGAGGGTGAAATCTTTGGTTGAAAATACAACCCTTCAACAAGCAGTCGGCTGCTTTTTCTGCATGAGTGGTTTCATGCTTGACTGAACAAAGAATGTGGTACTGGGGGAAAGATAAGCCAATGAAAAATGTGGTGAGGAAAGGGTTAATCCAGGACATTCGGCAATCAAACTGCACTTGTGTAGTTTCAATACCGAAAAGGCTTGTAGAGGATAGACACTGCATGAGGGGAGAAGTTTTTTGTCAACAGATCCTGCACACTGGCTGTAGTTTCAAGCCAGAAACTTCCTTCCAAAAGTTTATCAATTGCCTCTTCCGGTTTCACATTAACAACACGATTAAACCAAACCAGCTGCTTGCCCTTATCATGTTGTTCACTTTATTTGGCCATGGTAGGACGCCACAAATGTCACATTGAGTCCTCAGCGACAAGTCTAAGACCGAGTTATTCAAATGCTATCAGGGTTGGACTCCATAATTTATGGGTTAGCAAGAAAATCTTGGCTCGTGTGCACATACCGCATACTGTAAGGATTCTGTGCTTACAGAATCCAGCCTTGCACCCAATAAAACAATCCCTTGATGTTTCCACTAATCACAGCAGCGCGTTCACACGTACGCACACGCATGTCGGACTCAATGCAAGGTATAAATCTGACAAGGTACTGTCCAATGCAACTTCTTGCTTCAGTGACAAAGAGAGATATATTTATATGTTGTGTTCTAGGAATATTCCAGCTAAGAAACTGATTGGTATTGATTTGTGTTCTACTTGAAATAATTGGCCTTTAAAAAATGCATTTCACATTTGCGACTCTTGAAGTTGTTTTTGTATATCATGTGTATGCTTTTACATTCCTTGTAGTTTCTTCTACTGTTGATGTGTGAGTCTAGAGAGGAGGTATTGTTGATGTTCTAATGACATTGATAACGATTGATGCTGAAGTGCCATATTGCCAGTTAAGTTCGTGTCCAAAGTGCAGGAACCAGGTTTTCTTCCCCTTTTCAAGCCAGTAATATTTAGGTTTTTAATTTAGTTTAATTTAATTCATTTCACAGGTAAAAAGACATACACAAAACTACAATTATAAACAACACATGAACCCCAGGAACTCCCCTGGAGGATAACAATCAAACTAACCTAATTAGTTTCCCTTGTGGTTTGTTTGATGAAAAAACTAACTACATAAGTATCTAGTTGATTTCGTAGTGCTACTTGACAAAGAACACTAGCAAAATAGACATAAATACATTGAATGTAAAAATATGCCCCAAAAAAAAATATTAAAAAAATAGAACAACAACGTCTTTCTTTCTTTACTTGTATGTTTGGACTTCCCGAGAAAAGTTGGGGACGCTTTCTGTCAGTACTTTTTTTTTTTTTTTTTTTTTTTTTTTCAAAAGTTATTTGTGTCTGCGGTGATGTGGTTTGCTCAACTGGGAATCTAATGTATTGACGTTCTATCTGCAGAAAACTTTATCCAGGGTCGGCCAGGTGACTCAACCCAAAAATAAACTGGGTCACAAGTCGCCAGAGCTACTTGTGAGGACACAGCAGAGTTGTAGTCGAGTCCCTGCAAGTCCAGTCAGAAGTCCTTTCATAAAGGCCGGTCACAAGTAACTGCATGAACAATGACAAAGGAATGCCTTTGTCAAAGCTCATTTGAATAGCTTATGATTGGGATTAGGACTGAAGGGCTTGTGATGGACTTGCAGGGACTTGCAGGGACTTGTGATGGACTCGACTACATCTCTGAAACACAGGCTCTTAAAAAGTCCTATATGGTGGAAATCAATCAGAAATGTCAAAGTTTTCGCTTACATAATGTTCGTATTCATCAGGTTGTCAAACTGAGTGACACATCAAAGTAAACAATTCAGTATGCACTTTCTAATTTTTGCCAAAAAATGACTCGTCCCAAAAAGTCCTCGAGACTCACTTTGTAGGATTCGATCACATTTTTTCCATTGTAAAGAGCACTAACATAATACCCAAATTAAAATTTCCTTTCTGAGCATTTCTAGCGGCCACAAAAATCACCCTATCTGGGCCATGACCCGGCCACCAAAATCCAAATTTGGACACTGAATGTTCCTTCTGTGCACTCACGCCATCACGGCATTGACAAACTTCACTTTTCTGGGAAGACACCAATGACTTTCAGAATGATGAATGAAATGGATCAGGTAGGAAATGAAAACATGGCCGGGGCATGCCAGTCTGATTTTGATGTATGGTGCATACCTTGTTGTTTATCTCTATTGATTCCCTTGTATATCTGGTTTCCTGGAATAAATCCCAGGGGTTTGTGAGGAAAGCTTATCCAGACTCGCTAAGACGGCACACATGGACTAGTTCACATGGGTCCAACAAATTTGTGATTCAACATTTGAAATACAACTCACAACCTTTAACATCGTCAAACAAATCAGAAGGGAAACTGACTCACAACTTTTATATCTAATTTAATTCTTTTTAATGAGGCCAAGGATTGCTTGAAAGGCACGTTATCCCAAAAGCCTAGAGAAACTTGGAGAGAGAAGATGAAGAAGTGCTTTAGTTTTAGAGGAGGGAGAAAAACCCCTTAAAGGTGCATTCCAGAGAAAGCCAAGATAGCAAGAAAAAAACTTTGTCCATATGGCAAACAGTTCATATGTTTCAGCATTTTAAATCTAATGGTCTCAAAACACCCACCCGAACAAAGATATTGACAATTTGGGAGACCGCCAACATAGGGCAAGATAGCTCAGTTGGTAGAGTGCCGGTACGGTAACCCGGAGATCGCAGGTTCGAATCCCGCTCCTGCCAGTTTCTTTGTTCACTTTGAAAATGGTCTCAAAACTTGTTGATATTTGATTCAGTTCTTTCCAGTAATAAAAGCAAGGATTCCTCAAAACTGCATGTGCACTGTATCTCAAAAGCATGAAGAAAGCATGGAGAGGGAAGATGACGAAATGTTCCGTTTTCTTAAGAGAAATCCACATAATCAGGCAGAGACTGAAAATCATAGCACAAAAGGCAGAACAAGATCATGCATGTACGTATTAACAGGGAAATTGGAAATGTGTTTTTTGAACGACAAAACTTATTGGCCCCCGGGTGGGTTTCGAACCCGGGTCACCTGGAGGTAGAAAGGGAAACCATAACATATTGAAGAGGAAATGTTTCTGGGTTGTACCGGGACTGAAAAACTCATCCAAATCATCTCCCTGATGGAATTTAAACCTGGAAAGTTAAGGTAAAAAGTTTTTTTTTAAATGCCATTATTTTTTAATGGAATGGGCTGAACCTTGGCTGGCAATATGGCATTAAGTGACGTCACTATACATACAAAGACAATTAAAACCTGCTAGAAATTCCTGGCACAATGAAACGTTTATAGGCCGACACACCCGAGTTTGACAGCGATTAGTTTAACAGGTTTGTACTAGGCGCCAGTCACAAAACATGGGTTACCAGCCAAAATGCCTTGCCATGTTTAATAGCCTTTGACTGGTACCCCACAATCTTTTGCTTAGCACGGTGATACTGAACAGCATTTTCTGCTCAGCAGCTCTGTGAACTTGTGAAGTTGGCCCCAGTTGGTTTGCAGTTTGTAGTGCCGACAAGTTTCAACTATCTGAATAAAATACATGTATATGTTTCACCACAACACTCAGGATATCATTATTTTATATTCTCATATACATTCATCATATTTATATATATATAGATATATATCCAAAGAATACTCACATTTGATGGTATTTTCACCTCAGTTGTGCTATTACATGTAGTTTCTTACTTTTTGGAATATAGTTATTGTACTATTTGTGGAATAGTGAACTCGTTTGTTTTTTTCCAAAAAGGAGTGTTCTTTGGAAAAGTTGCATAGAAGGGTGGATTTTTGTAATTTTGAAACAAAATGTATCTGCACATAATTGGAATACGGTAACTTGTCCCTGATTTACAGTGACATGGAAGAAGCTCTGTAACTGTACAATTAATTACTCTTCACTAGAATGTAGAAAATATAACACTTTTTAAATTACTGAAATAGGAATATTAATTGAATGGGTACATTGCAAAAATAGTCTTCAGCAATTAAACACTTTTCTAAACACTTTCTTGCTATCAGTTTGTAAACACGTTTACATACTAAACATGTTTAGCATATTGACCAATAGTGTTTAGCCATTGTATACAGACTGATAGCAAGATTGTGTTTAATTGCTAAACACAGTTTTTAGAGTGTAAGCTATCCTGAAAAGAATGTGAAAATCCATACTGTAGCTAATTTCACTTGTACTCCTTCCCTCTCAGGAACTGATGTGCTGTTACTCTCTGTTGTCTTATGTTTTGTAAATATTTGCCTTGCTGAAATAGAATCTGAGAAGTTTATTACTTTCTTGAAGTGTGGCAGCCTGCTGGCCACTGCAGTGCAGTCCCATCAGTTTTGATTTCTTGTCCAAGACCATCGATGGATGATGCACCACAGCGCGTTAGTTCTAAAATTGTTTCAGAACTAGCGAAGAATATTAATGGTAGAGTGGTGGGCCATGCAGAAAGGTTATCTGCATTTGATGAGGTGCAGGTTTATGGTGTATATAGAGGGCTGGAAACAAAAAATGTCAAGATGGGAGAATAGGTCCTCGATTGGCAATGTCCTCTGATGGAAATCGTATACCAATCAAATGAGGAGTTGCAGAGGAGTTGCAAAGTAGTTCAAGTACAGACAAAATAGACCATCTGGGTCTATAGGTCTGAATATTGGGATCATTTATTTGGTATCGATTGAAGATTTACTGGTATCCTCCATTTACATGTAGATCTGGACCCAGGAAAACTGTAAAGGCCTAAAATGTGGCCAACCCCACCACCTCTGTTGTAACCCTTAATATGTAAAAAGCAAAAACGAAAGACAAAAAATATACAGTTGAACACCTTTATAACAAGGTCCATGGGACTTTACAATTTACCTTGTTATAACAGGTACATTGTATTATCAGTAATGGAAAACAAAGACTCGGGACCTATTTTTTTTCCTTGTTATAAGCAGGATGTTGTATTAACAGTGCTCTTATTATCAGGGTTCGACTGTATATAATTTATTTTATAAAATCTTAAGGACAGTGGGAAGTCCTAAGTATACACCATAAACCAGAGTTGTAATCAAGTCAATCGCTAGTCAGCGCTAGTCAATCCTAAGTCAGCTCTCAAGCTATAGGGAATGAACAATGACAAGGGATTGTTTTGGCACAGTTTTTGTGTTGGCTTGTGACCAGTTTGGATGTGACTTATTAGAATTTACTTGTGGTAACTTGATTACAATCCTGCCATAATACTGCATTGCTTGTTCCTGTTGTGGATGCCACACTCAAGCATTGCTCACACGCAGAGCTGTCATGAATGACCAAAGTGAGTGTTCACCGGGCATTGTCATGGACTGTTTAATTAACACGCAAGCGGCATACAATAATGCAGCCAATAGACTTCTACTATTTATAGAGCCCATCGGGTGGAGCTTGGGAAAATTCCAGTTGTCATTTATTCGTTCAGAAAAGACTTCATAAATGGAACAAAAATTGTGATCTTAGATTGTTTTTGTTTTTTGTTTCATTTATTCAGCTGTGTTTCACAATGTATGCAGAATACAGGGTGAAAAAATGGCGACAGCACACTTAGTCATGATCTGGGTTGCTTATATTGATTTTTACAATTATTGCCTGCCACTCTGTATTTTGAAATCAAATGATTTTAATATACATGTTGGATACAAATTCTGGTCTTAAAACATGCCTATATATAACTGGTCACATGTTTCTCGTTTTTTGTTTTTTTTTCATGTTAAAACAGTGTTTTTGTACTTATATAAAGAAAGTCATATTTTGTATTTATTGGATTTTATCACGTTGTATATAGTATGTTTACTGTTAAAGGAAATATGATATTGTGACATTTCAGATTGTTGTTAAGAGTTTAGAGTGTGTTAATGATCAATTCTATTAAAAACGAACTTTAGGAAATATTTGTCCAAGTTTTAAAGTTGTCCAAATGTGTTGCGTAATGTGAGTGTGATAGTTGCAGCGACGTGGGTTCACTCAACAGGTCAGTTGTCCTTCATTACCTACGCCGGCCAAATCACGATTTGCGAGCCCCTCAAATTGTCAGTTGTTACAGCATTTTGTGGGCCATGGACTTGAGGGTTTGTAAAAGAAAAGGTTTGAAGCCGTGCACAGGACTGCCAGCTTGTATTACTGTGAAATTCTGATGATTTTGGGCCCTAGAAGTGCTCTATTTTGCAATGGAGCGTAGGCATCATTTTTCAAGCTGGCGATGGGCTACGGGACTACTTTAAGGGGGAACATCTTTGAATGAAAATCTCTCCTAAAAAATCATCGGTTAATCTCCACAAAATTTAACAGAAACTGAAAAAAATTGATGGAATAAGCTTTAAATTGATGTGTGTCTCAAACACCTTGGAGAGTTGTAGGTATTTTTCCTGAGTTTCGGAAGTGGGCGTATTTATCATGATTTACTGGTGTGCAACCTTCAACATTAGTTTATTCCGATGAAAGGAAATGTGGGATTTCTATAACGGGAATACGTGTATAGGACAGAATTTTTTCCATGTCACTTGTCCAGGTCCAATGCAGCAATTTTTTAAATGAATGCAATCTGCAACTGTTCATATTTATGAGCCAAAGATAGCCGCCAAGGTCCACGGTTTCCCGAAAATGTCCGAAGTTTTCCGAACTCGTTTTCGTCAGCATTCGGATATTATCGTCGATGTTCCCCAAACAAACTTTCTGCCAGGCCCGTTGTCGATCCTGAAATTTAATATAAATCGAAGCTCAAAAATCAGTGCCACACATCTGCAATATATTTTTGCCGACCGGATTTGAAAGGGTATTTTTCTAACGATGCCGACTGATGTCACTATTTTAAACCGTGGGTAAAAGTCTTCCTGACCTAAGATTTTGTCAATAGTCGTCAGGGAATCCTCGGGTCAGGGAAATATACAATCATTTTGTAATTATTTGACTTTAATATTTGAAGTGGATACTTATTGCGTAATTCCTGGGTGTGTCGCAAAACTCTTTTGCTCCGTCAAATTAGGCCTATTGCATAATAGATCCACGGGGCATTCTTACAGAACACGCTGTAGCTGCGGTCCTTATGTTAAAGCACATCATATTGTATCTACAAATTATACATGTCCGTTCAGACAGGATTAATCTTCCAGTCAAATCCACCGGTGCCATTGTCAACCCTTTCTCCTCCCTGACCCCTCCCTGCTAAGGAGCCCATGGATTAGTATGTCTGAGACCTGCCCATCATCCAGCCAGCAAGATATCCTGAGTGAACTGCCACAGCCATTGGGTACGGAAACAGATTGATGTTCCGCGGGTGGCCCTCCAAACTGTCACCGGAGAACAAAGACCGAGTCACTGACTGGCGACGGGTTTTTGATCCCCCATCAGCTGTCCTGGCGTGACTCAAAGAAGTTTACGCCTCTAAAATAGTACTGGAATTCTTCCCACCCAGTTCGTTTTCATAAACGTGTATAATAAATAATCTGAACCTTTATCCACCATGATCATGGCGCTCATCAGGGGCGGATCCAGAGGGGGTTTAGGGGTCGACCTCCCCCCCCCCCCCCCCCCGCTCGTTGCCAATGTATTTATTTGTTTGTTTGCTTGTAAGCTCCTAAAGTACCGTAGCAAACCAGAAAAGACAAGGAAAACCCTGTAAAGCTCTTTGCGTGTACGGGTAATAGCAAAACAAACGTTAAGAAAGTGTCCCCCACCCCCTTCCCTTCACCCCCTTCCCTTCCCCCTCCCCCCTCCCCCCTCCCCAACCCGCTTGTAAATTTTGGGAGTCAACTTTTTGGGCAAATGTAAGTTTTAGAACCCCACCACCCCCCCCCCCCCCCCCCAAACAAAAAGAACCTCGGCACCCTTCTAGTATGAAAAGTCGGATGCAAACTAAGCGCACACGGGTTAATCGAACTCATAACCACCGCTGCCCCCACGTATACCTTTTGCTCCTGGTATCGAGAGTGAGTTTGTAACAAAGTGTATTGCTCAAGGACATAAGCACCATGACCTCCGCTGGTCTCGAACTCACAATCTGTAACATCACCAAGATTTTGAGCCCAGTGCACTCGATGACCACGACTCACGAGGCCGAGAGGCCACGGCACTCCAATATATCCAAGAAAAAGGGTGGGTTTCTTTAGAGTTGTTAAAGTGACGAATTGTAAGACTGTCGAACGGAAGTCCTAAGATTGCGGGCATTCATCTTCATGTACACGGGAGCCTAAAAATGTGGCCCTATTGTCAATTTTACACTGGATGGTTTCCTTTTGGAGTCGACACTGGCACACGGAAAATAACATAAGGTATTGCAGTATTCGGTGTACATTTTCTTTTGGGGGGGGGGGGGAGGTGGGGCCAAGAAAAATGGCAACAAGGAAAACAATAAAAAGGACCCGACAAAATTTCCGTCTGCAAAACAATTTTATAGGGGAAAGTGAAAGGACTGGGGGGGGGGGGGGGGGGGGGGGTCGGGGGGACTCGCCTGAATTAATTAATAAGCGTAATAGCATCTGCCATTCTCAATAAAGACAAATAATTCAATTGGGGGGTTTTGGGGGGGTTGGGCATGGTTCCCGTTGGCCCTCGCCCGTATCCACCCCAGGGGGATTGGTTTGTTTGTTTGTTTGTTTGTTTGTTTGTCGGGGTGTTTGTGTATTTGTTTGTTTACAGGTAGATAGCTGGAAAGTTCTGTGTGATCAGCTGAAAATTGAAAATAGAACAACGATGAAAACCTCCAGGGAGTGAAGTCCACTGGCGACCGGCCAACTCCCACTGTGGGTGTGCGGCCGTCACGTTCAATGTCTGCTTAATCCCGGTTGCGGGTTTCGGGGGTCCCTCTCGGGAAATTTATTAATTAGGCAGGATTGGGTTGACTTACCGTACAATTGGTGTTGACACGATGACAACACGTATTGTTGCTTAAAACCCCTTGGGCACTGTATTTTACGGGAGACGTCGGGGTGTTGCAGCGGTTCTGGCAGCCAAATCGAACCGCTACAATGTGTTTGTGCAGTCAAACCTGACATAAACAATAATCCAACAATGGATTGAAACTGCACAAACGGCGGCCAATGCCGTCATCCGGCCTGGTGGCACTTTTTTTACGCCATATGGCGTCATCCGTACGCAAGGGGTTGATTCTTGATTGATGACACTAAATAATGGTTAGGGGATGGGTTTCGGAGACTTCGCACTGGCAATGAGAGAAAGTAGATCCTGGTAACTCATTTCCAGTATCGTGGTCTATGTTGCAATTGGGAGGCCTCATTAGGTTCTTCGGCCAATTGGCAGAGTGTATAGGGTGCACAAAACGGGTTTAAAAATGGCACCTTTGGAGGTGCAAGTAGGAATTACATGATTGCGCAAGGTTCTTAGATGATGACACACTATAGTTTTGATGCTGGTGCTGCCGAGTGTCATGATGAGGCACTCGTTGCAGGTGCAAGTATAGGCGCCACATTCTTGCAAGCGAGTAGCGTACCGTATTCTTTGACGTGCCAACACGAGGCTGACTCTTTGCAACTGCCAGCGAGGCACATTTATTCCAAAATACTTGCACATTTCAGATTTTGTTTTTTTACTTCGAATATATGACACACTCGCTATGGATGAAGGTGTGAATAAGTGCTTGCCACTGGCACATTCTTTGAGATGCAGAAAACACACTCATTTCAGTGCTAACTCAAACTCATTTGTTGAGATGCCTTAGTGAGGCACAATCTTTGAAAGTGGTGTGTTCAGTGATGTGCAATTATGAGCAGCATGTATATGAGGCTGACTCTTTAAAGTTGTGCATTTTGTTAAATGCGAGTATAAGAAACAATCGTCGTGTTTGAAGATACCGACACGAGGCACACAATTCAAGTACCGGTAAGTTCTTTGAAATTCCGAAAGGATGAAAATATTAGGCGTCGATATAATGCATGATCATTTCAGTGCTATAGTAGTAACCGGTGGCACATTTGTTGAGGTGCCGAAATGAGTCATGCCCTTGTCTTTGCAAGTGGACAAGTAAATGGAATGCGCGTTGATATGCCGGTATGAGACATGTTATTGCAAATGTCAGAGAGTTTAACATTTTGTGCTGCCTACTGGGCACATTCGGTGTAGGCACTATAAGTGGCACATTTTGTAATGTGCCACCCTGAGGCGCACTCAGTGCAGGCATCAGCGAATGACACATTATGTAATATGCCGACATGAGGTACACTCATTGTAGAGACCAGCAAGTGTTGCATTCTGTGATGTGCCGGCATGAGGTACACTCATTGTAGATACCAGCAGGTGTTGCATTCTCTGATGTACCGGCATGAGGTACACTCATTGTAGAGACCAGCAAGTGTTGCATTCTCTAATGTGCCGGCATGAGGTACACTCATTGTAGAGACCAGAAAGTGGCACATTCTGTGATGTGCCGGCATGAGGTACACTCGATGCAGGCACCAGCAAATGACACATTCTGTAATGTGGCGACATGAGGTACACTCAATGTAGAGACCAGCAAGTGTTGCATTATGTGATGTGCCGACATGAGGTACACTCGACAGGTATCAGCAAGTGTCACATAAAACAAGGCACACTCTATGTGTAGGCACTAAAAAGAGGCACATTTCATGTCGTGCCAGCATGAGTTTTACTCGAAGTAGGCACCTGCAAGTGGCACATTCTCTGAGGTGCTATCTTCGAGGCACACTTGGTGTAGCCACCAGCAATTAAGAGACACATTATGAGATGTGCCGGTATGAAGCATGCTCGACTGAGGTAACAGCAAGTGTCGCATTTTGTGATCTGACCAACATATAGGCACACGCGGTACATCCTCGACCCCGTGGCCTGCGTGTGCGTTCGTTCACTTCTTCATAGACTTCTTCGCAAATATAAATACCGCCTGGTTGAGACGTACGTCACAATGGTTAAAAGGGATTGTGGGAAGGAATGAGACTGCTACTTCCTTCCCACAATGCCTTTTTACCATTGTGACGTCTCAACCAGGCGGTATTTGCGAAGTTGTCTATAGCAACAGCGTCGAAGCATTTTTGCGTATATGTATAGACGAATCCGGCGACCAAAATTAGAAGCATTGAGCAAGTTCGGGTGCTGCTGATCTAGTCCCTTTTGTCAATTTTGCGATTCAAATCACGCATGCGTGGTCTGTTTTCACTCGAACGCATCTAGTCGATCAACTACGTCAAATCTACGTGTAGCAACAACAAACTGTAAAGAATGTCGTCTGCTAAAAAGTAATTGTTAACGAAGCAAATGTTGGTACGTCATTTTTTTCTTCTATTATTTATTTCTATTATTTTCTGTACTTAACTTTGGTGCAATAAATAATTCATTATCTTATTGCAAAGAGTTATTACCGTCATTGGACAAAACCAACAAATTATCGTAAACGTTTGCAAAACTTGCCCAGTTTACCGATCCTCCATCTTGAAACCGTGACGTAAACTCGCGAGTGACTATAGAGAAACCATGGTCCGGAGCTAGGTTAATCCAGTTGCACAAGCTAGTCAAACCGCGCAGCGTTCGGGTGACATCTAGATCGACTATGGTTAAGTCTAGTCACTCTAGTCGCCCAACCGAACTTGCTCATTTACTGCGGTGGCGAGGCGCTCGCGTGCGTGTTAGACGCACGCGCTCCACGCAGCTTCGACCAACAGGGTGTTTACAACTTGCCAAAATGCGCGCGCGACTAAAATTAAAGAACGCGCGCATCCTGCACGCGAGCGCGACACCACTGTAAAAATGGCGTCGGCGAATTCCTGTATACTACGTTTTACAGCGCCATATGCTAGGAATCCACATTGCGTTATGCGTAATGCGTACGTACGTGATACAATAAATATGCTTCCATTCATCGGCAATGCGTGCTCCATTGCTTTTCGTGTAATTATATTTTGACGCACTACGCATAACGCATAACGCAATACGGACACATGGATTCCCGGCCTAAATCGGACTTGTGTATACAGTGATTATAACATTTCGAGACACGCTTCCACCTGGCAAAAACAGATTTAACAAAGTTAATTGCAGTTTTGCACCGAGGCCCTGTTATGATAAGTCAAGTGTGCAATCCAAATTGTTATTTGTACAATCCAAATGTATGGAAAATAGGTAGTAAGTCTACGTTGAGTCATAATTTGTGAGTCAAAGTTGTAATAAAAATGTTTTAACTGCTAGTCTGTTGCCAAGTGGTGTCATCGTGAGTTACTGCAACATCCGGACGTCTTGCTCGTTCAATTTGGCGTGCATATTAGTCAATAACCGAATGGACTGTTACTCTACCCTTTTCGAATCTTTACTCAAATATGACAGAATCAGTTCCATTCAATCTGGCACAAACAGTTCCATTCCTTCTCAGGGAGGAGGGGGTGTAAGAGGGGTTGTAGCTATTAAAGTTGTCGAAAGACATCCATTGGCACCCCTGCCCGAAAGAAAGAAAGAAACAAACAAACAAACAAACAAAGAAATAAAGAAATAAGGGGAGAAAGAAATCCTCTTATTTTGGCGCCTTATATAAACGCCTGAAATATTTTACCAGAAATATCACCTGTTTCTGCTAGCGGCACTATATATACTCTCACTGATGTGATCTTGCCAGTCAGCTTCTTCTGTAATAGGACTACCCTCTTTATTAGAGATTACAGTAAACAAAATCAAGTACACAATGTAGATCATTAATGTGACGAGAAGAAACGCAGGCCCTTAAATTTGATACCAATCTTTAGAACCTCCAGGAGCTAAACTCCTCTCATTTGTTTCTTTGCCATGCGTTTCGACATTCCATCTGCATAATTGTATTTATTATTTTGTGGGTGTGAGAAATGTTGTTGGAAAAAAGCAAGGTATCATTCAAACATCATTCACGTAAAAAAGAAACCCAAGTTGGCCTACACTTGCTATTAAACAAAAGTTACCTTTGTTCCCTGTCATTTGGAATACCGCATTACTGCATGACGTAATTCAATGAGGTTTGAATCATTTCAATGGGCAGAAGTCTACCTTGGCACGTTCGCCGCGATTACCTGCAAATGTGGGGCTCGATACAAAAATAACGTTTCACCAATGGTAAATACCCCGAATTCAGTTCGGAAAAAATAGCCATAATTCTCCAAGGTGCCTAAAATATACACCAAAAATTAAGCTCGACTTGTCATCTTTTTTCTCCTCTTACTTTGTAGGAGCTAATGCGATTACTTATAGGTGATATTCCCATTTAGAGAAATACTCCCTTATCTAATGCTATAACAATCTAAAGATCTAAATCTCAGCGGCCATAAAGAAATATATATCCCTTCTCTTAAAAAATATAAGTTTTCTATTTTTTTCCCTAAAAATACACACAGTTCAAAACCAACAGTCCATCGAAGATTGATGTATTTATTCTGTAAGATTCCCTCGATTCCATGGAACTCAAAACTCTTCAGAACAACACAAGAGAGCCTGCAAAATGTGGCCGTGGCTATGTTGCATGCGGCAGTTTGGACTATATTTTGCAACCGCGCTCTCGTAGAGCTCTTCTGCTTAAATATTTAGGTAGCGCCCTCTGTTGACTTTCTTCACCCTAAATTATGGTAGTTCTTGCTAATTTATTTATTTGTTTATTACATTCCTTTACCCAGGGTGTGCCCAAAAAGTTTAAAACTGGTTTGCATTGGGGCCCTGCATATTATTAGTTCAAACTGAATATTTACACATTCATACAAAATATTTCAACAAATACAATAATATTTACACAAATCAATCTAACAAGGGGAAATTCCCATCCGGCTCCAAAGTATTGTGATAACCAAGTTTGTAACTCCGCAGAGCAGCGTAATGGCAGCGTGTTATGCTGTCCTTTTGTTTCATGGCTTTTATAAGAAGGGTTACATTTCGAGAATCCTATCCATTCCCGACATCGTTCCCCCTCCGACCTTACAAAGGTAGACCCGTCCTGCGTCCTTGCAGGAGGTGAGTGTGTCTCGTCATCACACGGTCATTGTCACCACAAAGGGTAAGACCCGGGCAAACGGTGTCGTGATGATGCACATCTACGGTGACTAGTGAGTTATAACCCCTGTATCCGATCCCCCCAACCCCCCTCTCCGCCCTACCCTCCGTGACCCACCCTAAGACCATATTAATTCACGATCTTAAACGTAATTTGTTCGTTCACACGGGACTAAAATCCCCAGGTATTACGGATGAGGCAATATAGTTGTTTTTCCCCTGAACCCTCAGTTTGTTCATGCTGCCTCATACGAAGGGCAAATTACCAAAAGAATTAACTCTTCCGGTTTGAGAACCACAGGCGCTCTCTGGCGATTTGATTTTTGCTCGCTCTGGAGTATGATCGTTTCCTGTTTCGGCGATGCCGTGCCAATTTTTGTTTCCTAATTTAAAGTTCCAATCTCACGCACGGTTAATTAAGCCTGCGTCACTTGGGCCTATCTGATGATCTGTCAGTACGTCGGTAGAGGGTTGTAGGCCTGCTCTTATGGTTGGTCTGTGTTTCCTACCTCCATGGTTTGTCTGTGTAGCTTGGTGTTTGTTTTCTGCTAAGCTCTAGACGTCAAACAAGTTCACATAAAAGATAGATTGGCCTTACGTTTCGATCCTAGAAGAATCTTTCTCTTAGCCTTTGAGAAATATTATTCTAGGGTCCAAACTTTAGGCCCTCCTAACTTTGATCAATTTTCAGTTCACTCCAGTTGGCAAGCAGTTTGTAGCAGTAGGCCTATAGGCCCCTTAGTACGATTTCAAGTTAGCATAGGGGCCTAAACGACACAAAGAACTTCGTATTTCTTAACACATTTTTTTCTCTTTCTTTTAATACTGGCACCAATTAACCATTACATCCACGCTCTCCGCATCTATTGAACAGTGTGCCAACATTCAATGAAATGCCGCCATCATGTGCTCAGATTACCCCCGTGATGAGATCCCCCTCCCTGTGCACATAAGTTTTCTTCCCGACCATACGCGGACATGCGCATTTCTCCCATACCGAGGTTAAACACGGGGTAGTCTGAGCACGTCACATTGAGCCTCCTTTATCCAGTCGAGGACTGTATGCTAATTAATGTCACCCAGCCATGCCGTCTTTCATTGTATCACCATTTTCCTCCATGGTCTCTCCAATTGAAACCAGCGTCAATTACCGTGCATTACTCACCCAATTAGCCGTTATCACGAAAGGAAATGCAGAATTTATAATAACACGTGGGGTAAGAACATCATCCCGAGAGATACGCATTGTCGCAATGCGCTCAAAAAGAAATGTTGGGTAAATACATTTAATTCAAGCTATATTCAGTAAAAGGTATGATATAACTTTGGTAATGATACAAATAATTTTCAATCTCAAAGCGTACTGTTTATAAAGATGGTATACCAGTAGGCTTAAAAGTCTTCCTGAGAAATATTTTCATCTGAAGTGCTGTCATCTTCGATAAAATTGTATCTGAAGACCTCTATGAACGCGCATAAAATCACTGTGCTAAACGAACAGTTTGTCATTATTTTGTCTTGACTTGGATGACGGATTGAGCTCAAAACTTTCACAGGTTTGTTATTTCGTGTATACGTTGAATTACACAAAGTATAAACACCGTCTGCAACTGTGAAGTCAATATTGTACCAATGCTATATCATACCTTTAGGGCCTACGCAGAGGGAAAAGGCACGAGCCCAACCGACCTCATCAAAATGTCGCATGCAGTTGACGCTTCGCAGAGCATCGCCAAAGAGATCCAGTTTGGACGTCAGATTCTAAAGTTGTAGGCCTACAAGAGTGGCATTAGAACTCGAGCATGCCCGTATATGCAAGCTGTCAACCATTTTATGAATTTTGTTCTGCCATCCAAACATGAAGGCCTACAGATAACCCGATCGAAGTTTGAGTCTGTAGGCCTACTAAAAAAAATAGGTTATAGTTTCTCCATGATATAAACCAAAGCATCGTCGATCATCTTTGTTGTTTGTTTCGTGAAGGTAGGCCTCCCTATATAACCGGACCATTATTTCGTTGGTGTCTACAAGAGAACAGGTCTAGGCCTACAAGAGATTTCTATATTGATAAAACCTCCCAGTGTATCATCAATTGACAGCGAAACATTCGCTCTTTTTTTCAAGAATACCACACATAATGAAATATGCGTATACCATTATATCATTCACCCCATTTGGGGGAGGGGAGGGGGATATTTATCTCCAATAAAAGTTGGTTAAAGTCGCTGTGCCTCGACTAGCGCTAGACTAGCGCTAGACAATGAAATTCCCCCATAGACACTGTATACGTCCTTATAAAATGTTGTTTACCCCTCTTTATGTAGACACCATGCGTTATACAAATACTGTTTACCTGTACCCCCATATTAATATTGCTTACTCCATAAATTGCATATACACCGTGCGTCCTTATGTTGTTTACCCATATATACACACCGGCCGTCCTTATAATTGTTGCTTACACCTTACCAGTTTTGTTTATAAGCAAACGGTTTACTTCACCTCCATGTCTCTTATTTATATTGCGAAGCCCTTCCTCCAGTGTTGTAGTCAAGGCCACAACCTCCGAGGCCGAGGCCAAGACCGAGGCCACAACCTCCGAGGCCGAGACCGAGGCCGAGGCCACAACGTCCGAGGCCAAGGCCGAGGCCGAGGCCACAACGTCCGAGGCCAAGGCCGAGGCCGAGGCCACAACGTCCGAGGCCAAGGCCGAGGCCGAGGCCGGCTACTAAACACGTAATAAACAAATAATCCACTAAATCAAGGTTAAAGGCAGTGTGCATGATTGGTCATTGTTGCAATTTTCACAAATGGGCGGATTTGCGGGTTAGTATTTTATAGGAAATATTGTTCCACTGACCTGTTCAAAGTTTTGCGTTCTTGGATGGCGAGAAAAACGAGAGAAAAACGGCGCTCGTTTTCAACCGTCGGGCGGATGATAGCCTTTAGTCAAGACGCGCGTGGCTACCTGGACACGTGACGCGCCCCGAATGCCAGCATGTACGTCCGGGGCGCGCCACCCGTCCGGGTAGCCACGCGCGCCTTGACTAAAGGCTACAGGGCAGTTTTACAACGATTGAAAACAATATAAATTTCCTCTTTTCTTGACAACGACAGCACACCTGGTGCTATCATTTCACACGATGATTGAGACTACTATTAACTTACAGGCTAGTAAGGTATTTCGTAATAATTAAGTAAAAACAAATTAGAGGATTACCTATACCAGTCGTGTACACAACCTTTAAGATTTTGTTGGATTTTTTTTTATTTTCAAGTCAATGGCAGGTTACTCAAAGGATATGTTTATTGCATTTCAAGAACATAAGGGTCTCCAGCATCTGTTGGGATAGCTTTGCACGGTGGGGCCTCATAATAATCCCTCCTCTGCTAAAAATGCGCTCCACTGGAGCACTGCTGGCTGGAACATAGTCTTGGGCCCAAGACCCTTGTGTTGTTATTTCGGAGGCGCCCGCGCGCCAGATTCACTAACGTTGTGTCCTCGAAATCCCGGCTTTGTAAGTGCGTTCTGGCTTCACGCATGCGTAGTTTACAAAATGCAGCCGAATCCGCAGCCGGTGTTTGTCAAACGTGCACGATTTTGGATCGCCACAAGGGTCTTGGATAAATTGGCAGGCAATTCTTAACTTTTTCTTTACTTTTCGACGATTCTCCCTCGCTTTTCCGAGGACTCCAATCAGTGACCGAGTTTGAGCCTTATCATAAATTATTCATTACGCGCAAATACATAGGACATGACGAGGCATCATGACCATTGATCTGCAGCCGCGCGCGTCACATGCGCGTGCACGCATGTCGGACATAAACCACGAATGTGATTGGTCAGAACACCATCGGGCGACGCTCACTGGATCCGTCTATTGTGCTCAAACTCGGTCGCTGATTGCATAATTACCGTCCATCATTATCACAGTCCACAGTCTGGTCGCGCCCCCGAAATGCCAACTTATCCAAGATTTTACTACAGATCCAAAATCTTATCGCGCTGCCTGTGCATTGCAACTGCGAAAGTACAAAAGTACAATAGTAACGTCTTGGAACCAATACTAGATGGAACAGAGAGGACAGTCTTTGCAAGGGCATGCAGTTATGGGTACATAGATTAGTAGACATGTGACAGGCTTCGCGTTGCGCGAGCACGCGTAACGGTCAACTTCACTGCCGGCCATTATGATTATCGCTTTAACGTTCACTCGTTCAGGGCCGAGTGGTGAACCAGGAACCAGTCTATAGCGGGAGTAGACTGATTATCTAACAAAAGAAGATTAGATGCTTCCTGAGTACGTGTAACACAATAGTGGCAGTTCATGGGGCGCGTGAAGTGCTGGACCAGGAACTACATGTAGTCTATTAGCGGGAGTAGACTGGTTCTACAAGAAGATGATACATATACATGTACGTACGTGAGTACGTGCAATCGGAGAGCTATATATAGCTCCATGGTGCAATAATGCAAATACCAGTTCATTAATTCGTGCGTATCTGCTTGAACTTTATTTTGTTTCACGGAACTCACTGTGGCAGCTTCTCGAAAGTTTGATGAGGTAAACAATTTAAATTAATTAAAACAGAAAACACATCTGAATTGGTAGGAAAATTGGTCAAAGTGGGCGGCCTCGAGCCGGCCTCGACCAGATCTTCGAGTCCGGAACGCTCCGAGGCCGAGGCCGAGGCCGAGGCCTTGCACTCCGAGGCCAAGGCCGAGGCCGAGGCCATAAAAATCGGCGTCGAGGCCGGCCTCGAGGCCGAGGCCGGTCTCGAGACCTCCAACACTGCCTTCCTCTTTATCTTTTCCCTAGAGTCGCATCTAGTTTTGAATAAGTAAAACGCTACAGACATCAGGAGAATATACGGGAATCAACATGCACAGAACACATTCGTAGCACCATTACAAAACAGTATTTAATCAGTCTTTCTTTTCTGATAGTCATCTATACTATTATAATTGTGAGTTCAGACATGAGGTATTATAAAGTCACGTTATAGCACAGAGTACCCCTATTTTCTGCCGTATACACACTTTTCCAAATTTATGACATGTCTTGTCCGTGCTCCAACCAGAATTTACTGGTAACGTTTATGTGTGCGTGTTTTTAACGAGATAAAAGTGACAGGTCTGACTGGATACTATGAGCTGTTATTGTTTTTTTTCTTACTTGCATTAATTCCTGCCTCTTGTATCTTTGACTCTTTGTTTTCTCTTTGTAGCTCCATATACCTCGAGTGGCTTTTAGCCTTGTTTGGGGCGAACTTGCATAAAAACGTTTTTTTTAATTAGAAAGAGCATACATGTATTTGGATTTTTAATTTCGATACATGTATACCGGTATCACTCAGTTTGACATCCTGATGAATATGGATATTAGGGCCTATGTGGGTAAAAGCATTGACAATTCTTATTGATGTTCCACTGTGTCAGATTTGTTAATGGGCCTGTAACTTTAGAAGCCGTTTGACGACTTGTGACCCATTTTGTTGGGTTGGGTCCCATATTCAATTCAAATTGAACAATGTTCGTATAGACCAATCATTGCAAACAAGTGCACTTTTATTTTCAACAATTCAGACTCAGACGGTACGGTATTTTGTATTCATTTGTTTACAACATAAATACATGTCCGTTTCCACCGAGCACGGACCTTACATCTTGGAAGTACACGTCCAGTTATTTTCCTTTTGCACCCTTTTCAAACCATTGCAACAAAACAAAATAAATGCACGTGGCCGCCACGTATAAGGAAGTACATCGAATTCTATATCAATTCCCCCCTTCCACACAACGTGGAAACTCTTCTATAGTACTTGAATTACACCTCAGAATAACGTGCCACTTGGCTCACATGCAAAAGCCGTTCCTTGTGCTTACATCAGGCCGTCTTTTTGTGACTTCACGATTAAAAAGAAAGTCCTTCAATGAATATTTCTGAACTGTTATTTTTACTCTATAGTATTTACACTGTGCACGACTGAGATTAAGTGTCACGTACACGTACACGTTTTAAAAATTGTTTTTAGTATAAAGAGTTTGTTTTTTCTTATACTAACTTACACGTAATGTATAAATTACATGATAGTTGCAGACGATTACATACTTCCCGCACACAAAAATGGCGGGGATCACAAGACCGACAGTGTTAAGGAATAACAGTTAGATAGTAATGACAGATCATAAACAATTTGTGTGTATACAATTCAGTATAGAATTGCCTGTCATCTAGTTACACAGTAGGCCTATTATTTCTTACACCTCTCTCTTTAAGAATCACCACGTTTACAACCTCTCCTCACCCTATAACTTCCTTTTCGTTTTATACAGCGACCTTGTTCTTGCAGTGTGCGCACTCACAAATGAGGGCGTCACACACTTTCGAAGTTTTTTATTCAATAAATACACCGTATAAATAACTTATGTATAAAAATATCATCATAAAAATATATCCTCGGATGTCATATCATAAATATTACATAAGCACGCGGACCGAGCACTTAGTGGGATGCCGTACACATGGGCGACAATGACAACTAAAAACGTGTAGTTGGGTGAGTAGCGTCCAAAAGTCCCCTAACCAAAGTAGTCCAAATGTAGTTTTTCTCTCCTTTCACGCCAGAAATACGTTCGTGGTTTTAATAGGTTCTATATACTGCAAAAGCTGGGTATTAAATTAATACCATGTTGCATCTATATGGAACGAGTAGTTCAATATAAATACTACACGGGGGTTTGTAGTGTAAATATCTCTCCCCTATAATGCTCAACCATGAATGGATTTTGTTTTGGGGAAGACTTTCGGCGGGCTTAAAATAATACTTAGGCCTATACATATACCGTTTGTTCAGGAAACATTGAATAACTTACGGGATTTTATTATACATTTTCTACGTTAATACAAGGCGTATCAACATGTTACCACGATTTAATAGGCCTACTCTTTAAAGTCCTAGAAGTTAAAATCCACTCGAACAAATTGAAACAATGGGCAACCGTGAATTTCAGACGAGAGAAACCAACAATGTCCAACCCAAAAGGAAGCTACATTTAAAGCGGACGCTGGAAGCCAGTCTAATGTGCTGGTTGTTACCACGACGAATTTGTATTCAAATAATTGGGCACGACATGTTTGAGGGGTTTTTCGAAACCCTGGCTTCGTCTCGCCTTCGGCTTCGTCTCCGATTTCTGAATAACTGAGAGGCAAACCAAATGGAATTATTCTAATTTTTGCTTTCATAATCAACCGAATTAATATTCCTGAAGCAGAACATGCACCATCATTTAAAATATTTCCATTTGGTTTGTTTCTCAGTTATTCAGAAGTCGGGACGAAGCCGAAGCCGGAGACGAAGCCAGGGTTTCGAAAACCGCACGAGCTATAGTATGAATGTATATTAGCCATGTGATTCAAATTGGGAACGTTGTTGTAACGAGCCTTTAGCAAGTATGTGCATAGTTTGTCCCATGCTGCTTGGCACGAAACTTCGCTAAACATATGAAATCTTGCTTAGCAGGAACAGGTTAGCATCTCAAATTGCATGTGATGTATAATATAACTTGTGACTGGTTCGCAGCTTATTTTGTTCAGCAGAAAAAAATCTAACCAATATTTTGTGCTAAGCAGTTCCGTGACATTGGGTCCAGTACATAGCGCAGACTCGTGACATCATTGCATCTTCAGATGGTGTCATGTACAATGTACGTTATGATCCATCAGGCAGGTCCTAGAACCCGTGGTTCAATCACAGAGCTTGCCCAGTGAGCCAATGAGATGCGAAGGTCTGTATCATAGCTCGCTGCTGATTGGCCAGAGTAATACAAAAATGAACTAAACACACCTGTCGCGTCGTTTCAGGATGTGGACTCACTCACTCATGATTTGTTAGGGACCGTCCACTGATTCGTTATAATACCCAGGACCAAACCTAGTGGATGATGATGATTGGGAGTTAGGACCAGGGCACGCATCAGTGCGTAACGGCTACTTGTCTGTGGAAAGAAAATCCTTAATCTTGGCGAGCATGAGCCGTGTTTCTACACGCTCGGCTGGCACCATTCAGGCCTAACCAGGTGTGTCGGCAAAAGGTTGAGTGATGTGTGCAAACTTGTGAATCTCCCAAGTGTAAGGGTGATTGACAGGGGGTCGAGATGGACAAACCAACGGGTGCACTTTTCCCTTTGAAACCATGTATAAAGGATACAGCCTCACTGCAAACTGGATACCCCATTGACCAAACGGCTAGGCTTCTTGCTGGCAGGATAAAATGCTCAGCTATACAGGCCTGTCTGAGAGGAAACGGGAATGTCGAAATTCCTATCACTTTATTCCACACTTGCTTTGTAACACACTAGCAATAAATCTGATTGGGTGAGGTTCTGATGTATGTTTACCGAAGCACAAACGTCACTATGATCGAACCAGTCGTGGTCAAAATGCAATCTTTTGCCATTTTTGATCAATTTATCTTTTCCACAAAAATTATTTGTTTCCACCCACTGTCCCTGTTTTGAGCGGGAAATTTTCATTGCCTAAACACAGATTAGACGTGACGTGTGGTGGGTGACTTTACTAGGGCAAGGATTGCGGCTTAAATCGTGGGATAATCCATCCGATTTCCCGGAAAATCTCACTCCACGTTGGCGCATATGAAGCATGATATGGGGGAAAAGGGACCCCCCCCCCCCCTCTTTTGTGTTGGTCATTGTGTTCCCGGAATCTCAGGAATTCTATTCAGAAATCTAGGGGGGTGTGTTAGATAACAATAATCTGGAGTGTGCTTAGGGTATAGGGATAAAAGGGGGGTACCCTTTTCCCCCCATATCGTGCAGGGTATCCGGCCTTATTAGTCAACAATAGAACTCAAAAGCTACTGCTGGTAAAGCCTATATGGCTTTCTGATTTGAAGAAAAAGACAAAATCTGAACAAAAAGCTGCATTTTCAGCAGCCAAGTTTCTTTAAACCTTCCGGTCGCTCAGAGAATTTGAAGCAGGGCCGTCATATCATTGAGAAGCGTATCAGAAGTGAACTAAGTTCCCAGTTTGTATTGAATAAAATTGATGAAACGAGGAATTTCGTACACCACTGTTCTAACCCTCGTTGTGCGAAATTCGTCTAAACTTCTCTTAACGAAGAAGTGTAGAACAGTGTTGAAGATGACACATTTTCAAAGCTCCCAAACACCTGTACAACGCCCTATAGTACTTATTTACCGAATATTATCGCCTCGGGGAAAATAGTTGAGACTATAATGAATTTGTTTTGTTCAGTCCATTATACCGCGCCCCTTCCTTCTGGCTTTTGTTTACAGTATTTTATGTGGAGTCCTATTACTAAGCAGAAGATTAACATCGTTGTCTAAGAGTAATACGTTTACGTAATGTTTTTAAACACATTTTGCACAGAAGAAATTGTTAAATATTTTTGTTTCACTATCAATATGATACACTATTTTGTTCGTTTACATTTAAAAAATGACAAAAGCTTATTCATATCATGAACGCTCGTCTATGGGGAATACTTTTTGCTCTTTATATACACATATATTTATTTAACTTTGAGACGAGCTTCTCGTGGGAGATTCATACGTGGTTAGGCACAACAAGAGATGTCCAAGCAAGCGTGTCTCTTTGGTCTGTGCCCGCCCGGCAGTGACGTCTTAAGACGGCGAAGTCCGTTACTCATCTGGTTGTTCCACCTCTCTGATGACGAGTACAACATTTTAATCGGGCGAGTTCACGAGACTCTCAGGACAGCGTTCTCGACAGAGAAGCATAATCTCTCCCACACCACGAGGTATACACTATGTGTCATTTTATTCCCGTCGTTCCGCAGAGTGTCTCGACTCGCTGGTCTGTTACAAACCACCTCGTCCTTTGTTTTTGTAATGATCATCTGGTTTCGTCCCAGTTCACGGTTTCCAGGAGGAACTGCGCCATGACGTGCCGATTCCTGGTCCTGTTGCCCAACCTAGGCTGGCCGTTCGTGCTCAATCCGATATACCACTTCCTCTTACCGGAATGCTCCACGGACGAGAACACTGCGTAGAAGGACGGGAGGAATCTCTCCTTGAAGACACACTCACTCACTGGCTGCGGCTGTGTTTGTTTAGAGGTAGAGAAAAGAGAAAGTTACAAGCGCTTTCAACAAAATCTTCAACAAAGCGCTTTCATCATTAGAGAGGTTTCGTTAGCGCACGGTTAGAGAAACGACTACGTTTAGTTCCCGTTACCTTATCAGTTCCCGTTACCTCATGCGCTTCTTTGACGTTTTCCTCACTCATCCTAAACATAATCATTTTGTTTACACGGATGGCGGTCGCAATACATGTAAGTAATAAACAAACAAAACCAACGAATTTGTTTTTACAAATTTTCGTTGCGTATCGTTTAGAGCTAATCGTTGGCGTGCGCACCGTGTGCTAACGAAACCTCTCTATTGTCACCACTGTCACTACTGTTACCGTCGCTGTCATCATTACCATTAACATCGCAGTCGTAATCGCTAACAACGCGATCGCCTTTGTCATCGCCTTGATCCCCATCACCACTGTATAGGCCTACTGACTGCCGCCAACATCCTTATTGTCGCCACCGTCATCGTCTTTTGTCGTCGTCGTCGTCACCATACCACCCATCATCACCACTATCGCTATCTTAACCACCACCACATGTCACTATCTTAAATATCATCACCATCACCATCACCGTCATCACACTCTTAAAAACGGTAGACAGATTTAACTGAATGCACCCAACTGATTGTAGTTGTATGTGTAGTAAGATGGGGCAAGTTTGACTGCAGTCAAATCTGGACTATCGTACGTTGAGTGTATTTTTTTGGTTTTTTCTTTTGCTGTTTTGGTTTAGAGTGCACGATCTTCATTGTGATCCAAAAAATAAAGAATGTGTACCGGTATAGTATCCTCGTACTTCAGAACAAACATTGCAAGTACAGCTGTCAATAGTTCACACCACAGTACCGGTACTTAAAGAGAAAATATGAAAGCTTTCAGCTTACCCGTGGATAGAGCTTGCCGTGCCTGTTCATACAGACGTACATTTCACTTAGCACGCCCTTGATCTTGACTTGACCAAAGTTTGTTGTCGTTATCCTCAAGTGAGCTGAAAAGAAACAATAGCAACGTGAAAGTTTAATGAGTGATCGAGATATCAAAACAATATTTAAGGTTTATCTCGGAAGTCGGCCAAGCGAGGTGACTCTATTTGTAATTTTCATTTAAAGCAAGTTAATTTGGAGTAAACTCAATGAAGCCTATTTATAAACAAATACAATTGACATTCCGCGGTCAAATCGCGTGAATGCAGCTTGTGAAATATTGTCCTATCACATTCGAAGCGGAACGTGCAATATCTAAGACAAAACTAACTGCACAAATATTCCAAAGGGTTGCCTAAGGGGCGTGGTTAGTTCCCAAACGGCGACAGCTCAACTGATAGCCTACCGTTACAAACAAATAAATCAAATTAGGGGGAACGGATGCTTTTAGAAGGTAAACGACAACGCAACAGTTTACAGTCGTGCTTTGATGCAATCAGTGTCATCTCTCCCCCTTGTAAAAGCAGATCAAATCATGATCAAAACCATGAAACGGCGACGAACACCAGAAGACGTTTGGCGCTGGCAACTTTCTCAAGTCATCGGGCGTCGAGTTTCTGAACCACGTACAAATGGATGAGCGACCTCAATTGGTGGGACACCACACCATTCGGGTAGCTAAACATTCGCTTACGATGTACCTACTGTAGGCTATGGTTCCATGGCATGAATCTGACTTTTTAACACTTTTGTATGCCCGCCATTTCGAAATTTTAAGCGCGAACTATGCAGCACTAACATCACACTTTTTGACCCGTAAGCACTATTTCGTCTAGGTCTTTTGGAATTCTGGATAGTGAAGTTACTACTGTAGTAAGGTGCAGAGCTCAAAGCAAAGAACATTGGGCTAGGGCACTTTCTAACCAAACTTGACGTTGGCAAACAGCATCCCGATTGGTACACTATACACGTACAATGTGATTTGTCTTTCTTCTGCTCTGCCGCTCCCATGACCCAGACAGACAGTCGTCATCTAGTCAAGAACACGAAAATGTCCTTTCCCATATTTTTCCCTTTCTTGGCGGGAATAAGACACCATTTGGTTTGCTCATCTCTCGGCTCGGTGTGTCATCTTACTTGTAAATAATAGCGCAGACGAGATGGGAGCGCCGGACTGCCGCGCGTATAGAGCAACCTACGCCGTCGCCATTAGTACGTAGACTTCACGGTAACTTTTTATGTCAACGCCTTGGTACCAAACACTGACTAGTCTAGCAACGGACTGTTTAGTCTGTTTTTTTTCCCATAGCAATGTAAATGACAGAGTGATCGAAGGTGGCGTCAGTGATGTTTTTCTTCACTTATTAGCTCCTATACGGAGTTCCCGTATTCTCGCCAAATCTTCTTTGGGTTTGAGGTCAACTTGCCCACTCTCCTCAAATTGTTGAAAATAAAGCAACGATTGTGATCGTCAGTTTTTCCAGGATTGCTGGTCAATTGGTGGCACTAGGCCTACATAGTTCAGAGCGTGATGACATTTATAGTTCAGTAAAAAACACAACGATTCAGTGGTCCTTGAATATAACAAAATAACCCGCTGTTTTCAGTTCTAGCATAGACGACCCCATCCATACACCGGATAGTTGTCTTTTGATATGACACCAGTCAGATCATGTCAAATGTTTCAGCTGTTAGTGTTAGCCTTAGTACAAATTCGAAGCAGCATTGTCATTCTCAGTAGCATTAGATGTAATTACTATGTACATTTTGGAAATGTCAAGGCTGTTTCATGTTTCTCGCTGCATGTAGTGGTTATCAGTGGGGACAAATTCCGCACGGTTTGAATGTGACTATCGAACTACAACATGCCTGCGTTAACCCAATGAAATGAGAGCGTATTTAACACTAGATAAAACAAGTTGAAGGATTGAAGGAATGTCTTTTCTCAGACGGTTTAAAGGAACAGATTGCCTTCGACGCGGAAAAACCTAAAATTGCTCCAGTTGGAAAGATCGTTAAAAAGTATAATGTACACGACCATCCCTTGAAAATGCGTCGTTTGTCTGGAAATCGTTGACGACATCAGGGCTACGGATACTATTTGGCTTCCAACGGTCCGACTTTTCCCAACCAAACTTTCGTCCTCGAAAGTAGTTAGTAACTATGGCAATTTTACGACGAACGTTTTTTGTTGCTCAAACGGGCGTCTCCATGGGAGTGTATTCCCTTAAAAGTTCAAAGAGGCTCGTTATGTCTTGACTTGAGATTTGTCTTGAGAGTGCTTTTGTGCTGCGATGGAATGGGCGTCCAAGTTGTTGTTAATTTAATTAAGGGAGGGGTTGGCCGCCTTGCATACCGAGACATCCAGGGCGGAGGGCCGTTCACCCACGTTCCAACTCCTCAGTCAGGTGCATCCCAGCCCCGGCTCGACAGCTAGATCAATTCCCCAGCTCCATCCAACCCACCCACCCTCGCCAGCCTATCAGCCTCAATACATTGCCCAACCCTTTGAACTCCGTTGTGTACTCCATCTCCCGACTTGCCAAAACATTCGTGGATTCCGAGGGACCGACCCCGTCTGGGTTAGGTCTGATGAGCGTGCATGGGGGGTTGGCTGGGCCTCAGAAATGGGTCAGAGAGTATGGTATGCCGCGCTATAAAGCGGACATGGAAGTGGAATCACTGTAATCATGATCCGACAGCGAGCGCAGCGGCGTATGGTGACAGCGCGTCCCCATGTCTGAGAATCGCGGGCCAAGCGCGTCGGTGGTGGCCCTAATTACTGATACACTGATGACGGGTTAAAAGGTGTTATTTTTTATTCAATCTACAACCACAAATTGTCCAGCTTGTCATATTTTGCCAGAAGAATTGGCACTTTCAGAAATGCCGCATAAAGCAGAAAGTTGCAATGTTTGTTGAAACATTGAGCGAAGAACAGAAGCAGATAAAAGGGACAGCTGTTTGAAATGTTGCCCCTGAATTGAACAAAACGTCTGCATTGAATTGAGGGAAGTCTCGTCCATCCGTTGCAATAACTTCAGACCAATGAACGGTAAACTCGATGACTCACAGCCCGAAGTCATCACCGAGCGTTGAAGTGATCGGTTAAGGCGTTGTTCAACGTGGCCCACCGACAGCTTTAATTTAAGGGCCGCCAGTGCCCCATCGTTGGTTTAGTTCCTGAAGAGATTGGCCTGATTATTCACCTCTCGGGCCTACATTATTCCACCCATCCCATCGTTGCATTCAACCACGCTATTCACCAAGTCTCAGTGGCGCATCCAGCGGGGGGGGGGGGGGGGGGGATTTTTCCCCCTAGCGGCATTTGAGCCGTCATAAAAAACAAACAAAAAGAAATAGTGTTTTAAAGACGATTTTAAGACGTGTCCAACCAATTGCATTGGTTGGACACATATCTACTAATCCTACCAATATACTGGTTGTTTTTAACCAATCCGTTTTTAGAGTGTACCTCTTCTCATATGAAAAGGGGAGCCGGCCGCTCAAGTACCTCGATTGACGTCAAATTCTACGCGCCGGCGCTCCCCTAGACGAGAGTGATCCGACAATAACTTGTTTCTCGGGCCAAAGGGGTTGTGGCGGTGAGTGTACAATGATTACGCAGGATTACCGGCACGAAGCAAAGGCCATTCTGTCAACATAGCGAATAAGTCATTTTGATGAAGACACCGTAAACAAATAATAATAATTCAGCTCTCTATTCTGACGCAAGGGCACGGCGCGGCATCGTTTGAATTGCGTGGGCTTTGTTATGTTCCGAAGGAGAAATACAGGAACAATAGGTATTGAAAGTGTATAGCGTACACGTGCATAGGAGGTCACCTGAACTCATCCCTTGAATGTAAAATAGCACAATTATGACTTTAAAAAAGCTTAGATTTTAAGAGATGAAGTCCTAAATTCCCAAATACCCGAATAATTATGGTCATTAAGAATGCATTTTATTTTCAACACAGGAAAACTGTGGTTTTTGCTCAATATGGCATAGACCAAAGAACATGACTATATAGATACCACGTATCAATCTTTCGTATGACTTCGTTTTGGCCCTTCATGCACCCGGGTGTGGAAGCCCACTCGAGGAGCGCCTTTACGATCCCCAGGGGCCCCACTTGAAATTAATGAATTGTCTCCAACGGCTGTCGACCCCATGGACTAAAAGGCCATGTCAGGGGTTCGCACATCAATTAGGCAAACTCGCCCTCCAAACGTCTGTCGGAGTGCACTCAATTGGGTTATTAATAGTTGGGACTTGTGTGCATTGGAAACCGCGCACCGACACACACGTGCAGTTTTTGTTTCTGGTGACGTCGCCTTGGCATGTCACGTTTTATGTCAAACCGGCGTAAGTAAAGCGTGACACAATATTTCTTTCGAATGAAGACTGGTATTTATTGTTCTGCTTCTTTTTCTTCTTCCCAGTCGGCAAGGTAAAGAAACAAGGGACCTTGTTGTATTACTACAACCACGCCGTTTGATCACAACCACGCCGTTTGATCGTCGGTTCCCTTTCCACTTCCTTGCTCAAAGAAGTTAGCGAATCAAGAGAAGGGGTGAACAGTCGGTGGTGTAAATAACTACAGGGGCTATATCACCGGGCACTCAACCGGCCCTTAATTACGAACACTTTAATTAAGGATTCGCCTTTTCTGCCAACAAGTTTTATTTCGCGACAAATAAACTCCCTTCTTTTTTCATTGAATCGAGAGTTGAGACCGACAGAACCAAAACAGTTGTTGGCCAGCACTTTAGATGTTTTTCTTCCTCGCTACACAATCGCTACGGTACCCATCCTACTTTTTAAGTTGCTATCTACTGGTTGGAAAGATGAACACGAAGTTCATACCGATATTTAAAAGAACGAGCAATTTGGATCATTTAACTTTGTAGCACAGCGTGGTTAAAATGACCCTTCTGCAAATGCACAAGTGACCACGGTTATATACTTTTTCGTATCGCAGCCTGAGCGATAATTTGCGGAAGAAGTCGGCAAATGAGCCAAGCGTCTGTCGTGCTGTTGAACGACGGGAGGCGGTTCGGTCGCGGCAGAACCGGGGCAGAATGGCCCTCTTGCCTGTTACTCATTCCACACACGTTGACGCACGTTCATCTCGCAAAATGGGTATGGGCAGAGGAAGGAAGTTTCCATCATCCTGGTGTATATATACTCTTCCTTCTTCAGTAAAAGTAAAACCGTGTTAAACAGTCCATCTTAATCCCAAAAGCTATACGCTTTCAAGGACAGTTTGGCATCATTTCTAAAGTGACAGTTGACAGTACCTTTATTGCAAATGGCAGTTGAAAGCCACGTTAATACACACGCGCTAATGCATGATGCAGCTTTCAAAATCGGTTTTATAGGCCTATTACAAAATTAACCGGTTTTATATTAAAAATACTTAATTTAGAAAAAAAAGTATTGTTAGATACTTACTATATGCGTCGAATTTATCATGGGTCCCATTGATTGTTTCATTGTCATAGATCGCCAGCCAATAACCAGTTCTGCTGTACAACTGCTTGGTGTCGCCCAATTGCATTCCATGTCCAAAATTCCTGCTGCCGTGGCTGCTGCTCATTCGCCGCACCCTCGTGGATATTCTGTTGTCCTCCTCAGACGTTTGTACCGTGCTGAGGACCTCACCAAAGTTACTATTTTCCACGGGATGCTGCTGCACCGAGGTCGACCGGCTCTTGTTGGCCGTCGACGCCGTCTTAATGTCCCACGACACCGCCTCTCTCGCCTCGGTGAGCTCAGTACTTTGCGTCGGAGGCATGTGGGTTTCGGTGACAAGTTGGTGTGGCGATGACATCATATCAGTGGCCGTGTTGAAAGTCGGTGTGGGCATACTCGACGATAGTGTTAAACACACAAGAAGCACCACGGTTCCTATCTGCACTGCTCTCCTGCTTGCTCTCTCAATCCAACTTTCCATCGCGTTGTTCATATTTCATGTACGGCCTAGTTAGCCAAGCGCTTCCCACTAGTGAAGCGCCTCGCAGAAACCTCTCTCTCTCTCTCTCTTGGACCCGCAGGCAATATCACACCGAACAAATCTCAACGGAGACACACTCCGGGCACAAGTTGTTACAGCGGTGCGTCACGCCAGAAAAGGAGAACAAAAGTTTCCTTCAGTCGTGGCAAAGCGTATGGTCCGATCGCCGCAATATTATCCGCACGTCACTATCGAGTAAAATAGATGCAGCACACAATGCGATAGATCACGGCATAGAGAAATAGAAAAGAGATGAATCCGCTTAGTAAGAGATGCACACTGTCGTCACGTACTTGGCGAACTTCTCGCTGGCCCAGCCAAGGATGCAGATAAACGCCTTGGGAGATTAAGCCTCTATATATGCACTTCGAACTCCGACATGTAAATAAGATGAGGTCATTATTATATCCCACTCCCGGTAGACTCGCCCGCCGGTCACGTGTCTGGCTCTCTCTCTTTCTCCTTCTTCCAGCTGAATAGCCTCCACACACACTGGTTGCAAAATCGCTGCGTGCACGCAACAGGCCCACAGGTGCGTCAGTCAGTCACCGCTTGCGGACGAGTGGAGTTCCGCCAGAAGCGTGGCGGCCAGCCGGTAAAATCTTGTCTCTGCAAGGAGAGATCACAAACAGAAAGCAATAGGAAACGGTTAACCGCACAGACACGTAATCACAGGCTATTAGTAATCAAGGCCCGCTTGTAATCTCCTACATTAAGTCAGTCACCACCATGCAGGGAGGCGAACACTTGACAAAGCGCATGCGTGAGCCGTGGTGACGTACCAGTAAATGTCTGGACCCCCTTCCTGTTTCCCGCCTACGAATCATTTGATAAAACAAAGGTATTTATACACATATTATGAAGGTTCCGCCGGAAGGTATAGTATTTTCCCTGTAATACCTATGATAATGATATACTGCCGAACTTTAAGTGGCTGGTTACTATACTTTGCACCCGAGCACGGTAACGTGAATATTCAGACCACCCCCATGCATGCATTGTGCTGAAGTGATTGGCTATTTGGTGTCACCGTCACAGATTATACACACAACTGATTAATTATGAAGTACTCTCAGTATGTCATGTATGTACATGCAGAAAACGTGGATGGAATTGATAAGACTCCAATTTAGGTCGATGCGAATCAAGTAATGCAGCACTGATGGTCATTAAAGTGAAATAATGATGTTTTGGTCCATCGTTCACTGATTTAATATAAAATGTATATCTGCATGCCGGGTAACAAAGGGGGCCATAGTTCCAATTTTGTTGGATGTAAATGCGACGTGTATCTTTGTTTATATTTAACCTTTTTATCAAATTGAAAGTGAATATTTTCATCGTCTAGTATGATGGGGCCGTGGCGGCTCAAAGTGCATAAGAGTCTGTTTTTAGTGGGGCGGTGAAAGGAAAGTAATTTGCATCGAAACCAAAGATTTTCGGAAAAGATCCAATTCCAAGTTGTATTTTTTAGTTTTTTAGGTTGGTCGAGTGTTTTTAGGTTGGTCGAAAATTAAATTTTGCAACTTTTTGGGGTATTGCTCATCTCTTGCCAAACATTAACTAAATTAATTCTGGTTGCGGATCATTTTTGGGACACTTTAAGCACAATATTTTGCACTGCACAAAGTCTCGCATACTAAAAATATTTTGCATACCAAAACTGCCAGTATGATTCTCAAGCAAAAAGATAGCTGAATACCAGTCTCAATCAATAAACATCACCTGGGAATTTGGTTGGTAATCCTGTTTTTACCGAGGGAAACTTTTCATGGTAATATACCATGCTAAGTATTATTTTTTCGCTAAGCAGCTCCATGAAATTGGCCCCAGCTGTGACCGGACCGAGAACGGTATGTACCAAACTGCGCCGGTGAAATTCCCTCCCCAGTCCCCCTCTTGTCTTTCCCCTCACGAACGATGATGACTCCCCTCGCGGAGTTCAGCGGGCTTCAGCAGGCTCCAGCCTCGCCACCGTGTTTATTGTGGTCGGTCCTTTTAACGATGGAAAAATATTCAGTCGGTTTGTTTATTTTGTATATTCGCCCCCCGGGAGACAGAAAATTGCAAGGCAAGGTCAAGACGGAATGCTGGGCAAGCCCTTCCTCTAACATCTGCCAGCAGCAGGAGGAAAAGGCCGCAAAATGCTCTTCAAAAAGTGCACCGGAACATTATCAGCTCTACGGTTATAGATGAAATTAAAAGAGAAAATGTCAATGTTAACTTATATTGATTTAGTTCAATGAATGCTGACTTAGGCCTGATGGATGACATCAAAGGGTGGCACAAGACCTGCTTAGCACAAAATACTGCGCAGCATTTTTTCCCTACTGAGCGAAAACAGGCTGAGAACCATGCAGTCAAAACCGATACACCTCAATGACATTTTTGGTTGGTAACCCGTTTTTGCTAAGCAATTATGCAAAATGCTGTGCTTATATCTCTACTTTGCTTGGAGTGAAAATTCACTCTATAACCTTAAAATTAGAGACAAACCGTTTCATAAATGTCCCTAGTTGAAGATGATGAATTGAACTCTTTACAGGAATTGAACAAGTACCCAAACAAATTTGGCAGATATATGCCTAGCTATAGGAAGAGCCTGTAGGTGCTATATACCATAATTCATCTTCGAACTTGATAGTCGATATTTGTCATGACTTAACGAAGAATAAATCCACGACCTTCACCCGATATAATTAATAAAACAAGTCTGGAAATCCGTTTCCGCTTACCAAGTCACGGAAATATTACCGGGTATTACAGCTAATTTTAATGTTTTAACTTTCATTTGTTTCATTTCGGAAATTCTTATTACGCATGTTTCCGCAGGCATTCCGAATCCGTGCCAAGATTTATTGCAAAGCCTACTGTTTTTACTATACCTCCGCTTCATCCCCCCGCCCCCAAAGTTGGGTCACATTATTGTTTTAAAGATGCAGGTGCTGTGACTGAAGGTTTTAGGGTCCCCCACAATGGCATGTAAAAAGTTTTGAACGAAAAAATATAGCCTTTACACTGTGTACTCTGTCTTCCTAAAATCATACGCTACGCGAGAACATTGATTTTTCAATCTGTAGTAGGCTATGCATTAATACCTCTGAAATTGGAGCGTCATGTGTAGCGTGAAATGTAGTCACTATGAAATACTGCTGTATTGCACACGCTGAGTAATCGATGACATCGATAATTGCGAGAGTGGCCGGTCACGTGAGAGGGTTTCACCAATCATAGGGAAAAGGAGTCGGATACTCATGGAGTCTGATATTCATGGGAGTCGGATATTCATATGACACCGGCCCCTGATCAAAAATTTGAAATTGATTCTGTTAGGCCAAGGCCTACTTAGTACTTATCGTCAGTCGATTACTTTGTTGACTGTCTTATTGGAAAGTTCTTCACTTATCTAATGCTAACAAATTAGCAGTTCAATTTTAAAACTGATTTTTCAAGGTGATAGACATAAAAAGCACAGTTTTAAATTGTAATTTAAATTCGGACACGGTAACTCAGGGTCCTTCCTGAACAAAGCAAAAGAAAGTTATAACTGACGCTACAAATCTTGAGCATTGGCGCCCTACCTCCAATCAAGTTCTAACCTTTGGCCATAGAATAAATAGAGGCAGTTTTTATCAAATACAAGCGAGTATGGAGATGTAAGCAGCAATTTTGCAACCATAGCGCTTCCTCTTGTACACATCTGTCCTGCTTACTTATACGCAAAGGAAGTATTAAAGTTTAATTGGGTTAGTTGCGCTACCCGGGGACAGAGCTTACCGGAACTTAGTTACGCATTATTTCTAAGAAAACGCGCAAAAAGTGTAAATAACCTTAGACCAAGATGAAATTGAAAACAATTATTGATGCAACTAGAGGCATGAGGTTGGTGTTTGTGGACAAACACAGGGCTGTTTCGTTTTGTTTTTTTAGTTTGGATGTGAAATGTGAATACAACAATTAAAGTTTGTCAAACAATCGCACTACTGCCACTTTTCTTTGTTAATTTTGAAATTAATTAAAGTTGTTTGTAATAGTGACATGTGATGACGTCATCATAAAGTCACATAAATTTTCATCTATAAACTTGCTGACCTACCTAGATATAACTTTTCAACTTAATCGGACTTGTACTTTTGTATATATATGGCTTCAAAAACTGGCTCTTTAAGATGACGTCACGTGACATGTGATGAAGTCATAATGTCATGTCAATTTTCATCTATAACCTGCAGACCTGCCTGGATATTACATTTCAACTTAATCGAACTTGTACTTTTGTTTATATGTGGCTTCAAAAACTGCCCCTTTAAGATGACGTCACGTAACATGTGATGACAACATGATAATGTCATGTCAATTTTCAACTATAGACCTATTGGGCTACCTAGATATTACTTTATAACTTAATTGGACTTGTACTTCTGTAGATATGGACCTTCAAAAACTGCCCCTTTAAGATGACGTCACGTGACATGTTCTGACTTATAATCATAACGTCATGTAAATTTTCATCTATAACACCCGGTGGCATACCTAGATATCACGTTCCAACTTAATCGGACTCGTACTTTTGTAGATATATGGCTTCGAAAAATGCCCCTTTAAGATGACGTCACGTGACATGTGATGACGTCATCATGACATAAAATTCGGCACACATTGTGAGCAGTTGCGGTAAGTGTCTGTCAAGTTTAAAAGTAGCCAAAGTGGCCGGTAAGAAAGAAAACCTTAACAAATGCTATGGGCAATAGTCTAGCGACTTGAAAAAAGACTACAAATCAACCCTTTTTATAAACAGCATGCACATTTGAGCCATGGTTATCTGCCCTTCCCAGAATTCCTTTGTGTTATATTGAATTTGGTCTAAATTTTGAAATGGCTGTTATTTCTTACTTGAGTGAGCCACGATCATGACATTTTGGAATTAGGGAGAGGAAAATTCAATATATACATTTTTGTAATCGGATTGACCCTGACATGCGTTAAAAAAAAAACACATTTTTGATGACGTCATCATGACGTCACACAATTTTCGCCTTTTAGGGCATATCTTTGAGACATACCAAAGCTATCACAAAAAGAATTTTGAAAATATCTTGTTTTGTTCGCTAGATATATTGAAACAAATGTTACGATTTTCAAAATTCAAAAATTCATAAAAAATCACGTGATGACGTCATCATGACGTAAAAGTTCGGCACACATTCTGAGCAGTTGCTTTAAGTGTTTGCTAAGTTTAAAGACAATCGGCTGCATAAAAGTAGCCAAAGTGCCGGTAAAAAGGAAAACGTGTACAAATGCTATGGGCAATAGTCTGAAAGAGAAAAAGAAAAAAAAAAGAAAAAAAAAAAAATCTTAACGAAAACAAAGGCTGTTTCGGAAAACTTCCGAAACAGCCAATTAAACCCACTGCAAAATAAACGGGGCAAATGGGCCGTTTATATTTTATTTACAATGATAGAACTTACGTGAAGAAAATAGAAAAGTTACATTTCGACGAGGCCCTAATAACCGCAACACTCAAACAAATACACAAAATAAGAATACCATAAAAATAAGAATAATATAAACAAATCCTTTGGACACACTTTTAACTCTGTAACAGACCAAAAACGAAAATATCAACTCTTAATAGCCCAAACAAAACACGGGGGATAATAATATTACTCACAATTCATGGAACAAATTCTTTTTGAATTTGAAACAAAATGTATTGCTCAGAATTTCAATTTGCAAAAACTGAAATTATAGCACGCAACCCCATTTTTAGTGAAAGCGTGTTCAAAAGTTGCCGTACGCAAAAAATAATGTCGTCTGCTCACTGAGCATTACCAAAGTTTGTTACCTTGACTTGAATCCTACTTCATACGCGTGAACCACGCACCGGTGAACTGACTAACTGCACGGCGCAGACGCATTGTCAATTTCCAAAATGGCGACCTCCTCGAACATTTTCAGGAGCCAGCTGATATGGACGAATTTACGTCCGTTTAGGCAGTTTACGAGCAAAACACCAAGCTTGACAACCACTGCAAATAGGTTCAGCCTTCTAGCACTCGGTGCATGCGGTTTTTGTGCTGCTGGTGGTGTGTTTTGGCTGAAATATCGTCGGCAAACTTGGCAAGTGGGAGTGTTTCCGTCAACAACAGTGCATGCATTGGAAGTACAACGTATGGTATGTAAGCCCATTCATTCAGCCGTTTATTGCCCCGTGTAGCGCGACCACATACTGCATAATTTTTCTATTCACCGTGACACTTCTGTGCAGTGTTAGCTGGAAAACTATTGTGGCCCTGTATTTTAAGTCAGTCTTGCCTGTCGCCATTCGAAACACTCCCTTTCTTTAGTTTGTGGGAAAAAAATAAAGACCTGAACGGAAGTGAAATCCTACCTAACCCTTAAACCAGGTCCCTTTCCATGTACAATTCATTCAGCACAAAAACATAGGTTTTATACAGAATAACAATGTACATTTGACTAGGCACACCTTTGCCCACAAAAAAATGTAGACAATTTTAATTGCAGCAGTTGAGCCTTGCATGTGAGAAAAATTACTGAAGTTGGGATTGGATTCAAGGGCTATGAAGTATTTGGAAACATGACATTATGTTTGTGTAAATAAAAATCACTGAATCAGCTAATTCACAGAAGTGACTCGCCTTTGTAGTCGTCATTTTCAAATGGCTCCCAAATAATAAAATGTACAAGTAAACACTAAATGCAGAATCATGCCACAAATGGTCTAGTTACTGCACAATCATTTCAACAATTTTCTCAGAATTTTCCTACAGCAAATGTCTTTAGTTGCTTCAAATTGACATGTCAAACATGTATCATGATTGTAGAATAAGTGATTAAGAAAGTAGGATTTAAAGAAATACATGTGAATTTTACTGTACTTTTGATGTCTTCTTTATGTAGCTTAACAACCACAAAACTCTTTCATTTGCATTCACAGCTCCCTCTATCAGACTGCATTGTTTGGTTCTCTATCAGATTAAGGAAAAGGGAACATGGCCTTTTTGCATGACCTTTGGCCTGTATTTGTTTTCATGATATGGAGTTTGCAGTGATGGAAATAGCTGGATTCGCATCGAAAAATGCGATACATTTTTCACGAAAAGCGAGACAAACTTAAAAACGATTAGTAATTGTTTGCGTATGAAAATTTCTCATATGCAGAACGACGGCTGACTTTCGACATCCCTACCATACCTGTGCGGTGACGATGGAAACTTTGAATGTAAAATAATAATAAATCGGACTCGACCACCTTGCCATAACATGCAGATCGTTTTTATCCGATCTGTTCGATTGTTTGGCAAACACACTGGCGCAATCTCACCCCCAGTAGGTCTTCGGTTTCTTTCAATGGTTTTGCGCTCTAGGGACTAGTTTGGGAAACGAGGTTGCTGCAGTTTTGTGTTGAGATTAGTACGTGTAGTTCGGTACAGTACTATGTGGGCGCAGACGTTCACAAACCCCATACACTTTACGGTGCACTGTGCCGTGTTCGTTATGCCGACATGAACTATATGCTCCATGGTGACACAATCACGTTTGACGCACGTACATGTATGCTGCATACTGTACAGGCGATGCATGTACAATGTATTTATAAAATGTCGAAAATACTGTCAAATTTCGCCGTTGGAAAATGATAGAAACATATGCCATGGTTGAAACGAGGATCAGTCAAAGGAGATCATCCTTTATTGTGCTCTTTGCAGATCACAAGAAGCCAAAATTAAAGCTGTGCGGAATTTTTGTATTCTTTCGTGAGGGGAATTCATCGAATAGATCCAATCGCGTTATTCGCTGATAATTATTGCATGCAGCGCTCAGTATGCGTCAAGATCAAGGAATGTTCCTGGAACTCTTGACAATATTTCCAAAACAACCCCAGTTGGGCTTTTGCAATATTCAACTTCAGGGGCTGAAATGGAAATGGTACGCAACTAGTGAAAAATCCACTTGCGAAATAAGGACTCTCTGTATTTATCCTCGTTTTTAGGCCAAGTAAAAAAATAAACACCACCAGTTGATCGTCCCGGCATTCCTTTTTGAAGCCAAATATTTAAACATTTGTTTTTCCTCTCCAAAAAAGCTAGACTTTTCATGAATTTCGCTTTATCTTGGCACCATTCTTTCGATGATCGATTTCATTTCCTGATATTTTAGACTTCTACAAAGCTAGCGAGGGTGGTATATATATATAGTAACTAATAAAAAACCTTGTAGTAATTTCGAACTAAAAATTTGGCGAACATTTTGAATTTAAATGCTTGGTGGCCATCTTAAAAAAAAAAAAAATAAAGGCCCTCATCTTCCTCTTTTAAAAAAACTCAGCTGATCAACTAGTGTTCTTTTTTACTTGGCGTTAATGTGTAAACATTTGCAACTGTCAAATTATCTGTTTTTTTTATCCAACACAGATTACACTCAAAATCAGAACCATGGTGTAATTTGTTAATTTTTTTAATAACAAGAATGCTTTGCTTTAATATCTTTGACACACCCATCAATCAATATTAAAAGTTTGATAAAATGATTCATATAATAACATTGAGTTTGTCGCGGTTTTTCTTTTGCTAGTCAATTTTTTCACATTGCTAATCAAATGACAATAATGATTAGCATAATTTGCTAATCAATTTTGTTTTCTCATTTCCATCACTGGTTTGACTGCTAAATTTACAAAGTAGCTGCTAAATAGCATCTAAATTTCACGTGCTTGTACCCAAGATTTCTGCATAATGCAGCACATATACATGTATGCACTGTATATACATGTATGCTGGGTTGACCATCGCTCAGTTACTGGTCAAATTCGCCGGGGTGTGCAATAAACTGAGTTTGGTGAAATGGTTGGAAGCTGGGTTGAACAATTGACTCAACTCAGTCAACCCATGGAGTTGGTCAACCCATTGAGTTGGTCAACCCCAGATTTACCCCAGGTTGAGTTCAACCTGGCTGACAGTTGTGGCTTGGAATCTGCTAGACCAATGACTTGTTAACCAGTCCAGTGTGAATTTCAAGCCTTGCATACAGTTTTTATGCTTAAAAATCAGAATCCATACTTGTGTCTTTCCAATGGCAAATGATCAATACATGTACATGTTGATCACATTGTATGTGATTTTACATTGACTGTAGTGACTGTGTCACTTGTCTGACATAAAACATATCCAGGTTGATAAAATGTTTTGAACCGAGGGAATACTGCATGCAGTAGCCTACAGTAGATTGTTTTTAGCAACTGTGCATGTACATTGCAACAATGTGATAAAAGCTAAAACTAGTGACACAAGGTTGGCATTGAGTATTGATCAGTGTATCGCAGTACAAGTTTTGAGACCACAATAGACCAATGTTCCATGCAGTACAGATGTTCAACTTGAGGCATACCTATAATCACTTCAGACACTATTTTTTGATGGGTTCGCCTAATAATATTCAACATAAATAAGAATACCTACCATTTAATTATAAATACGATTTAGGCAATCAGACATTTAAGAGAACATGCTCCGTCCAATTATGATTTTGTAGCTTACAAAATCCTTACCTGACAAATTCCTGAGTAAATTTGTAAACACTGGAGCTCTGGCATGTCAGCAGTACCTTGCTTAAAAGTTACAATGAACTTTGTTATGGTATTTTCAGGACAGGTTACGTTACACTATATCCAGAAATAGTTCATTTGTTGTTGCATCATAACTTATCGCTGTCAAACTAAGAAATGATCTCATCTGAACCCACGTTTGCCTTCAAACATTTTGACATCTCCTAGTCCAAAGTGCAGTTTTTAGTCGGGTTTCAAAATTAATCAAAATCATCCGCATGCAAACTTTTCATTCTTTTGTGTACTGTACAAGTCAAAAATACTTTCGCATTCCACTGGAAAAAGGTCGTGGTTCATTGCAGTGTTGACATTGTATTTACCCACTGTGCTTTTGTAAAAAAGAAAAAAAAAACAGAAATGAAAGCAATAGTATACCTATGTCCATACATGTATGCATGCCTAAAATGTATGCCTTATGCAATTTGTTCCAAATACCCAAGCAGTCACGAGCTAAGCATTCCTTTGATTCAAACCACCAAGTTTCTTATTTGGAGGGATTACTTTTAAATTGCTGTGCACAATGGTAACATTAAGAGTACAGTTAAACGTGTATCGACCTCCAAACTCGGACGTCCTATTGTTCCCTCTTTTGTATGTACTTAAACTTTTTCGGAAGACTCCCATAGGTTCTGTACACGATCTCAATCGCAGACGTATTATGGGAATCGTGGACGATATTGTTCCCTCTGTTATACATCCACGTTTGTTTGGGAGAACAAACACATTGGTACATGTAGACAATAACACCACAATGCAAACAGCAGTGGTTGTTAAGTGCCCCTGCAGGAAAACAACTCCATCCATCCACAGTATTTGTGCACAATCAAATTATTGGGAAATGCATGCAAAACCTGTGGCATTCACGTTAGAGCTCATATTGTAATTTGTGTCCTGTGTTTCAAGAAAATTAAGATAATTGTACCCATAAATTAGGATGAGGGTGCATTGAGTGGGGAAACCTTTTGATCTTTACACCTGTACAGTCACATTGATGTTGGTAGCCCAATTTGAACAACTACATGTACATGTATTGGCCTTTGGTAAAATACAATGTAGTACCCAGCGACAGCGTAGTGGTCAAATCGGTAATTGTGTAGGGTTTACAGGTACTAGGTACATGTACATACTGAGTGCACCTTCATGTTAGGGCATGTAACCTGTTAATAAAAGTACTTGTTAAACATACGGGTGGCCTTAGGCCTATGCAGTTAGCAGCACAGTAAAAGCATCAAGAACTAGGACTTCAGAAACAAGTGGAGTGAAAATAAGGCATTTTTGGTTTGAACTACATGTACTACTACATGTAGTAGCCAGTACATTGTGACATGTACCTTTGCAAACAAGTCAAGTCGGTGTACAGTATATACTGTTTATACATGTAAAGTCTGCTGGCTGAAAGATAGCACAGTCACAAATTGCACAGATCCACAATAAAAGTTAGGTCTGTCTGGGGGGATGTCAAAGAAAATAATGAAGGATAAGATGGATTAAGTCTAAACATGAGATAAAACGTTTTTCATCCTCATAAAAAACTTGACTGAAATGAGCGCAATTGATTGTAGAACGCCCCTGATTGTAGAACGCCCCTGATCCACACTCTGACATGTTGATAAGGATTAGGAGAGGGAAGGAAGTTTTCCTTCCAAACAAGTTACTTCCATGTTTGCCAGACTTGTATGGGTAGGCTTTTCTCTACTTTGTTAAAAAACATTTTCAAAGTGAACAAAGAAACTGGCAAGACCGGGATTAGAACCTGCGACCTCCAGGTTACCGTACGGGCGCTCTACCAACTGAGCTATCTTGCCCTATGTTGGCGGTCTCCCAAATTGTCAGTATCTTTGTTCGGGTAGGCGCTTGTCAGAAGTCGGGTTCGAATCCCGCTCCTGCCAGTTTCTTTGTTCACTTTGAAAATGTATTTAAATTTACCAAGTCAGTTTCCCTTGTGGATTGTTTGACGAATTGTTAAAAAAACGTAATACTACAGATGGGGGGAAAAAATCGCTAAATCCTGGCAATCCATTCCGATTTCATGTCTAACCCCCTCTTTGACGCACCTGCTGTAAATTTACTTGGTTACTCCCACAAAGGCAGTTTGGCAATTCCTGTACAATGCCTGATCATTGTGCTGCAGATGTCTTCCCCCAGCAGGGGAAGAGAAATGGACCAGTCACCAGAGTGGACTGAGGATACTCAGTAAGTAGAGTGTCCATTCATGTGGTCTGAATCCATACCCTCTATGATTACACTATTAACTGTAGTTGGTCAATGTAGACGTGACTATTGAAGCCCCCAGAAAGGAAGCATGAAAGAACACCAGTGTGAATGCACAGTTGCACTACAGAGATACATGTACATGTACTATTTTTAGTGGCCTTGCATAAATAACTCAACTGTCTTTCTCAGCCATGCCTTTTGAGTTACAATTAAATTTGTAGCAGATTTTATTTTTATATCTTTTTTTCTGCCCCAGGGATTGCTCCCTCTATCCAGGCCATGTAGGCAAAATGGAACTCCAGATTTGTGGTGCAGGATTTAAGTCTGTGGTTTTTGTGTGAAAGAATCCCAACTGCTTGCCAATATTAACTAAATTGTGGTTAGACTAAAATAAGTTTCCTGTCTTTGTGGTGCCGACAGAAACCACACCATCAGGCATGGTAAGATTATTAATGCAAATTCACTTCTTGCACAAGACAAGTTGCATTAAAGAATCCTGGACCTTGCTAGATTATTTATGGAAGTATTGCGATTGAATGTAAACCTTCAGAACAGTGTACATTACATGTGTTAATTAACACATGACAGAAGCACATGTAATGTTTTTTGAAATTAGGATATATGTGACCCACTCTGCAAAAAGGGCAATTATGTTGCAAAATTTGAAAATAGTGTTTTATATATAGCTGGAAAGGCCATTTTATAAGCTTTCATATGATATATGTCTGAGGCCTGTAGCATTTTGCATTCACCAGATATTTGGAAATTTGTATGTTTGTTTTCAGGAATTTCTTGAAATGACTTAAGGAGAAACAAGCCATTTAAAAAAACAAAAGGCAAAGCAATAGATTGAAGCACTCGACACAAACATTTTCTTTTTCCAACTTTATTCACTGAAATCAAAGATTTTGGTTATGAAATAGAATAATATAGGTATCAAAGATGCAAAAAAATCCCTCCCTTCAAAATCACTTGTTTGAAGAATTTTTCACCCTCTTCACATAGAACGGCTCATTACGCTTAAAAGCATACAGCGACTTATGTGCCCTTTTTGCAGAGCGGGTCACATATTGACAAACAAAATACAAGGAAAACAGCCAAAGTGTTGGCTACAAACAAGTAACCCAAATACGCGCTGGCACACTGGAAAAATAAAACAAGAAATGACCTCAGTGTAAAGTAATTTCCCAGGGTTGTTTATGTACCAAACTATTTTGCAATGTGTTTGAGCAACGAAATGAAAATCCTTCATTATTGTAGATTATGGGGGTGTCATTGTTTCGTAAATTGTCGTTTACGCCTACGTACATACCACAGGTCACATGGTCAAGTTCGTTCACAATCAAGCACCTGGCACAAAGTCCAAGCAAAGGCCAATTACAGTAGCTTGTTTTGCAGTTCCTTTGGCACTATTAATATCTGGGGCTGTTTCATGTCTTGTACATTGCTGGCCTAATAATAACAGTAATTGAAATGTAGAAGCAAGAGGGTTTCCTTAATAGGCTTATGCCATAATATAGATCTACAAAAATATACATTCAATATTAAAGGGGGCAATGCAATTTAGGATTTTTATGACATGAATACTTGCTTGACAGCATTATTTTCCCAATACTGTTCATTTCCATGTACACTAAATTATATAATTTTGGTTTTTAAGTTAATACACATTTTTGTATGGTATCCATGAACTAAAGCGTGATGTAATCAGCTGTATATAATGTCAAATATTAAATAGTTTTTAAAGTTTCTACGAGAAGTTCCATGTTTTGGTTAATTTTCGTATTAGCTCATTTGGAATCCTTTTCTACCCATCGTTTCTTCAAAACATAACTTGGGTCATTTGGAGGAATAATGTTTGTACTGTTACGGTGCTCTTTGACAAGGTGTTCCTTCTATTAGCAAGCCAAAATAGCACCCTCATGCTTGAGCAAACTGGAAAGATTTTAAAAGGATGGAAAACCACTACCACCTTGCCCCAAAAGGTTTCAAACTGAATTCAATCTCAATATTTTTTTGGGGGGTGATTTTTTATGTGGGTTGTAGCATGCACAGTTAACATTGTATCATTATCTCAAAACGAAGGGTCAAGACTTTGAAAAGTTATAGCATGGGTGAGGAATAAGCTACAACACATAATACATTGCATTAAATGTTATACTATATTTTAGGAAATAGTTTAACCCTAACACCCCAGGGTATTTTGGCTAGAAACCCTGCCAGATGCATCAGATTGCATACTTTGTCACATTGACTTGTGTGCAGAGTGCAGCAAAGTGGAGCTGTCACCACAGATGCACTGTGCTGTGTCTGGCACGGTTAAGGATAATTTAATGCTTTTGTTACTTTCCATGTTCTTCATGGGCTCATCAGGTCACATATTGTCACAAACTTTCAGTTAAACCTAACCCTGCTAAATCAAAGTCCAACAACGGTAAAAAGCTGTTGTAATTTGTTGGAGTTTAGAAGCCAACACAAACTACATTGTATTTTGGAAGCTAAATATACCTGTTGGATTTTGTCATATTTAGCAGGGTGGAAGCTGAACAAACTTGATTTTGTCCCATTTAGTAAGGTGGAATAAGACTTCAGTTGGATTTTGTTGGATTCAGCAGGGTAGTTGCAAAACGCCAAGGCAGGGGTTTACGTGCAGGTGGTAAACTGCAGAATTTGCTTTGGGATGTTGCTGCATTTAGCAGGCTTGTTATTGGATTTAGCAGGGCCATATGAAAAACATTGAAGGGTGTTAGGGTAAATTGGGCAATGTACTCTGTGCCCTTTCTCTAAGATTTGGGATAGGGTGTTACTCCTCATCCATTGTACACCCCTCATTCAACCATGGAGCAATTAACACCCTCATTATTGCCCTTAATTGGTGCTGACTGCTAACTGGATCCAGCTATGTTTGTACAGTCCACAGCAGCAGGGCCCTTAATCAATGAAAGGTGTAGCTGTTGTTTGTTCACTTGGGAGTTGAGCCCAGTGTGCTGATGAGCTTGAACCTGATGTGGGGACCTGCTGGGTGTGAGGTCTTGCTTAGATTAATTCCAACATTGTAATGTGAGATTGCTGAGCAGGGAGGACCAATTGAGGGTGTACCCAGTTGTAATAAAATTGTTATCATAGACCTTTTATTTGTACAAAGAAGACTTGCTTACTGTAATTTTTGTGTTGAAACGTAGTGTTATGTTTCATTGTGACATTTCAAAAATGTTGTCCACAAACTTACAAGGAATTTTTGATAGTTATATTCATACATCTGTGCATTTAAAAGGTGTCTGGGAATGATAGGAAATTTGTATTTGATGTATTGACCACTCTGAGATATTGTGCAGCTATTGTCACAGATAGTTACAAGAGCGGTGTGGAAATAGAAGATACATCAAAGTGGGCATTTGTTCAGACATATAGGCATACATGTAAGACTAGTCTGGGGCCAATTTTATGAAGTTTGTAATGCTGGATTCTGCAATTATGGCTTGCAATTCTGTGCTGCACTGTCCACAAAATTCTACGCTAACCCCATAAGCACAGAATTGCTAGTTACGGGATGTATGCATGCACACAGGCCAAAATCCCTTTCTACCCCTGAAATACACTATGACTAAACCATCAGCACAACATTTTCTGCTATATTTACTGGCGATTACTTGCTAACATGTACAGTAAGCAGAGCCATAAAATTTGTCACTGTTCTAGTAAGAAGCAGACTTGTTTTGGAGTTTATAGCCGACATTCCCAGGTACAAGTTTAGTGGTATATCCATGTAAAGTTAGTGGCATGTAATCTTCATCATTACAGCACGTTGACAGCTGAAATGCCTGTAAAATTGTTCTATAAAAAGAACCTTTAAGCTATGCATAGAAGCAATTCATACTTGATTGAATCACAGTTATGCAGCACAGATATTCTGTCTCTAGCCAGTACATAAACCCTCATCAATACACTAAACTGGGGAATAACAACCATCCATCATCGCTACTGTAACCATCATCATGGCCTGGGACTTTGAGTGGACAGTGAAGGGTGTCAGTGTAATGGGGGTTGCATGTAGTCGGTGTCAAGACCACATGGGGACTCCAAACTAAGCCGAAAAAATAGATGTGTTGCCCTCCGCGGCCGTCCCTAAAAGTCACAAAAGTCGGGTCGCGTTAAAAAAAAAATAAAAGTCAAAATCTCACCTTTTCCTGCACAAAAGTTACAGGACATGTACAGTATTATTTTCATGAAAAAAAAAGGAAAAGATTGACCGACTTATTTTTCCCATAAGGATTGTCCTTAAATGGAAAAAAAGTCGGTCAATGAGTGTGCATTTACTGGTAGTACGGGAATTGGGTACCCGATTGAAAAAGCGTGGGTACCTAAGTACCCATTAAAGATGGCAGTATTTCATAACATTAATTCTAGCTGTGGAAGAAAATCTCAATGTTTCAACTTACCCCATGTTCCAACTAATTCCCATCTCCCCTACTTGATTCCATAATCTGGTTCTGGTTCAATAATTGACAATGCCTCCTCTGGAGTATCACGCCAATGGAGTATCACGCAAATCTGGAACTAGGGGTGTGCATTTACGGGTAGTAAAAGAACCGGGTACCTGATTGAAAAACTACGGGTACCCGGGTACCCGTTAAAGAAACCCAACCCAAAACTTCCAATCCCGGAAGTTGCAATAATGTCTTTCTCTGAGATTCAAAAGTCTTATTTCAGACAAAAGTCTGAAAAATCTCATGCCTGTCCAGTAAACATGATCACTTCTCCACCATTACATGTTCCGGTACGTGCATGCACCGGCATATCACAAAAGACAGAAGCTTTATACAGTGGTATTTATTGTGGAATGAGGCATGCTATTATGTCTGGTCGAGGCTCTTTATCCATACCCAGACTACAAAAACCACAACCGGTTAATTCCCTTTATTGTAAATTTTCGTGAGCGTCACGGTCATAAACATGAAATATGTGCTGGTTACCCACGTAGTCGGGTTTTAATTTTGAAAATTCCTGACAAATAACATTTGAAACCTTTCCTTTTTCATTTTCTGGGAAGTTACTATGCGATAATGTTAAGTTGTACGGGTACTCGATTCCATAATCTGGAACCGGTTCCTGACATGAACGGTCGGGTACTCGGGTACCCGGTTCCGATGCACACCCCTATCTGGAACCAGTTCCTGACATTAGCGGTTGGGTACTCGGGTACCTGGTTTGGATGCACAGCCCTAGGAGTGAGAGTGTCTGGATGGCGGCATCACATACACAATCCCAACACACACTAAAGTGATGTCAGTATTTAAGGTTGACAAATTGGGGTGCCTTTGATTGGGTCCCTGCCTTGTCGGCTGGAATTTCTCGCTCTGCTGGTGCAATATAAGCTCTACAAATATTGACTTGTATTTATAACCCCAGAAGAATTGGAGTAATGGTGATGGGATAGAAGGTGTAAATTTTTTTTTGGAATTTTGGATCTCTTTTACAATAGCTGTCTGTGCCGAAAATGAAAAAAGTATAATCTTTCTATAGGCCTTTTCACACTACGAAAAATCTCGGTGTTGGACCCGGGTCCGACCCGTGTTAACTAGACTGACCTTTTCACACTGCAACATTTCAACACGGCACTGACCCGTGTAAAGCGCTCAACCCAAGGTGGGTTGAGAGCTCTCGACCCGTGTAGAGAAGTTAGACCCGTGTTGAAAGTCGTAGTGTGAACGTCTCCGGGTTGAGTTCGACCCGTGTAACCGACCGTGGATCGGAGTGTGCGTGCAGAGCATGCACCACATACTAGGCTGTTCGATATGACGATATTTGCCGATGTTTCGGTATTATGTTGCTTTTTCAGTTTTTGCAGCGTTTATGGTTTCTCCAAGTGTGTATACGTTAAGTGTGGATTAGTCTAGATTACCTTGCTCAAAATTATTTCCAATAAATTTGACGGCAGAATAGTACATATAACGTATATAGAGGAATAAAACAAAATACATTCTGTACTAAATGTGTCGTTTCTTTAATCGTTTTAAACCGCGACATGACTTTTCCAACATCTCCACGCTGTATGTAGCGCACATTGTGTGCATGCGTATTCCATCGTTAGTGTAGTCTTGGTCAAATGCAAACAACCGCACAGAACGCTATCATATTTTTTCCAGTGTACAATGTACCTACATGCAGCTAACATTTTGCGAACTTCGTCTCGAGAAAAGGCTACTAAGACATGAGGGGGTTATTGCTCAATATGGGGAACCCCAAAAGTGCATCTGTGCGTGCGCGTTGCTTTGTTGCAAACAGCTAGCCGGCCTTGGCCGGTCAAGTACAAGTGCGCGTGCAAGCTTGGAGGAAAAAAAAACACTGGATACTTTTACCTCCGATATGTCGGAGAAAATGGGCCCCAAATCAGACAAAAGTTTGACATGGAGTAAGGAGGAGGTGAATGCTATATTGGACTGACAGCTCCATCCAAAGCCAGCTCGATGGAAGGACGTTTTCGTCAAAATAAGCGAAGCGTTGATGGCTGCCGGGTTTCCAATTCGATCCGTAAATTCAGCAACGAACCTGCAGCATTGCGTATGCACGTGCACCACACACGTAACACGGTTCCTTCCTCCATGGTTCATGCTACTTTCATGAGATTCTTTTACCTCCAATATGTCGGAGAAAATGGGCCCGAAATCAGACAAAAGACTGACATGGAGTGAGGAGGATTTGGGCTGACAGCTCTATCCAACTAAAGCCAGCTCGGCGGAACGACCAGAATGCAGTATGGGGGATTTTCCGATTCGACCCGTGTTGAACGTGTTGAACCCGTGTTGGCCATGTGTGTAGTGTGAAACGATCGCACAATACACGGGTCGAAACATTACACGTGTAGCAAAAAATGCTGGCGCTGCGTTGAGTAGTGTGAAAAGGCAGCGTAATTGACCCGTAGTCTACATGGGTCGGACCCGTGTCGGACCGTGTAGATTTCAACACGGGTCGAACGTACATAGTGTGAAAAGGCCTTATGTGTCCCTGTTTAACATTTTACCTAGTACATGATTGAAATTTTGTAAGACTTAGACTACGGTATACATTCACAGATGCTTGCTTTTATGTGCTAGACAAAAACTGAGTGCATGTATTCATTTCAGACGTCTCTGAATGGTTGATAAGCCCACCTAACTAATACACATACAGCTAATACAAAATTACAGTAAATACTCACTGTTCTATTTCTGAGTGTTTTCACACATTATTTTTCAGTGGGGATGGTGCACTACATAATCAATTCAGTCTTACTTTTACAAGACAAAGTGAACAGGTTGGATTTCCTATGCCTTTTTAATGGGGCAATGTATTTTTCTGACTCTGGATTTCCTTGTACAGTGTAGCATGTGAATTGGAATAAAGTGATAAGCGTGATGACCTGATCTTTACCATAAAAAAATGCAAAATCTCTTTGAACAGTGCTAAATACTTTTCCTATAAAGGTCTGTGTCATTCCAACAAGATTTTGCATATTTGCCATGTTCTGTGAACCCTAACCATCCCTAACCTGCCAAAATCAAACACCCCATTTGTGTTGAATTTTGTGTGATTGGGTACTGTAGAGCCTTGGCACCATCACTTTGCATGGGACTTGATGCCCTGATTTTGTCTAAGTACAAAGAATGTGCCATTGGTTTACTACACAGTGTTGGAGTTTGTGTGGTTAGGGAAGGATTCTAGTAAAAAGCCTTGGGCTGTTAGGGTTAAAGAAACATTACTTGTGCCTGTCAAATTTTTCTGTTTATCAAATTTTCCTTCTCTGACTGTGTAATGCAGAAACTGATTAAACTGTGTTTATCAGAAACTGAATAAGTTTTATTATGCTTTTCAAAAATACTTTTGATCAAAATTACATAGAATTGTCTTTAGAGTAAAGAAATAATTTTCTCAAGCGAGGTTCTAATAAATTGAGTAATTTTCCTGGTTTGCCACTACACATACGTACTATTTCAAGTACAGTGTATCCTAAGACCCTACATGTATTTTCCCTGTGCAGCTGAACTACTGGACAGTGCACCTGGGCCTAATTTAATGGAGCTGCTGTTGCACCGCTTAACAAATCTTTCCTGTTCAGTGAAAAAGAAGCATGAGATTGAGAACCAGCCAAAGCAATACCTCAGATCATATTGTGGCTGGTAAACCTTTTTTTGGCTTAGCAAAAGTTGTCTGTGCTAAGCAGATTTGTATACTACCATGCATCTGCCCACTGTCTACCAAACTCAAGTCTATTCCCACCTGCCTAGATATCTTGGGCTGGCACCACCCCAGTAAGTAAGCAACTTCTTTGTCGGTGCTTCAGCGACAGTGTCGTGGTATAGCTCTCCCGCTGCTAGCACAAACTGACTTGTTTGCTCAGGTGAAACTTTTCAGCAAGAGCCAGAAACACTTGTTGCACAGTTGCAAAATACAAGTTGGCAGTGTATTTCAATATACGCTTCATTGTTGGAAAGCCAAAGGTGGTAACACAAGATTTGTGAGGAAATAAAATAACTGATAATAAATTGTGCACCCTTCAAAAAATAGAAACAAATAATGTTTTTTATTGCAGTTAATTACTGTAGTTGGGGCCTTGGAGGTAATAGATAAAATTGGTCTTATCTACATTGTAGCAATAAGAGCCAGGAAGACTGGGAGAGGTTACTGTTTTGTCTTTTACATATCAATTTGTTAGCACTCGTTTTCAAGTGTTCACGAAGTCACTGATTTTTCTACTGTGGGAAATGCCATCAAAAACTGCGCCTTGTTGTACATTTTTGTACACCATTGAAAAGAGGAACAACACTCTGATTTCTTAAAAGAATATAATGAAGAAAACATAATTCTACATCAAACTGATATAGAATATTGATTTTTTGAGTGAAAAGAAGGCCCATATTTTTAAGGTTAAAAATGTAGTTTTAGCACAATTTATCACCATTTTGTTTGTAAAATCACAGTTTTCAGTAGACCAACGTCTCTTCAACTCGCCATGAATAGAAACAGTGCCAATGTATGACATTCTTTAAAAAAGTGTTGTTAAGAGAGATTCTGGTCTAAGTAATTATAATAAAAACTATTCTGTTTGGACCTTGTTAAGAACCATACTTTTTGGGTTAAAGAAGATGATCACCAATCATAATCCCGGTTACGCGAGCATTCAAGCTATTGTGTATGCGTGCTGCTATAGTTGAGTCGCACTGGCCGCAGACTGCACTGGGTTTTTCTACATACATGTGTATGTGCAACTGTATTACATTTTGTAACAATCGTGACACACACAAAATCAAGTAAAACAATAGGAGCGGTTTTGGCCCCAAACAAATTGAACTGTTTGTTGTTTAGTTGGCAAGTTGTCGGCTGGATATCATATTAGCGCTGATGTAATAATCGAAAGGAGAATTCTAAAAAATAACTGTGATCCTTAGCATTAGGATGCTTGGTGATGGAGGCTGGGGATTGTGCATCATTTCAGGGGTTCTGTGATAAGGGGCCTTTGATTAGCACCTGCTGTTTGTTAGCCCATATGTCCTTTCTCTATGGTTAGCCAAAAAGAGTTGGATATCCAGATTTCTCTTTGAAAGGTGCTTTGAGTATGTGCTATGAGCTGGTCCAAGTATGTTAAACAGTCAGAGCTGTGGCTAACCAGCGCGTCAACGCAAGGGATGGAACCAACACATGGTGTAGTACTGTCGGGCTTCTTGGTTTGAAAGACTTTGCTTTGATGCCACCTACTATGTCAATTGTTGGGAGAGCTTTTGGCCTTCCTCCATGGTGATACTGAATGATAGTGTATACTTAACGTAACATGCATGAGGTGTTGGCACGATACAAGCAGAGCTTAGTGGGACCCTTGCTGACTGTTGCTTAACTGTTAATTGAGCCACTATGTTTCTGTGTCCTCCAATTCTGTGGACCGAAATCCCCTTTTCACTGTTTGCTGGCTACACACATCACATATTATGGGTCTGTGTAAATCAAATAAAGTCACATTATTGTGATCGCAATGCAAAGAATAACCATCTCTAGATGTATGTATTGCAGCACAGTTGGCAGCATTGCACTTTGTTGGATACCGCGAGAACATATTTGATTTTGTCTTAAGTGCTTCACCCATATCAAACGAGCCAGCTAGCTTTTGATGCTCGGGGGTTAAACTGACTGTTTTCTCAAGAACTTGAGAATAATTTGACCCTTGTGGCTGGAATGATGTAAGCTATCGTGAGCCAGTCGCAGGTAATCCTACCGGAGTACTGTAACAATGACTTTGTGCAAAGTCATTTTGCCTGTTCACTTGTTGGCTGTTTTGTGATGAAACTTTATCTTTATTTTAGACTGAGAAGTATCAAGGCTTGTATTTCCTGAATATTAAAGAACAAAATTAAAGATGGATGCATGTGAAACAACTGAATCTAAATAATTCATTTTTCAATCAAAGTAGTGATTGTCCCATGTGAAGATTTTCTTGTGGATTTTGTCATCAGATTTTGCTTGAAAAATTTAACCTACATAATTTTTGTCCTTATCAGGTAGTTTATTTGCAGTGGTACTTGTTATGCACAGTAATAAATGTCAAACCCACAGGCAGGTACAATTTCTTTCACGACAATTTCTAATGAACAAATCCCTAACAAACCAAATCAACTTCAGAATTTGTTTGTGCACATTGTGAAAAAACCCCACATGCCATTTAGATTGAGTCCTTTCACACTTTCATTGCCCGCATGTGTTTGCAAATTATTGCAAACTGCAAAGCGCATTACTCATATCTACAGGCCATATAATATATCTGGGGAGCTTTCTGACTTCTGGCACAACCACCAGGTTGAGCTGGATGAAAGAAAATGCGGCAGCGCGTGTAATTGATACAGTGGTGGGGGTAGGTTGGTGTGAGAGGGAAGTGCCTAGGGGAGCAGTAATTTGTCAAAACATTTCTTATTTGTACCAGCGGGTTTCCTGTGGTGTTTAGTCAACTTAAGGTCTTCCCCGCTTCCGACCCCCAAAAGTCGGGCAAGAATAGAGCAGTTTATAGCTCCCGTAACAGGAAAGCCCACGGTGTGCTTATTTAGCCCCAGTTGGTAGGTTTAATCTGTGATTGAATGCAGTTGACAGGGCCGGTGTCCTGTGATGTGATTCTTTGAGACATTTCAGGTGAGTCAAGACCTGCATCTGGCATGTTCTGGACACTATGCCATCATCCTGTGTTCCCATTTTTAATTTACGGCGTGGAGCACATGTAGGTGAGCCATTCTGTAGACTCACCCATTTCTCTGGCCCCAGAGATTCCCCTCTCCAAGCCCAGAATACATGAAGTTCTCCCCCAGGTATGTTTGGAATCCCAGCAAAAATTGTTAAGTACTGCAATGCAAGGAATGCCCCCAAAACAAACCCCCTGTGCAATTGTGGGACAGTGGAAGGCTACAGTATCCATTGGGTTGGTAAGGGAGGGATTGGTGAGCAAACAAACAAATGCCAGGGGTTTGGCTAGCTGAACTGCAGCTAAAGCCATGGTTCCTTGCTCGCGTACCCAAAACCTGTGGGTGCCAACTCAACTTTTCACCTGTAATGATCATAAGATAAGTGGGCCAAATATTTTAGTGGGGTTAGTGACTTTGTGTTTTCACAGCCTGCGGGCCTGCATGGCCCCTCATAAGTTGTAGGGTTTTCGATCTTGTCCACACATATCAGGGTGGATTTGAAAAGGTTATCTCAGGGACTCTGTGGCATTCATTCAGTCTGGTTCTCTCAGAAACAGGTTATTTGTTAGCTGCCACAAACAAGTGCTGAAAGCTCCTCCCCCTTGATAAATGCACAATCAGATGTGAAAACAAGCACTCTCCAGGCCCAGCTGTCATAGTTTTGGAGAATGGCTCAGGCTGGTTGCCAAATATTTAGATACTTTTTGTTTATTAAGTCTGCCAATCATCAGACTGCATTCCAACAATCCAGATTAATGAAGGGAGATCTGTCTGACGTAAGTTAATCAGACAAACGCTGATCAAACTGTAGTGCAGAGAATTATTCTATACATCATCAGTTTATGACTGCTGGTCTTATTTTAACATGTTATATGGTTTAAAAAAATGTACTCCAAGATGCTTGAAAATAGATGGATGCTATTTTTGTTGAATTCATGAAATATGATATTGACACATTTTCTGCAGAACTTGGTATTGTAACAAACTTCCAGGACTGTCATGAACCCGCATGGTTCTGTCTCATCTGCAAACATTCAGGCCCAATTGTAAAGTGTACGTGTTTGCGGTCATCCATCCCAAACCAAACAATTGTAATCACACCTTGTAGGTACAACCCTCCCAGCAAGAAGAAACTGTACAAAACTCTGGCTAGTTTTACAAGTGTCCCAACAAAGTTTTTCACTTTTTTTTAACGGACACCCACGTGCCCCTGATGAGCCTGCCCTGGGGTTGTTGGCCCAGCTTAGTTCTTGCTTAATAATGGTTCCCTGGTAAAGACAGGGCTCAACACAAAAAAACCTCAAAACTGCGAACATCCCCACACGAGCATGGCTGTATTGTGTTGTGAAGTTATCCCCCCATTCTGATTGTCTGAATCACTGTTGCTTTAAGATTACTGATGTGTAACTTTTGCGGTCTCCCAAAAGACTGGATGCTGCAGTGCATTTTCTGACAGTCATCAGCCAATGGTGCATGTTGTGGACTTTTTTGCATCAGTTCTGTCACATTCTGTCACATGGAAAACTTTCTGAAAAGCTGATCACCATTGGTAAGCCTTACCTTGCAAAGGAAAATTAACCACGCATAGAGAATGAATAAAATAATTATTACTACACACAAGCTCAAACTAAATTTATGCAAGGTATTGCTTCAGTGGAAGTAAACACATTGTAATTTTTATACTTGTAAACTTTACATGAAACTGCTTGTTAAAAAAAAAAAATACCAGAGGCCTAAACACTAACAAATGTTGATAAGGTGTGTAAAACTGAAAAAACCAACACTTTTTTTTTGGGGGGGGGGGGGAGTAATCTTTTCGAAAACTACTTAATTTATCTGTGCATTTATAATTTGTACCACTTATTAGGGACAAGCATGATGGTGTTATACATATAAAAAGCAGTTGTCTGAGGAAACTTTTATCAAGCATCCCTAAGCATACACAGCCACTTGTTTGAAAACAGTAATATTTCATCTTCTGAGAGGCAGATGAACATTAATCCCCATTTTGAAGTGCTATTTGTACCAGGGCAATAGATTACCAGGGCAATAGATTTGATTGGATAGTCACAGCTCCAAGAAAAGTTTCACCAACAAAAGATTGGAGTGGCTCTCCTCCAAAAAGAGGCCAGTTAAATCATGGATCTTGGGTCCAGCAAGCCAGGACCATACTTCAAAGACATTATTAGCTCTTACCTCAAAGATCTTCAACAAAAGCCGTGTCCGCATTGGACTTTTTTGGGTAAAATGTACAGAGACTGTTGTCAACTTGTCAAAATTAAGTCCAGTGTGGACAGCCGATAAACTTTCCCAATTGTTAATTGTCGATCGTCGGTTGTCTGTTTATCCCTCCGCAGTGGCAACTTTTACAGGTCCAACCGTGTAGCGAAAGAGTCACGTGGCAGTTTTACGTCGCTGAAAAGTCCAGTGCGGACAGCCACTGTAATGTACATTGTAAAACGTGCATTTTGATCATGTGCTTTCCGTGCTTGACTACTGCAAAGTTGACGTGGTCAAGGACTTTCCGCTAGCCATGCAATCCAAGTGAGGATGCACGGAAGAATAACCACAGTGGAATGTTAACAATCACGCAAGGTATCTTTTGAAAACGCAGCTAAAGTCCTATAACCTCTCTCCAAATATGGTAAAGTTATTCAGTATTGTTGAGTTGACACAAGTCAGGTTGGCCAACTGTTAGACCCAGCTTTATGCTAAGATCATAGTTGATAGCAAGATGAAGCAGGAGTTGCTCTTCAGGAGTGGGGCTGTTATTTCAGGGGGATTACGTCAAGGGACCATACCCTTCTCTCAGGGGTCGAAAGGCCTTTTCACACTACGAAAAATCTCTGTGTTGTACACAGGTCCGACAAAGGTCCCCTTTAAAAACAGACAATCGCCGTATTTTAGTTAAAATGGATTTTGGACGTAAAAATTACGGTACTGTGACCTGGAAAAAAATCACCTGTCCGTAGTTTCCCTGTTTTAACGTCAATTATACAAAGAGGATGCAAATGTCAAGATTACTTTGTCAAAATTTGCTGTAAATATACAGCAACACTAATGAAGTGTTGTTTATTTACAGAGAATTTAGTGTTCTACACATCTCAATAAGCAGCAACTGACCAATCAGAACTAAAGAAATTTGTGTTTGCTAAAGCTAAACAGCAAACTGTGCATGCGTAAAGATGATTTCACTGCACAGTATCCTTGCGAAAATTGCGTTTATACATTCATATGACCAATCTTGGTGATTGTCGCACGGATGTTGCATAGATGCGAAAGGTGGTCTCGATCCCTGTCACCAACCGCATGGGACCACAGAGATCACACGGGACCCATGTTTCCAACAGTCGTGTGAAATGGGCGAAACATGGGCACTGGCAGCTCGCCTTTGCCCAATTCCTAGGTACAGAAAGGATCAATAGTCGACAAAAAGCCGTGTTCGCATTGGAGACTGTTGTCAACTTGTCTAAATTAAGTCCAGTGTAGACAGCCGGTAACCTTTCCAAATGTTGTGTCGATCGTCGGTTCTCAGTTTATCCTTCCGCAGTGGGAACTTTTACAGGGCCAACCATGTCTCGGAAGAGTTACGTGGCAGTTTTACGCAGCTGAAAAGTCCAGTGCAGACAGCCACTGTAATGTAAAACGTGCAGTTTGATCACATGCTTTCTGTCTGCATGCAACTGCAAAGTTTACGTGGCCAAGGACTTTCAGGGAGCCGTGTAATCCAAGTGCGGACGCACTGAAGAATAACCACAGTGGAGTGTTAACTATCACGCACGGTAACTGTTGACAATAGTTAGTCCAATGCAAACGCGGTTATACTTTACTACTGTCAAAGTACTAAATAGGCCAGGATCTGTCAAGTCCCCTCTAAACTTCCTCGAGTTGAGTCATGATCAAGTGTGCACATAGGCCTGTATGCATACACAAGTACAGACATATAGTCGTACTTTCCCAATACTTCCGAGGACAATGCTTTGTGTTTCCTATTGTTCCTTTAATATAACCCAACCCCATAGACTAAGCACATAATTATTGTTACTTCCGAGGACCGATTTCAACAAAAGACTGACTTGCGAGGGGTTCTTTTGTATTTTTTTCTCCTGTTTGGACGTATACAACAGAACCTGCACACAAACTTTGGGTTTGTGGGGGTACTTGCATTGTGCTCCCATTATCCCTAATATTTAGAATTTCTCTTGTGGGCCACCTTTACACAAATACCAACTTGTGGGATTGCATTGTTCCCGTAGTGTGAGGACCTCACAAGACTGTAGTCTAATATGTGCATGTATGCCAACATATAAAAACATACTGTGCTCAACTAACAATTGTCTAACTACCTGACCTCTATTGACAATTGTCAGGAATTCTGTCTTTCAATTCTAGATTTTTTCCAGACAGGTTATAATAAAAAAATGATTAATTTGTGTTTCTAATGCATTCCTTAAAAAATATATGGATTACAAATACTATACGTAAATCCGAGCACAAGCTTGATTGCAATGGTGGGACATCTCAGTTTTCACCTTAAGCTGTGTGATAACTTGGAACAATACGTACTGCCTGTGCCACAATGCCGTGGCCAAAACTGCAACGTCATGTCAGTGTGCAGCTATCACAACTCAGATTTGTGTACTACGAAATCAGCAAATTTTTCATTAACCAAAAACCAATACATCAGAACAACAGTCAGTTAGACTAATCAAGGTTAGATTTGTCAGAAAATGATAGTGTATGTATTTCAGTATCTTTCGAAGTACATTAGAATTTAGATCCAAAATATTGTGAAATACATCTACATACCTTGAGTTCCGTTGGGACACATGACCGTTAAATAGACTTTTAGCCACTGTTAAATTTTCAACACAGCCTTTCAAAGGAATGATTAACATACATAGACCCTATCCATTACCAGCACATTGTCCCTGACCCCAGCCTAATTACTTCACAATGCTTCATCAACACACTCCAAACACGCAAACTGCCCGCAAAAACAAGACAGCCTTCAGTTTCAAAAGCTACTTTTCGCTGTATGACAAATGTTTCGCATGCATGTTAAGCACTTGTATTACAATAGCCCATTCTGTCCAAGAGCTGTTTTTTTATAGTATGAAAATAAACTTATGAGTCAAGTGGGGCTCTTATTCAAGTTATTGACTCTGACCTTGCCTGTCAACCTTGGGGGGGTGGGGGGGGGGGTTGTCCCATGAACAATTTCTTATTAGAGCAGACCTTGTGCATGCATGTCTGTACAGGTCTGTGCACAATGGATAAGTACACATGCATAAGTGTACACGTAGACAGGTACCCAGGTACAGTACTCATTGAGTGGGTATGTCCATAGAGCTCTATGGTATGCACAACTTTTTGCTGCCTATCAGTTTGTAGTTGGAGTGCATTTGGCATCATTGGGAAAACTTTTTCGCACTTGGGAATGAGAATTTCTGGAATTTGTGTGCAATATACATGTACAATGTACATGTACATGTACTCTAGAAAATTAACGCTGTGAAATATCACATGCCCATTTGTCACTTGGCAAAGTTTGCATTGACTTTGCTCAAGTTATGAAAATATAGATTTTTTTGGGGGGTGGGGGGGGGGGGGGGTTATACTGAATTTTGGCTTTTTAAATTTTGGAGAGTTGGTACATGTAGGTATACTTTAACAGTATTTAAATGTATGCTATTTGGAGTAGTCAAAATGTTACACCAAAAATTCTATAGGCCCACGCCATAAGCTCATGTGACAGTATTCATGCTTTTAAAAGCACTGGATGCTGGTGAAGGTTTAAAATACAAACACACAAAGTCCATAGGGGTAGATGCTATTCGGACTGTCCCACTTTCGTAATATTCAGGCATATTGTGGTTGTTAATGTTGTTACACTCTAACAAAGGCGCTCAGTATTCATGTCATTGTACTCATGATGTGACACAACTTCTTACCCCTTAAAGCAGCAGAATCAAGCAGTGTTATATATTCCAATCATGAGAGAAAATGGTGTTTAGACATGTAGATCAAAAATTGCCCGATCCCAAGAGGTCACAAAATAAACTTTTGTTGTCATCCTGCAGATATAAATCCTGTAGCAATTTGCTTTTAGAGCTTTCCTCCTGGGAGATAGCAGTGACAATTTGATAATCCCAAGCACAGTCAGGGGAGCTGACTTCACCAAGTCCAGCATACTGCAGGGTTACAATTTAGGTGTTTCTGACAGGGATGTTTAGGGAATAAAAAAGGCATTGATAGACAGAGCAGTGACAGCTCTGCTAGAGTTTAGCCTGGTATGTAATTGCTGTTTTGTGTGGATGATGGAAGGCCTTTATTATCATTTGTGATTTTTGACCTAGTACTAAGACAGTTTCTGGATTATTGTACCATACCAGCCATTGTGGAAAGGAGCCCAGCATCATTGATCATACACACTCAACAATAGTAGTTATGTTATAGCATGCTGTAGGAATCACAAAGGCAAAAGGTTTTAAACTAAAATTTTCACTTCAAAGGAATGCATTCCCGGAAACAGCTTCAAAGGCTTTTGGCATGTCTGGCAGTGCCCCTGCAAAAACCTTGACGGGAAACAAAATGGGTCAGACACAGTGTTGCTGACCCCAGATAAAGATTAACCTGATGTCTCTTTTAGTAAAATGATACAACAAAAAGACATTCACCTGTTAATTCTTGATGACCCAATTATGATCCTTTCAGGTGTTACAGCCTGTCATCACCCCATGAACCCCTGGGACTCTGTGGTCTGAACAACCCAGTCTACCCCCAAGCAGTCTAAAGACTGACCACTTACAGCCGAAATCCATATTTCCTATCTCTTCCTCCACTTCCCCCTCATGGCTCTAGCATGGAGCTATAAAAAGCTCCATGGTTCTTGGTTGTGTCATTATAAATGAAATGCTGCAGTCCCTCATATGCACAGATGACCTCGTTTTGGATGAGTTCAGTCCAAAACTCAGGCGACACTTTACCCTCAACTTTGTAAAGGTTTTTGAAGCTGCCTGATTGCTAAAGTTTCCTTTCTTTGATTCCAGATGGTTGGGACAATCTTTCTCACACATGTTTTCTGACCTCAGCGCAATATATATTCTTGCAGTGTTCAATGAACTGTCCAGATAAAAAAAGATCCCCGAGCAATCTTATAATAAGTAACAAGGAATGTAAAAATGCAGAGGGCAGATGTAACAAGTCCTAAAGAAACTAAATTGCACAAACATTTCAAGTTTGAGATTGGCCAGTGGTCTAGACATGAGCATTCTGTGCCAAAGGGAAATTTGTAACTTAGACCTTTCTCTTGTCAGTTCATTTGGCTGTGCTGCCCTGTATGAAACTGGTACTGGAGTGGAGTGGAGTGCAGGACCTAAAGGGTGGGTGCAATGAAATTGTAAAAAAAAAAAAAAATTCTTTTACAATATAAGAAATGGTGATTAAAATGTGTTTTTCCGTATTTCTGCCCATTTTTGGCGTTTAATTTTCCCGGAATAAAGTTCCCCCCTTTCTCTATTGTTTCCGTGCCCCTAACAGCATGACACCATCTAGGGGTATGCATTTATAGGTAGTAAAAAGAACCGGGTACCCGATTGAAAAAAATACCGGTATCCGTAGACCCAGCACGATATGGGGCAGAGGGGTACCCCCCTTTTGTCCCTATACCCTATACACTTTCCAGACTATTGTTACCTAACACATCCCCCCTAGAGATCTGAAAAGAATTCCTGAGATTCCGGGAACACAATGACCAACACAAAAGAGGGGGGGGGGGGGGGGGGGGGTCCCTCTGCCCCATATTGTGCATCATATGGGTATCCGGGTACCTGTTAAAGAAACCCAACTCAAAACTTCCAATCCCAGAAGTTGTAATAATGTCTTTCTCTGAGATTCAAAAAGTCTGATTTCAGACAAAAGTCTCATGCAAAATCTCATGCCTGTCCAGTAAACATGATCACTTCTCCACCTTTGCGTGTGCCAGCACATGCATGTGCCGGCATATCACAAAAGGCAGTTGTCCGGAAGCTTTATATAGTTGTATTTATTGTGGAATAAGGCATGCTATTATGTCTCGTCCAGGCTCTTTATCCATACCCAGACTACAAAAACCACGACCGGTAAATTCCCGTTGTTGTCAACTTTGGTGAGCGTCATAAACGTGAAATCTGTGCTGGTTTCCCCATGTAGTCCGGTTTTAATTTTGAAAATTCTCGACAAATAACACTCAAAACCTTTGCTTTTTCATTGTCTGGGAAGTTACTATGCGATAATATAAAGTTGTCAGGTACTCGATTCCACAATCTGGAACCGGTTCTAGACACGAAGGGTCGGGTATCGGTTACCAGGTTCCGATGCACACCCCTAACGTCATCTCGGGAACACGGAAACTCAGCGAGAGTAGTTTGATCATACATGTACGTGTGCGTGGGTGAGTTTAGCTAAGCTATAAAAAGAGCTGCACGGATAATCCTTAAATGTACCTCCCTCACCCCCTCAGCTGATATGTTTGCCAGACTAAATTGGATTCCTTTTAATGAAAGAGTTCAGTCTAAAAAGGCTATCCTTGTTTTCAAAAGCCTTAACAAAATGACTCCTTTGTACATGACAAATCTGTTCACACCACTTACAGTGATTCGTGAAACATGACAATCGACCCAAATGGCACTAAAAGTTCCTTTCGCCAAAAAGGAATGCTACGTGACAAGTTTCGCTGTGAGTGGTGCTAGTATATGGAATAATCTGCCTGAACAAATGAGAACCATAAACACCTTAAGTACATTTAAATCGGAGCTACGTAAAGCCATCTATCAGTGATATTTCTGCCATTTACGCTGATCTGCGGAGTTATAAACTTGGTTGCCAAAATACTTTGGAGCCGTATGGGAATTTCCCTTTGTTTTTCACCCTAAAAGTTTTTTTCGCGTTTTTTTCGCCCATCCCATAAATCAGCAATAGGCTTCTACTGGAGAGTTAAAAAGTTAACCGAAAATATATTTATTTGTGTAAAAATTATTGTATTTGTTTAAATATTTTGTATGAATGTGTAAATTTTGCAGTTTTAACTAATAATATGCAGGGCCCCCAATGGAAACCAGTTTTAACCCCTTGCGTACGGTTGACACAAATACGTGCCGATTGAAATTGCCACCTGGCCGGGTGACGTCTATACACGTCAATTTCTGCATTTTCAATCCATTATTGGGGTATTGTGTACTTTCTGCACAAGCCTCTTGTTTCCGTTTCGCTTGGCTGCATAACCCGGCCTGGTGCCCCGGCGCCACCCGTTGGCAAGGGGTTAAACTGTTTGGGCACACCCTGGGTAAAGAAATGTAATTAATAAATAAATAAATAAATAAATAAATAGCTATTCAAACCGTGGACCTTTAACAAAGAGGACAATAGGGTCCACGATTAAGTCAAAGGTCCACGATTGAAAATCGTGTACAAAACATATGGGAGGCCTTCCGAAAAAGTTAAAGTATAAACAAAAGAGGAACAATGGGAGGTCCGCGATTGCCTGTGTTTACACACTCGTGTGTACGTGTGGATGTATGCTGTTGTTGAGGGAACCAGTCACGGGAAACATTTCTCGTCGTGTTAAAATCGACAAACAGAATCTTTTGGATCTGAATCTGACAATCAAGTGTCGATTTTAGACTTGTCGATTCAGACAATTCTTCGGAACATTATTGGGGCGAGGAAGAGGAGGAACTTGGAGCTCGTCCGTACATGTATGAGCCAGAAGGCGAGAGTAACAGCCAAAATACTTGAGACTCCGAATCGGACTCTGATGCGGATCGCGGTGAACGACTTGAAAACAATGATTGGTAGGCTAAATAACACTCTTTGAGTCCAAATACGATGGTATTTCGGTTCTACTGGAAAGAGGGGAAGACTGACACCATCCTTAGTGGTGTTGCTGAATCACCCCCTCCTGACTTAAACAATTTTTAAAAAATGCTTACGTGAAATAAAAATATACAAACAACACACAGTTGTGTTTCAAATGTTTTATTTCATCGATATACACAATAAAAACAAATTCCATTGCACCCACCCTTTAACTTTTAAGGTTGTTGAGGAGCATTTTTCAAAACCTTATCCATTAGCACTCCCACACCAATAACATTTTAACAAGTTAATTTACATTTCTAAATACTTGAGGTCTGCTTGGAGCTTGGTTCCGGGTGGGGGGGGGGGGGGGGGGGGGAGTAGAAAATGGCCCTTCAGGTGCCTGTAAGGGCATGTGTCTACATTTAATTCAGAGTTGTTGATTGAATAAATCCTGCCTGTGGGCAAGAATCCATCTGACCATGATCTGACACTGGCTGACCAGGTTTGCACATGTCCACCCAAATTAGAATATATCAGCTCTGGAGGGGTGAAAAGTTGATGCTAGCCTGTGGGTGCTTTTGACACATTTTTGTCAAGGTTGGCTCCTGCAGATGAGGGAACACAAGAGGTTAATCTCCTGAACTTTTGATAGGTTTGGCCACTGTATGGCAGAGTTTTATAGGAAGATCAATGTAGGAAGATCAAGAGGCCTTTACAATTGGATAAATTTCTGCTTGAAATGCGAGGACTTAAAAATCACTCTTTTCAGTAATAATTTTGTTGTCCTTACTATATCTTGGCAGATGCCAAAGTGACACAAATACATTGCTTCAGCTTACTAGATGGTAACTGAATGTTTATGCCAGAGAATACACACCCATCACATCATGATAGAAATTAGCTTATGCACTTGTATTAAACTGTTTTGTCAATTTCTGTCTCTTGGGGAAAACTGCCTGAAAATTGTGGGGAAATTGCCTGAAATTGGAAGGGAACAAACAGCTTATCGTTGTGACTAAAACCACATAACCCACATGTAAGCCGACAGCATCACTTTTTTAAAGAGGCCTGTTTTTTTCTCTCAGTGATGAATGTAGGTCTTTTGTCATGTCTTTTTACTTTGTTCACGTTTGCGTTGTTGATCTGAAACAATTGTGACTGGACAAGCTGTAATTTGTATCTCAGTGGTGTTGTCTTTACTACAAAATATAAATGGAAATCCTGAATAATCTTGCAGCTGACAGACCATGTAGGGCCTATACATGTATACACATTTTGTACATTTGAAGAGTTGCTCTTACAATTCAGTCTGCTTAGAGTTGGGATGGTTTCTAGATGTGTGGTCCAACAGGGATAAATATGCGAATACCAAAAATGCCTTTCAAATGCTAACGCGACTTGTCTAAGAAAATCATATGTTTGCATAACCGAGAAGCGAGGATAATGAATACTTGTACATATTGTGCAAGACACAAAAGACTGGTATAAGGAGTGACACACTTTGCAGTATCTGCTAGCATCTTGTGATAGCAAGGGTGAGTCAAGTTTGTGTGGCACCAGTTGACTTACACATGTCATGCCCCTGATCTCAGCTGCAGACTGAGTGGATGGAATTCATTGAGGGCCAAACCATAAGTGACAGCAGGGGGGAAGTGTGACCTCTTGATACCTCATCTCACCTGAGAAGTGTCCTCATTCTAAATCATGTCCGCCATAACCTGACGAAGAAGGGTTCACTTTCAACATGTGACATTTCTTGCACTAGTTGCAGTGGTACAGTTGTTGTGTGCGTAGGGGTGCACGTACCCTATGCATGTACAGTAAACACGCAGTGTACATCTACAAATGTACAAAGTTTGATAAAAGTTAAAGCAGTGTCACCAAGAAAATTGGAGCTGAATTTTCGGCCTGACTAGGCCTTCATCGGAGCTGGGAGTCGGACTGAGATGAAGGCCTAGTCAGGCCGAAAATTCAGCTCCAATTTTCTTGGTGAGCACTGCTTTAACTTTTATCAAACTTTGTACTTTTCATCAGTGTTACGCAGTTCTGCTTCATTTTGTACATTACAAATGTACATGTACATGTACATGTACATGTACATACATGAATGTGCTGCACATAGATTTTCAGCATTTTCATACTATATCAGCCTCGGCCTGTTCAGTTGTTAAAGGGCAATTGGAATGGAACTTTTTAAGTATCCAATTAACCATCACTTTCTAACCTGTCTTTTGCCATTTGGCAGGTGTTAATGATCTTTCATTTGGAGCAGTTATGCTTTGTGATTTGCTTAGCAATATTCTCTGCTTAGCAGTGCTAAAGAATTGGCCCAGAAGTAAGGTACCTATATGCAATTAACAGCTTCTTTTAGCTATATCACCGCATACATGTCAAATCTTCACAAAAATCGCCCATTGATTCAAGTTTAGCCTTAGTGTCCTCCATGGTGTAACTTGCTCATATAGGTACACTGAAATGCACCATCATTGGTGGACTAAGGAACCTTGACAAATGGGATATTGGTCTGTGGTGTGACCTCTTTCCTAAATCTTCATGGCCGCTTCTCATTGTGATTGAGGTTCATCCTTCCAACCATTGATCACCTAATGTAATTGACTATATCACCTTGGCTTCAATTTTAGTCAGTTATGGACAACAGACACAGTGCATTACTTGTTGAATTTGATTGTTCCGGAACACACCTGTAGACAATTAAGTCTGCCAACTTCCAATATGTGTGCATAAATTGTATGTGTCATCTGTACAGAGGCTCATTATGGCATGAGACAATAGGGTAAATGTGATGACCAAGGTTTAAGGCTGTTCGATATCCATTTATTTTGATACCGAAATATCGGCAGAAAAATATCGCGATATTCGATATTATCGTGATGACGTCACTTTTTCATTACCGGAAGAACGGAGGAATAAAAAATACATGACGGAAGTCACCACGGCATCATGAGATCGGGGCCACTGCCGGGATCGGGCCCGCTGGGATTGAGCGGCAGGAACGGGGGGCCGGTTTGACAAAGCTTCCCTTCGCTCGTTGAGTATTTGGAGTTTTACGACATTTACCTTCAGTTGGCTACTTTATGGCACTCCAGAAAGACTAGCGTTTGTTTCTATTTCAGCATTGTTGATTAGTAACACAGATGATAATACCATAGAGCAAGGCTCTATGATAATACCATGGACGATCACATGCGAGCTGTCAACAAACGATCGTGTCGTATATTTTGTGAAGACGACATGACATTGCACAATGTACAATGGATGCGTGGCATGTGTTCTAATCTTTTCTCAAGACGCGGCGCAGTTCGCTACACGTAACTACACCTAACTGCGTGTGCCTTGTACACTGGGGAAAGACGTTGGCATTCAGTGCGGTTGCTTGCACTTGACGAAGGCTAGCAACAAAGCAACGCGCACGCGCAGATGCGCTACATGGGTTGACCTTATTGCAAACAATTGCCATACCCCTCGATCTCAAGATGAGTTCGCAAGCGTGTAGGTACGTACATTGTACACTGGGAATAAGACGTTGTTTGCACTTGACAATGTACGGCGCGGAGGGTAAATCGTTCGGAAGGTAAATCGCGCGGAGCGGAGATGTCATGTCGGGGTTTAGAAAACGGTCAAAGAAAGACACATTTAGTGCATGTATGTATTTTTTTATTCCTCCATGGTACATCATGATACATTATATACTATTCTACCGTCCAATAATTGGAAATAACTGGAATTTCGAGCAAAGTAAACTGGACAAATCCACACGTAATGCGGCCAAAAGAAATATATCGCGATATTCTTCGGTATATCGAATTCCCCGATATTCCGTTTTTTTTTTAAAGGGGCCGATACGATTTTCGATATGAAAAAGATATCGAAATATCGGGAAATATCGTCATATCGAACAGGCTTACCAAGGTTGCCTTCATCATGCTATTCTTCCTGGATCCAGTTCTTTGTATTGATACCACAGACATACCCAAGGAATCCTTACGATGTACAAAATGGGAACCCTGGGTTATTTGTTAAGATTACCTGGATATTTAGTAATGGGGAAAAGGATTTAAGGGTGATAACATAACAGTGGGGAGTGGTCTGTAAACTTTTGTGTCCAAAGCCGTGTTTCATTGGACTTTTTCTTCCGCAGTCTCGCAGAAACTTACCGCGACTTACCATGCGTTCCCACTTGGACTTTTATAACCATGACAGAACATTTATTTGCCTTGCGAGGCTGGCTTAATGTTGTGGGCACTGTGCACAATCACCTCTGACCTAAACGGGATAGATGTGGTGACCTAGCGTAATTTTTCGCACGCTAAAATTGCATTAAATAGTCGGCTACCATACCGGACGCGTCAACATGCATCTAGTCTAGTTAATTTATTGAAAATGGCATCGTCGTCAAATGCACCGCCGATTTCCAAACCCTCCTAAAAAAGAAAGCCGACCCAACAGGTGGTATAGTTCCAAGAGGAAGAAGAACCGGGGCTACGCAGAAACTGTTGGGCTGATCGCGATTTGGGGATCTCTGCCTTTCCCAACATTTCCCCCAACATCTAACCCAATTAAACCCCCTCACAAAATCGATGAAATCTGCCATGTTTCAAGCAGCAAATGGACGAAAAATTTAGCTGTTGTATGCACGTACGGGGTCATCGGTCGGAGACAGGGAACCATTATCACCATACCACCATTTTCGCGCACACGCTAGCGATAATCCCTGTGTAGTTGACGCAATACAGGAAGTTGCATTGTTTACACAATGGTTTTCCGTGGGGTTGTTTCCATTGGACCTTTTATCGTCCCTGATGACTTTCAGCGGCCGCGTGGCAATCCTCCGTGACTGCTTTCGGCCTGGTAGTTTTACATCACGGTCGTGGTAAGTTGACAGGGACGTTAGTTTACCGCATGTCCCCATTGGACTTAATTTTGTCATTCTACGGTAGATTGACAAAAATAAGTCCAATGCAAACACGGCTCAAGTCTCCATGTACATGTACCTGTACATTACTTAGGAGAAGTAAAGTGTGTTAATTTTTCCTCAGGTGAAGCTTGTAATATTCATCTGTTTAAGTTTTAGATGTGAGGCTGAATGGTCCTCAGAGACCTATACAGTACATGTAAACCCAGAAGCAGTGGGGAAAAAAAAAAAAAAATTCCTCGCAAGAAGTGTATTACAGGAAGTACATGTAATGATTATTGCTGGTGGGAAGAAACTCATATCAATTTTCATTGAAACTTATTAACCCCTTGCGTACGGAGGATGCCAAATGGCGCAAAAAAACCCCAGTGGCACCAGGCCAGATGATGCCATTTGCCGCTATTTGTGCAGTTTCAATCCATTGTTGGATTATTGTTTATGTTACGCTTGACTGCACAAGCACATTGTGTCCGTTTCACTTGGCTGCCAGAGCCGGCACTACACCAGGGCGACTCCTTCAATTAACCGTACTCAAGGGGTTAATAAGGATGCATCTCAAAAGTCGGAACCTATAGAACGTTCTGTCTGGAAAATCACCTGTTGGAAATACCTGCTGTTACAATTGGGAACACTCACTGTTCCCACTGGGAATGGCAGGGGCACACCAGACGACCCTATACTGAAACGTGTATCTACATGTATGCACATGAACGGCCTTTTCTTGTTGGGAACACAGTGCATTCCCAATGGAACGTTTATGGGCCAGTAATAGTAATATGAAAACAGTAAGTTTTAGAATGAAACTAATCAAAGGGCAAACTTACTTACATGTAACAATTTTCTAAAAATCAGGTGAAACCTACAGGTACGTGTAATTTTGCCCACAAATCTTCACTGTATAAAGATTTCTATCTTTAAACGGGAAACACTTATGGCAGCAGGGTACTCGCTCAGTGCAGGATCCTCGGATTTTGATTCCAAAGATTTATCTACAGGACTCAACAGTGCATTGTATGAGAATCCTATAGGCCTACAATGTAAGTCCCATTACAGTATAGGAACAGCTAGCCACACACTGCATGCAAGGCACTCGATGTATACAGCGTTGAAGACCTTTTTAAGTCAACCCAAATCCCCCCCCCCCCCACTACAAATGATAAAACAGTTGCGGGATCATCTTCGCAAGTGACAAATCCCGGCCAATTGGAGTAGCCTGTTGTCAAATTGAAGCTGACACAAACTAGGCACAAGCAAGTTTGTTCATCACTCAGCTCTTCCTTTCCCCCAATCGCTGGATTTCCCCTCAGTTTAGCTGGACGATAGCGTGCTAAGCGCTCAGATCAGGTCATGAACTCGTCATCGTCAGGTGCTCGGGTAAGAGAAAACCCCTGGCCTGCTGCTGCCGCTGCGGAATGCGTCGGCTTTGTAGAGTTTTAAAGACGAGGAAACCGGAGACGGCGTCTTAGTAGTGAATACGGGCCAGCTTAAAAATGATTCCACCCAATTAGAAGTAGCTAGGATACAGGAACAGTATAAATCATAAAATAATAGAAAAAGGGGTGTGTATGATGCACACATAGCTGCATGGTAGATCTCTTTCTCTTGAACAAATCACAGTGGATGGAATGTTTCTAATGAGCCGTGTAATACCAGGTTCCCCTCTTCGTGTTGAAATCTCGGTGTGCACATCATAATGCGTGTAATTGCTCTTAGTGTAAGTTTTCAAAAGCAATTTCCTTTTGTCCGAGCACACATTAAATTAATTGACCATCACTCAGTCAAATGTGGCAAGACACTTTCCTGTTTTGAACACGTAGGAGATGGTCAATTTCATTTTGTTCTTAGAGGTTATATGCCTTAAATTGTGTAGCGGAAGGAAGCACATGGAATCAAGTGAGATGAGGCCAAATGTGTGTTCACATTCATTTCAGAAGTCATCTTGATCTCATGAAAGACACACCAAAGAACCAAGCATTCATGTGGTTTCTTTTTGTTTTCACTCAAAGTGGGGTCTTTAGTTGTGTTCAGCTGACTCAAACAGTTTAAAATGTCAGTGGTTTACAGTTGTGCTTCGAATCTGTTGTTCAACCAGACTTGGCATGCTCAATCACACATTTGTGTTTTGTGTCTTTCCATGACATTCAGTGATGCTGTTGGACATCCTGAGAAATAAGTGTGTGTAGACTTCAAAGAAAGCAATCTTATTTCCGAGTTTTATATGGCTTATCTGAGGACACAAATTTCAGGAATAATGAATTTTGGTTTGAGTTTTGACATATATTGAGTTAAAAGCACATTTCAATAAAGTTTTTCAAGTTTTGTAGGATCTACATATATCAAGCTTGAACTTCCGCATCTTTTTGCATATTTACATCAAATGTTACATCATGTAGAAGAAAATAAATGTTTACTTTTACGAGTGTTGCAGTACAACTACATGTATCTTCGGGATGTGACTCCTGTTTTCCTGAGGCAGGCAAAGAAAAAATACAATGATCTGAAGGGGTGAGATTTGTCAGGATTTGAACTGATTTCAGAACTTGTACAGAATCTCTTTTGGAATCTGGAATTCCTGAGGTGTTACCCTAAAGGCGTTTTTACAAATAGAAACAGGTATTTTGAGGGGTGTCTTTAGGCTTCCCATGTTGTATCTTAAAATTGGGTGTGATCCCTGGCTATACGGCATTCTGGATTTATGACTTCTGACTAGCGCCCACCCGAACAAAGATACTGACAATTTGGGAGACTACCAACATAGGGCAAGACAGCTCAGTTGGTAGAGAGCCGGTACGGTTTTCTGGAGCTCGCAGGTTCGAATCCCGCTTCTGCCAGTTTCTTTGTTCACTTTGAAAAAATATATATGTAATAAGTTGAGATGTGTTAACAAATAAATGAGCATTGTCTGAGCTAGCATTTTACAGCCCAGTGGGCAACCAGTGTAGGTTCATCAGGGCGATGAATTTGAGGTTGCCGCGGGCAACTGGGCAACTGGGCAACTATTAATTTGGCTACCCTTAAAGTTTAGTAACATAGCTGCCAGCGTGGTATAAGATCTCATTGTGTTTTTGTTGCAGCGAACCTGCGTGTCCATGTTGGCCTTCACATGGGTGAGTGGATGATTGTTTTAATCCCGGCGAGTATTATATGATCATAGAGGTGATATGACAATGTCGCAACAGTTGATTGGGTGTGGCTATCTTTCCGTCGTAATGACATCACTATGTCCTGTCAGGAACTGTGGATCTACCCTTAGGCTTTCCATTAGAAAATTAGCGAATTTCCTCATTCATTAGATTCCGGCCAACCTGGGGATGACATCAGAAGTGATGCACATCTGTAGGTGGCTCTTCAAGTTGTTGGCAGGTTTATTTTAGGGATGCAGCGACGTAATTGATGACTTCTTGTTGGAGGGTTTAATTTAGGATGGGATTCAGCTGCTGGATGTGTTCCTGAGCATGCTCCCTCTCCTACCCCAACCCACCTCGCCCCTCCTTACCTCTCCTGTTGCCAGGTTTATTTTAGGGATACACCTATGTGATTGATGACTTGCTGTTGGAGGGTTTAATATACATGTAGGATGGAGCTCCAGCTGTAGGATGGGTGCAAAGTGTGCTATTAACCATCACCACCTATCCTGCCCCCCCCCCCACCTCTTTCAGTTGTTGCTGGGTTTATCTTAGGGATGAAACTGTACAATTCATGACTTGTAGTTGGAGGGCTGAAGGGTTTAATCTAGGACAGGGGGGGGGGGGGGGGGCTCAGCTGCTGGATGGGTGTATGGTGTGTTCCTGAGCATTGCTCTCCTATCCTGCCCCACCCTGTAATATAAATGGGTACCCAGTACTAGCATGTGGTGGGAGGCCTACTTGTTCTGATTATGTGCCATCTATAGTATGGGAGGAATTACTCTTTGCTTGGTACATCATGATGTGCTCTGTTGGTTTTCAGCTCCCTGGCTTAAAAGTACTAGCTTGAGAGGCCAGGAGTATCCCCCCCCCCCCCCCCCCCCATCATGTCTCAGCCTTCCACATGTGATGGTCTTTCAGCTGTTTTATGTTTTGTGTCACTGAAAACTGCGAATGTCACGTGAGAAAATACAGTAGGAAACCAGAAGACCCTGCAGTTCAGTGGGTGGGGTCCATGGCTTAGTGGAAAAACTCTTGATTTTCAATTAAAAAATACAACACAGCTGTTCTACCTGTGCGTTGAGCCATAGTGCCAGGTGAAAACTAGCTTTCCTGCCCTGACAATCCATATGTAGTTCTGAAACTGGATATCTTAATAACAAATCAGAAATGTACATTGTGTTTACATTTCATAGATGCACACACCATGCAGTGCCTAGACAAATGTCATATAAAACCCAAAGGAACATTCTCAAAGGGACCTTACGGAAATATGAAATTTCCGAAATCCGGCAAAAGCAGCATGAAGTGCACTCTTCCACTTCACATGCCATTGGATCTCTCTCATCATTCATGACTAGATAGCGAGGCGTCATACTACGGCAGGAAGTATTTGCTAAAGGGCAGCACATGGGTACCCATAAGGAACCGACTCGTAGAGGACCGTGTCGGCCCGATGTGCCAAATGAAATGTGACAGGATTTGGGATCCGTTGCCAGGATCGCAACAACGCTTGCACTGAACTGAAAAGCACATGATTTTTTACAAGTGATCAATCTTGGTGACTTCACACAGGGACACGTGCTCAGGAAGCAAGATTACAAACAAGATTTGCCACTTAAAATATATGTTAAAAAAAGAAAGAAATTGCTGGCCTTGACTGTGAAAATGTAGGTCTCTGACTATTTGTGGGAGGACTTGAGGCAGTGCAGGCTATAGGGAATCTTTTAGCTGCTTGTCCACTCAAAGGGAATCTGTTCTGGATCACTGGAGACAATCTGCTGTGGTACTCTGAACATATAATTTCCATTTATATGCTGTTCTGATGTTTTTGTGTGTAGTGGTTCGAGTTACAATGTCATATTTACAACAATGCAGCATTAGTGACAGTTATAAACTGATGCTAACGAGCTATATACCTCTCTAAGCATTTTTTCTCTTTCAGGGATAGTAAAGTCTTGTACAAACTACAGTGTGAAATATACCAAGAAAACGCATTGAGGGCACTTTTTCATATTAAAATATACAAATAAAAAAAAGTAAAAAATAGTCTAAATATGAAGGAGGGGTAGACAAACTTCACCATGGCAAAAATGTGTGGGGAAAAGAAAAGTCAATAAAAATGTCAAGGTAAAAGGTGTATGAAATCATTTAGAGTTTGAAAATTTCAGCAATACAGGCTGTGGTATGATTGGAGTCATTTTCCTTGTTCATGGAATAACACCGCTGATTTTCATGTTACATGTCATAAAATTCCAAGCACACACAAAAGGGAGAATGTGATGGTATTGCATTTTGTTTTCGAGCTTGCCATTGATAGAATAGATTGTCTTACAAAAAGTACAGGTTTAACTGACATGGGAACAGATTGCATTATTCTCATTTGGCAAAGTCTGCCACTCTCAAGCATCTGGATCGAATTGGCTACCACAGATAGCTCATAATTGGGTCTTTTTCAACAGTTTCCTAATGGCCAGGGTTAATTGGGCGCACCTGTCCAACTACATGTAAGGAGACCATGTGGCACCAGATGGCTCACCTCATCAAGCCCACAGGCCAGCCAGTCCAGGGTAGGCAGGAGGGGCCCACCCTGGTCAGCCTACCTGGTGGGAACTTCAAAGGGCCCCTTCATCCCGAAACCTGAACGTGGAGTGTGTCACTAGTGCCAGCCGCCTGGAGAGTCCTTGGTGGGACCAGATTGCACTGACAAGTGGGCCAAACCAGGACACAAGGCTCCTCATTGTAGCCAGTTGTTGAGTTGAAGTGACCTTCGTGATTCTTAAAAGAGGACTGGGAAGGACCTTCACTACAGAGAAATTTAATTTACAAGATTGCATTGGATGGAAAAGAAGTTTGACATTTGATAGTGTAACATAGTGTTTAAAAAAATGAAATAAACATTAACCCTAACCCCCTGGGCATTTTTACTAGGAGGTGTCCTAACCCTGTCAAAATCCAACACTGTGCAGTATACATCATAGCTCCATGTAAAGTAATGGTGCCAAGGCCTTACAGTACTTGAACCCATCAAAATTAGACCATGATTAGACAAAACCTGCTTTTGGAGTTTGTAAGGCATGGTGTAGTTACGGTTAAGTTAGCATGTGCCTACTACAACATTTATGGTACATGTATTTGATTAATTCCAACCCAAACCCCTCCCCCACGGAATTGTCATTCTCAAAGATAGTTATTTTGATAATTGCATTTACACCAAGAAAAATACGTGTAATGAAAATAAAGCTGCTATGCCTGTTCTGTTCTCTAACTTAAAAATTCAATTTATTGGATTACCACCTACTACAGAGGATAACTATTTTTGGAAACCCCCCCCCCCCCTCCCCCTAAAAGAAGAAAAAAAGAATGTTTATGATTTCAATGGTAAGAATAATTTCTTGAGGTGACAGATTAAATGTTCCATAACAACGAGGCGATGCCGAGTGGAATTAGACATTCAATCTGTCACCGAATGAAATTATTCTTACTATATTCTTTGCTATTTTTGCAGTGCCGTGCATTGGTACGAATAATTCAATGCGCGTGATCACCGTTGTTGGCAGGTTTATTTTAGGGATGCAGCGGCGTAATTGATGACTTCTTGTTGGAGGGTTGGAGGGTTTAATTTTGGATGGGATTCAGCTGCTGGATGTGTTCCTGAGCATCGCTCCCTCTCCTACCCCAACCCACCCCGCCCCTCCTCACCTCTCCCGTTGCCAGGTTTATTTTAGGGATACACCTATGTGATTGATGACTTGCTGTTGGAGGGTTTAATATACATGTAGGATGGAGCTCCAGCTGTGGGATGGGTGCATAGTGTGTTATTAACCATCACCACCTATCCTGCCCCCCCCCCCCCACCTCTTTCAGTTGTTGCTGGGTTTATCTTAGGGATGAAACTGTACAATTCATGACTTGTAGTTGGAGGGCTGAAGGGTTTAATCTAGGACAGGAGGGGGGGGGGGGGGGGGGGGGCTCAGCTGCTGGATTGGTGTATGGTGTGTTCCTGAGAATTGCTCTCCTATCCTGCCCCACCCTGTAATATAAATGGGTACCCAGTACTAGCATGTGGTGGGAGGCCTACTTGTTCTGAATATGTGCCATCTATAGTATGGGAGGAATTAGTCTTTGCTTGGTACATCATGATGTGCTCTGTTGGTTTTCAGCTCCCTGGCTTAAAAGTACTAGCTTGAGAGGCCAGGAGTATCCCCCCCCCCCCCCCCCCCCCATCATGTCTCAGCCTTCCACATGTGATGGTCAATCAGATGGCGAGGATTTATCCAGGTGTTGTATAAAATGCTTTATTATGGGGTACTGGTGAGCGGCTTCAAATGCACAAGTTAGGAGAATGCATTTATGCTAACTTTAGCCAGCTACAGCTGTGAAATCTGCCTGCATGTTATCCTGAATGTTTAATCAGTGACATTAGAATGGCTTCAAATGCACAAGCCGCTTGCAATACAAATGCAGTGAATGGTATTTGATTGTGAAGCCGTACAAAGAAGTAAAACCATTGAAGCCTTGAGTTGGGAGACACTTTTGTTTTCTGTTGTATGTTTTTCTCTTGGAACCTCTTCCTGCCAGACAGAAGAAGGCTGATACATTTTGATTGTAAATTATTCGTTTTCCCAGCAGACCCGTAAACATCCTGTAACAGATAAATCAGTCCAGTCCAGACAACTTCTTAACTGAAATGGTGGAAGCAAGGTCTTCCAGGAATAAACCACACATGCATCCTTAATCTTGTCATATTGTCTAATTATCGACTGGTTCGCAAGGTGCTATTTTTCTCCAGGGCTGGTTTTGCTGATTAAGTTATTAGGTCTTACTCATGCCATTTGCCACACCAGTAGGAAGTGGTGAAAATCAATGATACATGGGAAAAACAGAACTCGGGATTTACATACATTTGTAACCAAGAGTTAATTTTATGTTAACTTAAGGCACAATTGACCCATTGTGGTAGAATCGCAGTAGAATCATGCGAATGTAGTTTGTCAAATGTTGGCCAGTCACATTTATAGTGATAAATCGACACAGAATGAGCAAAATCTGAGACAGACAAAACTCTCTGCAGAAAATTCCATAGGGTTTTCTAAGGGGCGCGATTCACTTCCAAATAGGGGATAGACCCTAATGCCTCCACCCCTCCATTCCACTCTAACTAATCCCACTCTATCCCTTACCCTGGCACCAAACCACAGACCTTGTACTCACCAGTGCAGACAAATGATATACAGTGAGGACTAAAAGTAAACTAAATCGATAGAGCAAATTAAGAACGGAAATTAAGATTTTTGCTTACTTCATCATGTATATTCTGAGAAATTGATTATCAATTATATGATGCACGTCTCATAGATTTTGCCTGTCTATATCACTTGACACCTAATTTGGCTCATCCAAGATGTGAATAACTGAATTACTGCCTGTCCTGTGTCCACTGCCAGTAAAGATTAAAAAACTGCTTGTCCACTCCCTTCGACTTTTTGCAAAATGACACCCATGCTGCATTCTAAGCATATATTAAGCATTTTATCCACTGCTGTGGGTGGAGAAATTGAACCTTTATTCACCAATATTCAGGACCAATGTTAAAAGGGGTTTTGTAGATTTTCTACCAGCAAAAACTGCCTTTCCAAAATTATTATTGCTTGTCCATTTCACAGGTCAACAGATAGCCAGATGAAACAATGGCCCCTATAGTAACCCATATACTTTTAAAAGTGTATAGTGTCAAGAGTTTGTGAACTGTTTCTGGAGACAAAAGAAGACAGGAAAGCTTTTAGATTGAAAGTAATCACTTTGGTTTTGATCATTACCAATGCTTACAGTGTTCATACCTTTAATTCAGATGTCTGGCACATGTAGGTCTTAAGCCATGTTTCCATTGGACTTTTTCTTCCGCAGCCTCGTGCAAACTTACCGCGACATGCCTCCGTGTAATTCTACCGTGCGTTCAAATTTGGACTTTTATAACTGTGACAGAAAGTTTATTTGCCTTGCGAAGCTGGCAGAATGTCACACGTTGCGGGCACTGTGCACAATCACCTTTGACCTAAACGGGATAGACGTGGTAACCTAGCGTAATTTTTCGCGCACTAAAATCGCTCAAATCTGCCATGTTTTAAGCAGCGAATGGATGAAAAACGTAGTTGTATGCACGTACAGGGTCGTCTGTCGGGTCACTCTGCTGCAAAGTGCTAGCACAACTGCATGTAATCACATGTGGGTGTCCTATAAAACAACCCAAACCATACCACCATTTTCGTGCACACGCTAGCGATAATCCCTGTGCAGTTGACGTAATACAGGAAGTTGCATTGTTTACACAATAGTTCTATAGTGAGGAGCTGTTTTCATTGGACTTTTCTGCAGCCACGCGGATATCTTTCTTGACCGTTTTCGGCCAGGTAGTTTTACATCAAAGTCGCGGTAAGTCGACAGGGACGTTAGTTTACCGCGTGTCCCCATTGGACTTAATCTTGTCATTCTACAGAAAAGTCGTGGTAGACTGACAAAAATAAGTCCAATGGAAACACAGCTGTACACCAGCTTTTGACCTCTTACAGGTCATCACCACCCAGACCTTGTAAGACCATTACTGTATGTGGAAAAAAACAATCATTCAAGACAGCCAAGGTTGAATGAAATGTCTTATTAGGCATTTCATGTCTGGGGGACAGTGACTAGGCATTGCTGTGTATGTGCAGATAAAGCAATAACCCTGACAGCCAGGGGAGGGAGATTCACCCCCCCCCCCCATCACTGCCAAACAGTAACAGATTTTTATGAAATTAGGTATACAAATGATAATTAATTGTGCAAAATTTCATCGCAAATTTCACCCACTGTCGGGAAAAAGTTGCATTGCATGAGAACGGTACCCCCATTTTTGTAAATTTGATGTCTAATAGCCGAAAAAGTCGGAGGCTCAACACGAAAAAAAAAATAACACTGAGACACTATTGTAATACAAACAGGGGGGGGGGGGGGGGGGGGGGTATGCAATCCACTCCCAGCCACAGCCTGTGGTCTTCCACTGAAAGGCTGCTGTAAATTATCAGTGGGTGGAATATTCTGGTCGCTCCTTTTGTAAACTATGTGCATCATGGAGCAAGTTTGATCAAGGAAAAATTGGTCAACCAGTGGTTGATTTGTGACATACTTTACACCAGCGCAATGACAACGAAGTGCGAATAATAGCTAGTCGAACTATGGTGTCACTGTTCCTCACTTCACTTGTCATGGTTTATTACGAGCAATGTTACTATTGATATGATAAACAGCGCAGCCCTGCCCTGGTCGACTGGTCAACTGGTCAACCATCCTGCGTTTGGGTAAAGTTTGTCCAACAATCATCGACTATAGTTAACCATAGTCCTCGATTTAACATGCTCACAGATGTTGCTTTGAGTCAGTAACTTAGAATCTGAATCAAGTCACATATTTGTTGACTTGTGACTCAATTTGTGGGGAAAAAACCCTGTTGACTTGAGTTTTGCAGAAAAAATGACTCTATTATTCACGTTATTATTCATGTTATTGAAATATATTTATTTTTAGCTACATGTGCAGATTAACTTAATGTAAATTTTAACCAATCAAAACAACAGGAAATTACTAAATTTGAGAAACAAGATTAAGGAATGATGAAACTTTCAGCTGGAAAATGTTTGCATTGCTTCCTCAAACTTGCTAGCACTTGAAGGAAACCTAAGTTTGACTATTGAAACTAACTATCTGCCCTTCATTTATTTCTCCTTTTTCCTACATTGTACGTTGTCTCATCAGTGTAGTACTAGTAGCACTGGTCTCCCCTGGGTACAGCATCAAATTGAGACATGGACTACGATAGACATAGAATGCTTGGTACCTTCACTATCTTTAAGGTGAATAAGCTTTTGCATAATTTGTCCAGTCTGCAATGTTACTGACTGAAAATGCAAACATTTCAGTAATTACATCAGGATGTTATCAGTGACATGAGTATATGTTATCAGTAGATGTAATTAACTGCACTGTTGAATTTTAGTGATGCTACATGTATATCCTGGAATTGTTTTTGTCAAGTCTTCCTCATTGTACAATAAAACGTTCAAGCAGCGTGCAGGCCTTTGCAGATAGTATTAGTTTACAGTTTACATTCCATTCCTGAATCACCAATGCAAACTAAGTTGGGGAATTAAACTTGTGAGTTTATGCCCAATTACATGAGATTGTGCACGGACACCGTTTTGAGAAGTGCAGCTGCTCATGGCATTGTTCACACATTGTCTCCAAGGCTCTTGGGGAAACTTTCAGCCAATGAAAGGTGATCAAATCCAGTGGCTGCATGCTTAATATGCTTGCAGGAAACAAGATTAGTACTTGCTTACTTCTTTGTCTGTGCCCCCCCCCCCCCCCCCCCCCCCCCCAGGTGCACCCCCCAATGCCTGCTTTTACACCTAACTAAACAAAATGTAAAGGGAAATTGTCCTAGATTAGCCATGGCAGGAATGTAAGGTTCCGTCTGGAGATGGATTACATGTTACCAGTGCCAAGCACAGTGCCAAGCAGTTTGTTTATTGTAAGCACTTCCATCTGCCATCAAACATGTTGCTCAGATGCTCAGACCATTCTTCCTCCATGCTCAGACCCATGCTCAGACTAAATTGGAAGTTTTTGCACGTACATGTGTATGTAATTCAGATGTCTGTAAACACTGTATTAAGGGGGAAAAAAGCTACGAAAAAAGGATATCAATTGCAGCAGTCAAGCTACATGTTAACATTGTCCGGAATTGCATTTGACAGCTATCTGTAACTTCCTAGAGCAGGGTTTTAGTGAACAGGGAAAATACTTACACATTACTAAAATCTGTTTGGATTTGAAGATGAAAGAGTATTTTTCCAAGTAAGTTTTTCAAAGAGTGTGAGCACATAATTTACTAATAAGAACAGAATATTTAAGTTTAATTTTGAGCTATTTCCTTCACAGGAGAATTTCTTACCTTGTATGATTAGTCAGCACAGCAGTAGGCTTAATCACGCAGGTTTCACTGGTGCTGGCAGAGAACAGAATATTTTCCAAGGATGTGGGAACAAGATGATCTCAGAAGTGTTCTGTCACCTCTCTCTGTCTCTCGCTTGCAACCTTGTTGTGTCACCGAGGGCATTAATCCTATGCTGCTGATGCTATCTGCTTAATAATCCCGACCAGTGGGACAGTGTTGTAATGCAACTCGAGGTCAAATCAAAGGTCACTTTTACAGGAAGTTGTTGGTTGACCTGGGATAGGCTGCGGCAAAGATGGTTGGATGGTGTTCAGATCGTTGCATATCTAGTTCTTAATATGCAGTTAGAATAATGTGAATGCGTTGATAATCAAAATGTAGTTTTTCAGTCTTGATAGCAATCTGCATAATGTCTGGTCATGGGTTATTACTATTACTTAGGGTGTCTTTCTGAAAAACCTACCAGACATATTACACTTGAAAATATCTTATATCAATATTGTACCCTCAATAACAGGGAAATAAATATCTGCCAGGCAAAGGTCTAGCTACGTGTTCGGACACGCTTCAAATGAATCTGCATGCCTCCAACGGGGCAATAAAGCCTTGCTGTACACACACACACACACAAGCTCTACGACGTTGATGGCATGACTGGTGGTGAAAACAATACATAAATAGACTCAGGACGGGGAATCCAGGCACTACGTCAGAAATATATATTGCCCTGACAAGTTTGGACAGTGTGGGCAATGTGTATACAAAGTCGCACGTGTGGCATTGCACAATGCGGGCAATTCTATATCGTTATTATTGTTGAGGTGTCATTGACTGTTTGTGTGTGGGAGCAGTGACAATATTTCTCTGGCAGTGTGCATAAAAGCCTACAGTTTACTCACCTTTCACGTGATGAATACGGGTTGCATTCCTGATCAACCGCCGTGTTAAATACGCTTTTTAGTTCATCGGTCAGAGACGCCTTTTAGGAACGAAACTCAGTGTAATATTTCCGTGACTTGGCAAGTAGTAGACCAAGAGAGTCATGCAATGTTGCAGGTTAGTTGCACAACACAATCCAGTCCCTAGGCAGAGATAACTCTCATGCCCTGGCAAGACTTTCAGCACTCCATATGATCTCCTCCTGTTCTTGAAGATTCCTCCTTTGAGGTTGCGTGTTTAGTCACACAATTTCACCAGATTCATTCCCACACAATACTGGGGGACAATTCAACTCAAATGCCTTTGTCTGCTGTGTTTTTCACACTTGTCAGTGAAGACAGACTCGCTCCTGTCAATCTAGAATTTTTCCTTTATGTGGGCTCATTTAATTCTGGTCATTCACACTCGATCTGAGAAGGCAGGAGACAAGTTGCATTCTTGAAGTCCAAGGATGGTGCTTTAATCCTTCCTCAGTTGAGGAAGCAGTACACGGAAAACATTGGAGAACTAGTCCAATGAAGAGGAACTGTGCAGGTTGTTCGCTAGCAAACTGGGTTGATCAGTCGACCCCTGTGGTGGTTTCACAAGTGTTAACCAGGCTCCCACTATCTTACTAAATCTGTAGCTTGTCCTTGAGTGAGTGAGCTGAGACAATACTTATTCATCAATGAGGGGGGTTTGATCCACCTATTGGACTGTCACTCACTCCTCTGGACAGCTGATAAAAGGGTGCTCCGGGTAAGACTGGGCTGTCCTCTGGCCAAGAGCAGATCTATCCCCAGCTGTAGCAGAAGCTTAGTGCCAGGCTATAATTGCTAAATCCAGGATGGTGAGCAATGCCATTCCATGTTGCTCCACTGATCACCAAGTTTTTGCTTTGCATATGTGTCAGCCATGTAATAAACTATTTCCTGGGTTTTAGGCTAAGAAGAGATTTAGAAGTTACATGTGGATTGAATGCTGTTTATCATAGGGTACACATTCTGTGGGCACCTAAACAGTTTCTAGTCATTACTTTCCGCATGGAGGAAGTGCTCCATGGTTTCAGCATTCAGTTTCTTGGTAAGAAAACAATGTCGATTTGGAAATTGCTGTAAATCCTGAAGTTTACTTGTAAATAAATGATACGTTGGTGCATGGAGGAAGGATGCAAATCCAGCCTGTCTCTCAAAATTACTTATGGTGGTACAAAATGGAGTTAAAATCGGTTGACTGTTGAAGGCTTGAATGAATTCTTATAATGACGATGATCACATAATCGCTACACGTAACAACGCGACACAAATCTACTTTATGAATGGAATGCTGTTACCTTTCCAGCCAACGAAAGATGTTCCATTCAAAACATGCTATCAGGAAACAGTCATCATATCGACTGTGAAATCTTTGAAGGGGTCACGCAGTGTCTCAATATCCCTCTTTTTTAGTTTGCTCTCTATCTCTCAAGCTTTTCAAATAAAAAGAAAATAAACAAATAAACTGTTAACCAAAAGATGTTTTGTATGTACGTGAAATACCAGTACAACTGTCAAAATGTGCTGGTCACTATTAAATACTCAGTCTGGTGCCCTGCACTTTGCAGTTAATGCGTGATCACAGTGATAAGAGGAGCAAGGTTCCATTATGGTGCGCACAAATAAAAGGTAATCCTAGGTGTGAGTAGTGTTATCATTTGTTTCAAATAAAGTTTGTGTACTCATTGCTTTTAGAAAACGTATTTTGAACGATTTTGTTGAAATCATTTTACTTTTATCCAATTCATTACCATTTTACTTTTATCCAATTCATTACCATTTTACTTGGACTCTTTTTCAGCTCAATTTTCCAGTAAAATGTATTTTGTCCTTTGACTTTTGGATTTGAAAATGAAGGTTGTGTCAAACTGAAGAGAAAGAAAGTGTCTTAGTAGCATGATTTTTACATCAACGGTAAAAAAATAAAGAAATAAATGACTTTAACATACATTGCAATAGGATTCAGCCACATTTGCCACATCTAAACTAAACTTACCACAAATGACACAGAGTTCCTTTCTTTTGCACGACACATAAACTTCAACTGCAGAAAAAAATACCCAGACAAATTCTCTAGTCTTTACAGGTCACTTATCAGTCCTGCCGCCTGGCACCACTGACACCCATTGTAATCTCGCATCAGTCTGTGCCGCTCTTTTCATCAGCTCAACCACTGAGCCAGTCCCCCTTCTCACCCTTCTCTATAGCCTTGTTATCAAGTTCTAGTTTATTCCAGGGATAATGTTAGTGCCACAGTGCCCTGGATGCCAGGCAGTTAGTTGATCTACCCCTGCCCAGACAGGCCACGGGCCTACATCAACCAGATTGTGTTACAGGGGCCCTACATTACAGGCCCTGAGGATTAGAAGTGATTCCTTTGATAGATAGACTATTTACTTGTGGTTGGGTTCCAGCTGGCCCACCAAGTCTTTTGTATATCACATTCCTCTTGTTGGCTTTTGTTGTAGGGCATTGGTCATAGCATTGTTTATCTTGTAAAAAGTGACCCCTCTCCCTGTTGGGAGGGGAGGGGTAGAGTAATGGTACTTATTAACAAAATACTTTAGTTTAGACTGGTACTCCAAAACAAGGATCATATAATCATGTAGAAGAAAACCAGCATTGGAACCATAGAGAATTACCTCCTGACCCAAATGATCAATTACATCTGATAACGACCATTGGTTTTTACAATGGCACATGTCTGATTAATTTCAGCCCATCCCAGCTCATTGTGGATAGCCTACATGTACTCACGCAATACGTGGAAATCCATGCTTGAATCAAGTCCTGTTCAAAATCCGGTTGATTGTTGAATGTTGACCATTAAGTGTTACTTCTAAATAGGACAAAAGAAGGTACATGTACCCTAACAGAAAAACACCCTCAAACACAGCAGAGAAGAATGGAAACAAACTGCAGAGGTTTTCCTACCTCCATGATGTAGACCTGTGCCAATTTTGATTTAAATTCTGAATGAAGTACATGTCAATGGGAAGATCTACCTTTATGGCTTGCAGCTAGCGGGTAGTGGGCATGGTGGCATACATGTAAGGGGTGGGGGGGGGGGGGGGGGGTGTCTGCATAGGGTCCCTGCCCCAGCTCAGGCCCCCCCCCCCCCCATTGGAGATTGCATTTGAGCACCAGAAAAATTACTATTTTCTCCATGCAGTGCTCCCTTCTGAGTTCCTCTCTGCAAATTGGACCCCAGTTAACCCACCGAGTGGCGGTAAAGGGCTAATCAAATGTTGTTTCAAATCATTTCAGCTTTCACCCTCCCCAACGGAAACGCGGTCCGAGAACCGATATGTTGGTTACTATGTACTAAAATTTCAATATTTCTCAAAGGTTATGAAAGATTATGATGTACAAGGGCATGGTACCCGTTTCATGGCAAAGTGACACAGCCATCCACATCCATAGATCAGTTGGCTCGCTGAGCGCGGACCTACAGCCATCAAGCCTTGCGTGACAGTTCTGATGTAAATAAGTATGCTATATTTAGGCTGTTGTTTTTCCAACAGGCCAATTAAGAAGCAGTGTGTATACATCGGCCCAGTACTAGTTTTTTTCTCCTCTTTCTTTCTGGGGGTAACGGGGTTTGCCAGTGCCCTAGCCAGCTGAAACCAATAAAGTTCAATGCTAAGGGTTTATTGCAAACACTGCCGAAACCCCATGGGGATCCACTCAAAAGGAAAGGAGTGTGTCATTTTTGCCACTTGGGACAATGAGTACTTTGTGAATTAATTACATCACTTGTGGAAATCCTAAAACAACACTTGAAGCAGTTGCTTATGTGATACAGGTATGAAACTTGTTTTGCATACAATGTCTATTGTATCAAGTATTTCCAGCCGCCCTAAAAAAGAAGCCCTTTTGTGCTTTTACACAGCTAATATGCAAGTACACACTCGGGGCTGTGACTGAATGATATAGGACCATTTTCACGGAGCTGTTAAGCACACAAATTTGCTTATAAACATGTTGCTTAGCTAAAACAGGTTACTATCTGTATCTGTTACTATCTATAATGTACAACAGATGAATACCAGTCATTTAAAGTGGTATACATTACATAGAAATGTGGTTGTTAATCCTGTTTATTTACCAAGGCAGACTTTTCATGCTAAAACAAATGTGTGTGCTTATAGCTCTGTGAAATTTGCCATTGGAATGGGCACACCTTCCCAAACTCCTTGATTGTTTCCACCCAAGTAAACAACAGCTGCCTCACGTATGGGTACGTTCAGACTATCAGGAATATGAAACCCACCTAATCAGATATGCACACAGTATGCCAACATTGTCCTGACATTCATTAATTGCTGTCTCAGGTTGCTGTTCCAGTCAGTTAAGGGATCGGCCTTATAATAAAATAGACTCCAAAAAATGTTCATAGAAAGCACTGAATTATCTTCATGTGTAAATTCTTATAACCCCCCCCCCCCCCCCCCCCCTGAAAGAGAAACCACAATGGAAACTTGACTAGGTAGTTTTTAGGCATTTTTAAAGTGAACGAAGAAAATTGGAAGGAGCAGAATTTCTGCAACCTCCGGATTACTGCAGCGGCACTCTACCAACTAATAAACTGCATGTAACTGACCTTATACATGTATTAGCGGTCTCCAAATTTATATTGAAATAAAAAATGCAGTTCTTACTGAATTGGTAAATAGCCCAACATTTTTATCACAGGATATGGAAATGGTCATTCTATAAATTAGGTGTCCAATTTTGGTGTCACTGTTACATCTGACATGTAAAGGATCTTGCAGTTCAGGTCACATTCTTTAATGCCTTCTATCTCCAAGGGTGATTATGTAAAGCAAAGTACCTGCCAAACAAGTAAAACAAATAGTGTGAAGTCCATTTTAATGATACTTGATGGGAAATTCCACAGGTCAGGTGTAGCAAAAATGTGGACCCCCCCACTGGGCATTTTACCCGATATTACCCGGGTTGTAACGAGTAATAACGGGAGTTATTACCGGGTAATATCAAACCCATGGGTAATAACGGGGAAATAGTAGACCAATATTTCCCCGTTACAACCCAATATTACCCCATTTACCCGATATTACCAGGGAGAATGTAACCGATATTTCCGGCATTGCCATGTTATTACCACCCGATATAAAACGAAAAAATCACTCAGTTATTGGAAATTTGGTGTAAGTAATCACGAATTTACAGAAATGGGAACCAGACTAAATACACGTGATCTATTATACATGTACATTACTCTAGATATCAATTATACAAATGCTACAGTAATTTACTAAACACTACACACTAAATAATGTCGCGCTTTAGCTTTATATTCAGCCTTATCCTGCCATCATGAAGTCACGGTTTCCGATGAAAAATTTCAATATTTGAATACCAAAGAAGATGTAATGCGATTCTTCACCTCTGTTTACAAAAAGTCTAAATTCCTATGTGGAATTGCTTAAATAATTAAATATTTTAGTCAGGAAATCGTGTTTTTGGACGAAACACTGCAATATTAACATGACTTGTTCAAACCTTTTACCATTACCCATATTACCTCTCATTACCCTGTTGTAACTGGGTAAAATGTCGGTTTCAACAGGGTAATAACAGTAATATTTGGACTTGCAAATTTTGCTGGTAATTTTACTGTTATTACTCAAGTTCTCAATGTTATAACCAATTCAAATCTTTCACCATTACCCATATTACCTCTCATTACCCTGTTGTAACTGGGTAAAATGTCGGTTTCAACAGGGTAATAACAGTAATATTTGGACTTGGAAATTTTGCTGGTAATTTTACTGTTATTACTCTAGTTCCCAATGTTATAACCAATTCAAATCTTTCACCATTACCCATATTACCTCTCATTACCCTGTTGTAACTGGGTAAAATGTCGGTTTCAACAGGGTAATAACAGTAATATTTGGACTTGCAAATTGTGGTACGAGGTGCACCATTTTCCAATTGTTTTCCTCATAAGAAACAGATCCTGTCGGCCTCGAGGATCATTTATATCTAATTCTTATCCTCAAATACCAAATATTAAGGAATTTATAACACTTTCATTATCACACAGGTAATATCATTTGGGTAATAACACAGTAATATTGGTAATATTTAGTCTTAGTCAAATTTTGGGGTGATATTACCGGTAATATCGGTAATCGGTAACAAATTGCCCAGTGGGCCTGACCCAAATGCTTGATATGATCACTGATTATTAAATGTCAGTTGAGTGCTTGAAAGTCGTATTGGTCAGAATATGTCATAAATGAAAACTTGTGCCATTGTCCTACTTTGGTCAGATGTAAAGGATCCCACAGTCCAATGCAGTCCAACTTTCAGTTTGTGAGCTTTAAAGTTAACCCTAACTCCCTAGGTGGTGTGAAAAATCGTATTGAAATTGGAGGATTCAGGACTTGTGTATGTTTATCAAGGCAGTGTATGTTTGCTTGAAGTATAAAGCAAACATCAAATTGGAAAAATTTGTTTCATCAAATGACCTAATTCATCGAATGACCCGATTATTAAATTTATTAAATTGTACATTTTCCCCTGTAGTCTATTTGATGATGTATTGTAGATTTTTGTTATTAACCTATAACAGTCCTGAATCCTCCAATTTTAATATGATTTTCCACACACCCTAGGGAGTTGGGGTTAATGTTCTTGAGGATGAACATTTAGAGAATGAATTAAACTGATGATATTCTAAACTGTGAGTTTACCATTGTCTTGTTCAATGGTTTGTTTGACAGTTGACGTGTTGCCTGCACCTTCGCTGATTTCAATTACTAGAGGGCATTACATTCCATGTGATAGGGCTATCAGTACATGTACTACATTACATGTACATGTAGTGTAAGTATGGTTTAGAATGAATGTTGCAGATGTTTTCTTCCTCCATGGTTGCAGCATCTCACCACGCTCAAATTGTGAGTAGTCCCCTGTTTTCTGTTGCCAGGGTCCTGTTGCATCTATACTGTATATTTGTTCAGAGTGATGCTGCAAGACAGAGCCTACGACCTCTCCCTGACCCCGGTATCAATAAATGTGACACAGGAAAGAGGAGTGTATACCTGTCCTTTTTTTTCTTTGGAGGTAGGTGGGGATGGTGAAATCGATAGTGCACCTTGGCTAGGTAACCAGTTGTAGGTTAACTTGAGTCGTTTAGTTTGAGCATAGAGCCTTGCTCTATGGTTTGAGATTGTTTGGTTTTACGTGCCCTCATAAAAATTGATGACAGATTGTTGTCATTGGATAGTGTATAGGTGATTTTGTGTATACAGTGTACATGTGTGTAGGGTTGGACCAGTCTTGTGGGGTGTAACCTGGAGGGGGTGGTTCAGATAGTACAGTATTTCTGTATAAACTGGAATAATGTAAATTTGTTTTCAAGAATTGAGTCACAAAATAAATGTAGGTCACTTGCTCAAACACGAAATGCCCTGACTCATTTCTAATCTTTAAGGTAATACAGAACAATAAAAAACTACTGAATTATTATGTAATACCTTACATAATAAGTAAGTAAGTAAATAAACTAAGTAAATAAGTCTCAAGCATCCTATGAAATCATAGTACCTGGTGTGCTGTCATTTTCAAGAAAGGTGGAATTTTTGTATCAATTTCCAGCAATGGTCGGCCGACCATCTATGCATACGAAACTTTAATCAGGTAAGCCTTTACAGTATTTGCTATTAAAATACTAACCCCCAAATCCATTCCTTAGTTTCTGAATATTACAGCAAAAGCAAATGTTGGATACTACCTTTAAAGGCACACATTGCACTGAAATCCCCCAAATTTAATCTCTTAGACCAAGGTCTAAGTGTAAACATTCTACCATAATGTGTAATAATAAAACAAATAAAAAAAGCAATGACATCGAAATTCAGACTGGCGCCACATACAATGCACAATGCAACCAAAAGCATCACTTGAATTCCAACAGTCCTAATTTTCCAAACCAATCTGGTATCCTCGAAGTTATAAGTTTTGAGGCTTTGCATGGTGGAATATCGATATCAGTTCGGTTTGCGGTAACACCATGTGTTTATCTCAACTAACGATAGGTATGGGTTCTCCCCATGGTTCTCCCTGAACCATATTAACCTGTGAAGTCCCCATGGTTCTCCCCTGAACCATATTTCTCACTTATCGACAGTAGAGAAAACGAGTTGCACGAAATTGGTTCTCCCTTGAACCCTTCTTACTTAACGAAGGTTGAGATACGAGTTGTGCGATAAGGTTCTTTTCAGAACCCATACCTCTCGTTAGTTGAGATAAACACATGGTGTTTAATACCGCAAACCGAAACGATATCCCTGAAGTTATTTTCATCAATGATTTTCAGATAAACGGAGCATTTTCAAAGCATGGCCGTGTAGACTGTCATATTCTACTGTCAAACGATCTTCCCAACCATAGCAATTTTAAGAGGTATGCTTTTTGTAGCCCAATTGCGCAACTCCAAGGCAATGTGTCCATTTCTTGTTTTACACTTTCTTGTTTTACACTTTCATTTTCAGGACAATTCTGTTAACTTTGGTGTCCCGGGTTATACTGCAACATAAATCAATGTGTTTATCCTTTGCCTGGTATGATAGTCCTACCAGCATGGTACCAGGAATAAAATTTATACCTCTTTCGAGAAATTGAAAGTTGATTGAACCTATTTTTTTTTAAAGGTTAAAGCTGTAAGTACCATTTTCTTCAAGAGAGAAGAAAAACTCAGCAAAGACGCTTGAGGTTACATGTAATCTTGATTTTGATTTGGTTCCAAGCTTCAGGCTTGGATGCGGTTGTGTTTTATGAGTTTGCCACTGTGTTAGTGAATTGAATGTGATTCAAGACTTTCAATGGTGGAGAGAACACCATATGAAGTAACTACCTCAAAAAGAGAAGTCCGTCTCTTCGAAGAACCAGAGGTAAAACTCAATGTTTTGGTCAGTAAGCACTGACTATCAGTGTACTGTATAAGTTGATCAAGGAACCATGCTTCTCTTTTTGAGTCAGTTACTTCAATTGGTGTACATCCACAAGAATTCTTTGTTGTGAATTATCACAGTTTTTAGGGAGCTAATTAACCCCATTTCACACGACCGTTGGAAACTCGGGTCCCGTGCCATGAAATCGCATCGATATCACAAATGCACGGATTCCTTGCCATGTGAAAGTGTATCTCTGTCACCGAATCGCATGGGTCCCGTGCGGTTCCTGACGGGGATCGAGACCTTCTCCGAAATTTTGCATCGATGCGACATCCGTGTGAAGATCACCGAGATTGGTCGTGTGAATGATACTGCGCAGTGAAATCGCCTTTACGCATGCGCAGTTTGCTGTTTTGCTTTTGTAAACAAGAATTTCTTCAGTTCTGTTTGGTCAGTTGATGCGTAATGTGATTTGTGTAGGAGAACAGTACATTCTTCGTTAGTGTTGCTGTATATTGAGAGCAAATTTCGTCAGTGGTCTTGTACATTTATCCTCTTTGTATAATTGAGGTTAAAACATGAAAACTACGTACACGTAAGATACGTCCAAAATCCGTTAAAATTAAAATATGGTGATTGTTTTTAAAAAGGGGGAAAAACTGGTACCCTATAAATGTCATTCATAGAATATCGCAACAACAGCGATACACGTGCAAACATTGCAAAGCGAGGGATGTTCGTTACAGGATTGTGTTGTATCCTGTGAAAGCCTGCGATGAAATCACAGGCATCCTTGGGCGTCAGACACCCGGCGCCAATCATCGCAAATGTGTGTTTCCAGCGCTCATGTGAAACAGGCTTTACATATACGTGCAAAATCCTTAAAGCTTAAAAAAAAAATGTTTTATGCAAATCGCCGATCACAAGCCCTAGGGCACTCGAGGTGTGGGCTGCAGAGGAATATGTGGAAGAACCAGCCCCTCACACTGAAACAAGACAAGCTAATCTCTTCACAGTATGAATAGGGTCGGGATAAACTAGTCCACTGCAAGGCATTAATAATGCCTCTACCCAGATTAAGCGTAGAAGTGCTATAGCCCAGGACTGGGCTCGAACCCACAACCTGCAGAATTACCCACAGACCTTGAAGTCAATGTGCCAAACCACTAGGCCACGGCACTTCCAGAAACAACAATATATATAGCTTTTGAGTGATGAACATATGATTGTAACTTCTTACAAGCAGTAAGATATATTTGGTTATATTTTTGTTTGTTTTTAGTTGTTTCACAACTGGGCCTTTTGGTCTCAAAATTGGGATAATTTCTTTGGTATCTGTTGAAGATTTATCTATTTAGATCTGGACCCAGGAAAACTGTTAGGGTGGTAGGGCTGGCAACCTTAAATGTGGCCAACCCCGCCACCACCTCTGTTGTACTTGTAGCTCTTTACCTAGAGTGGCTTTTAGCCTTGTATTGCGATTTCCATTAGAAAAAAATAAGAAGGGGCAAAAACCTACTTCTCGGTGTCTTTAATGTGTCATGGTGACATTAAAGTACGAAGAGAATTTCTGATTGAACTCTTCACTTGTCGTACTTGGATGTCAAGTGTTAAAATGATATCAGATATAGTTAATAAATTGAAAAGGGCTATCACTTGCATAATCAGCGCTGTCTGCTTACTATCAGAATATCAATATTGCCAGGCGTGTAAATCAACTGTCATAAGCTGTTAGTTCAAACAGAAATGTATAGGTCCACTCTGCTATTTGGTGTGTGAGATTCATCATTGGAAATGTTCAAGAAATATCAATATGTCTGATGTGGTAAAGAGAGAGAGAGACAGACAGACTTTTGTTGGTAAAGCTTAATACCGAGAGGATGAGTACTTTTCCCATTTTAAGTCCAGTGTACACAGCCTGGGACATTTTCCTCTCAGTGACATTTCCTGAGTGTAGCCTCTGCCCAGTAAAACTGACCAGGTCAATTTTCCAAGACAATAAGTCCAATGTGAACAGTGCCAGCACGTGCACGTAAAGTGGCATGAGAAAGCTGTTCACACGTACACTCTGCATGCGCAGTGCGTGGTTTCTCCAGCATGGCAATTTGATGATTTCTTCTTGCCCTGCGCTCATCTTTATTTTACTTTGTTACAGTGCATTAGTCACTGACATTTGTGAATAACATTCCATAAAGACTGTACATTACATCAAATGAGGATAGGACGCCGAATGCTTAATGCTTCGAGCTCAGTCACTTTAACCACAGTCTCGGTAAAATTTTCCCAAGTCAAAAGTCCACTTGCAAGCATCAGTAAAGCCGTGTCCGCACTAAGTCTTTTTTTTTGGAAGGTTTTACCGAGACGATGGTAAATAAAAAATGGTCAAAAATTGGACTTTTGACACGGAAAATTTTACCGAGACCGTAGGAGAAGTAACCGAGCTGTCATTATAAGGACTCATGAGGGCGCTTTGCGTGACCTTTCTGCATTGATGCGATTGACCCAAATCACGCGTGCCTTTTCATTTTTCCGGCCGATGTGTACACCCAGACCTACGTCTTTAGCACTAATCAAACTTCCAAAATCCTCTTATGGGGACCATTGCACAAATCTTCCAAAATCCTCTAGGGGTTTTGTAAACACCAGTAACCTTAATCCTGCAAAATCATCCATTGCTTCAACTTCCAAAGACCTTTGATCCTCCAAATTCCTTCTTTTGGCCAAGAGGATTTTGGAGGATTTTGGAGGATTTTGGAGGATTTTGGAGGATTTTGGAGGATTTTGGAAGGTTAGGGAAGGTTAGGGTTTTAAAAAGTGTCAGCTCACACACTTGTGAACATCATCCTGAAAGACAGATGTGTAACTTGCCATCTTTCCCTGTAAACATTTCTCGGAAGTTCACATTTCCTCAGGAGGTTTAGGGATTTAAAAGTTTTAGTTTCCGAGACGTTAACTGTCAGTTCTGGGATTTGGGGGTTGTTGAGAAGGGAATACCTCAGGAAATTAAATGGGGCACATTTATTTGTAACATAGAGGATCTGGCCTGACCAAATAGTTGCCCTTGAGTCCAATGATTTGAATTGAGTTCAAGCTGTGTTGATGAAGACGTACAAGTACATTGAAGAATACTTTTACGTGCCATTTGCAACCGGCTCAGGAAGTATCGTATAAACTGATCGGTGATAGTAATTAATGTTTTTGTCAGTTAGATGTCAAAGGAGGAGGCAAAGTTGATGAGGGATTATCTGATTATAGATACATCGTGTTATTTTTTCATTTTCTAGAGCTTCAGTGCAAGTAATGATTAGAATAATGCAGTGTTATTACCCCTGCTCATCAGGCCCAGCAATCATTCCTAAAACCTCAGCTCTTTGGGGGGGGGGGGGGGGGGGGGGGGGGAGTATACAGTCCCGGATGCAGCTTGCAAGTCAAGTGCACTGGGATTATCAAACTCATAACCATCGCTGCCTTCACAGGTACTCATTTACCCCTTAGAGGAGAGAAGCAATTAGTGAACATTTGTCTTGCTCAGGGACACAAGCACCATGAGCCCACTTGGACTCGAACCTGCAATCTGTAGTAGGCCACGGCGCTCCACTCCCAATTGAATAGTTGGTTTTAATTCACAAATAGCACGAACTGCACGCATCAGTCTTGCATGCATGCACTGACTATACCACCCCCACCTCCAATACCCCCACCTCCCATACCCCCACCTCCCATACCCCTACCTCCCATAACCCCCTACCTCCCATAACCCCCTACTTCCCATTCCCCCTACCTCCCACACCCCCACCTCCCACACCCACACCCCCACCTCCCACCTCCCACACCCCACACCCCCCACCTCCCACACCCCCACACCCCCCACCTCCCACACCTCCCACACCCCCACCTCCCACCTCCCAACCCCCACCTCCCACCTCCCACACCCCCACCTCCCACCTCCCACACCCCCACCTCCCACACCCCCACCTCCCACACCCCCACCTCCCACACCCCCACCTCCCACACCCCCACACCCCACACCCCACACCCCACACACCTCCCACACCCCACACCTCCCACACCTCCCACACCTCACACCTCACACCTCCCACACCCCACACCTCCCACACCTCCCACATCCCACACCTCCCACACCCCACACCCCCCACACCCCCCACACTCCCCACCTCCCACACCCCACACCCCCACACTCCCCACCTCACACCTCCCACACCCCCCACCTCCCACACCCCCACCTCCCACACCCCCACCTCCCACCTCCCACCTCCCACACCCCCCACCTCCCACACCCGCCACCTCCCACACTCCCCACCTCCCCACACTCCCCACCTCCCCACACTCCCCACCTCCCCACACTCCCCACTTCCCACACTCCCAAAAAAGATGTTCGGTTGATCAGAATGAAGATTGAGACAGAAATACCAACAGTGCAAATTGCTCTAAGTGCCTGGGCTCTAAGTATTACAGCGATGGGATGCTTTTTCAAATTAGGTGTGGGTGTAAGGTAAGCCGATTAAGCAGACTCTCTAGGAATTGACCTATCGCAGTCGAATCGCGTCAATGCAGCTTGTGAATTATTGTCTAATCACATCAATTATAATTCCACGTGGAACGCGCAAAATCTGAGACAAACAAAAATTACCACACAAAATTCCCATAGGGTTGTCTAAAGGGCGTGGTTAACTCGTAAACGGTGATAGGTCAATTGTCTGCCTGCTAATAAGGCAGAGCATGAGCGGTTAATAGCGGCACTATCAGATTCCAAATGCATACCCATCTTGCCTTACCGGTGGCATGTCCAAGTTAAATGACATGCAGAATTCCCAGGCTGGCATATATTTGATGGGTATGTTGGTTACCCTTCACTCCTAATAACCCAGCACCCAGGAAACCCATGGGGGGGGGGGGGGCTGGTGCACTTTGATATATATATATATATATATATATATATATAAAGGCCGTCACGTTGCATGTTATTTTTTAAATATAACTATTCATTTTCTCTCTTTCTCTCTGCTTGTCAAAACGATGATGGTAATGCATTGATACTACCAGTAAAAAAGTGGCATGTAAGGAAAAAATTGATTCACTCCAGTGTGGCTGAAAAGCCTATTACCAATAATATTCAGTGGACATGAATCTGATTTTGTTTCCAAGTTTTATGGTTTAGATTGAAATTGGTAACATTTACTGTAGAAATTATTTTGGAAATATCCTCTTTGCAAGTAGCATGAGCTTCCGGGTCCAAATACATGGGGATCTATGCAGACCGTGCCCGAAGTTTAATACATGCACGTGCACATACAATATCAAACTTTATGAAAAGAATTATGGGGGTTACCCAGAATCTTTTGAAACTTCCTTCACAAGATTCTATGAAAGTGTGTTTTGCATGTATGAGAAGGCTTGATGAAGGGAGACTAGCTGCGCAAAATTTTGCCCTCAAAAACCAAAACAATATAAAAAAAAAAGCAATCACTCCTCCAGTAATAATAAACAGTTGCAACAATCGTAGTCGATTTTCCAAGTAAAGCTTCTCTGCTCCGTTGCATGTGCACTGCATGTGGTGGTGTCTTAAAAAAAATTGACATGGTTTATGATACAAGTTTTTCCTTTCCTGTACTTTCACTCCCGATCTCACTAAGGTTTCCAGATGGCTTGCCTTTGAGAAGGTTAAGATAACATCAAGGCAGTTTTCCCCTTAATGTGTATTATAGGTCTCTCTGAATTCAACCAGACAGTTAAATGTCATCAACCCTGGGTCTCTCAGTGTTTACCCTGTTTTCCCTTTGAATGTTTTGCTTGACGGCCAACTTAGTGGCCCTGCCAGCATCGGCACCCATTGGTATTATTTTCCGTGGCCCAAGAATGCCCGGGGACTAATTGGCCACTTTATTAATCGAAGTCCTCGTCAAGGGTGATCGGAGGAATTGACAGTTCTGTCACGTTGGCAATAAACACAAGAAAAAATGGAGCTGACGGATTAACAGGCACTGTTTGCATTATTTCAATTACCTAATTGCCCTCGCGAGAATGTGGGCTTAAAGGTCCAATGATATCTTTATTATGTGCAGGTTGTCCATGTTTCGGATTGTTAAATTGCTTCTTCTTTTGTATTTATGTGTATTTTGAAATGTGGACATTTTAGTCTTAATTTTTTTTCAGGACACTCACTACGATGTTGGTCGAGGCCATTACTGAACATAAGAGTTAACTCGCTGTACAGCAAATTGAGGCAATTAGTACAATTGTTTGCACCGACACTGAATTAATTAAGAAATATTTTATGACTAGACTACCTGAACAAAGTTTCGGTCGGGCAGAGTACTATAGAGGGCATGTATGGGCTGTTGGAGATATTGAGACTTTAATTGGTATTCCAGAACGTTTTCAATGAAAGCCCTCATAGGTTTCCTTGAAAATTTACTTTTTTAGTAAGGAATACATACATACGTGTACTGGCTTGTACATTTGGTGTTTTTGCACGCACCTCATCCTCACTTTTCCCACACTGCTAAGCACATATCAATGTACCTTGGCCAATTTCAGCCTACAATTTTGCTCAAGAAACAAAATTAGCTTTAGTAGCAACTAAAATGCTGTGTACTGCTTGTGAGTCAGTGGTTCTTGTCTGATTTTCGATTAGCACGGAAATGTACACAGTAAGAGTCTCTGCTTTTTACAGGTACAGCATGAAACTGGGCACTGTTCACGATATCCCATTGGGATTCTCAGTACGCAGGTAGCTTAGTGTGGATGTCCGCTTGACCCATGAGAGATTTGATGCAATTGGGACCTGTCGGCAAGAGTCTTAAAAAGGCCTTTCCCCCCATGATTCCTTCATATTATTTGATTATGTTAGCTTCTAATGATGTCGGTCATGTGGGGTCTCAAGGTGTTTGTCATAATATACCCAAGGGAGACTGGGAAATCAAGTGTCTACATGTAGCTCATCAGACAGCTTGTTCCATGACAGCAGCTAGGATATATACCCTCTGGCGACCAGCAACCGACCGAGACCGCTGACCAACTAGTAACAGTTTGTGGTTGCTGCAGGCTGACCCGATTTCCCAAAGTCAACAACCTTGATTTGGATTTCTCTGTTTTGTATGGTTAGCATTTTTTCCCTCCTGTTTGTGGGGCATTTAAGGAAACTCGCCTCAGATTTGTTAACCTGTTTTCACCCCATTAACCTCTCAACAAACATTTGAAAAGGAATCTGTCAAAAAAACACTCCATGGGTATAAGTTGAGATTGTCCAGCCTGCTTGAAACTTGAAAGCCCTGGGTACCCAAGGGTCCTAAAATTGCTTCTCCCATGTTAATTGCATTCATTTATCACCTCAAGACAAAACAAAAACAAACCAATTGTATTTACAATGACCTGTATTTAATTGGTTTTTTTTGAAATCCAGAAGTGGCTTGGAGGTGTAGCACATGGATACACCTGTGCTTGCCCCATGCTGCCTGGAAAATATGCCCAAAGTTACTGAACATAATTCCAGACATCCCACACATGGAACACACCTGTAATCCAGGGCAAGCAGTTGAACTCTAAACAGTCCCTGTGGGATGCCAGGGGCTTGTAAGCTTTAATTTTCCTGCGATCACCTTCGCTTGTTTTCAGGTCTTTGCCAGAGGGCTGGAAGTGAAAAGGATACAATTTTGTTTGTAGTGCAAGCAGGTGACATTTCATATGGGATTTCTCCCTCCCTCTCGCGTGTGTCCCGGCCATGCATAATAACACCTTTTTTGACCAGGGAAATGTAGATTGCAGCAAAGGGTTGATTGCAGGCAGATTCTTGAGAGGATGTGATCATGATGTGGCTATGCTCAGATCTACATGTAATTGTCATTTCTAGGGCAGACAGAGAGCTCTTTTTGGCTCTCTAACTCTAAGATCAAACAAACAATTAAAAAAAAAATTAACAGAAGATGCTAGTACATTATGCAAATGTGGTGAATATGTTAGGCCTTTCCACACTAGACAAATCTCAGTGTTTTACACTTTTGAACCCAGCGCCAACCCTGCAGCAACCCCGAGATTGGTTTTAACCCAGATTGAACTCAATCCTACTCCGGACCATGGTTGATATTTCTCGACCCGGTTTCAAACTTTTGCCTGGGTTAAAAAGCAGTAGTGTGAATTAAACAGAGGTGAGTTTACCTCGGGGTGAACACAATACAAGTGTGAAAAGATGCGGGGTTGAATGCGGGTAAAAAAAAAAGCATGATTTAACCTGGGGTGCCTCGGGGTTCACCCTGGGTTGACTTCAACCTGAGTTTGAGAGGTTCAAGTGTGAAATCCAAGGGTTTTCTGTGGGTTTTCAAGACGGCAATGGGGTAAGCAAAAATGATGATGGAGTTAACGGTGGGTATGTTATGTGCTGTGCAACGCAATGCTCAGTATGCTGTCCGATATGCACCTAGCTTACATGAGCTTTTGTGCTCATTGTAAGTGTAATAACATGCATATCAAATTAAAATTGGTTAGGAGGACATGACATTTTGATCCTAGCGGAATCTTTCGCAAATTCTGAAAAAAGTATACGTATTACATTCAATGTAAATATTGGGGTGGTGTTCAGAATCAGGATGCAGTATGTAGCAATAATTTTAGTACTGAGTTACAACTCCCTTTTCAGTCTGCATATCTTCTGCAGTGTGTCAGGTATCTGGTGTAGAAATGTAGCTATTCAGTTGTTGACATGTTGACCTGGTATCGTCAGGCTACAGGGCAGTTTTCCCAACTATAAATTTCCACTTTTCTTGAAAACGACAGCACACCAGGTGCCATCATTTCACAGGATGATTGAGGCTGTTATTAACTTACAGTCTAGTAAGGTATTTCGTAATAATTCAGTAAAAAACAAATTGGAGGATTACCAATCATATACACTACCTTTGAGTATTCAGCATCTGCCTCGTAAGGGCCTATATCCCATGACTAGTGTACAACTTGTGATCAAAGAGGAAATTAATTTAGAGACTTCAATGTGTGTAGTCCTACATCTTCTTTGGAATCAGTGACAGCGCCGATGCCTGACAGTCCATTCCCTCTTTTTTGGGGGTAGAAAAACACATCCTATTAATGCCAGCTTCTTGACCCCTCTGAAAAAGACAGTTTTTGGGGCTGTGCGCATACAGAGTCAATCACAGTTCAGAGGTTAAGTTCATAGTAGTGCCAATACTAGTTCCCCTGCATCCTCCCAGTAAGAATATCTTGCCTAGTATGTGTACATTGGCCATTGTAATCAATGAAACATTCCTGCGATTATCTCAACACTGGGGGAGGGCATACATCCACACAACCGTATGTACCTATCAGTAACCATTTTAGAACTCATGGTTGTAATCAAGTGTAACAAATTAACCCATTCAGGGTGGGATGGGGAGAGAGGGCATTTGCTCTCGCAAGGAGGGAAGCAATTACAGTAAAGAGTCTTGCTCAAGAACACAAAGACCGTGATCCCCTGACAGAGCAGCTGGAATCAACATCAGCAAGACTCGCTGTACCTCTCACACACTGACCTAAAACTGATATTTTCTTCCTTGTTTGTACTGATCAGGCCACCCAGGATAAATATGAAATAAACAGAATTAAGATACTGACTGGGCGATGACATTTAACACCTATGTGGTCTGGGTTCAAACTCCACTGGGTTTTACTTTTGGATTCCATGTATATCCTGATCAGGGATTTGTCCTCGGAATCCCTGTGTTGTTTCCCCAACTAAATCTTTTCCAGAGGCAACAGGATGATGCATTTCTTTCATCTATTGGCGTTGCCTATACCTATATTGTTTCCAGGCTCGAATAGTTCCAGAAACATTTGATAATTGATTTCCTCTTCTTTGCACGTGGTGCAATGGTTCAACATGGCTACACCCTCAATACAGTCATTACCAGAGGCATGGACAAGCCCAGCCCCTTGGGACTTCAAGTATTGGGTGGATCCTTATCACATGTCAAATACCAATTTCCTTTTTGGGATTGTTAATTTGGATGGCGCTTAAAGTGTCTCATGCTTGGGGATCATGTGCTTTGGAAATTATATACCAGGGCCTGCTGCATCAACTGCAGCAATTGGGAATGGAGGTTAATTACTGAAAACGACCCACCTTTTCCACTTTTAATGAACAGGAAGCAATAAGGGGCCCAGCCTCATGCTGACCACATAATTTGCCATTGGGAATCCTACTGGGAATTTGGAACCACATCACTTTTATTGTATGTTTGAAGTTAGAACCATGTTTCCTACGTTAGACTGATTACTGGAGCATTCAAGTGCATTGTAGTGGTCCTCCAGACAGCAGAGTTGTAATCAAGTCATCACAAGTCACCACAAGTCACAATTCTGGTCTCAAGCCATGTAACAAGCTATTCAAACACACTTTATAACAGAAGCATTCCTTTGTCATTGTTCATTCCATGTGGCTTGTGATCTGGCTTGTGATCTGGCTTGTGATCTGCCTTTTGATCCGCCTTTTGATCCGACTTGTGATTGACTTGATTACAACCTTTTGATTTCAATTGATCATGGGATGTCCTTGAAATAATGGGATGTTCTGACACACGTGAAGCCAGATAAAAAAAATGCTATGAGAACAAATGTGCCACTAGAGCACTTGTACCAATGGATTGATCCATTAGCCTCACCCCTTAATTATTGACCAATTACAGTTGTACATGCCACAGGTACGCACATGTTTGTCAGATTTTTAAAACATTTTAACATGTAGTCAAGGCTGTGATTGGTTAGAACATCAAGGGCTGGGCTTAATGGAAATTTGTTGGAATCCAGTTCTCCTTTTATAGTGAGTGGGTACATGTACATACCTACATGTACCTCCTAGATACCTTGAACAGGGCATCACAGGACAAAGGCAAGGATAAAGTTAACACTCAAATAATCCCATCACTCTTGGCTAGTGCAGATAAATATTTTTTTACTTAAGTCCAAAACAGGCAGATGTTCAGACAAGGTACGGGTATGTTGGGATAAAACAAAGGGTTAAGGTGAATACGGGCATATGTACAACTCTGTCCACAAAGCTCACACATCTCGTAGAAGTAGTGTGGGCGACAGAACAGTTGCATTTGGTAATATATGTCCTGATCATATAGCAACAATGGGCAGATCATCATCTTCGATGGAACAGCCTACACTTATCCTACTTAAATACATACACCTACGTGTATAAGTTATCCTCTAATGGATCAAAGTACCCAATCTACATGAAGGATGCGTTAGAGCATTCCTATGGTGGACTAAAGCAACGTTCGCATTGGACTAACTATTCTCAAAAGTTACTACTGTGGTTATTCTTCCGTGCATCCGCACTTGGATTAAATGGCTCGCGGAAAGTCCTTGGCCACGTAATCTTTGCAGTGGCAAGCACGTGATAAAAATGCACATTTTACATTACAGTGGCTGTCCGCACTGGACTTTCAATGACGTAAAACTGCTGTGTAACTCTTCCGCTACATTTTATTGGCCAAGTAAAAGTTCCAGCTGCGGAGAGATATATGTAAACTGACAACCGACGATCGACATTTGACAATTTGGAAAGTTTACTGGCTGTCCGTACTGGACTAAATTTGGTCAAGTTGACAACAGTCTCCAGACGTTTTACCATTAAAGTCCAATGTGGACACGGCTAAAGTTGGAATTTTTACTGTGTCCAATCTGGATGTACCCTTATGGTCATGTCATTGTAATGGTGTACATGTACTTCATCAAGTAGTACTTTCCAGCCCATGACCAAGACACCAGAGACCTACTGATTTGTAACAAGCAGTAACCTGCAACACCCTGTTAACCCCTTTACCCAAAATGGTCTTGAATGTGCAGTACTCTAATCCAATAATAGAGCTATTAACAACCAGCTTTTATTGGAAACATGTGTTGTGCTATCCAGTGTAGACCTTCAGAATGACTAACCAAAAGGCATCTGTTGGTTCTTTGGACATATTTTACGCTGTTCATGGTGCGCCTTTAGAATGTCTTACCAGAAATTGATTGCTTCACAAATTTCATGTCCAATGTGGCCATCCTAAGAAACTACATGTACACTTGGTAAATTTTCCCTGGTTGAATGGTTGAATAGAAAAGTTGCCAATTTCTGCCCTTTTAAACAGTCAAGACCTAATGTAAACTTAAAAGAAAGAACATGTTGCATACACATGTGTTTGTTTGTACTATTATGTAGTTTTCTTTTTGTGCACTCTGTTTTGATTCACAAAATGGTGCATTACCAAGAAGTACATGTAAATGTACGTTAATTGTGTATCATTTGCATAGGTTTTACAGAGACGGGTTAGGTTTGCCTGTAACTGCCAGACTGATTTTAATAATGGCTTGCCAAATGTTGCCAAAATTGACTTTGTCCAACTTTTTGTTCTTAGTACATAAACTAGGAGCCAAAAGTTAGGAAACTAAATGAAAATAATTGGAAGGGACAGTATGTTCCATGAGGAATGTTAGATTTCCGTGAGGCATGCTAGGGAAATAAAATAGGACTGAAAAAAAAGTAGGACTGAAAACAACTTGAAGTCCAACAGAATTATGGCTGCATTACATTTATGGAATTGGCAGGTGTTTTAGTCATTGCTCATGGGTCTGTGGGTTTTGAGAACAATCCCAGTACAAAACCCGCAAACCTGCGGGTCTATTGCTAGCAATCGGGAGAATATGCTCTGCACAGTTTTGTCATGATACCTGGAATCTTCTTGCAGTCCCAGATGGCTGGGCGGCCGGGAGTGAAACCCTAGATCATGCCAAATCTGACATGCTGCTGCGATGCTTGCTCTCACACAAAAGGCCAGAGGCCAAGCCTGCCTCCCCCTGGTTGGTGAAGTACAAGTTCATCCCAAAGAGGAACAGCCCCAGTGTTGTCCTTGGAAGCTGGGCGGCCCAGTGGTATGGTGCTCAAATGGAGCAGGCGACACGGGCACAGCTAGGGCTTGTATCAGGGCGGGATTACACTGATGGGACCTGGCAAGTAATCCAAGAATCATTTTCCAGGAGTAATTTCTGAGCATGCCGATAATTTGCCCCCAGGGAAGGCTGCCACAAGATTGTAGGAGTCAAACACAGCCAGCATGAGGTGGCTCTAGGTACTATACAATGTAGGGATGATGTAGGTACTGCATTAGGGACATGAGATGGACATGCCTGATGGATGTAACATTCGTCTAACTGACCAGTATTATGAATAGGACATTTTGTAAAGCAAATTAAACAAAAACTCCTTAGCCTGTGGCCGATTATCATAACGTTTTGTCATCCCTAAACAAACTCCTTAATTGACTGGCTCAAAAGCGGCCGACAGGTAAACCTGCCCCAGGCCCTCGAAGGGGCCAACCCCGGTGTTTTTGTTTTAAACCAAGTGCAACACGCTCCCCGCTCTGATGATCGTGTGAGCGCCGTTGGCGGTCTCTCCCTGATCTACCTGGCCGAGGTTATCTTCTGGGGGCTGTGTGCCTTCTGACCTGCCAGCCATCAGATTGGCTTCGCCCTGGGACGCTAATGTCTCAATTGTCAGTGATAGGGAGGGGTGACAATCATGACAGCCAGTGGGTTTGAGTGTGAATGTCCTGGAGCTGTCCACTCCCGTACACTGGGCATTATCTAAATCAACTCAAACTGTCAGCTTGAACATTTTTTGGCTAAGGCCAAATGCAAGAAAAACATGTTTATCTTCCTCCTTTTTAGAGGCTGCATGCTGTTAACTTTTTTTAATCCGTTTATTTTTTTATCTGGCACAATATAAATCTGCATGCATGCAGTGGTGTTTATTCCTTGTGAATGTTAGCAATGTTACATGGTGTGAATGTTACCAACATTTTTCTTCTATACATGTAGCACTATGAAATAAGAGACCTTTGAGATGCTATGGCAGAAGACATACCGGTCCTTAGTCCATTGTTCTCACTAGTCATGCGCATGCGCAGAACTATGCGCGCATGCTCAGAACTAGCAAAAAGGACTGGTATGTCTGCTGCCACCATTGTCTCAAAGTCTCCCATTTTCCCATCCTCATAGCATGTTCCCAGTACATTGCAAGGAACCACCAGTATACATTGTACAACCACTAGAATGCAATGTACATGTAGGAAGCTGACTTGCTTCCCATGATGTGGTTACAGGGTCTGATCCACAGGCTTCAGTGTGTGGTTTACCATGCAAGCCAAAGTTGTGGGGTGCAGTGGACGTGTTGTTTCCGCTTGTTTGGGGGAAAGCAGTAATTAATGGGCTTAACCTATTTGTTCATTTCAACAGTATTCTGGTAAGTGTTGAGTGTTTGAATTTACACTTTGGTATCAACGACCTGTTGGTTGTCGTACCAAAGGACAATTTTCTTAATATTATTTCATTGAAGAATGGAAAAAGAGGTTTCAAACACCTGTGTTTACAACTTGCACGCACAATACAGTGTGAGTAAAAAAAGAAATTAACCCAGATGTTTTTCCTTCATTTATTTAATGACACTTTTTGCATTTAAGCTTAAAAGATACTGTGTTTGTGCTTTTTGGGCATGGCACCCCGAAAAATAAATGTTCAAATTGTTTAAAATGTGTCAAGAAAGCTGTCCTGCGTGTATTCAGGTCATAAAAAACATGGTTCCTTTAATATGGAAAAAATATTTGCATTTGGTTCTCTTTATGACTTAAAAGTATCAGGTATTTGCTCATCTAATTCTCTTTTTTTAAATGGAATAATGATGCACTGATTACTAACTGCTTACCCATTGGAGTGACCTGAATATAGGATGGCCTATCGTTTTTCTCAAAGGCTTATTTATTTGATTTTTCTCCTTTTTTGGGGGTGGGGGTGGGGGGGGGGGGGGTGTGGGAGGGGTGGATGAGGGGTGGATAGGGTGGATTGTTTGTAGGATTGTTTTGTTTGTGTTGTAATAAAGTTTAATTATTACTCAGATGCTTGTCGGGTGTACCATGGCACCTTGACTGTTGCTCACTCAGTATTTCCCAGTATTAGTTGAAATGATATATTTGGAGTAGAAAACAGATAACTTCCAAATTCAAGCTTACATTGGGTTTGGGTCAGGGTAAAGTTTCTTGGCTAGGGGTCCTCTGTTTCAGTGTGTTTTGTTGGTTGTGACATTGATGCCCAAGGTCACATCCACGACTCATGGGTCAGTTAAGACTCAAGAGGTATGTTGCGTGTGCGGAGTTGAAACAGCGTTCAGTCATCAATACATTGTAAAGCTAAATTTGTGTGTGTGTCATGTGTGTCAGTGTATGTATTGGAACAAGGCCGATGCATACATGGGATTGTAATATCCAGGGATGTTTATCCAATGTTTGCATTGGGGAAGGGGGTGGGGCATCTTGCATAGGGGTGCTCTATGAACTTGACCAAAAAGAAATTTAGCTAACAATGAAAGTAAAAAAAACCACAAAAAACAACAACAGGTAGACTGATTGTAGAAGTTTTGGAGAGGGATGGTGTCTAAGTTTTGTGGAAAAGTTAGTTTTCAGATGAAACTATGCAAATGTAGGTCAGATGGACATAATTGTTACAGGAGAAACAGCTGTATGGACTTGTATGTTATGGCACAGGTTTGGTGCATAAAGAGTTTAGTTGGTACAGTTGGCACAGTCCTATAGTGTGGATATACCGTGTCTGTCTCGATTGTTGTGGATTGTTATGGATTGTTATTTCTAAGAATACTGATCAGGGGGTTAGACTTCAGCTTTATAGACAGCTTGCCCAATGCCCATGGGACACCAGTGAAATGGCCTTCACCCAGTTTCATCCTAAAGACACTCGGGCGACTCATTTGATTTGTTATTTGAGTTCGGCCACACTAAAATAGTGCCTGACAAATTTCCGCCACACTGACGTGCACAAACAGGAGGTTATAGTGCTGGATTAGCCAGAAGTTCTCTGAAAATTGATGACATTCCTTTACATCAGTAATTTGTCCATCTGTCAACCTCTGTGGACTTGTACAATGAAATTTGACAACTGCTGGTGCAGTCGGCTACAAGTAGGCATGAGCTGAAGTGTCGTTATGGACATGTACACAGGCACAGTCTTTTTTATCTTGTCTTATAGGACATTTATTTCAACGTCATTATGATATACATATACATCATGTTAACATCTCTATAGCAGAAAATATTTTAAGAGAAGAAATAATACTTTATTACAATATTAACATAATCAGTCATATCATTGCTTGTAATCATAGAGTGATGAATAAATATGCAGCTGTGTTACAGCTGAATAACATCTTAAACAGCCATTGGGATAGGCTACACATACCAGTGTTGTAGTTAAGACCATCACAAGACCACGCAAGACCACGCAAGACCACGCAAGACCCTGCAAGACCCTGCAAGACCCTGCAAGACCAGCACAAGACCAGCAGTGTTAATCCAAGTCTTAAGCTATTCAAATGAACTGTAACAAAGCATTCCTTTGTCATGGTTTATGCCTGTTACTTGTGCCTGTTACAAGCTGGTCTTGTGAATGGTCTTGTGCGTGGTCTTGTGCCTGGTCTTGTGCCTGGTCTTGAAATGGTCTCGACTACAACACTGACACATACATTGTACATGCAGGCCTCCGTTTTCCATCCTTTGTCAAATAGATGTACCCTAAATCCCCAAGGTTGTCTTTTTGTAGTATGACATTGAGCTGGATTCCTGTACGTTTTATTGTCCAGGTTTAGCTTTTTTTTTGGGGGGGGGGGGGTGGGTAGGGAGGGGGTGGGTGGGGGGTGGGTGGTGGGTGGGGGCAGTCGGCAGTCTTAGTTCCTCCTCCCTATATCTACCGTTTACGTGACCTTTGTTTTGTTAATTTTGTGCTGAGTAGAGAAGCACCAAAAATGTTTTATTATAAAAGAACAAAAAAAAGAAAAGTATTTGTATTATGATGATAACAGACACTTTTAAATCCACCAATGTTTAGTTATCAGATAAGTACTTTACAAATTCTAAATTAGTGGCGGACCGCCAATAATTCAGATCCCGCTGGGCAGATCTTCTGAGCTGAGGCTCACTACACTGGCGCAGTGTAGAAAGACATTTTGTTTTATAGTACATACTTGTATGAGGGCCTCCAAATGCAAATACAATTTTTTTTATACGAAAATTGGTAAACAAAAAAAATAGAGATTTAAAAGTTCACAGATATAGCACTTCAACAGAGTAACACTGTCTCTTTTAAAACAAAATCCAATTGTGCAGACAGAGGACTATTCCAACTATCCCATCTCGGACAAGGAGGAGAGATTCAGAGCCTTTGCATCCATCGAGCACAATAGCCAGATCTACATGACAATGCAGGATTTCTTAGAATCGGTCACAGAAGAAAATCCCAGACGTAAGTTTGAATTTGATGTTTCATTTGTCTTGTGAATTGTCAGCTGCTCAGCTTTTAAACAGAATGATCTAACAATGCCGGAACCAGTGGACTGCATTGTCACTGTGGTTATGTTGTGTTTTCCCACCCCCCTCACTGAACTAGTGCAACTATTGTAAAGTGATTTGTGTTGTGCAGACTATGTGAACTTGGAAAGACTGTAGGAGGTCTACGCTGTGAAAAACCCTCTGCAAAGACAGCAAAATGTAATTTCTGTTATCGTATTATGCACATGTGTACCAACTGCGTGGTGGATATTTTGCCCTAGATTTCACCATGGGGGGTCACGATATGGAATGATATAAATGTCATGCTTGTAAAATGGGCTCACCAGTCTAGTGACAAGAAAGGGAAAGCTGTGGTGAAGATTGGGAACACATAGCTGGTGTCACCTCCAAGGAGTGCCAGCTCATCAGTGCGCACCTTCCATTAACGCCAAGCCTTTGCGATAACCTAAGCTTCCGCCAGAGAGGTTGGAGTTCTGGTTCCAACTTCCAAAGGAGTAATTCTGATTTGCCGAAGCCGAAGCACTCATTTAAACAAGCATGTTGTTGCAGCTGTTTTTTTTTTCTTTTGCTGAAACCAGTCAAATACCCCAACAATTACTACACCCAGAGATGTGATTAGGTGGCCTGTCACCAACCTATCAACCCATCCAGAATGCAGTGGTTGGTCTGCAATCAGACTCACTGTTTACCTGTACGCTATTTGAGATCTAACTTAAACACCAGTGTTTGGAAAGTCACATTAGTAGGGGATCAGCACGGGTGGGTACGTGGGCTTTAGAATCATCCTACCTGACCTCGGCCAGGCTTCAGGTGTAAACCGTTCATTTGAAGTTTGTCTCTTCCCCCCCCCCCCTTCTTTGATGGCTGCAAAGGTATAAGATTAGTAAATAAATTTTGTCTGGCACTTGCAGTCATGGGTTTGGAGTGGAGAGGACAGTTGGTGAGCGGCAACTTGCCTGCTGTTCCGGCACCACTCTGCCTGCACTCACACAGTGGGGTGGGGACCGGTTACACTTGGCCTTCCATGTCACGGCCACCAATGTGTGCTTGTACTTGTACAGAGCCCTGTGTCGTCGTTCAGGACAAGAGGGGGAAAAAGTAGAGGCTGCGTGAGTTTGATTGATCAATCTATAGTGGTGTAATTTCAAGCAGGGATCGACTGGAATGTGACATGTCATTTTCTCTCCAAGACCCCAGTGTGCATAGAAGCTTGTACATGTTTGATCTGTTGTTGCAGGCTTTGACTGAGAAATTGCATTTGTGCAGATGCATCAACACAAACTTGCGGGACTATGTACAGTGTAAATAAACGGCACTAGCATCAAACAATCTTTTTTTTGGTAAACAGCACAGTTATGACTTGGTAATGTGACAATAGTTTTCTTATGACATGGCGTGGACAAAATTTGCATCCCTCTAATCAACAAAACCTATTTTATGACATGTCATTCCTTGGACAGTGCTATCCCCTCTGTTTGAGGGCACTGCCTGGCCTGCAATGAAAATCAAGGGTCGGAAGTAATTAGGGGTGTGCATTTATTACGGGTAGTAAAAGAACCGGGTACCCAATTGAAAAAAAATACAGGTACCCAGGTACCCGTTAAAGAAACCCAACCCAAAACGTCCAATCCTGGAAGTTGTAAAAAAATTATTCCTCCATGGTTGTAATAACGTCTTTCTCTGAGATTCAAAAAGTCAAATTTCAGATAAGTCTAAAAAAATCTCATGCCTGTCCAGTAAACAGGATCACTTCTCCGCCATTGCATGTGCTGTGCGTGCATGTGCCGGCATATCACAAAAGGCAAATGTCTGGAAGGTTTATATAGTATATATTGTGGAATGAGGCATGTTATTATTTCTTGTCAAGGCTCTTACCTATACCCACACTACTAAAACCGCGACCGAAAATGTCCCCATGTCAACTTTTGCGAGCGTCATAAATGTGAAATCAGTGCCGATTTCCCAGGTAGTCAGGTTATAATTTTGAAAATTCCAGACAAATAATAATCAAAACCTTTCCTTTTTCATTATCTGGGAAGTTACTAAAGGGAGCAGAGGGAACCCCCGCCCCCCCCCCCCCCCTCTTTTGTGTTGGTCATTGTGTTCCCGGAATCTCAGGAATTCTTTTCAGAGGTCTAGGGGGATGTGTTGGGCAACAATAGTCTGGAGAGTGTATAGGGTATAGGGACAAAAGGGGGGTACCCCTCTGCCCCATATCATGCTGGGTATAACTGTATGTGAGCAGTCTCTGACTGAATGCTTACAAAACCGCAGTGTACATTGTGCACCAATCTCACACCAGGAAAAGACACTGAGTGGCCCATGCTATTACTTTATCATCGTCGGGGCAATATCGTGAAGATGTGCACAGAACCCATTGCCACCCATTGGGTAATAATGTAGCACCTCGAATGCCATGATTGGTTGGTGTGCTGTACAGTCAACTCAGCAGCTCACACAAATCCTCTCACAAACGTGTACATTTTCAAATTTCACTTGATTGGTTATCAAATTTCATGTGATGGTTCTGATCGTGCCTGTGGCTGATCCATAATGAGAAAATAAATGTACCTCAAGAAATTAAGCGAATTTGTTTGAAACTAGTCTTCCATTGAAAAAAACAACACAATGAAATATTTTTTTTTAGTGCATTATAAGTTCAATCCCATATGAATTAACATGTTCAGAAAAACATCTTGAATTTATTGTTAAAGCCTAGAACAATTAGCATATATACAAATGTATGCTAATTGTTGAATCTTTTCTAAGTTTTTCAGTTAGCTACTTTTAGTCTCACCCTCTGCAATCAAAGTTCGCCGCCCTATTACAAATATCTTCACGCAGTACATTTTAATAACTTCAAGGCCATTTTCCCAAGTGAATTGTAGGCACATGCTAGATGAGTAACGACAGGGCTTTTACACATGTGTCACAACTGTCCAAACTCATACCTAGCAACAGAATATGTTTATTTTTAGGTTGATTTTTCACTCGTCTCGAAGATCCATCCATAGGGACACCTTATTACATGTTGAAAACTTGCTTTCTGTGGGAACGTTCTTATTGTTCAGTTGAATTGACTGTCCATCTTTTTTTTTCATTGATCGAAAGCACTGCACAGGTTGGCATACGTGTTATGTTATGTCATGTCATGTCATGTATTGGAGCTGTATTGGTTTAGTACAAAACAATACAAAACAATTCGAAACAACAGCGCAGCAAATTGTTGTTTAGAATAGGGTTGCTTCACAAGACAGAGCGCCACCAAGAGTTTGTCCAAGAGAGGCAATTGTTTGCATTAAACATTTAACCATTTTACCTTTTACCATCTCTGTGAAATCTTCCCTCTAAAAATCCATTGAGAACATGGCTTTTGGGACTTTTTGCAAATGGCTGTATAAAAATACATGTAATACTGAATGTGACAAATGACTGCTCTTGTGCAAGTACGTCTTGAGGGTTTACATCATTTGGACATAGCTGTATCTATCCTTACTGCACCTGTCCTACATAGCAAAATGCATTATGCTCTTGTCTCTCCCATGAAAATGTACAGTGTGCACATAGTACATGTACTGTACATGTTGAAACCACAGAGCCTGTTATCAATCAATGTAGTTATATTACAATCTGGAAGACTTGTGGATACTAAGGTGCTGTTTGGAGCCATTCAATTTAGGCCTGTCAGTCTGCAGGGATAGAGGGCACTTTTTAGCATTCACATTTAAAATTTATCAGTGTGTCATGGAATGTTTGGGATAGTACATGTACATTGTTTGCTACCTTGTCCTTTGCCCATTGCTACAGTTTAGCATTGAGGAATGTCATAAAGTTAATACGACTGAAAAATGGTGTGGACAGAGTCAAGCCGCTTCGCGCTTATAGAGCTTGATGTCCTTTGATTTTCTACATACTAAAAGTTGGCCATTGGGTTTTTGCATAGGGTTAGATTTTGCAGGATTTGGGAAGGTTCCTAGAGAAAAGTTAACACTGGTGTTTTTACAAACACTTATGCAGGAAAGAATCGCTGGGCGTCCCAGATCCTTTAGAATTCACCCTGAAATTTTGGAGGATCGAGGACAGTAGAGCCAATCCACTATAGAACTTCATGTCCCTTGACTCTTTTAAGTACCAAAAGTGGGCCATTATAATGCATAGAATTGGATTTTGTAGGATTCCTGGCTAATTAATTAAATGGTGATTTCTACCAGTTGAAGTACCCTATACTTTTTTCCCCGTTGTTTTTCCCCCTCCTAAATTGAGATCAGAAACAATCCAGACATGACAATGCATTGCTCTCCTTTCCACAAAACAACCAAACCTGCAGTGCATACCTACTGGAAAAAGAAAAGCAGATCCAACTGGACAGGGACACTAAGGATGCTATTCTCGGATTCTAGGATCTCTTCACGGGGGTCAGAGATGAGAGCCCCCACAATCAAGTGTGTTATTCTAGCGCTTGTAACTAGCCAGACAGATATGCGTGACTTGGCCTGGTTCCATCTCAGCCGGCCAAAGACACGCAAACAAAACTCTTTACAAGAACTACTGTGCCTTGCTCTTATGCAGACCATTGTTAGGTCTGATCTTTTGGAGTGTAGAAATCCCCGCCTCCAGGAAGATATGAGAACAAATAGCTTTAGTATCAGCATGTGTTTTAATATTTACCACAGGTGCTATTAATGTTGAGAACACTGGTTTGTGAAGGATGAATTTTCATAATTTCATTTCCTGAAATGTTTAGCTCTGAAAGTTTATTTTGTATTTAAATTGAAAATGAACAGGAATTCTGTATTTAAGTTGAAAGCACTGACCTACATAAAGATCAGATTTTTGTTTTCTTTTCTGTGAACTGTCATCACTTGTTTCTTCCTGTTACAAAGTAGCGGTTGAATTTATTATTTCTTTTTGTAGAAAAAAAAGGGTAATTGCTCTAAAGGTTTAATCTTTTGTTGGTGTTGCGAAATATTTACACAAGTTTAGCCACAAACTGAGGTGGAAGTGGGAAGCAGGGCATAGCCCCCGTTGCGGTTTGGCCAAATACTGTTCTTAATCGGCTTGATCTAAGCGACTTGTATCTTTAATCATCCTCTCTCCTGGCAACACAACTCGGTGTTTGTTTCCTTAGTGTCTCGCTGCAGCTGTAAAGTAGCCTTGTGAGAAAACAGTTTCCCAATGCGCTTGCTGGCAGAGATTGCATCGTCCCACCATATGTGGCACTTGATGGCTGTGTGTCTTGAGAGCACCCGTCCCCCCGCTCCATCCCTCCAGCGCTCTGTGTACACTAAAACGTCCCTTCGTTTACACCAGGTCGGCATAAATTTAGCAGCATATTTTGTCACCAGGGTTTGTTTTCTCTCCGATTGACCCATTTTTCCTCCGGTCATGTGTCACTTCATAAATGAAGAGACTACATTACACTAACTGGTCGGACTTTCCCAATGATGGTACGGTCGGGCCAAAGAGGGGGGGGGGGGGGGGGGGGGGGGGGGTAGAGAATATTTGGATGGTGTCACAGGGTGTGTGGGTTGCGCAAGACTTCTGCTCAGGTCTTCACACTTTTTGGGTCAGCGGCTGGCGGTGGTGCAAGAAGAGTTCAGCAGTCCCCCAAGAAAACAAATCTTAAAAGATATAAACATGCATCAGGAAGACAGAAAGAGATAATTTATGGTGTTTATCGAGCCTAAGTGAATTCTGGAAAGCTCTGGATGAATCAGAGCAGGTCTGCTTTGGTTTCTTATACTAAGGTGAAGGTCCAAGGATGTTCCAAGGAGAGTCATTGGTGAAAGGATGAGCACGATTTAGTTTGGAAGAAAATTGCAAGTGAATTAAATTAGTAAAGGCATACTTGTGATTTAGGAATATCTGCACAAAAGGTGACTTTCTGTCTGCCTGCATTTGATGCTTTTCGTAGTCTTTATTGCAGATTACTATGTGAAAGAAAGAGCTTGTGAATTATCCAGGCAATACAAGTAAATCATTTCACAATTCTCCCTGTTTACAGGAAACCAATCTTCACAGTTTTTACTGATGACAAAGTATATCTAGGCTCTCTGATTCACATCTAAGCTGATAAATTTGTGCATGCACAGTGTAAATTTCGAGAGACAAAGGCCAGGTCTTAAAATAGTGTGGAATCAATGGTAGCAACCCGCATTATGCAATGTGCTTTCTAGATCTAATGGTCCACCCGAGAGTGTGGATTTGTCATTCTTGGTACAAATCAATTGCTGTGTGGGGGCCACTTCAGTGATGATTAGATGGCAGCAAGAGACGGAAATGGCATATTAATGGCCTGTTTTGCCATTTCACAGTAACACATACACACACACACACACACACACACACTTGACCTTCACCAAAAATTAAAAAAAGGCGGCACACAAGAGTTTGTGAATTGTCACAGTTCCTGTGAATAGTAATTTGTCACCACAATTTATTTCTTGAGATGAAGAAGGGTGAATTTGAGCCACGTTCAGACTGGATTTTTGTTGGGTTTAATGTCAGTGGGACAGTGGTTGCTTGACCCATTTTAAGTTCAGCATGAGTTGTCTTTTGGTAAACTTTCCAGAGCCTCAGTTACTCTTACTGTTTGACAAGCTTCCTTTGCACAATTCTACCTCAATAGCCAAACCTCGTGAGAAGTGCTCTTATGAGTAAGTACCGCATGTTGCTAGCTTAATTACTGTAATGATGCTTTTGGTAGTTTTCCAAGTCCAGAAACCAAAAGTCTCAAGTCCTCAAGTCCATGTGTGAACAGTGCTGATTTACCAACAAGAACTTTTACCATCGTATCGTAAACTAGTGACAAAAGTCTAATGGGATCTCGGATTTAGTCACAGAGGGTATACTGACATCTCCGGGAATCGAGGAACACAATATATTGTCCCCTGTGTGTTAAACTGTTGGCCGTTTTGTGTATTTCCCTTTAATCGTGCAGGGAATATTTACAGCCAATGGGGCCAGGCTTTGCAGGCTGCGTGCAGACTCCCTCACATAGATCAATGAATCATCTACCACCCTGTCAGGTTTCATCACTGTGCCAACGCTGCTCCGTTTTTTTTCCCCCTCTTCTTTATTCCTTTATCTACTTTTTTTTTCCTGCTTCTTCTAGTCCCTTTGCTGTGATAATTTGTTGATTCTTTGGGCCCGGGATAGGATAAAGTGATAAACTATTAGAGTAATATATTTTAGTTGATGATGTAGCTGACTGGAGTTCTGAAGGCAAGGACTCTGTCCCTGACAATAAAAATGGGCGCTTAAGTTGGGGAGCAGGAATTAACGTGATATCAGATGAGCAGATGATTTTGAGGTTAGCCCATGCCTGCTGAAGGCGGAAATTCTCTTTTGTGTTTCTGTGTAGTTTGCATTAAATCAATTTATAGAGGAATTTCACATTAGCCCTCTTCTGCGCACTTTCGGGTTGAAAGCGAGAATGTCAGTGGCAAACAAAACAATGCTTTTCAGCACATTCATTCATGCATGAATTAATCAGGCCATAAAGGGAAGCGCAGGCGCACGATCAGCATAAAGTTGTTTACTGTGACATTTAGATCCTCGTTTTCAAACGCGGAAGTGCGCAGATCGGCGCTAAACTCGTCGTTGTGGGATTCCTCTATAACTACATGTATTTCTGAGAAATATGCATGTGCCAACCTATGAAAGTTTTAGCTGAAAAAACAAAAATTATCACACTTTTTGAAAACAGGATGAAAAAGAACTATATTTCTACTACATAGGGCCTATTAATAAAGATAACGGTTTCTTTGTAATATTTTAAAGCTCTCTTTTGAAATATGAAGTATATATTTTTAATCAATCCCCCACCCTTCTACTTAGTCCGAGTGTAAAGTGGCCTGCTGGTGGGTGTATCTTTCTGAAGCCTTTTGTCTTAGTTTTTATTGGTGGTAGTTTCTAGTGAAAAGTTTGAAAGTTGATTTGTAAAAATATGAATATACATGCATATCCTTCTTTTTTTCGTGCCCCTACCAAAACAACCCTGCAAATTGCAATAAATTGTCAGGACACTGAGTATTATTTATAACTGAGGAGTTATTTGGATGTTTATATGCAGTGATGAGCTTAGGCTTAACATGTAGTTTTCACCCTATGAGATTGATCTTTCAGAAAATCAGTCATTTAAGTCCCTAACAGTCCTGAATCCTCCAATTTCAATACGATTTTCCACACACCCTAGGGAGTTAGGGTTAAAAGAGAAACTAAACTTCAGGAAAACATAATAAACAACGAGACAACAAACAATCTGTATTATTTGAAGTATACTGCTTTAGGGGCCATGATTTCCTCCCATTGTTGCCTGAATAGTGGTTCCCAAATCTGGCTTGTTTATTTTCATAGCTATAGAGTGTTTTCCTTAAAATGTTATTTTATTTCACCACTTCATTCCTGATGGAGACTGCATCTACCCCTCTTGGAAGCTAGCGGAACTGCAGAGGAACTTTAAAATTTTACCTTGGTTTTACTATTTTCCCACTGAGCATCCATATTTTCTTTTTCTTTTCGTTTTACACAAAATATATATATTTTTTTAGAAATTATTATTTTATTAATCCCTTGTGTACGGATGACGCCATATGGCGCAAAAAAACCAGTGCCACCAGGCCGGATGACGCCATTGGCCGCTGTTTGTGCAGTTTCAATCCATTGTTGGATTATTGTGTATATGTTGCGCTTGACTGCACAAACACATTGTAGCGGTTCGCTTGGCTGCTTACGTCTCCCGTAAAATACCGTACTCATGGGGTTAAGGATTCCAGATAAGCATCTATGTTTTTGTTAGTTTCTCACAAGCCTAGGCAGATACTTAGAGAAGAGACGCGGACGAAATGCTTAGAGGCTGGAGGAGAAAGCCACCAGATAAATGTTCAAGAGAACACCGAGTAAGAACCAAAAACCCATTCACATACCATCAACCTGAGTGGGATTTGAACCAGTGTCACAGAGGTGGGAGACAAGGAAGGTGCCACTTCGCCAAACTAACACTTATAATTAGTTGCATACGTTTAGCAGTCATTGCAAGTTTCAATCAACTATATACTTTAATTTGACATTGGCATTGTTCCATAGAGATTAGGGGGTGTGTTAAACCCCTCCTGTTCACCAGGAGCTAGCCTTATTAATTGTAGAATGAGTGATGTACTGAAATATAGACCAAGAAAGTTTGTTCCATATATTAGTTCATTATTTCAATTCTATTGTGCCATTTAAAATTTAAATAAATATAAAGAATGGTCACGACCAACTGTTTCCACTGCGTTGTATGTAAGATGATCCTACTTTTTCCCATCATTAACTTTCTTCTGATTGTTTTGTGAAATATGACCATTTTTCCCACTTGGCCAGTACCGGTATTGCATCTGGAATGATACAATGGTATAAATCAATGGTGATTCGGTCTCCTATTAAAGTCAGTGTACTCATGCAAGGTTTGCCTTGAATTTCAAGCATTGAATTTCAAGCAATGGGAAACATATCTCTCTCTAGTCATCCCAACCAGTGCTCAATCTGTCCCCCATGAAAGGACCAACCATTAGTCAGCTGCCTCTTAGCAAAGATCATTTCTGGCCGATACACAGCCCTCCTTACATTGCGGCTGATATTATAGCATGTTACTTTTTGGAGCTGGAAAGGAAATACAACCTGCCTGTTGCAATTGTTACAGAAGTTCTTTTTTCTCATTAAAAGTACAAATACACTCCCACGGGTGTTCTCATTGTTATTACATGGAACACACTATGTTGACTTTGGCAAAGTTTTCCCAGATTTCATTCTTTACTAATTCAGTGGGGGCTGTTTTACATTGTTGAATTTAAACGCTACTGCTATAATGTTAATTATCTATTTTTAAATTGTTTTTTTAATATGTTGCAATTGATCCACCCCCATCCAATGTTTTCATTTGTTTATTGAGAGTACATTTTTCAGAATGCATTTGTTTTCTCATTAGATGTGGGCTGTCTAACTATTTCAGATTGAGTAAAGATATTTTTTTTAGAAAGCTACCAATACAATACGCGTGGGCCTAATGTCGTGTTTTTGTTTTCTTTGCTCTGACGGATATGTACACCTACTTTCGCCCTCCCCCGGGATCCCATGTTTTGAATTGTTCATTGAGGGTACTGTACATTTATACTTGAGGAGAGGGTGATATTGTTTTTTGTTTTTTTGCTGTTTTTTTTACTTGCCAACAACTTCAGTGTTTTTCTAATTGCTTCCCAGGTTGTATCGTAAAATTGGTTGTGATCCCTGGCTATACGGCATTCTGGGTTTATGACTTCTGACTAGCGCCCACCCAAACAAAGATACTGACAATTTGGCAGACCGCCAACATAGGGCAAGATAGCTCAGTTGGTAGAGCGCCGGTACGGTAACCCGGAGGTCGTAGATTCGAATCCCGCTCCTGCCAGTTTCTTTGTTCACTTTGAAAATGTTTCCTACTTATGTAAATCTTATGGCTTTGACGTCTATACTCTGGGAAAAATGGCACATTTTAACAAAATAGGGCTAACATTTGCATATTTCTTATTTTAGTTCACATTGATTTAATCCCTTTTTACTTTTTTGAGGTTGGGATTTCTTCAGTAGCTTTGCTTGTTTCAGCATCGTTACCTTTCACCAGGTCACAGCAAATGCATTCAAAGTGTGGGATAATACCCACGTACTTCCTCTTCCACTTAAAAGTAAACATGTAAACAACAGCATGATGAGCATTGAGCAAGGTTGATGTAGTCATCAAAGGATGGGTGATTTCTAGGTTAATTACTATTTGAAATAGCCTATTTCTATATATTATTATTCTGTAAGTGCACAGTGATTTCTGCTTGATGCCAGCACACTAAAACTTTGCTATTATGAACACTACATGACCAAACATTTGGCCAAATATAATATCCTTTTTGTAATACATAACATTTGCTGTATCGAATGGCCCTTTATACTGAAAGGTTTTGTGGATCCAACAATGTTTCTTATGCACTAGTTCTACTGCAGTAGAGCTTTAATTCACTACAAGGACTTTAATAAAATTGCAATGAAAATATTGTCTAATAATTTGTATATTATATTAGAAGTAATTTAAAGCACTCATCATCAAGGACACTCTGAATTAGATTTTTGCCCCTCCCAACGTTATTTGTGGGCTGGGGCAAGAACATTTTATTAAATAAATAAATAAATAAATAAATAAATAAATAAAAACCACATTGAAAATAGAAAATAAATCTGTTATTTGGAGATTGCTTCATTTTGCCCAAGTTTGTGACCCACAGACTCTACCTAATAAACTTCACAATATTTCCATATCTTCAGTTATAAGGGACAGGTGTATTAATTGGCACACTCGAACCAGGTGTCATATCAGTTAGAAAATATCAGCCAGGAAAGGGAAGTTTACAATAAGGGGACTGTTGATAAGACCTGCAGACTTGGACCATTGTACCAAAGCCAAGCTGAGAACAATGGTAATACAGACATGAATTATGCAACAACCGAGGAAAGGCCTCATTGTGAAAAGGGAAAAAGAAAACAGGAAAATAAATAACGAAAACAGGTTAATTTTGTTTGATTCAGACAGTCCATCTAGGCAGTTTTGTGGATGTTCAACTCTTGTAAATATTCCAATGTCAACAGCCCCAAAGGGTACATGTACATGGACTTCAGATAGCAACGTCTTCTTTTCCGTGTGGGTCTTCTTGTAGTCTAGCAGCTCACTTTTAGGAGTTAAGCCTCTTCAGCCCCCTCTCTTATGTGTGGCTGATTCTATTTTGATTGGGCGGTTTCCTTCAATGAGGGCCAGTCTCCCATCGGTGACATTTCTGAAACAAACAAGGAAATAATCCATTCCCAGTCTGCCCGTCAAGAGTTGTCTTGAAAATAGTGTTCATCATGACCCACTGCTATAGTTTTAGGCACTCCATCGGTTTGTAATTTTTACTTGATCCAATAAATCATGAGGCAATTTTGGGACGTTTGGGAAACTCACCGCTGGTGTAGGATGATGGATTCAATTGCTTCATCCATTCATGTCAGTTTATAGTGCATGGCTAAACAATGCTTTATGCCCTTTTTTTAACCCTTTGCATATGGAAGACGCCATATGGCACAAAAAAACCAAACATTGCCACAAAGCCGGATGACGCCATTTGCCGCTGTTTGTGCAGTTTGAATCCATTGTTGGATTATTGTGTATGTTATGCTTGACTGCACAAACACATTGTGTCCGTTTCGCTTGGCTGCCAGAGCCGCCGCGACACCCCGATGTCTCCTGTAAAAAACTGTACTCAAGAGGTTAACAAAGTTGTTGTACACCAACACATACCAATTAAAGGTCAGGCAATCTTTGCCACAATGATTTCCAGGATTTGTCTTTTTGAGAAGGTGGGGCATACTGAAGTTCAGGATTTGCCCAGCCTCAGCAATTAGACTCCATCAATCACGTAGCAAGGTGTGATTTCCCGACACCCAGATTGTCACCCAGTAACCATGACAGGTTGGCCCTTGTAGGCCCTGGAGGGCTACAGGTATACATTGCTTTTAAAGGGGCTATGCAATAAATATCTGTTTCAACTTGTTTCCATAATACAAGGGGTGCTGTTTTCCTGCTTCAAGAGGAATCTTAACCCCTTGCCACCGGTTGACACAAATACGTGCAGATTGAAATTGCCACCTTGCTGGGTGACGTCTATACACGTCAATTTCTGCATTTTCAATCCATTATTGGGGTATTGTGTCCGTTATACTTGGCTGCACAAGCCTCTTGTTTCCGTTTTGCTTTGCTGCACAAGCCGGCCTGGCGCCCATATGAAATCCGGTGTCAAGAGGTTAATAAGCCAGTTCGGTATTTCCACTGGACATGTGCACAATGACATCGTTATCCCGAATGACCTGTGACCTAATGCGCGTATGAACGCACAAGGTGGTCGCACAACGAGCATGTGTTTCAATCAGAATGGGTGTTTGCATAACATCGCATGACATTACGTCAGCTATTTTATCCTGAATAACCTTTGACCTTCGTGATACCGAACTGGCTTAGTCCTACCTCATGCGTCTTTCATTCTTTTTCTTTTTGTAGCTTTGTTCCTCGAGTTGCCAAAAAATCAGATTCACATCCACAACAATACAGGCATGATTGCTTGTTTTCATTGGAAGTACAAAGAAGCTGGTAGCTGATAAATTTATAGTAACATAGAAATAATGCACTCCTAGGGCCTACGTGCATTAATATCACAAAAATCCTATTGCATGGTCTCTTTAACCCTTTGCGTACGGATGACGCCATATGGCAAAAAAAAAAATGTCACCAGGCCGGATGACGCCATTGGCCGCCGTTTGTGCAGTTTAAATCCATTGTTGGATTATTGTTTGTCTTGCTTGACTGCACAAACACATTGTAGTGGTTCGATTTGGCTGTCAGAACCTCGGCAACACCCCGACGTCTCCCGTAAAATACCGTGCCCAAGGGGTTAAGTGCAAAAAGTACTGGGGTAATGTTATTGGATTAAAATTGTACCAATGTTCATCACTTTCTTGGTGTGATCGTTGTCTAACCGCAACGAAACCGCAGTCGCGTTCCCACTTATGCTTGATCCACCTTTTCGAACGGAAGTGTCGAGTCCAAAAGGTGACTGAGTTCGGTATTACGCATGCGCTTGCTTGCTGAGCTCGCGCTCTGTGGCAGCGTTGCATGGTGGGACGGGTCCAATTGCATACGTACACGTATATGTACATGTGCAATGTTTTGGTGTTCGAAGTTTCAACATGGAGGAAGAAGTGTACTCTGTGACAAGAATATCGACAAAAATATTTCTCTGAGGCGTATCTCCCGACAGACTTAAGCGAATCGTACATGCCGCACATGTGACGTGCATAGCGCATATCACTTTCCTAAGTAATCATAGTTTCCGCGTAAAAAAACAAAACTTCTGCAAAGATGTCTGTTATATTCCTTCCTCCATGGTTTTTACAAGATATTTATTGTGTCCAGATTTTCTGGAGTAGTACTAACGTTAGTACTGGCTCAAATCGGATCGAACTTTTAACCATGGAGGAAGAAAACCATGGTTTAACCTAGTAAAACGTATGATTTTCTTCAAACTTTGCTACGGTTGTTGTTCTATGACACGCTGCGGGCTATACACTAACACAGAATTATTTATGGATGGAAAAATAGGTAACATTACACGAATGAAAAAGGTTTAGAAACGGACGTCTTTCCAGTACGCAACGAAAATTGTAAAAGGCCTAGGATGTACACATGTGCGCTGCATACATGCATGCACGCATGCATCGCGCACCCGTGGTGACACATTTTGTATACAGCCCGTAGTTCAGTAGTTGTTTATTGTGCATGTCGTGCACATGGGAAATTTTCACACGAGCTACACGCCTAAACGTATTTCTTCGTTCATCAGACCGCACACTTTTCGCGCCACTCGTGCACCAGCCGGATATTGACAGGTCAAATTGCCGGATCAGATCCACCTTTTGCGTTCCCACTTGATCGTGATCCACCAATTGCAGGATCTGATCCACCAATTGGGAGATCTGTATCCTGCTCCAAAGGTGGATCAAGAAAGGTGGATCAGATCCTGATCCACCTTATAACGGTTTAGCTTTCCCACTACACACAATTGCAGGATCTGATCCACCAATTGGGGGATCTGATCCGGCAATTTGCCAAAAGGTGGATCAGATCCCCCAATTGGTGGATCTAGTGGGAGCGGGGCCTTAGTTGACTTTCATTGACTTACATTGTAAATTCGTTCAACTATTTATTTTTTGAAGTGGCCTACGGGGAATTGTTTTTTATGGCTGGTTTATGAAAATCCACTTGTAAATGCCAAAATGTGGCAGAGTACTGCATAGGAGTTTTTGAGCCCTTAGCATTTTTTTTGCTGTGATTTGACCGGAGTGATTCAGTTCCTGCTTGATGTGAACAATGGTTTTATGAAAGAAAGTCTTAATTGACCCACACAAAATGATTGGCATCTGAAAGCTGCTGTATGTCTGCGCTTTTGGGGCCAATCACCCTGAAAAGTATATGTTCAAATGTGACCGGCTCTGCAAAAAGGAGTATTATGTCGCAAAATTTGAAAAATGAGTTATATACATAGTTGGATTTGGTGTAGGTTTGACCCCTGTGGCATTTTGTGTTCTCTAGATATCTTGACATTTGTATACCCCTATTTTCCAACAGAAGTGCGTTTAGGTCTTTAAACACAAAAAGTGCAAAGAAATAAGATAGAAGAAATTTTTATCAATTTACTTTTTCATCTTTATTCATCACTATTATTGTTTCTGAAAATAAATCATGAAAATATATAGATGTAGTAGAAGCCAACAAACCCCCCCCCCCCAAAAAAAAAGAAATATCACTTATGTGAAGATTTTTTTCCCCCCCTCTTCACATAGAACAGCCCCGTTTGTGTTTTCACTTAGTGCCACATAATACCCCTTTTTGTAGAGTGGGTCACAAGTGGAATTGCTTATTTGCTAGCATTAGATAAGTTACAACATGTATAATCTTTGCATTGAGACATTCCACAGAAAATTGATTGCCGATAATTAACAGATGGAATGTCCTAATTCCTACAGAATGTGCCAAGCGCATAATGAAACAATCTATTTTAGGAAGACGAAACATAGTGCACAGTTGTAAATACATTTTTGTTGGTTCCAAAATAATTTTCTTGCATAATTCGTTAGCATGAGGAAATCCATTCAGGTGAAATTTCCAAAGGGCAAGAGTATCTTCACACCTGTTACAAGTTTGTTTCATTCCTCATCCCCTTCCCAGATATTTGGATCAAATGAATGAACCTGACAGAACTACAGGGTGGATACAGACAAAGTGAACCTAAGTATCGCTGTTCATAATTTGGCATAAGTCTTTGGCATAGGCATGAAATTGTAAACTCATAAGCTTACTTTCGGTACAAAAACCATCAAATTCAAAATAATTTAAGGGTAATATTTTTAAAACTAAATATGAGGAAATATATAGGTTCATTTGGACTAACCTTGTACTCTGTCTTTTAAGTTTTGTCGGGGGCAATTTCAAAGGCCACATCTTCATTAGTAATTTACAAGTTTTGTCAAAATGCAGTTCGTGCACAACTCGGACTGGTACCGGTACTGGTAGCAGTGCAGTCAGTTATATATACTGATCATATACTGATCAAAAAGGATATTGACTGAGCATGAACCATGTAGCTGGAAGTGCAACTATCTTATGCCATTTTACTGAAAAATTTCAAGGTGTGTTTTTGTATGTATCCTGCTTCTAAAAAAATCTTAGCATAGTCAATATAGTGAGATGTGTTTTCCTAGCATAAGAGACACTGACATTGAATTACATACAGGAGAGGTAGCGGTAAGTGTGGTATTAAATTTTTTCTGGTAAAAATTAGGCTACCTGTAGTACCTGGCATGTTTTTTTCTGAATTTTAAATGTTTCCCATGTGTACCTGCCATGGTCTTATATATCATTCATAGCATGATCACAGTCTTGTGACAGTAAAGGTTCCTGCCACAGGTATGTTTTTTTTTTACTATAACAAGGTGCACTATTTACTGTGGTATGATTGTGCATAATTATATATCTGTTTTTGCCTGAGGGACCACAAATCTTGTTGTATTTCACATGCATTGAGCTGTGTTTCCATGGGACTTCTGTTTTGTAACCTTTTACTGAGGCAGTGGTTAAATGGTCAGTTGTCAATATGGGTGTTAACTATTGGACAATTGTCTCTGAAAATGTCATGGCAAGGACTTCACTTCATCCAAGTTGGCAATAACCCCCCTCCTCCTAAACAGTGGCGTAACTAGGGGGGGGGGGGGGGGGGGGGGCATTCCCCCAGCTGACATCTGTGACACCCCCAAACCACGGAGGGTTACATGTAGGTATAGCTCTCTGAATGCACATGAGACCTTATTTGTGCCTTGGACCACATCAACATGAGGTGCCTAACCAGAGATTTGTACCTCAAATCCTGTAGTTTTTTGTGTGTGTGAACACCATTTCCCAGGTTGAGCAATTACTGCAACTGCACCCATGGGTTTTTCCTAATCTGCTTATTGGCCCCCTAATTGCCATCAATTATGGCCAGTTTAAGTCACTGCTTTCCATTCAATCACTACCCATTTTTCCCAGCCCTGGCACACTGATGTTCATTTCACCCGTTAAGGTTTTGGGTTTTTTTCTGGTCCAGGTTTAGTTAGAATTATTTTTTAGGATGGAGGTATGTGAAGTTTTCCTACTTTTGTGGTTTTGGAGTCATTGGAGGAGTGAGGTAGGTAAGGTAGGAGGTAGGTCTAATCCTTGCATAGTTCTCTTGATAAAACGTAAAGCCACATTGTAGGATTGTTTAGATGTTGGACACAGCTGTGACTACAAAACTATCTATGGGCTTTGTTCAGTGGGGTTGGTATAGAAGGGTTAGCACGGCTCGCACGTTTGTATTTCGCGCTGCAACATTTAACTCGACTGTACAAACCAACAGAGGGCACCCTTTTAGTGTTGTTTACATGTACCAACTCGGATTTCCAAAAATGCATAAGGAAATTCATGAATGGATATCTCCTCACAGAGAACACCCTACATCCGTGAAATTTATTCAATGCATATGCATAAGTTTAGAACTCGACCCTTCAAAAATAGTGAAAATCGGCCTTCAGATAATAGAATTATAAGTTACGAAAATTACTTATTAAAGAAAAAAATTGGGCGTACAAAAATTTCCGCCTTTTTCACAAAAACTACCGAAATAGCTCAATACTCAACATTCCGGCTCTTGTACGTGACCTTTCAACCTTCGTCTATCGCACCATTATGAGAAAAACAGCTGGCGTGGGTGGCCATTAAAAGAAAATTTGTCACAGAAATTGCATCTGCTGACTTTCTTTCGGCTAAGTGATGATGTCATCGATATTTACCCCTCCCCAAAATGTCTTCGATGGACCAGATCAAAGGTTTTTTGGGGCCAAAATCTATTTTGTGTGTGTGGAGGAACTCTTCGTCAACAACCCCGAAGTGATTCGGCTTATTAATCCGCGTCCCCTGGTCACACGACTACATTGTTTATGCCAAGGTCAAATATGCATGACCCAAGCCCTGGATTTTCCCGAAATAGAAAACGGCTGTCGTGCAACAAATCTCTTCTTTTTCGACGAACGGCTTCAATACTCACTTCAATTATACCTGTAAGATTTAGCTGAACTTCTAAACTCTGCATAAAACTTTGGCCAAGTCCATCCGTGCCTGGCCAATATTTTTAAAAGGATGATTTTTTCACTGAATCCTGATGCTTTCTGTGCGTAGTCGCACGTGCCGACGTTCAGTGGGTATTTAAAAATGGCTGACGTGGCAACATTGTGCGTGCGGGAAATCAGCGTCGATTCTGTGGGTGTTTTGGACGTGGAAAATGAATGTATTCACAGATTTGTCGTGTTTGCGGTTAAAAGGACGGAAGTAGATTTATTCCAGCGTTCATCAACATGCTGATGGGTGTTACAATCAGCATAATTTTGAGATTGTAAGTAGGCTTGGTGGTGGCAAGAGCATGCACAATAACGTAGTGAGCACATGTACAGTACTCATGCACGATGCAGTCAATTGTATGATATACAAAAGAAATTAGCTTGACTCAAATTCTAAAACCAGTTCATTTTGCGTTAAATATTTGTTTTTCCCCCAGAAGTTTTTCTGTGAATGAAAAATGTGAAAAGTAAATAGAAGGAAATGAACATTTATTTAACCTTCACAAAGCCTACACGAACGGTGATGTTCTCTGATTTTGTGATGAACCTTGAATTTTTGTGAGCTACAACCTTGAGATGCCCAAGTGATCTCCAGAAGTTCTTCAACAACATGATTTAATGCTGCATGCTGCTCCAATGTTGATCCTATCATCTTTCCCACCTTCGAATATTCCCATTAAGTTGAGTGATTTACAGAGTGACTGTCCTTGACATTCAGAATTTGGGGAAATCTTAACACTTTTAAATATGCAGTCATAATGTATCACTGAAGCTTTTCCCCATCATGTTTGTTACAATAGATTCTGTGACGTGTTCTATCATATTTCTAACATCCATAGCTCAGCTGAAATGAGCAGTGCACCCCCCCCCCCCCCCCCTTCGCTATGGAAAGAACCAAACCCATATCAGTCAGGAACTTATGTTGAAGATTTCATTGATTGTGTTCGCAACAACTTTTGCCCGTTTCTTTTTCTAGGGTTTTTAAAGAAAAACCCCACATGGTCTATGGCTGCGCAACCCACTTATTGTTTCCCTTGAGAACTGTGCTGCATGCTTGGGATGCTGTTGCATTCTCTTTTTTATTTTTGCTTTATATTCTAAGCGCGCTGAGTAGCAACATCATCCAATTAAGAAGCTGCCTCTGAGGGAGTCGTCCTACCAGAGCTTGACTGTGAACTGGTGGTTGAAGTTGAAGGAAACATACTGCAAGATAGTATGAATTTTTCTACCTTTTCAATCATCTGGCTCCTTTTACAAGGACTATTTCGTACAAGCAGAACTTGCCTACATGTATGTTTGTCCCAATTTTTAAAGATATCTTTATCCCCGTCCTTGAGGTAGCTGCAATATGTCGTAGTGCAGATGTTTTAAGTTGATGTGCCTCACATGTCCTATCAACTCCTAGATGGTGTTTTACATTTTCCTCGAATCCTCTGAGTTTCTTGTTTTCTTCTTCAACTTTTGTTCAAGAGTTTACATTTTCCCTTTCAATTCTTCAACCTCGCGTGAGGGTGCTTCATCACGCGCTTCTTCTGCGCTTTTTTCCACTTGCTGTTTTAGTTTTCTTTTACGTTTTCCCCGATTTTACGTTGATAAATTGCACCAAACACGCTTGCTGTCCACGCGATGCGCGAAAGTTATTGATTTGTCTGCCCGAAACAACTGTAATGGAAGTTTTACACGATGTGCAGAGATCACCTTCACGCTCATCTTGAAGCAAAAAAACAAGGTTTGATATCGTCTTTATAAACACTAGATGGATAAAATCTACAACTTACTATCCTGTTCTGCAAATACAACAGTGGTTTCTAATTTCACTAGGCATTCTTAATCAAGCAATATATGCAACATTCCACTATAAACTGATATCCTTGGAGTTCGCTATGTGCGTGAGCAGTTACGCAACAGGACGCGTCCCTAAATATCGCCAACGTTGTATTTAACCTGTTCTTTTTAAAACAAGGCACCATGCTATTCACTGTCCCTAGGGATCCGACAGAGTGCACTCTTTTAGTTGGCGCAATCTGCGATCCGTGTTAGGTGGCTTGGGCATACTGGTTTTAAAACTTTGAATTTGGAAATCAGAATTCTGAGGGCTAGTACCTCAACAAATCTGCTAGACAAGAAAGAAATTTCAAGGATTTACAGACAACAAACAAACAAACAAACAAACAAACACGCAAACAAACACGCAAACAAACAAACAAACAAACAAATACGCAAACAAACACGCAAACAAACAAACAAACAAACAAACAAACAAACAAACAAACAAACAAACAAACAAAGATGAAGAACCACATTTTTCCGGCTTTACCTGGGGTATCATTAAGAAATTGGTTCTTAATCTAAATTGTGTTTTGCACCATGTTCACACTGAATCCGGCAAGGTGGATTAGATGGCGATCAACAGCGAGTGGTGATCAGGATCTGATCCGTGGCTGACCCACCTTTTCTATACCCCTTTGTGAAAGATCAGACTGGGTCTGATCTGGGGCTGATCCGGCAATGTTCCAGTGTAAACACAATTGCCGGATCAGACCCCGCAATTTCGCTCGGCCACACCTGGTTTTGCGTCACAAAATGTGGGGACGTTCCATGCATATTTCCATGGGAACAAGCACGTACATGGCAAATGTACCTGTATACAGTAGTGGACACAAAGGTGCTGTGCTGGTCCCTCCCCATGAATGCATGCATGCATGCATGCATGCTGGTACTTTGTCTGGATTTAATTGTCCTCTATAAAAATCATTTGTGTTGTTTGCTGTCAGCAAATCACCTACATGTACTAACCTTTAGTAGCTCCGTGAATATCTCCGATTTTTATCTGTTTTCTTGTTTTATTACATTTTGTTCAGTAATTTTGTTTTATTTCCGGCTAATAATAGACATTTTCAATGTATATTATTGCAACGGCCACACTCAAAATCCAGTCACTTTGTAATGTTGTATATGTATACATGTGTTACTTCACTTTTTTTGTCAAACATGGTATGCACCAGCGAAGCCATTTTGACGATCATCATATGAAGTTTGTGGACATCTGGGTGAGACAAGAAACAAAAGCCTAAATTTGATGGGACAATGGCCCAAACAATGACTTTGCGATGACCTCGGACACATTTTTCCATTGTGATTGGGGGATGATGCTGGATCAGGATCGAATGTAAACGTGACATTGATGAGCCCCCCCCCCCCCCCCCCCCTGTGGTTTTATTACCCTTGAAGGATCTGATCACCCTTTGCTGGATTCAGTGTCCCTCTGTTTAAACCACATATTGAGGTGTCATCAAATTAACACTTACCAGAGAATGATAATGGCACAGGTGTAACACACACTTAATCTTTTGCTAATTAAATAGTGCATGTACAGTTCCTCTGTATGTTGACCCTAATTTGAACTAGCAGGAGTACAAGGTATTGCTACATTTGTGAAACACAGTGTTGGCATCACGACAACTAGTCATGCTTGTTTTACATATGTCAGATGACAATATGGCCTTACACATTACAATATTGTTGCCGAGACAATACCCAGTCATATCCCCTGTTATTGAATGATCTAGCAGCAACCTTGATTGTAACAGTCACACAGTTGCTGCACAGCTTCATAGATGTCATCAGCTTTTATCTAATGGATGGATCAATTAAGTAGAGCCAATGATTTTCCGTTTCAGAAAAGTCAATTTTCCGTTTTGACAAATCTTCATTTCCGTTTCGCCCATTAGAACAGTGTACAAAAATCTGTTTCATTTCCATTTGACATTATTTCATACATGTAAATGAATGCACAATGAAAGAGGCCAATTCCGTTAATTCCGTTTGGTTTCCACTAAAATGGAAAATCATTGGCCCTAATTAAGCTCCGCCCCTTGACATATATTGACTAATCACAGGAGCGTAAGCCTGTTCGATATGACGATATTTCCCGATATTTCGATATTTTTTTCATATCGAAAATCGTATCGGCCCCTTAAAAAAAACCCGGAATATCGGGGAATTCGATATACCGAAGAATATCGCGATATATGTTCCTTTTGGCCGCATTACGTGTGGATTTGTCCAGTTTACTTTGCTCGAAATTCCAGTTATTTCCAATTATTGGACGGTAGAATAGTATATAATGTATCATGATGTACCATGGAGGAATAAAAAAAAATACGTACATGCACTAAATGTGTCTTTCTTTGACCGTTTTCTAAACCCCGACATGACATCTCCGCTCCGCGCGATTTACCTTCCGAGCGATTTACCCTCCGCGCCGTACGTAGTTGTCAAGTGCAAACAACGTCTTATTCCCAGTGTACAATGTACGTACCTGTACCTAGCCTACACGCTTGCGAACTTATCTTGAGATCGAGGGGTATGGCAATTGTTTGCAATAAGGTCAACCCCTGTAGCGCATCTGCGCGTGCGCGTTGCTTTGTTGCTAGCCTTGGTCAAGTGCAAGCAACCGCACTGAATGCCACCGTCTTTCCCCAGTGTACAAGGCACACGCAGTTTAGGTGTAGTTATGTGTAGCAAACTGCGCCGCGTCTTGAGAAAAGATTAAAACACGTGCCGCGCATCCATTGTACATTGTGTAATGTCATGTCGTCTTCACAAAATATACGACACGATCGTTTGTTGACAGCTCGCATGTGATCGTCCATGGTATTATCATCTGTGTTACTAATCAACAATGCTGAAATAGAAACAAACGCTAGTCTTTCTGGAGTGCCATAAAGTAGCCAACTGAAGGTAAATGTCGTAAAACTCCAAATACTCAACGAGCGCAGGGAAGCTTTGTCAAACCGGCCCCCCGTTCCTGCCGCTCAATCCCGGCGGGCCCGATCCCGGCGGTGGCCCCGATCTCATGATGCCGTGGTGACTAATTCCGTCATGTATTTTTGTATTCCTCCGTTCTTCCGGTAATGAAAAAGTGACGTCATCACGATAATATCGAATATCGCGATATTTTTCTGCCGATATTTCGGTATCAAAATAAATGGATATCGAACAGCCTTACAGGAGCGCACTGTACATTTCGGACTTGATCAACACGCATGTTGATTATAGTTGAGGCTGTGATTGGTTAGTAGGTAAAGGGGCATGGCTGAATGGATTGGTCTATTGTTGAAGGACTGGAATTAACTGAGTAATTAGTGAACATATTACATGTATACACCAGAGTTGTAACGAGTCGCTGAATTTTGCACGGAATTTTTCATTTCATTTATTATTGGGACTTAGTATTATTTGAGATTTGAAAGTTTGCATGGTGAAAAGGCAATAAGATAAATAGTTTGCGGTAGCACCATACATGTGGTAAATCTCTTTTGTGAGTTTGTGTGGCTCTGAAAAGAACTCCCCCCCCCCCCCCACGCTCTGCATGAGTACTATCGGTTTGCATCATATTGAGTCTTCTTAGCCTTCGCTCGAGTCGAGTCTAGTGTCCTGGTTCGGTTCGGTTTGGTTCGGTTCGAGTCAAGTTGAATCTAGTCTTCTAGTAAGAGACTTGATTGAGTCGAGTCGAGTCTAGTTTTCTTGTGAGAGACTCGAGTCGAGTCGAGTCATTTAATACCCATTGTGACTCGAGTCAAGTCGCCAAAAATTGTGACTCGAGTCGGACTTACAACTCATTACAACTCATTACAACTCATTACAACTCTGCTGTGGACTGAGTTTACTCAGAACCAGGGTGATGCTATGGAAGGTGCCACATTGATGAAGCACAATTTGTGTATTTCAAACAGTCTGAAATCACTTTTGACATTCATGTGTACCTGTACATTTTCATGTTTTAGTTCGGATGTTAAATAGCTCATTTGAAATCAATTCCTATCCAACATTTCTTCAAATCATTGTCCATAGGTTATTTTGGAGAAACAACTTTTGTACTATTACATGTATGTCATATTAACAAGGTGTTTCTTCTATTAGCACACAAAAAAGGCACCCTCATGTTTGACTCAAAATTGGAAAGATCTTAAAAGAATAGAAAAACCAACACCTTTTTACTTCAAATTGAAAGAAGCTGTTAGATCATGAGCATATTGTTGTAAGACTTAGTTTTATGTGTGTAAACAAGTTGAACTCTGTATTTGTTGTATGGTTGGTTTAAACGTGGAAACACCTGCTAACCAAGGGGGCGGATTCTTCCTATGACATTAAGGAAAGGGGTGGATGTGTTGGAGTGTTTAGGTTTTTCCTTCCTGCTGCAACCTGTCCATATCCATCATGTAGAGCGAGAATGTCCGATCGGTTATTGACCCACTGTGTATGCAGCTTTTTGTCGGTAGTGTGTGCAGTGCTTCTAAAATATCATCTGCAACAGCCTAGGATTAGGCCTTGCTCTTTCCAGTTCAGAGTCTGTCTGTACACATTTTCCCTGAATATTTTGCAGACCAAAAACTGCCAAATGCTCAGTGAATTGTTGCTGCTTGTCTCCCTAGATTTATGGGAGTTGATCTTTGAGGTACAAGTACATGGTACGTAGTCAGAAATCTTTCCAGTATTTAGTACATGTAGGAATACAGAAGTTGTTTCGATGCATGGGATGAGCACGTTTTGTTGCTGCCAAAAGCCACAATGTTCTCAATTTCTTTCAGATTTTCTGTATTTTTTATTGAAGATAATGTGCTTGGCTTTGGGCTTTATGCTCTGGAATTTTGGCTTGGGATTGGGGCTTAGGGCTTTGGCTTGCATTAGGTTTGGGGCTTTGGACTCTGGGCTTTGGGCTTTGGGCTTTGGGCTTTGGACTCTTCTGGGCTTTGTGCTCTGGACTTTTGGCTTGGGATTGGGGATTGGGGCTTAGGACTTTGGCTTGCATGGGCTTTGGGTTTGGGGCTTGGGGCTTGGGGCTTTGGGCTTTGGCATGGTGTGCACGGACTTTGGGTTTGGGGCTTTGGACTATGGACTATGTGCTTTGGGATTTGGGCTTATGGCTTGGGGCTATAGGCTTAGGCTTGCATGGACTTTGGGTTTTGGGCTTTTGCTTGGGCTTGGGATTAGGGCTTTGGGCTTTGAAGTGCACGGACTTTGGGTTTGGGGCTTTGGAATATGGGCTTGGGGATTGGGGCTTTGGGCTTTTGGTTTAAGCTTGCATGGACTTTGGGTTTTGGACCTTGGGCTTGGGGCTTGGGATTGGGGCTTTGGGCTTAGACCTTAGACTTGCATGGACTTTGGGTTTTGGGCTTTGGGCTTGGTCTTGGGCTTTATTCAACTTTATTTCATAGTAGAATAACTTAGGCTTGGGCTATTTTCTTTTTTTGAATTCTGTGTTATTGTGTTATATGCATTGAATTAGTTATTCTACAAAACATATTGATCGCATTTCAAACACATGCTATTATTGTTTTGGTGTGTGTGGACATACCCCAAAATTTTGAAGCAATCAAACAAAATACGTGGAAGCCGTAACACCGACCATTACAACCACCAATTTCCTGCATCAACAAAAGCATTGTTTTCTGTGGTCAAGTCAAAAGATTGGCATACGGGGCAAATTTCATAGAGCTGCTTAAGCACAAAAAAGCTTGCTTAGTAAAATCAGGTTACCAGCCAAAACTCCTTGTGATGTAGGGGCCTATTGCTTGTGAATATTATTTAGCCGTTGTTTGCTTATAATAACAGTCACATGGGGTTTTAATAGATCAAGTCGATTTTACTAAGCAAGGTTTTTGTGCTTAAGCAAAGCAAATTTTTGTGCTTAAGCAGCTCTATGAAATTTGCCCCTAGTATCAGATGCAAAACCCCTTCCCTTTCAGAGGTCGGGACGTGTGGAAGGAATCGGTTCTTGTCTTGCTTTGCTGTCTGCGCTGCCTAACCAAATGGTTACTGACCCTCTTTCATTCCTGAAATAGCCAATGTATTTCACTTCTGAAATAACATCTTTTCCTGGATGTGCTTGTCATATTGTTGATAACACAAACCCTCAATGGGATGTTGAGGACCGCTTTGTTTCCTCTGACTAAAGACAGTTTGTGGTTGTCGTTGATTGCTGGTCAATGGTTGGCATCCCACATCATGACAGTGGTGTTATGTGCTGGTCTATATGATGACAGGGAGGGTGGGGAGAAAAATAACAGGCAGAGATAAGTGGTTGGAAATTTGTTGGCACTTTTGCACTCAAGTGGTGTGAACTGGAGAACAGAAGCTGTTTGTTGACCTCGTGAAGGACCTGACTCATCAAGCGTATGATGGGCTGCGGCTTGACTTGTGCCCGTTTCCTTAAAAACAAGGTGTCAACCACCACATTGTAGCTTCTCAAAGTGATCGCAGATTCCCCAGTTGGGGAAATGGGGAGGGGAAAAGGGGGAGGGGAAAATTGGGAGGAATAAAAAGTTCATGGTATCGTTCGGCCATTTCTTTACAAAAAAGAAGACAGTTTAGGATGTTACAAAATTAATTTTGTGGTTCTCATGTGCATTTATCATCATCCGTCTTCAACAGCAGGGCATCTTGGGGTCACACTCATGCCCTTGCCGCTGCATTTGGTAAACCTGCAATTTTATCTTAAAAGACCAACATAAATAAATCTTTTTCAAATTCTGACCAGCTTTCCATGTCCATTTTCACTTCCTTTACAATGAGAGCTTAGTCTGGTCGGGGATGTGGGATAATTTCAATATGATTTTCCACACACCCTAGGGAGTTAGGGTTCAACCGAACCCTTGTCAACATGTAAACAGGAGCTTCGTGAAGTGAGCAATTACTGATTGGCCCCCTTCTCTGAGATTCTGGGACAAACAAATTGGACATAATGAAATGAGATGGTCGGCCTTATAATGTTTGATTCTAGTGGTGATCAGTTAATGAGGAAAGTTATTGCTTCTCAGAATGCCCACTGAGATAACTGCATGCCCGGGGAGCTGGATAAAAGGAGAACTGCAGCTGGGAACAGATTCTCAAGGAACAGACAAGGGGAGAGGTGGACCATGAAAGTTTTATTTTTAAGGAACCCACTCCGATGTCCTGCTATTATTCCACGAACAATGACCTGGATTGACTATTGATGATCAAATGTTCCCTGAAATAGTTGGCTGAACTGTGAATTTAATTGTTCAGGTGCTTCAAAGTAACTGTCCAACTCTGCAGATGATTGTATGCTTGCTTTCTGATTGACAAAAGCAGCTCTTCCTTGAGTTTGCCAAAGCATCAGGTCTGCACGTTGTAAAAGAGTTATACAACACAAAATTAAATTGTGGGTACAATTTCATTGCAGCCACCCGTTAATTGCTGCTGTATAATAACAAGAGTGGCTTGTGATGAGTGGGCACAAAACATTCCCCCAAAGGTAATCAAGCTTCAATTCATGCTGGAGGTAGGGAGATCAAAGTGTTGAGGGGAGACAGCAAGCGGATCCTCCCCTTACAAACCCTACAGGCACTATAAAAACAATGTTATTATTTCATTACTTTGGCCGGCTTTTGGGAACTTTGGCTGGCTATCATGTCAGGTGCCTTTTGATGGGCAGGGGGATGGGAGGGGGTAGGTAGGGGAATACACGCTAATTCGTTTGTGATCTAATCTCATTGTGGTGCTAAATGGTACAATATCAGTGGTATTGATCAGGGCTTTGAGGTATCAGAACTTTCACCTCCTGTGAAAACAGCCAGAGAGTCTGGTGTAATTTATTTGCTTGGACAACGGATGATAGAGGAGGGCGGCAAGGATGCAGGGTGTGACACAGGCCACCATTGAAGAAGATAATTTATTCTCTTGACCTGACTGGCCACTTGTTGCTGTCTCTTTCTGGAACTCTCCATCTAGATGTAGTCATCACTGTCTACTTGTCTACTGCCTTTGGCCATATCACGCCTGTTCTCTTGATACTAGTTTGTTACAGATCCTGTCCATGACATGTGAAGTATGGGCATTCACAACAAATGCTGGACATTTTGATAGACATTTTAGCACGTCATGATCATGGAATTAAGCATCAGTTACAGGGGCGGGAGAATTTTGCCCCTTCCAAAACCCAAATAATTCAGAGCAACCCTGCCTGAACAAAACAAAACTCTATAAAAAAGTTCTGAAATATTTCAAATTTGTTGGATTAAAACACACCCCCCCCCCAAAAAAAAGAACAAAATTTGTTAAGAACTATGCTTGCACTCGGGGCAGTGGGACCATTCCAAAATGTTTAAGAAGTCACAAGTGCATAAAGCGGGATGTTACCCATATGCATCCCAGCAGGCACTACAGTAGTTCTCTTTACGAAGGCTATCACCATATTTTTTGACCAAATTTCTTATAAAACCAAATTCATTAGGGAATTGTAGGGAAGAAGTGTAGTAATGGTGGAAATTATGGCATTTTGGTAATTTCCAGTGCATATACATTCTCAGGATCAATAACCTACCTATCAAGATAATGAGTCAGAAATACGGGGTAAAACAAATCAGTTGCTTTGTTCTCTTTTTGTCTGGACGTCTGAAACTTAAAATAGATTTCAGATAAATACCTTCTCTGTGGGTTCTTATTATTGCATGCCGAGCCGTATATATTTAGAAGTCATGCTCCACGGGAGATTTAGTAAATTTCAACAATTAAAAAAAAAAAAAAAAAAAATGGATTAGACATCTTCAAAATTAGCTTCCCATTCAAGGAAATTGTGATAAACGGACCATAACAAACAAGAACTTGCCTATTACAATACACCAGTGTCTTCTGGAAACCCAGCTGTACTAGTGGATGCTGTGCCATTAGCCAACACAGTAGGAGGTGCGGCCTTCACTTCCAAAGTGCACTATTTTTTATTATTTGTTTGTCTTCCCTTATTTCAAATGAGAAAGTTTGGAGGTTTTACCCTTGGAAAGCCTCGGCATGTTCCCAGCGGGAAATAACCCCAAATATGACTTCCTCTACAGTTGGCTGGTCATCTCTCCCACGCATTTAGACAAACTGCTGGCCAGATGCGGGAGATTGTTAGGACAGCCAGGTTACACTGGGACAGGTACAACTAATTAGTGGGTCGTTGAGCATACAATGTAAAGCGTAAAACTCATGGAGACGATGGTTACTTTTCCCATTGCAGGTCCTATGTGAACACCCTTGACTGAGCCATGTTCTCACTGGACTTTTGTGATAAAGCTCACAGAGATGATGGTTACCAGTTCATGTCCAGTGGGAACAGCCTGGGAACCTTCTCTACATTTATTAATCCCGAGTCCAGTGGTTACTTTTACTGGCTGACACCTACCCGGCAAAACTCAACTCGAACAGTTAGTAGAGTAGTGCGGACAGTGAGAGTTGATAATAAAGCACGGGGAAAGCTGTACATCTGGTCACGTTGTGAAGGTTCCTCTACACATGTGCTGTGTGATTTCATTGGTATGGCCAGTGTGTCATTCTACCATTTACTACTCTCATGTTTGTGTTCATTATCTGACGAAAATGATTGAAACCATTGAAAATTGTTATGTTTTATAACATCACATCTATCGCAAACAACAATCCATAATGTTGTGTTATGATGACTGCGAATAGGAAGGTGGTAGCCTATTATAACCCAGCTCGGTTACTTCAACCACAGTCTTGATAAACTTTTCCTGGGTCGAAAGTCCAAGTGCGAACACTGGTAAGATTTAACAGTTGGAATTTTTATCATCGGCAAAGTTAAATTACACCCAAAAAATTTCCAGTGAACACGACTTAAGACCATGTTGTAGGACGATAGTGGAAATGTGTTCTTATTTCTTCATGTTGGGACATGTTCTTTCCCCACCATGAGGCATTGGCAAACAGTAATTTGCTTACTCACCTCAGTTCAAGGCCAGCTGCCATCCCTCCCTGCTGTCCAACATTCTGCCCTGCTGTAGGTCTCCTCTGTGATGGTTTTGGGAGCTTTTCCTGTTTGAGGACACTGTTAAGCTAAGCTCCACTAGTCACATCTAGGAATGCTTACACACGTGTTTACACCCCAGTGTCTTTAGTACAGTTATTGAACAAACTTTTAACAGTACTCGGTGTCAGTGGCTGTGCTTCTGGCTCATTTCTAAGAAAAGATCACAACAAATTGAGTTGCTCGCTAACAACAGTACCTCTTCCTGTGCAGAAGACATCTTGATTTCCTTCCAGAAAAATTATGGCCTGGTTCCTTAAACTTTGTTATGGACTGACCAACAGATGGAACTTCCGTCTTTACACTTTCAGCTCTATTATCTAAAGGTTAGGCCTAATACAATTGACCTCTCTCAAAGTGAAATCTATCAGCTTTACAGGGTAGAGTCAACAGGTCAGAGGTCAGAACAAGATTGGCACAAGATTTCACTTTAAACGTGGTCAATCAAGAGATTTCTTGCAAACACCTTTTCTTTCACTGCATTCAACCTAAATGTAGGCATGTGGATATCAGTCACTTTGGGAGCTCACTGGTTCCGTGCATATTATCCCAGCCCACCCTTCCTAGCCCAAGGATATACCTTGCAATCTTCTTATGGTCAAATTTGCAGATGCATTGCATGCAGTGAGAAAAAATTGGCCGAACATCTGCTTTAAACCAATAAATGTCATCCTAGATACTGCAGGCTTGTGCACAACAGGTGTGTTTGAAATGTTGGCGGGTATCCCCTTACAATACAGCAATTGGGTGTTATTACATTTGGAATGCTGGTTCAGCCAAGGAGAGCAACCACAATAAATTTGTCAGACCTCCACCAGGCTGTCATGTACCCTGGATGATTTTTTTCTTCGGGCTTCACCTTTCCAAGTTTTCTCTCTGCTTGGGAAGAAGGGAAGCTTTGTTTTCAAAGATGCTTATATTTGGGTAGTAAAGTATACAAGATGCTTGATTTGTGTTTGGGATGATTACAGAAACCAGACCAGTTTTATGGCAATTGATTAGATGGATTCTCCTGACTGTGACACCTGTCCTCCAGAGGAAGGCACCCAAGGACCCACAGCACTAAACCACAGACGATTGAATTTTATGAGTCTGGCCTCTGGGTCAGGCCTATTTGCAGGTAAGCCCACAGTGGGTGTAATGGATCCTCCAAATGATGTCTGGTCTTGAAACAAACTAGAGAAGATTCAGCATCCAAGATGTGCAAACCACTCCAAGACCACCCATCGCATCATCGCTGGTGCAAGATCAGGTGTGCGGGCCAGGTGAATAATTCCGGAAATGGATCATAAGTGAATTTGTTATAACATTTAGCTGCCTGAGTTTCCTCCCCCCCCCCCCCCTAAAAAAGAAAAAACCACACACACACACACCCAGTCATGTAAATGGGTGCAATCGTGGACCTCCCATTGTTCCTCTTTTGTTTATACTCTAACATTTTCGGAAGGCCTCCCATTGGTTTTGTACACGATTTTCAATCGTGGACGTTAGGTCAAACGTGGACCCCTTTGTCTACGCCCGAATTCTTTTGTCCTAGGTCCACGATTGCCGGCATATACAAACTCACACACACACACACACACACAAGATAAGCTGATGTAAACGCATTTAAAGCATAAACAGTAGTGATGCGTAGTTTTTGGGAAAAGTATTCCAGCGAAAAAGAGTTCTACTTTCTGGGAAGTCATTTACAAAAGGTCAAAAAAATGTTCATTTCAACAGCAGGCATATTTCACAGCTCAAAGATGTCAAATTAGCAAAGAATTATGTCACAACCTACAATGTATTCGTCCCATGCCAGCCTTTTGGAGGTTCTATGTGACTAAAGCCGTGTCCGCACTGGACTTTTTTTGGGAGGTTTTACAGAGACGATGGTAAAATGAAAAATGGTCAAATGTGACTACTGTCCACACTTGGACTTTGAACACGGGAACATTTTACCAAGACCATGGTAGAAGTGACCGAACTGTCAGTTTTACAACTCATGAGGGTGCTTTGCGTGACCTTTCTACATTGACCCGATTGACCCGATTGACCCGATTGACCCAAAGCGCACGCGCCTTTTCATTCTTTTGGCCGATGTGTACTTCCGACTTTATCAATAATATCTGCCATGATTGCGACCAAAAGAGGAACAACGCACTGGAATTTGGAAACTTGCCACATATGCGCCGCACGGCAGTGAAACAATGCAAAGCGCATGCGTGGTGTCCCTGTGTAGCATGACCTCGCGCTCGGGCCAGATGTACGCTTTCCTGAGCCGCTTTTACCAACTCGCACTGTCCGCACTGGACTTATCATCTCGGGAAAAGTTACCTGCAGCCGATTTCACGAAACCTTGCGCAATTGCGCAACTCTACTTACGCCACAATTTATTGCGTAAGTTGCGCAACATTTTAAAATTGATTTCACGAAAGTTACGCAGTGCGTAAGTCGCGGACTTGCGCCACAAATTATGGCGTAACTTACGCACTCGTTTTAGGTGGCTTAAGTTGTTGGCACAAAACACCAAAATTATGACTTAGCTAGCTGAGCGTGAGCACAGCAGAGCCGTTAGTTGTTTAAACCATTAATTAAATTCACTAGATTATTTCAGAGAGTAATCAAATGATCATCCGCTGCAGGTTTACCTGTAAGATATTTCCGAAAGTTGCCATCAATTTTTTTTCCAAAAGTTTCAAAATGGCGCCCCACAGTTCAATTTTACGACTGTTCCATGTATTTTTATTGTTGTACTAAAACAGTCGTCGTAAAAGCGGCATTCAGCCTCGTCCGCGATGTATAAAAAAATATATAACATTGCGCAGCTACGCACTGTTTCGTGAAATGGATCGCAAGGATGTAGCGCAGCTGCGCAACATTTTTATAGCGCAAGTCTTACGCAATGGCGTAAGTTGCGCACGGTTTCGTGAAATCGGCTGCTGGTCAGTTTTCCTGGGCAGCAGTTGCCTAGAAGTAACCGCTGGACTCGGGAAAAGTAACCGAGAGGAAAACGTCCCAGGCTGTCCGCACTGGACTTAAAATGGGAAAAGTACCCATCGTCTCGGTAAGCTTTACCCAAAAAAATAAAATAATCATTTGAATCGAGCAAAAAGTAATTACAGGGAGGAAAGTTTCCCAGGCACTGGACTTGACATTATTAAAGCAGCCGTTGTTTCAGTGAGATTTACCACAAAAGTTTGGCAACATATGCCACACAGGAAATGTTCACTGATTTGTTTTTAAAAAAATGGCCCTTCATTAGAAACTGTGTAGTGTGTACCAACAGAGGGGCAACTTGTCAGATTTATAGATCTCTAGAAATGCTTTTTATTTTATATATTTTTTTTTAATTGTATATATTTTGATATCCAACAGCGGAGACCCGCCACTTATAGGTATCATATAAAAAATTACATCAAAAATAAAATAAAATAAATACAAATATTTTAATAAAAACTAAAAATAAAAAATTAAAAATTAAAGTTAAAAATAAAAATAAAAATAAAAATTAAAATAAACATAAAAGTTTATCGTAAATAAATAAACTAAATTTAAGCATGATATAAGCATAGACCAGCAGCTGCACTAAAGAGATAAAATTAAGTATTGTATAGACATCTATAAATCTGCCTTTGGAAACAGTTCAATGTGGGTGCCCCAAACACATCACATGCTCCATGGAGCCGGTTGTAGGTAGATGAAATCCTACAATCTACATAGACGAGCCGACTACTTGTACCAGAGTGACCAATAAACATTGCCTGTTCCTTTTAATGATCCAAGTCCAGAGTCCTAATTTTAGCATAAATGAATTAGAGTGTGAAGTTTAGTAAATATCAATGTAACATGAGTCACTCCAGAAGATGTGCAATTCCTTCTAAGATGTAATCGGCATACTCGACGGGAAGATGGAGCTTTATGCACAAGATTTGAAGCTTTCCTGCTTTTGAAAGATGCCATGTTATTAGTTGAAAAAGACTCAAGTCTTGATTAATCGTAATGACAATTCAAAAAGACATATTGACAGCCAAGACAGACATATCATGCCATGTTTATACATTTATGTACACTGTATACAGCGATTTCATCGAATAACACTTGGAATGAAATTTGTGATGCCCTTGAAAATTGATTACCAAAATCTATCTTGACTAATATTTTGTTTCCTCCGATTTTCATTAACAACCAGCGAGGCTATTTCTACAGTTATTAAGTGCTGTGAAGTAGCTGAGGCTGCCTTGCAAAGGCTTGATACCACACGCACTCACCCAAGTGTGTAAACGGGTGCAATCGAGGACCTCCTATTGTCCCTCATTTGTTTGTACTTTAACTTTTTCGGAAGGCCTCCCATTGGTTTTGTACATGATTTTCAAACATGGACCTTTCTCAATCGGGGACCCTATTGTCCTCTTTTGTTAAAGGTCCCCTATTGAATGCAGAAACAAACTCACACACCCAAGTGTGTAAATACCGGCAATTGCAGACCTCCTATTGCCCCCTCTTTTGTTTGTACTTAAACTTTTTCGGAAGGCCTCCCATATGTTTTGTACAGGAATTTTAATCGTGGACATTCGGCCAATCGTGGACCCTTTGTCTACGCCCTAACCCTTTTGTCCCTAGTCCATAATTGCCGGTATTTACACACTCACGTATGTTACCATCTTGTAATATTATGTATAAACGGTACCAAAAAATACATCATGATCCCACCAATCTACACAAACCATTGCTATGTCTGTCTATGGGTAATATTGGTAATAGATAGGTCCATTAAGCTTGGCCCCTTGACATACATGTATTGACCAATCACGGCAAATTCTGTGGTCTGACAAAAGTCCAACAAGTGGCGCAGATGTGTGACATGTCTGCTGTGATTTGTCAATATATCAAGGGGATGTGCATTATGGGTGAGTCTATGTTGCTGATGAGTTTTTTTTCATTTTGAAGTACTGTAAACAAATTTTCTTACCTTTGAAAAGGGGACTGAATTAACAATTTTGTTTTTGGTTTTTGCATATTTGCTCAGTGTTATTAATCCTGCCCCTGTATTCAAACTGTGCAATGTGGTGAAATAATTCATATTTTCAGGCCTGGCAGGTACAGCTTTTTTGGTATAGGGAAAGTGGATTCACATTTCATCTGAAAGTTTGTATTGTTTATTCCACAAGATTAGCTATTCAGTACGCAAAGAAATTTGCAGAGGTAAATATGAGAAAAGCATGGACCAATATCTTTAAAGAATTATAAATATTGAGGGATTTCCTCACTGAGTTTTAAATGACCTTAAAGCATCTGTCAACAGCTTTCTCCTGAGAATTGACTCTAGAAATTTTTGGAAGGAAATACAAGTTGTAGTCAGCTGAGCCAAGCCTCCCGTCTTAAACTTGATACAAAGTTATGAATCAAACCTGTTGAAATGTGTACAAATTTGAAAGTGTCTGCACAGTTGAGCCCGAGTCAGATTCTGTATTTCCAGGATTTGACCTTCGCACACCCACCTGCTTTATTTGTGCATTTTATTATAGGATTGAAAAAAGCAAGTAGTATCTAGGGCTGTGTTACTTGATAAATGCGTATGATCAAGGCAATAAGCTATATTATCTGGTAACTCCAAATGGTGAAAGACAGCAACAGTAGCAAACAGCCAGATGTCTGAAGGAAACATGGTAATTTTGCCAACAAATTCAGTTGGAGTATTTAGAAATACTAAAATGGTTGTAGGTGTATGCTGTCTTGTTTTTTTTACCCCTTGAGCCCCGGATGACGGCTACTGCCGCGGTTTGAAAAAGATCACCTGGCCAGTTGGCAGCTATAACCTGCATTTTCTACATATTCAATCCATTGATCAGTTATTGTGGTTGTTACGCTTGGCTGCACAAGCCTCTTGTGTGTATTTTGCTTGGCTGCACAATCCCATCTGGCATAGCCAAAGGCCACAAGCAAAAGGCCACTTGCAAAGTTCCGTGGCGAGACAACTGGCAAATGCTATGGGCATAACTGGCAATGCCCATGGGCAAAGACCACGAGCAAAGAACACAGTCAAAGGCCACAGGCAAAGAACATAGTCAAAAACCACAAGCAAGAGTCTATGGTAAAAGCCACAGGGTAAAGGCCACAGGGTAAAGGCCACAGAGTAAAGGCCATGGGCAAAGGCCATGGGCAAAGGCTAACAGCAGATGCCTCTGACATTGGTTACCTACAAAGGCCACCTACAAAGCCCACAGGCAAAGGGAAAAGGCAAATGTCATGGCCTTTTCCCCGTGGGCCTTTATCCCGTGGGCCTTTACCCCGTGGGCCTTTACCCCGTGGGCCTTTATCCCGTGGGCCTTTACCCCGTGGGCCTTTACCCCGTGGGCCTTTACCCCGTGGGCCTTTACCCCGTGGGCCTTTACCCCGTGGGCCTTTACCCCGTGGGCCTTTACCCCGTGGGCCTTTACCCCGTGGGCCTTTACCCCGTGGGCCTTTGCAGGTTGCTTTTGCCTGTGGCATTTGCTGTCAGCCTTTTTTCAGTGGCCTTTACATAGTCTTCTTTTTTGGTGGCCTTGTCTGGTGGCCTTTGCCTTTGCCAATGACTTTGCTGTCACCTGAATAGTGATCTAGTGGCCCTTCCTGTTTTTATGAAAATAGAATGAGTAACCACAGAAAATTATAGTTTAAGCCAATCCAAGTGGTGTGTCATATGCTGTGATGCCTGTACACATGTACCAATGTGTAAGGGTTGCGTGACGTTTACCAGATCAAACCTGTCCACACCTAATAAGACAAGCCAGTGATATTGATCCCAACAGGTGGATAGAAGACAAGCAAGTTCATATTTTTTTACATGCAGGGCATGCAGCAGGTTCCTCTCAGTTTTCAGGAGTAATCATTTACCTCTGTGGAGATTGGGAAATGATTGGTACATGTAGATTGATTGTTGATGATAGGAATTTTGATAAATTCCTATCATTGCAAAATGCTTTCTCAAAGCAACCAGTGGTCTCGCTTAGACCTGTGATTTCTAAACTTGACCGTTTAAATGATTTTGAAAGAAAACAATTGTAATCTTCCAAACATTCGTACAAAACCTGCAGAGCAAAGGAGTAATTTTCCTGAACTTGCAAATTCCTGTGATAATGAAGGGGTAGTAGTTCTTCAAACAGGGGAATGTTAATTGGAAGGTTTGGATTTTAAAAAGTGATTAAAGACTTTTTTTTTCAGTCACCGTATATGGTTTGTTATAAACCACTTCTGTCCTTCCGTTATGGGGTGCTGGTATGCCAATACAAGCTTGTGCAGCCAAGCGTAACACAAGCAATAGACAAACAATAAATCGAGTACGTGCAGGAATGCGCATATAGATGACTACTGGCCAGGTGGTCTTTTTCAAATGGCGGCTATGACCATCATCCATATTCAAGAGGTTATATAAAGTGAGAAACCCAGTTGTTTGAATTAATCAAAAACAAACAGAAAACAAAAACTCCATCTTCACATTAATCAGAAAAGAAATCACATAGATTATCTCCCTGCATATGCACACTTACAATGTATAGCCAGACAAAGTGTGGGCAGGTTTAATGTTGTCGGGTCAGAGGTCATTATTGTGAATTTCAAAGGATTTCAATTGGCTCAATGTGTAAGCAAAGGTGATAATTTAGCTTGTAAAAAAATGGTTCTGCCTCTTGATTCTTGGATCATTTATGACATAAGATAGTCCTAGATTTCTAGGATTTCATAATTGACAAAAATGTAAAAAAAAAGAAAACAAACTTATAATGATACAGTCGGCTATGAGAAAGGACTTGTGCAATGTATGTTTAATGTGGCTTATAAGCCCTCTTCTGAGGAGACTATAGAAAGGGCTTAATTATACAACCTATGTTGAATTTGGCCTGTAAGCCCTTTCTCTTGTTAGCAGACAATGGCTCAGAGTAAAAAGGGCTTATACAACGTATGTTGAATATGGCTTATGAGGTTCTCTTCCTAAGTAGGTGATGATATGTTGGCATTTTCTTTGTCAAATTGAAAGACAGCAGCTCCTCTCAAATAATTGGTTGCTCAGAGCCATAGTCATAGACATAGCCTCCCCTTTCTAAATAACAAAGTTTGTCTTAGTCTGCTCCCCAGAAATTGGTTGCAAAAGTAACTTGTTATAACAAAAAAAATGAACAAATATCTATACAGTTTATCCATAATTATCTGACCTGCCCAAACCAATTCAGGAGATGGAATTTCACCTCCACAGCAAAACAGAAGACGAAGCTTTCAAAGTGACAGTTTGAATTATTATTGTTTGTTTTCCTATGTCTGAGCAGACATAAAGGAAGTTGGACTTTTCACCACAAAAATGTCTAGTATTCATCTTTAAAGTGTTGAAAGCACTTCAGAGTGTAGTATGACTTTAATTGGAAACTACAGTGGAATAGCATGTGTTGAATCGAGAGGAAAATCGGGGGTTGGAGTTTGAGTGTAAAATATCCCAACACCAGCTCTTTTTTTCTTCACAAGCAAAATGGTATATTGATGCAAGTAACTGGTATTATGGAAGTTTTTGCCTGTATATCTTATTAGTATATAGTAAGTTTGTTCTGCCCCCCCCCCCCCCCATGACAATCTACCAAAAGAAAATGTCAGGTTGTATTGTCAAGTTAAGACGTGATCACTTGTTATATGGCATTATGGGGAATGACTTCTGACTAGTGCCCCCCCCCCCCCCCCCAAAAAAAAAAATAAAAAAAATAGAAAAACATAAATAGGGCCTAAATATATAAATAAATAAATAAATAAATAAATAAATAAAGATACTCACAATTGGGAGACCAACAACATAGGGCAATATAGCTCAGTTGGCAGAGCATCCATATGGCACTTTTGAGTCTGAGGTTCAAATCCCGCTCCTGCCAGTTTCCTTTGTTCACTTTGATAATTGATCAATAGTACCTAGTCAAATTCCTGTGTGGTTTGTGTGATGATATTAAAACCCTAACTCCCTAGGGTGTGGAAAATCATATTGAAATTGGAGGATTCAGGACTGTTAAAAGAAGAACAGCTTGGAAACAATTCTGAAAATAAACTTAGTAAGCTGAAAGCTGAAAACCACAAATGGAACTTGACTACATGTATGGTGCATGTCTTTTCTCACATCACAGATTTCCTTTAAGTTCTGGTATTGAAATCCCTTATGTCAAATGGTCTGGGACCTTTCATGTCATGAAAATGTCCATGGTGGGCTATACGTGTGATATCCTCTGGGAACTTTGCAAATGTGTGGAAAAGAGCACTTCTCTTGTACAACAGATTTAAGGGCATTCATCCATATATAAAGCTGATGCAGGAGTACAGGGTGAGAAGGTAATCAAACATTTAAACATTCCTCATATATTGTGTGAAGCTCAAGAGATAACTAGTAAAATGCAGTCGAGAAAACCTTGTCCTAACCAGATGAGAGAGATGATGAAGCCAGGGAACTATGACCTGCGCTTGACCTTGCAGCGCATCTGATAAACCACAAAATGCCCCCAATGTAGACCAAAGGGGGGGCAGTTCACTGATCCTGTTGCCCTGTCTCAGTCAATAACAATCCCGCCAAGTATTCTCCAGAAGGAAATGCTTCCTTTCCCGCGCCGGCTTTTCACCAGCGTGACTCAAATAAGCCCCCTCGGGGTCCCAGGGGGCCCCCCTGTGATATGAAATTAATTTGGCCGTATTTGGAGTGTAAATTTTCCCATCAGTTTCAAGTTTGATTTTCCCCCTTGACAGTTTCCTGAGCCCAATTACAGAGCCAGGATGGTGGTATTTAATCATCTTCCACTTAAAGTATGTCAGTTTGGAAAACATTTTTTGAAAAGCCAAATTTCGACAATTTATGGAGGTGGGGGGGGGGGGCCACTTCATGCTTAAGTGAAAATTGTTTTGAGAGTGTTGGCCATATCCTTAAAGTTTGCCATGTTATGATATGTTCCTTGAATCTGTCCTGTTCAACATTAATACGCACGTCCATACGCGTGTGTATAATTGCATTTGCACATTTTAGTTCCAACTGTTGCGCCTATGTGAGTATGCACGTATACGCACATTCCAAACATGGGCGCATGAAACGGTGTTGTATTAGAATGTAAAGGTATGTGCTTTTGGTTTTCATACTTGCAAGGGCAACCTCGCTTTCAAACGCTGTTGATTGCTTGGAAAAGGAGAACTGCATTGAGTACCCTGAATACACACGTACATAACACAACTCATTCATTGGAAGATGGCAAAGATCCTCTATCTCTCAGCATGAACTTGAATTAGGGAACAATTGTTTGGGCAGCTTTTTTTGGTAGTTGTCGTGAATAAAGGCTGGTTCTTACTTCATAGGAATATGAATGATGTAATCAATAGTTCAATTGTGACATTTGCTGTTACCCAGATGAATTCGCTCCACTCTCAAATTCGCGTTAAGTATAAACCGGCTTTACGGCGACTCGCACTTGCTGTGTTTCTATTCAGCATTAAAGGGACACATTGCCTTCAAATGTCATGAAATTTTGCTGTTTGGAAATGTTCCTTATCTTTTATAAGAGTTGTTCATGCAAAAAAACATGTATAATGTGTTGTAATTGGTGAGTAGTGATTACAAAACAAAAAAATTGGCCTCTGACTCCTGACATCTGACCCGCGAAACATAGACTTATTTCCACCGTCTAAATAATGCGCAAAATACACTGTAAGAGTCTTTAGGCTGGCGCCACAGCCCGTGGCCTTGTAAACCTATCAGATTCTCTACCTCGCGACACATATCGCCAGTGCTGCGCGCCGTGCCACAGTACAAATGTACATAAAAATGGATCAACAGAACGTACTTCAACCAGCTGCGACTGGAAATACGACTGGTGAACACAGTCCGCCATTTTGTGGAGTCAAAAATTTGGTTCTACAAAATGGCGGACCGTTATTTGTCACGAAATTAAACAAAAACCAAGCAATTTTAAAGGATAGTTATGTGAATCTTTATATTCTACTTTAAAAAAAGCTTCCCATCCATATCCATTTCAGTTTTATAGCCCAAATCGCAAAATCCAAAGCAATGTGTCCCTTTAAGCTTTTACAACCGAAGCTGTATTTGAAGCAGTTGATTGTGGCATCCTTGTGAAAAGGACAGCGTTTGTCAAGGATGCTCCGCTGACCACAGGCTGACCTTTCCAAATGTTCAAAAAATAGAGTGCATTGACGGGTTTAGATAAATCATTTGAGTAGGAATAAATGAAGATTCGAAAAATAGCGAGAGGGGAGAAAAAAAAGATTTAATGATAAGTATACAAACAAAAATGGATAAAAGTAGCACTGCTTGAGTCTCAGGGTCATCAATGGTCTGATGTTTTTGTGCTTGGTGTGATTTGTTCATATTTCACTTTTTCTACAAATAAATGTACGAATGCAAAAGTGGCAACGTCAAAAAACCTCATTATAAATCTTTGATGACTGGTGTGGGACTACCCAAGACGAATTGTACCGCCCCCAGCCAAAACAACCATCAAATAGTCATTGGCATTTGTATCGGCCTCTGGAGAACAGGCTGTTGATTTAACATTCAGAGGGGGCAAGTCGTTAAGATTTCAATAAAAAATATTGCCTCCTTGTTCTTTTCTTTTTCTTTTTTTTTGTTCAAAGTTTTGGTCTGCGGCTGGTGCAGCGACATTCTTGATGTGTTTGACTAACCCACTTCTGACATGCGTTTATCAGTGTAAATTGTGATAACCAATTCCGCAGGAGTGGCTGGTTTTTATGGCAACCTGGAATGAACTGGGCCCAATTTTATGGAACGGCTTAGCACAAAATATTACTCAGCAAGTATACATGCCATTGTAGTAGCCAACCTGCACATTGCGATGTTGTAACTAAGAATTCCTTTTGTTATTTACACGTGCACGTTGCACGGCGCTCGCAGTGAAGCGTGCTAGAGTTATAAAAGGACCAGGCGTCCCATTCATCTGCCTCAGTTCTTCGGTGAGCCTTGTTCCTGGCCACACCACACCAGAATACGTCCTGTGTCCTGCGACAACATCAGTCCGTATACATTATTTGCGTGTTCGATATTATTGTGAGTTATTTCTTTGTTGCCGTGGTGAACCAGGTTTGGCAGTAGTATACAGCTAATAGGTGAGCCACGGCGGCGTTACATTATACTTTATTTTAATCAAGGAGGTTTGCCTTAGATTTCTTGTTTAATAAATATACTTTGTCTGTATTTGCTGGCACACATTCTGCCCGAAATATCAGTTATTAGACAAATAATTGTCAATTCTTAAATTTTCTGTCATTGGCAAATTTAGCCACCAGAAACCTACAATTGGACTTCCTTTATAAGGCAGCCATAAGCAAGAATCTGCCAAGAACCAGTGACAAGTTTATCTCACAGCAATTTGGTTGGTTACCTGTTGTTGTTGCTTAGCAAAATAATTTTGCACTTACGGCAGCGTCATAAAGTTGAAACCAGGCCCCTATATCTTGCAGCAGCCTGTTTAAAACAGGAAGACGCACATACAGTAAAGCCTCGCTATTATGAACATCACTATACCGAACATTTGGCTATAACGATCATCCTCTTTGACTCCCAAATTGATGTATATGTACCATTATTCAATTTAACGAATGACCACAAAAGGGAACATTTTTTGTGGATCCCATGATGTTTGTTACACTGTGGCGTTATACTGTACTGCAAAGCTAGCCATTGCTTAGGAATATTACTATAATACCAGTTGTATGATATTCTAACAACTATCAGATACTATGTACAATTTATTATAGCGATAACACCAGTTTGTGTCATTGGGTTATGAAATGTGGCACCCCGTGCCAAAACCATGCACATCCTGCCAAAAATCAACATTTATTTTTTGGCCAATCATTTAAAAGGAGTTCAAGAGCTTTGAAATGAGCCCTCACCGGGTTCTATTGGTGAAGTATTTCTCAAGTTATGGAATGTATAAGATGGGGAATAGGGTAAAACAGATAATTGTTTATCATTATTTTTTTAAAAGTTTAATGCCATTCGTTATAACAGCCTGGTTTGGACGTGGCCCGTCACAAATTTCCAATTTCAGTTATCTTTCTTGGGTAGGACCAAGGTAGGTACATCATATAAACAAGTTTCCATTGTTTAATGCACAAAAAGGAATATTTTGTGGAAAATGTCGTACAATAGCTATATCTTGTTTTTAAGCAGCCTATAGATGTGTTTACAATAAGCCAGTTCGGTATTTCAATTGCGCATGTGCACAATGACATTTTATCCCAAATGACCCGCGTGACCTAACGCGCTCGTGTGAATGCAAAAGGTTGTCGCACAACGCACAGAATGGGCTTTTGCGTAACATGGTGTGACATTACGTCAGCAATTTTATCCCGAATAACCTTTGACTTTTGAGATACCGAACGGGCTTATTATGGATATTCTCCTTAGACTTTACTACATATGGCGCGTAACACTGTAAATTTAAAATAGTTTCGTGGTAACTTATTTTATTTTTAGGCCTGTTTTAGCACAGAATCCCTGGGGATAAAGTTTATTTTAAAAGGGCTGTGCAATCTGACCAAAATCTGACTAAGAATTGCATAAATCCTTATCAGAGAGACACAAGCCAGCCGAGTCTTTTATTTAGTACACCCTTGACTGCATGCATGCACGCATCATCACCCTATTCCCTGGGTAGAACGGAAACCCTTTATAGAAGTTGCAAGAGGAAATGGCCTGATTGATTCTAATTGTACGTTGTCTGTCAGTTGATGGCTCGTTCATCTGAACATAATGTGGGAATTAATTCATTCTAAACGCACATTTCAACTGCTAGGGGTCAGCCTGGCACTGGCTCCTTCTCTGTAGTGACCTGTGAGTTCACAGGCTTTTACATGCAGTGTATAGGTCAACTTGGAGGAAATGTAACTTGGCGTCGAATTATAAATTACGACACTATGATGTACGCAGTAGAGAACCTCCTTGCATTTCCTAGTTCTCAATTAAAGCTACCCTTGTTTATTCTTTGATTCAATCTCAAATCCTCCTCCCCCTTACCGCCATTCCCTTCCCATTACTCACCACCCCCCTTCCAACCTTCATAGCTCAAGTTGCAGGGGTTTTATCAGACTTGGGTGACTCCAACACTTTTGGAGTCTGACGCGGACTCTGAGCAAGAATCGTGATTCCATTCAGAATCAACTCCATATATTATGCACAAAATGGATGTAAGTGGCACATCCTTTGGAATCCTCACAGCGTTGTAATTGATTTAAATTGACAAAACAGCTGACTCTTTTAAATGCCCCATGCAGTCTTTTGAGGGAGTCGGCAATCTTTTAATCCTTTTTTGAAATCGGCAAGTTTCAGAGTTGTTGGGCAGTGCCTGAAATCTACTCCAAGGAAGCAGAAATTGGCTACTTGAAGGAGTTGACACCTCAAGAAAATTGAATCACATCTCTGATTCCAATGTTGGGAGTCGGGTAGAGTCGACTCTTGCAGGGCATTGCCCAAGCCTAGGTTTTATCCTCATGAAATTAGAGTTTTCCTAATTTGCCCTTTTATGTAGGGCATTTTTCTCAGTCTTGGCATGGCATGAAATCTCCTTGAGTTGTTAGCATTAGGGTGAGGATTAGGGTGAGAAATAGAGTTTTGGTGATGTGAGCTATAAACCTGAAACCCACCCCCGGTCTCCGTTGGTAAGCACATGTGTACCACTGCTGCAGCTGCTACCACCACTACTTTTCTCTTTTCCAAACGTGGGTCCGACTAGTCTTGCCTGTCCAGGTGCATGAAGACATACCTCTCTAACAGAGACCTACCCCTATGAAACCTGCTTTGGGAGTGGCCACAGACAGTTCCCTGCATTAGCTCCCATTGTAGGGGATTGTATCTCAACTAAAATGCCAGTGCTCTGAACCAACACCACCAGAACGTGAAAAAACAACTCTCTGAAACGAGACAGTACTGTTCATCACATGGAAAGATACACTTCAGATTTTCTTGAATTGTGGTTCTTGATTGTCCCTGGCCATCCAAGGGAAGGAGAAAAAGGCAACATTTGTGTAACTCTTTTCACAAAGGCTTTGGCCTGTTTAATCCAGCACTAAAATATACATGTACGCACTACATCAGCTAAACACAAATACTGTCTGCTCGTATTAAATTAGTAGGGGGGATTGGGACAAGTTTTTTGGCTGGGCACATCTCACCCCCCCCCCCCCCCCAAAAAAAAGGTTTCAGATGTGGGGTGAATTTATGAGCAGGGGAGTAGAGGAAGGTGCAACTCCAGGCGCCTATCTATTCTACCCAGGCGCATCCATACTGCCTGAACTAGGTCAGTGTGATAGCATGGCTAGGCCCAGACCTAATCAATCATACAAAAATAGCAGTCATTAATAAACTTGGGCAGAGTTAGATTTTATTTTGGCTTTGCGGTCTTTTGGAAGGGGAGAACACATTCATCTTTTTAATATGCCATCATCAGGGACAACTCCCCTGTATAGAATGGGGGTGGATTGGTACAGCTAGCTGAGCCAGTCCGGCATACTTGGAGACAGAGAAGTGTTGAAGCAATCACAAGTTCCCAGCCGACTGAGAATATCACTTAGTCTTGCCATCGTCAGGGGCAGCCCCCTCAGAAAATGGGTTGAAGGTGGACTGGCGTAGCCAGAACAGCCCAGGCAGACTCGGAGGAAGGGAAGTGTTGAAGAAATCACGAGGTCTCAACCAGCTGCGGGCCCAGAATAGCAACAACAAGTTTGGACCTGCGGTCCCCACCGAGCCCAGGTATCCAAATAAATCTGGATATGATATGATTGCATAGTGCACATCCACTGTATCTGTTTTTTTTAGGGCAAACAAATAAACGATGGTCACCTCCTGGGTCTATTACGTGGTAAACAGGGGGGGGGGGGGGGGGGAGTGGTTTGCACCAGGATGTCTTGGGTGCAGCTCTGGAGGGTAGACAGGGCGTCCATGAAGCCAAGGCCTTAAATCTTGCCACCAGTGTTGATGCAAACTGTCTTCGGAGGCGGCCATTGGCCAGGCCCCCCCTGAAACAACACCGCTAACAGATTTTTGAAGCTAATGATAAAGTACTGCATTTTCTTTTGCAGTGTAAGTACTGTTGGTTGCAGTATCTGCTTATAAATCGGACTGCGGTCAGAATCAATTTGTCATCTGATATAGGGAGAGCTGTTTTTTTCCCTCAATGAAAATTATCTTTGAAAAGTTTGTTGACAAGAGTTTGGCTCATTTTCAGCTCTGTGACGGAAGCTGAAACATTGCCCAAGTGCAGAAACTGACTTGTGACGTACGCTGCGTCACCGCGGGTAAAATGATATCAGGTGTGTTTGCCGCTGAGCGAGTCGCACTAATCACTGACATTTACATGATCATAAAACATCATTTTAAATAATGGTAACACTGAGAGACCTGGTTTCTGCATCCTCTGTGATTCCACAACTTGCCTCATCCTCTGAGAAGACAAAATACAATCTCACCTTCCCGTCTGGCGAATGCACTTTACAGCTGTGTCCGCGGTCTTTGATTGATGTTCCTGTTCTCACCCTTGGAGCCAATATTCGTTAGAGTCTATTTAGTCTGTTTTTGCTCATGCCATGTTTCTTTCTCTTTCTTTTTTTCTTAATGTTTACATCCAAGTGCGGCAAAGTGATGACAGGGTTATCTGCTAGCTAGCAGCTCCCTGCTGCACCACTGCTATTAGTCGCTATGCTTTTCTTGAGGGGCAAAGTGGGGGTGTTTATCTTCTCTTGGTGGGAAAAGAAAGACCTCTCTTAGCTAACTCTTCGCTGATCCACAGCTGCCGGAAACAAGGTGCTCCAACTGCTTCGGAGAGCTCCTTGAGAAAAGAAAAAATGGGTTGCTTTGGGGTCAGAGTGGGTGGGAAATCAACTTAAGAGGACAAGATGTTGTTAGCTTCAATTTTAAACTGCCTTGTCTGTGGTTGGGAGCATGGGTGTAAATTCCAAGGGGGATGGAGGTACAAGTATGTATCCCCCACACTTTTTGACCAGGGGGTGATGATCCATAGGATCCTCCCCCAGAAATGTCACTACTGTAAAAAATTGTAAGCCTATTTCTAAATGAAAATGCCAAATTGTAGTGTGTACATGTTCATAATGTTGTAGTATTGATCTTAGATTCATTTTTGTGTGTTGTCAATGCTTTTTTCAGATATTTCTTTGAAGATCTGTGTAAGTGGCGAATTAACCATTTCTAAGAAATACGTTTTGAAATGAATTTGTGAAAGGAACTGACAAATATCCACTGACAAATAACACATTTTTAATCATGAGCACGGAATAAAATAATTTGTTTTGTATGTCATGTGACTGGATTAATTTTTAATTTGTGCGAATATGTCTTCATCATATACAGAGCAGGCTGAAATAAATACCGTAAGCCTTTCATTGAAACTTATTGTGTTCTGAGATACTGTAAAGGTAAAAAAAAAAAACATTTTTTTTTCTACCCAGCATGGACTTAATTTTGTAAAATATTTAAAATTTTTTCTATATTTTACTTCAGTAGAATGTTCCCTAAACCAATATTTTTCCGGTTGTTTCATTTTTATAATGATTTACTACAATTTGTCAAGGGGGTTGCTCGACAGAGACGATTTATGCCCTTTCCAATGACTGGGCCAAACAATACTGCAAAAGTGCTTAATACAAGTGTGATTTGTGGAAACATGGATATATTTATAGCTCTGCTGGCACACATTTGGTGAATGTTGAGGTGTTTGACCGTCCCCCTTCGGTAATCTCAATAAATTCAAGTTGTAGGCCTGCGCTCTGTCCACGAATCTTCATGCGTAGCACACTGGTGACCAACATAAAAAAGTAACTTATTTTCCCCGGTTCTGATTTGCGAGCTTTCCAATTACAGGTGCAAACAAGAAGATGTCCTCGGGACCAATTTAATAGAGCTGGTTAAAGGCAGTGTACATGATAGGTCATTGTTGGAATTTTCAGAAATGGGCGGATTTGGGGGTTAGTATTTTATAGGAAATATCGTTCCACTGACCTGTTCAAAGTTTTGTGGTGTTGGATGGCAAAAAAAACGAGAGAAAAACCGTGCTCGTTTTCAACCGTCGGGCGGATGATAGCCTTTAGTCAAGGCGCGCATGGCTATCTGGGCACATGACGTGCCCCGGATATGCCATGGCGCCATCATGTCCGGGGCGCGCCACTCGTCCGGGTAGCCACGCGCGCCTTGACTAACGGCTACAGGGCAGTTTTCCATGCAACGATTTCCAGCTGGAAATTTATTTCCACTTTTCTTGACAACGACAGCACACCTGGTGCCATCATTTCACAGGATGATTGAGACTACTATTAACTTACATTCTAGTAAGGTATATTGTAATAATTCAGTAAAAAAAAATTGGAGGATTACCAATCGTGTACACTACGTTTAAGCACAAAAACCCTTGCTTAATAAAACCAGGTTACATTGTACCTGCCAAAACTCCATGTGGTGTGTATTGCCTTTGACTGGTACTTAGCTGTTGTTTGCAACAACTACATGTACATGGAACTTTGGCTGGTAACCTTATTTTATTAAGCAAGGTTTTTTTGTGTTTAAGCAAATTTTTGTGCTTAATTAAAGCAGTTCTATGAAATTGGCCCCTGGATAAAGAATTATGATTTACTGGAATCACAGGAATATTGATTGCACAGTTGGTACCCATGGCCCCAGTGTATGCACAGGCAAGGGGGCCCCCACACTCCGTAAATTTAAAAGTCAGGAAGGAAAGCCGACTTAAGTGGGCCACATTAACAGGGTGTGGACAGTCCTAAAAAAGTTTTACGAGGTGGTGTAGAAACATACTACCCCCGCTGTTGCTTGTGGTTTACCTCATCATGCACGTATAGGGCCATAGGCATCTCTCCTTTTTTTATGTATGCGTTATAAAATATAATTCAAGAGTTCCAAGTGGGGTTTTGACAGTCCATTTTGATTTGGTGACTAGATATGAGGCAGTCTGGTATATATACATGCACAACTGGGGATTTGAAATCAGACCCTTGGGTTGACACTTGGGCAGTAAAACACTCCATATTTATCCTTTATGGGAGAAATCCCAGCAACTTTGTATACAGTTTTTTGTAAATGTTTTCTTATAAATTGTAACACTAACAACCAAAATCGGTATTAACTGACATGCTTTATGAAAGTAGTGGAAGCCAGGCTTTTTTAAAAGTGTACTTTATTTGTACAACCCCTGCTTTTTTTCAAATGGAATTTGTCCTGTATTGTCACACACAGCATTTATTTAGATACTGGCTGGTGTGCATTTTAATTCCCTTTACCTCCACATGTTGCTTCTATTTTCTCAACGCTGATCTTGGTAATTGTTAGCAACCATGGCTTCACCTGCCAACTCTGACAGTCTGACCCCCCCCCCCCCCCCTTCACATGGCCTTAGCCACATCATGTTTACATCTTTTTACCCCCAAACTCCCCTTTCCATTAGGGCTGTCCCGAATATATGGATATTCGAACATTCAATCGTCAACGGAATATTCAAATACCTTTTTGCCAGTTCGAATATTCGAAAACAAATATATATGCACGTACAAATGCTATTTTAATAGAAAGGTTACGGCGATTAGCAGTGTCACATGCCGCATTTATGTCCACGTAACTTTTTGTGGACAGAGCTTTGTTTCGGTCCGTAAAACCCTTGACACTTATAAAATGATTACTACAAAAACGCAGGCTTGAGTTTGGTTTCTTGTTAGCAGAATGTTATATGTGCCCGTAATGATCTTAATACAACAGGCACATGCCAAAACAATTTTAATTGGCCGTTTCATATAGAGAGGTTTCATTAGCGCACGGTTATTAGAGAGATGATTACATTTAGTTCCCACGACGTCATCAGTTTTTGCGCTTGTTTGACATTTTCCTCACCCATCCTAAACGTAATCACCTTGTTTACACGGATAGCGGTCGCTCTACACTTTAGTAAGAAACGGATAAAACCAGGAAATATTTTTTACCAATTTTTGTCGCGTACCATTTACAGCTAATCGTGGGCGTACGCACTACTAACCGTGCGCTAACGAGATCTCTCTAATATTGATTGCCGCATGTAAAACTCTGGCTTGCTTTGCATGCAACCTTTTTTAACCGGTGCGGCATGCAGTTGCAGCTGACGTGCGAAAACTTGATCAGCGAGTATCGAATATTCGGTCAAAGCCCTACTTTCCATATGGCATGGGTGTCATTTTAGTCTATTAATCCGTGCCGTTTGTCATCTACATGTAGTCCACATGTTTTATTAACTTGATCTGACTGGGTCCTTTGGTGGCAAGATTTTTTTTCTTTTTTTGCTTCCTGATGGCTCCATACTCCATTCTGACTTTACATCCTTGGAGCAAGCTCAAGAAAGGTGGACATGTACTTTACTGATGGTCCCCATTAACCTATTTGTTATCCTCTTAGCTGTTTTCTACAAGTGTGATCCATGCTTGATGATATTATGTTTGGGATGTTTAAAGCAAGATCTACTGTGGGTGGGTGGGGGGGGGCACTAAAAATGATAAACAAGGGTTACATTAGGCCTACTCGGTTCCAAAATGTGAGAAAAAGAGGGTAAAGAGTGATTGTTTTTTTTCTTCAAAAATAGGACTGTGCATTCAGTTTCATCTCAATAGACGAAGATAGATGCTGTTGACATTCTCATGTAATTTCAAGCTTGTAACCAAAACCGTTCTGATGTTACTGACATTGGTTCCCCAAGTGTAAAAGTCAAGCCCTTATTTTTGGCAGTCTTTGTGTGCAGGTTGAGATGCAGTTTTTAGTTGTGCTGGGATTCAGGTTCCTGACCCTGTATGATGGAAAAAGGCTGAAGAGTAAATACGTAAAAAAATATTAAATTGAAATCCCTACTTCCCCTCTAAAAAGGTTGTAATAAAGTAGGTGTGCTGCAGTGCTTAGCTTAAGAATGATTGGATAATCATGATTAGATTTTCTCTGCTATTCGTGGTGCTATTTAATTTGTCAGTCAATCTCAAAAAAGTTTGTTTGGAGCACTGTAAATTTCCCTATTCTCAAAGAGTCTACACTATAAGAACTCTTCCGACTGCATTGCGTTAGGGTCACGATGCACATGTACATTGTATATGTACACACCTTGTGTGGGTATATATTACCGGTATTTGTGTAGGCCCTTTTCAGCACCGCCTATTTGACGTTGTAAATCTGTCGCGACGAAATTGTACTCGGCGATACCCCGTGTTCCTATTAGGTTTCACACGTTTGGAGGCCTACACTGCATTAAGGTAGAAATACGTGTAGCGCATGATAGTGGCTATTTTCAGTGGCTATTTTCAGATATACTTTGGCACAATGTATGTTCGTAGTTGAAATATACAGTGGGTATCCCAGAAATGGCAATGAAAAGAAGTTGATGACTTGTTTGCAGATTTGAAAATTTAGCTTATAAGTGCCAACAATTCAGACTGGGTAACTTTGTATTCCCGGAGACCCTCTTTGTTGTGGTATCAGGCGACAACTTTCTCCAACTAAGGCTGTCAGGAGGTTGGAATCTCTCGGCTAAACCAGAATTGATTGCTGGCAATTTTAAAAACCAGTTTCTCATTCTTTAAGTTTAGGGAGTGGCAGTTGTCCGTCAGACAAATCCCTAATTTCAAATCAAGTTGAGATACTTAATTCTTCAATTTGTTTTGGCATTTTTAAGGCGGAGATATTCTGAGAGCTGTACTTCCATCCGGCAACATTTTAAGAAGTTAATCTGGGGGGGGGGGGGGGGGGGGGGGGGTGTCTATGGGTCCAATTATGTGATTTGTGTCTGTTTGCCTCATTTCTGTCAATTGGGATAAGGGGAAGTTTCCAAGGGAAGACGTCTTAAACATGGTATTTGTGTGCTTACTGCTTAAGACCCTGTTCATTCTCACTGGATTTTTTTTACAAATGGTGAAAATTAGTTTACTAGGACAGTGGGGTAAACATTGCAGCAGAGGAATTTTGCTGATGCTCACACTGATTTTTAAAACTGTTGTGAGGAAAAAGTTTTCTTAAAGATGTCACAAACGTCGATGCGCCTATAGATGTAGTCTGAGATGCTGCTTGTAAATTTAATTAATTATGGAGGAAAGTTGTTGATTTCTCGTGTCACATTTTCAAATAATCGGAATGAATTATAAATACAACCCTTTTCCTCATAATTAAACCTTTGAAACATGTGCATGGAAGTGGTGCATTTCTACCCTAGAGATAATTTCACAAAATTGTCAAGAGAGGGCAGCAGATAGAATAGTTTGTCCTGCCTTTGTGGAAACTTTGGAATTCCGCCAAGAAAGAAAACCCTTATGAAACGCTGCTACAAAACCCATTAATGCCCGGTGATAAATGGGTACCAACACCCGAACATAACCTGGGATGTCGCCTCAGGGGAGTGTGCTTGGGAACCACATAGAAACATACATGTACATGTTTAACCAATATTTAACCTTTTCAGATTACGAGTCTCTGTGCTAGACCTTATTTCCAACCCTGGAGGGAAGAGGGGTATGACAACATTTTGACAGCCTTTTTAACCTCCCATCCACCCTCAGAGAGCCCGTTTAACCTAGAATTTTTTGGGGAGAGGGTCAAGTTCCAGTTCCATGGTGGAAATTAATTCTGGATGCTGCTGATGATGGTGCATGCCTGCAGCTTTGGATGGGATCTTCAGAGTTGCTCTCCTTGGAGGAAAGAGTGGGCGGAGTGTGATACATCTTCTCAAGAGGATTGGGCCAAGGCTCATCTTCCAGTATGGTCATATTATTGTTGTTGCTGTGTCATCCGTCTTGTGCCTGGATGGCTCACAAGTTAATGATATTGTCTGAGATTTGGTTCTGGTCGGGAGGGATGTTCTTTTATTTGACTGGCTGCGCTGCCAGAGCTTCCCTTAGCCCATAGCTCGCAGTGCCGAGGATTTATAATGACTTATCATCTTTACTTTTTTGTATGAGTATGCGTGTATTTTTCCTCCATTGGCTGACTCAATTCCCATCAATTATTGAAGTATACAAAAAATCCACCTCAGTCCTGTATACGGTTTTGGAATCGGGGGTAGGGAGGGAGTAAAATTACCTTTAAAATTTTCTTAAAGAACTTGAGCTCGGTCATCGAAAATATTTCAAGGGGGAGTGCTAAGTACTAATGGTGATGAAGGGGTTGTAGGGGGGGGGGATATTATCTTGTACTTTAGTCTCTGTCTAATATTTTGGCACAATCTCATGGAGTGTGTTTGATTTATGATTTAATTATTTTATTAATTTTCTATGTGGTAATGAAACCAAAGGTTCTACAAAGTTTCAAATATGGCATTGTTGCTCAAACGTCCGAAGAAACTGAAAAAGAACTATTAAGTTTTAGAGGTGGGGGGAGTTATAAACCTCTTGAATACGGACGACGCCTATGGCCTTGGTTTGAAGAAAAAAAAGACCAACTGGCCGGTTGCCATCTGTGTGCACATTCTTGCGCGTACTCAATCCTCTGTTTGCCTATTGTTTGTGTTACGCCTGGCTACACAAGCCCGTATTGGCATACCATCATCCCATTAACAGCCAGCCAGAAGGGGTTAACCCCAGTTTAATGCCCTTAAACTTATGGAATCAGATAGGAACTAAAAACATCAATCTACATGCAGATGAAAGAAAAGAAATGACCATGCAGTTGTACTTTCCCAATACTTCCCGAGGACAATGCTTTGTGTTTCCCTATTGTTCCTTTAATATAACCCAACCCCATAGACTAAGCACATATTTTTACGTCCAAGGACCAATTCAAACAAAAGACTGACTTGCGAGGACCTTTGTATTTTCTTTCTCCTCTTGTCCTCGGACGTATATACAGAACCTGTACATAGGGTACTGACTAAACCAATGCAATGTTAAGTTTATGTGATTTTTTAAAAACCAAATCAACTTTTGCAGTCCTATCAACAGGGAAATACAAATATATACAAGTATAGCAGTTGTCTACCTGTGTTTCGTTTGATTTATATGTATCCAGTCATTTTGTATACAGTGCACCTTTTGTTGTGGACATTATGAATGATTCGTCTGTATCTTTACTCTTTATCCGTAACACTCGATGACTTGCTCAGTGGCTTTTGCACATTTCGGCCATTTATTCTGTCTAAACAGAGAAAATCTTTGACTGATTGTTGGATCAATTCCAGTAAAGTCCCAGTCCTTTCTTTGTCACAGGCTCCTTATACTTATTAGCTATACAAAATGGCCATTGTTCCCGAACCACTCACGACTCGCGTTTCAATTATATTTGTTGTGCACCAAAACAAAGGAAACCAATGATGTATTGCACATTGTAGTGTTGGCTGTTCATATGCTGAGCCAACTCTCCCACAAAGAACACTGTGTGCAATTGTTTTCCCGTTGGACAAGATTTGGTACGATTCATTGACTTTCGTTATCTAGTGACACAAAAAAGTTAAGCAAAGACCAGAACAAGGAACCAAAGGTATAAGTGACTTACGGCACTTTGCATTTTTTTTGTCGTCGTCCCCCACCCCCCACCTTTCAGTGCATCTGTCTGCCAGTTGGTCTACCATTACCCCCCCTTTTTCCCAAACCTGCATGGGTGAAGTAGAATTCTTTGTTACCTAGCGTCCAAAAGGCTATCCCTCACTTTTTTGTCTGCACTGATGATTCACTTCTTGCTTGGGCGACTGTGATGTCCTCACTAAGTGATGTTGCTTGGGGTGAAAGTACATCTAAAGCATGTTTCCTCTCATTTCTTTAAAGAGGGTGATAATCCCCTAATCCAAACAAACTTTTCATGTGGTTAAAAGCATCATTTCTAATACCCGGATTAAGAGAATGGTATTACTCATGCTTCATCATCTTCATCTTGAAGTTGCCAAACAGAATCTGAAGGGACTGAGACGAACCTTTCTATATTTTTCGTCAAACAATCCACAAGGGAAACTGACTAGGTAAACTTGACTACATTTTCAAAGTGAACAAAGAAACTGGCAGGAGCGGGATTCGAACCTGCGACCTTCGGGTTACCGTACCGGCGCTCTACCAACTGAGCTATCTTGCCCTATGTTGGCGGTCTCCCAAATTGTCAGTATCTTTGTTCGGGTGGGCGCTAGTCAGAAGTCATAAACTTCACTTCACTTTGAAAATGTAGTCGAGTTTACCTAGTCAGTTTCCCTTGTGGATTGTTTGACGAATGATAAGTTAAAAAGTCGTATCCTTATTGAGTGATCCCCACAATGTTGCTTCCCAGGTTGTATCGTAAAATTGGGTGTGATCCCTGGCTATACGGCATTCTGGGTTTATGACTTCTGACTGGCGCCCACCCGAACAAAGATACTGACAATTTGGGAGACCGCCAACATAGGGCAAGATAGCTCAGTTGGTAGAGCGCCGGTACGGTAACCCGGAGGTCGCAGGTTCGAATCCCGCTCCTGCCAGTTTCTTTGTTCACGTTAAAAATGTAGTCTTTTTATATTTTGTTAAATCAATGGAAGTCTTGCTAGGCATTTCGACTTTGTTTCAAACAAGTGCACATCAGGTGGAAAGGAGAAGTGTCTTTGGAAGACGGATGACGTCTATACACTTAAAAAAAAATGACCACCTGGCCGGATGACGTATCTTGTCATTAGAGAGGTTTCGCATGCGAACGGATACGCGTACGCATACGTTTAGCTATCCGTAAACGTTTGCCGCCCCTTCCGTTTTCGCAATCCCAACATATTGGTGGCGCTATGACGGGAGATTATAATCCAAAATGGCAGCCTCCTTAGACGATATTAGGAAAATTAAAAAGAAACCGGTTTTAAAATACAAAGAAATGACATGTACATGTTCAGTGGTTCCTTTCTTTTTAATTTAATTATGCATATGGCAAAAAAATAACAGAGAAATACTAGAAATTTGAAATTTCACTACGAGTTTTACGCGTTTTATGTAGCGAGCGAGATATCCGTGCCTTGCAGACGGATAGCGGATAGCGAGAAACTGTGACGTCATAAGTACACAAAAACTGGTGACGTATCCGGCGCACTAACCATATCCATTCGCATGCGAAACCTCTCTATTATCTGCAGTTTCAATCCATTGTTGGATTATTGTGTATGTTACGCTTGGCTACACAAGCCTCTTGTGTCCATTTTGCTTGGCTGCACAAGCCCCGCCCCACACCCCTGCTAGTGATTTGGCCTGCACCAGACTTCAATCTGCAACCTGATTTTCTTCATTTGCCAGTGGTTTTCTGCAGCTGCTCCAAACCTTTCAAATGATCTTCCTTACGTAATTAGTCATGCTACTTCACTGGCTAAATTCAACATATTACTCAATACTTGACTTCTTCCTGCCTTGTGTTTTATACATGTATAAGCCCTTTGTCATCTTTTGGTATTTAGTGTTGAATGTTGTGATAATACTCTGTGTGACTTGAACACTCTGTAAATGCCTTGAAGCTGTATGTCCATGCTCTATAACCGAACAATTCAATTCAAGGGATTTTCTCCAATATGAATTATGGAAGCAAACTCTATTTTTGATAGGGGAAAAAGCACTTGCGTGTACTATGTGTGAAGATTGCCCAATACGGTTTTCCGGTGCTCGTCTCCGGAGAACACCTTTGGCACTGGGGGGAAGAGCGGACATTCCAACAGCACAAGAAGCAATCAGATGCGATCCTGGATTGGTCGTCCCATGCAGTCGCTGCACTATCCACCAATCCCCGACCGTGATTTGGTCGAGCAGTGTAGCTTTCGCGCGCTTTCTGCCACTTTTCCGCTTTCCTTCGCTGAGCGTACATATAACCCAAAACCCTCCCACCCTCCGCAACAAAACCACTCATGGTAAATTTATCACATGGTTATGGGTGTGGACCCACCTTGGTTCTGGGGAGCGCGTCTCTTGGCTACCCTAGTTGACACCCATCAGGGCAAAAGGTTCCTGGTCGTTTACAGATTTTGGGATGTTAGAGGTCTGATGCTGGAGCAAGAGCCACCGGAGTGGCTAAGTAAATACTGTTCCTTGGTCAGGCATAAACGGTCGGGCTTTGGGGTAAGGGGCAGGATTAGTGTAATCCTAGTACATGATATATGTAGAGGCGCACCCCCAGGTGGAGGACTGCGAAATGTTCAGCCACATTTACTTGGTTCTGGGGAGTGCGCCTCTTGGCTACCCCAGTTGACACCCATCAGGGCAAAAGGTTCCTGGTCGTTTACAGTTTTGGGCTGTTAGAGGTCTGATGCTGATGCTGGTGCAAGAGCCACCGGAGTGGCTAAGAAAATACAGTTCCTTGGTCAGGCATAAATGGTCGGGCTTTGGGGCAGGATCGGTGTAATCCTGGTACATAATATTCGGTACATGTAGATGCGCACCCCCAGGTGGAGGGCTGCGATTTGTTCAGCCACGTTGTCTTTGGACTGTGGAATCCCCCTGGTTGATATGGCCTTGCATTTGCATTTAATAGGCACCCACTTGTACAGTGTACCGGTTTCTTCACCAGGGGCGTTTACCTACCCCAGGATTTCTCCTCAGCCAAGCTGGAGTCAGTTCGGCCCTCTCTGATTTTTTATTGTATATGTCTCTAGCTCATGTTACTTGTGAGTGTCGTTGGTCCGCACGGGGACCCTCCGTACAGCACAGACTGGGGGCACCCTCTCCAGGTGGCTATGGCCCGTTGTCCACTTGCCAGTTCCCCAACCTCGGGGACTTCTTCCCCAGGCCTCCTCCTGTGCCTTGGGCGGTAGGGGGAAGTGGCATAATGTTTGAGGGCGGGGATCCATTTATGGGGGAACTTGGAAAGTTATCACATCACACAGGCTAATTTCTATAAACCTTACATTCACTGTATTGTGTATACTGCAGTCAATCTCCTAATATTTGGAGGACACTACATGTATACCTTGATTTTAACCTGTAATCCCAGACTGCTAACCGGCAATGTTAACTTGTGCTGGTTTCATAAAACTGTGTTGTCGCTGCAACCAGTTTACATGTATGATAGCTGTTTTGCTACAGCAGACAATTTTGAGTGTAAGTATTCGGCGTTCCTTGCCACAAGCTTACACTTTTAATGCTTGACTTGGTGTTTATATTGCTCTATGTCATTGTCATTCATTTTCCGACTACCTTAAATTGTGGGGCCCCAATCACGTTCAAGCAAAGTAATAGTTGAATTGAACACTGGATATATGACATGTAAGCAATATACATTTGTATACTTAATGTAGATGTTACATGGATTTGTAAAGGAAAGCAAAGGAAAGCCAAAAGGGCAATAAACGCTCGGCGAAGCAATGCCGGAGCATACCACATATTCCATTGTCCGTATCCTCTCTTCGCCATCTTGGGCCAATACATTAACACTGTAAGAATTAGAAGCGTTCTGCTCCTAACTCTAAATCTGAAACTTTTTATCTGTTGCTTATTAGTCGCCAATATTTTGGACGAAATGTCTCATAACGTGTCTATTGCTATTAAAAAAGCAATTCAGTATGAATTATTTAAATTTATATTTATTTAATTTTTTAAATTGTTTTATTTAATTTAATTTTTTATGTTCCAAAAGCATGCACACACAAAATCTTTAATTATCATTAGTACTATTAATCCTCAATTCTGAGCCCGAGTCCCAGTTTTTATCAATTCACATAGGTCAAGTGCGAGTACAAGTCACGGACGTCGTGTCCAGTTTTGAATCCCAGTTCATTTAAGGTTGCTGTGGTCTTCACAGCATTGTAATTATTATCACTATACCTTCATTGGTTTCTGAGAACCTGTGGGAAAAACCTTACCAGCGTAAATGGCCAGGGTTTAAACCCATGACTAAATCTTGGCCATTTGATGACTACTGACCTTAAGCTTAGGTGGACCAACCAATGTGGATCTGGCTAAGCTGGGATTACTGCAATTAAGTCACATCACACAATTGGGCAAATCCACATCAATAGGGACAAAACTAAAATAAATTCAAACACTTTGATTTTGTTTAAAGTTTGGATTGCATTCTGAATATATTGTGGATAGCAGATCTCTATGTTTTACTAAATTAACTCTCAATATTTGTAAAATATTGTTTTTGAACATACAGTAGGACTTTTTGAGTGATTTCTCCAACGTTAATGATGTAATTAGCCTTATTTGGATATGGCGGACACAATAGGAGAGCGCTATTTGAATTGGGTAAACAAACCTTTTGTATGGATTTGATGCAAGTCCTGCCTAGATTGCTAATTCGGTCGATTCACAACTCAGTGCGCCTCCAGCGGCAAGCTGGAAAAGGCCAATTTCCCACTTTCGGGGTCGACATCACATCTATTAGATGGTGGACAGTACAGCAGTATGGATTTCGCGCGAATGCGAGTGGATGAGTTAAAGCAATTTTTGACTAATCGGGGAATACCTTGTGCGGGAAAGAAGAGAAGAGTTAATAGATTTAGCGGAGAAGGGGTGTAAGAAGTATGGTCGATGCATTGGCGATACCCACTTCCAGTTTGGAGATGTTGACTTTTTCCCATGATGCACTGTGTAATTTGGCCTCTCCCCGGTTGCCACTGGCAGCGCATCGAGTTGTGAATCGACCGAATTGATTTGAATTTATGTTAATTTAAATATTCAGCTCTAACCCCTATGTGTTTAAAAAGACATTATACTTTCGAAGTGAGCTCAACCAGTTTAGAAGACAATCGGTGTTAACCTTGTCCTTTTTTGGATCTGTGTGAAACAAGCCTTATGATTTACGACCAAAAAAAATAAATCATTGATGTGCCTATTAAACCTAAAAAAAACCTCTCTCTGCTGTGACTTAATCAGCAGTATAAAACATTGCTTACCATTTCCCTTATGTCCAGAACTATGTAAAAAGTAATAAATGATGTTATGTATCGTGTAGCAAGAAATGTTTTATTCTACAAATCATGGCTGTCATTAAATTATTCATTGGAGGACTTGAGAAAGCAACTCCTCAAAACGTTTCACATTTCAGGTAAATATGCCATACGGATATGAAATTTGTCGGCAAACAACAATCTCAAATTGATACTGGACCCTGGTTTTATTCACTGTCAGATTAACCTTGGCAGTGATGCCAAGCCCCTAAGGTACAGTGCATGATTGATAGGAGTTTATGCATTCCACAGACATGACAGCATTCTGTGCTCCATATCTTCTGCTGGGACGTATTCAATATCAGACAGTGGCAAGATTTTGTCTTTCTTCAGTTCCTTGGGGAGAACATGCTGTCTCTTTATTACTGAGCCCAAAGCCCTGAGGATGTGTAAATATTGGCCAGTGTGATATCAGATTTGAAAGATATGCTGTCTGTGCTGTTCAACAAACCGGGAATTTCCAAATTGTATGTTTTATTAAAAAAAAAGAAATCTGCAACCCTCAAAAAAGGGCTTTTATTTTGGTTGGTTTCATGCCTATAATGCATAAAAAGATCCGCTGGGAACTGAATTACTGTCAGGCCGAAAATATTTTTAAAAAAAATATCTTTATAACAATCACAGATTTAAAAAAAGTTTTTGTCCCAAACATAAGTAACTCTCTTATTTTTTTGGGGTGAAAATGGAAAAGACCATAGATAATATACCTTAAATGTGACATGTTTTTCCTCTCTACCAGAACTGTTACTTTTCTACAGCTTTCCAAAGAAAGAAAGAAAGGCATTTGTATGGTGATCATGTTTGCCACATCAAATGTTTTAAGGTTTAAGAGCATTGTTTAATTGGTATTCTTATTTCCATTGGCATTCCAAAACGTACATGCACTTGCCGCCCCGTTGATGTCTCAAGGAGTTCACCCCATAGTTCAGTCTGACTGCAATCACGTAGGCCCACCATTTAAATGGAAGCAATAATGTTTACTGAGAAAACTGACCTGGCGCTGCCGGTGCACACACACACAGTTTGGCACACAGCAAAAAGTGTTCCTTGGAGTAACTTGGCGTCGCCCGGTTTGGCACGCGCAGTGGCCTTTTGTTACAAGCCAAACTGTTTGGGGGGGGGGGGGGGGGGGGAGGGGGGAGTGGACTGTTTATTTTGCCAGGAGTTAAAACTGCGAAACTACATCCATAATGGGATAGGAGGGGGGGGGGGTATGTATTGATGCTTGGTCGGGGGGGGGGGGGGGGGTGTTTTAGAATGGGAACGCCAAGGATAAACCGTCCATGTGTCTCTGTCCATCTCACAATACTCAGCTGTCAGGAAAACAGGGTTTATGGAAGCGTGCCGTCTTCCTGATGCTTTTTCTCATTCAGAAACTTTTTTTGGGGGGGGGGTTATGAGAAGTCGGAAGGAGATATTCATTATCGTTGGCGCAGATAATCCTCTCACTGTGATTTTTGTGGCTGCAGATTTCTGTCAAGTTCAATCCATGTGTACAGCAATAACAAGACTTGACCTACATAAGTAACAGTGATGAAAATTGTAAGCCGAGTAATGGGGAGTGTGACGAAGGGTGCATGTAGATCTATGCATTCATGTGAATAGTCAACCCTACATTTAAGAAATGGTTATGGGAGTCACCCATTGTAAGTCTCAAAGTCACTCTAGGTAAAGGGCTAACAAGATTGCTAACTCTACCATCCGAATGGTTTTCCCGGGAACAGATAAAAGAGAGGATAAATATTTACAGAAGCCTAGTAAGTATTCTAAGCTTTATACCTTCAGAACTGGGGCAGGGAAATGTCCACCATTGGGAACCCAAGCAAAATTTCAAATCATCATAAAAAAAAGTGAAAATGTCATTCAAAAACTATACACCGAGTTAGAAAGAAAAATACCAATTGAATTTGGTTAAGTTAACGCTTTTGTTTTAGGCATGGAAATCTGTTTATTAAAAAGTTAACTTGTATGCTCTGTAGCTAAACATTTTGCAAAACAATATGAAAGATAACCATTGTAGCCTGTTATATATATATATATAACAGGGATATGCCAGGGATATGCCAGGGATATCATTCTCAAGCACTTCAAGACGCTGCAGGAAGATCCAGCGACCAGCACCATCTTCACCCAGTCTACCAACCCCCTCTGTTCATTCAGACGTGACCGCTCCATCAGCAACCATATTGTGCGGTCAACACTTCCCAGCATCGCTAGTACCGTAGACAACGACCCCTTCAAAACTGTTCCCTGCAAGCGTCCAAGATGCAAAACTTGCGCACACGTTGATGGTACATCTTCCATCACTGGTCCCCGTGGCCATTTCAACATCCGGGGCCACTTCAAATGCACCACTACTAATCTTGTTTATTGTATCACGTGTACCCGATGTGGCATGCTCTACATTGGCGAAACCAAGCGCCGACTGGCCGACCGTTTTACGGAGCATCTCCGAAGCGTTCGGCTGAAACAACCTGGTCTGGCTGTCGCCCAACACTTCAGCGCGCCATCACACTCCACAAAGGACATGAGCGTCTGCGTTGTTTCCACGGCATCGTCGGATACGCAGCGCCGATCTCTAGAACAGCGTGTGATGTTCCAACTGGGCACGCTCCACCCTGACGGGATGAACGTGGAGTTTACCGCGTTTGTTCTACCAGCGGTTCATCACAACAAGCCATAATTCCCCTGAAGAAGGTGCATTGCACCGAAAGCTCGGGTAAAACTATCCGGTGAGCACTGTTTCACCTTTACCATATATTTTTTCAATGCTCTACAGTGCTACGCAGCATCCCCACATTTGTTATTCTATATATATATATATATATATATATATATATATCTCCAATGAAATTGGCATTTATCACAATCCAAAGTCCTCGATACATCTCTGTAGAGCTATATTTATGAAATAAATTCAGGATATGAGTTAAATAAACTTTGGCATATATATTTCTGGACAGACTGTTTCGTGCCGTGTGGCACTCATCAGCAGATGAGTGCCACACGGCACGAAACAGTCTGTCCAGAAATAAATATGCCAAAGTTTATTTAACTCGTATCCTGAATTTATTTCATATATATATATTTAACCACAGTATACTTAAACCTAAATAAAGATGCAGAGTTCATTTTAAATAATTGAGTTTTGGCCAGATTGGCCTTCTCTCTGGTCTTAAATGAAGTTGTTGGTAGCTACTTAATCATTCACTTCAAATTCCCATTCTTGTGAATATAGGGATAAAGAGTAGAGAGAAACAAAATATCAGAGAGTTTGCCCTAATTTTCAACAGTTTATTCCCCAAACTTCTTGCGTGTGTGGACATGAACAAGATTGAAGATCTATAAAAAGAAAGCAATTTATTTCTGGAAATGGATTACAAGACAGCAATAATGCTCAACGCCTACATCGCAGGGTCCACGCTTTGATCTTTCCCCGCAGTTTGAGCACCCCATCAAGTGTAACCACAGCTACCCCGCTCACGCCCTTTTAGACCATAGTATCTCAAACAGGAAATATTAATTTTGCAAGCACTGCCGGCCCCGCGTTGTCATCGAAGACCTGCGGGGAGTGTGTGTTTGATGTTTTTTCTCTCTTTGCGTGGGAGTTGATAAGCTTCGTTTACTTTCATTCATCTGCGTCAGCTCTTACTGATGACGGCTGTTGCCGTGGTGGCTTAAGCCATCGTACCCCTCTGACGAAGGTCCTCAGCAAACCATTTAATATCACAAGCCCTCGATCATTTAACTTTCCAGCTTGACACAGTATCTGTAAGATTGACAGAAACAGGCTCTCTCCAAGTCCCCATGTTTGTTTGAACTTCAGATGTGTGTTGTGAAGTACATACTTGCGTGCTTACTTGTATTTTGTGTAAGACCTATCCTACTTCAACTTGTATTCGAGATGGATAAAGATCACATTGTGGCAAGTGGGCTGGATTCTTCGCAGCAGTTGAGTAGAGATTAGGTGAGGAGGCGTAAGCTACTTGCATTGTCGATGCTGTTCAGTCTAGGCAATTTAAAAAAAAGTGGAAAACATATCATGCTCTGGTGTTGATTTGATAATGTGGCCATCAAAATGGCTGCCAACAGGAGTATATTTCATAGGAATGTTGAGCACACAAATTTGCTCAGCAGAGTTACAGTAGGTTTTACTCAGCCAAACCAGGTTTACCTCACCAACATTTCGTGCAGTGTGATGTTGCTGGTGACTGGACCCCCAAAACTTTTGCTCTATGAAATTGGGTCCACGTCACTTCACACAAGCTTGCACATTTGCAACATCTTAATAAAAAAGGAAAACTCTTCCCCTCAAAAACGTAAGAATGGTTAGGTTGCCATTTCTAAACCTACCACCTCTGATCATTACCCTTTTACCTAGAGTGGCTTTAAGCTTTATATTGATGATTTTAATAAAAAAAATACTGGACTACAACACCTCCCCCCCACCCTCTTCCCCTGCTCCCAACCTTGTCCCAAGCTTATGACAGGAAGCTTCTTCTTGACTCTTGAAGACTTCTCTCATACTTCGCACTTTGGGAATACAATCTGCCTGCTCTATCTAAGTGATAGACCCTGCCGAACCCTGCCTGCCCCTGCCCTTCCCCCCAGCCCTTTCCCCAGCCCTTCCCCCAGCCTTTCCCCTCCTTTCCCCCCAGCCTTCCCCCCCCCAGCCTTCCCCCCAGCCTTCCCCCCCCCAGCCTTTCCCCCCCAGCCCTTTCTCCCCAGCCCTTTCCCACCCAGCCTCTTTTTCCCCAGCCCTTCCCCCCAGCCCTTTACCCCCAGCCTTTCCCCCCAGCCTTTCCCCCAGCCTTTTCCCCCAGCCTTTCCCCTCCAGCCTTTACCCCCAGCCCTTCCCCCAGCCCTTTCCCCCCAGCCCTTTCCCCCCAGCCCTTTCCCCCCAGCCCTTTCCCCCCAGCCCTTTCCCCCCAGCCCTTTCCCCCCAGCCCTTTCCCCCCAGCCCTTTTTCCCCAGCCCTTTTTCCCCAGCCCTTTCCCCCCAGCCCTTTCCCCCCAGCCCTTTCCCCCCAGCCCTTTCCCCCCAGCCCTTTCCCCCCAGCCCTTTCCCCCCAGCCCTTCCCCCTTATTCTTATTTGTCAGTGTTTGGTGGAACTTCTGGCAGTCCAGCAATAAACACAGCATGTTTGTGGTAGCTCGGCAAGCAAGTAATCACAACCGAACCTCTCATTTTCACGGGGCCAGGGAAATTTATCATCATTGCCATCTTATCAGAAAAAGAAAAAGATCGGGGAGAGAAGAAAAGTAACTATGTCACCTGAGACTGCACTGTAATTCCAGTGGAGACAGAATTCTTTGGACGTGCTACTCCTATTGCCTCGTAATTTTGTATTTATGAACCCGTAATGGTCTAGACAGGCTCGGTGATTACCAACACACAGTTAAACACCTCCACTTTTTTTGGGTGGTGTTGACGCCTCGTGCTTGTAATGCGGGCGTCGCACGTTGTTTTGAAATAGTCCCGGTAATTTGTGTGCGCTCACAAAAGCCCCCCCCCCCCCCCCCCCCTGACTACATAAACTGAGACGCGGCCCCTATTGTCTCTGAGCGGACTTGCGGTTAAGATTTTAGAATTGTCACGTTTTTTGCCGGTCTCTTGGGGAATCCGCCCACGTCTCAAGCAAACAGTAGACAGATAGCATCGCTCTAGATTCACAGATTTCTGGAGGGGGATTGCGATATTAGTTTTTTTGCGGTAAGTAATTGCACCTCCCCTTCTTGATTGTATTTGCGCTAGTGCTGCTATGTCAAGAATGTTAAACCCGTTTCTGCACTTTGAGAGTGCCGTTTTTGAAAGTGGGGAAAGAAATTTGAGCAACCCTAGAGTCGTCACTGTGATATATTCTTTTTCAGGTTTTTTTTTTTTTTTTAAGTGTTTGTTGACAAACTCAGCTGTTATATTGATGATGAGGATGTCATAGTTTAGCTCCAATGGGGGTGCTAAAAATGGGCAGAGTGTAGAACCTGTTGATTGATCTCAAGTTGGAATGTGAGTTAATGTTAGGAAATGTATAATTTCCTACTGGACGGTTTGCTTTTTGAAGAATCAATTCCAGTTGTTAGATGTTGCTACTAACATTTGAAATGTCACTTCAGGGCAGCCATATCTACTATTCTCTTGCCTCTGTGACAGCTGAGTGAGGAATATGTGTACGTAGTGTGCTTGTAATTGGCATTGATTCGATGGGCTGGTTTGAGGGGACATTAGAAGGATTTTTACAATGGACAGACTTGTCTAGTATTGAATTGAAAAGGTGAAAATCAAATTTGGGTTCTGTCGACAAATTATTCTGAAGAGTCCATTTTATGTACTGGGCTAATATCAACTCAAAGCTTGAGATCTCGAGTAGTAGTCAGTGGAACACTAGGTCGTCAGAATTTTTTAAAAACATAAATAGGTCTAATATTGATGAAGGTTAAGAGGGTCTGATGTTTGGATCCTAACAGAAACTTTCTTAAAGACTAAAATGAGCAGATAGACAAACAGGCCAGTTAGATATCACTTTAGGAGTCCCAGGGGAGCTGTCACATTACTAATGGAAAATTCTAGCAGTGCATTCAATGTTAAAAAGTAAAAAATAAACAGGATGCTGCTTTGGCAACGTGCAGCTGATTAGGTCATAGCTACTGTTTTCTTTTCTCTGTTGTACTGACTTGTGGATCGATTTTCCCATTCTCGTTGCCCGACTGAAAACTCCATCACTTTCTTCCGTGCCTACATAACATGTTATTTTCGTTGTGTTTTTGTACCGCAAAGAGAGGCTCTTGTTTAATTAAAGTCGGGATAGCTTTTTGTAGACCAAAGCAAATGTCAGATTAATCGGTGTGACGTGTTTTAGCACTGACGTTTGATGGCGGAGGCAACCCTTGGGTAAATGTCAGGGATAATGACGGACCAGCTAAGGCGTGTTCATCGTCAAATCTCCTCCCGGTAATGGTAATTAGTCAGTGTCAACATGGCGCGGGGACTCATTACTTAGTCTTGATTAAACCATCAGAAGAGGCTTGAGTGCGTCATTACCTTGCACAATCTTGAAATATTAATAACTCAATGAGTTTCCTTGTCTTGTTTTGTAGTTAGAGCCTTAATGTTTTTGAGAGGGCAATTGGTAAAAGTTGGCTGTATTGGACCCATTTAATCCATCATCACGCTGTTGCTGAACTGGGCATTTTATTATTTTGTTTTAATTGAATAGCAAATCAATATTTTAAGATGGAAAATTGGGGTGGCTGAGTGGATCAAAAAAAAAGTTTTAAAAAAAATTGAAATTTAAAAACATTGCAAATTTTTAATATTATGCCATGTTCAAAGAATTTATTAAATTTTGCAACTTTTTTGGAGAGGCCAAAAACCCAAATCAAGTTGAAAAAAAAAAGCCACACCCAAAAACTTTTCCATCTGGAAATAAGCAGGGGGGGGGGGGGGGGGGAGGGATTTTATCCGAGTTTGATCGTGCCATTTCAGTGCTGAAAGTAAGTAGCCCAATGATGGGTCACGCTAATGTGTTTGTTATTGTAATATTAATATATTACCATGATTTTAATAAAAAATTTGGTTGGGGGAGTGGCCCCCTTTGGCCACACCCCCTAGAACCAGATCAACTGCATAAACCATAAACGTGTACATAAAAAAGAATAATTCAAATTTGATGCAGTGGAGAGTGCACACACTCTGGTGTATCGACCTCCAAACGCGGACGTTCTATTGTTCCCTCTTTTGTTTGTACTTTAACTTTTTCGGAAGACTCCCATAGGTTTTGTACACGATCGCAATCGCGGACGTATTTTGGGAATCGCGGATGATATTGTTCCCTTTGTTAAATACGTCCACGTTTGTTTGGGAGAACGAATGCACTCTATTGCACATACTGTTGTACAGTTGAATGTTGACATTTACAGCAAGCTGCAGTGGTGACAGGGTTCTCCCCAGGATTTTTCAAAACTGTGGGGGATTTATTTTGTGGTTGACTGACAATTTGCGAAGCCATGGCGTGGGGTTCGGGGCCTGCCTAAGGGCCCCGAGAAATTTTGGACTTTAGATGCTCTCTGGTGCATTTTAGAGCATTTCCTGGGCTTTTCAAGTACTTTTTCTCAGGAAAAAACATGAGAGATTTAATTTAGGATTTTTAAATTTAGGATATCAACATTTCATCAAATGACCACTTTTCCTTTCTGGACTAGTAATTCTAGTCACAAAATGAGCCATTCCAAGTTTCAGATATGCAACATAAGTCCCCTGCCTCATGTGGTGCTTTCGGCACAATGAGCACAGCATTCCTGAAACGTGAATGCAAGTCAATAAAAATAAAGTAGAAAAGAATTGCCAGAGCTTACCCTTTTGGGAGTGCCATAAAGAAAATGTTTCATTTTCAAGCTACAATAAAACAAGAATGTTTTGTAATAGGTGTACTGTTTTATGCATGCTATTTAAAAACCCTGAAAATTACAAGAAAAGTACCCCAAAAATTGGCCAGGGGTTCCCCCATGGGCGGTTAGCCCGTTTTTTTATGCCAAAATAATTTTTTTAAATTCATGTGAAAAAGAAAATTGGCCAGGGGTTCCCCCATGGGCGGTTAGCCCGTTTTTTTTAGAATGCTGTAAATAAATCATTGTGTTGTTTTAAAAAATTCATGTGAACAAAATTCAACTAAAATATTGAAACTAACGTTAATATTATTAATTTTACAAAATTAGGCCTTTCGTTAAAACATGGAGGAAGGAACCTTCCTCTATGGTTAAAATAGTTTCCATTAAAATCAGTTGCAAGTAATATGGGTTTCCATGCGCGGCGCGCACGGACCGCTGATGTTATGTATTGGTTTAAAAAAGACCCTATTTTTGATTGCTTTTCCGCCACGCGCAAGACAAAAACGTGGTGACTTGGCAGCGTCCAACAATCTCGTCCCCATCGTAAATGCCTTTAATACAAAGAACTACGGCCATGAAAAAAAACCTGACGTGCGTGGGGTCGATCTTGTAAGCACTGCAAATGGTGTAGTGCAAAATTTTAACCCTCATAAAAGTTGCCCCTGCTTAGCGTATTGAGCACACGACCAGCACCAAGAGAACACACGCGCGCACGCGCACAGGAAGGTGCGTGCACGAAGAATTGTCCTACAACGGAGGTTCAGATTTGGGGCGACACCGACCACGAGGAACTCGTGTGTGGTGCCGATACAGTACATACATTGTACATGTATGTACCGTGTGGCCACGCGTTGTGCATGGCGGTGCGATGTGTACGTATCTGCACGGTGTACGTCGTGTACGACACGGAACATGTAGGAAGATTTACTGCTTTTTCGTCTAGATTTCGGCGGACATGTAAAATTGCAAACTAGGCCTTACGCCATGCAATGGACCTGCATCATGTAAGATAATACTGAGCCGTACTATTGTGCGTATCGGGGATGAAAAAATGGGTATCGGCGGTTTTTTTTGCGTATCGGGCAGAAATAATTGCGTATTGGGCCGATACGCAAGTTTGTACGTGAGGAGAACCCTGGGTGATATTCAAGCAAAGTGTTAACACAGCCAGGAGGTTTTGACAATTAAACATTATTTTGATTTCTGTGAACAGAGGTAGTCACTCCTGTAGTGCAATGTTTTAAATGGAGGATCCACCTGGATCCATGTGGGTTTGATGAATCTGTCTTTCATGGGTGCACTGCACTAAACTGATCACCATAAATTGTAAAGCTACAACTTTTTTTGAATAATAAATTGTTGGGGTCATGCAATTGATAGATTGTGCAATTATGATCAGCTATCATAAGCTCGGGGTTCTGTGCTTCAACTTTTGTGAAGACTTTATAAATTTTGGCTTTAAAATTTGTCTTATTTGGCTTGGCAAGTGGAGGGATGCTTTATGAAAAATGGCAGCTAGCCGGTTTGGGAAAAACCACATTTTCAGGGGTGGTACTTTGGGGATAATTAGCAAAAATTCTCAACAGCTGACCTGCCAAAAATTGAAAAGAATTTGACGGATTAAGATTTAAACTATAATTTTCAGTATTGTCACAAAAACTGAGAGACTCCTGGATAAGGATTTGTTCACTGTGAAGTTAGTGGATTTTACACTAAGGTCAATGGGAGTTTATTTTAGTGTGGTGCACCCATTACAGGGGAGAAATAATGGACAGCGCCCTCTCTTGGTGGACATTGGGAAAGAGTATAATTTGGCTTTGCATGTAGTTGGCGTTTCATGTAGTTGTTACTACCAGGTAGTGTAGCAACTAGCAAGAATATCACTCAAAAATAATAAAGTGAAAGGATGTACTCATGAGTAAGCAAGAATCATATTGTATTAGAAAAACTGGATATCCCGTTTCTGTGACTCTTGTATCAGACACTAATATATCCCCCTGTTAACAAATTGTGCCTCTAGAGTTGACATTGCGGGATATCAGACACTGATGTCAACTTTAGAGGCACAAGTTGTCACAGGGGGACAGATGCAGTGAGAATATTTTCACCTTACTTATTGGTCTCTGTGTTCTTTTATCAGCTCGGATTGGACGTTTCAGACTTGGGCAGGAGAAGGTGAAATTGATGCTGAATAACACACCACCCAAGAAAAAGGGATCTGCGCAACTATTTAGATCTATCATGGACAGAGGTATATTGAATTGCCATTTTAAGAGCAAAAATTTAGTTTTCAATGGCATGGTTTACGTTGTCCTTTCTTGCCTTATGGACAATATAGAAGTCTTCATTGACAACAACTTACCCTCCTCTAGACCTACATGTGCTTGTTTTATCACTTGTACTTGTTGATCATGGACCTACCAGCCAAGTGACCTGCCGTGATGTCACTGCATTTTACCAGAGTCTCAGTGGTGAAGCTTAGAGGGCAATCTAGGCCAGTTCCCTTTTCCCTTGTTTGTGCTTTTAGGAACAAAGTTTCACATACTGGCCTGTTTGCATGACTTTTTTCCCCTTGGCTTTGCATTTTGTGTAAAAAAAATTTGAAAATCTGTCTGCCCGACACCCCCCCCCCCCTAAAAAAATATATAAATAAATAGAAACACAACAAATATCATTCTGCCCCTGAAGGGTCTGCTTGATGGGATCTACTTTACAGGCTGATCCATTAATTAAGCCCCACAACTATGGTCCAACAAAAGTCTGACCAAAGTGACGGAGGTGTGGCATGCACGGCTGTGATTAGCCAATGCCTCAAAGGGCAGTGCTTAACAGATTGGTCTATTAATATAGTGGCTGCATTCGTGTCATGAAGTTCATAGATTGTTTGGCATACTGTCAACATTTCTTTTGATAGAGCTCTGAGAAGGATACTTGTGTGTGACATGATTTTGCATCCGCATTATTCAATCTGTAGACTCTTGACACCGTGAAAAAAATTACCGTATTTAACAATGAATTGGTGGGTTTATTTATCAGAAGAAGGGCTCTTTCCATCAGAGTATTGTGATTTTGACAAAACACAAAACAAAACAACAATGACAGGCCCCTCTCCCCCCCCCCCCCCTGCCCCTAAAAAATAGAATGTAGCCAACCTTTATTATGATGATCATTTTTTGTTTTTGTTTTAGTGTTTTTATCATTGTCTCTTCTGGCATTTTTGCTTTACACTCGATAATACCGTGGTTACTAGCTTGACCCAGATCAAGCCAAGCCTGAAACTCTCAACAGAGGGCGCTCTTGACTGCAAGAGGCTGATGTCTGAAATTGTTTGCAAAGATTCCACAATAAATTGTGACCTGGCAAAGTAGCAGAAGTTAAAATTGAGATTATGGTATTTTCTGAAACAAACCCAAAACATTTGATAAGCTTTATTAATGTAATGTATTGTCTGTTGCTGTAGCTCATTCCTTGGCCCTGCTATGGACTTCTTGCACAAGTACCCCCTCAGCGGCGCAAAAGCGAGAGTTGGGGGCAGTGTTGGAGGTCTCGAGACCGGCCTCGGCCTCGAGGCCGATTTTTATGGCCTCGGGCTCGGCCTTGGCCTCGGAGTGCAAGGCCTTGGCCTCGGCCTCGGCCTCGGAGCCTTCCGGACTCGAAGATCTGGTCGAGGCCGGCTCGAGGCCGCCCACTTTGACCAATTTTCCCACCAATTCAGATGTGTTTTCTGTTTCAATTAATTTAAATTGTTTACCTCATGAAACTTTCGAGAAGCTGCCACAGTGAGTTCCGTGAAACGAAATAAAGTTTCAAGCAGATACGCACGAATTAATGAACTGGTATTTGCATTATTGCACGATGGAGCTATAGATAGCTCCCCGATTGCACGTACTACGTACGTACATTATATGTATTATCTTCTTGTAGAACCAGTCTACTCCTGGTAATAGACTACGTGTAGTTCCTGGTCCAGCACTTCACTCGCCCCATGAACTGCCATTATTGTGTTACACGTACTCAGGTAGCATCTAATATTTGTGTTAGATAATCTGTCTACTCCCGCTATAGACTGGTTCCTGGTCCACCACTCGGCCCTGAACGAGTGAACGTTAAAGCGATAATCATAATGGCCGGCAGTGAAGTTGAGGGAACCAACCTGTTATTCACGCGTGCTCGCGCAACGCGAAGCCTGTCACATGTCTACTAGTCTATGTACCCATAACTGCATGCCCTTGCAAAGACTGTCCTCTCTGTTCCAGCTAGTCTTGGTTCAAAGACGTTACTATTGTACTTTTGTACTTTCGCAGTTGCAATGCACAGGCAGCACGATCAGGTACAGTGTAGTTGCAATAGGCCGACAGCGCGATAAGATTTTGGATCTGTAGTAAAGTCTTGGATAAGTTGGCATTTCGGGGGCGCGACCAGACTGTGGACTGTGATAATGATGGACGGTTATGCAATAGACCGATCCAGTGAGCGTCGCCTGATGGTGTTCTGACCAATAACATTCGTGGTTTATGTCCGACATGCGTGCACGCGCATGTGACGCGCGCAGCTGCAGATCAATCTTCATGATGCCTCGTCATGTCCTATGTATTTGCATGTAATGAATAATTTATGATAAGGCTCAAACTCGGTCACTGATTGGATCCCTCGGAAAAGCGAGGGAGTATCATCGAAAAGTAAAGACAAAGTTAAGAATTGCCTGCCAACTTATCCAAGACCCTTGTGGCGATCCAAAATCGTGCACGTTTGACAAACACCGGCTGCGGATTCGGCTGCATTTTGTAAACTACGCACGTACGAAGCCGGGATTTCGAGGACACAACGTTAGTGAATCTGGCGCGCGGGCGCTCCGAAAAAACAACACAAGGGTCTTCGGCCCAAGACTATGTTCCAGCCAGCAGTGCTCCAGTGGAGCGCATTTTTTACAAAGCTATCCCAATAGATGCTGGAGACCCTTATGTTCTTGAAATGCAATAAACATATCCTTTAAGGAACCTGCCATTGACGTGACTTGAAAATAAAATAAAAAATCCAACAATGAAGGTAGTGTACACGATTGGTAATCCTCTAATTTGTTTTTACTGAATTATTACGAAATACCTTACTAGCCTGTAAGTTAATAGTAGTCTCAATCATCGTGTGAAATGATAGCACCAGGTGTGCTGTCGTTGTCAAGAAAAGTGGAAATTTATATTGTTTTCAATCCTTGGAAAACTGCCCTGTAGGCTTTAGTCAAGGCGCGCGTGGCTACCCGGACGAGTGGCGCGCCCCGGACATGCTGGCATTCGGGGCGCGTCACGTGTCCAGGTAGCCACGCGCGTCTTGTTGACTAAAGGCTATCATCCGCCCGATGGTTGAAAACGAGCGCCGTTTTTCTCTCGTTTTTCTCGCCATCCAACAACGCAAAACTTTGAACAGGTCAGTGGAACGATATTTCCTATAAAATACTAACCCCCAAATCCGCCCATTTCTGAAAATTGCAACAATGACCAATCATACACACTGCCTTTAACCTTGATTGAGTGGATTATTAGTTTATTACGTGTTTAGTAACCGGCCTCGGCCTCGGCCTCGGCCTCGGACGTTGTGGCCTCGGCCTTGGCCTCGGACGTTGTGGCCTCGGCCTCGGCCTCGGAGGTTGTGGCCTCGGTCTTGGCCTCGGCCTCGGAGGTTGTGGCCTTGACTACAACACTGGTTGGGGGTGGCACTCGACGCCATCTTGCCTGACTGCAATTTGTGCGGTGCAGGCCATCAATGCGGCGCCGGCGCGTGCCTTGTAATATGTTTCCATCATAGAGCTATATTAAATTAATTTAATATAGCTCTATGGTTTCGATCCTTCTCCGGGCAATTCACTGCATTGTTAAAACAAACTGGTTCTTCTCGGAACCACACAACTTATTAAAAAGAGATCAATTTCACATGGTGATACTGCAAACCCTCTTTACTTTAAACCATCGTTCTTGTCTATTTTGACCAATTTGAAAATGAAGAATTAAAGAAAAAAAGTCTTCCACTTTTTCCAAAACTTCGTTTGAAAGTGCACACAACGCAGTCGCGTCACGTTCGTTCTTTACTCTCTAATGAAACGCGCACGCAGGACGGCGTTTAGACGTGGTGTATTCAGTCTTTATAATGGAGATCAATGGGCCCGCCCACGGGATACCGTTGCTATGTGAAAAAGCGCCCTCTTTTGGTCGCGCACGGAGCCCATATCCTTTTAAAGTTGTTGTCTTGATGATCACCTGTTATAAAGAATTGCATTCAGTTTTTAAAATTTTGGGATATGATAGAATAGGCCTAGAGTGTTTTAGAATGTAAAAATGTTCAAATCCCAAATTTGATTTTTCAGTGAAAAAATTGTTGTTTCTGCTTGTAAATCAGAAAGCTGTAATGTGACCTTCCACTCATTTCATGTAGGTAGGTCATGTTTGTTATAAATTGGTTCAGCTGTGTGAAAAGTAGGCTTCTGACAGCAATAGAAAAATGTTGTACATTCAAATTGTATTTTAAAAATTCTGATTGCCTAAAAATCTCAGAATCTCTTTTTAACACCACCACTTCACATCTGGGACTTAACTACACCCTATGCCTGGTTTAAAAATTTATTTCCAGGCCTAAAAAAACCAAACATTTATGTCACCTTTTCAAAAACATTTTACCACCCCAAAAAAATAATATCCAAAATGTGCAACTTTTGCTCCCTCTGGACCCAAAACTTGAATATGCAACCCTTAGAAAGCATTCTCACATGAGGTTATTTTAAAACATCAAATATTCACATATTTCTTGTTTTTTGTGTTAAACTACACACAGGAATCATCTCCTACACCGAATACCTCTTTCTACTTTGCATCTTGACAAGTAAGTGTTTGATTTAAGGGTTAGGCAGGGCATCCTAATTAAACAGGCAGTAGTGATGGTGGTACCACTGTTTTCTGAGAGGTACTGCATACTTTGCTTTGCATCTGGCTTTTGAATAGAAATCCCAACTTGTCGAACAGCAGAGTAATAAACAAGTACAAATTAAGCAGAGAACTCATTCTTCTTTAGCTACATGTAACCCTAACCTTCCCAAATCCTCCAAAATCCTCTTTGCCAAAAGGAGGAATTTTGAGGATTGAGGGTCTTTGGAAGTTGAAGCATCAGAGGATTTTGCAGGATTGAGGGCACAAGAGGATTTTGCCTCTGGAGGAAAATGGAATATCCAGGTCATCAGGCCCAATCTGATGCTGGTTGATTTTGGAGGATTGAGGTTACTTAGGGTGTTTACAAAAACCCCTAGAGGATTTTGGAGGATTCATGCAATGTTCCCCATAAGAGGATTTTAGAGGATTCAGGTTACATGCAGATTGAACACTTTGAAATCCGAAGATGTTGGAGGATTCAGGTTACTTGGAGAAAAAATGGTGGAGGGAGTTAGGAATAGTAATGTAGTATTCTGTGACAAAACTGCCCATGCTTAATAGTCACAAATCAAAAATGAGGTCATTTTCAGAGCCACATAGTGGGTTCCAGTACCTAAAAAAAACAAAAACCATTGGGTACCGCTAATAATACCATGTGTTTAATAAGGATGCTCTCCCTTATATTGCTAGGCATTGGTGCACCAATACCTCTTTTAGTATAGCTGCAGCAGTATACCGTTTGAGGTTCATGATTTTGATGACAGTTTGGTTCACACCAACCCATTTGTTTGATATTGAAAAATGAAAATCGTTTCACTGTAAGATCTGATTTATATCCTAGTCTTTTAAATGGGTTGTCAGGCTAGGCTTAACATCTTGTACCAAAGCCTTAACTTGTTGCATTCACGATTGTATTCATCTTGGCCTAGTCTGTCTGTAACATTTCTCATTTTAAAAACTGTTTCATCTAAATAGTCAGTTATTGGTTGAACCTTTTTTAGGTTGTTAATAATGCCTTTTCCTTTATACCTTGTTTAATGTGATTAATCCATAGACTATTATTTTTTAATACAGGGCCCTTTAGGATAGCAGTGTCTTAAATGAAGACATTTGTAGATTCCCATTTAACCCCTTGAGCACGGTATTTTACGGGAGACGTCGGTATTTTACGGGAGACGTCGGGGTGTCGCGGCAGTTCTGGCAGCCAAGCGAACCGCTACAATGGTGTTTGTGCAGTCGAGCGTAACATGAACAATAATCCAACAATGGATTGAAACTGCACAAACGGTGGCAAATGGCGTCATCCGGCCAGATGGCACTTTTCATTTTGACGCCATATGCTGTCGTCCGTACGCAAAGGGTTAATTAAATGGTTTGTAACTGTTTTTTTTTTTTTACTTCACAGAACCCAAGGCAGGGTATGAGGTTGCATTCAAGATGTTTGACCGTGATGGGAACAACAAGATTGACCGTAGAGAATTTCTTCTGGTAATGTTGTCATCTTTGTAATTTGGTCTTCCTCTCACTGGGTCTGTTTGGCCAGACGTCTACTGCTTATATAACTTATTTTGGATTACACATCATTATGCAGTGGTAGATCCAGGAATTTTTGTGGGGGATTTTGTCAGATTGTCAGATTTTTGTCAGGCCTGTCGGATTTTGTTATTTTACCCATAAGAAAATAACCGAATGACACCTTTTTTTTATACTAAGGCAACTTTTTTGTAATTACTTAGATCACAGATTTTGCGTTCACAAAGTTGGGTGGGGGTTCACAAATTTGGGTTTGGGGGGGGGGGGGGTGGGATGGCGCCCTTCAATCCAAGATGGCAGCACCCATGTTCCGAAAAAAAAACCAAGGAAAGGAAAATGCTTCAATTATTGCTTGACTACATGTATGTCACATTTTATATAAATGGCCAGTAGAGGGCGCTATTGAGGTGACCATTCAGTCCAATCTGCAGTGCCAATCTTAATGGACAGTTTTCCCGGAAGATTCTGAGTATACTCAGTTCAGTGGCATATATATGCAGATTTAAGGAGGACTTGGGGGGGGGGGGAGAATTCCTCATCAAATGATTATGGTATAAAAGATCTTGAATAAATAGAATTTAATGACTTCAGCATGGTGAATTTTTTTCTGAAATTACAGAGGATTTAACAGATCTGGTTATGAACTGAACTTTCAAAATTTTTATTTTTAATTGAATCAAAATAGGGAATGAAATCACGCTCTTCTTTATAGTATTATGTGTAATGGCAGCATATTGTGGTTGTTTTATTTGATGAAAATCCTGGGGGAAAAAGGTATCAGGATACATGGAACAAATAAGAACCTGAACAATTTCAGGGATTGAAGACATCTTTCTTGAGGATATTGTAATCAACAAAATTAGCTGGCCCATCATTTTGAACTTAAGCAACTTCTTTCTCAAAGGCAATTGCATTTTTCTCATTTGCCCTTGAGAAAGAACTTGCTTAAGTTTGAAACATTAAGCCGGCTAATTCTGATGATTTGTGTATTTCAGGTCAATCCAGTCGGCAGTTTGCAGCAGTTTAATTCACTTAATCACCTGCAGCCCGTATTTTTTATTTTTTTACTTTTCTCTACAGATGGAGGAGATATTCCGTAAGAAGACAGAAAGCGAGAAGGGCAACGAATTTGTGAGTTTACTAACCAAACACAGCGACACACCAGACTCCGTATGTATGGTCCCCCTCTTTCCTGGGTGCGCACACGGCAGGCCTTTGTGTTGTGACTGCTAGATGACTCATGCATATTAAAACGTGTTTGAGTCTGCTTTGTTTCTGCAGCATTTTGAAAAGGTTCTGTTTTCAAGGAAAAATCCGTTTATGTAAAAAAGAAATGAAGAAGTTACTCACATTGAATGAATGGTCCTCTTACTATCCCAGACACTTGAACTGATATCTTTAAACATTTACAAACAACTGAGAGGGAATTGTACACAATTTTCTGGTGCATGAACTGCTTTGCATGAAGGGAATGTGAGCTTATTAATGCAGTCGCTTTCTCCCGACAGGAATCGTCTTTTCTCGTTCACAGTTTACATGTTTGGTTCCTGTTGGCTACATTTCCAATGATCTCAAACTAACGTGGTGTTTTTTGTTGTTGAACCTCACAGAGTTGACTCCACACTGACAATTCTGTGTTGCTCATTGTTTAGAAGCGTGGTTGGAGCTTTCACTGTGGGACTTTGTTCTTTCTGCAACGTTGCAATGTGTGTCGCTTTACGCATTGGAGTGATGATGCAGCAGATATCTGTCATAGTCAGTCAATCAGCACCAGGCTTTGTGTGTGCCACGTTTTTTTGTATTGATAGAAACATTTTTTTGCTGTTTTTAAGACGGAGTAGTTGTATATCCGACCAAGTTTTATTTCACTGGCCAAATTTCACTGCTGCAAATTTTGCAAGTGCTGAAATATTTTGCTTGATAGCAAAATGAAGTTACCAGCAAAAATAATTGTTTTGCAAATTTACTGAGGAAAAATGTAGATCAATTAGTTATCCAAGGGTAAAAGCTTTTCAAAAAAAGTTTTATAAACCACATTTGCTATTAAGCAAAGCAAAATAAAATAAAAGTGAATGTACTAGCCAAATTGTGATATACATGTATATTATGTGTTGACCCAAATTTGCTATTACCTGAAAAAGAATTGTGCTTCAATGTTAGGCCCTGGTTTCCAACAATAAAACATCCTGAAGTCCAGTAATCACAAAACGGCCACCTTTGGACTCATCATAGAAAGTCACCTACTATGACCCCGTTCCCACTAGATCCACCAATTGGGGGATCTGATCCACCTTTTGCCAAATTGCCGGATCAGATCCCCCAATTGGTGGATCAGATCCTGCAATTGTGTTATAATAGTGGGAACGCTAACCGTTATAAGGTGGATCAGGATCTGATCCACCTTTCTTGATCCACCTAAAGACCAGGATACAGATCCCCCAATTGGTGGATCAGATCCTGCAATTGGTGGATCACGATCAAGTGGGAACGCAAAAGGTGGATCTGATCCGGCAATTTGACCTGTCAACATCCGGCTGGTGCACGAGTGGCGCGAAAAGTTTGCGGTCTGATGAACGAAGAAATACGTTTAGGCGTGTAGCTCATGTGAAAATTTCCCATGTGCACGACATGCACAATAAACAACTACTGAACTACGGGCTGTATACAAAATGTGTCACCACGCGTGCGCGATGCAAGCGCAGCGTGCATGCATCCTTTAGCGTACATGTGTATTCCTTTCGTTCCGTACTGGAAAGTCGTACGCTTCTAAACCTTTTTCATTCGTGTAATTTTACTTATTTTTCCATCCATAAATAATTCCGTGTTAGTGTATAGCCTGCAGCATGTCATAGAACAACAACAACCGTAGAAAAGTTTGAAGAAAATACGTTTTACGATCCGATTCGAGCCAGTACTTATAATATCTTCCTCCATGTTGAAACTTCGAACATCAAAACCAAAGATCCTATAGCGCCGCTACGCGGCGCCGCTACCTGACGCGGCGCTATACGATCTTTGATCAAAACATCGCACATGTATTTGACCCGTCCCAGCATGCAACGCTGCCACAGAGCGCGCGCTCAGCAAGCAAGCGCATGCGTAATACCGAACTCAGTGACCTTTCAGACTCGACACTTCTGTTCGAAAAGGTGGATCAAGCATAAGTGGGAACGCGACTTGCGGTTTCGTTGCGGTTAGACAACGGTCACACCAAAATGCCGGATCTTGATCCACCTTTCCCCAATTCGAGTGGGAACGCGGTCTTTGTTCCAGTTTCCGGCTTTCATATTAGTATAATACTAGTATGGAATGATTAATTAAGGCATACCTCCATTGTTTATTGTGTTGAAGGGTCCAATGTGCAGCAATACTGTGAGCCATAATAAGCTACTGTTTGCCATGCATTTTTTTCTCCATGAAAGAGCCGATTTCAGGTTACGTTGTTCCATTTTCAAACAGTTGTGTAATTGAGCAAACAACCGTGACAAAGGCACCATACTTGATACAATCACCCTTTCCTCTCTATTAGCTGTCACTTTCCTCTAGTATAATTTCAAACAGTGCATTTTGGCTCTTTTCATTGAAAAGGCATTGAAGGGTCTGAAGCTATACCAGCTAGGCCAGCTGTGAATGTATTTTTCCCAATTTATACAAATTTCTTAAGATTACTTTTTCCACAATTTTTTTATTTGTATACGTACTGTACCTTTAACCAGTGCTCCACTGCAGAAATGATGAAGAAAATTCATAAAATTATCCTTGCAACTACAATAACAATCTCAACCCTTTTAAGTTGACTTGGTTTAAACCATTCTGTCCGGCTGTTATTAATGAGGTGCTTGTATGCCATATGAGCTTGTGTAGCCAAGCGTAATGCAGACAATAGGCAAACAATGGATTGAATTCGCACAGGAATGTGCATATAGATGACAACCGGCCAGCTGGTCATTTTCAAACCACGGCTACGGCCATCGTCTCTATCCAGTGGGTTGAAAAGTCTTCCCAATTTTGTACACAATGGGAAGAAAACAAATGACAGGAATGATTCTGTTTGAAGGATGTGGTGTTATAATAATACTTTATTCAGGCAATTTACAAAAAATACACAATCACACAATTAATAAGTAAAATAGGTAATATAAGACAAGGAATTGCACAGATTAAGACAAAATTGTGCAGAAAATATAACACGATAAAGAAAAAAAAACGCACTACAAAAAACGCACAACAAAACGCACTACAAACCAAAACAAAAACAAACCATGAAAAACCAGCAGATAAACGCAAACAACAAAAACACAAGGAAACAGGAGACAACCGGACAAACAGAAGACCAAGAAACAATGGACGGAACAAAAATCTGGGCTGCCTCTAGGAGAAAGACAAAAGTGAAATAAAACACTATCACCAAAGGGGTGTGTTTTGCTGTTGGAAACCAGAATGAAACTTGTCAGGATTACAACCGGTTAGATGATTAATGTTGTTCGATTTGATTACATGAATGCTCTTCAGTCATTTTTCTTTGCTACATGCTTGTTGCGCCATCATAAAAAATATTGGTTCATGTTTGCATTTTGTGCTGAATGTATTTTGGCATTTTGAAGTCAATGCTATGCTGCCCCATATCCTATTTACACACAAGCAACGGGTGCGAATTCCTTTCATTTTGTGTTTTAAACCATGCATGCTGCCTTTTGACTGAAGTGTCAGATTCCATTGTGTTTGTGCATTACATTGTGTTGCCATCTTCTTGCTTCAAATGATATCCATAACTAGACCAATCCCAAATGCAGTTCATCAGCCAATGAAATCAGTGCTCTCGAGTCACATGTGTGTCAGCCGTCACGGTGGCCAGATATATCATGGCACTGCTGCTCAACTGGGCTAACCCTATGAGAACCGTACAGAGAGGTGTCCCTAATGTTCCCCTGCCAGTGATTTGATTGGTATCGAATGCTGTCGGTTTGTTCATTGCATTTTAAGGAACATTGCTCCCACAATTTCGAAAATCTGGTCAAACATTATGTAAAGTACTGGGGGTGTTTTTCCTCATATTTGGTCCTAAAAATGCTAAAAAAGACCCGGTCCCAAGAGTGACCACTTTGATATTTGTGTACAAATTCCACATTAAATGAACACAATTATTTTTTATAGTCAGTCATATGGAGCCAATTCTATTTAGCCGGTAAGCACATAAAAGTTGTGCTAAGGAAAAGGCCGTTACCAGCCAAAACGTCTCATGATGTATATTACAGTACATTGCAATTGAAAGTTTACACTGTGAATGGGAATGGGAAATTTTGTAAAATGAATTATTCACATTCCCATCCACATTTCACATTTCTCACACAACTATTCCCACCTGTGAATTCAGGTGGGAAATATTGTTGTCACTTTGAGAAAAGGTGTGAAAATATTTTCCCACTTGTGTGAAAAGGCCTGAAAATATTTTCCCACTTGTGTGAAAAGGCAAGGAAATGTTTTCCCACTTGTGTGAAAAGGTGTGAAAATGTTTTCCCACTTTTGTGAAAAGGTGTGAAAACGTCACGTTATTCCCACTTTTGTGAAAAGGTGTAAAAATGTTTTCTCATTTGGGAATTTTTTTCACATTTTGTGAAATGAAAATGAATTCCCTGGCAAGAGAAAAAATGTGAAAAGAAATTCCCATTTTGAGGTTAACTTTCAGTTGCAGTGTACTGTACTTATGACCGGTTCCCTGCTGAATTTTGCTTTCCAAGTACATTTCTAAGCAGGATTGCTGTGAGGAATAGGACATTGCACATGCCAAGGTTCCTTGCCTATTCTTTCAAATATCTTCATAAGCAATGTATTTACTGCTGAGTGCCTATCCATTGCTTACAGGAGGCAGAGCCATGATATTTACACAAACTAATCTTCCAAGTGAGCAAAGAAAACTGGCGGGAGCAGGATTTGAACCTGCTACCTCCGGAATACTCACCCAAATTGTCAGTGTCCCCTGAACAAAGGTAGAGCACCTTTACGGTATTCCGGAGGTTGCAGGTTAAAATCCAGCTCCTTTCTGTTGTATTTGTTCACTTTGAAAAGTCTTTCAAATTACCAAGTCAATTTGTTCAATGCCACTTTGTTCAATGTCAGTCTTGGCTGATAAGGCAACAAGGTATTTCTCAGCCGTTAAGATTCCTTGAGATTCTGGACCCACAAGGATTGCACAGACCAATTTATATTCACCCAAACCAAAGAGTGCCCTCCTAGTGTGTCTGACATCTCAAGAAGAACCAATTGCTGTGGGATTGGTCTACTCACTTTTAGACACTAACGGTCCCAAATCCTCCCATTTTAATATGATTTTGCATTCACCCTAGGCGGTTAGGGTTTTAATGTAGCTGTATCTCTGCTGAAACGCCACTGCCTAAATCATCTATTAGCCTTTTTGAGATATGGTGGGCACAGTAGGAGGGTACTATTTGAGTTGGGTAAACCTTTTTGTATATAAAGGTTTACCAACTCAAATGACACCATTTTATTGTGTTCATCGTATCTCCAAAAAGCTAGCGAATGACATCAGGAAATTTGGCCTGTGGTGCATCTAGATGGGGCATAGTGCTTATCAGAGCCTCGAAAAATCACCCATGCTTGCTTTACACTAGAGCCTCTCAACCCAGGTTAATTCCAACCCGGGCGGGTTAAATCAATTTTTCAACTCCTCATTCATAACCCTACACTTGTTTCGAGTTCATCCAGAGTAATCTATCCCCTCAGTACTCATTTCACTATTTTCAACCCAGGTGAGAAATCCCAACCTTGGCCTGAAACAGGGTTGAGTTTAACCTGGGTTGAAACCAATCTCTGGTATTGATGCGGGGTTGATGAGGGGATCCGGTGCAGGGTTAGAAATTCAACCCTGTATCAGCCCTTCGTCCGCCCCCGAGATGTCTTATGTGAAGAGGCCTGATGAGCATTTCCAATTTTGGCCCATTTTTCTTGTCCACTTCCCTCAAGTGGCTTTTGCCCTAATTGTAATTAAGTATACAAGAAAATGTTATTGCAATCTCACTTCTACTTTCATTCTGCAATCATAGAAGTGGTATTTGATCTGGATTAATGAGCTAATCTCATATGCATATGAATGAGGAAATACAATGCACAGTGTAATGCACACTTATTTTTTCTGTGTTGCCGTATCATGGACATCCGTTGTTTTGAAGCCTTGATTTTTTCAACCAAGCATGACTAACAACTATCAGAGGTCAGTAATAACCTCCACAAGGTATGCCATCCTAATTATAAGGCAGTCTACACTGTGTAGGATGTATTCATTCTGACCAGTGTGTCTTGAGCATAAGGAAATACATGCTTGAAAGTGCAGCTAGACCAAGATTCTTTCACACTGTGAAACCCTGGGATGTGATTTCTCTGTTTAAAATGAAAAGGACGATTAGGCGGATGTGATTTTACCAATTGTCATCCAAAATCACATCCAGAGTCTAGAATCACAGTATCCTCTTTTGTCAGTGTGGGACAGTAGCTGAGGTTTTATATGTTATTTGGAACAGAGTTGGATCCTCTGCAGAGTTGTAATCAAGTCAATCACAAGTCAGATCACAAGCTACATGGGATGAACAATGACAAAGGAATGCTTTTGTTGTATAGTGTGTTTGAATAGCTTGAGACCAGAATTGTAAAATGACTTCTGATTAACTTGTGATTTGACTTGATCACAACTCTGATTCTCGCCATTTTGAATAGAATATCCCATCCAATGGGTTCACTAGGTCGGAGCTACAAACCCATTTAGACTGATCTTGCAATAAAACATTCCCAGTGTCGTGCGCCCTTTTGAGATGCGGCGGACACAATAGGAGGGAGCTATATTCGATTTGGGTAAACCTTTTGTGCCATACAAAAGGTTTACCCAAACCAAACAGTGCCCTCCTATTGTGTCCGGCATATCTTAAAGAGTCTAATTGTTATGATTTTGTGCACCTTAAGACCGTGCTCTCATAGCCCTAGTACATACGAGCAGACTTTCCAAAATGCACTGCTTCCATAGAACACCGTAATATCCGTTTGCTTGAGTTTTGCAGTTGAAATATTGAATACAGGATTGACATACTCATGGAGATCAACAAATTCGGCTGGCTGTCCACTAATTTTGTTAACCTGCTTCTTTTGGTCACCCGACAGTCACACTACTCCATTTTGCAATGCACAATCCACAACATTTCATGTTCAAGAAACACATATCAACCGAAGCCCCTCCCTTTTCTCAAAAACCAAATTATTCAAAGCATTATAGGAGGATTCACAATACGTACAGTGTGCCACCAAGCAGTTGCACAGGAGAGGCCATTTTCCAACTGTGCGGCCGACACGTTATCCCCCCTCATTGACCCAAGGGTATTTCTCGGGAGATTTCAGGATGGAAGTATTCAAAAAGCATTTGCAATCCTGATAAATAAGCAATTACCGACTGGCGACATGTGTCAAACTACTTCACGTATATCATAGTACTAGTTTTGTTCACTTCATGCAAAGTGACAGCATAGAGCAAGGAACTGTTTAGATGGACGTGTCAACCATTTTTAAGTTCTCTGTGAAAAATGGCCTGTCTATGACAAACTAATTGATGGTGCACTGTATTGCAATTTGCCCGAATTACCCAGGTATCTTATGAAAGTCTGCCTTTCAAGCTGTATTTTCATTTGTTAGGGTGTTTTTTTGGGTCAAATTTGTATCATTCCATATAGCTATAGCTTGAAGAAATAGTAGTCATTCAGTACAACTGCATTGGATTGTCCTCTGCCCTTGCCTTCAATAACTCAGTTACAACTCGAATCATCTCCTAATGAGCTCAAATCATATCTACTATTTTGTTGTTCCTTAAATTAACCAAATGCCACAACATGCTATCTATTGAGCATTGATTCATTTGGACAATATTTTACTTTTTGTTCACAATTCTTTCTAAACTGTATTTTGTTCTCCATCCTGAGTATTATTTCCTGTTGTGCCTGTGTCTAACCCACACTTCCTAACTCCCTGTGTTTTCTCGCCCTTATTCCTTCCCGTTTTAATACCCTGATGTGATCATTTGACTAAACCGGACATTACGGGGTCATACGTGCATGTAGGTATCCCCTGTGGGCTTTCATTTTGGTTTCCTCATCATTATATATATATATTTATTCTTTTTTGTTGTATTTTTGGTTTTCAATTTACTGTACAATTTTGGTATTTGCATGCATTAAAAGAGGCAAAGAATTTTGCATATTAAAGGGGAGATAAGTAGAAAATCATGAATATGCATAGAATAGCTTTTCACAAAAACTAGCGAATTTTTTTTTGGCTTTAAATTTTGCAGTGCAATGCAGTATTTCAAGTTCTAACTTCTGTTGGGTTTATAGAAGTTAAAAAAGAAAAGAAAAAAAAAAGGCCATTCTTTGGGAACTCATCCTAGTTTTGGCTTTCCTTGAAGAAAAATTACCCTATAATGCTTACACTTTCAATTTTCTCAGTTGCATGATAACATCATAGAGCAAGGAACATATAACATCAACTTGTGGACACAGAACATGGGACTTTTTCGGGGAGGGGGATAAAGGAGGTATATAAACATGTCAGACGTATTTGCAGAAACGTCAAGGGATTCCTTGCAGTGTTGTAGGTTCCCAACCAGACTCAAGACCAAATTTTGCTAATCTCAGTCTCTGTCTTGATACCCCATGGTTGCGGTCTTATTCTGGGACAGTAGAAGTGTCAGTATTTTGCTGGTCTGTAGTTTAAGACCACCTATTGCAGTCTTCCTTTGCATTCTTTCTTTGCAATGTTTTTTTATATTGATTTCATCTGTGATAATTCTACATGCCAAGTATATTTGATTCAGATTATCAGTTTACCAATTCCAAGAGCTGGTGTCCAAAACTCTGCAGTGCATATTTTGTCAGTTTGTTTCTGTGTCAGTAAAGAGTTGTTCCACACAAGTCATTATTTTTCTTTTTACGTCTTGGTCTTGGACCACTGGGTCTCGGTAATATGACCTTGGACAATTCAGTCAATTCAGTCTTGGCCTCGGTCTTGGACCAGCAGGTCTCAATCTTGACTACAACGCTGATCCTGTGCTGAACTCTAATACTGCATTCACTGCCTTTTTGAAACTCCTCGCTGTTTGGACATTCTGGTAGTAGTTTTACTAACATTTGTAGATAACTCATGCTTTTAATGTCCCCACCCTGCAAGATATCTTGAAGGTTACCTCAAATCACAGTCCATGATAAATACGTCAATGAAAATGTACGAAAATCGGTGGATTTGGCCTTGACATAATTTTACTCAGAAACATTTGTGCCGGATATTTCATTAACCGGTAGGAAAGCACACACTTCAGATCTTTTTGAAGGATATTACTTTGAAATTTATATTTTTTCATAGAGATTGTATTTGAAAACTACATTAATATTCAGTTTACATGCGTATTCATCAACGATGATAGCTTCCTTGTCATTTACATGGATATCTGCTTAAAAATGTAATTTGTAGGTCTGTTTTAAATAATCTTAACAATAATACAATAAGCACATGCTGACCTCTTTTAAGATAATTTAACAAGAATATAGCACCTAGCCCTTGTACATGATGTGTGATTTTTCCATGTTACATTTTTTTTTATATCACAAGATTGCAGTTCAGAAAGAAAATTGATTTACACAATCAAAATATTTAGGCAATCAAAATATTGGGTAAAGCAGGAATACCAATGTTTGTATGGAAACCATCTGATGAGATTTCATGTAATTGTCACTTTGGGCATGCCAAGGTGACATCTCTTAACGGCTGTCGCTATTTTTCTCAGCGGCAATTACTTTTCACTGACTGTTCTCTTATTAACCCCTTGAGTATGCTTATCAGGGTGAGGTGCCGTGGTGTCGGAGTGGCCTGTGCAGCCAAGCGAAACGGCCACAAAGTGGTTGTGCAGCCAAGCGTAACATACACAATAATCCAACAATGGATTGAAACTGCACAAATAGCTGCAAATGGCGTCATCCGGCCTGGGGCTACTGTTTTCTTTTGCGCCATTTGGCATCATCCGTACGCAAGGGGTTAACCAACAATGTCATCCTTGCATTCATATACTAACTGACACTACTAAACATCCTATAATCAATAATACCAATAACTTGTACATGTAAACTAGAACTAATATTTAATTCACATAACTTCAATAATTCCTTCTAAAGTTTAGCGCTTTTCCTGATTAACTTGAGGTTGATTATAACATGACCAGCCAGCAAGTTATCTTTGGTTTATTGGAGTTGATTTGGCAAGTGCTGTCCAAATGAATAGCTTGGTTTTTAATTAAACACATTGATCTGAGTTCCTGGAAATTACACCATAAAAAAATCACTAGAAACTCTATAATGACGTCATTGAAACTCCACCCTCTTTTTTTGTGTGTATAGAAATGTTCATATTGCTTTATTGTAAGTGAGTGATACCATTCATGTGTTAAGTTCATAATTTACCTTTCCAACGTAGTAATGCAGCTCATCTGAGTACATCTGTAAAGTTTCCCACACATGCTCTTAGAAAGTACTCGGCATACAGTGCTAAGGCAAGAAAGAAAAAACCAAAACCAAAACATTGTTTAAATTGACATCATCCCCGATGCAACTTTCTACTGGATGGAATATCAGTGTTTCAAAAGATTCTTCACTTGAGTAGTGTGTACTTCCCAATCATTCACTGCTTGCGTAAATCTGGTATCCACTCACTTAATATGTTAGTCACATAAACAGTTATAACCATGGTAATTTTTTTGCTATCCAGCCCTGGTACTATGTACAGGTCTCTTTAGGTTGGGTTGACATTTTCTGCTTTGATTGCATTGGCTTTCTTCAAAATAATACCCGTTTCTTTCACCTATATGTGGGAGTGGACAGTTCCTTTCTTTGCCCTTCTCTAGACCGCGATAGCAACCTTGTTCATTTTCACCGGACATTGGCTAATTGGCAGATAATTTTTACTGGCCGTATGAAGGGAGAAATGAAACTTCTCTTATTAACGGCATTCATGCTTTCCCAATATTTCCGGTCATATGAAAAGAGAAAATGAAACCAAAACTATTTTGATGACCTGGGCCTGCATCTCAGAACAAAGGCTGGTTAAACTATCTAGGCAAAATTGAAACTTGGAACAGATTCCCAATGACGTGAATCCACAATGTTTGTACCATGTGACCGATTTTTACTAAAGTAGGTCACTTTGTGTCACCTTGGAGAATGAACTAATTTTGTTGATTTACAAAAAAAAATAATTGTGTCGTTTGGATGATCTCAATAAATTTTACTGCATGCTGCTTCACCAGAAGAATTTGAGATAATTTGTTACATTCATGTCTCCTTTTAAAATAAGTATAAAAGTGACCCAACAAAACAAATGGATTCATGAGTCACCGGAGCTACTTTTGAGTAACAGGCCCTTTAAACATGACTTATACAGTGGAAATCAATACAAAGTTTTAAATCTTTCACCCTCATAATGTCCATAGTCAACAGGATGTCAAACTGAGTGATGATACCAAAGTGAAGACATTAAACTCTTTCTAATGCAAGCAACAACCAAAAAACGACTAAAAAAGTTTCCTTAAGACTCATTTTGTTGTATTCAGTTATGAATACACATTGGGTCTATTTCAATACAGCACTTGCCTGTTCAACTCCTTGTCATGCATTTTGGGGAACAATGCAATAGTCATTGAGTTAACAAACATTCTTCATTCCATCTACAGTCAGTCATTTTTCCTGTAATATTTTCTTTACATGTTAATCTTTTCTTCCAAGGGTTCTGGTGACAGTAGTTCTAGGAGAGACCCCACAAGGAAACTGGTATGCGTTTAAAGTGTGCAAAAGTGTACTGAGTAATAATACCCAAAAAAATTTGCCAAACTTTTTGAATCCGTTAATTATATATAAAGTGCAAACTGTTTGCATAAAAGATTATGGAAGGTTTGATTTGTCATTAGAAAAGCAACTATTAACTAACGGAATGAATGGGTTTACATAACTGTGTTCGTAACTGCTAAAGTGGGCATGGTATGGGGTAAGAAGTTGTAAAAGAAGGTGCAAATGCAGCTCTAACCAGGCAAAGGTAGGATGTAGGCCTTAGTCCCTCGAAAAAAGTTTGGTCTACCCTTGTAAACCCCCCCCCCCCCCCCATCTTTTTCTGGTGATATTGAATGGGGGCTTATTGTCCAATAATCACCTTAACTCCTCAAAAAACTTGAAATCTTAAGTTTCACAGGATACAGAATCAAGTTAGATTTCAATGTAAAAATGAAACAAATCAAAAACAAAGCAAATGAGAACAACATTAGAAAGAAAACATGTCAGAGCCAATAATAGAATAAGCATTAATATTGGGCACAAATGACCTGAAAATAGCCACTTACGACACAAGAACAAAAAGAAAAAAGTTTCTTTCCCAAACAGAAAAGGAAAGAGAAAATGGGACATTAAACCTTGTGGTGTAAGATGTATTCCTGAGGTGATGAAATTCAGCCAATCAATTTTCTTTGAGTTGACCAGTTTTGGGGAAACAACTAAAAAAATATTCCTTACATTTTATTCAAATGAGTCAACCTTCAAGATTATTTACATATCCCACTCTCGTGACAAACACAATACCCGTTTGATAAATTACAGAAAGAGATATATTTCTCATGGACTTGAAACTCCTCTACTTTCCGGTTGACACTATTCCAAAACCAACCTCCTGAAAAGTTTGTTTTCCCCTCTTTAGTTTTCTTTGCTTTTATGAGTTGCGATATCAATCATTCACTGCGTGTATCATTTTTGTTTTCATCATGCCGACATTGTTTGCCATGGCTTTAGTTTTCAAAACTTCCAGAAACTTCAAACGTCATCCCACTCCTATAGACTCGGAATAATCATTGCAGTTTCATGACTTCACTAAATGGTTTGTTTGCATATTAGCTACTGTTTGGGTTGTTTAGCTAATTAAACCAAAGAGGTTTTGAACTCTCTGTTGTCATCGAACAAAAATCTTTTGGTTTCTATTATATTTTAGGGTCACACAAACTTTGAGAACTGTATTGCTGTATGGCTGACCAAATATTCAAGAGAATCTGAAATTTATGTCCTCATTTCTTTCGTTCGGGCTTTGTTGTTCTTTTTGTCAGTTGGGGAACTGGACGGTTGTCTTAAAATATGCTGGATGTACACATTTGTAGTTTAAATTTACTTGGTCTATTTCTAATTGTCTATTTAGCCACGTGTGGATTTGTTTCATTGTTATTTGTAAGTGACCAGAAATGTGACTTGCAGTATACACTGGAACTGCACTTTTTTTTTCTGTTTGGAAAGAAAAATACAAAAAGGACGTCCTGTTAACTGTTTATACAAATAGGCTGAGCAGTATCCTTTCACATCCCAGATATACAATGTGTCAGTAAAACACTCCACATCCATACATTTCAAACAGTTGTTTGTGTAGCTATACATTAACCCTATGAAACTGTATCATAACAGGGATGTTATTTGGAGTTTGTAAGCTAAAGATAACTTTTGAAATGCCACGTTTCATTGGACTTTGTGTATTGAGTGATACAAATTACACAAAGACTCGGATTCCTGTTCACAGATTGGACAAAAATAAACCACACAAAAATTAAACTAAATACTCATTTTTAAATGGTAAACTAAAACTCAATGATTAGATGATAAAAGGAAAGACATTCTGGAATTTGTCCAATTGATGACCTGAATCCTGTATTGAGTGAATTATTATTCACATTCAGAGCTGAACAAAGAAATTTGATAAAAAATGAGATTTAAATGATAAATCATAATTAAACATGATAACTGGAAACAATTGTGATCAGTGCGTTTCTACTGGGAAAAAAAAGGATTAGCATAGAAATAAATACAATTCATTTAGCAATACTGCACCCTGTTATTACGCTCTTAGAAAGTATTGGTTGAAAAAACACAATATAGTGGTTAAAAACAATTAAATATTAGTGGATATGTGTCCATCCAATCAGATTGGTTGGACACATGTCTACCAATGCTACCAATATGTTGGTTATTTTCAACCAAACTGTTTCAGAGTGTAGGAAAGCATTTCTACATGCACAATGCAGCAAGGGGTCCCTAACTTGCTTATTGCCACACTGCATGTCAATTATGGTATTACATTTCGTCTCATTTATCTATGTGCATGTCATTTATCAATAAAGAGCCAATAGTTTTCAGTTTGCTTTTCATTTGAAAAAAAAAAAGCCATGTGCTGTGCTTCATGACAAATACACAAAACATACACTCTAAAAACAGATTGGTTGAAAACAACCAAAATATTGGTAGGATTGGTTGATATCAACCAATCCGCTGTTAGAGTGTACTTTTGTGTTTTGGGGAAAAGAGCAGATAGTGTAGATGGATCATTTTCGAACCTTTCTGAATTGCTTGTTCTATAAAGTATGTGTTTAAAGACAAAATGTCCTAGTCTTTCTTGCTTATAAATGATTGAAGAGAGCAACATTTTTTTGAATGAAATTTCCTGAAATTCCTGGAAACTTAATCACATCTTATCCTTCCTGCATGGATTCAAACCTTGTTTTGACATTCTGTAGTGTTTTTGAATAAACTACCCCATCACTTTATTTGGTAAAATTGATATATTTGGTCATTCAACAAATAGAACAATTCCCCATTGCTATTTTTTTATATTTGTTTTTTAATCAAAGCAGGATTTTAAAATCTTTAAGATACACTGTCCGTGCTCTTCATCTTGGATTTATTTCCTCACAAAATTTACAAATTATGTTTTATTTAAAAACAAGTTGTTTTCTATTTTGGGTGGCTGCAAGCCTGCAACCTACTGAAAATAGCTTTTATGATTGGTTGTTTTTAAACCTCTAATGCGCAATAATATCCACGCTGTGGGAACTGAATTATTGTCAGGCCTTGCATAATTCAACACTTGTAAAGTAATAATTAACACAAGCATTTCGTTTGACATATAATTCAAAAAATGAATACCTTATTGCCAGAAGAATAGGAATTTCAAATAAAATTATTTTGGGGGTGAAACTCAAAAAAGCATGGACGGTATGTCTTTAAGCAATAAATTCACAAAATACTTTCACAAGAAAGAGACTCCACATTTTGAACATCTTCCTCCTCTATATTAACATATTTTTTCCACCCACAAATACACTTACCAGGACCTACAGGTGCAAGAAACCACACTGCTGAGATACTTCTTTGGTGCCAAGGGCACTGATACGCTGAATTATGCAACATTTTGCACGTAAGTAGATATATCTAAATCGGCTTATAACTAGAATCGACCAAAGGGGCTTTTGCAACCTTTTCAAATCTTCATCGTAATTCTGAATGTAAAAAGAAAGGTCTGTGCCACATTTGTGTGCAATATCTGTGACCGTCATTTTGTACAGTATACAATGGACCACCGATTAGCCCTACTGGATAGAAGGTGCTAGTCTTGTTACTTCTTTTGGTCACTTTTTAATATGTGAACCTCAGAGTACCAAATGCTGACTCGAGGGAATTAAGATCCGGGAAGTGGGGGCCATTGTCCCCCTAAAACCAGTCCATTTTTTGGTAGTACTATTAATAATGCCAGCACTATACGCTGCCATTAGGCCTCTTTAAGGAATTCGGGCACTTGGAATGCAGCATTAAATTCACGCCATGCCACCACATATAGAGACCTGAACAATGATTTTCAAATAAATTTACCTGAATTAGATTGTTTTTTGACAACTCGATCAGCTACTTTTCAAAATTCAAAAGATTTTACCGTGTAAAAATTGCACACAGATGAACACAACATAGGTTGTTTACTTAACACTGAGCCTCGCTTTCATACCCAGACATGTGCAAAATCGGTTATATTTTCATTTATGTGAAATCTGTCTCTTGAAACTGCACATGTGCATTTTGACACAGATTTCCAAATGACCTAAGGTCACATGGGAATTGACAGCGGTTAAATCCACAATTCTGTGGTTATACTGAATTAAAGTCGGAGGTTATTCAGGTCAGATTTCAGATAATATAAAGCATCTTTTGCTATGTAAAAGTAGGGGAACTTGCCAGCATAAAATTTAAGGCCAATACATACAGCATATAGAGCTTGAAATTGTTTGTAGATGCTCTGCTTTGCATTCTAAGGACTACGGAGGCAAGAAACCTGTAATTCTAAGGAAATATGTGACCCGCTCTGAAAAAAGGTATATTATGTCGCAAAATATGAAAAATGAGTTTTATGTATGTTTGGAAAGCCTGCAATATAAGCTTTCATTTGGTACATGATAGAGCTCCAAAGCCCTGTCCGTTCTGGAGATATCACATTTTTGCATATTAATTAGTTCTATGTAGTTCAAATTGCACAACAGAAAAAACAGGCTTTGAAATAGCTAGTTCTAATACAATGCAATGGAACAATGCACTCTAAAAAGGTTATTTTTCCACGTTATTCACTGAAATCAACATTGTTGTGCACCAAACCTGAAACTTTAGATGTTTAAGATGTCATTCAAGACAAAAAACTAAAATGAATTTCGACGAAAATGTTTACCCTCTCAACTTGAAAGGGCCATTACACGTAAATGCATTGCGCGACTTATATCACCTTTTCCTGGAGCGGGTCACATATGGCATGTGATCTATTTTTGTATATCTGCCAGTGGATAAGTGGGTTAGAGTTGATACTGTCTCCTCCCCCCCCCCCCCCCCCCCCCAAAAAAAAAGAAGAGAAAATGAGGGGAACTTTTCCCACTGTCTCCCTTATAGATCATCGCCCATAGATATGCCGGTCTGTTGTATAACTGAAGACAATCCATGCTAATTGCTAATGCACCCAAATTGTGCATGCCCATTTAAAAGGAAGTAGCAAGTTGTTTATTTATTTTGTTGCTCAAGTAAAAATAATCCCTTCACATGAACAAGAACTTTGCCAGGAAAGTGATAGAGGAAGGAAAAATTTTGTTTTAGATGTGGTTAGGAAATCATATAAAAATGTGCATGATTGAATTTGGTGACATGTGAACCTGGATCGAGCCCCAAAGGTGGAAGATAAGGAAATAGTGATGTTGCCACTATTACTCAAAAGTGCTCCTTGCTCTTCTGTTGCATTAAGGTGTTACAGCGTTTTTAGGTTTTAGACAATGTGAGAACTACAAACGGGAGCGCTAAAGTCCTGTCCCAAGTCAGTGCTAGCAGAGAGCATGTCATTTTTTTTAAAGGGGGAACACTTTGTTCATTCAATGCTGAAATGTCTGTACGGCAGTCACATAATTTCTGCAAATGCTCTTTAATAGGCCAGATTTTGAGCTTGAAAAGATATTTAATTGAAATGTGAATCGATTTCCACATTATTTTATTGTGTAAAATAAGGACCTTTTAGCAAAAATTTCCAGTTAAAGAGTAAGACCTAACTTCCGGCCAAAACAACCCAAAATGTAAGTTTTTTTCCATGGATCTGTATACAGTTACGAAAGAAAATATTTAAAAACACAAAAAGTTAATGATTTACTTGGATTTATTTGTTGCATGGTACACATAATTACTGCCATTTCATTCAAAATGTTAACTGATAATGAAGCTCAAGAGAGTATTTTACATCACCTTGCGAAGTTATGTCCCGAATATAATTAATAATGTCAATTGAAAGTTATATAATGAAAGAAATACAAAAACCAAAATTCCTTTAAGAAGTCAAAATTCTCTCCATAAATTTGTGGCTATTAAAATAAATCCCTCCTATGCAAACATGCATTCTGAGCCATGTTGTTGCATGGGTCAAGGTGATTGTTTGTGACCCTTCTGCCACATGTACAAACCACATGTAATCTGACCCTGTCTGTGTACAAAGTATAGGCAGGGGAGGTGGAAGGAAATTTTGACTGATTTTGACCTTTTAAATAGCACAAGGGTTATATAATTATAATAATTATTAATTAAAGGTAGTGTACATGATTGGTAATCCTTCATTTTTTTTAACTGAATTATTACGAAATACCTTACTAGACTGTAAGTTAATAGTAGTCTCAATCATCCTGTGAAATGATGGCACCAGGTGTGCTGTCGTTGTCAAGATATAGTGAAAATATATATCGTTTTCCAATGATTTCCAGCTAGACAAAACGGAGCAATTTATAGGTCGGGGAACTAGACTATTTCCACTTTTCTTGAAAACGACAGCACACGAAACGGGGTGCCATGATTTCACAGTATGCTTCAGACTGCTATTTACTTATAATGGTGATGTTTACAAATGTATACTACCTTTGAGTATTAATGAATGCATATTTTGGGTGTATTTTGAGTTATTGATATCTTCTTTTTTTTCTTGTATATTTATAGATTCATGGACAACTTACAAGAGGAGGTTCTACAATTGGAGATATCCTTTTGTTATTTGAAGGACAAGCACTTTGAGCCAATTATGTGAAAGGTCCTCTGTGCCGGAGTTATTTTGGGTTATTTGTAAGCTGGCCGGTCTCTCTCTACTTTCCGTTGTATCCCACACTTTGAGTGGTCACCTGACTAGTGTTTTGCAATAACCACAAAACAAAATATTATAGTGACAGTTGCGGAAACAAATGATTGGACCACCAACGTGTTTACCACTGTATGTCACTCTGTATAGGTCTTGAGGACTGACTGACAGTTCATTCCAGGCATGTCTCACTATTGGGGACAAATGGGGAACCACAGAATGACAGTGTTTTACAATAATCTTTCAAAGTTTGTTTGGATATAATGTTAATTATTTGGATACTATGCTAAAATAACTTTGAAAAGAATTATCATAAAATGAGGTAACTGAAGCCACTCAAATGAGATTTAAGCAATCACTGTATGAATGTTGAAGTTTGCAACTATGTCAGTTACATGTTTTTGTCAAAATACTGTAGTTTAAAGTATATTTAATTCAAAATACTTGGTTTGCTTTTGTGACCATAAAATGTGTACAATTGGACATTTTAGTCTGGCGTGCTTCGGAAAAAAAATCCTGTAAACTACATATATTTTCCATTCTCAATGCTGAATTTACGGCTCTATTCTAAAACCAAAATATCATATACATGTAGGCCTAACAGTAATTTTTCACCATTACAAAGCTTACATTATATATTTTATTATGGAATGGAAATCTCAATTTTCAATATTTCCAACTTATATCTGATTCCGCTTGCTGGTGCCACATATAAGGGCCACAGTAAAATGGCTTGATATATCTGTGATATGCTTTAAATTGTTGTTGTTGTTTTTTAATGGAAATAGCCCAGTACAAGGCTAAAAGCCACTCTATATAGGTATTAAAGGGCTACAGCAGAGGTGGTGGAGTTGGCCACATTTTAGGTTGCCAGCCCTACCCCCCTACCACCCTTACAGTTTTTCTGGGCCCAGATCTAAATAGAGGATAAAATATTCAGTCCATACAAAAAAAATTATCCCAATTTTCAGACCTACAGTCCCCGGTAGGGTAACTTCCATCGTTGGTGAGACCAACTCATTGGTGGTCCAATATTCTGTTTCCAGAGCTGTACATTATTTTGTAATGTGAAAACCGTGAGGAAACTGCTTAATAGTAGTAGGTTTACTCATCGCTTCTACCCAAAAAATCTTTAGCATGAAAGTGCCTCGTTTTGATACTGTTTGTCACAAATTCCATTTAGATTTTGGAATTCTAAAACAAGCAATGAATTTGCCTTAACGCGGCGATCCACTTCTATGAGTTCTCCAAGGGCATGCCAACCATCTCTGAGTCGGAGTTTGCCCAGGTCTTGTTGAGGTACACCAACATGGAGGAGGACAGGATGAAAGTATTCATCCGCATGGTGCAGGAGAGGATGCCGGAAGAGAAGGTAGGACACTAGACTTTCTCTGTTCAATCTGGGTTCATTTAGACGTGAGCAAGGTTGGGGAAGGACCATCCATTGAGTAATGGTCGATCGCTGTCTGCTAACGCGAATGCATGGTAACATCCAACTTCCAAGGGAGAACATCTCTAATCACACTGTTGTGTAACTGCTCCCTTCTATATTTGTCATAAGGGCTGGATGAAGTTCTGTGTAGGCCCAAGGCATCAAGAAACTTATGAAGTCTGCAGAGGTTTATTTCCCGACATTGTTTTTGTTTTAATGGACCCCGCTTCTGTTTTTTTATACCTAATTTTTTTCGTAGCCCATGTGCTCTTTGGATAATCTAGCCCTGCATGTCGTATTTTATCACCAATGCTTCACTGTTGATAACCAGCACAACCATGTCCTATAGGTTGGATCCAGACTATACAGGGATTGGGCAAAGCTGGTTCGAAAATTGTTAAACAATCAAATACCTGTAGTTCTTTCCCTAAATTGCTCTGTGATTTTAAAATGGATTGGAATACTGGATTAATTTAATCCGATGTAACTCTTTTTATAACAGTTTTTATCCTTTGCATTGGATCGGGTGCAAGTTGGTGCTAAAAATGCAAAAGCTAAAACCCCATGGATGGACAGTTTACGTGGCTCATCCCATCCAATTGTAGTCAGCAATGTTGTTGCATGGTTTTACCCAGTTTATTTTTTTTGGGGTGGGGGGTGGGGGGGGTGGGGGGGGGGTGGGGGTAGGGGTAATCTTCCAGTTTGTCACTAGCTTACCATGGTTTGTTATTTTTTTGTTTTCTTTGTTAAACTTGGGGCTTACTGTCATAATGTCATTTGTAATAATTCATTGTTCAATCTTGTGCATTTCAATCATTTTAGAAGTTCATTACTTCTGCATGCAGTGTATCATGCATTAGTCTGTATATTGTCAGTTGTCTGTGCATATTTCTCCCAGACTTTAATTTAGAAGTGTTTATGTATGCCATTGTGTTTATGTCCCCAGTCTGTTTGATTGTCTTGTTTGTTTGTTTGTTTTACTCGTGTGTTTGTTCCACCTGTCAGTTTTTCTTTCTTTTTGCCTACAGTGTATGCCTTTGCACTTTGCCTTTGCCTTTACCATTAATTTGATGTGGAAAGGCATTTAATCACAAACTCTGATCCTACATTTAGAATATGCCTCCACACAGTCTGTTCCGACAGTTGTCAGATTTCATAACTTTCTTAATGCATATGCAATTTACCATCTTGTACAGATTATGGAAATAATAATTTGAATTGAATTGAATCTAATTGAATAACTACTTTTCATCATGATGCATTCTGTATGGAGATGTTAGAAAGCTCCGTGGGGTGGCTTTAACCACTTAGACAAAATTATTATTAAATACATGAAATATGAATGTGAATATTGTATAAAAGGAACTCTTTTTGTAGTTTAGCACATCTTTCTTAAATTAAGTTTCATTATAAGTTGCTCCTGTTTTATTCTTAATTTGTCATGCTATCAAACTGGCTTTGAAAAGGCACTTTTTACACGAGTCAAATTGAAGGCCGGTTGAAACTTACAATGCGTTTTACATTGTCAAGAAGGACGTTATAATATGTTGAGTTGAGGTTAGGTTGAACAGATCCTAATATGCATTTTAAGCTTCTACACTGTATGTCTGTGCTTTGACTCAAAATTTCAAGTTAATTGATTTCCGCCTATGACTTTATCAAAGAAAATATAAAATTTGAATGGAAAAAATATTGCACACACAACTGTATTTGGCCTTCATAAAATATATTTTTTGTTGAAGCTTATCGAATCCGGTACTTATCGCCGGTCAATAAAAAAAAATAAAAAATCTTGATACAAAGCACAGACATAGCAGCTTGAAGTTCTCCCAAGTCACTCATTGCACCTCGAGTTGGGATTTTTTTTTTGGGCCGCAATTGTCTTCAAACGCTATTAGAGATATAATGGGTACTTTGACAAAATGCATAACTGTTGAAAGTTTTGCGAGCCCTGTTCATTGGGGAGGTAGATGAGGTGATTGTTCTTGTGCGGTGCAGTGCCATGAAACTGGAACTGAATTGACACTTCTTTAACTGAAGTTGGCAGGTTGCAGCATTTTTCATGTTGTCAAGAACTTGAAGGGACGTACAAGTGTGTTGAACTTTATTAGGGTTTGTAGAATAGATCATAACATGCACAGTAAGTTGTCATCACACTCGTCATTGCGTCTCATGAAGACAAGGTTGTAATTCTCTCGGGCTCAAAAGCTGTTAGCAGAGAAATGGTCAATTTGACACTAATGCTGAACTCTTGCTCATGATACCCCATTAGTGGACATGGGACGTGCAGTGTAAAGGGTACGTCCACTAATGTGAACATACACTTGACTCATTTGAGTGCTTTATGCAACCATGGCCAGTTGATGGATGGTGCCATTAGGATTCTTAAGACAATCTTAAAGCTGCAAAGTGATTTGTTTTCAGGTCTTCTTGGAGTCCTCATCACTCTCAATGCACGGGCCGGAGGGCTCTCGGGCCGACTAGAATACTGACACTTGTGGACAAGTGCAGTACCTAATGTCCAGCACGCTTGCGTTAGGATCATTTTTAGGTGTCCCTGTTACACTCGACCTGTGTAATTTCCCATTAAGTATCATTAAAATTGACTTCACACTATTTTTTACTTGTTTGGCAGGTACTTTACATAATCAATCTTGGAGATTAGAGAATATATCCTGAATTGCAAAATCTTATACATGTCACTTTGTAACAGGGACACCAAAAATGTCACACTTTCGGACCCCAAATTTATGGAATGACCCAAAAGCATCTTGTTGTTAGATTAAAAGCAAAAAAAGTATTGTGTGTTGCTGTAGCTCATTCCTATTTGAAAATAGCTATGATGATATTTCCTGAAAATACTTACAGTAAGCAGTCTTGTTGACTTGACTTGCTGACTTGACTTGAATCGGACTCGAGTCGCAATTTTTTTGACTTGAAACTTGACTTGACTTGACTTGGATAAAAAACGACTTGGGACTTGACTTGACTTGACTTGAAAGAACATGACTTGTGACTTGACTTGACTTGAATAAATTTGACTTGCTGACATTAACACTTCTGTTAAAATACCACAAACATACAGGTATCAGTTAAAAAACAAGCCTATAGCGCATATAGCAAGCTGGATGTCTAGTACGTATGCAGTGCCGCAGCGCTGGCCGAGCTGCATGGAGAATTGTCAAAATGGCACACCAGGTTGATTTTGTACAGTGCATGCATGCTAGCCTATGCATTGTCATTTTGTCATTGGAATTTTTATTTACTAACAATTGACTCAAGACTTGGTACTTGACTTGAACAAAATTGACTTGGGACTTGACTTGACTTGGGAAAATTTGACTTGCGACTTGACTTTACTTGAGAAAAAATGACTTGGTTACAACACTGACAGTAAGCTTTAAGTATTGTGTGTTGCTGTACCTCATTCCTGGGTCCCGCTCTGACCTTTTGAAGTTGTTGGAGTCTTGACCAGGCTATACATTTCCAGTGATTTTGTTCAATTTTGTTACCTTGGTTTGTGAAACGCCCCTAGCGAGTAGTGCTAAAAATGTCCTTATATGGAAATTGACACGGGCGTGATGCGTGCGTGAAGCGTGCGTGTGGTGTGGCTCAGAACGCAGCAGTGCTGGTTTAATGTGAAATAAATACGGACGCAACAGTAGTATGGCGCTTGCGTAATTGGGAGAGTGACTGGTCGCGCGAGTGTTCAACCAATAAAAGAAACCAGATTTCATAGGAGTCTAAATTTCGTGTGACACCAGAAAAAGTGTTTAAAACCAGTTGTTTTATCGGCTGTTTAAAACCACCCACGTGACGGGCTTTCGACCAATAGGAACAGGTAAACTATCTATGAATTCAGTTTTAAAACTTTGGGAAAAATAGACAATCTTTCAAATCTAAAAATGTTAAAATTCTGTAATTGACTTTTCAGTGAATAATAGTTGTTTCTGCTTGTATGGCAGGCATTAAAGCCACACTGCCAGGTCACAAGTGTGATTCAGACTCACAGAGATGGAAGACAAGGATAGTTCCACTCCGTCATAAGAATCAGGGCTTTCCAAAATTTGTGAACAGTTTGGCAAAATTAGGGCTGTGCGTCTGAACTGGGTACCCAAGTACCCGACCGCTAATGTCAGGAACCAGTTCTAGATTATGGAATCGAGTACCCCTAACCAAAATAAAATAATTAGTGATTTCTCAGACAATGAAAAAGAAAGATTTTGAATGTCATTTGTGGGGAATTTTCAAAAAGAAACCAGGGTACCAGAGTTGTAGTAGAGTCCCTGCAAGTCCTTTCACAAGTCCTTTCGCAAGTCCAGTCAGAAGTCCCTTTATAAACCGGTCACAAGTAACTGGATGAACAATGACAAAGGAATGCCTTTGTCAAAGCTCATTTGAATAGCTTGTGATTGGAATTATGACTGGAGGGTTTGTGATGGACTTGCAGGGTCTTGGATTCGACTACATCCCTGCAGGGTACATGGAAAAACAAAACAGATTCATGTTTATGATGGTTGCGAAATTAAATGCAATTTACACCAATTTAAAGCTATAGAGCTCAACGTACACACTTTCATCTTGCTGCATTGATGCATCAATATGGTTGTATTAATGAGCAGACCTTTATGAACAATGTGAACAATAATTTCCAATGAATGAAAGGTTTACGGAAACACCATGTGGATATATTTCTCAAGTGAGTGAATGGTTCTGAAAAGAACCAGAGGTATGAACTCGACGTTCCGGTCAGTATGCTCTGACCGTCTTCAGGAGAATGCCTAAACTCTAAAACAATAAACCTTAAGTAACCTTAATGTAACCAAATTGCATCCTGAGAGGATGCTGAGTTGCATCCTGAGAGGATGCCAAGTCCCTAGAATTCTAAAGCAAGCTAGGTATGTGGTGTGCCCACTGGGGTGGAACAGTAGGGCAACAGTCTAGGTAGAGAGAGGACCTAGGGTATAGGACCCATCAGTACGAGGTAAAAATTTGTGAAAATTGGTGGAGTTAGGTACGGAGGACAAGATTTTGTAAATACATGTAGCACTTGAGAGTTCTTTGTTATATTTCCACAAATGTTCACTGAGATGAATGTCCGTGTTGTAGAACAGGGGCTACGGGACATTTAGTGGAGCTGGCAATCTAAAACCCCTGTAGTCTGTACTCTTTCTGTATACTTAACTACACATGCATACATTAAATTTGCTTCAATCCCATAGTGAAAGCTAAAAAGTCTTGGGAACACATGCAAAATATTCAATAAATGTTGAGTCCAGGATAGCTATCCCGTTGGTCTCACATAATAGGTTGTTCCCATTTTTACACCATAAACATTCAAATAGTGGTATGAGTCAAGTTTTCATGTGGCGGTCATTTTTTACAGCATCCTTTGCAATACTGAAGTAAATGTATATAAAGTTCCAGGGCTGCTTCTTGGAATGCCTGATTACGTATGTAATACACGATGACATTCAACCAGCTGACTGATGCCAAGGGTATCTGCGTTGCTATGACCAGCAGCATGGATGGTTCCTCGACATTGGTGAAACCCAAGATGATCGATGGGAGCCAGCCAATGAGAAGAGTTGTGGTGATAATGAAAACAGTGGTGAAGGATTTCCTGTTTGGGGAGGGGGGGTCTGGTTTGTTCATGCTGGCCAAGCTGGTCAGACTGGGACGATGCTTGGCAATGTGGGCGGCGTGCCTCTGTGCAATGACCAGAATCCTGACATACATGACGGCGATGACCAAGAACATCCCCACGCCCATGACCATAAGCATGACCACAGCCTTGCCGTTGTTGTACTCCCCAATGGTACAGATGAGGTAGTGAATGCTGAAGCTCTCTTGCCAGTTCTCCAAGATGGACGTCAGGAGGCTGTACAAATTGGCTGTGATCCAGACTCCGCAGGTGATCATGCGCGCCCTGCGTACTGACAGCCATGTCTCATACTGCATCGGGTGCACGATGGCGACATATCGGTCGATGGTGACCAACAGCACTGACACTCCGCTCATGGGTAGTACCGTCCTAATCACCCACGCCTGGATGTAACAGAAGATATAACCAAATGGCCACATCCCATCGTTGAGTAACACACCAATCGTTGGCATGTAGAAGCATAGGCCTAGGATTAAGTCGGCGATGGTCATAGACTTTAAGAAGACGATGGTAGCTTTGCTGAACCCCTTCACCTTGTGCAGGAGTACTAGGCACATGGAATTGAGAAACAGGATGAGTAGCGTGATGAGTGTCCAAATGCAAACACTAATGATATCCATCAGGATATCGTCAGACACCTCCTCAGTCAAATTCCCATTTCTGGTGGTGTTCAGGTCTGGGATATACATTTTGAAGCAATACTGTTCTTGATATCTGATTACAGCGTTCTGTTGATCGCCAGTCGGCTTTCATAGGCTAGCTGTTGTTACACACTGCTCTTTTTCAGCACAACATGGATCCAGCAGCCAGCATTTGCCCTTGGTGATTAATTCATTACTGTGGCTCCTGTTGATGGTCCATCAATTACCGATTGTTTCTTCCTGTTTACAAGAAACTCTATCCCGCATTTATCCAGTGTTAAATTAGTCCAGTTGTACACAGACATACGCATCTACACAGTTGTCTAAATGCTTTTGCCTTTAATCAGTCATTGTTACTTCAGTTAAAATCGCTTGCCACAAGTCCAACTGATTACAGTGTATTCACCATGGCTTTTATACAATGAAAACACCACTGAAGACAGCAGTCTAACAAGAAACTTCCTTAAATTGTTTTAACCAAAAGGTAACAATAGTACAGTTCAGCCAGTAATACTCGGGGCAGGGCCTGATGACAAACAAGTGAATTCGAAGAAATCATCCAAACTTGCCAATGACTTCAGCAATTACGTGCACAACGTATACGTTCAGCAAAGCTAATTCCATGTACATGTACAGTGATGATGGAGTCATCGTGACACTTCCCTCTTTCCCATGTGGTCTTGTACAGGAAACTAGAAAAAAGGACGATCAACTAGTCGAGGAAGCTTAATAGCTCTTATTGTCCTGCAAGTGGAGTGACATTGAGTGTTTGTGGTATGTCCGAACCATAGAAAGCAACCAGAAAATACAATCCTGTATTAAATGGGTCAGTGGTTGTCCGGGCAGTATTGTGGTTTCACAGAAGGTCATGGTTGATGAGTTTTCAAGGCCCATCCAGTGTATCTGGATATTTAAATAAATATGACAAAGTATATGTACCCAGACAATGCATAGATGAGTGATCGATTCTCGGAAAGAAACAATTAGTCAAATCACTTTGTGTTCAGCAATGGGTGAAACAGAAAAAAAAATCATACCCAAGAAAATATAGTCAGCAGGTGAACGAACGGAAAAACAAACAAACAAACCACGTAATTCAACAAACAAATGCATGGGATGTCACCCTGACGAAAGTCAGTGAGTCACGTACTAAAACGAACAATTTCACTTGTAGTGTGGGCTTCCACATTCTGTGTATGTGCATTTCTGTGCACAGCTGGTAAATTTGAGGTCAAGGTCAAGGTCAAGGGCAGGCCGGGGCAGGGGGGTGGAGTGGGCGATGGGTTGAGTTGGGAGAGCAGAGACGACCTTCAGGTCATCAGGAAGGATGTACATTTGCATTTGGTAAACTATTTTAACCCAAATTGCTGCATGTGATGTTTCTGTGTACTCACTGGTGTCCATCAATAAACCAAATAACCTTTGAGTTTGATATACATTATTGTAGCTCAGCCTTTCCACATGTAAACACTATATTTAACCTTGTGGAGAGAATAGATAGTGTAGTTAATTATTAGTATTGACTCGTACATTAAACTTCCCGGGGTGTGTGGAAAATCATATTAAAATTGGAGGATTCAGGACTTGTTAGGGTTAATGAGTGTGACTGTCACCAAACACCCAAAACAGAAAGTAATTCCACAGTATTTTTTTGAAAATGTTTGACTTAAAAACTACAGGTCTTAAATTTCCTTAACACCAATCAGATTGTGTTTTAGATCACTAGTAGAAGTATTCCCTGTAGTTTATTATGAGGATTGAAATTGGTGGAATTGAGATTTAGTACACCCAAAGTTTTTTGTTTGCCCCAGACTTAAAATGTCACATGATGTTTAACAGATTATGATTGGCTAATGTTTGTGAACAATGATAGGTCAGCTGTCTGTGACTGTTGATCAGCACCATTTAAATGATGTACTTATGATGAGGCACGTCCACTGTCATCTGAAATCATTTTCATTCTTGGATAAACACTTCTAGATTGTGCACGATGTTCGTGCTTTGTAGAAAAAGTGAAAGTTGAACACTTTGGTGCTGCCAGGTCACAAGGGTGATTCAGACTCACCACTGTGGCATACAAATCTGGGCTTTCCAAAATGTGTGAACAGTTTGGCAAAATTAGGGCTGTGCATCTGAAACAGGTACTCAAGTACCTGACCGCTAATGTCAGGAACCAGTTTTATATTATGGAATCAAGTTCCTGTAACCGAATTAACATTGCTTAGTAATTTCTCTGACAATGAAAAAGAAAGATTTTGAATGCCATTTGTAGGGAATTTTCACAATGAAAACCAGGGTACATGGAAAAACAAAACAGATTTATGTTCATGCTGCTTGCGAAAATGCAGTTTACACCGTAAAGCTATACAGCTCACTGTACACTTGCATCTTGCTGCATTGATGCACTGATGTGGTAGTATTAACGCGTGGACCTTTACAAACAATATGAACAGCAATTTCTGAGATTTATTTTTTGGGATTGGCTTTACCTGGATACCTGTGTCGTTTGTTTCAATTGGGTACCCGTTTCCCGTACTACATGTAAATGCACACCCCATGGCTAAATTTATGTCACAGGGAGAGAGAGATATATATATATATATATATATATATATATCTAACGTTCCTTCCCGCATTAGGTCGACCGGTCTATGGAGTTTGTGCGCAGGCTTAAATGTGACCCAACCCAAATTTTCCCCATTAGTTATGCGTTATGGTGACCGTGAAATGTCGCCCTAAAGCACCCGGTCGCCCTATAATATAAGAATAACGGTAACCGGTCTCCCTATGTTCAAAAACGTCATAATATATATATTTAAAATCATTGCATTGACAATTCCTTTAAAGATATAAAACAATAGTAAGTCACATATTTCAACACACTTAAATTTAGCATAGACAAGGCTTTTGCGCGATGAGATTGCACAATCTTAAACCATTTTGTGGTGATAATAAATATGTTTAAGGGGACTGTTTAACTAAGCAGACTACTTTTTTTGTTTTAAATATAAAAAAAATATTATCACCAATATATTGTCTTTAGAATTTACAAGAAAATACACTGTCTGTAAATCTGCTGTTGCCATGGTAATGGCGGCCATATTGGATTTCAGTACAATTACTTAATCAAGTTTTATGGGAAAAGTAAAACATCTTTTTTACATACAATCAACTGTAATTTAAAGTTTAAAACATTATCTAAGTTAGTACAGAGCCCCTTTTCACAAAATCTATACTTTAAAAGAGCACCCTATGACGTAACTTTAAAAAATTTTCTTAGCAATTTGCTTAGCAAACAGTCCCCTTAAAAGTTCCAGAGGTGTAATGGGGTGAGAATTTGTGAACATTTGTGAGAATTGTTGGAGTTAGGTACGGAGGACAAGATTTTGTAAATACATATAGCAATTGAGGGTTCTTCATTAGATTTCCACAAATGTTCGCTGAGATGAATGTCCGTGTTGTAGAACAGGGGGCTACGGGACATTTAGTGGAGCTGGAAATCTAAAACCCCTGTAGTCTGTACTCTTTCTGTATACTGAACTACACATGCATACATTAAATTTGCTTCAATCCCATAGTCAAAGCTGAAAAGTCTTGAGAACACATGCAAATTGTTTGATAAATTTGAGTCCAGGATAGCTATCCCATTGGTCTCACATAATAGGTTGTTCCAATTGTTACACCATAAACATTCAAATAGTGGTATGAGTCAAGTTTTCATGTGGCGGTCATTTTTTACAGCATCCTTTGCAATACTGAACTAAATGTATATAAAGTTCCAGGGCTGCTTCTTGGAATGCCTGATTGCGTATGTAATACACGATGACATTCAACCAGCTGACTGATGCCAAGGGTATCTGCGTTGCTATGACCAGCGGCATGGGTGGTTCCTCGACATTGGTGAAACCCAAGATGATCGATGGGAGCCAGCCAATGAGAAGAGTTGTGGTGATAATGAAAACAGTGGTGAAGGATTTCCTGTTTGGGGAGGGGGGGGTCTGGTTTGTCCATGCTGGCCAAGCTGGACAGACTGGGACGATGCTTGGCAATGTGGGCGGCGTGCCTCTGTGCAATGACCAGAATCCTGACATACATGACGGCGATGACCAAGAACATCCCCACGCCCATGACCATAAGCGTGACCACAGCCTTGCCGTTGTTGAACTTCCCAATGGTACAGATGTGGTAGTGACTGCTAAAGCTTTCTTGCCAGTTCTCCAAGATGGATGTTAGGAGGCCGTACAAGTTGGCTGTGATCCAGACTCCGCAGGTGATCATGCGCGCCCTGCGTACTGACAGCCATGTCTCATACTGCATCGGGTGCACGATGGCGACATATCGGTCGATGGTGACCAACAGCACTGACACTCCGCTCATGGGTAGTACCGTCCTAATCACCCACGCCTGGATGTAACAGCAGATATCACCAAATGGCCACATCCCATCGTTGAGTAACACACCAACCGTTGGTGTGTAGAAGCATAGGCCTAGGATTAAGTCACCGATGGTCATAGACTTTAAGAAGACGATGGTAGCTTTGCTGAACCCCTTCACCTTGTGCAGGAGTACTAGGCACATGGAATTGAGAAACAGGATGAGTAGCGTGATGAGTGTCCAAATGCAAACACTAATGATATCCATCAGGATATCGTCAGACACCTCCTCAGTCAAATTGCCATTTCTGGTGGTGTTCAGGTCTGGGATATACATTTTGAAGCAATACTGTTCTTGATATCTGATTACAGAGTTCTGTTGATCTCCAGTCGGCTTTCCTAGGCTGTTGTTACACACTGCTCTTTTTCAGCACAACATGGATCCAGCAGCCAGCATCTTGCCCTCGGTGATTAATTTATTACTGTGGCTCCTGTAGATAGTCTATCAATTACCGATTGTTTCTTCCCGCATTTATCCAGAGCTGACTGAATTAGTCCAGTTCTACACAGACATACGCATATACAAAGTTGTCTGAATGCTTTTAGCTGTAATCAGCCATTGTCATGTCAGTTAAAATCGCTTGCCACAAGTCCAACCATGGTCCAACTGATTACATTGTATTCACCGTGGCTTTTATACAATGAATGAAGACAGCAGTCTAACAAGAAACTTCCTTAAATTGTTTTAACCAAAAAGTAACAATAGTACAGTTCAGCCAGTAAATACCCGCAGCAGAGCCTGATGACAAACAAGTGAATTCGAAGAAAGCATCCAAACTTGCCAGTGACCTCATCAATTAAGTGCACAACGTATACGTTCAGCAAAGCTAATTCCATGTACATGTACATGTAGTGATGGAGTCATCGTGACACTTCCCTCTTTCACATGTGGTCATGTACAGGAAACTAGAAAATACTAGGATGTTCCCTTCCAGTGTTTGTGGTATGTCCGAACCACAGGAAGCAACCAGAATATACAATCCTGTATTAAATGGGTCAGTGGTGTCCATGTTGAAGCAGTATTGTGGTTTCACAGAAGGCCATGGTTGATGAGTTTTCAAGACCCATCCAGTGTATCTGGGTATTTAAATATGACAAAGTACCTATTTAAATATATATGACAAAGTATATGTAGTTTTATATACAAAATAAAGCAGAACTGCGTAGCACTGATGAAAAGTACAAAGTTTGATAAAAGTTAAAGTAGTGCTCACTTCGAATATTGGAGCTTAATTTTCGGCCTGACTAGGCCTTCATAGATCAACGGAGCTGGGAATTAAGGCCTAGTCAGGCTGAAAATTCAGCTCCAATATTCTTAGCGAGCACTACTTTAACTTTTATCATACTTTGTATTTTTATGTACCCGGACAATGCATAGATGAGTGATAAATTTGAGTTACTGTGTTGCCACAAGGGCATGGGGGTGGAGTGGGGGATGGTTGGGTTGGGAGGGCAGTGATGACCTTCAGGTCATCAGGAAGGATGTATATGTTAGTACAAATTAGACGCATGTGCATCAGTGTTTCCAAACAGCTCTTCCCAAGAAACTCACTTCCAAAGCTGTGATACACGTGGCATGGAAACATACACCCGTGGCTGTATTTAAAGAAAGCCAAGCAATTTGTCCGTTTTGAACAGGCACATTTTGAACTAGCACTGCACTAGTTTGGTAAACCCAAATTGCTGCATGCGATGTTTTTGTGTACTCACTGGTGTCCATCAATGAACCGAATAACCTTTGAGTTTGATATACGTTATTGTAGCTCAGCCTTTCCACATGTAAACGCTATACATTTAACCTTGTGGAGAGAATAGATAGAGTAGTTTTTAGTATTGGGATGGGAATTTACGTTTAATTTGAAAAACGTTTAGGAAAACTTTCCCATAGCGTTAAATGTTTTTTTCAATACTTCAAAAAGGCTGCCGTCCGTCCCAGTATTTTGTGGGGTAACTGTGGTCAGACTCCGAATTGTTTGAAAACTTGGTATTTAAATCAAAATAGGAGAGGCGTCATCCGCGAGGCAAGCGTTGACCTTGGCCCAGCGGCGTATTGAAAACATCAAACACAAACAATGTATACACTGTATCATTGACACAGATAGTTGCCAGTCATTGAGAGATGTACTAATTAAACTTCTTGGAATGTGATCAAGTACTAAATTGTTTTTTAATGCTTTGTAAATTAAATAGATTTACAAACATTGTAGATTCTTTGTAAATAGAACTGGAAGGTAGATTGCGTAAATACAGGGTCCCATTTTTGAAATTTGAGTTTTGTTTAAACGTTTCGGAAAATTTCTAAACGGATTTCCTTTTTTTTCGTTTAAACGTTTAAACGTCCTATCCTTAGTTTTTAGTATTGATGAGTGTGCACTGTCACCAAACAGCCAAAACAGAAAGTAATTCCATTTCGGACAATTTTTGATTTATAAACTGCTGGTCTTTCCAAAACACCAATCAGATTGTGTTTTTGGATCACTAGAAGAGGTATTCCCTGTAGTTTATTTTGAGGATTGAAATTGGTGGAATTGAGATTTAGTACACCCAAAGTTTTTTGTTTGCCCCAGATTTAGAATGTCACAATGTTTAACAGATGATATGATTGGCTAATGTTTGTGAACAATGATAGGTCAGCTGTCTGTGACTGTTGATCAGCACCATTTAAATGATGTACTTATGATGAGGCACGTCCACTGTCATCTGAAATCATTTTCATTCTTTAACACTTTCTAGGTTGTGCAGGATGTCGGTGTTTTGTAGAAAAGTGAAAGTTGAACACTTTGGTGCTGCCAGGTCACAAGTTTCATTCAGACTCACAGAGATGAAAGACAAGGATAGTTCAACTCTGTCATAAGAATCAGGGCTTTCCAAAATTTGTGAACAGTTTTGCAAAACTAGGGCTGTGCGTCTGAAACGGGTACCCAAGTACCCAACCGCTAATTTCAGGAACCAGTTCTAGATTATGGAATCGAGTACCCATAACTGAATTAACATGGGTTTTTTAATGTCATTTGTGGGTAATTTTTAAAATAAAAACCAGGGTACATGGAAAAACAAAACAGATTTATGTTCATGATGCTGGCGAAAATGCAGTTTACACCGTAAAGATATACAGCTCAATGTACACACTTACATCTTGCTGCATTGATGCACCGATGTGGTTGTATTAATGCGTGGACCTTTACGAACAATATGAACAGCAATTTCCTAAATACATTTTTTTGGATTGGCTTTACCTGGGTACCTGTGTTGTTTGTTTCAATCGGGTACCCGTTTCCCGTACTACCTGTAAATACACACCTCATGGCTAATTTATGTTCCAGGGAGATATATATATATTTTTTTAACTGTGGAAAAGGGATGAACGGAACAAAACGAGTCCAACTGATGACAATACTAGCTTAGTTTTCTTATAGAAAACCAGCTATCTTGGTATTTGGTAATCAGCTAATAGGAACATGCAACCAGCCATGCATCATGTGTGATTTAGTCATTTCTGGTGGATGTGTTGCAACCAAGAGACTGCGGGTAAAAAAATCAGCAACCATTTGATGGTGTTTAGAAAAGTCACATTTTATGATAATTTAAAGTTTAAAATCATGCATTGAGAATTCCTTTAAAGATATAAAACAATAGTAAGTCACATATTTCAACACACTTGAATTTAGCACAGACAAGGCTTTTGTGCGATAAGATAGCACAATCTTAAACAATTTTGTGGTGATAATAAATAAGTTTATCAGCTCCAGAGGCGTAACAAGGATTTTTCTCTATGAGAATATGTGGACTTATAGGTACAGAGGACAAGATTGTGTAACTTGTTCTTTGTTAGATTTCCACAAAATGTTCACTCAGAGATGATATCTCGTTTGGTGGAGCTGCCAATCTGAAACCCCTACTCTTTCTGTATACTGAACTACACTAGATTTGAACTGCACTAGATTTGCTTCAATCCCATATTCAAATTTGAAAAGTCTGAAGAACACATGCAAATTGTTCAATAAATTTTGAGTCCAGGATAGCTATTCCGTTTGTCTCACATAATAGGTTGTTCCAATTCTTACGCCATAAACATTCAAATGGTGGTATGAGTCAAGTTTTCATGTGGCGGTCATTTTTTACAGCATCCTTTGCAATACTGACGTAAATGTATATAAAGTTCCAGGGCTGCTTTTTGGAATGCCTGATTGCGTATGTAATACACGATGACATTCAACCAGCTGACTGATGCCAAAGGTATCTGCATTGCTATGACCAGCAGCATGGATGGTTCCTCGACATTGGTGAAACCCAAGATGATCGATGGGAGCCAGCCAATGAGAAGAGTTGTTGTGATAATGAAAACAGTGGTGAAGGATTTCCTGTTTGGAGAGGGGGAGGGTGGTTCTTCCATGTTGGTCAGACTGAGACGATACTTGGCAATGTGGGCTGCGTGCCTCTGTGCATACATGACGGCGATGACCAAGAACAACCCCATGCCCATGATGCTCAGCATGACTGTGGCCTTGCTGTGGTTGTACTCCCCAATGGTACAGATGAGGTAGTGAATGCTGAAGCTCTCTTGCCATTTCTCCAAGATGGACGTCAGGAGGCTGTACAAATTGGCTGTGATCCAGACTCCGCAGGTGATCATGCGCGCCCTGCGTACTGACAGCCATGTCTCATACTGGATCGGGTGCACGATGGCGACATATCGGTCGATGGTGACCAACAGCACTGACACTCCGCTCATGGGTAGGACCGTCCTAATCAACCACGCCTGGATGTAACAGAAGATATCACCAAATGGCCACATCCCATCGTTGAGTAACACACCAATCGTTGGCGTGTAGAAGCATAAGCCTAGGATTAAGTCACCGATGGTCATAGACTTTAAGAAGATGATGGTAGCTTTGCTGAATCCCTTCACCTTGTGCAGGAGGACCAGGCACATGGAATTGAGAAACAGGATGAGTAGTGTGATGAGTGTCCAAATGCAAACACTAATGATATCCATCAGGATATCGTCAGACACCTCTTCAGTCAAATTGCCATTTCTGGTGGTGTTCAGGTCTGGGATATACATTTTGAAGCAATACTGTTCTTAATATTTGATTACAGCATTGTGTTGATCGCTAGTTGGCTTTCCTAGGCTGTTGTTACACGTACGCGTTTCCTTGTGCTCTTTTTTTGTCACAGCATGGATCCAGCAGCCAGCATCTTGCTATTGCCGATTCATTTAGTGTGGCTCCTGTTGACAGTCCATCAATTGCTGATTGTTCCTTCCTGTTTACATAAAACTCTATCCCGCATATATCAAGTGATGATTAAATTAGTCCAGTTGTACACAGACATATGCATCCACACAGTTGTCTGAATGCTCATGCCTGTAATCAGCAATTCGGTCACGTGAGTTAAAATCGCTTGCCGCGCAAGTCCTTCTGATTACAGTGTATTCACCGTGGCTTTTATACAATGAAAACACCACTGAAGACAGCAGTCTAACAAGAAACTTCCTTAAATTGTTTTAACCAAAAAGTAACAATAGTACAGTTTAGCCAGTAATACTCGGGGCAGAGCCTGATGACAAACAAGTGAATTCAAAGAAAATGTCAAAACTTGCCAATGACCTCATAAATTAAGGGCACAACGTATATGTTCAGCAAAGCTAATTACATGTACAGTGATGATGGAGTCATCATGGCACTTCCCTCTTAAACTAGAAAATAGGACATTCAACTGGTCGAAGAAGCTTAGCTCTTATTCACAGCTGGTGAATTTGAGGTACTGTATGGCCACAGAGGCAGGCAGGAAGGGGATCTTGAAATAGCTTGAAATCAGTGTTGTGGTACTCGTACTCGGTACTCGTACTTGAGTACTACTCGAGTACCGTTTTTAGAGTACTCGTACTCGTACTTGTACTCAAATGTACTCGTACTCCAACTGACGGTACTCGTACTTGGCCAGCAAAGTACTTGAACTCGACATGTCGAAATTGTACTCGATCATCAAGGTACTCTTACTCGAATAGCAATCCTCGATAAAAAAAATTGTATGGCTATACTATAATGGTATACTTTCAAATGGTTGATTGCGGAGAAATCGACTTCCTCTGCGCACCGTCCGGACAAATTTGCTTGTACCCCCCGCCCTGCAAACAGGGCGATAGGGCATGGGAAGGGCTGATGTCGCTTCACAGAATCTTGTGAAGGAAGTACGGATGGCATTATGGGTAACTTATCATGACCTTTGCATGCAGCTAGCGCGCGCTACATGATAAACAGCTGTAGCAATCAAGTTTGTGCTTTGCATGCTACGTCACAGGTCATGCAAAATCTGTCCAATGAGAGCTCAAAGAGATCAGCCCTTGCCAGCGTCCTGTTTGCAAGGCGGGCGGGGGCCACGAGGGAACCGGACAAATATCTAGCCGTGAACCCGTAATTGGGCCAATCATATGTAAAACGCCGATGTGTTCTCAAAAAGTTCATTCGATGTGTTCTCAAAAAGTTCATTCGATGGTTTCGTGCAAAGTTTCGGCGCGAAATCCGCAGGAGGTGTTCTTCAGATCTTGCCTTGTTTTCATCGAATTAATTATTATTATCTTGCAATTTCTGCAAATTGTACCTCACGGTACCCTCCAAAATCCCAAGCCTCTGGGCAATATCGCGGTTGGAATTCACCCTCCCCATGCCAATGCCAGTCTTGGATCATCCCTTTTTAGTGATTGTTGATCTCACTTTTGAGTGGCATTGGCGCCTTCTGATACAGTATTCAAATTCAAATTATCCACCCTTATGGGCTCCGTGCACAACTACCCCCTCAGCGGAAAGAAAAGGCGAGTTGGGGGGTCATATCGACGCCTACTAACCCGACTTCAATTTAAGTGTCTGGTTCCCGCTGTGATATTCTTATTGAAAAAGCAATTATCGAGAGTCAGCGAACAGACAAAGCAATCCCACTGGTATACGAGTATCAAATGAACGAGGAGCGCAGTGCGTAATACCAGCGACGTACTCCCCATGGAAGTGCGGTTGCTATGTGGACGGAGCCCATCAGGCCAGGGGATTCTAGTTTCAATATTTATGATCATGGCGATTGACCTGTTAAATATTCATAACACGGCCCGAAACACAGCACGCCTTTTCCCCCTATTGGCTTAAATACCAACTTAATGCATTCATGATCATGAATACATAATGAGGCAATTCAAGATGGCGGTTTAACGTTGACCGCACGCAGTCAGTGATGTCACAACGGGAAGTGGCATTTTTTTGCATGAAGGAGTGAGTGTTTTTGTGTTAGAAACTTGCATATACTGACTAAAATAATGACAAAGACACAGGTTTGGAAAATTTAATTAACATCCACGTTTTCAAAGATCATAGATTCTTTGTAAATAAAACTTGAAGGTAGATTGCGTAAATACAATTAAGGTCCCATTTTTGAAATTTGATTTCCGTTTAAACATTTCGGAAAATTTCTATACGGATTTGCATTTTTTTTAATTTAAACTTGTAAACGTCCCATCCTTACTTCGAGCACAATTTACTTGGACTCGTACTCGTACTCATACTCGTACTCGTACTCGGAAACTCAAGTATTCAGACTCGTACTCATACTCGTACTCTTACTCGGAAATACAAGTACTCGGACTCGGAGACCTGTACTTGTACTCGGTTGGCAAAGTACTCGGACTTGAATGGTACTCGGCAATCTAAGTACTCGGCAGTACTCCGTACTCGGGAAAAAAGTACTCGACTACAACACTGCTTGAAATGTCTAGGAAGCTGGCAGAGACTACCAATATCGAGTTTAAATCAAAGAGCTATTAACAGTCCAAAAGGCGGAAAACTGAAGTACACAAACCATTTTCCATTATCACCGTTTGACCAACATTCACTCATTTCTTCTGGGAAGATGTGTGGTTCTGAAAAGAACCAGGATGAGTGTGAACTCGACGTTTTGGACAGTGTGCTCTGTCTATCCTCAGGAGTGTGAGTGATGTGATGTGGAGTTGCTGCAGTTTTTATGCCTTCTGGGTGCCTAGTGGGGTGTGACAACTGGATGCTGGTGAGTTAGCGGTGCATACACTGTGTGGACCTGTGAATAAAAGATTTCGGCATCAACAATAGATGAGAGACACTATGTGGACCTGGGTCAGGTCCACATAGTGTTTCGCTCTCTCTGGAAAAGGGCTTCAGAGGCAAAATGGGGTTAGGGTTATCTGTGGGAGAATAAAGATAATTACTTCAGGGGGCCACTGTCAAAAATTGGAGTTGAAATTTCTTTCTGGATGTAAGTAAAATGAGGATTTTGGCCGAGAATTCTTAACTACACAAATACAAAGGAATGTCCACACTACGTATGTTAAACAGCTGTGTGTGTACGTTGGGGTGTGGCAGTAGCTTGTTGGGTGGCGTGGAAGTAGGATGTGCAGTGCTTGAGGAGTTGGGACCAGAAGTCGTTGATGTGGAATCCGATGTCTTGAGAAACTGTATTGTCAGAATGTGACCGGGGCAATGATCTTGGTTTGGTTCCAGTTGATGCAGTGGTCGTGTCCGTGCGAGTATTTGATGATTGCTGACTTGTTTATTTCTCCTTTCCTGCCATGTGCTTGGTGTTCCTTGAGTCTTGTGTTGAGGTCTCTGCCCGTTTCTCTGATATACCTTTTCCTTGAGTCTTGTGTTGAGGTCTATGCCCGTTTCTCTGATGTATACCTTTTCCTTGAGTCTTGTGTTGAGGTCTCTGCCCGTTTCTCTGATGTATACCTTACCAAGGTAGATGCCTGCCTTGGTGTTTTGGTCTTGCTTGTCCTTGTGTGTCAGTAGTTGAGCTTGGATCTTGTCTGGTGCTGTGTGGTAGACCTTGATTTACGCTTGGCTGAAGATGCGTTGTAACTTGTGAGTAGTGCAGTGGGGCAGTATAGGTAATGCCCCGCCCCCTTTTTGTGCACGTTGTATAGGGATTGCAGAGGGGGTGTGGCTAGATTTGAGGAGCAAATTTGAGGATCAGGGTCACAATAGATAAGAGGATTAAACCTATTCCATTTTGCAATAAAACTCAAATAATTTCAATAGGGCCTATTTGTTCATGTGTATTCACTCATTTATTCATTTATTTATCTGTACAAACTCTGCCCATTTATTGAGGATTCCCTTAACCCTAACTACCCCAAGCCTTGCAAACTCAAACAGCAGGTTTTGTCAAGTTTTGATGGGTTCAGTACTGCAGGGCCTTGGCACCATTACTTTACATGGAGCTATGATGCCCCAATTTGTCTAAGTCCAAACAATGTGCCATATGTACACTGCCGAGTGTTGGATTTTGACAGGTTGAGGAAGCCTCCTAGTACAAATGCCTAGCGGGTTAGGGTTAATCGTCATTTCTATGTTTTTTGTCTTTAACATGGACGAACATTATGACAGGTAGTAAATTTACATGACACGTTTGGGAAACATTTACCGGTTCAGTCCCCGCTTGTTCAAACCTTGGAGGAATCGTAGAGTATCATTATGAGTTTCTTTAATTGTCCAAAGGCAGGGGACAAAGTGTAAATTGTTCAGTCGACTTTCAGCTAATTGATTCTTCTATACATGCGGTGACTTTAGTCACATCTTTTCAGTAGCAAACCTTCTCCCATGGGTAGGCCAATATACACACTTTCGTGTGTGTAAACAACATTGCATAAGAGGCAGCAAAGTAATCCCTGTTTTTGTTATTGTGACATGACAGGACCATACAAGGCCAAAGAAAGGAAGGGATAAACTCGTATAAACACAATGTTTTCAGACTTCGTTGTGACAGGCAAAGACTGTTGCTCCTAAATTTACTTCTTTTATTGGACTGGGAAGTACAAAGTGAGCCATGTAATGGGTTTTATAGGTAAGCGTGCGAAAAGTTCATGTACAAATTACAATGCAAAACTGGAAATTATCAAAGTAGATTACCAAAAAGCGAAAACTAAAAGTAAAATTTTAAAAAAATTTACAAATTAAAAGTAAGTTTGTAAAATATTCGCTAATATGATTAACATTCAGCATAAAGAAGTAAAACTATAAAATTACAATAGTCTTTCTGAAACTATTAGTCTTTAATCATCACTGTCTTCCTCGCTTTTCAAGTTCCTCGCTTTTCAAGTTCCTCGCTTTTCAAGTTCCTCGCTTTTCAAGTTCCTCTTCATTTTTTCGGAACAGTCCATCAAATTATATGCTAGGCCTGGTGTTTAGGCATTGCTCTGTTCAGGGCTTTGTTTATATAGACCCTTATTTATTCCACAATATATTGATGAGTAGGCGTTGAAAAAGATTCGCTTAACTGCCTAATGGGTCTTTCGATTGGCTTTTTCCTTGGCTTGATCTTCACCCATACCACAGCATTCAGCATAAAGAAGTAACTCAAAATTACAATAGTCTTTATGAAACTATTAGTCTTTAATCATCACTGTCTTCCCCGCTATTCAAGTTCCTCTTCATCTTGTTGAAACATTCCATCGAATTTGGCCTGGTGTTTAGGCATTACTCTGTTCAGGGCTTTGTTTACTTCCAGACCCTTATTTACTTTTTCTTTGAGATCTTCTACAATATATTGATGAGTATCACTATCTTTCAGATATAGGTAACTTGACAAAAAAATCCTTGTAAGTGTTGAAAAAGATTCACTTTTAACTGCCCAAACTAGTCTTTCTATTGGCTTTTCCCATGGCTTGATCTTCACCCATACCACAGTTGACGTACTTTTCATTTTTTCACTCCACATCTCTTCAGTGGCTTCTATAGTGGCAGAACTAGACTCATCTTCATCCGTTTCGGATTTCAAATCATTTTCCTCGAAATCTTCGTCTTCATCATCCTGCGTAGATTCAGTTTCACACTTTTCTACTTATTTCTGAATCTTCAAATCTACGCCTTTTAAAATAGGATTCAGAATTATCCACGTCACAATATTTAGATTGAATAGCTTCAATTTCAAGATAATCGTCAACTTTATTCATTTTAGATTCCTCTTCAGCATGTACATTTTCTGCATGCCTACGTAGGTTATATCTCCGTCCAAAGCTTATATTACACTAATTGTGACAAGCAATGGGGTTTGACTGTTGAATCTTTGAAGGTAAATCTCCAAATGACAAGAAACGGATGAAATCGTTTAAGCTACTCATTTTGCTCATACCTCTTGTATTTGTGATCATTTGCTCATTTCTTGCTCTTTTTGTTGCTTATTTACTCATTTCGCTGCTCATTTTGCTGCTCATTTGTTGCTCATTTGCTGATTTCGCTGCTCATTTGCTCAATTCTTGCTCTTTTTGGTTGCTCATTTCTTGATCAAAACGAGCAAGAATGACCAACAAAAAGAGCAAATGAGCAGCAAAATGAGCAACAAAAAAGAGCAAGAAATGAGTCAAATGAGCAACAAAAAGAGCAAGAAATGAGCAAATGATCACAAATACAAGAGGTATGAGCAAAATGAGTAGTTTAAACGATTTCATCCCTTTCTTGTCATTCGGAGATTTACCTTCAAAGATTCAACATGAATGTTATTTCTGCAGTAAAACCCCATGCTTGTCACAAGTGTAACAAAAGCTTTTCTACGGAGATATAACCTACGTAGGCATGCAGAAAATGTACATGCTGAAGAGGAATCTAAAATGAATAAAGTTGACGATTATCTTGAAATTGAAGCTATTCAATCTAAATATTGTGACGTGGATAATTCTGAATCCTATTTTAAAAGGGGTAGATTTGAAGATTTAGAAATAAGTAGAAAAGTGTGAAACTGAATCTATGCAGGATGAAGACAGAGATTTCGAGGAAAATCATTTGGAACCTGAAACGGAGGTAGAAGATGACGAATTATCGGATGAAGATGAGTCTAGTTCTGAATTGGAAGACAATGCCATCTATCTAGACTGGTTGGAAGAGGCCACTGAAGAGATGTGGAGTGAAAAATATGAAAAGTACGTCAACTGCGGTATGGGTGAAGATCAAGCCAAGGAAAAAGCCAATCGAAAGACCCATTAGGCAGTTAAGCGAATCTTGTTCAACGCCTACTCATCAATATATTGTGGAATAAATAAGGGTCTATATAAACAAAGCCCTGAACAGAGCAATGCCTAAACACCAGGCCTAGCATATAATTTGATGGACTGTTCCGAAAAAATGAAGAGGAACTTGAAAAGCGAGGAACTTGAAAAGCGAGGAAGACAGTGATGATTAAAGACTAATAGTTTCAGAAAGACTATTGTAATTTTATAGTTTTACTTCTTTATGCTGAATGTTAATCATATTAGCGAATATTTTACAAACTTACTTTTAATTTGTACATTTTTTTAAAATTTTACTTTTAGTTTTCGCTTTTTGGTAATCTACTTTGATAATTTCCAGTTTTGCATTTTAATTTGTACATGAACTTTTCGCACGCTTACCTATAAAACCCATTACATGGCTCACTTTGTACTTCCCAGTCCAATAAAAGAAGTAAATTTAGGAGCAACAGTCTTTGCCTGTCACAACGAAGTCTGAAAACATTGTGTTTATACGAGTTTATCCCTTCCTTTCTTTGGCCTTGTATGGTCCTGTCATGTCACAATAACAAATAAAGGGATTACTTTGCTGTTGCCTCTTATGCAATGTTGTTTACACACACGAAAGTGTGTATATTGGCCTACCCATGGGAGAAGGTTTGCTACTGAAAAGATGTGACTAATTAAGTCACCGCATGTATAGAAGAATCAATTAGCTGAAAGTCGACTGAACAATTTACACTTTGTCCCCTGCCTTTGGACATTTCTATAAGTAAACAAAGAAACTCATAATGATACTCTACGATTCCTCCAAGGTTTGAACAAGCGGGCCTGAACCGGTGAATGTTTCCCAAACGTGTCATGTAAATTTACTACCTGTCATAATGTTCGTCCATGTTCAAAACGAAAAACATAGAAATGACGATTAAGGGAATCCTCAAAATGGGCAGAGTTTGTACAGATTAATAAATGAATAAATGAATACACATGAACAAATATTGAATTTATTTGAGTTTTATTGGAAAATGGAATAGGTTTACATGGCAGTTATCATAAAGACTTCGTGTATTCCTTCCTCTATGGTGTGATTGCCCTGTCTGCAGTATGAACGAACTGACCTACGCATTCATTGCAAGCGGTAACAAAACAGAGTCTCCAAGTACCGGTACTAACGAAACTCCCCAAAGACAGAAAAATGACATGTTTGTCCCGAATGCGATGAACACAGACAGGGTATATTAGAGAAAATTGTCCCAAACCCATCGATGAACTATGTGATCATATACAGACCAATTGTGACCCGCTCTGCAAAAAGGGCACATAAGTTGCTGTATGCTTTTACGCGTAATGGGCCGTTCTATGTGAAGAGGGTGAACAATTCTTCAAACTAGTTATTTATAAAACCCCCCCCCCCCTTCCCGGAACCACACTCCTTTGTCCAATTCCCCAGCTTCTACCTTCATCTTAATCCCTCCCCTCCTTCATCATTGCCCTTATCACACCTCTTTGTTCCTGTCATCCTGGCTGTCCTTTCCTCTCCCTTTGATGTTTACCCACTGCCTATCTGCCATGCTCCTTTGCATCCCTCTTTTGTGTTTCTCCACCCACCCGTCATGCATGTGTGTTCCCTACATGTTTGTTTCTTGTACTCTGTCATTCACCTTTGAGAAAGAACTTGCTTAAGTTCGAAACGTCAGGCCAGCTAATTTTTTTATTAGTGATTTTTAAGGTAGGGAATTTGTTTGCATCTTTTTTTCCCTATTAAACCAAAATCTTTTATTTCAGTGAATAAAGTTGGAAAAAGAATTTGTTTGTGTCGAGTGCTTCAATCTATTGCTTTGCTTTTTGTTTGTTTAAATGGCTTGTTTCTCCTCAAGTCATTTCAAGAAATTCCTGAAAACAAAAATGCAAATTTCCAAATATCTAGTGAATGCAAAATGCTACAGGCCTCAGACATATACCATATGAAACATATATAACACACTATTTTCAAATTTTGCAACATAATTGCCCTTTTTGCAGAGTGGGTCACAATTGTAGTAGGGTGATTAAAAGCATCTTTCTAGGCATAGTCCCAGCCCATCAATACCACCTAATTACGTGCTTTTTGTACTGACCTGTTTCCTATCTCCATGATCCAAAGGACAGTCATTAAACAACCTCTTACATAATCCCTATACAGTACATCCTGATGCTGTATAATCCTCTTATCTATTGTGACCACACTGACCCTGATCCTCAAATTTGTTCCTAAAATCTAGCCACACCCCCTCTGCAATCCCTATACAACATGCACAAAAAGGGGGCGGGGCATTACCTATACTGCCCCACTGCACTACTACTGATATCAGTAAAATATTACGAAAAGAAAGAAGTCTGAAATAAGAATCACAAAATCCGTGTTAAAGTAAAACAAATATCAGTTTAAAAATATTTCACCAAATATATAAAGCCTGAATAAATTCAAGTACAGTAGACGACTAGGAGAAGGTTGGACAAGAAAAAAGTGAAGAAGGGACAGTTTGTTTAATTTTTGAATCAGTGTGTTACACCATGGAGGAAGGACTGGTTACACAGTCTACCACTCTCTCGATCCTTTAAAAAAAAAAATGTTTAATGAAATTTTATACTTTGGGAAAAACTGAGAGTTCCTCTTGGGATCCAGTGTTTTTGAGGAACATCAGCCTACAAATCAAACAGAGAAAAGGATATTATGTGAGCGTGTTCTACTTTTGGGTGATTTGGGAAAACATTGCTGCTGCAAAGGAATGTTTTCTCAGAACAGGAAGGGTGTTGAGATAAAGTTCTGATTTACACAGTGTCCATGCATTTGATAAATGACCTTTGGTGTGGAAATATGAACTCTGGTTTATTGCACTTTTGTTAATCCTGGCCAGCTTGGATTGGTTTTTGTTTTGTTTATTTTTGTTGATTGTTTGTTGTATGTTTGAAATGTTGGCCGAATAAATAAATAATAATAATAATAATAATAATGACTCATGAAGTATTTTGTTTTTACAAATTTTGAGGCTGGGGAAAGCTGTGGTTTCTGCTCGGAGTCCAACTACTAAAACACAACAGTGACACACCTTTTTCTTCTTTTTAGAAAATGGACAACGGGATTTAGACCAACTGATGATTGAGAGTGACCTCCGAATATTACTTGCTCATGTTGTAAAAAGATGGGGAACTTGTCTATTTATAAAAGGAATGACCGAAACTGCTTTCACATTAGGGTGACTTGTTGACAGCACAGATTTAGAAACATCCTAAGAGCTTGAGAACTGAATACGTACTTCATTGTAAAGACTTTTCCTGAACAAAGAAATAATAAACAAAAGAAATACGGTGAAATAAATTCAACCATTTGTCACCATCTGGGCATTTTCTGAATTGCTTCACAATTTGTACATGCTAAATTGTTTCCTATCTTAACTCAGAAACAACAGAATAGGGCAGCCTAGCTATTCTACTTCAGATTCCGCAACCAAAACGGGGTCATTGACCAACTTCAGCACCAATATGAAGTAAAGTATTCTCATTTCAAGGAAATAGTTGTATTTTTTGCAAGGAAAGGCCTTTATTTTCTACCCCACTCAGAGTAGCTACCTAGAATTGGTATGTGAAATATGTCTCTCACAGTTGTCTGCATATTTTCTATTACCAAAGAATAATGTTTTTTGTCGTGGGGTTAACATTTTATGGTTATTACTCAACCGTGACCTACTCTGCAGAGGAACTATAGGAACTCTTTCCCAGCAAACTTTTTTTTTTGGGGGGGGGGGTGTGTTGTGGGTTCTAGGTTGTGAAAGTAATGTTCCTCCCAGCAGGTCAATTGCTAATCGGATGACAGTTGAGGCTTGTTGGAATTGTCAGGTGTTGTTGTGTTAAGGCTCCTCTTCACCTAACAGCTGATTAATAACTCCTACTCAGTCCCTTAGGACTTCAGTCAATAAGCCTTTTGCGCGTTGATTTGCATAGATCCTTGTACCCCGTCTTCGCTCAATCTAAGATGCACAGCGTGCGCCGGTCGTGCCAGACTGATAATTATTATGCATGTCAGTACCGTTGTTGCTAGACCACGTGATTCGGGGCAAGCTGCAACGTGGCGACGCACGGCCAGTGGTGGTTTCCCTGTCTGGTATCTGGAACTACCGCTGGGTGAAACAGCGCACGATAGAGACTGTCACCATTCTAAAACACAACAACCGCTCGAATCGTTACAGTACATGTTGTATGTTCTACTCAAAACGCGGCCTATTTTTAGCAATTATAGTTTCTTTAATGGATAACAACTTCAAAGGTTGGAACGTGAAGAAACTGCAGAAATTTCTTGAGGAGAGAGGGGTTTCAATAACGGGTTACCTGAAGAAAGAACTGGTTGAACTGTGCAAGTGCGTGGCCAAATTGACAACCGACCCGAATCTTTCAAGCCCCAACTTGACAAAAGATTGAAAGACGCTGGCTTCACATTTTCCGACCCATTTAATCTTCCTGGATTTACGAAGGATTTTTCGAATATACCAGATTTCGGACTTCACGATGTCTTCAATTATTTGATTTGTTTTCGAGCGGATTACGACCGGCGAAAACTTATTCGTAAATATACAAAAACAATTTCTGCAAGACCAGTCACTTACGTAAAAACCGATATTGAGACCTTGCTCAACAGAATCTTTCTTCATCCAACCTTTCCCACAAATAAAAAAAAGAATGGAAAGAGAGATTTTTTGGATGCCTTTAACAACCCCCACCCTCCTTACCCCCTAAACGAACTTTGACTCACTGCGGCTATTTCCTGAGATGATAAAAAAAAAAAAAAGATAAACTGATCATTCCTTGAATTTTGTCTGCACACACCGGTTCTTTCTTTCTTGCTATTTTCAAAATTTAAAAAGCACTTTATCTTGTAAAGAACAAGAACTTCAACCAAAATTAACAATCGGTTAACCAAGGCCCTGAAACAAAAAGTTCCATCACATTGACTATCGTAACACATAGTCTGCATGTATGATTACGCCCCCTCCCAATAAAAACAAAAACAAAATTGTTCATCTCCACCGCGCTAGATGTCGAAGCTGGTATTGGGTCGGTGTAGTCATCTGTTGGCCCATTGCCACCGACGAAATGTTTGGAGCAAATGTAAGTATTGTAAGTTACATTCTCCGCCGAAAAGTCTTTTCTGGGCCATTTTTTTTATTCAACGAAGACACTTCTCACGGTTCGACTTCGGCTTCGGAAAGGGTAGCCACAAACGCCATTCATGTGGGGATGGTCCGAAAAGCGCGAGTCGCTGTTGCATGTTCCGTAAGAACAGTGCTTCTTCGCAGGCATTCTCAAGCACTAAATCCCACAAACTTCGTATTTTATGTTAATGTCTAGATTCCAACAATAACCAGTACTAGAGTCTGACAAAATCTGCGTAGAAATTTATCGTTTTAAAGTGACAAGAAACGTATGAATCGCGTACATGTACTTCGATCACGGCAAGTAAACACGTATGCGATATGCATTGACATTGTGTCTGCACGCGCGTATGCGAGAAAGCTTGCCCCGAATCACGTGTCGTGGCAACAATCACTACGCAGCGGGGTCAAAGTACGGGTTACACGCAAAAGGCTTATTGTCATTGACCTGGTTGGTTCACATGTAGGTCAAAGTCCAGTGTCAGCTTTTGAAATCCCTAATGAATTCACCATCCTTGATTCATGCAGGACATGTTTTTATAGGGCTCAGCTGAAAAACACAATGAATTTAGTTTAGTTTGCTTCCATTCATTACAACGAAACGGGACGTAATTATATTGTACATTTTTTTTTTTTGAAAAGACAAGTTGATATTGAAAATTAACATTAATTGTAATTATTTATGAGAGCAGAGCTGTGTGACTTGTTGGGAAAAAGCCAGGTGCCCAAACGCCATGTGCAAGTGTGATATTGAAATACTTAATATGGCAGAAATACGCACAATGAATATACACTTCAAGGAAAATTATGTAGAATCAAGTAAATATTTTTTAAGGAGACAATTAAAAGAATGTAAATATGATTTTAATCATTCAGTTATCATGGAACTTAATTGTAAATGATTCTTCAAATATCCTTTGAAAATTGAAATATTTGTTGAGGGAATATTCTAGAAAATGCAGGTGGGGGATTTCAATTGTTTTTGCAAGAAGAAGAAAACTGAAGATCCCAGCAAGCTATAAAAGCAAATAAACAACAACAGAGAAAAGCAAAAAGTTACAATGTAGTCCATGTTGGCTTTCAAACGTGGTTCAAAGTATTGGCAGATTCAATGTGTATAGGAAATAAGAAACAGTGAAAAACCATTTTGTTTTAACATTGATTGTTGTGTCGATTGTTGAAATTGAAATAAATCACAGCATTTTTGGAGGTCTTCAGATACAATTTTCTCAAAGATGACAGCATTTCAGACGGAAATATTTCTCAGGAGGATTGGTACTGGTACCGTCCTTATAAACAGTAAGCTTTCAGATTGAAACTAATTAATTTAGTTTTTGACCATTACCAAAGCTAGATCATAATGTAGGTTCGTACTCCCTCAAGACCATTTTAGGTGGGGCCAGTTTCATTGAGCTGCTAAGCACATAGTTTTCACACTGTGTTCATATTTTGCATTTATAAATAAGACAGTTTACCCGTTCCTATTGGTTGAGAGCCCGTCACGTTGGTGGTTTTAAACACTTTTTCTGGTGTCACATGACATTTAGACTCCAATGAAATCTGGTCCCTTTTATTGGTTTGACACTCACGCAACCAGTCACTCTCCTAATTACGCAAGTGCAATACTACCGACAAGTCCGTATTTCGAGTCCATAAATTCATACTACACCGGCACTGCTGCGTTCTGCGCCACATCATGCCGCATCGCGCATGCATCAATTTCCATTAAGGACATTTTTATCACTACTCGCGTGAGGCATGAAGCATTAAATAATATTTTGGAGGTTTTTGCTTAATTATATACAAAAAGGTATTTTATGAATGGGTTCAGCTTAGTTCATTATCCGCATCCAGGTCCTAAATGTACTTCTTTAAAACCAGCCCAGCACACATTTGTTCCCTTATTAAAGTTAGGAGGGCGTGCTGTTTTATTCATAGCAGAATCTGTCTCAAAGGCTAAGTATTTCTCAAAGGGATAATAATTTTTGAGTGAACAAATAAAATTGACTTGAGTGTGATTTGAACCTGCAACCCTTGGAGAATACCGTACCAGGGCTGAACCAACTAAGCAATCTTGCCCTTTATTAGCAGTATTTTTGTTGTGGTTGAGGGGGCGATTGTGAGACGTCATGAACCCATAAAGCCAGATATCACGCCCCAGTTTAACCATGGAGGAAGGATTCCTCCATGGTTTAACGATGCAATTTGAGCGACTGTATCGGGGGATTACTCATTAAGGATGTGACTATGATACATTGAAAGGATTAGCCAATCGTGTTTCCATAATTTGTGAGCAGTGTGAGCAAGATGAATGTGTTTTCTGTTTGTTTGTTTGTTTGTTTGTTCGTTTGTTTGTTTGTTTGTTCATGTTTGGTTTTTTTATCTCTGAGAATTAGGTTTTTGAAAATTAACCAAAATTCAGTTCAAGGTCCCATTTTGTATTGTTGCTGTAACACTGGATTCTGCTCTTATGGTCTGTAATTTTGTGCTGATACAGAAAAATTCTGCACTAAACCAGTAACCACAGAATTCCTACTAAAGCTTGGTTCATATTTCACACAAATTTAAGAGCAAATCAAGTTTATGGTAATGTCGCATTGGGTATGTCACAAACAATGATTGATGCTGAAAAGAAATTCACTTCGCTTCCACATTTGCATAAAGTATACATGAGCCTTTATACATGATGGCTAAAATTTCAAACCCATGAAATACGGTAAAAAGTGCAGCATTTTATGCTATATTTAGTGATGATTTCTTGTAAATTAGAACAGAGATGTTTTCTCTTTTGCCCTGTCCCGACGTAATATATGAAGCACTGTATACTCGGTGCTTTCCGAGAGCCTGTGTGAAAAAATTCACAGGCTTACTCGGGCGGGATTCGAACCCATGACTTCCTGCTAACTAGCCACTTGACCACCGAGCTTGCCAGGGTCGGCTGGCCGATTCGAATCCAATTCAGCAGCGGGTACCGCGTAATCAGTCAGAAGATGGAATGTTTGCGTCGGGGGAGTATACAGTGAGTATACAGTGAGTACCGGTATACAGTGCTTCATATATTACGTCGGGACAGGGCAAAAGAGAAAACATCTCTGTTCTAATTTACATCATCCCCCGATACAAACATTCCATCTTCTGACTGATTTTGCGGTACCCGCTGCTGCATTGGATTTGAATCGGCTAGCCGACCCCGGCAAGCTCGGTGGTCGAGTGGTTAAGACGTCTGCACTAGTAAGCAGGAAGTCGTGGGTTCGAATCCCGCCCGAGTAAGCCTGTGAATTTTTTCACACAGGCTCTTGGAAAGCACTGAGCATACAGTGCTTCATATATTACGTCGGGAAAGGGCAAAAGAGAAAACATCTCTGTTCTAATTTACATCATCCCCTGACGCAAACATTCCATCTTCTGACTGATGATTTCTTGCTTATTGTAAATATGCAGAGCCATGAAGTTAGGCCCTGTTCAGTTCTTGATTTTGTTTCTTCTTCAGTTTCAAAGAAAGAGGGGAAAACACTTTTGATGAAAGCTCTCAAATTCCTGGAAAGCAAGGTTGTAAAGTCGATACTTGTTATAATACTAACACATGCTGGTTAAATTCACCAAAATGTTCAGTAGTACATTAATTTGTCTTCATTCATTTGGAGCGTAGATTCCAAACAAGGTACACGAATTATTCTTGTTATATTAGGTAGCTTATTAAATGAAGCTGCTGTGTTGTAATGTCCCATTATCCCTTGTAATTTTAATGGAACTCTTTTTTTTTCTTTTTTTTAATCTGTGTAGGTTTTATGCTTAAATACCAGCTCTTATTCCAAATGCCAGGCCAGGTTTCGAGGAAAGCGAGTATGCTCACTTTGCCTCAAGGCATGTATTCTGCCCAGGCTGCATTAAAAAATGTAATTCGTGTATCAGAGCGAAACCAGATGATTAATTGATTTCATCACTGCCGTTGTTGATGTGAAATGGCAGATTACGGCAATTTGGATGTCGTAGGTATGATTAATGCCAGTACATAAAACTGCAAAAGTGCATTTTTTTTTTTTAGTTGTTTACATCTGTTGTAGCTCGACTTGATTTAAAGTTTATCAAATTTTAAGCCCGACTCCCGAGGAGGTGGTGTGAAAAATCATATTGAAATTGGAGGATTCAGGAGTGTTGGGGTTAAATTGACATATACATAATTGGAGCGACCGCCAATATAGGGCAAGATTGGAGGCTCAGTTTGTAGAGTGTTGGCATGGTAACGTAGAGGTCACAGTTTCAAATCCTGCTCCTGCCAGTTTTCTTTGTTCCCTTTAAAACTTGATCAAGATGTCAAATGTGTTGGATATTACAAGTGATTCATGTTGCTTTTCACTTTAAAGGTCAGAGGTTGTTCACATTTTATTGCAGTTCTCAGCAATGTTAAGTCTGCCTGATGCAGTTATTTCTTGTAAAGGAATTGTACCTCCCCCCCTCCCCATTGTGTCCACTCGTGCACATACATGTAATATCGCGGCCTTTCAACTATTAATGTAGACATTCCTAACAAAGAGCAGGGCATGCTGGGAGTTCTTTTTAGGCTCGTAAACACTACTCAAATAAGATGGAACTCAAGTTTCTTGACGTAATGAGGCTTTGGACTGATTGTGCCCACACTGTAAAAAAGTTGGGCAAAGTTTGACTAATTCTTTGCCCAAAATTGGTGCAAATATCAACTTTCCAACTTCTGGTCAGAAACTTCCCAACTGTCTTTAGCAAGCCGTTGTGACCAGAAGTTGGGCAAATTGTGCATTTTATTGGCTGTTTCGGAAGTTTTCCGAAACAGCCTTTGTTTTCGTTAAGATTTTTTTTTTTGGCTGTTTCGAAAGTTTTTCGAAACAGCCTTTGTTTTCGTTAAGATTTTTTTTTTTTTCTTTTTTTTTTTTTCTTCTTTTTCAGACTTTTTGCCCATAGCGTTTGTACACGATTTCTTTCTGCCAGGGACTTTGGCTAGTTTTATGCAGCCGATTGCCTTTAAACTTAACAGACACTTAGACCAACTGCTCAGAATGTATGCCGAACTTTTACGTCATGATGACGTCATCACGTGATTTTTTATGAATTTTTGAATTTTGAAAATCGTAACATTCATTAAATTATATCTAGCGAACAAAACAAGATATTTTCAAAATTCTTTTTCTTATAGCTTTGGTATGTCTCAAAGATATGCCCTAAAAAGCGAAAACTGTGTGACGTCATGATGACGTCATCAAAAATGCTTTTTTTTTTTAACGCATGTAAGGGTCAATCTGATTACAAAAATGTATATATTGAATTTTGCTGTACCCAATTCCAAAATTTCATGATCGTGGCTCACTCAAGTAAGAAATGACAGCCATTTCAAAATTTAGACCAAATTCAATATAACACAAAGGAATTCTGGGACGGGCTGATAACCATGGCTATTATGAGCTTGCTGTTTATAAAAGGGGTTGATTTCTAGTCTTTTTTCAAGTCGCTGAATTTTTGAAGTTTTAAAATCGTAACATTCTTTTCAATATATCTAGCGAACAAAACAAGATATTTTCAAAATTATTTTTGTTACAGCTTTGGTATGTTTCAAAGATATGCCCTAAATGGCGAAAATTGTGTGACGTCATGATGACGTCATCAACAATATATTTTTTTTTAAACGCATGTAAGGGTCAATCCGATTACAAAAATGTATACATTGTATTTTTCTGTACCCAATTCCAAAATTTCATGATCGTGGCTCACTCAAGTAAGAAATGACAGCCATTTCAAAATTTAGACCAAATTCAATATAACACAAAGGAATTCTGGGACGGGCTGATAACCATGGCTATTATGAGCTTGCTGTTTATAAAAGGGGTTGATTTCTAGTCTTTTTTCAAGTCGCTGAATTTTTGAAGTTTTAAAATCGTAACATTCTTTTCAATATATCTAGCGAACAAAACAAGATATTTTCAAAATTATTTTTGTTACAGCTTTGGTATGTCTCAAAGATATGCCCTAAATGGCGAAAATTGTGTGACGTCATGATGACGTCATCAACAATATTTTTTTTTTTAAACGCATGTAAGGGTCAATCTGATTACAAAAATGTATACATTGTATTTTTCTGTACCCAATTCCAAAATTTCATGATCGTGGCTCACTCAAGTAAGAAATAACAGCCATTTCAAAATTTAGACCAAATTCAATATAACACAAAGGAATTCTGGGACGGGCTGATAACCATGGCTATTATGAGCTTGCTGTTTATAAAAGGGTTGATTTCTAGTCTTTTTTCAAGTCGCTGAATTTTTGAAGTATTAAAATCGTAACATTCTTTTCAATATATCTAGCGAACAAAACAAGATATTTTCAAAATTATTTTTGTTATAGCTTTGGTATGTCTCAAAGATATGCCCTAAAAAGCGAAAATTGTGTGACGTCATGATGACGTCATCAAAAATATGTTTTTTTTTAAACGCATGTAAGGGTCAATCCGATTACAAAAATGTATACATTGAATTTTCCTGTACCCATTTCCAAAATTTCATGATCGTAGCTCACTCAAGTAAGAAATGACAGCCATTTCAAAATTTAGACCAAATTCAATATAACACAAAGGAATTCTGGGACGGGCAGATAACCATGGCTATTATGTGCTTGATGTTTATAAAAGGGGTTGATTTCTAGTCTTTTTTCAAGTCGCTGAATCTTTAATTTTTTTAAATCGTAACATTCTTTTCAATATATCTAGCGAACAAAACAAGATATTTTCAAAATTCTTTTTGTTATAGCTTTGGTATGTCTCAAAGATATGCCCTAAAAAGCGAAAATTGTGTGACGTCATGATGACGTCATAAAAAAATTCTTTTTTCAAGTTGATAGAATATTGCCCATAGCATTTGTAAACGTTCTTTCTTACCGGCCACATTGGCTACTTTTAAACTTGGCAGACACTTACCCCAACTGCTCACAATGTGTGCCGAACTTTTACGTCATGATGACGTCATCACGTGTCACGTGACGTCATCTTAAAGGGGCATTTTTCGAAGCCATATATCTACAAAAGTACAAGTCCGATTCAGTTGGAACGTAATATCTAGGTATGCCACCGGGTGTTATAGATGAAAATTGACATGACGTGATGATCAAGTCATAACATGTCACGTGGTGTCATCTTAAAGGGGCACTCGCTAGATTATTGCCTATAGCATTTGTACACGTTTTCTTTCTTACCGGCACTTTGGGTACTTTGAGACTTGGCAGACACTTAGACTAACTGCTCACAATGTGTGCCGAACTTTTACCTCATGGTGACGTCATGACATGCCACGTGACGTCATCTTAAAGGGGCAGTTTTTGAAGCCATATATCTACAAAAGTACAAGTTCGATTAAGTTGAAAAGTAATATCTAGGTAGCCCAGTAGGTTTATAGCTGAAAATTGACATGACATTATCATGATTGATGTCATCACATGTCACGTGACGTCATCTTAAAGGGGCAGTTTTTGAAGCCATATGTCTACAAAAGTACAAGTTCGATTAAGTTGAAAAGTAATATCTAGGTAGCCCAGTAGGTTTATAGCTGAAAATTGACATGACATTATCATGATTGATGTCATCACATGTCACGTGACGTCATCTTAAAGGGGCAGTTTTTGAAGCCATATATAAACAAAATTACAAGTTTGATTAAGTTGAAAAGTAATATCTAGGTAGCCCAGTAGGTTTATAGCTGAAAATTGACATGACATTATCATGATGTCATCACATGTCACGTGACGTCATCTTAAAGGGGCAGTTTTTGAAGCCATATATCTACAAAAGTAGAAGCTCGATTAAGTTGAAATGTAATATCTAAGTAGGCCAGCAGGTTTATTGACGAAAATTGACATGACGTTATAATGACATCAGTTGTCACGTGACCACTCATCTTAAAGGGGCAGGTGCATTTTTCAAATCCATATATCTACAAAAGTACAAGTCTGATTGAGTTGAAATGTTATATCATTGTAGGCCAGCAGGTTTATAAATTTAAATTGACAGACATTATTATGACGTCATCACATGTCACGTGACCCCCATCTTAAAGCTGCAGGTGCATTTATTTGAATCCATATATCTACAGAAATGCAAGTGCAAATAAGCTAAAATGTGCTATCTAGTTATTATTTTTTGGGGTTTGCTATAATGTTTAAGTATTTGGACCTTTCAGCCATATCTCATCAACGGAACAAATTAATTTCGAAATTCTTTTTACAATAGCTTTGTTAGGTCATAGATACATACATATAAATGTGAAAAATGCGACACGTCATGATGACGTCATAAAAAAATGTGCTTTTTTGAAACACGTATAAGGGTAGGTACCATCGTCATGAAAATTGGTGGATACGTAGGTATTGTTACTAGCATGCAAAAGCCAGAGTGACTTCATTGGTTGATTTTCTGTTAATTTATAAATTTATAAAATTCACAATCAAACTACCACAAAAAAACCGAAACAGCCCTGTGTTTGTCCACAAACACTATTGGCTCTAGTTTTCTTTTTTTTTTCTTTTTCTCTTTCAGACTATTGCCCATAGCATTTGTACACGTTTTCCTTTTTACCGGCACTTTGGCTACTTTTATGCAGCCGATTGTCTTTAAACTTAGCAAACACTTAAAGCAACTGCTCAGAATGTGTGCCGAACTTTTACGTCATGATGACGTCATCACGTGATTTTTTATGAATTTTTGAATTTTGAAAATCGTAACATTTGTTTCAATATATCTAGCGAACAAAACAAGATATTTTCAAAATTCTTTTTGTGATAGCTTTGGTATGTCTCAAAGATATGCCCTAAAAGGCGAAAATTGTGTGACGTCATGATGACGTCATCAAAAATGTGTTTTTTTTTTAACGCATGTAAGGGTCAATCCGATTACAAAAATGTATATATTGAATTTTCCTCTCCCTAATTCCAAAATGTCATGATCGTGGCTCACTCAAGTAAGAAATAACAGCCATTTCAAAATTTAGACCAAATTCAATATAACACAAAGGAATTCTGGGAAGGGCAGATAACCATGGCTCAAATGTGCATGCTGTTTATAAAAAGGGTTGATTTGTAGTCTTTTTTCAAGTCGCTAGACTATTGCCCATAGCATTTGTAAACGTTTTCTTTCTTACCGGCCACTTTGGCTACTTTTAAACTTGACAGACACTTACCCCAACTGCTCACAATGTGTGCCGAATTTTATGTCATGATGACGTCATCACATGTCACGTGACGTCATCTTAAAGGGGCATTTTTCGAAGCCATATATCTACAAAAGTACGAGTCCGATTAAGTTGGAACGTGATATCTAGGTATGCCACCGGGTGTTATAGATGAAAATTTACATGACGTTATGATTATAAGTCAGAACATGTCACGTGACGTCATCTTAAAGGGGCAGTTTTTAAAGGTCCATATCTACAGAAGTACAAGTCCAATTAAGTTATAAAGTAATATCTAGGTAGCCCAATAGGTCTATAGTTGAAAATTGACATGACATTATCATGTTGTCATCACATGTTACGTGACGTCATCTTAAAGGGGCAGTTTTTGAAGCCACATATAAACAAAAGTACAAGTTCGATTAAGTTGAAATGTAATATCCAGGCAGGTCTGCAGGTTATAGATGAAAATTGACATGACATTATGACTTCATCACATGTCACGTGACGTCATCTTAAAGAGCCAGTTTTTGAAGCCATATATATACAAAAGTACAAGTCCGATAAAGTTGAAAAGTTATATCTAGGTAGGTCAGCAAGTTTATAGATGAAAATTTATGTGACTTTATGATGACGTCATCACATGTCACTATTACAAACAACTTTAATTAATTTCAAAATTAACAAAGAAAAGTGGCAGTAGTGCGATTGTTTGACAAACTTTAATTGTTGTATTCACATTTCACATCCAAACTAAAAAAAAAAAACGAAACAGCCCTGTGTTTGTCCACAAACACCAACCTCATGCCTCTAGTTGGTTATTTTATTTTGAACAATAGATGGTCACTTGATTTTTCCATATTTTATTGGTCAAAGCTTTTTGCCCCACAAATGGGGCCCTCTTTCATCATTTATTGGTCTTTTTTTTCTTAACAATTTTATGATGTCTCTTTGTTTTTATATTTATGTTCAATCAACTCAAAGTCTTGAGGACGTTTTCCGATGTCGTGGTGGTTTCTCAAGTTGGCTTTCAGCCTAAATAGGCCTATCCCGGGTCTTTGGAAAATGTCCAATATTTGTAATAAAAATGACCAACCTCTGGGTAAATCATATTTGCCCAATTTTTCCTTGCCCAACGTTTTTACAGTGCATGGAATGCATGAGATTTCCATCGTACCTACGCAACCCACCTACGTCATACATGACGCATCCATGTACATGTGCTTAAGCAACCCACTCCGATTGCATAGTATTTGTTGCAAGGAATGTCGTGTTCCTTGCAAATCTTTCCCCTTGGGTATGATCAATTTGTATGATCAATGTGTGGCTGATCCTTAAAGGTTGTGCTGTGCAACTCTCTGTCGCCATGCGGTTTGAAAGCAAAAAGAAACCCTATACATTAACACATCATTTAATTGAATGAGGAGACTTTACACAGGTGGACAGCAAAACGGGACAAATGCATCTGAAACAGTGATAAGTACATGAGAAATAAATATTTTCAGTCAAATTAAACAAAGAAAACTGGCTAGTACCCCCTGTACAAAGACACTGACAATATGGGAGACCACCAACATACGGCAAGAGAGCTCAGTTGGTGGAGTACCCGTAGGGTATTCCGGAGGTCGCAGGTTCAGATCGCACTCCTGCCAGTTTTATTTGTTCACTTTGAAAATTCATTCAAATTACTTTAGTATTTTTGTGGTTGGTTTGGCGTTAAATAATTATTTTGTCGTAATTGTATACGTTAAGTGAAATTCAGTGAATGGGATTTATAGCCCTATGATTGTCAGGGATGTACGTTTTAGGCAGTAGCTTGATTTCAGGCTTTTTCATTTAAAATGTTAGTCTAATTTTAGGCCTTAACATGTATAATTGGGCTTCCCTTACCATGTCTTCAAGCTGTGGACAAGAACCTCAGTTAATACATCCCTGTATTGCTACTCCTGCATCTGAAAAAGACATTCTTAAGCCATGTTCCCATTGGATTTTTTCTGGTGTAAGTTACCGGGACTCACTGTCAACACTCCTTTAAGTATTCTTACAATTGTTAATTTGGACTTTAGTTTATGTGGATGGACTGTTAAGTTTGCTGTGTGGTAATTGGTGTCCCTGTAAAACTACCGTGGCTGGGTGAAGTCTCATCAGTGCCCCCTTTTGTCCTTTTAGTTTTCGCAGCTTGTTGTGGTAACTTAGCAGGGACGTTAGTTCTCCATCCCTTCCTGTTTTGTTACTTTACAGCTAGGAAAGTAGAAGTACATTGACCAAGAAGTCCAATGGGAAAATGGTTTTAATTGCTAACTTTTTTTGCAAAGTAAGTTTGAACTATTTGAGAGTATAACTTGGTGCTATGGTGTGGGTGTGGGTGTGGATAAGCACGACTGATTTCCAAGAGATGGAGAGGTTGATCAACCAACAGTTTCCAAGATCGATGGCCATTCTCTTGACTGACGACTTCCTGAATCATGGAGTGACACCATGGAGACAACTGCAGTTAAATCAGGTCACTCTGGTTTATTTGCACAGCAATAGTGCTCTTCCTGGGCCAGCAGGATTTTAGCTTCAATGTCTGAGTTGACCTAAAAAATATTCTCCCTTGGAAGATAAATTGGCTAAGTAATTGAATAATCCATTAGGCTGTGTGGAGGATAGGACTTTGTTTGATCCTGAGTGGGAAGTCATATTATGTTGATCGAGGTTAGTTTTGGAGTGATGGACCAATAGAATGATCCATTAAGCTTGCCCCAGATGTATTGTCCAATCACAGGCCTTCAAGTATTCCTACTTTTTCCACTTTTTCTTGAAATTCCTATTTGTTCCTATTTTTCCCCAATTTTTTGCCCCACAAGTCTGAAAAAATGAAATCTCATAGAATTTTTTTCATAAAAGTGTTACACACTTATCATATGAAGTTCACACAATAAAGGGCTTGGGTGCAGGAGTACTGCAAGTTTACCTCCAAGAGCTTAGTTGAGGAGGGAGCACAACATGTCAAATGAGGCTTGTGATGCTGTGGAAATGGGTGACTCCTGAAAGCCCGCAAAAGTCTTACTTTTACTCTACTTTGTCCTCAAGTCTTACTTTTGTCCTGTTTTTAAAAATATATTTTGAACCTACTATTCTACTATTTCACCTGGGTCTGCTCAAAAGTATTTAAGACCACCGTCGCAGCTGATTGGTCAATACATCAAGAGGCGGGGTTTAAATGATCGGTCTAGTGTGTACCCCAGGTTAGATACAGAGTGGGGGACCTATTATTATGTACCCCAGGTTAAATTGGGTGCTGGGGGCCTGGTCGTGCACTGGGTGTGGGGGTGTTAACTTTTTGCAAACCAAATTGTATAATATGCATTAAAAAAGTGACTCGAAATTTGATTGGCCTGTCAAATATTTTGAAAAGGAAAAAGGGGTGGATAGCCGTTTTAAAGTGATGGTATTTTCAGTGGTCCATAAACGTGTATCTGCATACGTGCATGTAAACACACTCGACACGAAAGGAACATTCTGCTGGTGTTTGAAGTCTAAAATATTAGTGCCTACTTTACCAATTTATTCTTGTAAAGAGCATTTTTAATCTAAAATTTCAGATATGAATAATGGTCCATGCATGCTTGGCCTAATATTGGATGAATTATTTAATAACACACTGTTAATAACTGACTCTGTCTGATCCACAAGGGTCCTTTAATTGACTTTGTGCATCGATTGATGCACAGCCCTCCCCACTCCCACACAGCCCTGGCTTTCAACAACATAGCATAGCTTTAAAATGTGAATGTTGTTTGTCTTCCCACAAACACAAGTATCAATATTTAATACTCTCATAATTTATGGATGGATTTGTGTTAGTTTGATACCTCACATGAATGTTTGTGTCTCTGTTCCTCCTATATTTTGCATAGCTAGTGAAACTTGTCATCCCATATTTTGCCTTTTAGCACGGATGTTGTATCTTTTTTATATAAAAGAGTGACACAGGTTTCTACGTCTTTCGTACGATGGTCTTTATGTACAGCATTCCAGTTATAGCGCAAGTTATATTTTGCATAGCTAGTGAAACTTGTCATCCCATATTTTGCCTTTTAGCACGGATGTTGTATCTTTTTTATATAAAAGAGTGACACAGGTTTCTACGTCTTTCGTACGATGGTCTTTATGTACAGCATTCCAGTTATAGCGCAAGTTATATTTTGCATAGCTAGTGAAACTTGTCATCCCATATTTTGCCTTTTAGCACGGATGTTGTATCTTTTTTATATAAAAGAGTGACACAGGTTTCTACGTCTTTCGTACGATGGTCTTTATGTACAGCATTCCAGTTATAGCGCAAGTTATATTTTGCATAGCTAGTGAAACTTGTCATCCCATATTTTGCCTTTTAGCACGGATGTTGTATCTTTTTTATATAAAAGAGTGACACAGGTTTCTACGTCTTTCGTACGATGGTCTTTATGTACAGCATTCCAGTTATAGCGCAAGTTATATTTTGCATAGCTAGTGAAACTTGTCATCCCATATTTTGCCTTTTAGCACGGATGTTGTATCTTTTTTATATAAAAGAGTGACACAGGTTTCTACGTCTTTCGTACGATGGTCTTTATGTACAGCATTCCAGTTATAGCGCAAGTTATATTTTGCATAGCTAGTGAAACTTGTCATCCCATATTTTGCCTTTTAGCACGGATGTTGTATCTTTTTTATATAAAAGAGTGACACAGGTTTCTACGTCTTTCGTACGATGGTCTTTATGTACAGCATTCCAGTTATAGCGCAAGTTATATTTTGCATAGCTAGTGAAACTTGTCATCCCATATTTTGCCTTTTAGCACGGATGTTGTATCTTTTTTATATAAAAGAGTGACACAGGTTTCTACGTCTTTCGTACGATGGTCTTTATGTACAGCATTCCAGTTATAGCGCAAGTTATATTTTGCATAGCTAGTGAAACTTGTCATCCCATATTTTGCCTTTTAGCACGGATGTTGTATCTTTTTTATATAAAAGAGTGACACAGGTTTCTACGTCTTTCGTACGATGGTCTTTATGTACAGCATTCCAGTTATAGCGCAAGTTATATTTTGCATAGCTAGTGAAACTTGTCATCCCATATTTTGCCTTTTAGCACGGATGTTGTATCTTTTTTATATAAAAGAGTGACACAGGTTTCTACGTCTTTCGTACGATGGTCTTTATGTACAGCATTCCAGTTATAGCGCAAGTTATATTTTGCATAGCTAGTGAAACTTGTCATCCCATATTTTGCCTTTTAGCACAGATGTTGTATCTTTTTTATATAAAAGAGTGACACAGGTTTCTACGTCTTTCGTACGATGGTCTTTATGTACAGCATTCCAGTTATAGCGCAAGTTATATTTTGCATAGCTAGTGAAACTTGTCATCCCATATTTTGCCTTTTAGCACGGATGTTGTATCTTTTTTATATAAAAGAGTGACACAGGTTTCTACGTCTTTCGTACGATGGTCTTTATGTACAGCATTCCAGTTATAGCGCAAGTTATATTTTGCATAGCTAGTGAAACTTGTCATCCCATATTTTGCCTTTTAGCACGGATGTTGTATCTTTTTTATATAAAAGAGTGACACAGGTTTCTACGTCTTTCGTACGATGGTCTTTATGTACAGCATTCCAGTTATAGCGCAAGTTATATTTTGCATAGCTAGTGAAACTTGTCATCCCATATTTTGCCTTTTAGCACGGATGTTGTATCTTTTTTATATAAAAGAGTGACACAGGTTTCTACGTCTTTCGTACGATGGTCTTTATGTACAGCATTCCAGTTATAGCGCAAGTTATATTTTGCATAGCTAGTGAAACTTGTCATCCCATATTTTGCCTTTTAGCACGGATGTTGTATCTTTTTTATATAAAAGAGTGACACAGGTTTCTACGTCTTTCGTACGATGGTCTTTATGTACAGCATTCCAGTTATAGCGCAAGTTATATTTTGCATAGCTAGTGAAACTTGTCATCCCATATTTTGCCTTTTAGCACGGATGTTGTATCTTTTTTATATAAAAGAGTGACACAGGTTTCTACGTCTTTCGTACGATGGTCTTTATGTACAGCATTCCAGTTATAGCGCAAGTTATATTTTGCATAGCTAGTGAAACTTGTCATCCCATATTTTGCCTTTTAGCACGGATGTTGTATCTTTTTTATATAAAAGAGTGACACAGGTTTCTACGTCTTTCGTACGATGGTCTTTATGTACAGCATTCCAGTTATAGCGCAAGTTATATTTTGCATAGCTAGTGAAACTTGTCATCCCATATTTTGCCTTTTAGCACGGATGTTGTATCTTTTTTATATAAAAGAGTGACACAGGTTTCTACGTCTTTCGTACGATGGTCTTTATGTACAGCATTCCAGTTATAGCGCAAGTTATATTTTGCATAGCTAGTGAAACTTGTCATCCCATATTTTGCCTTTTAGCACGGATGTTGTATCTTTTTTATATAAAAGAGTGACACAGGTTTCTACGTCTTTCGTACGATGGTCTTTATGTACAGCATTCCAGTTATAGCGCAAGTTATATTTTGCATAGCTAGTGAAACTTGTCATCCCATATTTTGCCTTTTAGCACGGATGTTGTATCTTTTTTATATAAAAGAGTGACACAGGTTTCTACGTCTTTCGTACGATGGTCTTTATGTACAGCATTCCAGTTATAGCGCAAGTTATATTTTGCATAGCTAGTGAAACTTGTCATCCCATATTTTGCCTTTTAGCACGGATGTTGTATCTTTTTTATATAAAAGAGTGACACAGGTTTCTACGTCTTTCGTACGATGGTCTTTATGTACAGCATTCCAGTTATAGCGCAAGTTATATTTTGCATAGCTAGTGAAACTTGTCATCCCATATTTTGCCTTTTAGCACGGATGTTGTATCTTTTTTATATAAAAGAGTGACACAGGTTTCTACGTCTTTCGTACGATGGTCTTTATGTACAGCATTCCAGTTATAGCGCAAGTTATATTTTGCATAGCTAGTGAAACTTGTCATCCCATATTTTGCCTTTTAGCACGGATGTTGTATCTTTTTTATATAAAAGAGTGACACAGGTTTCTACGTCTTTCGTACGATGGTCTTTATGTACAGCATTCCAGTTATAGCGCAAGTTATATTTTGCATAGCTAGTGAAACTTGTCATCCCATATTTTGCCTTTTAGCACGGATGTTGTATCTTTTTTATATAAAAGAGTGACACAGGTTTCTACGTCTTTCGTACGATGGTCTTTATGTACAGCATTCCAGTTATAGCGCAAGTTATATTTTGCATAGCTAGTGAAACTTGTCATCCCATATTTTGCCTTTTAGCACAGATGTTGTATCTTTTTTATATAAAAGAGTGACACAGGTTTCTACGTCTTTCGTACGATGGTCTTTATGTACAGCATTCCAGTTATAGCGCAAGTTATATTTTGCATAGCTAGTGAAACTTGTCATCCCATATTTTGCCTTTTAGCACGGATGTTGTATCTTTTTTATATAAAAGAGTGACACAGGTTTCTACGTCTTTCGTACGATGGTCTTTATGTACAGCATTCCAGTTATAGCGCAAGTTATATTTTGCATAGCTAGTGAAACTTGTCATCCCATATTTTGCCTTTTAGCACGGATGTTGTATCTTTTTTATATAAAAGAGTGACACAGGTTTCTACGTCTTTCGTACGATGGTCTTTATGTACAGCATTCCAGTTATAGCGCAAGTTATATTTTGCATAGCTAGTGAAACTTGTCATCCCATATTTTGCCTTTTAGCACGGATGTTGTATCTTTTTTATATAAAAGAGTGACACAGGTTTCTACGTCTTTCGTACGATGGTCTTTATGTACAGCATTCCAGTTATAGCGCAAGTTATATTTTGCATAGCTAGTGAAACTTGTCATCCCATATTTTGCCTTTTAGCACGGATGTTGTATCTTTTTTATATAAAAGAGTGACACAGGTTTCTACGTCTTTCGTACGATGGTCTTTATGTACAGCATTCCAGTTATAGCGCAAGTTATATTTTGCATAGCTAGTGAAACTTGTCATCCCATATTTTGCCTTTTAGCACGGATGTTGTATCTTTTTTATATAAAAGAGTGACACAGGTTTCTACGTCTTTCGTACGATGGTCTTTATGTACAGCATTCCAGTTATAGCGCAAGTTATATTTTGCATAGCTAGTGAAACTTGTCATCCCATATTTTGCCTTTTAGCACGGATGTTGTATCTTTTTTATATAAAAGAGTGACACAGGTTTCTACGTCTTTCGTACGATGGTCTTTATGTACAGCATTCCAGTTATAGCGCAAGTTATATTTTGCATAGCTAGTGAAACTTGTCATCCCATATTTTGCCTTTTAGCACGGATGTTGTATCTTTTTTATATAAAAGAGTGACACAGGTTTCTACGTCTTTCGTACGATGGTCTTTATGTACAGCATTCCAGTTATAGCGCAAGTTATATTTTGCATAGCTAGTGAAACTTGTCATCCCATATTTTGCCTTTTAGCACGGATGTTGTATCTGGGGGGCTGGGCTGGGCTAACAGGAATCTGCAAAAGAAACCGTTTGGCAGTCGGTTTCATTGAGATTTTTTGGGCCCCCCATCCCATGCCTGTTAACCTTGGTCTTTATTACAAAGGGGAAAAAAACAGTAACTTCTAGAATGTGAAGAAAATTGTGAAGAAAGGTGGTACATGCTGAAATTTCAGGTGTGTTTAGAAATTGAAATTGAAGTTCAATATTAAAATTGCAACATCCTTGGCTAGTACGGCATTTATACATGTATAAGTTTATGACTTGTGACTTAAACAAACAAAGATGTCACAGGTGTGGGGACTGCCAACATAGAATGATGTAGTGCAGTTGGTCCAGATCAGTGTGGTGTTTTGGATCTCGCAGGTTCAACTCCTACTAGTACTCTATTAAATTTTTCTCTGACAAAATGAACCTTGCCAGTGGAATGATTCCTGCAAAAGGTTGACCAATTGCAAAAAAAATTCTATATTCGTGATCCTGGACCATTTTTTTTCTTGTAACAAAATGTTCAAATTGTAAATTTTATTTTAACAGAAAAAGTTTTCCCCCCCCATTTTGGGCATCTGCAAAGCTCAGAAAAATTGTTTTTTATTTGGGTTCCTTTGTGCCTCTTATGTACAAAAAGATCTGCCTTTTGAGAACTGAAATTATTACCAATAATTTTGAATTTGTTAAGCAATTATTCATTAACTAAATGCAGGCAGATATTTTGTTGTTTAGTGTCATATTTGAAACCACGTAACTAGAAATAATGGCGGTTTTAAACATACCTGTTTAAAACAGGCCCAGCACATATTTATTCCCTTATTTGTAATCCATTTCTGACCGACCCTTCTTTCATTTTGGAGGCATCATTTTTGTAACTGGTAATTCGTGCTCTTTGACAAACGTTCCTTCGATAAACCAAACAAAAACAGCCCTCTTCCATGAGGAACTTGGACAGGTTTTCAAAGAATTGAAAACCACCGCCATTTCTTGTTGTACTACGAATAAACACAACATTTAGATCGTGCTTGTATTGTTATAATGCATGCCTACATGTGTGAAAACGATTTGAACTGAATACTGATTGTGTTGTTTCTGTAAATGTAGAGACAGAAGTAGATTTTGGCCTTTCATCAATAAATCCATGGGCAAGTATAGTATTATTAGTAGATAACACTGTTGTAGGCAGGGTTCAAACTTTCTGGGATTCACAATATACGTGAAATAACAAACAAGGAAATAACCAACCGAATTAGGAGGAAATTAGTGAACAACCATTCTAACAGTGATTTTGTGCACATTCTTAATGTGTTTATTTCAAATGTTAAAATCAAAACAAGCTACAGCTGAGATCTTCAGGTACATTTTTTCTGGTACTGGTACCATCTTTATAGAAAAAACTAAGCTTTCGATTGAAACTAGTTAACGTTATTTTGGGTCATTGGCAAAGCGACATCCCTTTAATGGTAAGACACAGCCTAAGTAGCTTTTCTCCTTTCGTTAATGGATCTGGGAAATAGGATTACGTCTCCTTAATACTTTAATGACAGGAAATAATTAGGTTTTCTCTTTAATGGAACCAGGGGATGGAATACGGAGTTTGAGTTCTTCCACGCTGGATTTTTAAAGAAATACTGTCCGCTCTCTTTAAAAATGTTTTTTGTTTTTCCTTCTAAATATTTTCCCTTCTAACATTTTTACGAGAAACCTATATTTGGCGTCTGTAACCCTCAAAAAAAGGCTTTCATTTTTGGTTGCTTTTGCAAATCTAATGCACACAAAGATATTTTCGAAGTGAACAAAGAAACTGGCAGGAGCGGGATTCGAACCAAAGAAATTATAATTATTGTCGGATTGCAAATAATTTGACATTTGTAAAGTAATTACTTGATCAGCGGTGGGGGGGGGGGGGGGGGGGGGGGTGGGGGGGGGGATGGAGGAAAAAGCACACAACCAACAACAATTGTTGAGCATTTTGTACTCCTGGGAAATGTTTGAAAATGTGTGCTGATCTTTGTGTATTCAGGTCCATTAGCCTTTTAGAGGTATGGCGGACACAGTAGGAGGGCGCTATTTGATTTGGGTAAACCTTTTGTGCAAATCAAATAGCGCCCTCCTACTGTGTCCGCCATACCTCTAAAAGGCTAATACTGGTGCATGTAAAGTAGGGGTGTGCATTAGAACCGGGTACCCGAGTACCTGACCGTTCATGTCAGGAACCGGTTCCAGATTATGGAATCAAGTACCCTTACAACTTTACATTATCGCATTGTTACTTCCCAGACAATGAAAAAAGAAAGGTTCTAAATGTTACATGTATTTGTCGGGAATTTTCAAAATTAAAACTGGACTACATGTATGTGGGAAAACAGCACAGATTTCACGTTTATGACGTTCACGAAAGTTGACAAAGGGAATTTACTGGTCGTGGTTTTTGCAGTCTGGGTATGGATAAAAGCCTCGACGAGACATAATAGCATGCCTCTCAATCCACAATAAATACAACCGTATAAGCTTCTGGACAAGTCTTTTGTGATGATGCCGATGCATGCGCATGCCGGCACACGCAAAGGTGGAGAAATGATCATGTTTACTGGACAGGCATGACTAGAGATTTTCAGAATTTTGTCTGAATTCAGAGAAAGATATTATTACAACTTCCGGGATTGGAAGTTTTGGGTTGGGTTTCTTTAACGGGTACCCGGGTACCCGTATTTTTTTCAGTCGGGTACCCGGTTCTTTTAATACCCGTAAATGCACACCCCTGATGTAAAGCCAATTACCCATAAAGTGTACAGTATATCACCATGGGGGAATATTGGGGGGGGACACTGCCATAACCGCCCCCAGGATCGCCACCCATTTACGTGATAACTAAATGGATGGTTTGGGGTTTTTTGTTCGATGTCTCATTTAAGAGTGAATAAGTTTTGCATTGCTAAAAACAAAATAGCAATTTAAAAACGTTTTTCAGGGTTAAGCTCATGGATAGTACATATGTTATATTCTCATGAAAAACGGGCAAGTGAAATTGGCTATCAAGCTGTTAACTCCTTGACACTGGATTTCATATGGGCGCCAGGCCGGCTTGTGCAGCCAAGCATAACGTACACAATACCCCAATAATGGATTGAAAATGCAGAAATTAATGTGTATAGACGGCACCCGGCCAGGTGGCAATTTCTGCACGTATTTGTGTCAACCGGTGGCAAGGGCTTAATAATACTTTACATTGGCAATCATTAACATATGCCTATTTTGTACGCTCGTTAAGAGTCAGTTTGTGATGTGGCTCAACAAATGAGCAGAAAGCTGCACTATGGCATTCTGAGTTGCAGTCAGAAAGGAACATTTTTTTTTTTCACTGCGAAGTCGATATTGGGATTTTAACACTTTTACATTAGAAAAACCATTTTGTATCACATTCCAGAGTTTGACAACTGAATTCAATCTTGAAATACATGTTCTGTGTTGGGGATTTAATTTTTTGCACTAAGTGTTATTCACACAGATCGCAGTTTTTGAGCTTAATTTTCTTAAAACAACTTCAAAAGGTTTACAGCTTGTTCTAGGAATGAGTTACTGGAACACACAATAGTTTGTCAAAATTGAACCTCATTTCCTGGGATTTTGGGAAATACCATGATTTTAATGTTGCTTTTTTCACCTGTTTTGTAGTGCAAGGTCACATTTCTAATGTTGAAACCCTGTATATTTTATAAAAAACACTATAAACAAGTGGCCACAAGACGTTTTTCTGAAAAAAATACTGAATGCAGTTGAAATCACATCTTGTTTGAAAAAAAATCAGGAAAATTTGTCACAACTGCTGTATGCATGCATATTTGATGTCATTTGGGACATATCAGTATGTGATGCGATCAAGCAAAATCAGTCTGAAGTATTGTATTGTAGGCCCTGGTCAATTTTGGGATTTTTACATATTAATTTGTAGCGTACTTCAAGCTCCATATTAGTGAAAACACCATTTGAATGCGACATTTGGTTAAAAAGTTACAAATATGTGAACACTGGCACAATAAAAAGAAAGAAACTGAGAAAATCAAGTTTAAAGTTACAGTACTTTAATTGAGTCATTTTTGGAACACTTATAATAATACATGTCGTATTTTCATGTCAAAAAATAATCCTTCAATTTAGATTTTTCCACCCTACGAACATATTTTGGCCCATATCTCAAAACATTTGAAGGATTGCCGAGTTCTGACTGATTTTGCTTAATCGCATAAGTGCATTGTGTCATTTTTGTTTTCTTTTGTGATTTATGATAGACTAAATCTCAATCCCTTGAGTATTGACCAATCACAACCACATGATCTGACAGGAGTCTGACCTGACTGACTTGTGACGTGCGCAGCTGTCACTTATGAAATGAAACTAACATCGATAAACAAAGTACATTGATAAACATGAAAGCACATATTACAGTATTTTTTGTTTATTACAAGCAAAGTTTGAATTTTTCAATATGTTTGACATGGTTCAGTGCCATTTGTCTTGGCGACAATATTTCCCGAAGTGCTTCAATAAAGCATTTAAATGCATTTGAACAAGTATATACAGCACAGTGGTCAAAACCAACATTATGTACATATATTACATTGTTTTGTAGTTTACTAATATTGACTGTTTACAATTGATACAATAAAACAAATCCCTAAAGGTCATTCCAAGAGCTGTTTATTTTCCAGAGGGGCATCCCAGGGAAAATTGAAGGGAGGTTAATTTTACAGTCACAATTGAGTGAAGACAATCAATGTTTGTCTTATAACACCTCATCCATAGATTACAAAAATAAAATAGGTCCAACCCCCGTTAATACTTTTACATTAGACATTCTTTGAGAAGTGATCCCCTAATAAAAATTTGTTGTACCCAAAATGTTGCACTATGTGTTCTTGGATGTATCCCAGGGCTGGATTAAAAGTATGATATAGCTTTGGTAATGATAACAAAAAAACAATGCACCAGTATCAATCCTCCAGAGAAATATTTCCATCTGAAATGCCATCAGAAAATTGTATCCGAAGACCTCCAAAAATGCTATGACTTATTTTGATTTTAACAATCCAAATATAAGCACATAAAGAAATGCACAAGGTCACTGTTAAAACAGAACAGTTTTTCAATATTTTCTTGTGACCTGGTTTGTTATTTCATGTATATATTGTGAATCACACAACATTTAATGAACACTGTCTACAATTGTTTTGTCAGTGCTTCGAATGCTGTATGGCACCTTTAAGTTACCCAGAGGCCTCAGGCATGCACTGGGAAACATACGAAGGTCCTCAGCAGGGGGGTTTACTTTCCAACATTTTGGACTTTTTGGGGGTAGGCCCATGAAATGTTTGTTGGCACAAACTCTGGTTGCAGTACTTTTTGGCCATGGGATAGTCTATTCTGGTGTGATATAGTAAAAATAGAGAATATGGCGATATAGTAAAGAGAATACCGTGTGACATAATATAAACAGTCAAAATAAAAAACAAACACTGTGTATTCTGAGCCTACCACAACACAATCTATGGGTGAGGTGTCATGATAGTTATGAATTGGTGAGGTGGGCATCTTAACAATTAATATGCCAACTAAAATAACTGCAATTTTGTTATCTGTTGGGCAGATCCACTGCCAATTTCTACAATTACTCTCTGGACCCTATCACGGGCTACCAAGAATAAAAAGTAAACATTGATTGCACTGTTTAAGTAGAAGCTAATAATCATTTGATGAAATTAATCGATTTACACTGCTGCCCACATATTGGCATTTTGTAGACATAGCTGTTTCCACAGACCTGCCAGTAAAAATTTGAACTGTACAAAGATAATGCCCTGCAACAATTGCGTCTCATGTTTGCCAAATATTTAGGGGAACATTATTCAAATTTTGGTCAATTATTATTATATTATATATATTTTTTCCCCCCGCTGGTCCAAAGCAAACCAGAATAAAACAAACTTTGTAAGAGAATTATATTTTTTTAAATAAAATTTGTTTGGTATGCGTATTTTATTTGGTTTTTCCCTTTTTATTAAAATATCGGGCAATACTTGGCCTTATTAATTTAACAATTTCAGCACTTAAAATCTAGTTACATGTTCAATATTAATCCATGTGAAATTTGGTATACTGTAACAAGGAAAACGGGGCAAGTAAAACAAAACTAAACCCAGCCATTTCCCGTATATAAAATCACAAATAATAAGTTTTCTCTTAATAGTGTAAAAACCATCCCAATATTCATGTTACATGAGGATATTAAATTTTCATTTTAGATCCTGTTTTAGAAGTTTGCCCACAACATCACCGTAACGTGTACGGCTCGTCAATTTTTTAGAAAAGCATGAACATTTTTTCCACAATTCAGCTTGACATTTTTTCATTTGTTTTCACGGTTAAACCAACATTTGCTTAAAAATGTCCAAATTGAAAGCAATTCCTTGTCACTTTGGTTATGCTGGAGAAGTTCAGTACATTTGAATAAATCCTAATGATACGTCCAGAACTTGCAATCAGACAAAGTCCCCAAATACTTTCCATTTTCAAAATTCAATATATGCCAACACTTTGGATGATTTGGATTTTGTTTCTATTAATAGAAAGTTTGGATCCTACACTTTCATATCAGTAACTTATACAGGTAAGTTTTATTAACAATATGAGGAGAGACATTTAGGATTCGTTTTTTTAATATATATATATATATATATAAAATATATATGGTAAAGGTGAAACAGTGCTCACCGGATAGTTATACCCGAGCTTTCGGTGCAATGCGGGATGAACGTGGAGTTTACCGCGTTTGTTCTACCAGCGGTTCATCACAACAAGCCATAATTCCCCTGAAGAAGGTTACCGAAAGCTCGGGTATAACTATCCGGTGAGCACTGTTTCACCTTTACCATATATATTTTCTATGCTCTACAGTGCTACGCAGCATCCCCACATATATATATATTATGACGTTTTTCGAACATAGGGAGACCGTTTACCGTTATTCTTATATTATAGGGCGACCGGGTGCTTTAGGGCGACATTTCACGGTCACCATAACGCATAACTAATTGCGAAAATTTGATTTAGGTCACATTTAAGCCTGCGCACAAACTCCATAGACCGGTTTTTTTTAACTCACCCTGTAGTTTTTGCTCAGCTAGATTTTTCCTTTGTGTCGGCAAGTTCAGTATGTTAACCAGTTCACGCCGGGATTATTTTTCACGAACCTCGATGCCAGCCGGGTTCAGGCGGAATCAGGCTGTAATCTGCGGGTAGCACTGGCAGATATTTCCGGCCTCGCTCGAGTGCTTGTTTATCAGTCATCTGTTCCGAATACTGCAAAACCTTTGCGTGTATACACATCATCCGGCGCGAACTGGTTAAACCAAGTTTTCTTCCTCCATGGTTAAACCTTGTAAGGTTGAAACCTGGACTATCAATTAGACACTTCCAGCCCTGCTACTTGAGACCGAAAAGTTTTGAATCAAATGGTTGTTGTTGTTCTCTTTCCAAAGTCCGCAACAGTTCCCAGACATCTTGCGCAGGACGTTCTGGCCTGTCTCCCTAAAGGAGCGATTGCGCACATAGTAGATGATGACATTCAGCCAACTGACTGACGCCAGTATGATCTGGGAGGCTACTCTAAGCTGAGGTGAGATGTCAGCGGATTTGCGCATGAAGCCCATGATGAGGGATGGCAGCCAGCAGACAAAGAGGGTCATCGTCACGATGAAGATGGTGGTGAATGACTTCCGGTTTATAGGCCGCTTGGATTGTAGTTCCCCATTGATGGTGACGAGTGGGTGCTGGGCCGCAATAATCACAGCCTGACTCCGCGCTATGATGAGTATGCGAATGTACATCAGAATGATGATCACGAATATGACCATGCTTAGTATGGTCAGAAGGAATGCGCCGGACTCATTACCCACCCCACCATAGGTACAGACAAACAGGTAGTGATTGTACTCACTATTCCACTCAGACTGGATGGATGATACCAACGAGTAGATGTTAGTTAATAACCAGAGGATGACCACGGTTATTTTAGCCCGTCGCTTAGTGAGCAGGTTCTTGTACCGCAGTGGGTAGACCACAGCGATGTACCTGTCAATTGTCACCAGGAGTAGGGACAAGCTGTAAGCCGGAAGGGCCTGTCTCACTATCCATGCCTGGACAAAGCACACTAGCATGCCGAACGGCCACTCCCTGTTGGCCAGCGAGATGCCGATCATGGGCATGTAGAAGGAGATGCCAAGCACCAGATCCCCGACCGTCATGGACTTGAGGAAGATCTTGGTCGCATCGTGGAACTCCTTGACTCGCGATAGAATGATGAGGCATATTGAGTTGAGGAGTAGAATCAGCAGCACGGTGATTATCCAAAGACAGGCACTGATGATATTGAAGACAACATCTTCCTCCTCCTGGTGGGTCAGATTCATTGTTCAGGTGGTCAGTTTGGTCAATTCCTGTGATGAAATCTGGTGTGTATATCCGGACTACATATGGATGATGTACATCCCAGCTGGTCGTTTGTGCGACTGTTAATAAAAGTGGAAATTCAGAATCTCTATTTAATCAAATTGCCTTATCAGCCAGACTGCAATACTGGAGACCTTGCCTTGTGCAGCTCCATCCTGATAGAAGCTCTGATAGGGCACTCGCTTACTCCACTGTTTATTTGGACGGATTATGACCAATCATCTGCCTTTGTATTGTCTCCATGACTGCTGAAGTGCTAGTACATGTATATCCACCCACAGATGTCCCCACTGTTCGTGATGCTGATTAAGGCCACTCACTAGAGCTTGGGTCCTGTTATAACCATCCTGTTTATCATGCGTACTGAAATGTTTTCAAAGAACCACTTACTTGTTCAATCATCCGTGCGTAAACAACTATGCCAGCCACCTGAGAGCCACAATTCTGTCATCACTCAACAAAATATTTGCTTCATTGTACTGATCAGTCACACATGCTGACTCACCATATAAAAGCATTCCACTACTCTAGAGTCCAAACTGATTGTCAGACTTCTTGAAATTTTGCATAAAAGAGAGTCCTCTTTTGACAGGCTATAAACTGTGTACACGTATGTGGTACTTCTGTTCACCACTGTTCACCAGGCAAAACAGTAGCCAGCTGGATGTGCCTACACAAGTGGCAGGTGTGCATACTGACTGAGAAAAAAACCAGGTTGTGGTTGAGTCCTTCAGTAAATTCAGATGGAACACTTCAATCCACCAGGGTACTCTGATCTGTACGCTTACTGCATGTGCCCAGAGTCACAGTGGGAAAACAACACAGCACTCAACCAGGAAGTAGGAGTGCATTGATAGAAGTGGAGGTTACGTTGCTGGTGGGGTCGTGGCCTCTATTTTTGCTGTTCCAATTGTATCATTTCCTGTGTGAGGTTATATTCATAAAGTGAAATCTGAATGTTTCTTCCCAGAAAATTTCAATAATTCTACCAGCGTACCTCCCCCCCCCCTAACAAAAATAGTAAATTTTTCCAAAAGTCTTTGGTGAAATGATTTATTGCAGGATGACGTGGTTTCATATTTCGCATCCATTGTTTTACCTCCTGTAACACTTTCGGTTTAGTCATTTACAACATTTGCAAACATCAAAAAACAAAAATATGCAATTATTATGAAATAGGGTTAATCAAATCAAGTAGGCCTAACGGTCCTGAATCCTCCAATTTTAATATGATTTTCCACACACCCTAGTTAAATAATAGTCTCAGGCATCCTGTGAAATGTGCTGTCCATGTGCTGTCGTTTTCAGGGAAAGTGGAATCTTTTTATCAATTTTCGACCACTGTGGAAATAGTCTAGTTCTCGACGTTATAAAATCCCTGATGTCTGTAAAGTGTAAAGTGCTATGTTTTGTCTGAAGTAGGGTCAGTGAACCAAACTACAAGAACAGTATTTTTTTTCTCTTTGTTTTTGCAGTATCTATGCACACAAAGCCGGTCAGTGTTATAATATTTTCTATAAAATACTGACCCCCCCAAATCTAGTCATTTCCGGAAATTACAGCGAAAGAACACTTGCGTAATTTCAGTTGCTTTATGTAAGGGTTCGGAGCAGTTTTGTTCACTTTTAGTTGTTTTTAACTGAAGGAAAAACTCCATTATTTTGTGGCTAATGGTTTTATGGGCAGTGACACTGCTATTGTTTTCATGGGTTCATTGGCACATTGAACAATGTGTGTAGGCACAAACTGCAGTTTAGAAGGTTTGTTTCAAAATCTGGACCACCAGGATTTCATCTGTACACGTTAAAGCTTTGGGTTGTTTTGTGTTACCTGTCCCCTGGCAAGTTGTAAAGATAACATTTTAGAAAAGGTATTTGTGTTAATAAAAATAAAGCTCTGAAATTTGTCACCAACCACGGTGTTTCCCCTTCAAAAGAGGAACAGAAGACGACTGAAAATAGACAACTGCAAACAATTTAAGGTTCCAGTGTACAAAGTGGCATGTTTTGGGTTGGGGGAGGGGAGTGTGAAGGGGAAAACCTTTAATTTTTTTCTGGAAAGGTGCTCTCAATAATTTCACCCATGAGAGTATTTTGAAAAGAATTGAAGAGGGTAGTACCGATTGTGAAGTGGTAGAAATTGGCAAGCTGTGTGTGTGCGTTTGTATAGCTATTCAGACCGTGGACCTTTAACAAAGAGGACAATAGGGTCCGCGATTGTGTCAAGGTCCACGATTGAAAAACGTGTACAAAACCAATGGGAGGCCTTCCGAAAAAGTTAGAGTATAAACAAAAGAGGAACAATGGGAGGTCCACGATTGCACCCGTTTACATGACTGTGTGTGTGTGTGTGTGTGTGTGTCATGCACTTGAGTATGTAAATACTGGAAATCGTGGACTAGGGACAAAAGAGTTAGGATGCAGACAAAGGGTCCACGATTGACCGAATGTCCACGATTGAAAATCGTGTACAAAACATATAGGAGGCCTTCCGAAAAAGTTAAAGTACAAACAAAAGAGGAACAATTGGAGGTCCACGATTGCAGGTATTTTACACACTTGGGGTGGGTGTGTGTGGGGGTTGGGTTGGGGGGGGGGGGGATGGGGGGCAGGGCACTCCCACCGGATATACCACTGAGTGTACAACTACATGTACCATTTGTACAGCGTACCTATGCGCACACCATTTCTATTCAACTTAAGTGTATAGCTGCATTAATTATTTAACTGTGCAAGGAGGCCAGTTGTGCTTTTCCCAGTATATGTAATATATTATTCATTAAAAGGGGGAACTGGAAGCGATAAAATGCAGTGAATGTTGACTTAGAGCTCGGGTTAAACCCATGAAAGGTGTTGGGGATCTGCTGTTTGCCAAAGCCAGGGTGAAGTGGAAGAGGATCGATGTGACTTTTCTGGGAATTTATTTATTTATTTATTTATTTTTGTTTCCATTCAAAACTTGATATAATTCTGTATGGAACTCTCTTGGCATTTGTAATATGAATATTACGGAGACATGTGAGATTAGGGTTATTAGGGCAGCTGAAGACATTTTCTTGTCTCCCTTAATTAGGTCCTACAGTCACTAGTACCCTTTTTAGAAGATTTTAGGGGTTTCGAGGCCAAGAATTGTCAGGAATGCAAGATTCTGAAAGTTCATAGTGTGTAAAGCAGATTATATTAGAATATGGGGGAAAAGTTTTGTGCACAGGTCTATGGGAATATCCCCCAAATGTACCACTGTTGATTATTATTACTTTAAATATCAATATAATTGATGGCATAAACTTTAATATAAAAATATATTGACAAAATTGGGTGACTGCCAAATCACGGTGCTCAGTTGGTGGAGCAGTCTCAAAGATTTATTGGATGATTTGTTCTAACTTGTAATTTTAATCTTTGAATTTTGTAATATCGTTGTAATCTGTTTATCAGGGTTTGTACTGGAGAGAGGGGTGGGAGAGAGAAATATAAACTGTTTAAAATAGAATGTTGAGTATCTCCACCCGTTTCCTTTTTAGTCGCCACATCCTTGTTCCCTTTCTTCTCCAAAAAAGCCTTTGAAAAATACAAAGGAAAGAGAGGAAATGCAGCCTATTTGGATAACAACAATGTCAGCAAAAGCTGTTGTTCACATTGGACTAACTATTGTCAAAAGTTACCGTGCGAGACTGTTGACATTTCACTGTGGTTATGCATCCGCACTTGGATTAGTACACAGCTTGCGGAAAGTCCTTGGCCACATATAGTAGTCAACACGGAAAGCACATGATCAAAATGCATGTTTTACATTACAGTGGCCTGTCCGCACTGGAATTTTCAGCAATGTAAAACTGCCACGTAACTGTTCCGTTGCACGGTTGGCCCTGTAAAAGAGTTCCCTCTGTGGAGGGATAAACGGACAACCGATGATCGACACTTGACAGTTTGGAAAGTTTACCGGCTGTCCGCACTGGACTTAATTTGGACAAATTGACAACAGTCTCCGTACATTTTACCCAAAACGTCCAATGCGGACACTGCTAAAAGCCATCTTGAAAAGAAAAAAACAAATGGGGTCATCTATCTTGGAATACACTTCCTGGCAGGATCTAAAAATATAAGTTTAAAAAGGGCCTCCTCCTTCCTTTTTGAAAATGGCTTTTATACACTAAACCTGTTTTTTTTTTTCGTTTTTTTTTCGTGGTTTTTGGAAGAATATATTAGCTGAGAAACAGCAAGTCACTGACTGTCCTTCCTACATTCGGGAAATTGGAACTCCTCCTTGTTTTTTTTACAGCAACATATATAAAGAGATTCAAGTATTTTGGCCAGGATGTTTCCTTTGAATCTCCAGCACTGGTCTGACCTCCAAACACAGGCATCCTGGGACCTTGGCTAAGCAAACCTAAAGGAACAAGAAGACGTCCAATCAAAATTATGGGAAACTATATATAGGGGATTTAAATTCAACTTTTTGTAATATTTTTTAGTATTTCTTAGCAGGTTGAATTTTTGTTACAGGGAAGAAGCTTTGCGGTAAAATAGCCAGTTATCTGTCAGAACTGAAGATGTCTATTTTGAGACTCGAGAATAATAAGAGGCCCTTGTAGTATTATTTGTGTGTGATTGATTGTTGAAATATTGCTGTAAATCCTCTTTTTGTGTAAAGACCCTCAGCATGTTAATAGTATGTGCAAAATATAATTGGCTCATTCTAGGACATTTTCTGCTGTGTGGGAAAATTTGCAGAAAATCCCAACAGATTTTTGTGTGTGATGTGCTGAGCCCATCAATTGAAATATTTTGTCATTAGAATGCTCACACACTTTGTAAGATTCTGCTTTTGTGGGACATTCTGTTTCACTGCTGCAAGTTGTTCATTTTTCAAAGTTAAGTTTCTTTAATTAGTTTCTTCCAAGCTTTGTCAAAAAGCAAAAGCTTTAAATGTTCATATGTATTCCAAACCCTTCAGGAGTTCACTGCACATCGATGAAACTTGGTTCTTTTCTGTTCCTTTTCTCCTTTCGGTTTTGTCAGTTCAAAAGTAACTTTATCAACATTCAGCTGATTTATACAAGGCAGGCTACCTTGGCCCTGAACTGTAGTAATCTCTAGAGGCTGGAACTGAAGTATCTTTATGGCTGGTCTTGTAGTACCAGCGTCACCTCGTCATAAATCTTAATCCAGTTTGTTGATTTCCTTCTTTTCTCGCTATTGTTTCTCCCCAGGGCATCAACTTCTTGAACTTCAAGGATTTCTTCCAGTTTCTAAACAACCTGGATGACTTTGAGATTGTTCTGAAGATGTTTACTTTTGCTGATCAACCCATGAACGAAGGTAAAAATTTGGACAGTTGTCCATCATGTTGTACCTGCATGTGGTACCTAGACTCAAGCAACTAGTTGAATACAAGAACTCATACTCAAAGTACTAAAATTCCACTTTAATTGGAATTTACACCCACAGTTGTTATTGTCATTACGAAGGAGTTGGTTCCTTAAACATTAGTGTTTTTTGGTTCGGTTCGGTTCGGTTCGGGGTAATTAAAAGCCACTTGAAGTACGGAGCTACAAAAAGAATCAAAGATACAAGAGGTAGGAATTAATATTCCTCTTGAAGCATTGGTTGTATACATTGGTTGTATAGCATGGAGGAAGTTCCTTCCTCCATGATTATAATAAGTAAGGTCTCACATTAGTGTATAATTATGTGCAACTTGTGACAAAAAAAATCGGCGTTTTATCGAACAGAAATTGCGTGCGATGTTTTGTATTTCATCTGTATCATCTGTGCTATAGTTGCAAACATTGTCGACAAAACGCCTGTCAACAGCCCTACCCGGTACATTATTGATTCATCCCATATACAATTTTTTAATACACACACCAACTAGCTCGCACTTTATGTGACCCCACAACGGAGATAAAACCACTTCGAGTTGAACTTGCTATACTTAAAACGATGTCTGAACGCTCGGTACGTTTAAATTTTACGACCAGCCACCCGTGGTGAACAACCGTTTTAACTTTTACCGTTTTAACTAAAACGATGTCTGAACGTAGCCATTGTTGCAGTTTTCAGAAATGGGCCGATTTGGGGGTTAATATTTTATGGGAAATATCGTTCCACTGACCTGTTCAAAGTTTTGCGGCGTTGGATGGCCAAAAAAAGGAGAGAAAAACGGCGCTCGTTTTCAACTGTCGGGCGGATGATAGCCTTTAGTCAAGGCGCACGTGGCTACCTGGACGCGTGATGCGCCCCGAATGCCAAGGCGCGTCACTCGTCCGGGTAGCCACGCACGCCTTAACTAAAGGCTACAGGGCAGTTTTCCAAAGATTTCCAGCTGGAAATCGTTGGAAAACGATATAAATTTCCACTTTTCTTGACGACAGCACACCTGGTGCCATCATTTCACAGGATGATTGAGGCTAATATTAACTTACAGTCTAGTAAGGTATTTCGTAATTATTCAGTTAAAAAAAATTGGAGGATTACCAATCGTGTACACTACCTTTAACATGCTAGTGATGTTTAGAAAAACCAAATGTTTTTACATCTTTTTATGACTATAAAGTTTATGAGAGATGTGGGCCTATGGTTGAAAGAATTAAAAATACATTTTTGAAATTTTTTTAAAAATCGAAGCATCTGAAATATTTAATTTAGTCTTTAAAACCAAAAGGAAATCAAATTTTTTTTTGGGGGGGGGGGGGGAGAGGTGTAAAGCCCGGTAACAGGTCAACTCGTATCTTGGACAACTGGTACCTTGGCCAACTCGTACCTTCAACTCGACATTGTACCATGCAACTCGTACCTTTGCCAACTCGTACCTTCGCCAACTCGTACCTTCGCCAACTCGTACCTTCGCCAACTCGTACCTTCGCCAACTCGTACCTTCGCCAACTCGTACCTTCGCCAACTCGTACCTTCGCCAACTCGTACCTTCGCCAACTCGTACCTTCGCCAACTCGTACCTTCGCCAACTCGTACTCCAGTTAGGACAACTCGTACCTTCACGCGGAAGTCAAGTTGTACCGTCAATGTTCTGAAATACTCCGGGCCGTAACTGATTGATGTGCTTTGATATAATTATACTATTATAGGCCTACTTTTTGGTTATTTTAGATGTTGCTAGAAAAGGAATGTAAAGTGAAATGGATTTTATTAATAATATAAAACAATTTACCGGTTTATAATTTAATTATGTTCATGTTTATGTATAGGGTCTACAACTTGTGTCATATACTTTTTTTGTTTATTTTTAACTGCATTCATGTTAATTGTACTTTTGCTATTTTAGACTTCGATGGAAAAGGAACGTAGGAATTCATTTGTTTACAGTAGTACATTGTTGAGAAGTGAATTTTTTCTATTTTTAAGATGACAGTGCGCCACACTGTTGATGCTTTTCATCTTAACTTTTCAGTTTAACTTGCAGTTCATAAATTAGCAGTTACTTTTGATAGGAAATTCATTCTGAATTTCTTGAAGGTAAGTGGCTGGCACGTACTTTGTTGTGGAATTAATTAATAAATCGTCTGAAGTTTGACCATTGTCATATTCTATAGTTCGGCCTAATTCTGTGGTCTTTTGCGGTGCCGTAGCCAAACTCAGGCTCGAAGCATTGAGCACGCGTTTGCCGTTTGAACTTGATTTGATACTGGTGATGCGCGCATTTATTTCCGAAGCTTAGCATGGCGCACCATTGTTTTGTCAAAGTCGTGAATAGGACTTAATTTACTATGATCTCGCCGTACTTCCAATCGAATATTATTATTTTTTCAAATGAGGTAATTTGGCATGAATTTTAATGCACACGGCACCGCGCGAAACGTGTCGCGCGGTACGAGTTGTCTTAATTAGAGGTACGAGTTGGCCAAGGTACGAGTTGGCCAAGGTACGAGTTGGCCAAGGTACGAGTTGGCCAAGGTACGAGTTGGCCAAGGTACGAGTTGGCCAAGGTACGAGTTGGCCAAGGTACGAGTTGACCAAGGTACGAGTTGACCAAGGTACGAGTTGACCAAGGTACGAGTTGACCAAGGTACGAGTTGACCAAGGTACGAGTTGACCAAGGTACGAGTTGGCCAAGGTACGAGTTGGCCAAGGTACGAGTTGACCAAGGTACGAGTTGTCCAAGGTACGAGTTGACTCGAAAGCATCTGCTGTTGTGTATGTAATGAAACAGTGGTGATTTTAAAACACCCACACAGGTGGCATTATCCGGGTTTATGGTCTAGCAGTTCAAAAGGTGAACCCATTTTTTTTTTTTTTGAATTTTTGTTGAAAAGTTGACCTGAATTTTTTGTTTGCCCTGAAATATATTTAAGGTGGGGAGGTTTTGGGGAATTACCAGTAGTGGAACTTTCAGTTTTCAAAAATGCCAAAATGTTGAGGGGATACATAAGATACCGGTAATGAGCTTCCTAATGACACAGTCCACAAAAATATTGGCAAACGATAAATAACAGATATATATGTTTCAAAATGTTGAATTATGACCCTGACGCTCCTTATCCCAACAATATTAATGTCTATCAATCTTCAAGCATTTCACACAGTAAAACAATATATTTTAGGAATACCAAATACAATGCACAGATTACTCAATTTGCTTTTTACATTCACTTCAAAAACGTAGTTTACTTCCATAATTCCGTAGCAGGGAAAAATCCATTAAATTGAAACTAAAAAAAAAAAGAAGAGAAAGGAAAAACAAGCATGCAACAACTATTAAAAACATAAGTGGGCAGGGACACTGAACTCTTTTTTTTTACTTGGCCCGAGGCAGTCTAGACTTTGGTGATTAATTCTGTCCCTTCATAGCTTTCTGCAATTTATTAGTAAGAAGAAAAAAAATCTTTTTTTTCTCCAAAGAGTCTCGGTCCCCTGCAGTGTTTCTTGGTATCTTATATTCATTGGCAATTTTCCTATGATGAGAAATCTGGCATTTGAGGTTGCTGGGTTCTGTTACTCCGTGTCGTGTTACACCCTATTTCCCATGGGAATGTGCAGCACTTACTAATTTTTACATTTTTGGAACTGTTTCTAGGAAATTTGAATTGCTCAGCCCCTTTGACGGTAATCAGTCATTCCTTTTTTGTAAGAACAGTTTGGGTAATTTCCTGTCGTAGCCATGAATAGAAGTTTATCTTGAAGTCCAGTCTCCACTCTCGTCTCCGATCTTGCTTTGATCTTGCTCCCATCTGCTTCCAGTCTCTGATCTGAATGTTTTTCCTTGTGTGAGTGAGGAGCTCACATATTATTTTTGTTTGTTAGAGGTCTGACAGATTGTGTCTGAGGGCATAACATTTTTTCTTGTCATTTTTTCACTGGTGGGGGGGGGGGGGGGGAAGAGGTACGTCCACACAGTACACATGCTTGTAAACAACTTAAAAAGAGACAATAAATACAATTTAAATGTAGTGTACACGATTGGTAATCCTCCATTTTTCTTTTTACTGAATTATTATGAAATACCTTACTAGACTGTAAGTTCATAGTAGTCTCAATCATCCTGTGAAATGATGGCACCAGGTGTGCTGTCGTTGTCAAAAAAAGTGAAATTTATATAATTTTCCTGGAAAACTGCCCTGTAGCCTTTAGTCAAGGTGCGTGTGGCTACCCGGACGAGTGGCGCTACCCGGACGATTGGCGCTACCCGGACGAGTGGCGCTACCCGGACATGATGGCATTCGGTGCACGTCATGCGTCCAGGTAGCCACGCGTGCCTTGACTAAAGGCTATCATCCGCCCGACTTCCCCCCCCCCCCCTGGCAGCATTTGAGGCTCCATAAAAAACAAAAAGAAATATTGTTTTAAAGACGTATTAAAAATGATTCAGATGTAGTTAGCCCTCCCTGGCACAAAAAGCTGGATACGCTACTGATTTGCCGGTTGAAGCGGAAAAATAATTGGCATAAGTGCACATAATTGTGCGTAATGCTTTTTGCTCTAAAAGCATGGCACTGTTTTTGGTAATGTGGTCAGCAGTGCTTGCATCATGTCCTGAAACCACTCGCAACACTGAGCATATCAGCCATTGGTGTTCTACAACAGCAACCAAAGCCCCTGCATTACTGTGTTTGTTCACACATGAAATGATTCCACGGATGGATTGAAGGCAAAGTCAAAAGGGCCTCGGGCAAAAAAACGGCGACAATATGTATGTTTTATGTGAAGTCAGGGTGCCAAACTGTGACTAGTCTAGGCACAGACTCCTAAGTGCATATACATCCATTGACCGGAAGTTAAGGTCTTAGAATTATTTTGGTCCTCAATTTGCAATATTTTCAACATGTTCTACATTGTAATACTGCTTTTTCTTCCACCAAAACCGATTTTATTTTTGGTGGCAGTTTACTGTCTCAGCTAGGAGTCCAGTCTATAAACAAAAATAGTTGCATCTATAGTAGCTTCTATATGAGGTGTTCAGTAGTCTTGTATTCTCGCAACTGATATTTTAGGTCTTCTATGCTCTGTCTGTAGGCCTTTTCACACTAGACCCTCTCTCGCCAGGTCGAACTCAACTTGTGGCTAACCCTTGAATGTTAATTTTTCAACTTTGCATTCACCCCTGTGTCACTTCACACTTGTTTTGATCAACCCGCAGCAAACTCGCCCTAGCTCATTTCAAATTACTTTTTTCACTCGGGTGAAAGTTTTAACCTGATGCATGCAATCTTAGCCCTAGTTTAAAGCAGGGTTGAGTTCAGCCTAGGCCAAAAACCAATCTTGGCTGGGGTTGGCATGGTGTGAGAATTATAAAGTGTTAAGCATTGCCTGTTTCCAATCCTGCGTCATCCTCAAGATTTTGCTTGTCTGAAAAGCCTGTTTAGCAGGTGTGAGCCATATTTCCCACTGCACCCCACCCACCCCATTTATCCTGGATTCTGCAAAGCAATGCCATGTGCCTTTGGTTCCGCAGATACATTACAGGAAGGGCATGCTGGTGCATCTTTATTACTGTCACCTTTCACTTCATTTTAAACGACAGGAATATTTTATTAGTCCTGCAGGATTCTTAGAATCTTTGTTACGCCATCTGGGACAGGAAACAGAAATTCAACACATTGTGAGCTTCATGTTTCATGGTCGTGTTACATTGATCCAATTAAAGGACTGGTGAGAATAGACAAGTGGTATTAGTGGTGCCACTGTTTTCACCACAAATCATTCAGTAATTTGTAGGAAGGTTTTAAACACTACAACCTAGGCAGGGAATGGAGTTATTCAGTCACATTTTTCAAAGATGCTGCCATCTTGTACATGGAATTACTACATGTGCTTGTCAATTTTGGCACCCACTTTTGACTGTCAGACAACCTCAGTTTTTTTTCAGTGTTCTCCGAGCCTGGAACAACCAGCAATTGTTCTTATAATTGTTCACAAGATGGGGGGGAGGGGGAAGAGGTGGAAGAGGGGGAAGCGCAATCCATCCATCCGTCAAATCCAAAATCAAGTAATCCATTAAAGTTGCAGACCTCCAAATCAACTTCCATAGACATCAATGGTAAAATAACCATAGAGCTATATAAATAATTGCTGAGCACTCGCCCTGTGTGGAGTGAAGCCTGTTGGGTGTGTCCATGTTTGTGCACAAACGTATGGAAAGCTCAACATTTAGTACGGCTTTTGTCACATAGTCTGGATATTTGCATATCTGCATTTATACTGATTTTCATACGATAAAGAAAACAACGTTGTTGATCTTAACAATGGTCTAGTTTGAGCAAGATAAACGGGCCAATTTAATGCACGTTCATAACCTAAGTAACCACAGTATCCCGAGTGCTTTTTTTTTCATTGAAAAATAGTTTTCTCTCATAATAATGAGAGAAATCCATTACAAGTAACTTGAATTTTTAAGTCAGTGCACAGATCTAGCAGCTTTAACTGATCAGCCGGGGAGCCAGCGCAAAAAAACAAAGAAATAAAAAGAAATGCACAACAGACAAAGGAACAATCAAACACAGAAAAATAACGGACTACATGTTGACTCTATTATGAAGACTAAATGGTGGAAGAATGTCGGAGAAGGTTTGCAGTGACACCATGTAATTAACCCGTTGAATACGGACGACGGCCAAAGCTGAAAAAGACCACCTGGCCGGTTGTCATGTATATGCGCGAACCTGTGCATACTCAATCCATTGTTTGCCTATTGTTTGCATTAAACTTGGCTGCACGAGCCCGTCTTGGCATACCAGCACCCCATCAATAACAACCGGCCCGGGGTTAAACTCTTTCTGTGAGTCTGTGTGGGTTCCGACCATAGGTATGACTAACTATTCTTCTCATAACCTATGCAAACTCACACAAAAAAAGAGATTAATTGCATGGCATCATTGTGAAACCCCACCTTTAGTCAACAGTCAAAAGCTGCTTACCATTTAGTTGCTTAGGACTAGAAGAACGCCGCAGGAAATTCCAGCTCTTGAAAATGAACACGAGCCTCTTTGCATATTGGCTGGAAAAAAATGGATTGCTATAGTTTCCTCTTTGTTATGCAGATTATCTTTCTTTTCCAAGTATTGGACACGTGCAATCCAGTTTTTTCCAGCCAATATGCAAAGAGGCTCGTGTTCATTTTCAAGAGGTGGAATTTTCTGCGGCGTTCTTCTAGTCCTAAGCAACTAAATGGTAAGCAGCTTTTGACTGAATAGGAAAAGAGAAATACATCCTCAGTTAATTCATTCCTTTGTGTCTCCATGTTGCCAAGGCTTCTAAATTATTAAATATTATTTTTTGTTTGGTTATCCTTACATGATAGATTGATATATCTACTGTCAAAGTATTCATCCCAACTTAATTAACTTTGTTAATAATGTTTCAGACTTTGCTCCTGCTCATCACAGGGAATAAAATATTTATGATTGAGGGATCATTTTTAGCCGTACATATCTCCAGGAGTTGATCATTTTCATCATAATACGACATAATATACGTGTATTATGATGTTAGACATACTAATGATTATTGTAAAAATTATAAATGCTGAGGTAAAGTAAATGTAAAATGTATATTTGATGCTACAGACTGCAAAGAGAGTTGTGGTTGTATAGAGTACCAAAGTCTGACGTCAGTTGGCAGGATAACTGGCTCCAAACAAATGGACATTTTGACTGTTCCTTTGTTAACAGCCAGTCATGCAAATTTGACACAAAATAACAAAAGTATTCTGGTTCCAAACATTGCATTGACGTCATCACTTCGGCACTTTGTGTAGCTTTAAGACCTGTAAGCATATGGACATTACCCCATGCAATAAGATAACTGTAAAGAATTCAAACTTTGACAAGGTACTGATCTTGTTTAATATGTATGGCCAAGCAGTTTATTGCCAGATCGATTAGATGGTTAAATTGGTGTCCGATAACTTGATAATATAACTTGATAATAGCTCAAACATAATACCCAACATGGTTCCCGATCGTTGCGCTTCACGAAACCTATACTAGACAACAAACCAAACTTAGTTTCCGATCGTTGCGACTCGCGAAACCTATAACTTGTCAATTGCTTATAACATAACCAAACTTGGTATCCGATCGTTGCGATTCGCGATACCCCATGGCATAGCTTTATTAATTAACTTTCCGGTCGCTGCGATCCCCGCGAAAGCTTATAACGTCTGTATGCATATAGCAAAGTCTTATCTTGATTTCTGGGCTACGCGTCCCGCGAAACCTATAACGGCGCCACCAGCTACACTAGCTATTCATTTTCAGAAGCCAACAGATTAATGTCATAACTTTAGTTCTGGTCGTAGCGATCTGCGAAACCGCATAATGAAGGCAAAACGTAGCCTTAGCCCCAGCAAAAATCACGCCCGTCGAGAAACATTAATTTTAACCATAAGATTTCAAATATCAGTTGGTTTACACTTCTTTGTACATGGCAAAATATTTCATTAAAATTCTCATCCAATAATAAGGTTAGTGGTAGCGAAATGACCACGTTCACTTTAAGCCAGATATGTCAGAGTTTTGTCTGAAGGAAATTTGACAGAATGTTTTGATCATAACATATAATCGCAAAGACATATTTCAAAACCAGGCTGTTAAATATTCTGTATACAGATAATGAAGCTGAGGCCTATAGCAGCGTATAGGATGAAATTCCGCCAAATGGTCATTTATGACCACTGCCAAATAGGCCTCAACTTGGGATAGGAATATAAATAAATAATGTTTAACGGCAAATTGTAAGGCATAATAGAAATTCTCTATCAGCAATGCTGATGCAAGATCTCTCAAATGGAACCGTCTTCCATAAATAAATCAGCATTGGTCCACTTGATCTGGAGATGCTCGATAACACCACCAGACGCAAACCGCATTAAATTACGGACACAACGGTTATATGGCTCGTCGGACATGTTCCACTTTGTTCTGGCAGTTTGCGCCAGCGTAGCGTACTTGCAGTAAGATGGTGGACCAAAACATTATTGTATGGGGTAACAGACTCCATGTCATCGTTAAGACGAATTTCACTGCTTCTAAAATGGCTTTTTTGGGGCAATTCTCCAGATCGTTGGAACCAACTTGAAATGTAATATAATCAGGGTTGCATTGTTCAACCTCCCAGCACACTGGTGAAAAAAAATTGTGAAAATCAGCCAGGTGCAGGCCCCGCTTTCCCAGCCACCGCACGTTGACCATCTTGCTCAGCGCATCCCCCATTGCTGACGATGCGGAGGTCCAGTGAACCAAGGAATCCTCGACCACCAACACTAAAGGCTTGTACACGAGTGGGACATGGCTCATGGAAGTATAAGAAAAACGATATGTACCCATTTTTTATAAGCTTCTAAAATGGCATTTTTGGGGCAATTCCCCAGATTGTTGGAACCAACTTGAAATATAATATAATCAGGATTGTTTGACGAATTGTAAGTTAAAAAGTCAGATCCTCATTGAGTGATCCCCACAATGTCGCTTCCCAGGTTGTATCGTAAAATTGGGTGTGATCCCTGGCTATACTGCATTCTGGGTTTATGACTTCTGACTAGCGCCCACCCGAACAAAGATACTGACAGTTTGGGAGACCGCCAACATAGGGCAAGATAGCTCAGTTGGTAGAGCGCCGGTACGGTGTTCCGGAGGTCGCAGGTTCATATCCCGCTCCTGCCAGTTTCTTTGTTCACTTTGAAAATGTAAAGGAAATACAAAGGGCGGAGTGAAGATATTGTACACGGGATGTTAGAGGGCCATTATTGTATTAGTGCGGGGGAAATGCGAATATAGAGGCGATACACTCCCGATTGCCAACGACCCCTCCTCTGAATTTCTTGTTCTGGAATGCCGGCCATGACCGAGGAAGTGGCTGCACCAATACGGAAAGAATGGGAAGTGAAATGGGGATTGTATGCCTAGAAAATTCAGGGACTGGCTCAAAATGGCTGTCAAGGGTGTCCAGGTGCGGATCCAGGGGGGGGGTTTTGGGGGTCGAAAAAACCCCCCCCCCCCCCCCCCCCGCTCGTTTTTTTTTGGGTTTTTTTGCTTTTGCTTTTGCTTGTAGGGGCACGCCTTGCAAATACAGGTCTATTTTGCGTATGGGTGAGAACAAAACAAAGAGGTTAAATGGCGCCACCAACGGTGAGAAAGTGTATCAGCCCCCCCCCCCCCCCCCCCCCCCCCCCCTTGTAATTTGTTTCGCTGGCGGAACATTTTGGGAGTCACTTTTCTGGGCAAATTTCAGAAACCCCCCCTGCAAAAATTTCTGGATCCGCCCCTGGTGTCCCATCAAAATGGGATAAAAAATCACTGTGATGCTGCATGCAGTTACGCAAATATTGCTTAGCTAGCGGTGCACGACATAAACTGAACACTGCGGAACACAACACTCGCCATGCATTTGAAACACTAGGAATGGAAATCACACAACCATTACCATACTGATCGGTCTTTAAAAACAACAGACATTAAGCTCAACAACCTCGCCCGCCCGATAGGAGGTGTTGAAGAGTCACATCAGACCTTTGCAAAGGTGAAACCCCATTATGCATCGTAAGCTCACCAACACGCATGAAAGCAAACAATGACGCGGAACAGTGAGGAAAGCAACACGGAACAGTGAGGCCTCAAAATGACTGATACAAATTGACTGCAAGGCCGGAATAATACGGCGGAGTATATTGAGTGAAATAGGACGGTGTTTGCACCGCCGACAACGATCTAACGTTTAACAATAAAATGTAGAGTTATGTCCGGCAAACTATATAAAACGTAAAGTGGACGCATTTCCTGAGACCTATAAAGCTATGGTATTAGGGGAATAGCTGTTAATTTATAGAAAGGAGATAAATTGTACGAGCTGATGTAAGGATGGATGAGAATCATTAGAAATAAGCCAATGGCGTAAAATGAACCATCAAAAAGGTTGTCAAGCACGCTGGTAAACTAATGGGTTCGGGGAGCAACAGAATCTACTAAAAGATGTACCCTGCACTTCGAGATAAGTTGTTCCAAAGGTCTGCAGGCAAAGGATAGTGAGGTCTGCCCGGGGCGCTAGTTGCCGAAACCTGTCGTCTAAAAGCGGGACAGAGCATCAGCAATACCATTATCAATGTCTTCCGTGCCTTGAAATGAATATTCAGTGCCAAACACTGGACGACAAATGAGCGCATCAATACCATGATTCTAGGACACCAGGAAGTTTGACGGTGAATTATGGCGACTACCGCCTTATTGTCGCACCAAAAAACTACCCTTTTATTCCTCAACTCCAGTCCCCATAAACGAAGTGCTAGCACAATGGGAAAAAGTTCAAGGAAAGCAATAGACAGGGTCAAGGAGCGAAACCGCTGGGGCCATTTACCATTTTTCATACCATTAAAGTATGCTCCAAAAACTATCTCTGCAGAAGCGTCCGTTCGTGTACATGTGTAGGTTATCGCTTGAGTACCATAGTAGGTCAGGACTAAAAAGACTGAACCATTGAAAAGGGACAAAAACTGCCTCCAAGCCAACAGGTCAGCGTGCGCCTCTGACGAAATACGGATACGGTGATGAGGTTTCTTTGCAGTGCTTTTCAAGTCCATCAAACGATGCAAAAATGTGCGGCCTGGGCGAACTGTTTTACAAATATAATTCAAATTTCCTAATAACAACTGGAGCTCTCGCAGAGTAATTTTTTGTTATATCTAATTTATCAAGAATCGCATCAAATTTTATTATCAGTGGGAATTGAATTTCTTGCGCAACAGTGTCAATAGCCAACCCCAGTAAAGTCATCCGAGTAGCCGGCCTCTCAGTTTTGTCCAACGCCAAGGGAGCGCGTGTACAATCAACTGAATTTGCCTTGCCTGCGAAAAAGAAATTATCAAGGTAGTGCAAAATAGTGTGCATCGCTGCAACTTTGTGAGTACAATGCTCTAGGAAGGTGCTGAATCATTCAAAAGTAACACAAGAAATGGAACAAGCCATAGGCATACACATGTCTCAGTAAAAGGAACCATTAAAATGAAAACCCCAGTAAATCTTTACGGGATGAACTGGTAGTAATCAGAAAGCGGACTTAATATTAGACTTGGCCATAAGGTCACCTGTACCTAGGCTAGCAATCACATGAACTGCATCATCAAAACTTGTATAGCTAACAGCAGTAATAGATCATCGGTCAATGTGTTCATTCACCGAATCACCTATAGGAGATGAAAGGTTATGAATTAAACAAAATTCACCGGGTACCTGTTTTGGTACTTGGCCAATTGGGAAACAGCGCAAATTAGGATAAGGGAGGGTCGAAAATCGGCCAGCAATACGGCCCAGTGACACTTTGCGGTCAAGTTTTCATTGCAATATTGCCTGGTTTTCTCGAGTTGATATAGAATTAGGCCTATGCGCCGAAGAATGAACACGGGGCCCTGAGTAACCTATACGAAAACCAAACGTAAACCCATCTACTAATATTTGTGCGTCCTGCTTGGCCGGGTATGTTTGTAGAAATAGGAGCATTCTAGTTATTTTTACCCGGGTTGGTAGGTGCCGACTGACTAGCTGTGCCGCTTGCAGATCGGGAGCCAGCCCCGCAGTTGTTAGCGGAATGGCCGGGCGATATGCATGTTGCACATTTGTGGGCAAACCGACAAGTCGGAAGTAGTGGTCGCGGTTGACATCGAAGCAGAGCCCGAGATTGTTATCGCGCTGGGTAAATTGGGAAGCGAGACCTGTTCCGAATCCTTTAACGTGCTGCTGTGCGCCCCTGGTGGAAAAGGGGCGAAAACTAGGTGAATGAGCACCCACCAGCGCGAGCCATAACTTGAGCATCGAGCCGACCATAAACACACAGTAAAATTAGAAAACGAGGAGGGCAAACAAAAATTGCAGGCATGCAAAATCAAACTACATTATCATTCTTTATATAGAAGCCCTTTTACATGTGACATTTGATGCACATTCGGAAATAACCCAGGTCACAAGGAAATTGACAATGGGGAATTAAGCCATGGTTCTGGGGCTAGATCAGAGGTTATTTAGGACTAATTAATATGTTGGATACCTTTAGTGCAATCGCCCAATGCCCATCCAGCATTTAGGCCAGTTGAGTCAAAGCTATTATTGGAATTTGATACAGACTTTCAACCCATGTAATCACCAGACCCTTCTGCAGAAATATTAGAATGTCCATACAAACAGCCTGACATTTACTCTTTTCGCGTGCATCTCCATGGTAATGCACACTTATGCATGGGGAGGAGTCAATACATTCACTTGATGAATACCCTTGACTAATGCAAACGTCAAGTTCAGTATTCAATTTCATGGTTTCTTTGCGAGCGCGTTTTGCTTTGATTGAAAACCAGAGGTTGATCCAATCTTCCTGTGTTTGTTTGATTTGCTGTAGTAATGACACAGCAGAATGTGCACACAAACAAATGACAAGAACACACACTGACTACAAACAATAGTAATCAAACTCTCCTGTCCATTGCGCACATCCAGTTTCCAGTCATTGATTGCGAAACGTGACTTTATATCCTGTAAAAATAGACTCATCCAGGAGAACCAGTTGGTACTTGCCCCACTTTCTAAAATGTGCGCACTTTAATTTGAGATACAAGAAGCACAGCCAAATCAACAGTAAACAGAAGTACCTCTCGGAGTTGTATTTCACTTATACTGTTTTTGACAAGTACAAGAACTTTGCCATGAGTATGAGTACAAGTATGATTCGACCCCCCCCCCCCCCCAAAAAAAAACAAAATCCCAAAAAACCTCTGGATCCGTCCCTGTATAAGTACAATTTACCATGAGTATATTTCCATGAGTGTGAGTACAGTAGAAGTACATTTCCATGAGTTTGAGTACACGTATTGCTTTGCATTAAGTATACATTGCCGTCAGTGTGAATACTTTGCCATGAATATGAATACTTTGCTATAAATATATAAATACATGTATTTTGTTTTGCGTACTAGTACACATGACTTTTTTTTACCAAGAGTCCATTTTTATGATTATGAGTGCGAGTACACAAAAATGTACTTGAGTAGGAGTCTGAGCACAATAATACTGATATCTGTATTGACATGGCACAGATACGTGAGAGCTGTTTAAGCACAAAAAATCCTTAAAAAGCACACACAAAAACTTGCTTATAGTAAAATCAGGTTACCAGCCAAAACTCCATGTGATTGTTATGCTTAGCAAAAACAGCTAAATTATAAATACCAGTCACAAGTAAAATACACATACATCACATAGAGTTTTAGTAATTTTATTTTAATTTTGGCTGATTTGATTAATTAAGTAAGGTTTTTGTGCTTTAGCAAATTGTTGTGCTTATAAGCAGTTCTATGAAATTGGCTCTTGGAGTGGTTACAAATAATTAGTGCAGAAGATTTATGATGTTTTTCCTGCTTGTTGCAGCCGAGTTCGGCAGGGCTGTTCAAATAGCAACAGGGCACATTCTGGACCCTCATGTGGTGCATACAGTGTTCCAGATATTTGATAAAGATGGTGAGTGGAGTTTTTCTTTCAACATTTGTGTGAGATCGAACTTTGGGTCGGTGGCTTTGCTTTCCACTTAAATGGGAGAATGGGCAGAAATTAATAATAATAATAATAATAATTCCCGACGATGGGTCGTTTGGGAGACATTGCCATAGACGCGTGCAAAATATTATTTCAACTTTCATGAGGCCTAACCCCACTTTACCTTATCCTAACCCCACAAATTTTGGTATATTTATGTTTTGGACCATTCTCTATCTATACAACTCACTTTCGACAGTAACATTTTGCCTCTAAATAGGAGCTGTGACATTAGGGAGACACTGAAATGTCTCTTTAATTGGCTGTTTCGAAAGCTTTTCGAAACAGCCCTTGTTTTCGTTAAGATTTTTTTTTTTTTCTTTTTGGCTGTTTCGGAAACTTTTCCGAAACAGCCCTTGTTTTCGTTAAGATTTTTTTTTTTTTCTTTTTTGGCTGTTTTGGAAACTTTTCCAAAACAGCCCTTGTTTTCGTTAAGATTTTTTTTTTTTTCTTTTTTTTTTTTTCTTTTTTTTTTTTTTTTTGTGCTTCTTTTTCAGTCAAATGCCCATAGCATTTGTACACGTTTTCTTTCTTACTGGCACTTTGGCTACTTTTATGCTGCCGATTGGCTTTAAACTTGGCAGACACTTAGACTAACTGCTCAGAATGTATGCCGCACATTTACGTCATGATGACGTCATCACGTGATTTTTTATGAATTTTTGAAATTTCAAAATCGTAAAATTCTTTTCAATATATCTAGCGAACAAAACAAGATATTTTCAAAATTCTTTTTGTTACAGCTTTGGTAGGTCTCAAAGATATGCCCTAAAAAAGAAAAAAATGTGTGACGTCATGATGACATCATCAAAAATGTGCTTTTTTAAAACACATATAAGAATAGGTCCGATCGTCATGAAAATTGGTGGGTAGGTAGATACTGGCACTAGGATGCAAAATCCAAAGTGACGTCATGATGACGTCATCACGTGATTTGTTATGAATTTTTGACATTTTGAAAATCGTAACATTCTTTTAAATATATCTGGCAAACAAAACAAGATATTTTCAAAATTCTTTTTGTTATAGCTTTGGTAGGTCTCAAAGATATGCCCTAAAAAGGAAAAAAAATTGTGACGTCATGATGACATCATCAAAAATGTGCTTTTTTAAAACACATATAAGGAAAGGTCCGATCGTCATGCAAATTGGTGGGTAGGTAGATACTGGTACTAGGATGCAAAATCCAAAGTGACGTCATGATGACGTCATCACGTGATTTGTTATGAATTTTTGAAATTTTGAAATCGTAACATTCTTTTAAATATATCTCGCAAACAAAACAAGAGATTTTCAAAATTCTTTTTGATACAGCTTTTGGTATGTCTCAAAGATATGCCCTAAAAGGCGAAAATTGTGTGACGTCATAATGACGTCATCAATTTTTTTTTTTAACGCATGTAAGGGTCGGTCCAATTAAAAATGTATACATTTAATTTTTCTCTACCTAATTCAACAATTTCGTGATCGTGGCTCATTCAAGTATTAAGAAATAACAGGCATCTAAAAAATTGTGACCAAATTCAATATAACACAAAGGAATTCTGGGAAGGACAGAAACCATGGCTTTCATGTGGCATGCTGTCTATAAAGAGTTGATCTCTAGTCTTTTTTTCAAGTCGTAGGCAGATACTTACACCAACTGCTCAGAATGTGCACCGAACTTTTAGGTCATGATGACGTCATCACATGTCACGTGACGTCATCTTAAAGGGGCATTTTTGGAAACCATATATCTACAAAAGTACAAGTCACATTAAGTTAAAACGTGGTATTTAGTTATGCCAGCATGTGTTAGATAAAAATGTATGTGACGTCATGGTGACGTCATGATGACGTCATCGGCAAATTTTCTATGATTTTTTTCATTTTTGAAATTTCATTTAAATCACATAATTTTACACAAAAAAACAAAACAGCCCTGTGTTTGTCCACAAACACTGCACCAGATGTCTAGTTTTTTTTTTTTTTTCTTTTTTTTTTTTTTTTTTTTCTTTTTCAGACTTTTCCCCATAGCATTTGTACACGTTTTCTTTCTAACCGGCACTTTGGCCACTTTTGAGCAACCGATTGCCTTTAAACTTAACAGACACTTAGACCAACTGCTCAGAATGACTGCCGCACTTTTACGTAATGATGACGTCATCACGTGATTTTTTATGAATTTTTGAAATTTGAAAATCGTAACATTCTTTTCAATATATCTAACTAAAAAAACAAGATATTTTCATAATTCTTTTTGATATAGCTTTGGTATGTCTCAAAGATATGCCCTAAAAAGCGAAAATTGTGTGACGTCATGATGACGTCATCAAAAATGTTTTTTTTTTTTAACGCATGTAAGGGTCAATCCGATTACAAAAATGTATACATTGAATTTTGCTGTACGTAATTCCAAAATTTCACGATCGTGGCTCACTCAAGTAAGAAATAACAACCATTTCAAAATTTTGACCAAATTCAATATAACACAAAGGAATTCTGGGAAGGGCAGATAACCATGGCTTAAATGTGCTTGCTGTTTATAAAAGGGGTTGATTCCTAGTCTTTTTTCAAGTCGCTGAATTTTTGAAGTTTTAAAATCGTAACATTTTTTTCAATATATCTAGCGAACAAAACAATAGATTTTCAAAATTCTTTTTGTTATAGCTTTGGTATGTCTCAAAGATATCCCCTAAAAGGGAGAAAATGTGTGACGTCATGATGACGTCATCAATTTTTTTTTTTTTTAAACGCATGTAAGGGTCAATCCGATTACAAAAATGTATACATTGAATTTTCCTCTCTCTAATTCAAAAATTTCATGATCGTGGCTCACTCAAGTAAGAAATAACAGCCATTTGAAAATTTAGACCAAATTCAATATAACACAAAGGAATTCTGGGAAGGGCAGATAACCATGGCTTAAATGTGCATGCTGTTTATAAAAAGGTTGATTTGTAGTCTTTGTTCAAGTCGCTGAATTTTTAAATTGTGTAAATCGTAACATTCTTTTCAATATATCTAGCGAACTAAACAAGAAATTTTCAAAATTCTTTTTGTTATAGCTTTGGTATGTCTCAAAGATATGCCCTAAAAAGCGAAAATTGTGTGACGTCATGATGACGTCATCAAAAAATTCTTTTTTTCAAGTCGCTAGAATATTGCCCATAGCATTTGTAAACGTTTTCTTTCTTACCGGCCACTTTGGCTAATTTTAAACTTGGCAGACACTTACCCCAACTGCTCACAATGTGTGCCAAACTTTTACGTCATAATGACGTCATCACATGTCACGTGACGTCATCTTAAAGGGGCATTTTTCAAAGCCATATATCTACAAAAGTACAAGTTCGATTAAGTTAAAATGTAATATCTAGGTATCCAAGTAGTTTTATAAATGCAAATTGACATGACGTTATGATGACGTCATCACTTGTGACGTCATCTTAAAGGGGCAGTTTTTGAAGGCGCATATCTACAGAAGTACATGTCCGATTAAGTTTAAAAGTAATATCTAGGTAGCCCAGTAGGTTTATAGATGAAAATTGACATGACATGATGTTGACGTCATCACATGTCACGTGACGTCATCTTAAAGGGGCAGTTTTTGAAGCCATATATAAACAAAAGTACAAGTCCGATTAAGTTGAAAAGTTATATCTAGTTTCTTTTTTTTTTTCTTTTTCAGCCAAATGCCCATAGCATTTGTACACGTTTTCTTTCTTACCGGCACTTTGGCTACTTTTATGCTGCCGATTGGCTTTAAACTTGGCAGACACTTAGACTAACTGCTCAGAATGTATGCCGAACATTTACGTCATGATGACGTCATCACGTGATTTTTTATGAATTTTTGAAATTTCAAAATCGTAACATTCTTTTCAATATATCTAGCGAACAAAACAAGATATTTTTGAAATTCTTTTTGTTATAGCTTTGGTATGTCTCAAAGATATGCCCTAAAAAGCGAAAATTGTGTGACGTCATGATGACGTCATCAAAAATGTGTTTTTTTTTTTACGCATGTAAGGGTCAATCCGATTACAAAAATGTATACATTGAATTTTTCTGTACGTAATTCCTAAATTTCATGATCGTGGCTCACTCAAGTAAGAAATAACAGCCATTTCAAAATTTGGACCAAATTCAATATAACACAAAGGAATTCTGGGAAGGGCAGATAACCATGGCTTAAATGTGCTTGCTGTTTATAAAAGGGGTTGATTCCTAGTCTTTTTTCAAGTCGCTGAATTTTTTAAGTTTTAAAATCGTAACATTCTTTTCAATATATCTAGTAAACAAAACATGATATTTTCAAAATTATTTTTGTGATAGCTTTGGTATGTCTCAAAGATATGCCCTAAAAGGGCAAAAATGTGTGACGTCATGATGACGTCATCAAAAATGTGATTTTTTAAAACACATATAAGGATAGGTCCGATCGTCATGAAAAGTGGTGGGTAGGTAGATACTGTCACTAGCATGCAAAATCTAAAATGAGGTCATGATGACGTCATTACGTGACTTTTTATGAATTTTTAAAATTTTAAAATCGTAACATTTTTTTCAATATATCTAGCGAACAAAACAATATATTTTCAAAATTCTTTTTGTTATAGCTTTGGTATGTCTCAAAGATATCCCCTAAAAGGGAGAAAATGTGTGACGTCATGATGACGTCATCAAATATTTTTTTTTTAAACGCATGTAAGGGTCAATCCGATTACAAAAATGTATATATTGAATTTTCCTCTCCCTAATTCCAAAATTTCATGATCGTGGCTCACTCAAGTAAGAAATAACAGCCATTTGAAAATTTAGACCAAATTCAATATAACACAAAGGAATTCTGGGAAGGGCAGATAACCATGGCTTAAATGTGCATGCTGTTTATAAAAAGGTTGATTTGTAGTCTTTGTTCAAGTCGCTGAATTTTAAAATTGTGTAAATCGTAACATTCTTTTCAATATATCTAGTTTCTTTTTTTTTTTCTTTTTCAGCCAAATGCCCATAGCATTTGTACACGTTTTCTTTCTTACCGGCACTTTGGCTACTTTTATGCTGCCGATTGGCTTTAAACTTGGCAGACACTTGGACTAACTGCTCAGAATGTATGCCGAACATTTACGTCATGATGACGTCATCACGTGATTTTTTATGAATTTTTGAAATTTCAAAATCGTAAAATTCTTTTCAATATATCTAGCGAACAAAACAAGATATTTTCGAAATTCTTTTTGTTATAGCTTTGGTATGTCTCAAAGATATGCCCTAAAAAGCGAACATTGTGTGACGTCATGATGACGTCATCAAAAATGTTTTTTTTTTTTTTACGCATGTAAGGGTCAATCCGATTACAAAAATGTATATATTGAATTTTCCTCTCCCTAATTCCAAAATTTCATGATCGTGGCTCACTCAAGTAAGAAATAACAGCCATTTCAAAATTTAGACCAAATTCAATATAACACAAAGGAATTCTGGGAAGGGCAGATAACCATGGCTTAAATGTGCATGCTGTTTATAAAAAGGTTGATTTGTAGTCTTTGTTCAAGTCGCTGAATTTTAAAATTGTGTAAATCGTAACATTCTTTTCAATATATCTAGCGAACAAAACAAGAAATTTTCTAAATTCTTTTTGTTATAGCTTTGGTATGTCTCAAAGATATGCCCTAAAAAGCGAAAATTGTGTGACGTCATGATGACGTCATGAAAAAATTCTTTTTTTCAAGTCGCTAGAATATTGCCCATAGCATTTGTAAACGTTTTCTTTCTTACCGGCCACTTTACCTAATTTTAAACTTGGCAGACACTTACCCCAACTGCTCACAATGTGTGCCGAACTTTTACGTCATAATGACGTCATCACATGTCACGTGACGTCATCTTAAAGGGGCATTTTTCTAAGCCATATATCTACAAAAGTACAAGTTCGATTAAGTTAAAATGTAATATCTAGGTATTCCAGTAGTTTTATAAATGAAAATTGACATGACGTTATGATGACGTCATCACATGTGACGTCATCTTAAAGGGGCAGTTTTTGAAGGCGCATATCTACAGAAGTACATGTCCGATTAAGTTTAAAAGTAATATCTAGGTAGCCCAGTAGGTTTATAGATGAAAATTGACATGACATGATGATGACGTCATCACATGTCACGTGACGTCATCTTAAAGGGGCAGTTTTTGAAGCCATATAATATAAACAAAAGTACAAGTCCGATTAAGTTGAAAAGTTATATCTAGGTAGGTCAGCAAGTTTATAGATGAAAATTTATGTGACGTTATGATGACGTCATCACATGTTACTACTACAAACAACTTTAATTAATTTCAAAATTAACATAGAAAACTGGCAGCAGCGCGATTGTTTGACAAACTTAAATTATTGTATTCACATTTCACATCCAAACTAAAAAAACAAAAACGAAACAGCCCTGTGTTTGTCCACAAACACCAACCTCATGCCTCTAGTTTTTTTTTCTTCTTCTTTTTCAGACTTTTGCCCATAGCATTTGTACACGTTTTCTTTCTGACCGGCACTTTGGCTACTTTTAAGCAACCGATTGCATTTAAACTTAGCAGACACTTAGACCAACTGCTCAGAATGTATGCCGATCTTTTACGTCATGATGACGTCATCACGTGATTTTTTATGAATTTTTGAAATTTGAAAATCGTAACATTCTTTTCAATATATCTAGCGAACAAAACAAGATATTTTCAAAATTCTTTTTGTTACAGCTTTGGTATGTCTCAAAGATATGCCCTAAAAAGCGAAAACTGTGCGACGTCATGATGACGTCATCAAAAATGTGGTTTTTTGTTTACGCATGTAAGGGTCAATCCGATTACAAAAATGTATACATTGAATTTTTCTGTACCTAATTCCAAAATTTCATGATCGTGGCTCACTCAAGTAAGAAATAAGAGCCATTTCAAAATTTAGACCAAATTCAATATAACACAAAGGAATTCTGGGACGGGCAGATAACCATGGCTATTATGTGCTTGCTGTTTATAAAAGGGTTGATTTCTAGTCTTTTTTCAAGTCGCTAAATTTTTGAAGTTTTAAAATCGTAACATTCTTTTCAATATATCTAGCGAACAAAACACGATATTTTCAAAAAAATTTTTGTGATAGCTTTGGTATGTCTCAAAGATATGCCCTAAAAGGGAAAAAATGTGTGACGTCATGATGACGTCATCAAAAGTGTGATTTTTTAAAACACATATAAGGATAAGTCCGATCGTCATGAAAAGTGGTGGGTAGGTAGATACTGTCACTAGCATGCAAAATCCAAAATGAGGTCATAATGACGTCATCACGTGACTTTTTATGAATTTTTGAAATTTTAAAATCGTAACATTGTTTTCAATATATCTAGCGAACAAAACAATATATTTTCAAAATTCTTTTTGTTATAGCTTTGGTATGTCTCAAAGATATCCCCTAAAAGGGAGAAAATGTGTGACGTCATGATGACGTCATCAAAACATTTCTTTTTTTAAACGCATGTAAGGGTCAATCCGATTACAAAAATGTATATATTGAATTTTCCTCTCCCTGATTCCAAAATTTCATGATCGTGGCTCACTCAAGTAAGAAATAACAGCCATTTCAAAATTTAGACCAAATTCAATATAACACAAAGGAATTCTGGGACGGGCAGATAACCATGGCTATTATGTGCTTGCTGTTTATAAAAGGGGTTGATTTCTAGTCTTTTTTCAAGTCGCTAAATTTTTGAAGTTTTAAAATCGTAACATTCTTTTCAATATATCTAGCGAACAAAACAAGGCATTTTCAAAATTATTTTTGTTACAGCTTTGGTATGTCTCAAAGATATGCCCTAAAAAGCGAAAATTGTGTGACGTCATGATGACGTCATAAAACAATTCTTTTTTTAAAGTCGCTAGAATATTGCCCATAGCAATTGTAAATTTTTTCTTTCTTACCAGCCACTTTGGCTACTTTTAAACTTGGCAGACACTTACCCCAACTGCTCACAATGTGTGCCGAACTTTTACGTCATGGTGACGTCATCACATGTCACGTGACGTCATCTTTAAAGGGGCATTTTTCGAAGTCATATATCTACAAAAGTACAAGTCCGATTAAGTTGGAACGTAATATCTAGGTATGCCACCGGGTGTTATAGATGAACATTGACATAACGTTATGATCAAGTCATAACATGTCACGTGGTTTCATCTTAAAGGGGCACTCGCTAGATTATTGCCCTTAGCATTTGTAAACGTTTTCTTTCTTACCGTTCACTTTGGCTACTTTTAAACTTGGCAGACACTTACCCCAACTGCTCACAACGTGTGCCAAACTTTTACGTCATGATGATGTCATCACATGTCACGTGACGTCATCTTAAAGGGGCATTTTTTCGAAGCCATATATCTACAAAAGTACAAGTCCGATTAAGTTGAAAAGTAATATCTAGGTAGCCTAGTAGGTTTATAGATGAAAATTGACATTACATTATCATGACGTCATCACATGTTACGTGACGTCATCTTAAAGGGGCAGTTTTTGAAGCCATATATATTAAGAAGTACAAGTCCGATTAAGTTGAAACGTGGTATCTAACATGAATTTTAAACAATTTTGTATAATTATTTTTGTAATATATTTTTAGGTCATACACACTTAAATATAAATGTGAAAAATGTGTGACGTCTGATGACGTAATCATGGTCATCAACTGCTTGTATGCTCACATTTCTAAAAAGATTATGAATAAGCACGTGATTGCTTGACCTAGACGACCATAAAACGAGATATTTTATCCACCATTGAAATCTCAAGAATAAGAATCAAACTACCAAAAAAAACCAAAACGAAACAGCCCTGTGTTTGTCCACAAACACTAAAGCTCTAGTTCCACTTGTCTCCCTGAGGTATAAAAAATTACGACTAAAGGCCTTTTCACACTAGAGTGACTCACCCCGGGGCGAACTCACCCCGGGGCGAACTCACCCCGGGGCGAACTCACCCCGGGGCGAACTCACCCCGGGGCGAACTCACCCCGGGGCGAACTCACCCCGGGGCGAACTCACCCCGGGGCGAACTCACCCCGGGGCGAACTCACCCCGGGGCGAACTCACCCCGGGGCGAACTCACCCCGGGGCGAACTCACCCCGGGGCGAACTCACCCCGGGGCGAACTCACCCCGGGGCGAACTCACCCCGGGGCGAACTCACCCCGGGGCGAACTCACCGTTTTCACCTCCGAGTTCAACCCCGCATCGTTTCACACTCGTTTCGCGCAAACCTACCTCAGCGGCATGAGCGTTTCACACTAGTTTGTATTTCATCGACCCCCAGATGGCTAGTTAAATTCCTAACTTCCTCCTCGCTGAAAATAATTCCTGAGATTCCGGGAACACAATGACCAACACAAAAGAGGGGGGGGGGGGGTCCCTCTGCCACATATTTGTGCTTCAGAATAATGGCGCTGCGCTTTCAGCCAAGCTGTATAGAATTAACAATAGTGCGCGCTTTGACAGGACCTTTGGAATTCTTTTGTCGAGACCACCTGTTTCTCAAGCAGGGTTGTACGAAACTCCGCAAGTGGGGCGACGTTTCACACTAGCCATTTCGCCCCGGGGCCACCCCCGAGATTGGTCTCGCCCCGGGTTGAAAAATCTCACCCCTGGCCTGGAGCAGGGGTGAGTTCGTCCCGGGGCGAGACCAATCTCGGGAGTGGCCCTGGGGCGAAAATGGCTAGTGTGAAACGTAGCACATTCTCATCCCCGCGTCGCCCCGGGGCCACCCCCGAGATTTTGTCTAGTGTGAAAAGGCCTAAAGTGTATCCTTAAGGGTACTTTTGTTATAATACTAATAACAACTGGCATTTAGAATGCTCCTTTTAGCTCGTCTAAATCACAGGATGTATTCAAAACCCTGTTCTCGGGTAACCTGCGAACAGTGTTCTCAGGTTGCCAATTACGAACACCAAAGTGCCGTGAAGCACAGAGTGCATCTGGGGGGAAATTGAAGATGGCAGTCGCCGTGTTAATAATCCGAATGAAAAAAAAAAGGAAAATTCACGATCGTATGAAAATAATTGAAATCCTGGAACAGCAATAAAAATTGGCAGAGATAGTCCCACTCCTATGATCACTTAAAATTGTATTTTCTTATATCATTTATACTGGTTCCTGGACTGAATGAGTGCTTCCAATTTCACAAAAATTGATGCAAGTTTTGGAAGGGCCTCAATCCGCCATCTTTGTTCTTGACGTTTTCATCTACTCCCCAATAAGTGGAGAGTGAAAATCCTGTTCGCGAACACCGTTCGCGTGTTGGTTCTCGTCATTTGAAACTCTGTTCGCGTGTTCAACACGAGAACGGGGTTTTGAATATTCCCCCAGTGTTTACAATTATTATTACCCCTGTTCATCGGGCCCAACAATCATTCATAACCGTCAATGCCCTCATCAAAGGTACCCATTTACTCCTGGGTTAAGAGAAGCAACTTGTGACAAACTGTCTTGCTCAAGGACATGAGCACCATGACCCTGCTGGTTTCGAACTCAAATCTGAAGTATCACCGAGATCTTGAGTCCGGTACACTAAGCCACGAGGCCACAGCACTTTGCGTCTGTTTTTCTGTTTTGGCTGAAAATCATTGTAACAAAAAAAAATAAACTAGACTTGGGAGAAAACTCCATGGTTTGTACCAGACACTCATATCAAAATGAAATTGATTCTAATGGCGCACAATTTTAATACTGCATTTCAAGCACCTTACTGAAACAGGCCTAATGATGGTTTATGCAACAGTTGTTGGCATTTTCAATTGCTACATTTAAAACAATACAAATTGGGTTGCTTTGGTAGGGGGGGGGAACCATTTCCCCCCATTTCCCCCTCCCCAAAGTAAAAGTTGAGAATCTCTCTTCAGAAAGAGAATCAAAAGGAAGCATTCAAGCTGAACTCAACCCTGCTCCAGACGAAGCTTGAGGGTTGTGTTATCAGGTCCACGAATCCTTTGCTGATTGCCTTTCATTCTGAACTGACTTCATTGGTGGTGCTTCTTTAATTTTCAGGGGATGGCAAACTGAGCCAGAATGAATTCCTAGGAGTAATGAAGAATAGAATCCATCGTGGCTTCAGGGTAAGCAGACAGAATGCTTTAGACTTGCTTAGCATTACAAACTTGTATGGGGGCTGTTGTCTCTTCAAGTATAAATTCAAATCACGTTTATACCCCTGTCCATGCTCTTTATGGTCCTAAATGGCCACTCAAGCTCACCGTGTCTCTTTTAAAATGTCAATGAAAAATGTTTGTCGGAATTGCTGTCATCTTTAAGAAAATTGTATTTGAAGATCTCCACAAATGCCATGGCTTCTTTCAATTTCAACAATCGAAAAAAGAACATCTGAACTTACACAAAATCACTGTTAGAACAGTGATTTTGTGTAAGTTTTAGAATTTTGTTTCAGTTCTAGAATGACTAGGATTGAGGGATTGAGCTCAAACTTTCACAGGTATGTTATGTTACGTATATGAATGCTGCCTGCAACAATTTTATTAGCTCTACCAATGCTATATCATACCATTAAGGGACAAGGTGAGTTTGATTGAGGATTTGGGGGGCTTAAAAATAATTTCTCAGAAAAGGATTACGTTTACAGAATTCTTTAACAAAAACATCCAATGCATTTTTTTTTTACTAATGAGACAGTTATTAGCATTAATTGAAATGTAAAGTGTGATTATGTATGCTGCTGGTGTTTCTGGCCATATGACTCACCTAATGCAGAGGTCTTTTGTTACCAACATATACTGTAAATTAAATCCCATGTATAAAGAAGAAATGCACTTCTCAGGGCATTGTGGCTTGTTCTTGACCTCTGATACATTTTCGAATAATTTTGAACAAACACCTGATAAATTGTTTTAAAACAAATTAGGCCAGCGGACATATGTGAATGCATGATATGACTGATTTAACCGGCGTCCATGACTGAAACTGCATAGTTAGTTATGTATGGCTGTGATATTGGAACCCATCCAAAACAGGAAGTGGGCAGCTTGCTTAACCATAACAGTCCCAAATCCTCCAATTTCAATATGATTTTTTACACACCCAAGGGAGTTAGGGTTATTTCTTGGAAAACAAATTGTACAAAGAGTTTCTGATGCTTTTGTGGGTCAAGGATGTAGTGATCCAATGTGTGGCATATATGTATCATGATGAAATCTTGATGCTTTTTGTGACTTTAGCTCAAGCTGCTACTGATTGTAGCATGCTGTCACACACCCAACTATAGCCCGAGTTCAAGTTACATTGCTCTCATTTGGCCGAACCAGAATCATAATCCTATTAATTTGCAGCCTGTATATATAGCCAAGGGACTCATAATTCAGAGTGTATGTCATATAGAACCTCCAGGGATATTGTGTGTATACATGCTGCGCCGCGATGTTTTAATTGGAACGACAAGTGTTGTCGCCAGGCATTGATCTTAATTCACATGTGATTTCTGGCGAGGAGTGTGATACACCCTCACAATCACCACTCAAACACATACAAGAGTGGATATGGTGTAGCGCCCTCACAAGACCGAGTTTAATTAAGTCAGTCACAACAGTGCCATGGGGGGGGGGGGGGGGGGGCACAAAAAACCAACCCCCTCAAGTGACTCGCACTTCATTTGAATAGCTTGCTACTTGACTTGACTGAGACCAGACTTTCAGTTTAACTTGACTTGTGATGTCTTGATGGCAACACTTATGAGATAGGGAACCAGATCAAATCTTAATTTTGTAAGTTAATGCAATGAATCAGAAGATGGAATTTGCGTCGGGGGGGGGGGGGGGGGTGATGTAAATATAGATTTCTCTTTTCTTGCCCTTTCCCGACGTAATATATGAAGCACTGTATGCTCAGTGCTTTCCGAGAGCCTGTGTGAAAAAATTCACAGGCTTACTTGGGCGGGACTCGAACCCACGACTTCCTGCTTACTAGTGCAGATGTCTTAACCACTCGACCACCGAGCTTTCCGTGATTTTTTATTCCCATCAAAAGATAACCACCTCTAAAAGTAGCCCTAAAGTCTCCATTTAAAAAAAAAATAGAAGAAATGTTCCATCCATTCCATTGCTAAATACAGTGACTTTGTGGGCCAATTTCATCCAAAATCATCACAAATGGAAGCTCTTAGTCTTTATAAGAGCTAGGAAGTTTTGTTTCTATAATCCCTAAATATCTGACTCTCAAACACTCTGTTGAGTGCTGTTTTATGGGCAAACCATTGGTCAGCACAAGCTTTTTCACCCTATTTATGCATGTAAAACCTTAAGCGTTCTCAATATGTTTGTGCTGGTGTGTTAAGCCATGTTACCATTGGACTCTTTTTGTTGACCTACTGCTATCTTCCTGAAGATTAACAAAATTATGTCCAATAGGAACGGACGGAGAACTAATGTCCCTAACTAACAGGCCGACAGGAGGCGGTACACTTCGGACCAGCCACGGTAGTTTTACAGGGACACCGATTACTGCATAGATTAATGAGAATACACCAGCCACACACAACAAATGTAACAGTCTGTCCGTGTATAAAATGGGGACAGCTGTAAGATTACGTAGAGGAATGTTGGCACCGAGTCACAGTAACTTACCACGAAGAAAAGTTCAATGGGAACATGGCTTTAGTGTGTTCCTTTGCTTGCTTCCCTGAAATGTGTTAGAACAGCGCCCTCATTGGTCAGGAAATGGCATGAAAACTAAACTGCAAAACATCTACCCAAAGAAATTTTATTTTCCTTTGAAGCCAATAATATTTATTTTTTTGAAAAAAAATGCTCACATTATGATAATTATTTGTTCCAAATGCCTGAATCATATTCATCAAGCATTTTATTTGTTTTTATTTTCATCCCAATTGCTTCTTACTCTAAGACGGTAAGTACAATTCAGTGGAAACTCTCTGGTATGCACATACAATTTTATACGTGCCATGGTTCTGAAATATTGACGGATGCATGTTAAATATAGATGTATTTCTGTTTTTAGTAATTTATTGTGACTAAAATATAAGAAAGACTGAGATTGCGGGTAACACAATGTGAAATAAATCTTTTCTAAAAGATGTGTGGTTCTGAAAAGAACCGGGATGAGTGTGTAACTCGACGTTTCGGAAAGTGTGCTCTGTCCGTCCTTGGGAGTGTGAGGGCGGACAGAGCACACTGTCTAAAACGTCGAGTTACACACTCATCCCGGTTCTTTTCAGAACCACACATCTTCCCAGAAGAGATTTATTTCACATGGTGTTACCTGCAATCTCAGTCTTTCTTGTATCGTACGCACAATGCAAAGCTTCAAATCGTATGTATTGTGACTAAAATAATCGATAAAATAACAGAAGAAAAAAATGATATCTTGTCCAGCCCACAAAACGTGCCCCATTCTGGTCAAATCATTAGCTGTAACAAGCACGAATTCGTGCAGGAGCCGCGTCGTCCACCCATGAATCAGTAAGGCATAGTCAATGTTGTAGCGCCCTCTTCTGTTGAGCCGTGTCGCGAAAACGAATTTGGCACAAGAAGAAGAAGAACAAAACAACACTAATCACTTATAGAGCCCCGTCTGCGATGCGACGCGGCTAAAAACATTTGCTGGTGTGCCCTCTGCAAACATGTACACCGTGATTGTTGTACATTACTCCGGAAATCAATATATATCAAAATCATTATTTCTTATAAATTCCTTACTAAATTCAGAACCATTTCATTTTTCCCCTTTTTGGTTTCTGTGAACCTTTAAATATAGTGTACACATGGCAGTTGTCGGCATCTCAGCTTTCACCCATTCTAGCATATCTGCATATGCCATTATGAGCTCTGTGCGCCAACAACAAGCACCTAGTTCACCTAGCAGCAATGTCCTATGGGCGGGTCACATACAATTTCGCTGGTTTCACACACACCGTTCCTTGTTCATGTGATACACGTATACCAGGGGGATTGGATAGTCTGTTCACGGACTCTGTTTAAGTTTTTGATTGTGAATATTAGAGGTGAGAATCATACATCCGAAGTCAGGCACGATGGCAACGATTGTGACCCCCAACTCTCCCTTTCTTTCCATTGAGGGGGTACTTGTGCACGGAGCCAATAGCTTTGATGAGTTGCAATGAAATCACGAAGCTGCATAATGCATATGCTACATGAAAATTTCAATGTAGTCGGTTTATCAGAGTGTCGTGGCCACTATTTCTCACAAATGTGCTTCAAATGCCTTCAACATGTTTACGCAAGCTTGCATACCATATAGGCTCCTCTTAGAAAGTCCTTCTTTATTAAGAAAAAAAAAATGTAATTTGGGGTCCAGAACACTTTTCTTAAATGTAGAATTTTCCAGTACTTCAGTACGTGCATGTCTCTAAAGGTGAACTTTGTCGTTTTTTGACTTCTCTGACTTTTACATTAGACAATTAAGATTTTTTACTTCACCTTCATTTAATAATTGAGAGGAGAAACTTTTGGTTGCATGATTTGATACTCACCTCTATATGGGTATGAAGTTTGAGATGGGTAACGGTGATAATTGTTCACTAATATGTGCACAATTTGTGTAACATGCACGTTGATCCCATGTCATTCAGCACAAAATAAGCATTCACTCTCAAGAGTCTGAGCTTTCTAGTGGTATAATACTTTGGTGATACAGGTGGTACTGGAGTCGGTTCTGGGTCCAAGTAGAGTCCAAATAATGGCAGAAACATAGACTTGAATTCCACTAGACAGAAGAAAAAAAGCAAAAATAGGCTAAGTCCAGATTTAACTTGAACCATGACTCCATCGGCCCAGACTTGGTCACGGACTCTGGTATGTTGTTAATGTCCTAACAGGTATTAATCAGAGACCGTTAATGGTCTCTAATGCCTGTATCATGTCTGCATTTGAGAATCATATAGACCTGCATTTGAGCTAGGGCTCAAGTCAAGTCTATAAACTTGAGCCTTATTCTCCAGTTTTGGACTTCAGTGGAATTTGAGTGTACTATGTTTTTGCCTTTGTTCCCTCTGATGTTGCAGTTGACTCAAATACAAGACTGTGAAACACATCTCCAAGAATGAGTAAATCACAAAGTTTTGAAAATGGAACTGTCAGGAAAATGCATGGCCTTTAAAGATTAGCTAAACAAACTATAAACTCAACACAGGAAAACAGGTCAAGTTTTTTTTTCTTCCCCAAGGCTCGTTGTTCTTTTCCTTTGTTGTAATTGTTTTGTGAATGTCTGGTCAGAGGTCATTTTACTACCAAGCGGTGAAGTAACTTCCATAGGGTGTTAGTTACACTAAAAAGGGTTAAAAAAAAACAAGAAGTAAGTGTTCTAAATCAACCCAATAGAACACTCCCTTCATATTTCCTTTGGACATGGCATCCTGCAGATCAAGTGGAAGGCTTGATGCTCATTTTGTGGTGATGGTCCAAGTGATTCAGCTGTTCTGAACTCTTACCGTTCCCCTACTATTTGTATTTGTGTTGTGCATTGCAACTTGTCAAGGTAAACTTAATATCTCTGGTTCATGTGAGAATCATACTTCTCTATTTCGAGCTGGTCACTTCACACAGTGTCTTTTTTATGGAAGTCGCCCAATACAAGGCTAAAAGCCACTCTAGGTAAAGGGCTACAACAGAGGTGGTGGGGGTTGGCCACATTTTAGGTTGCCAGCCCTACCACCCTTAAGTTTTCCTGGGTCCAGATCTAAATGGAGGATAAATCTTCAATAGATACCAAAGAAATGATCCCAATTTTCAGACCTATAGACCCAGGCGGGCAACTTCCACCGTCGGTGAGACCAACTCAACTCCCCCTACAAACTTTTCTCGAAAGAAAAAAAACAAAGGATTGTACAAAGTGACAATATTGTTGTCCATGGAGTGAGGGAAATACATTCAGGATCTCGTTTGCACAGGAAGTCAGATAGGAAAAAACATGTAGCTCACCTGAACTTCCTGTGGATGTTTTTTTCCGGGTCTTCCAAGTAAAACACTGACACTTCATTGTTTGACAACGGAAGATCAATATTATCCTTGAAACTTCAGTGGAATACACTTGTTGATTGTCATGATTAGAACAATTTTACTTGGGGGAAGAAAAGGAGGTTTTAAGACCACTGATGCAGAAATATTATCCCTCATGGTTAAAATGTAAACTTTAATTAGTTTGTTTTTAAAAGTTATGTTAAATTCATAGAATAGTGAAACCTGATGGACCTGTTTGTGTTTGTGTGCAAGAAAAATAATGTCATGGCAATAGTATGGCTACTTGCATATATCTGCTGCAAGTGCTGTTATATTTCTGTGTCAAAGAATTACAATAGTTACAAACAGGAAAGGTGATGAAGAACCCAAGATTGAGAACAAAGCAATACTGTCATGGGGCAGCTATTCTGGCTGTAGTCCACATCAGTATATCATAACTTATGAGTATTCATCAGGCCCAGCAATCATTCCTGAAACCTCAGCTGCCTTGCCTGTAGCACACATGTTGTGATACATTTTACAATCGTGCATTATTTTAATTAGAGTAAGGTTTTTACCCACCTCCAAAGTGGTACTGTAACAGCGCCCTCGTTTGGTGACAAATAATGGCCTTCTCGGAACACATGTTAAACAGCTTAGCCAAATGCAGACGGTTACTTTAGGCCAGTTCAGACTTCATGCAAGTTTGACAGTGAAGTGAATTTGTTATGTTAACGGCAATATCACAATGGAAAAAACAGTTGGATGACATCACAAAATTAGCTTTGCCCCCACATTTTCCTGAAGTAAGAACCAGCCTTTAGTCATGTAAGTGATATTCAAATCAGTCTAGTCATGCGGCGTCACCCAGGATGACTTGACAGCATTTGGGCGAACAAAGTGTGGGCGAATGGTATGGCTATATGTTGCATATCTGCTGTTGTATTTTTATGTCAAAGAATTTGGCATTGTTTGTATGAACAATAGTGAATACTTAAACAGGAAAGATGAAGAACATATAAATGTAGCTGTTTGTACATAGATATTGCCTCCATCATTGTGTACTACTCTGGCTGCATGGAACGGGCTTCCAGAGCTGTGTCTGTTCGCATGTGCCCACGTATTTGCAACCGGCGAAGACTGAGACCTCGTTCTAGACACAATTTGAACGCAGCCTCTCTTAGAAGTGATGACGTCAATGCAATGTTTGGAACCAGAATACTTTTGTTATGTGTTTGCATGACTGGCTGTTAACAAAGGAACAGTCAAAATTTACATTTGTTTGGAACCAGTTGTCATGGCAACTGACGTCAGACTTCGGTACTCTATATATCTGAACTATCAATGCCTAAATTTTGTTATTTCAGAGTCATGGCTAGTTTGGTCATAAACTGCACCAGCATCATTTTTTTCAGGGTTTCTTTGTTTGTTTGTTTGTTTGTTTGTTTGTTTGCTTGTGGAGACGGGGACTTTCGGATGAGGCCCAGGGTTAGGCCACTTATTGTTGTATGCACCTTTTCAAGTAGTTAAAACTTGCTTCAAGTATATCAGTAGAGAGGCTTTATATTTAGGATAAAAGGCTGAAATATTTTCCATTTCCATTTAAATCCTTTCACCACTTTTATCACTGAAATATTCATTTCAGTTAAATAATACAAATCTGCATGCAGCCTGACGGAAGAAATGACCCACTGCACCCTCACTGCTGCACCCAAGGAGGCACCTCACATATTCTTCTGTTCAATTGTTCAGTATATCAGTAACCATCATGGGCCTACATATCATAGTCCTTGACTGACTGCATGGTTTTTATCTCCCCATTCTGATTATAATTCTCCGCTTCATCCCTCCTACTGACCATGCAGCAGTCTGTAACCACTAGTATCTTTATTTTTGTTTGGTTTTAATTTTTTTGGACAGGAAAATAAAAAATAAAAATTATGGAAAAAGATTGATAAATTTGAGGTAATTAGATAAGAATAAACTGAAACTGCTTAGCAATCTTTGAAAATTGTCATGAAACTTCAAATTACATTTGTGCCACAGATTTACATCAGAGATATCTTGCATCAGCATGTTGTTTACAATGAGAACGAATAGCACAAAGATACCAGACCATTCCAGAGTTGGAAGCTGCTGTGCATTAGCTATAGAGGAATCCCACAACGACGAGTTTAGCGCCGATCTGCGCACTTCCGCATTTGAAACCGAGGATCTCAATGTCACAGTAAACAACTTTATGCTGATCGTGCGCCTGCGCTTCCTTTTATGGCCTGATTTAATTCATGCATGAATGAATGTGCTGAAAAGTGTTGTTTTGTTTGCCACAGACATTCTCGCTTTCAACCCGGAAGTGCGCAGAAGCTAGGGGCTAATGTAAAATTCCTCTATAGTGTCCAATGTAGTCACCTGTCTACCTGTCAGTATTCACATTTTGGCTGCGAGTGGACAGGCAGTTTTCAATCTGGACTAACTGGTAGATGTTTACTCCTAGATGAAAACTTGCTTTCCTCCAGTCAAATGATAGTCTAGGGAATTCACATTTCAATGGACAGTTGGTGATGACCCAGCATGCCAGAGATTATTCAAATTGAATATGATAACGGCTTATTATTGACAAACCTTGATTTCATTGTCTATAGGAGCACCTCCAGAAGCCTGTTGGCTGGGAGGGATTCAAGGCCTGCGTCAAGCAAGAACTGAAGCAGAAGTAGATGATGTCCCTGAACCTGCAGCTGTTGATGACGATGCTGACTGATTGGCATTCATTTCCTCTCAGCTCCAAGTGGATTCAGCCTTCGCTTTGACATCCAGAGAAATGGCCCTACGGTCCTGTTGCCATCAATGGTGGTCTCATATGTACTGTCCTCTAGTCTGGTGTACTTAAAAACACCTTGTGAGCCAAGAATTGTACACAAGTTGTGGAAAACCATAATGGAGGTTTTAGTTTTGATGGGCAATTGTGGGAAAATCAAAATCTGTGAATCAAAATCTGATTGATTCTTGAAGTCTGTAGCGGGACTCTTCGCAGTTGCTGCACATAAGCAACATAGAATGTAGGCCTAGCAGAGCGTCCTCTCTTAATGTCCAATTTTATTCAAGTTGGCATTAACATCCATTTTTTTGTATTTAATGTTTTTTCTTTGTGTCTGAAAGTAAATTTAAGGGTTGTTTTACAACAGTCTGATAGTAAACTGCATTCTGATGCAAAATCTGGCCACACCGGTTCCCCCGCTCTCTTTTGCCAACCCTCTCCGTCCCACCCCTTACCCTACCCCCACAAGTACATGTATGGTGATTTCACATCCAAAATTTGTATGCAAGCGTGTACTGCACCTGTGTAGTGGTTAATTATGTCAAAGCATACAACATCGGATCATAAAGCAAGGAATCGGATGTGAGAATGGGCTGGTACGTGTGTGTCTGTGATTTTCCTGGGCCGGACTGACTGTAGTCATTGTAAGGAAGGACCCCAGTTGCAGCTTTTTGTTATCTAAAGTGTCTACTCATCATGCCTACTTAACAGAAACAAAGACATGCCCTCCAATGTTACATCAGATGCAAGATATTTAAAGCGGGTGAAATCATTGTGAATTTTGACCAAAATAGAGCCAAGATTATGGATGATAAATATCACCTGCTCACAGAGATTTAGTACAGAATCCTGATTCATGACAGTGACACACAGAGGTTCATCACACGTCATGCCACAATGTGACATAACTGAACACAGACTGCTTTTGTATTTCAATCAGGGTGTTGATAATTAAGTTAACTACACTTTGTTTGCTCAATAAATCCAGTACTGTGTACATTTGCCCCCCCACCCACCTTTCTTGTGTTGCGTGAGTACATGCATGCGTATACCGCCATGGCGGTTCCAGTTTTAATTGTCAGTCATTTGTTTGATCCTTTACTTAGTCCATCAGACGTGTGGGAAACTAATCAGTGCAGACTTTTACGTCTTCATTCTATTACCATGGATTTCCTGTGGGCTTAAAGGTAATACATTTGCAAACATAAAAACACCAAAACTGCCAAATTCTTATCAAATACCTTACTTGACTGTAAGTAAATAATTAGTCTCAAGCATCCTGTGAATCATGGCACCTGGCGTGCTGCCATTTTCAAGCAAAGTCAAATTTTTGTATCAATTTCACCAAAACTTGGGGCGATGACCTTGGAGAGGTGTGGCTTCTGAAATGAGTCTTTGACACATGATGAATTTTCGACCATGCCTGCCTTCCCTGCTGCCAATTCATCCTAGAGAGGAGACTATCCCTTTGATTGGCATGAATTTGAAGTTGTTATGACATTCACCTTGAAATGACTAATTAATTAGTGGTAGAGAGTGTTACATGTGTAAGTCAGGGGTATACGAGATAATTCAATTAGCCATTGCACGACTGTGCTAGCTAAATATAGACAGTTGGTTTTTTGGGGGGGGGGGGGGGGGGGGGGTGGGGTGGGGGTGGGGTGGATATTCCATGTGAACTAAAAACTCAAAAAGAGAGATCAACAAAATTACCTAGCCTAACATTTTGAACCTAAGCAAGCTAGTTCTTTCTCAGATGCCTTTGAGAAAGAACTTATTTCGAAATCTTAGGCCAGCTAATTTTGATTTGCATATTTCAGGTCAATCCAGTCAGCTGTTTGCAGCAGTTGAATTTATTTTCAAAACGAGAGATTTTATTCTAATAATGTTCACGTGGTATATATCTGCGCAAATTTCTCTGTAATTATACTAGTGCTAGCTGGCCTGGTGTCGGCCACCAGTGTACCAGCTTGCAAGCAGGTGTCTGATGACTGCCTCGAGCGCCGTGTGAACATGGAGTCAGCTGGACAGGTCCAGCTTGAAATGAGGATGCATACTGGGGAGATATATATGCAGTCAGATGTTTGAAGCTCAGTTCTGGTGGTTGCATCTATATTGCGCATGTGCAGTGTGATGTTATAAAAACAAAATGTGCGTTTGTGTTTTTAGAGTTAATCATGGGTTTGTACATCTGTATGCCAGAGTTGTAACGAGTCAATGAATAAAGAAGTGAGTCGAGTCGAGTCGAGTCATGGTGTGGAGTTGAGTGAAGTCAAGTTGAGTCCATTCGATTATGAGAGAAAGCCATAAAGATACCAGGAATTGGAAAATGCCTTTAAAGTCCAGATCCAGAATAGTATTTTGAGCGCTACTAAACCACACGGTGTATATGTTTGTGCACGATAAGTGGACGATGTATGCATATTGTACGTACATGTGTACGCGAAGTAAAGTAAACATAAATTTTGCAGCATAAGTTATTGCAAATATTTTTTTGCAAAGTTTTCAATTTATTATTGGGACTTGAGTCTTATTAGCCTTTGCTCAAGTCGAGTGGAGTCATTACAACTCTGCTGCATATCAGCACTACCACAGCACTTTTCCTTAACAGTTAATACCCATCAAAGCGGTACAGATGGAACAAAATCAAAAAAATTGTGCACAACAAACGAATGTCTGAAGCTCCATTGCGCATGTGTAGCAATACTCCCATTGAAACGTAAATGGTTGTCAGACATCGAACTGCATATATATATATATATATATAAATGTCTTAATTTGACTAAGCTACCATTCGATTAGTCTCATTTTGTGACACCCTATGTACATGTATGTATGGAAGAAACTTCTTCCATCGAGTGACTACAGCCCATAAGCTGTATTATTTAAGTACATATCTTCATATTTGTGGTTCTGGTCAGCACATGGGGATGTATTTATTACTGGCTGTATACTGTTCGCAGTTTTCTCTTGTATAGTTTGTTTAGTTATAAATGTGAAATTACCTTAAAATGTATTCTATACTGTGCTTCTACATTTCTTATTTTATGAGATTAGAATGGTATAATTTTTGTTTGCTTTCAGAGGGATAGAGAAGTAACGTTTTAGCCGTCACCATATTTAAGGGGAGGTTTCATTGGGGTTTTATTTTTTTGTTTTTATTTTAATTTTAAGTGGACAGTCGAGGAATTACAGCTTCACCTTCATAACCTCGTAACTGCAACGTTTAAAAAAAACTGTTTATTAAAATAACTATGTAAATAAACAACAGTTTTAGGCAGGAAGTGAGCCAATAATTCAAGAATGATTAGTTTGAACGTTTTCAATTTCCACTTCTCGTAACTGTTTTTTTCCCTCACGGCACAATCAACTTTTGCCTACACTGACCCCACAAACTCCGACTAATACACGTACCTATACAAGAAAGACACGTACCTATGATTTTAATCGACAGCAAATCGGGCAGATGTCATTGCAAATAAATAGTTGTATGAAGTGTTTTGTTCTGACAACATAATCTGTGTGGGGATGAAGACATTCCACATAACCTGGATCAAAGCATCATTTTTGACTCAACCCAACAACATGAGTCATAAATCACTGAGTTATAGGCCCTTTAATGAATCCTTCCTAATGGGAACAGTCAAAGTTTTCACTCGCATAAATGTTCATATTCAACAAGATTTCATACTGCGTGTTTTTTTTTTACATTTTATTTGTTTTACCCAACACAAGGCCAAAATGCCACTCAAGGTGTGGGCAGCAGAGATGTAGTCAAGTCCATTGCAAGTCCATCACAAGCTATTCAAATGAGCTTTGACAAATGCATTCCTTTGTCATTGTTCATCCAGTTACTTGTGACCGGCTTTATGAAAGGACTTCTGACTGGACTTGCAGGGACTCGACTACAACTCTGGCGGCAAAAAGACAGAAATCACAGGGATAGAAGGTATCTATTCACATATCGTTTGAATTGTGAAAGATTATGGGTGGAAGGGAAGCAGGTTACAGGTTACAGGTTACAGGTAGGGAGTTCCAAAGAGAGGCAGTACGAGGGAAACAAAACTTGAGTACCTCACAAAGTACAAGCCTTAATTTTAACAACGGTGAAAGGATATGATAAGACAGCCAGGTGAGTAGAGAGTGCCTAAAAGTTTGGACGGGAGAACTGAAGATGAAAGGCCACTTGAACACCTTCCATGTAAAAGGATTTAATGAAGGAGTTCCAAGGAAGATGCTATCAAAATTAGTCTTTTTGAGCAATGGAGGAACAGGAGTGTACCATTTGTTTGGGGTGAATAAGAGTCAAAATAAAAACAAGTTTATCCAGACATAATGGTGTCCTGTAGACCATCGATGTCATGCTTTGTTTTCATGCTTGCTTTAGATTGGAGTAAAGCATGCATGTAAACAAAGCATGATGTTCATTCATCATAGGGTTTATTCTGTCTATCATTTCTCCAAAAGGCTTATAAGGAATTGTGAAAAATGTCACTTGCCTCATGTTCAATTTCGTCAGAATTTAAAACCGAGTTATACATCAAAATGAACAGCTGGGTATACTATTAAATGCTTATGAAATGCCCTTTTTTTGTTGGGGGGGGGTTTGATGACATCAATACTTGGTTATTGTCCCACACTTGAGTACAATTAATTTGACATGATTTGAACAGTAGTCACGGTGATTTTTTTTAATAGTTTGACATTCACATATACCAATATATACATGGTTTTGTTGAACTGACAATGGCTCTGTTCATATTATCAATGTAATCAGAGGTCACAAAATAAATTTTACTCGACTAAATGAACGAAACTGTTTCCGATTGTAAAAGCAAAACGAAATTTTGCAAATTAACAAAAAAATGAGGTGGGGAGGGTGAGGAAACAGGCTGACAATTTAAACAAAGCAGCAGGAGGGTTACCGGATTGTCCATGTAGGATAGTTGGTTCGAACCCTAGTCAGGCCCAGTATGGTTGCAGGTTTATTTTTAATTTATCTAAATATGTAAATTAGCTCATATGTAAATTTTGAGATGAGATGTGGTTGGAAAGATCTTGGAGTGCATTTCACTGCAGAATGTCAACACCCTGCACCCATTTTGCCCTTTTTTTTTTTTAAATAAGTTTTTAAATGATCCTTACTATACGGAAATGGCTAAACCAACCCGTGTATGGATGAAAAGAAATGTTTAAAAATGTGGTTAGGATCAAAATGTATTATTGGACAAATATTGAAAAGATGATCCTAGTAAAAAGGCAAAAATCAGAATGAATATTGCATGATCTGAAACTCTTCTACAATCAAGACTTTGGAGAGACACATAATGAGTTATTTTAGAAAATAATAAGAACCATCTGGACAATTGTGGTGCCAAAATGGAAGGATTTTAGGTGAAAGTCACAAAAGAAAATGTCCTGTTTGTTCCTATTATGAACATTTTGTAAAATGAGTCAATTAACCCTGTGAGTACAGTTATTTACAGGAGGCGCCAGGGTGTCGCGCCGGCTTTTGCAGCCAAGCGTAACATACACAATACCGGTAATCCAACAATGAATTGAAACTGCACAAATGGCGTCATCCGTACGCAAGGGGTTAACTAGCACTCTGTCAGTTCAGAAAACAAACTGCTCACAGTTTTTTGAATACTTGACCTGCAAAGAATGATTCCAGGCGTTCTGTTGTACATAATGATGTATGTATTGCAGCTGTGCAGCGTGCACCAATGGGAAACTTTTGAGTCGCTGGTGGCAGTAGACATAACGCTCCTTTTCCGTTGTTCTCACCAGTCATGCACATGCTCAGAACTAGCAAAAAGGACTGGTGTGTCTGCTGCCTTCCAGCGTTTTAAAGTCTCCCATTAACCCTAACCTTCCCTAACCTGCCAAAATCAAACACCCCTTTGTGTTGAATTTTGTGTGATTGGGTACTGTAGAGCCTTGGCACCATCACTTTGCATGGGACTTGATGCCCTGATTTTGTCTAAGTACAAAGAATGTGCCATTGGTTTACTACACAGTGTTGGAGTTTGTGTGGTTAGGGAAGGATTCTAGTAAAAAGGCTTGGGCTGTTAGGGTTAAAGCAGATTTATTACAGCCAAAATGTCCAGTATAAAATACTGCAATGATATTCAGTTTAGGTTAAACTCTTGTATTTGTTCATCTGACACTTTTGCACTCGCCCAAACCAAATGGAATTCTATTTTTATCTCAATTTCTCATAAAAGCTAAATGGTCAATTACATATATACAAAATGGATGACTTATTTTCACTGATCAGATCAAACTGAAGTCAGCAAACTATTTGATGGTGGAACATTTCTTGATGACAAGTAGTAGTAACCTGCTACACCATCTCTAGCATCGCTGCCATCTCCCGCATTTGTTTGGAGAAATTCTAGAATAAAAAAAAGAAAAAAAAGATATTTTATAAAATGTATTTTCCACATCATGAAGCTCCACATAATCAATCAGATGTGTCCTTTTGTGTAAACGATTTTTGATTTGAATGGCCTACATTCATAACGCTAAAACTATATCTAATTTTTAATTCCAAAGCGTGCAAGTTTTAGTTATTTGTGTTCAAAAGTCTTTCATATATTTCCAGTATGATCATGTAACTCCATGCTATTGCTGGACAAGAAAAGTGTGTTCTTAATTGCTTCGTATTAAACTACTTTTCAAAGTTCTACAGTTTTTGCAGACCCATAGCTAGGCTGGTTTGAAATGTTCTGGCTTGGTGAAATATTGGATTCTTTCCAGCTTATCAAACAATGAATAGTATGTTTGCATTTCCAGGAATTTTCCGTCTTGCTGCATACTGCCGGAAATCCAGTATAATCCTAATAAAAATGTCCCTTTAAAAATCATAATCAGCGTGCTCGATTACTCACCCGCGCTTACTCGTGCCTCTAAATCGGGGGAAAGTTGCACATGCGCAGTACGTTAGAGTAAACGAACGATCTCGGGTCACTTGAGTGACGTTAACGCGGCTAGTGACAACATCTGTCTTCCTCGGAAACTCGAAATGGATTTATGTTGCCGCATGTTAAAATTTACGTCCATCGTCCAGAGTAATTTGGAAACAATTTTTTTGCCTTTTTGAATTTCCCACAGCTGGCGCATTGCTGGACCACGTGGCAGCCATGTTTTTAGCATGGCCTTATGGGATACTTACCCAAGTAACCGGCTCGGCGGGTCGGTTAGTAGGGCCAGGCTCGAGTAAGTGCAAGAAGTCTCGTAAGAGCTAAATCGAACAGGCTCACGCTTGCACGAGTAAGCGTGGGGGAAGTAATCGAACGCGGTAAATCTTTGACTGACAACTTCAGTCCTTTGTCCATCTTACAAAAAATGGTAACTCTAGGTGTGTAGACAGATCACAGATCTAATTTGTAATACAAAGTGGCAACATTTGCCGTTTAAGAAAAGATTCCTTGAGCATTACCTTAAATTCAGCCACTGTCATCTCAAATGACTTGGTGGTGACCTGACCGGAAGGGTCAGCAATTTTGAGTGACATCATGACAAAGGTTGAATTGAGACTCCTGCAGGTCTGAGAGGTCATGGCCACGCCCAGTTTCCAGCGCATGTCCAGCAGCTGACCAATGCTCAGGAGTCTGTTGGCTAGCTCTGGGGAGCTCAATGTCTGGCCCTGGACATGAAAGCATAACAAACGGGCACATAGTCAAATCTCTAGCCTAGAGTGACAAGTTATCATCAGGCCAAGTAAAAAACATTTGGCATCCCCACCCACTCCTTCTTAGAGGCCAAGTGGTTTTTCTTTCTTGTCTAACTCTACAAAACAATGCATAAAAAAGTGCACAAGGAGTGAAGGACATTCCTCCACCTGATCTACAGCGTGTCCCCCCCAAAAAGGAAACATTTGTATATATTAGTTTTAGGATCAATCCCAGCAAATCAGGAATACTGATTTTTTGGTTTTCTTTTTTTGGGACACACTATATAAACCTTATACAAGGTATAATTCTGCCAGTGTCAATTTCCTCGTGACCTAGGTTATTCAGATATCTGTCAATCTGCAAATGCATGTTTCAATACCAAAAAGGCTCATTTCAAAGCCTTTTGTCACAGCAGGATAAAAAATGTACCTGTTCTGTCCACACATGCTTGATAACACTAAGACTGCTGTCTGACCAGATAAGGGTCTGTTTGAGTTCCTTGACAAGATTCTCTGCAGAGACTTTGGCCCTTGCTGCTGATCTGGATTAAAAATTAAAATAATATAAGTATTTTCATAAAATACATACTGAAACAAGTTGAATTACTAATAACTTTCCCTTGTTTGTTAAACCTTAACCCCCTTCAATGTTTTTCTTATGGCCCTGCTAAATCCAACAATTTCAAACAAAACTGAAATGAGAAGCCTGCTAAATACAACCAAATCCAACAGCAAATTTGGTTGGATTCTGCAGTGTACCACCTACACACCAGCCTTGGCATTTTGCAGCTTACCCTGCTGAATCCAACAAAATGGCTTGTCCATTGTTGGATTTTGATGGATTTAGCAGGGTTAGGGGTAATGATTAAAGATAAAAAGTTCTTTTTCAAAAAGTGATATCCACATTGCCGCTTCCTAGGTTGCCTCGTAATATTGGCTACACAGCGTTGTGGGTTGATGACTTCTGACTAGCACCCCCTGAACAAAGATACTGACAAATTGGGAGACCTCCAACATAGAGCAAGATAGCTCAGTTGGGAGAGTGCCAGTACGATGGAGGTCCGAGGTTCAAATCCTACTCTTGGCAGTTTTCGTTGTTCACTCTAAAAAAAAAAAAAAACTGTCATAAAAGGTGTTTTTGGAAAAAAATGTATTTTACAAAAGAATTCTTTATCCATCAAATCTTCTATGTTTGCTTTACCTTACAAATTGAAGTAAGTCAATTTCTTGAGGAGTCAAACATTTTAAACAGGCTTTTAAAACATTGTTTATAGTTTAAAACAATTCTGCTACTACCAAGGAAACACTCTATACCTAAATAGGAATGTTAGTGCATTGATAACTCCTTGTATGGCTTGCTCACTGCTTGGAACCTCGGCTTCATTCAGCTTCTGCAAAGAAAAAGACATAACATAATCAGTCGATGCAAAACAACGGAAAGGAAAGACAATCCTTTGTTCATGGGTTGGTAGGGTCATCATGCCGTGGCATCTCCTGGTGAAGTAAGTAGGTGGAACATACAATTGCTTCAAGGGGCCAATTTTATGGAACTCCTAAGATGAGCACAAACTTGCTTACCACAGAAAAGTTTTGCTTAGCCAAAACAGGTTACCAGCCAAAATGTCACATAATGTTTCTTGTGACTGGTTACCAGCCGACTTGTTTAGCGGGAAAATTTGCTCACCAGTATTTTGTGCCGAGTAGCTCAAATGAGCTTGGCGCGGTACGCCTTGGGCATTCTTGAATCTTCATTAATCTCCACTACCAAAAATCTCTTACCTCTTGTCCTCCCACTCCTCCCCTTGGTTGCACAACTCTTTGGAGAGCACCCAGTGTTCTCCAAGTTGTACATTTTAAGCTTGGTGGGCGGTGATATTAAAGCTTGCAAGCACTGTTGAGGCCCCAAAAAATAAGTTCTGCTTCCGATTACATGGCATTTGAAAATAGGGTAGGTAGGTAGGTAGGTAGGGAATTTGTTTATTTTTGTTGGCAATTTTTTTTTTTTGAGCATATGTAGGTGTCTATGTCAAGGTTTAAAGGTAGTATTACGCATTTATTTATTTATTATTTTTTTACTTTTTTCCCGGAAAATTGTTTTTTGGGGTTGTGGGGCCATTAAAATAGGGTAGGTAGGGTAACTGGAAGCAGAACTATTTCTTGTTTTTGGCCTTAGGTAGTCACAGCATTTTGGGGGTCTAAGGATAATTGGTGTCTCAATCTGCTATTTTCCTCTAGCTAAACATGAAATCCAAAATTGTAAACTTTGTGGACAGATTTTAAAGCTTGTTGGTGGGAGACGCACAAACTTGGTGGGCCACCTTCGAAACCCCGTTCTCGGGTAACCCGTGTTCTCTCAGGCTGGTTGCCAAATAAGGAGCATCAAAAGAGCGTGTGCACCCTATACGTTCCAATGGGCTACTAAATTATGCGCTAAATTAAAATAAATTTCCATACTAATTAGCTACAGCAGCGCTTGCAAGCAGGGCGTGCTGTTACATAACATGGTCATTTTCACGGCGTGCCCTTGCAGATTAGCCCTGGTGCTGAGTCATCATGTGCGGAGCCAAATAATGAAGTTTATATTCATACTAAAGAAAAGAAAGAAAAATCGAGTAAAACACAACCACTAAATAAGTATAATAGTTTAGGTTTTCGTCTGTTGTCTACGGTATTTCTTCAGGTTGTTAAAACTCTGGGAGCTGAGAAATTTTAATTCCAAAAGGAACATATTCTCATCCCATGAAATTCTTAATTTTATGCTCACTGGCAACATGTTCCCAGTGTAATTTGACACATACTGTGAGTTCTTTCCAAATGACATTCTTTGGTTTTTAAAGATATTATCTGTATTTAGTCAGTATAATATCATGGACCCATGAATTCAAAATGACATATTTTTCAAACTTATAATACATTATTTACATCGTATTGTTTATGTTGTCAAGGATCCTCATTACTTATGCAAATATTAATACTACGAATGAAAAGAAAGGAAAATTTACGAGCTTACGAAAATAATTGAAATCGTGCAACAGCAATAATAATTGGCGAAGACAATCCATTGATCCCATTTTTTAATAATTATTTTATACTGTCCCTGGATTGCATGAGAGCTTCCCAAATTTCACAAAAATTAACGCAAGTTCCGGAAGGGCCTTAGTCCGCCATCTTTGTTCTTGACGTTCTTCATCTACTCCCCAGTAAGTGGGGAGTGAAAATCCTGTTCGTGAACACGGTTTGCATTTTGGAAACTCTCTTTAGACTTGGACAAGTCGTTAGACAGCCCTGTTTTGTCCGTCGTACAGCGTGGCATATTATGTTATTATGCCAGTGAAGCACACGCATGTTGGCAACTAATAGAGCGGTATGCGCTATACTCCAGACGAATATAATAAAACCGTCCAATTACCGACTTGATTTCAAGTCTAAAATCTCTTCAACACGCGAACGGGGTTTCGAATACGCCCCACGTGTCTATTTTGCAGGCTGGAGAACACTGGCAGCTATGAAAGTCATCACTATAGTATTAGTTTTACCCCGAGGAACTGAGCAGCACTGACAAGCCCCTTGGAGAACTGTAGAAATGCGATAACTTCATGACACAGCTCAGCAAGCAGATCCTGTGGCAACTGGTTTAATTGCTCCACGGCATCAGTGAATCCTACAGGGAAATTTCAAAGTAAGGTGCAATTGATGACGTGTAAATGAAAGAGAAGAACAAAACGGTACAGCGTCGGCCAGTGACCTTCTGCTTATAATTTACACAATGTTTAAACCGATCTCATGGCATGGACATCAAAAATTTACACAACACGACTAAGACTAAGATGATCAACACTCCATTTTACACACAGGTGCTCACACAACACAATATGAATGGGCATTTGTTTTATGTTTGTATTTGATAATTTAAATATTTTAGTTTGCTTCTCCGTTCACGTAACAAAGTATTTGATTAAACAGAAAAAAGTTGCAATCAATCACTTTTTACAACTAAAATCATCCCTTGATTAACATTCTTCCTCTCCTTGAATAATAATTACTACCCCTTGTGCAGGGAATAACTTGGAAAAAAGGATAATCCTGATTTTACTACGTAGGTTTCGTTTAAACATTTAAAAGATTAGTAAACATTTTTCCATCAAAACTGTTTCAACGTTTAAACATTTGGAAATCACAGGCCTGTAGTACTACGAGCAAGGTGCAAAGGATCCCTCCCCCATCCACTCCTCTAACTTCAAGTTTACAGATCATCTGTATCTAGACTCAACATTTTTGAGGCGATTGTGTAGTTCAGGACACCATTCCTATAACTTAATAAGGAACCGGAATCCTGTTTTCTAAAAGAACTCGCCTAAATATCCCCTTAAAAATAACAAGATTAATATTGTGGAAAGTCAGCTGGACTTTTGTGTACAACTACAACTTCAACAAGGATGATGAAGACACTCAGACAGAGACAAAATGCTTGGTGAGAACTGCTCGACAAATATGACACTGACACAGTGCTGAACCTGTGTTTCAAGTTCGGCAAAAGATTGCCTCGGCTTAAGGTTATTTCAGCGCTTAAATTGTTTAAAACTAAATGACTAAAAAAACGGAAATTGTCTCGAGGTTTCCTATAAAATAAACTGCACAATCGCCGTAATAAGGATTATCCTATCATTCTGAAAATCAAGATGAAATATCACTCAGCATGCTCAGTCTCGGTCTCAGATACAAATTACAATGCATTAATTATTATTAGCATGTTTAGCATTAGTCCGAGTAACTTGAGCTCCATGCTTGGACCCTTTATCGCCTTTTTTAACATTTGGACATGTCCAAATTTCAAAAAAGGCGATAAAGCCTAAACTAGGGTCCAAGTTATTTGCCCCGTTAATTTGGCCGTGAGTCCTTCTTTACTCACCCTGGGGGACTGTCTGCAGAACAGCATGTCCTAACATTACAGAAAAATCTTACTGTAAACGGACCTGTTCGTAAAAACCACGAAATAACCGGCCAAATAACGCTGTGGTTTCTTAGTCTTACTTCTCATGCTCAGTGCAGTGTGGGCAGTGCCCACTGGATTTTCAGATGTAAGAGCGCCACCAATAGGCCTTTCTCAAAATAGCAGTTTGACAGCTTGTTGGGATGGGTGGGACGGCGCAACTTCGGAAAGGTATTCTTACTTTAATTTGATGATTTTCTGCTGGGGAAAAGACGTAGAGGGCTTTAAAATTGTTGGGCCAGGTGCTGCGGGAATCCATGCCCTAATTTCAAGGTAAATTTGAACTTTAACTGGTACAAAACAGAACTGATAAGCGGTATATCGTCTGCTCCGTGCGCTAACTATTGAGGGCGCTGTGTGGCCTTGCACTGTTCATGCATGTTGCATGCACAAAGTACAGCTTAGGATGGTTAGGCCAAGTTAAAAAACATTTTTTAGCGCCTGGATTTTCGTTTTTTTTAAGGAAGGAGGAGGAGGAGGGGCTTTTTTATTTTTTATTTTCAAGAAGGAAGAGGCATGTTGCACAAGAGAAATGGACATGTTTACAGTGCTGTGGTATTTTTTGGTGATCGTGTAGTACTTTAGTAGGACGGGACGCTGTATTATCGCGGTACTTATCACGTTTCCCGATCGGAATAGAGATTGCTCACCAACCTTCACGAATTGTCCTGTCTTTTGTGTTGTATAACTCATGCTTTTTTACACTGACATAACAAAATCCAACGGTGGTTTGGTTTATTCCCATGCAATGCCTGTGAAAATAGACATGCTCGTCGTTGCTCGGCAGAGTACAGACTCTGTATTATCGCGGTATGTGGGAAGTGGTTTTTACAATGATCTCAACTTTTTTATTCACAGTTAATGTTTGACCAAAACATCCCCTGAATAAAGTATGATATTTTCCCTGTAAAGTTCAAGTTGATTAAAGACGATTTGGCCTGCAGGATGATTTCTTTAACACCCTGTCCCCCCTCGAAGGCGGCAAAATTCACTGAGACAAGTCTACTGATTGACGATTGGGGGCACCATTCACTTTACACGGTGCGTCGTTTTATTTTTTTACCGCACTGTCCTTATTTTGATCATGTAAAAGTTTTTACGATTTTGCGGTGGAAATATCGTCCTTCGGCGTCATTTTGCATTTGCAGCTGTAGAATGGGAACCAGACAATGGAACTTTCATGGACAGACCACCATTAAAGATTTATGTTAAAATATAGACGGTACTTTTAGCAGACACGGTGGGGCAAAATTTACAAGTTTTGGAAAACGTGAATATTTATTAAAAATCATTAAAAGTCCCGACACAACATTTTATAATCGTCATTTTTATACAACTCGGCATGAAGTCCTTAATGCCTGATGAACTGGATGAAAAATCGCCACACGAAGGAGTTTTGGCAACGCAAAAAAAAGGAGAAATTTCCAATGCCGCGATAATAGAGTTGCCGCGATAATAGGGAGTGCGACTATACTACTACTACTACTAGGCATATGCCATGGTCAAACTCTCTTTTACCATGCTTTGACTAAGTTTAATAGTTAATCAAATTAGAGTCAAGGGTATTTTTTTCTCATTCCAAAATGACTTTTTCAACCTAAAGCATACTTCTCTTAATTCTATTGACATCTGTTTTTGTAATTTTGAACAGTTTATTGCAGTAGAAAATGTTCTTATGTGCTTTTCTTATGCGAATCAACGTCGTTTTGCATGTTTACTGTGGGCTGTGCATCGTGGTGATCGGCATCTTTATTTTCACATTGCATTTTGTCGTCTTCATCACTTTACCCCAAAATTTCCTTCAAAAACTAAAACCCTGCCCTTTACGTACAGCATACCTAGTTGGCAATTCCAATAACCTAAAAGTGGATTTTTGTTCTCTAGGGAACAGGGCCCTAACAGTTACACTACATTTTTTCTCACCTCATTTCCACAGGTAAAAATAAAATAACAATCCAGGCGGCCCCCAAAAAGGAAGGGAGCGGGGACACTTAACATGTTTGTTTTGTTTACTTTGCCTTAGCTATTAAAAATTTTAAAGGCACACTAGACTTTTGCCCTGAAATCAATGATTTTCAGACAAAGGACGCATTTTTCAGAGATGGCCGGTTGTGTACAATATTATGTTTTACTTTTGATTTATTTTTCCAACCATATTAATTTTTGGATGAACACTTTTTTTTTGCCCAATTGGGTGGCCTCCAAGGCAATGTGTCCTTCAGAGAACCTGATAATTAAGGACGCCACTTGATATGGCGTCCTAGCGCACGAAAATGCATGGGAGAGATGGACTATTAAACTGTTGGCAGTGATGATGCCAAGAATACTTTATGCAGGTAAACTGTGATTTTTAAAACTGAATTTCTTGCATAGTCATCCCATGCAGTTTCGTGCCCCAAGACGCCGTCCTTTTGGGGTTACTTGATAATACATTTATCTGTATATGATGCTGGTATTTGTCGATGTTGCAATTACTAAGCATTTTTTTCTCGGCATGCAAAATTCGAAGCCTGTGTGTGATTAAATATGCACACTACTTTTTGGCCAATAATGTTTGGAAAGATTTTACTTTAATACCCCCCACAGAAATCGGTCAGGAATAGCAAATATTTGAAAATAACCATCCATCTGTGTTCAGAATTGTATAAACACTTGGCACAACCTTTAAATTTGAGAATTTTATTTGGAAAATGTTCGTGCAATATAGGGGAAGAAAGTTTTTGTTTTCAGTGTTAGATGTTATTGGCACAGTGTATGTATGGTCACTCAAAGTGTTTATAGGCCTACATGTTAATTTCTGCCTCAATTTTACAGATTCTGCTGACATAAATCTTGAAATAACAGGTTGTGCCACACATTTAGATAGTTGTTATCAAGGAGGGTTAATTATTTTCAAAGATTTTGCTGTTCCTGACCGATTTTGGTGGGGGGTAAAATCTTTCCCTGACGATTTGCAAAGAATTTTCTGCCGTAGTTACATGTACTGGCAATTGATCACATAATGATTATTGGATTTCTATGCAATTGGGCTTGGTTCTAATACACACACGGACAGGAAAACTGAAGTACCCATGCTGTGTGCAATCATTATCTGTCAGATAATATGCAATCTTTCATTCAGACAAACATTGAGCAATCTCTCAGACATTGGTTAATCACTCGGGGCAGAGTTTGCAACTTGACTTTTATTTTATGACTGGGGCTGGCAGTAGGAAAACTCAAATAATAACTTGCCTAGGTTCTTTTTTCGCTCTCATTTTAGCGCTTGAGTGATGTCTGATTTACAGAGAAAAGCTCAGATGAAGGGAATATCCAGCATGCTTCCCCCAATGCCACCTAAAGGAACGTCATCTGGCTCCAGGTATGGTAGAAAGTCATAGTGATTCATCAATGCTATCATTTTTTTGATTATTTATTTCTGGTAATGAAACCAAGTACAGATTACACTGTAGTGGCAAGCCTGAAGAAACCTGTATTTGGAGAAGATGATGAGATGTTCAGTTTTACAATAATAATATCTTGTGTAAAACCTGTGGAATCAGGCAGGGATTGAAAACCCAATCCACATGTTGGCCACAGGTGGGAATCAAACCCGGGTTACAGCGGTGGAAGGTGAGGAAAGTACCACTTGGCACCCTGGTTCTTTGTGTACTGACAGTGTACAGCAGTGTTGTAACCAAGTCATTTTTTCTCAAGTCAAGTCAAGTCGTAAGTCAAATTTGTCCAAGTCAAGTCAAGTCCCAAGTCAATTTTTTCCAAGTCAAGTCAAGTCCCAAGTCAATTTTTTCCAAGTCAAGTCAAGTCCCAAGTCAATTTTGTTCAAGTCAAGTACCAAGTCTTGAGTCAATTGTTAGTAAATAGAAATTCCAATGACAAAATGACAATGCTTAGGCTAGCATGCATGCACTGTACAAAATCAACCTAGTGTGCCATTTTTACAATTCTCCATGCAGCTCGGCCAGCGCTGCGGCCCTGCGGCCCTGCATACGTACTGGACACCCAGCTTGCTATATATGTGCTATAGGCTTGTTTGTTAACTGATACCTGTATGTTTGTGTTTATTTTAACAGAAGTATTAATGTCAGCAAGTCAAATTTATTCAAGTCGAGTCGAGTCACAAGTCATGTTCTTTCAAGTCAAGTCAAGTCCCAAGTCATTTTTTTCAGTCAAGTCAAGTTTCAAGTAAAAAAAATTGCGACTCGAGTCCGATTCAAGTCAATTCAACAAGACCGGTGTACAGGCCTGGAACTTCATTTTTGAAGGGGCAAGACAGTTTTTCCTTGGCAAAGGCAAAGGACGCTTGCATTAGAAACTCAAATTGTCTACGGGAATGTTTCAAGGGGTATCATGGTAAAGACCAGGACCATCGGAGGCAATAGTCTCCATCACCTTGGTGAGGTTCCGGGACTATTGGTATCTAGTTCTTCTTATGCAAACAATCGTCCTGAACTGTGAAATGAACTGAATTGCATTTTACACATTCAGTCAGAAGTTGATGGTCTGCATTGTTGATACACTGCATGAGTATATCATAAAATGTTAGAGCTTGAGGTACAAAATGTGCAGTGTCCTCAACCCCTTGAGTACGGTTATTTACAGGAGGCGCCGGGGTGTCGCGCCGGCCTTTGCAGCCAAGCGAAATGGACACAATGTGCTTGTGCAGTCAAACGTAACATACACAATAATCCAACAATGGATTGAAACTGCACTAATGGCGTCATCCGGCCTGGTGGCAATTTTTGTTTGCACCATTTGGCGTCTTCCGTACGCAAGGGGTTAATGGCAGTGCACAGTGCAGATAAGAGTACTCTATCTGCACTATGCACTGTCATTGAGGACATTGTACTCTTTGGTAGATCTACATAGAGGTAAAGGTGGCTTATGGAGCTGGTATAAATGTTTATCCATACAAATACTAAAACTGTCTGATCATTCTTTTGATTGATGTAGGGGTCTATCTCTAAGGAATCCCAGGAAGCGGGACTTCTCACAACTCCCATGGAGCAACTACTTCGACACTAGCCAAGACGTGCAAGTCGATCAAGACAATATATCCTTTATTTGTTTGGTTTTTTATGGAAGTCACCCAATACGAGGCTAAAAGCCACTCTATGTAAAGGGCTACAACAGAGGTGGTGGGGTTGGCCACATTTTAGGTTGCCAGCCCTATACCTTCACAGTTTTCCTTGGTCCAAATCTAAATACAGGGTTGTCCAGAAAAAAATGACACTTTTTGTTTTGTCATAATTTTTACAAATGTTGCAGTTTTCCCAAGATTTTTCTACCAGGGATGGGATACCACTATAAGTTTTACTGTGAAAAGCATTTTCAAAATGTCCACTTTTTCCTTACTTTTTCCTTACTTTTTCTAGTAATTAATAACATGTTCAATCCAAGCCCCTTGCTGCTTAATCACAGCTGCCACCCTAACATTAAAGTTGTTGACAACTCTCTCCAACATGTCTCTTGGAATTCTCCTGATGTTTTCTTTCAGTCTCTCGATTGTGTCAGGGTTGTCCTGGTAGACTCTCTCCTTCAGGTAACCCCAGAGGAAGTAGTCTGGGGGTTGAGGTCGGTGAATATGGGGGCCATGGGTTGTCTGTCCTCCTCAAATATTTTCCGTCCTCGAAGTTTTCCCCCTGGAAAGTACTGTCTCGGGTACTCAAGAGTGCGGTTTGAACAGTGAGGAGGTGCACCATCCTGTTGAAACACAGTGTTTATATTAGAGCCAGGGCCCTAGTCAAATCCAGATTTCAGCTTGTCTGAGTTTTGGACCCCTTGTAAATGTAAGTGCACTTTTTCACTTTTGGCATTGGACTCGGATGGGGACTTTACATCCTTTCTGCTGGATTGCTGTTGTCCTTAATGAGTGAACTTTACGTCTTCCGTGTATACAAGCGAGGCACTGAGGGTCCCGTGGTGCTATTCCTACATGGAGGAGGCCTCTCATCTCTCTCCTGGGCCATACTTTCAGTGAGTAATGTATCGTGGTGGATGTCAACAAGCAGACTGGGGGGGGGGGGGGGGGGGGGGCGGGTGTGCAGATCCAGGAATTTTTGCAGGGGTTGAGATTTTATTTTTACCAAAAAAAAGTATTAAACTGACTTGACCTTGTGTGAGACCGTAGGGTGCAATTAAAGGCAGACATTGGACATTTTCCGACCATTTGCAATATGTGTCCTAACAAAAGTTCAGGTCAAATTGTCTGAACATATTGCTTGTTTATTGCTTTGGTTTGTGTGATATAGCAGATCAAAATCTGATATTGGCATTTATAACAAAGTTGATTGTGCTAATACATTTTGTCCAAGAATTTTAAAAATCTAATTTCACTCTCTGTTAGGTTGTTAGTATAAAAGGAAAAAAATTAAAAATTAAAATACAACAAAAAAATGCTTATCTCAGGGTGTTGGGTTTTAACTCATAACCCCCCCCCCCCCCCCCCCCCCCCCCCCGGATCCGCCTTCAAGACGTCTGTGGGCTCTAACTCAAACTTTAATTACCTTGGGACTTGGATTTGCTCTTGACATCTGTGTCCCTTAACTTCACACGTTGACTGCCGACTACGAGTATACTCGTAGTGAACCAAACGCTATTGTTATGGTAATTGAATACTCTGGCATCACCGAAGACGCATCAAATACGCTGCTGGCAGTATGAGTACATCAATGTATGGAATGGTTGTGATCGATAGAGACAGCTTCAAAGCACCTCATCAGTATGGACACATGCGCTGTATGTCCAGATAGCACAATGGCAATGTGGTGGCGCCCTATAAATTATGGCTGGCAGTCAACGTGTTAAGTCAAATAAACCGTTCTGTCCATTATCAAATTAGATGATCACTAATGTTGCAATCACTGGTATTTTTTCAGTCTCTCGTCACAAGTACCGTCAGGTGTCAGTGCCTGGCAATGGACTTCCGAGGTCATGGTGACACAATGACGGCCAACGAGGAAGATCTGTCTGCCAACACACTGGCGAGGTAATTAGCAATACTTAGGATGTGAATGTAGGTATTAAACTCGAGGGCGCTCCATCAGTTGTATGTGGACAGTTTTTTGTCATTATGAGCATCAACAGACAATGGCATAGTGGGTTCATTTGTGGTTGAAAGAACTTTTGGTCAGGGATGTATTCAAGTCCATCACAAGTCGCTGCAAGTCCATCACAATTCCATCACAAGCACTCCAGTCCTAATTCCAATCACAAGCTATTGAAATGAGCTTTGACAAAGGCATTCCTTTGTCATTGTTCATCCAGTTACTTGTGACCAGCTTTATAAAAGGACTTGTGAAAGGACTTGTGAAAGGACTTGCAGGGACTTGACTACAACTCTGCTTTTGGTGCCTGCAAGTTCCAGTACTTCAGGCCCCTTTCTAAAACGTAGGCCAAATTTTCTCTTTAAACTTGCCTTAAAATACAAGGAACTCCCACAGCGGTCTGTGTATCACAAGAGTAACACATGTTCTTTATTTTGATTGGTTGTAGTGATATCAGTAACGTCCTTACAGCACTCTATGGTGACGAGAAGGTTCCACCAATCATCATGGTTGGTCACAGTATGGGGGGAGCCATAGCCATCCATGCTGCCGTCCAATATCTGGTCCCATCTCTGGCGGGGCTTATAGTAATCGATGTTGTTGAAGGTATGCTTTGCAAACTGCATTAGTAATAAACAGAGCTGTAGTCGAGTCCCTGCAAGTCCAGTCAGAAGTCCTTTCATAAAGCCGGTCACAAGTAACTGGATGAACAATGACAAAGGAATGCCTTTGTCAAAGCTCATTTGAATAGCTTGTGATTGGAATTAGGACTGGAGTGCTTGTGATGGACTTGCAGGAACTTGTGACGGACGTGTGACGGACGTGTGATGGACTCGACTACAGCCCTAGTAAACAAAACTATGTAGATATTTGGAAAATGAAATAAGAATAATATCTTATTCTTGGTGTTACAATATCTCTTAAAGAACAAGTTATGATAAACAAATTATAGTAATAATGATATCATTTATACTACACATTTTCTATATAAAATTGATCAAATGCACCATATGATAAAAGCACATATGTAAAAGTGATGATAACATAAGCTCACATCTCTGTACATGAGGAATGTTCAAAACAGTTGCCAGTTGTGGATTAACAACAATGAATTCGCTGTACTGGGTCCCATTTTAGCCGCAAACATTTGCAGAGATTGTACACAATTTTCAGAGCAAAGCACAGGTATGAACTGAAATAGTGACTGTATTTGATGAAGTAGCTGTATGTAGCTACGAAAGCCTATGCCATATATTAATTTTTAGTTAGTCTTTTAACCCTTTGCGCATGGAAGACGCCATATGGCGCAAAAACCCAGTGCCACCAGGCCGGATGATGCCATTTGCCGCTATTTGTGCAGTTTCAATCCATTGTTGGATTATTGTGTATGTTACGCTTGACTGCACAAGCACATTGTGTCCGTTTCACTTGGCTGCCAGAGCCGGCGTGACACCCCGGCGCATCCTGTAAGTAACCGTACTCAAGGGGTTAAAGTGCTACCGTTAATATTTATGTGTATCTAGCCAACTAACACGGCTGTTAACAACTTTGTTTTGAAATAGTGATACCAGCTTTATTGCAAAATATTACTCCTTTGGATAAAAATTGCTGATGTAGTGAAATGGTAGCTTAATTTGGTCCAAGACTTTGTAAAATCCATGCTGAATTATGACTGATTTGATCGGATATGGTTTGACAAGCTGTGTTTAATGTAATTCTACTGCTATTATATCACGGTCACAAACTGTTGAGGTTTGATTGATGATGCCTGTGTCTTTCAGGTACTGCAATGGAAGCACTTCAGGGAATGCAAAGCTTCCTACGAGGGAGACCAAAGCAGTTCAGATCCCTGGAATATGCAATTGAATGGGCGTGAGTTCAAATGAATTATTCTCAAGATTCCATGTGCAATGGGTTTTTTTAATAGCCCATTTGTGACCGGCTCTACAGAAATGGGTATTATGTCGCAACATTTGAAAAATGAGTTATATCCATAGTTGAATTTGTCACATCCTGAGCTTTAATTTGGTGTAGGTTTGACCCCTGTGGCATTTTGTGTTCTCAAGATTTCTTGACATTTGTATACTCATATTTTCCAATTTAACGTAAGTGCGTTTTATAGAGATATAGGCCTTTAAACACAAAAAGTGCAAAGAAATGAGATAGAAGTAATTTTTATCAACATTTATTTTTTCATCTTTATTCATTATCAATATTAATGTTTCTGAAAATAAATTGTGAAAATATAGATATAACAGAAGCCAACAAACCCAAAACAAAAAATCACTTATGTGAAGATTTGTTCACCCGCTTCACATATAACAGCCCCGAGTGTTTTCACATAGTGCGACATAATACCCTTTTTTGTAGAGCAGGTCACATTTGTTTGTCAATCTTTTCAGTCACACATGCCCCACTTATTATTTGTTTTATTTTCTTTCAAGGGTAAAAAACAAAAATAGTATTGGACTGATCCTCTCCCTTGTTTTTTTCTTTTTTCATGCTCATGCTCATGAATATGTAAATAACATTACCATAAATTCCAAGAGCTTGCTATTAAAAAGGGGCATAAAAGCCTTTAAAATCATGGTAAACCAAAGGTTGAAAATAATGGTAAACTGGATGTACAGGTCTATGGTGTGGGTTTAAACATTTAAAATTCCATTTCATGTGACCTTTAAGTCAAACCTGCACTGAATGACCTTTTTGGAATAGTCTCTCTTTTAAAATGATTTCTAGGGTCAAGAGTGGACAGATCAAGAATCTTGAGTCAGCTAGAGTCTCCATGGTGGGGCAACTCAAAAGGTAACGGAGGTTATAGGTTCAGTCTGCAATGATGTGATTTGTAGAAAATCTTCTTAACTTCTTTACAGGGGTGTCGCACCGGCCTTTGCAGCCAAGTGAAACGGTCACAATGTGCTTGTGCAGTCAAGCGTAACATACACAATAATCCAACAATGGATTGAAACTGCACGAATAGTGGCAAATGACGTCATTAGGCCTGGTGGCAGATGTCTGGTTCCAGGAGGTTATTATGGACTTGCAGTTGGGGTGCTAAACCCTTTAGGGGACAGAGAAGATTTCGAAATGATTTGTGGGCATGGTGAGCAGGGGTAATAATGATGTAGTTCTCAGAGTTGAGATTAGTCAGGATTTTTCCTGATTTCAGGATTTTTTGTTAGGATTTTTACTAATTTTAGAATTTTTAAAGCATTTCTTTTGAAATCTTGAATTTCTGAGGCATTACCCTAAATGTGTTTTTACCTGTAAAAGTGGATATAGACCAATAGAAATTGATATTTTAACGCGTGCCTTTAGGCATTTACATACCATAGAACCCTACATTGCGCCCCCAAAACACTGCAGATTTTGTGGATTTTTTCATTTCCGGCCAATCTAACCCCGTAGTTCTTGAGTATTGTGTTTTGTGCATATACAGTTATGCCCCAAATTATTCATACCCATGCCAAATTTGGGGTATTGTGAATAATTTTATTTATTATTTCTACTTTTATGCTAATGATGTGAAACCAAAATATATGTAGATTTGTACATACAACTAAAAGTCATTAAGTAAAGCCTAAGTTCCACCAATCCAGCTTTTATGTATGAGAGAAAAGCAAACTACCAGATTTTTCATAGGTTATGAATCATTTGGGGCATAACTGTATGATACAAGTCTGCACATGATTATTTCCTCTAATACTAAATTTGCATCGAAGGTTCCCTTTTATGAGAAGTTGGCAATGGCCATTGTTTCATGTAAGACTTGGAGGCCTCTGATGGTATTATGAGATACTTTGATTGCCATATTTTTACTATTAAAGTCATCTATCTCCTGACCATTCCATTATCTTTGTAAAAAAGGTGCATGTTTGATTTTCCTACCAGTATGCAATTTGAGTTTTGTATTGGGTGTTCAGTTCTGTTTTTCCCCTGAATACTCTCGCTTCAAAAACTAAAGATTTCTTAATTTTCTCTCCATGGGTTTCTTTAGGTTTTCAAACTACAGTGCTTCATGCACTTGTAAGGAATTCATGGTTAAATATCTGGAAAGAATCGAAATAAATATCGGAATAAATCAAATTGAATAAAGTATTTCAAGTGAAACTCCATTGCTTTTGCCATTTAGACATGGAAGACGGTTTGGACGTTTCTGAAATGATTTAATTGATTTCACATTTTCACTGAAATTCTTATTCAGATGCAGTCAAGGGAGCCAACCTCCTGGTGATCAGGTGCCCCGCTGTTCATCAAGTGAGGCAATAGCAGAGGAAGACGAGGAACTAGACAACCCCAAAGAAGATAAAGACTCGGCCCAACAGATAGTAAGAAGAAGTTCTGTTGACTGAATCTTGTTCAAATACTGGAGATCCTTTCAATTATTGCTTGTAAATATGGAGACATGTGAAAAGGATGTATAAGCTTATGATGAGACCTTTTGACATTGGCTCATTGCAAATATCGGAAAAGATCCAAAGTTGGTAAGACATTAATAGCTGTAATTAAATAATCAAGTCAATCAACTAATTAAATAAATTAAGCTTAGGCTAATGTGTATTAAGAGATAATTGTATGGACAAAATATTGAAGTATTCATAACCTCAATTAAACTAAATTTTATTCTGACATTTTGGAAGCAGTTTCAATCTTAAAATACAATTTTCTTGAAATAATCCAAAAGTTGAATAGGATTTATTAGCCCTTTTAAGCCAGCAGTGTAGTCATTCTGAATTGCATTTTTTTTTTCAATTTAATTAGTATAATGAACGGTATACTTCATGTCTGCGTATAGACTTGTGCCCATATTTCATATTAGACATCTCCCCATATTTGATTTAGAATAGTCGCCTATACTTCTTCAGATATTTTATAAACAACTTTTACTCAATAATTTTTGGCTTCCATATTCAATGAATATTTCTGCCTATATTCCATGTTTGACTTTTTGCCCATTTTCAGAAGTTTGACCTCTGCCCATATTAAGTGCCTATACTCGATATTTGATTTTTCCCACACTCGGTATTTGACTTCCCATGCTGGTACCCCTAATGCCATATTCAGCATTTGGCTTTTGCTCATTCAAAATTAGACATCTTCCCATATTAAATATTTTGTTTACTTCAGAGTACTTCCGTTTCTACCTCAGCGCCCTATACCTGGAGAGTTGATCTATCCAAATCAGAAGCCTACTGGAAAGGTACAACTTCAGCAGTCTTAACCTATTAAATATGGACGATGGCCAAAGCTCGCCTCTCACCAATGTGGCCCGGGTTCGATTCCCGGCTCGGACCATATGTGACCCGCTCTGCAAAAAGGGCACATAAGTCGCTGTATGCTTTTACGAGTTATGGGCCGTTCAATGTGAAGAGGGTGAAAAATTCTTCAAACAAGTGATTTTGAAGGGAGGGAATTTGTTGCATCTTTGATACCTATATTATTCTATTTCATAACCAAAATCTTTGATTTCAGTGAGTAAAGTTGGAAAAAGAATGTGTTTTTGTCGAGTGCTTCCATCTATTGCTTTGCTTTTTGTTTTATTAAATGGCTTGTTTCTCCTTAAGTCATTTCAAGAAATTCCTGAAAACAAACATGCAAATTTCCAAATATCTTGTGATTGCAAAATGCTAGAGACCTCAGACATATACCATATGAAAGCTTATAAAATGGCCTTTCCAGTTATATATAAAACACTACTTTCAAATTTTGCAACATAAGTGCCCTTTTTGCAGAGCGGGTCACATATGTGAGTAGAGTTGTGCGTTGGTTCTCTCCTGTGCCACGAGGGTTTGTCTCCGGGTCCTCCGGCTTTCCTCCCTCCGGAAAAATCAAACACTTTCGATCTCTGGCTGTGCTCCGTGGTCATATATGGGTCGATGTGGCCGGCTGCCAGAGGCGCCTTTACGTGCCAGCGACTCGACCACGTTGTAGCTGCGTCCTTCGCAATTCAGCATCCCAGCTGCGAGTAAGGATGATTAGCCTCCCAAATTAGAAATTAGAAATAGAAAGCTGCGGTTTGAAAAAGTCCACCTGGCTGGTTGTCATCTATACACGCAGTCCTGGGCATACTTAATCCATTGTTTGCCTACTGTTTGCGTTACGCTTGCCTGCATAAGCCTAGGAGAACAGGCAGTATTGTCGGCGGTACCACTGTTTTTTGTTGAAATGCCCCAATCAGTGTTTTGCATCAGGCTTGTGAATGGAAATCTTTGAGCATCTGAAGACCGTCCAAAATACTGTGATTTATATAAATTTCAACAATCGGAAAAGCCCATACAAATTTGCACATAATCGCGGTTAAAACAGAGCGTTTTTGTTTTTTACCATTTTCTCATAACTCAGTTTCCAGATTGAGCTCCAACTTTCACAGGTTTGTTATTTCATTATGTTAAGTCCCACAAATACTATATCATACCTTTAACTCTGCAGTGTGCCATGGTGCTGTTTTGTTAAGTAGGTCATCATGGTGTAACAGTGCGTGTATTGTCATGGCACACCACAGGGTTAAAAACCATTGCCTTATTTTGATGGTTGATGATTTGTGAAATATTTATCAATATTTTCCTACAGGATGGTTCGAAGGCATGTCAAACCTTTTTCTGTCGTGTACTGTACCAAAGATGTTGCTCATAGCAGGTAAGAAATATAGTCGGGTAAAACTTATAAAAGTTTTGTTTTTGAGAGCAATTCACCACTTGGGTTCATGGAGGTTGAAGCTAGGAGAATGTGGCTCAAAATTTTGTTAAGTGTGGGAGGTGGGTGGTGTTAGGTCATTATCACTTGATGAAAAATGATGAGCTAGTGAAAGTGTCGGTGATATGGACTCCCTGTGGTTGCCAAGCCAACTCCCCGGCATCTCCTGTTACAAATTCTGTGTGTTCAAAAGTTGGCACCATCGACAGAACTGTATAACAACATCGCCAGAAGCAGTTTTCAGCTGAAAGTATCAGATAGCATCGCTGCAGATTGTGCTGCAATATGCATGTGAAGTTGTGCCTGATATATTTAGACTTCATAAAGTGTATGGAGGCAAAGAAAGATGGAGGTCATTAAGTTGAGGGTGTGCCTTGCAAGTACTGGGATGGCAATGTTTTTTGTTTTTTTCCATTTCATTTCGTTTCGTTTCGTTTCATTTCGTTTTGTTTCATTTCGTTTTGTTTCATTTTGTTTCGTTTCGCTTGTTTTTTGTTTTTGTGTGTTTGTTTGTTTGTTTGTTTGTTTGTTTGTTTGTTTGTTGTTGTTTTTTTTGGGGGGGATGGGGGCACATCTTACCTACGTACATGATTTGTGCCTACCATTACTTTAGGGTTGCTTGTTTACTATTTGCTTGAAATTTACTGAGGAGTTAGGACTATGCTTGTCGGTAATTTGCTCTATAAGTTACAACTCTAACTAAAGTTCTTACATTTTTTGGTGTGAACTATTTGTTCACAGGTGTGGACAGACTAGACAGGGAACTCACCGTGGGACAGATGCAGGGCAAGTTCTGGATGCAGGTTCTACCCCAGTGTGGTCACTGTGTACATGAAGACCAACCACAGAAGGTGATTACTGCAGGAATAGCAGCAATTGTTGCCAGTGGTTTGGTTTGTGATATATCGGAGTCACAAGGACATTTCTTTCCTTAACCCTAACCCTGCCAGATGCAGCACAGTGCATCTGTGGTGACAGCTTGACCTTACTGCACTCTGCACACAAGTCAATGTGACAAAGTATGCAATCTGATGCGTCTGGCAGGGTTTCTAGCCAAAATACCCTGGAGGGTTAGGGTTAAGGCACTAATGTTTAAAAGGCCCACTTTCAACTTTTCAGTTCGGTCGTGCAAGTTTAACTTGAATACTGGGAGTTTTAATCTGTTTCATGTGCACTGAGAAATTTGAATTTCCTGTAACTCACCGATGACACAAGAAATATGTTAATGTAAGATACACTGTATGACCACTTTCAGACTGCTTTATTATTAGGGAAGACATTCTAAGGTGGTATTGATGGTGGTAGTACTATTTCACAGAGGTTCCTCATTCAGTGTTTTGTATCGGGCGTTTGAGGTCAAAAATTAAGTGGAGAACTCATGAACTCTTCCTTTGTAATAAATTATTCTGTAACAAAAACCACCTGTCTGTAGTCACAAATCAAAAATGAGGTCTTTATCAGAACCGTCTGGCCTGTTTTATCAGTAATAAGAAAAACAGCAATACCTCCAATAATACTGTTATATTGAGGATGTTCTCCCTTAAAAATGTGCAATGTATATACTGGTCATGCACCTGTCTCTCTGTGGACCAGACGGAGAGAGTTTGGTGGGGATTTGGACGGGGAGGGTTGGGGGAGGGTGGAACATGTTTCAGTATTTTTGTTTACACTCTGTAGGAACATATTTATTAAGTTTGGAAGATTTCTGTTTGAAAACATCAGGGAGACATGTCCCCCTCCCCCCTCCCCACCCCTTGTGACCGCTGACCCTATTATGGATGTACAACAAAAAATGGTACCGAGTCCCCACATTGGTCAGTAGTAACTATCACATTATGTACACTGGGCCAGCTACAGTGTTTTGTTTATTTTTTTCACAGGTTGCAGACGTCTTGGCCTCTTTCTTGGTACGGAATAAACTTGCCAAGGCGCTCGATGATTTTGTTCGGTGAGTAGAGGTTGCAGTATCTGTCAAAACGAAATTGCCCCACACTCGGAGCACCTCCTGAAAATGAAGGTTAGGGAAATTTGAATGATTTTCCCAGCAGCCATGACTTATGCATTTTCTTTCCATCTCTTTTTTTTTTATATTTTCAGGCCTTCCCCTGCATGCTGACAAAAAGACTTGAAGAATGAGTACAGTTATGGAGGGCTTGCTGACTGTTGATTTCTGATGGACAATTTAATCTTGTATGCCTGTGTGTGTGGGTGTGTAAATACCGGCAATCGTGGACTACAAAGGGTCCACGATTGACCGAACGTCCACGATTGAAAATCGTGTACAAAACATATGGAAGGCCTTCCGAAAAAGTTAAAATATAAACAAAAGAGGAACAATAGGAGGTCCGCGATTGCCAGTATATACACACTTGTGTGTGTGTGTGTAAGTTTGTATAGCTATTCAAACCGTGGACCTTTAACCCCTTGAGTACGGTATTTTACAGGAGACGTCGGGGTGCCGCGGCGGTTATGGCAGCCAAGCGAACCACTACAATGTGTTTGTGCAGTCAAGCGTAACCTATACACAATAATCCAACAATGGATTGAAACTGCACAAACAGCGGCCAATGGTGTCATCCGGCCTGGTGGCACTGTTTAATCCAACAATGGATTGAAACTGCACAAACGGCGGACAATTGCGTCATCCGGCCTGGTGGCACTTTTTTTTTGCTCATATTTGCAGCATCCGTATGCAAGGGGTTAACAAAGAGGACAATAGGGTCCACGATTGAGTCATGTCTACGATTGAAAATCTTGTACAAAACATATGGGAGGCCTTCCGAAAAAGTTAAAGTATAAACAAAAGAGGAACAATGGGAGGTCCGCGATTGCCGGTGTTTACACACTTGTGTGTGTGTGTGTGTAGATGCTGAATGGCAAAAACAACAATGACAGCATTGTAATTCTTTTATCACCGTTACTGATTTTTCTACACCAGCAGTGGCAGCCTAGAGCAAGTTCGATCAAGGACTATAGTCAACCATAGTTCGACTAACTCTGATCGAACGCACGCTAGTCGACGATGGTTGGACTAGTCTAGTCGACGATTCGCGACCAGCCTACCGAGGTTTGTCGCATCGCTGGTTACCAATAGCCGTTTTAATAGCACAGTGCAGAGAGGACCAGTTATCAGAAAAATGGCGAAAAAACAGCGGTGAACGATCATTTTTTGTTACTTTGTCTTTCTTTGAACATGTCGAAATAATGCACACTTGTGACATTGTTAATATACTGAGCAAATATTGTCCGTCTCACTTTCATCTATGAACTCGTCCAAAAATGTAAACAAGCTAGCCACCGCCATTTTCTCATGGTCGCGTTGACATGATAATAGTTCGACTAGAGTCGTTTGCACTTCAACTTCAGTGCTCATGCGCGACGTACGTCACGAACCAACCACTAGTTAACTAATGGTCCTTGATCGAACTTGCCTAGTTGATGTGTGTCATCAACCCTGTATCGTACTCCTGGAAGAGAGTAGAACTGGTAGCCAGTGGGATTGTAACCCACAACAGCTAATACTGGCAAACAAGTGTTAAACAATAAACCAGTAGACCCAGAGGTCTTGGTGGCCTGAAGATGACTATAGGAGGGATTTTAAACCTCTAAGAGCTGTGAATGTACACCATGTATATTTACATAAGACGGCTATCTATAAGTGACTTAATGGCACAATGTGAATGTCAGTGTAGGCTGATATAATGGCTGTGGCTTTTGCTGCAGCTGTGGCTGCGGCTTCAGCTTTGGCTGCAGTTGTGAGAGCATTGTATAGAGTAGGATCACATGATTGGATAAGTGTGCAGACTAACTGTTGAGATGTCAGGACGTGTCCGAAATTTTTTGATAACGGTTACGGCTATTCATTGTGGCACGCCAATGAAAAAAACAAAAAACAGACATAGCCACTAAATACCTAATTCAAACACAGCCTTATGATTAATTATTGCAGTCTCATGTCTTGTCCACAGGGTGTGGCACACCAATTGATAATATTGCATATGAGTTTCCCAAGTGCATGGCATGCTTGCTCTGGCCTTCAACTTGAGGAGTGAGATAATCAAACAGATTACTACGTATTTCATGGGCTAGCATGTGGTCAGAATCAAGTGACCAATGACAGGTATGGCATTCAGTAATATGCATCAGGTATATGCATATTTAGAGTGTATACTGAGTACAGGAGTGCCCTCAGTTGAAAATTGTGTACAAGCAAAAGGCAGTGTCGAAACAAACAAGCCTGCGTGCGTGTTTATGGTGTTTTTCATAAAAGGGAACAAAAGAATGACATAAGAGAAGAGTAGGTCCTCGATTGGCAAACTGTCTTCACAGCATCATTAAATCAATTGAGAGGATTTACAGAAAGAATACAATAAAAAGAAGCCATCAGATGGACAATGGAAGTTCATCTGTGTACATGGTAACCCTGGTGTACCTAGATGTACTTAAATTTTGCCACCCTTTCAGTATTCATCTTGTCATTCTAATGCTTCATGATCTTCTTTGGCAATCTTTTGGATTGTGCTATTGTGGAATTTAATGAATGTAATTTTAATCATCAACGTTTGATCAAAACATTTTGTTTATTTGTTCGTTTTTTATTTATTTATTTATTTATTTATTTATTTATTTATTTATTTTATCGAGGGGAACTACCCTGAAACTTGTGGCCATGCAGAATATATACAATTTGTACAGTGTGCCCTTTAAACCAAATTCAATTAATTAAAAAATAATTTGTCATTTGTCAAAAAGTCGCTTGTCTTTGAAAAAGAACTTTCTTCAGTTTGACGTTAGGCCAGCTAAGTTTTCGTCAGATGTGGCCATTTTGTTGCATTTGTATCAATTAAATCATATTCTTTAATAGCTGTAATAATAGTTAACCCTAGGTGTATTCACTCTGTGGTGTCTCCAGAAACATTTTTAATCAATGGTGCAAAAAACTGATTTTGGGGCCAAAAATAGACAAAATCACAAGGGGTACCCCTTGCCATTTTTTTCATATTTCACATTTCATGAATTTTTTAATGTCTGGATACATCTTTTCCAAAAGGGCTTAATTCAGCAAGATATGCAATAAAATCTATGAAAATGGGATTCTCGCACTCTGTAGTATCTCCAGAAACATTTTTAATCAATGGTGCAAACAACTGATTTTGGGGCCAAAAATAGACAAAATCACAAGGGGTAACCCTTGCCATTTTTTTCATATTTCACATTTTATGAATTTGTAATGTCTGGATACATCTTTTCCAAAAAAGGCTTAATTCAGCAAGATCTGCAATAAAATCTATGAAAATGGGATTCTAGCACTCTGTAGTATCTCCAGAAACATTTTTAATTAATGTTGCAAAACAACTGATTTTGGGGCCAAAAATAGAAAAAAATCACAAGGGGTACCCCTTGCCATTTTTTTCATATTTCACATTCATGAATTTTCAATGTCTGGATAATTTTTTTTTTAAAAGGCTAATATTTCATTAAATTCATCAAGATATGCAATCAAATCTATAAAAACAGGATTCTAGCACTCTGTAGTATCTCCAGAAACATTTTTAATCAATGGTGCAAAACAACTGATTTTGGGGCCAAAAATAGACAAAATCACAAGGGGTAACCCTTGCCATTTTTTCATATTTCACATTCATGAATTTGTAATGTCTGGATACATCTTTTTCAAAAAAGGCTTAATTCAGCAAGATCTGCAATAAAATCTATGAAAATGGGATTCTAGCACTCTGTAGTATCTCCAGAAACATTTTTAATCAATGGTGCAAAAAACTGATTTTGGGGCCAAAAATAGACAAAATCACAAGGGGTAACCCTTGCCATTTTTTTCATATTTCACATTCATGAATTTGTAATGTCTGGATACATCTTTTTCAAAAAAGGCTTAATTCAGCAAGATCTGCAATAAAATCTATGAAAATGGGATTCTAGCACTCTGTAGTATCTCCAGAAACATTTTTAATCAATGGTGCAAAAAACTGATTTTGGGGCCAAAAATAGACAAAATCACAAGGGGTAACCCTTGCCATTTTTTTCATATTTCACATTCATGAATTTTCAATGTCTGGATAATTTTTTTTCAAAAAGGCTAATATTTCATCAAATTCATCAAGATATGCAATCAAATCTATAAAAACAGGATTCTAGCACTCTGTAGTATCTCCAGAAACATTTTTAATCAATGGTGCAAAAAACTGATTTTGGGGCCAAAAATAGACAAAATCACAAGGGGTAACCCTTGCCATTTTTTTCATATTTCACATTCATGAATTTTCAATATCTGGATAAATTTTTTTTTTAAAGGCTAATATTTCGTCAAATTCATCAAGATATGCAATCAAATCTATGAAAACAGGATTCTAGAACTCTGTAGTGTCTCCAGAAACATTTTTAATCAATGGTGCAAAAAACTGATTTTGGGGCCAAAAATAGACAAAATCACAAGGGGTAACCCTTGCCATTTTTTTCATATTTCACATTCATGAATTTGTAATGTCTGGATACATCTTTTCCAAAAAAGGCTTAATTCAGCAAGATCTGCAATAAAATCTATCAAAACAGAATTCTAGCACTCTGTAGTGTCTCCAGAAACATTTTAATCAATGGTGCAAAAAACTGATTTTGGGGCCAAAAATAGACAAAATCACAAGGGGTAACCCTTGCCATTTTTTTCATATTTCACATTCATGAATTTTCATTGTCTGGATACATCTTTTCCAAAAAAGGCTTAATTCAGCAAGATCTGCAATAGAATCTATGAAAATGGGATTCTAGCACTCTGTAGTATCTCCAGAAACATTTTTAATCAATGGTGCAAAAAACTGATTTTGGGGCCAAAAATAGACAAAATCACAAGGGGTAACCCTTGCCATTATTTTCATATTTCACATTCATGAATTTTCAATGTCTGGATAATTTTTTTTTTAAAAGGCTAATATTTCATCAAATTCATCAAGATATGCAATCAAATCTATGAAAACAGGATTCTAGAACTCTGTAGTGTCTCCAGAAACATTTTTAATTAATGGTGCAAAACAACTGATTTTGGGGCCAAAAATAGACGAAATCACAAAGGGTAACCCTTGCCATTTTTTTCATATTTCACATTCATGAATTTGTAATGTCTGGATACATCTTTTTCAAAAAAGGCTTAATTCAGCAAGATCTGCAATAAAATCTATGAAAAAGGGATTCTAGCACTCTGTAGTATCTCCAGAAACATTTTTAATCAATGGTGCAAAAAACTGATTTTGGGGCCAAAAATAGACAAAATCACAAGGGGTAACCCTTGCCATTTTGTTCATATTTCACATTTTATGAATTTGTAATGTCTGGATACATCTTTTCCAAAAAAGGCTTAATTCAGCAAGATCTGCAATAAAATCTATGAAAATGGGATTCTATCCCATACGTGTAATACATGATGATGATGATAGACTCATTAAATCTCTCAAATTGATATATGACAACATTTTACGAAAAAGCAAGGGACTCCCCATCTCATTTCTGCCAGCCATGCCCCCAAAGAATAGCCGAGTTACCAGGAGTTCACCTTGCAAGAACTGGGCATCTTACAAAAATCTTTGAAATGTAAAAGTCACATCATATCTTTTTATTCTTCATCTGAATTTGTCAAAAATTTGAGACATAAGTTCAGACATGCATCTATTACTGTAACCCCAAATAAGATAAAATAGTCCGTTTTCTCTGTAAACAATTAAACTGAAATATGATACTTGCTGGAACACAAAATGAACCTAATCTATTTCAAGGTTGATAGATTTTTGTGATAAAATTATAATTATTTCAGGTCATTTCAGTTTGGTATCAATGATTCATTTATATTTTAGACACTGTCACAACAATCGGGCAGATGTCAACATTTGATCTTCAATACCATTTCTCCCTCGACTACATTTTCTTCCCAATGACTGTATTGATATTTGACTCTCCAATGAATCTACCCAGAAAGAACGTCACACTCTGATTACATTTGCCAAGTGGGAACATGTGGAAAGATTACCACATTATAGTATATGGTTCCTCCGACAAAATGTACATGATACAAAGATGTTTATTTTGAGGATTATGTTTACTTTGTATAAGGTACATAAAAGGAACCATTACTATTTTCAAACGAAAAAAGTAGTCTTGGTGTTTGTCACAAAACATGTAAAAATTGACATGATGATACCAACTTGTATTGTACTGAAATTCATGTTGTGATAGCACAGCCCACTGTTCCGTTTCTACGTGGCTGCACGAACGCAACAAGGTACATGGTGTAACGTCATTTCTTCGCTGCTCCATTCAAGAGGTCTCTTGATAGAACCTCATTTAGTTTTCTGTAGTGGGGAGTCCATTTTGAGATATAAGGATTATTTTCCTGAAAGAATCAATGATGTTTTTGGCAACGCTTTAACAATCTCCAAAACATGCCTTGGTAAAGGAACACTGTTGTGGATGCACCAAATTTGGCTACAAAAAGCATCGGTACTAAAATAACTATGGCTAGAAAGATCCTTAAAGAGTAGAAATACTTTCAGGGACAAAACTTTCCTTTGGGAAAAGTCCGACTGTTGGAAACCCAATAGTATACCCATAGCTTTTTTGTCAATCATTTTCACACAAACAGGACATTATCAAGGGATATTCGTGAACATTATTCTACTTTTTAATTCTAAAATCTTTCTAACCAAAGCAATTTTTGGACCAATGGTTTTTTTCTGCCCCCAAAGGCAATGTGTTTCTATAAAAGAAATTTATGCAAAATGTTCATGTTTCTGTGATTTTTCCCCTCGTTTCTAAAGTGATTTGAAGAGGTCTGCACTTCAAATTATAAGTTATATATGTGTCTGGGGCATTCATCAACATGCTCTGTACAACAATTTGTTAATACTAAACTGACAAATTAAACCAAATTCCCCTTAACCCAAACACAAATAATTTACGATGTACATGTATACCCTGAAAGCATTCCAACCTAAATTTTTCAAACATTGATTTGGACTTTATTAAAGACAAGGTGAAAACATTGCAAACGTTTGTACTTGATTCAGTATTGTGACTGTGTTGATATTTTGTTGGCAACATTTAACAAACTTGGTCCTTCCTGTGCAAGTACATTGTAGTTTTGCCAGCAAAATTTAAGGTAACTTCACCGGTCCTAACGATTTGCTTTAGTGAATGGAATAGACCTTATGCGTAGCTGCCATCTTTGAGGCTAATGTCTTTGTTACTCATGGAAAGGCATGGGTAGACCTTTTGTGCTTACATTGTTACAGAATTTGAATGACAAATATACCTCAAAGATGGCCGCTACGCATAAGGTCTATTATTTTTTCTGTATTGAAAGTTCAAAAAGCATTACAAAACAAACAGGTCCAATTTAAACTCAATCTGTTTATCTATCTATCTATCTGTTTGTTTACCAAATTACTTAATGAGGAAAACACATTTTCCCAAACGGCTAGCACATCACCGCGTGGTATTAAGTCTGAGATTGCATCTTAAGTTTGACATCAAATATTAATCTAAAATAGAAAGTAATTTATCCTATACCGCACGGTGTGTTCCTCATTCCTGTACCTCGTGGATGTTGAACAATTTAGCTAAGTCACTCAGGTCACAGTATTCTTTCCCTTCCTTGATAACCTGGACAAACAGAAAAACCAAATTAGTTCATGGAAATTTGTAGTTTTATGCAGATTAACCCTCCCTCTCCAGGTGCCAAATTGGAGCCAACTACCCTATCTGTCAAAACCCATCGAGTGACAGGTTGAGACACACAAGGTGTGGGAGAGGAGAGGATTTGGTTTTTCCGATAGGTTGTAATAGTTATAATAGTAGGAGGGATAAAGTACATTACAATAAAGCAGGCAATTATTAGTGCCATGAAGTAATACAAAAGTTACTTTTGACAGCTTTTTTTGTCATGTTCCGTGTAGCCTGCTCGTGTCATTTGTCTGCAAGTTGTTGTAGCTGCTGACAGCAAACAAATGGTTCAAATATGAAGTCATAACACGGAGATTTGACCATAAAACCTGCTGGACTTCAGACAAAAAGGTGACTGTTTTGTTATGACATTTTTACAATTTGCTGGCCCCAAAAACTCAAATTTGTTCGTACCTTGCGGGCTATGGGCATCTTGTTAAAGACATTCCACAGTACCACGCCGACCACCATGTTGTTTTTGAGGTAGAAAACGACACCCTTCCCATAATCCTCAGCTGCTACGGGTGCAACTTTTGCTGAACTGGCTGCGGGCGGTGTTGAGGTGGCTAACTGCAAACCATACAAGAAGAATAACATTTAAGACTTTGGGATTTGAATTTCATACAAATATCTACAAGACAGGAGTAAGTTTTTCAAGACCAGTCTATCAAAATTCACTAAGAACATTCTGTGAAGATGTGATGTGATGTGATGTTAACTTTGGCAGCCATGTTGTGGGACACATGCATAAAATAATACACAAATGATTGTCATATGCCTGTCTCACAATATGGCAGCCTTTTGTTGTTGCTTTGGCAATGTTGTATTCGATACAGTCTATAATAGAACATTTTTCCACACATAAATTCACTCAGAATAGATCTAGAAAGAAATGTCACGTTTTGTTATGCATGCTCTAGATAAAGCATGCTTTAGATAGAAGCACGGTGAGATGGTCCCCACCTTGCTCCTATCTATTGCCTGCATGTAAATACAATGTGATGTCATTTCTTCATAGGTATATTTACCAGAGTTGCAATCAAGTCAATCACAAGTCAATCACAAGTCAATCACAAGTCAATCACAAGTCAATCACAAGTATAAATTAGGTCCTCACCTGGGTCTATAGGTGAAATATTTCTCAAGTTATGGAATGTTTAAGATAGGGAAGAGGGGGAAAACACATTACTGCATTCGATAATTTTTAAAAATTTAATTCCATTTGTTAAATGCGGAAACAGCCTGGTTTTAGCGTGGACCATCACAAATGGTTAAATTACTGGGCTCAATCTACTTGTCAAGCACAAATTTTGAGCTCTCAACTTAAAAATGACATAAAAAAAAATCTTCTCTCAACCGAACAAATACTTACACTTTCTGATTCTGATCGGATGCTCTCCCCCGTTTCCTCAACAACGGCTTTGGGTGTGTCCTTGGGCGTGGCCTTTGCAAATACGCCCACTGTGGGTAGACTGGCGTCAACAATCCCTATCGCTTCATACCCAACCTCTGGGCCCAGGTCACTCCTGTAAATAATACAAAACGAAGAGAGTAAGATTTTTTGGGGTGGTGGAAGAGAGACCCATACATTTTTGTAGCAACCATTTTTGGATACAAACATTTTATGGAAGTACATTTTCATATTTAGAAATGTTACTTCAATGTAAACATTCCACAGATTACAATGATGTAATTTTAGAATTAAAGCAATACATATATTTAAATTTATATCCCCCCCCCAAAAAAAAAAATGGCATCTTGACAGTGACATCATTCGCTCAATCATATCACCTACTACATCAAGGTCAAGAAAAGCAATTATTAATTTTTGATAATACCCAAAGGCTGTCACAAACGGAATAAGATAATGTCTATTAAAAGTGAATATTGCCACAAACAATTTCGTGTAAAAAGTCCTGGCAAATCAAAACACAGAACTCTCGGTTGAAAAAGAAGGACATCAATGTTTGACTGACCAGAACATGGACTGGTGCCAATAAGGTTTCTTGGTTCCCGTCATGTTTTCTCCGGCTAGTCTTCCACTGACGACAGCGTGGTCGTGATGCTCCACCCTCCTCCTACCCAGCTTGATGTCATAGAAACACGCAGCATCACCAGCCTTAAAAAAATCAATGTCTTCCGGTTTTATAGTCATTATCACACTTTTCATGAACGCACTAGAAATGTATGACCACAAATACTAAACAATTCTGTTTGAAATTCTCAATGCATTATGGGTATGGATGACAGGCAAACCATGTAATTTATGCACAAACCTATGGCACTGTGAACCAGTCCAAACATTCGTTGATTTTTTTTTTAAGTATCTGTCATGAGTATCTCTCATCACATATCTTTCATTGGAACATAGGGAATAACGGTATAACCAGAAAAATATATTTTTAATGGCAATAAAAATAAGGAAATAATTGGGGAATCACTCTCAGGGTACCAGTTACTGATGAATGCAACACCTCTGAAATTAGAACAGCTAAAAAATGCCATATTTTTATCCAAGTTACAAGCATGACAACCAATATGACCAATCACATCCATTGTCATGCTCTTCTAATGCCATAAGGTTGATACTGTTTGTCATCTATACCCAGGTTTTTTTTGTTTACCTCTCTGCTGTAATTTTTCTTTTACACTGGGCTATCCATTGGTTTGTCTATCTGGCTGGTGTGTCTGTCCTGCTGTCTGTATGTTGTCTGGCTATTTGTCTTGTTTCTTTCCTGCTTTTGTGCTCTCTGCATGGCTGTACATTACTTTATTTGTACCAGCAACAACATGGCTTAACCCTAACCCTCCACGGTATTTTGGCTAGAAACCCTGCCAGACGCATCAGATTGCATACTTTGTCACATTGACTTGTGTGCAGAGTGCAGCAAAGTGGAGCTGTCGGCACAGATGCACTGTGCTGCGTCTGGCAGGGTTAAGGTTTTAATCACAAATGTACAATCATTTGGATTGTGTAATTTCCAATTTTAGATTTAAATTTAGGCGCTTGTATGTTTTAGCAATTATTATTATTCAACGTGTTGCTTTCTTTCCAGTATTAAACTTGGTCTGAAAAAAAAAACCAAGCCAAAGCAAGAATCAAAATCCGCATTACGACACCTCATGACGGTTTAATTGATGAGTCAGACTCTACGTTTAAAAACACAGCAGCTACTGTCTGACTACCACAACTCACCACAAAGACATCACTCCTTGCCTCCAGCTCAGCGTTGACCCTGTAACCTCCCAAATGATCATCGACCTCGAGGCCAGAGGTCTGAGCCAGGTCTACGTTGGGTTTTAGTCCCACGGCCAGGACCACGTGATCAGCCAACAGCTACAAAGTAGACAAAACATTGACTTGTCTGTCAAGCTAAAACACTTACTGAGGGTTCTCCACAAGAGGAAACTAATCAGGGGAGAGATCTGAGGAAAATGAAACATCCACGAAACATTTGAAGGCATTTGACTTGCTGGTGTTGCTGAAAAATGATCACGAAAAATTGCATTTTCTACCAAAAGGTACGGTGCAAGAAATAGGGTCATTAGAATTACAAACTGTTTCAGGTTGCAGAGGTCATTTTGGAATGATAAAAACAATTTGTGACCCACTCTGCAAAATGAGTCGGATGTCGCACATTACACTTTCACGTACGGGGCGGTTTAACCTTAATGTCTCAGACTTTTAAATATAACTATAAGAAATCGCACGCTTAAAAAATCATTAAAAAAACAATGCATTACACTACAGAGTTGTGCCATATATCAAATGAAAGCTTATTTCATGCTCTTTCAGACTAATTGTAAAGCTTTAAAATGTATTTTTAACACATCAGACTCATTTTTGTAGAGTGGGGACCAAAAAATCTTCCGGAAATCTGAAAGACGTCTCACCAAAAATCTTGAAATCAGGAAAAATCCGGAGAAATCTCACCCGTGATTAATGTGGGGCAGTCGTGTAAAACCGATCTGCAGCCAGGGACCAATTTCACGGAGCTGCTAAGCACAAAAATTTGCTTAGCACAAACATTTGCTGAATACCAGTCAAAAGCAATATACATCACATGAACATTTAGCTGGTATGTTTTTATCAAGGAAGACTTTCATGCTAAGCAAATATTTGTGCTTAGCATCTCCATCAAATTGGGCCCAGGAAGGTTGAAGCTGCATTGTGAACAATGTCATAAATGGATCAACCAAGGAAAATTGCTTGGGGAGAACGTCTTTATTTAACAGACGGTGTTGTTTGCAGTACCACTGTTTTTTGCTGAGGTACCACATTCAGTGCTTTACATCAGGCTTTCAAAGGGAAATCCCAAACTTATAAATACATGTACGTGAATACACATGAGGTCAACAATGTAAGTAGAATGAATTATTCTATGGAGTAACTACACACAGTAGTTACAGATCAAGAATGAGCTCATTAATTAAAACCTCCTATACTTATAACTATCACAGCCTATCAAAAACTCTTAACACCAACTCTCACAGTTTGTGTGTGTTTCAACCTGTCATTTGATAGGTTTTGATCTGTACAGCAGCTGGGTCGATTTTGGCCCAGAGAACAGGAGGGTTAACAGAGCCACCTGGTGGGGTATACATGTACGAGTACCTCAACAAATAAAACAGCAGTAATAAAACAGCCTGTTTGAGGCATTTATTTAGGGTAAAGTACAATATACCACAAATTACAACATAATTTTTAATATGCCAGAGTAGTAAGAGTACTGCATACTACAGTTTACTACCGGTAGTATTTTGTAGCTTTAGGTGAAGTTAGGCTTAATCAGAATGTATATAAATTAAAGGAACTGTATGAACTAAACTGTTCGGCCCCAACTGGCCAATATTTTAAACTTAAAAATACTGTTGGTTTCAGAATTTTTTTCACACTTTAATTAGGAAACCCTGATCACCAGACCAGTAAATTACTGCACCATCACATCATTATTACACCATGAAGAGTTTGGGAACCGAGTGATATTTCTTCCGGAAACCTTCAAAAACTTGTCCTGAATCACGTGATGTAACATGCACTAAATGGTCTCTGGGAACTAAATTTTTCTGGTGCCACTTGCAACCGACTAAGTCAACACAACAGACATCAACATAAATACCATCTCTGTAAGGTAACTTGGGGAACAGCCCTACAATGAAATTGTTATGACATGAATATATTTTCACTTAGTGATCTGGTTACCTGTTTCCCTTCATTCAGCCTGACCACCACTTTCCCCTCTGACTTGTCAAAACCAGCCGACTTCAAGAAAGCATTCGGAAGGACTTCAACACCCTCTGCCAGAAAAAAGAATATACCAAATCGTTTAATGGTTCAGCAACAGCAAATCTTTCAAAGTGTATCTAAAACAATTTCTTCACATAATGTAGTTAAAGTAATTACATTTTTTGGTAACGATCAAAAAATGAAATTACGTTTAATCTGAAAGCTTACCGTTTATCAAGAGGGTAGCAGTACCAATTCTCCTGAGCAATATTTCCATCTGAAGTGCAATTAGTTTCGAGAAAATTGTATCTGAAGACCTCCAAAACTGCTGTGACTTATTTCAATTTCAACAATTGAAATAAACACATGTGAACGTGCACAAAATAACTGTTCAAAAAGAATGGTTTTTCACTATTTTCTCGTGACTAAGATGATGGACTGAGCTTAATGTTTATTTCACGTACATATATATGAAACAACTGCATTGTCAGCTTGACCCAAACTACATCATAATTTTAAACACATTTCATTTTCCACAGTGATTAACATTGTATTGCTGTGACCAAAAAGAAAATGTGTGAGATTAATCACAAACATTTTTACACCATATATTTTATTAAAATTGCATCATTCAATGCCTATTTTCAAGACATTCTGAATTATAAAAATGCAGGCAGGCTAAAGAACATAATACCCAATATTTGTCACAGTATAAGGATATAAGGCCATTTAATTAGGCCATTGTTGGCTACAGATTTCAAAGGACACCATACTGAAAATGCACAAAGACCACACTTTGAGAAAAATTATCTGTCCCCTTTAAAAAAAAGAAAAAACTAGATATTTAATTGTACTAAAGCATGACTTCTTTTGACATAACTTCACGCAACGATTACTCACAAACTTGTCTTAAAGAATATTCCCTATTACGCTGCAGCGGTTAACAAATATTAATCTCTTCGCAGGTTTCTTTGGACAACAAATGCCAGAATAAAAATGAGTATATAGGAGGCTTTATACTGACATGGGAGTTTGGTGACAATAGCCGACACAAGAAAGAAACCCTGTGGAATCTTTAATTTTGATTATATTTCAAGAGTGAGCGAAGAAAATTTACAAAGTAGGATTTTAATCTGCAACCTTTGTTACACTTTACCAGTGATCTGCCAACTGAGCTATCTTTTCCTATGTTCCCAATCTGTATAAAATATCATTGACTGTATTACCACTACTTACCAGTTTTTACCTTCTTCATTGTCCATTTGCTGAGGTATTCTGGTAGAACTCTCCCCATGTTGCCTGATATAAGAGAGAAATAACCAATTACAAAAATATCCATTTCAAACATTTGTAAAAATGTCGCACTATTGCTGAACTTGGCTCAAGTCAAATGCACTTTGTTCAGTCTATCGCACGCTCATTGATTTAATTTTCGTCAATAATCCCGAGGCGTATTTGTACAATTGTGTTATCCATACAAGCATACATGTAAGTGACCATTTCTTAACTTATGTAATCAGAAACAATTGTTCAAAATCTGGTGTTTCGCAAGGACAAAAGTACATTGAATTTAGGCAGTTTAAACATTTGAACGAGCAGGCATTTTATTGATAGTTTAAATGGCCTCCCATGGGATATTATTGATGAAATGGATGATGTTGAATCCGCTTGGCAAGCATGGGAGACTATGTTCACGGTTGTAGTTAATGCGCATATTCCTTTGCGCAAGAAGAACATTAGACACCGTGCCAGTCCATGGATTACACCCGAGGTAGTTAATCTTATGAGTGAGCGTGATAAGGCCTATAAAGCCGCCATTAAAAATAACTGCTGGGATACATGGGCGTACTATAAATCGTTGTGCAATAAAGTAACTCACTTGATGTGTGCGCTCAAGTCTAACTATTATCATGGTCCTATTCGAGATAATATTAATAACAGTAAGAAAATGTGGAATAGCTTAAAGGAACTAACGGGAAAACCTAAGGCCACCGCGCCAAGTTGTATAGAAATTAATGGCACAGCTTGCACTAGGACAACTGAAATTGGTAATGTGTTTAACGAGTATTTTGTTAATTGCGCTCAGAAAGTTACACAACATTTACCAAAACAACACCCAGTTATTGATTTTTTTAGAGGAAAACCATGTCAGTGGTGAGAACACCGATTTTAACATTATGCCCATAACCAGTTGTTTTGTTGAAAAGACCATAAAAGACATGGATGCCAATATTAAGGCAACGGGTGAGGACGGCATTAGTTGTCGAATTCTTAAACTTGCTTTGGTGCCAATTTTGCATTCACTTACTAAAATTATTAATTTATCTTTAATAAACGGGTATGTTCCAGAGGGTATGAAAAAGGCCAAAGTGATTCCTCTTTACAAATCGGGCGACAAATGTGATGTTGGTAATTACCGCCCGATTTCCATTTTACCAGTATTAAGTAAAGTTTTAGAACGGGCAGTGTATGATCAGTTACTGACCTATTTAAATAAAAATGAATTCATTCATCCGAATCAGTCAGGATACCGACCACAACACTCGACTACTACAGCCCTTTTCAAATTGGTTACACAGTGGAGCAGAAGTGTTGATAATGGTAATTTAAATGGCGTTGCATTCATTGATCTCAGGAAAGCCTTCGATACCGTAAATCATGATATTATTCTTGCCAAGCTTAAATCAATCGGTTCATCTGTGAACACGCTGAGATGGTTTCAAAGCTATTTGTCCGGACGCACTCAAAAGGTTTGCTTGAACAATGTATTTTCTAGTCCACTTACAGTCACATGCGGTGTACCACAAGGATCAATTCTTGGTCCCTTGTTATTCTCTATCTATGTGAACACGTTACCAAACTCAGTCAGTGAAGGCATAGTGGATATGTATGCAGACGATACAACGCTTACTGTCTGCAATAAAACTTCAACTGAAATTAGTCCGAAATTATCTGTTGCTTTTGATGAAATTAGTACGTGGCTAGAGAAACATCGTCTGGTTTTAAATTATGATAAAACTAACGTGATGATTATTGGAACTAGGCCTAAATTAGAGAGTATTGTTGATTTTAAGATTGAGGTGGTTCACAAAGCCAAATGTCTTGGTCTCATTATAGACGAAGAATTAAAGTGGACAGATCACGTTGAAAAAGTCATAAGCACTGTTCAAGCCAAACTGAGTATGATGAGATGAGTGAAGCCATTCTTGCCAGTTCATTCCTTAAAATTATTGTACGATGTCCTTGTTTTACCGCAAGTGTTCACAGTTATGCCACAAGACAGTCAACATCAGACAATTTGTTATTACCGAAATTTAATACTGACTGCCTCAAATATAGTCCGCTTGTAACTTGTATCACGGTGTGGAACAGCCTACCTTCAAACTTGCGGTTATCTTGCTCACTTGACAGTTTTAAGAATAAGGTAAAGAAATAGCTTGCAGAATCTGCCTCTTAATTTTTATTATTGTTTTATTGTTTTAAAGTATTTTATGTTGAATGACCTGTCAGAATTGTTTGTTTGTCTTATTGTTTCCTTTCTCCATGGTCCTATTGTCCTATCTATCTTCTTTGTTCTGTACATCTTGCCAGTTTCATTTGTTCCCTGTCTTGTTATCTGTTCGTTCCGTTTGCCCTGTGTGTATGTGTATTTTATACTGTTTTTCTTGTTATTGTTTTAATTCTGTTTTATTGTTTTTAGGTGAAGGGTTTTAATTTTTAATTTTTTTTAAGTGTTTCCTTTTATATCATTACATGCTTTGGGTCTGCTTTTGGAATAATATTTTACATTTTTAACTTGATTATTTCTTAATAATGTTAAAACCCCAGGGCCCCGTGGAAGACTACGTTTATTATGTGAACAGGTTACCCTGGTTAAACATCAGAAATAAATAAATAAATAAATAAATAAATAGCCCCTTCATGAGCGCCTGAACTTTATAGGACGCCCTCAGTTCCAGCCGGCCTCACCAAGTCAAACTTGACAGATACACCAATGAGAACCCCTCACATGGTATGTATTTATTAATATGCATATACAATGTGATTATGCATGACAATTTTTCAAATACTGCAATTTAAATTGGCTGCTGCCATTTTCGGTAGATGAGCTCCATTAGCAATGTACAAACGTGTTGGCTTATATGTGCCAAGTCCGGAAGGATTCTCGGGTCATGATTTTTTGCTTTGAATATCAACTGCAACTGGAAATTACTGCCAAATGGTTCTGCTTGATAGACCAATAGTTTACTGTTGCAAAATTTAAAAATCTGTCTTCACCTCTGTGGAAGCTTTGAATTGCCCCAATCTGTTTGGGTTTAACGTCGTCCTTGCCTTACCCAAACTGATGGTTTTTATGGAAACCAAACAACATAAGTGCTATTTATAAAAATGGCTGTTTTTTAAATACTCTGTAAAATTATTACAATGGGTGCTTATTGTTAAGCAATAAATTGTTCAGCAATAAATGGAAAACCATCTTACGAGCCATTCAAAACATAACTGAATTAGACAGTTAAAAGACCAAATTGTACCTTTTTCGGGGAAGACCTGAGTTACTTTCATTCCAGTTTCTTTGCCTTAAAGAAAAGAAATATACAGTGTTATCAGATATTAAAGAAGTTCTTTTGGGGCAACTTTGAACATCAAAATTCAACATCAAAAGAAGTAAAAACAAAGAAGTTACAGCCTACAATGACGAGCAATTAAAAAGTAAACACACGTTTAAACATAATGAAACTTTTTTTTATGAGTGTGACTCAAAGATAGGAGTTTGAAACCAGACTGAGACATGAATGTACATGTCAATTTGTCAAGTATATCCATGAAAAAAAAACAAAAAAAACAATTTACCAGTCAACAATTTCACAAAGTTTAATTGAAAATTATTAACCCTGATTCCCTAGGATGTGCGCAAAATCATATTAAAATTGGAGGATTCAAGACTGTTAGGGTTAATGGGTTCAACTTACCCCTCCTTCCCAGGGCACAGGCAAGCTCGCTCCCAAGAAATCCGCCCCCAATGATAACGATCCTCTTGGCTGTCTGACTGACCTCATCCAGCTTCTGAAAATCATTTATCTACAACCCAGAAACAGAATTACTCCATAACAGGCATTTAACCCTTGAATACCGGAGACAGTCGTAGCCATGGTTTGAAAAAAAAGACCACCTTGCCGGTTGTCTATACGTGCATTCCTATATGTACTCTATCCATTGTTTGCCTATTGTTTGCGTTACACTTAACTGCACAAACCAATCTTGACATACCAGCACCCCATCAATAACAGCTGGACACATAGAAGGGGTTAAGTTAAAAAAATCAGTGCTAGAAGATGGAACTTGTGCAGGGAATGGCATGAATTTAAACAGGGATTTTTCCCCCTTCCAATGTAACATGTAGCACTGCATGCTCAAAGTTTTTACCAAGAGCCTGTGGGGAAACAAAATCACAAGTTTACCGGGATGAGCCTTGAAGTACAACCTCCTGTTTACTACTGAAGACATCTAACTACTCGACCCGGGGTGGCTGGCTGATTCAAATCCAGTATGGCAGTAGGTACCACACAATTAAGTTTCAAAGAAACTAAATTTAAAATCAGTCACAAAATTTCTAAGGAACAACTCCAACTGCAAAAAAAAAAATCACACAGAAACATTTTATTAGGAGACACAGCTTCCCATTCCTAATTCTAAATTTGAAATTATTTAACTTTTTTCTTATCGCAGTCAAATTGTTGTTGAGGTATGTATCATTGTGAAATGTCTCAAAATCTCATAGGTTATTCAATTAAAAAAATTTGTTTGGGTGCCAGATTTGTTTTTTGTTTTACTTGGCTTAAATGTAGTGTACACGATTGGTATTCCTCCAATTTGTTTTTACTGAATTATTACGAAATATCTTACTAGACTTTAAGTTTATAGTAGTCTCAATCATCCTGTGAAATGATGGCACCAGGTGTGCTGTCGTTGTCAAGAAAAGTGGAAATTTATATCGTTTTCCAACTAAAACTGCCCTGTAGCCTTTAAGTCAAGGCGCGCGTGGCTACCCGGATGAGTGGCGCGCCCCGGACATGATGGCATATCCGGGGCGAGTCACGCGTTTTTCTATCGTTTTTTCGCCATCCAACAATGCAAAACTTTGAACAGGTCAGTGGAACGATATTCCTATAAAATACTGACCCCAAAACTGCCCATTTCTGAAAATTGCAACAATGACCAATCATGTACACTACTTTTAAGTGAAGGAAACTAAATTCTGCCCTTGACTTACATTTCTAAACAGCGTGGTTCTCTTCTTAACCTCTTCTCCAGCCTTCCGGAAGGCGGGCAAACTCCTGGGAATCCCACCTATGGAAATCATATGACTGTGAGTCTGACTGTACAACATGAATATGAATGAATGATACATGAATAAGAATGAATTATGCATGCTTATGCAAATATTTTGTAAAAGTATTGTGGTTACAATTTTTGTTATAATCTCAACCAATCACAAAGGAAAAGTGTTCAGCAACACATTTCCTCCCTTGTCACAATTTGTTTTTCTATCTTGACCAATCACCGGAGAGATTCTGTTTGAAAAGAATCTGGTAACCAATCAGAGAAGATATTTGAGTTACCTGTGGCAAGAAGGCATTTGTCATATTTTACTACATTCCCATCACTGAGGGTGACGGTCTTGTCATGTACATCTAGGGCTACCACCTGCAAAGAAAAAAACAACAAATACTTTCCTCGTGAAGTTGAAGCCTCTAGTGGATGAACTGTTTCCCAAATTCTGATTTATAAAGGAGGTGACAATAGACCTACGAAGAAATTACATCATGCTTTGTTGACGAGCGTGCTTCACATAGGAGTAAGGTAAGGACGTTAGACATCATCCCACTGTGTTCTTGAAAAGCTAACCAATATTACAAGACCTTTTTAGGAATTTAACCAGTTCACGACGGGATTATTTTGACATTCACGAACCCAGCTGCGGGAATATTTTTCCCGAGCCTGGATGCCAGACCGGTTCAGGCAGAATCGGGCCGTAATCTGCAGGCCAGAGCAACCCTATACTTCCGGCCTCGCTCGCTGCCAGCGGGTCACTGACAGATAGATACCGGTCTCCAGCGAGTGCGTGTTTATCAGTCATCCATTAAAAGTACCGCAAAACTTTTGCGAGTTAACTCGTCATCCGACGCGAACTGGTTAAGAAATCTTGTGCGTTATTTCAAAATCAGTGTTGGTCCAAAGCAGTTTCTCAATGAGTACGGATGTACTTTTTCTTGCTTCTCTGTGAGACTACCACTTTTACATTTTTGGGAAATTTTTACCACGTTAAAAGTCTTCATTGGTACAATAGACCAATGGAAACTGACATAATTTGCTCATATGCAACATTGCAATGTTGTAGCCGCAGTCCAATTGTGTTCAATGTTCAAGTCTGATCCAAGGTAAAATATAAATCTGAAGTATACTTGAAGTATTTCATGTTTTAAAACCGCAGAGTCTTGGGCTTTCTGAGCCACGTCCAGACACGAGTCAAAGAAAAATGTGAGATAAAATAGTACTTATGAATCCAAAATCAAGTCTAAATTTGATCCAGGGCTCTTCAAGCCTGGAGATGAGTTGCTTGTTCAAGTTGACGGCTCAAGTGGACTCTTTAGTTTACTTCATAACTAAATCCACTTTTTGGGAGGGCCAAATACATTAACCATAGTATATTCTGCAACCGTGACTATTATTTTTTTTAAAGGCAATCAAAGTATTAAATACAATATTTTTCGGGTTTCTGTTTTTGGGGCCATGGCCTGTGGATCCACCCTTACTAGGATCCAGACACTGCCAGACTACCCACCCTGTGTCCTTTCACGATAGCCACACCGCCATTCTCTCTTTCGGCGAGTTCTGCCGGGTCACAGTAGAAGGAATCCGGCTCAAACAGGATACTGTGAGGATGTGATCGACAGGTCATTATCACCAAGGAAATAATTTTGCAGGTCAGGAAGGAAATAATTTAACAAACTCAATCTGGAATTGAAGGCAAGTCAAGGGATCTGCTGACCAACTAATGCAAAAAATTAAGCCTGAAATGTATAAAGTTGTAGACCTACCTAAAACTGAATATTTTGAACCATAATCCCAAAGCATTTTCATAGCTACCATCATTTCAAAATTCCAATTAGTAGTCAGCTCATACAGTAATGTTAACAGTAATGCCAAATAATAACAGCTTTGATTTATAGATGGTAGCCATGTCATCTATATGATGATTTTCAATGGGCCAGCTTTTGTGCTGTGGGGGAACGGAGGCACCGGGGCGAACCCCTACTCTTTCACGACAGGTGCTCCGAATTATTGTATGTGCACTGATCCCATTAACTTTGGTAGTGTGCCACTCGTTCTTCCACTAAGCCAGATGTCATTTCTAACCTATGAACAGGGGCCAATTTCATAGAGCTGCTTAAGCAAAAAATTGCTTAAGCACAAAAATTTTGCTAAGTAAAATCGAGTTACCAGCTAAAACTCCATGTGATTGTCAAGCTAAGTAAACAACAGCTAAATACCAGTCACAAGCAATATACATCATATGGAGTTTTGGCTGGTAAGCTGGTTTTACTAAACAATATTTTTTGTGCCTAAGCAGCTCTATGAAATTGGCCCTGGCCGGTTGGCGCCCTGCAGTATTAATACTGTACTTAGAACCAATTTTGAGCACATGCAGATAATCCTAATTATCCATTCTGAATGCTGTATATTATTAATTCTGCTTTTCCAGAAACACTTGAGGTTTTGGTTAAACTATTCATATACGACACTCTATGCTACATACCTTCTCTCCTTGCCATTCCATTGGGTGAACCTGAGGTTAGCTATAGCCTCCTTGTCTTTGCTAAACCAGAATTCCTTGGATAGAGGCGGTCTCATATAGGGATTGTACTCCTCCTTCCCTATCACAAGAACCTGCCATGGAACAAAAACAGCAACCAAGTTACCAGCAACAACACACTGTACTTGAAAATCTGGTGGACACAATCTAGTAACCTTACTCCAAGTATTAACCCTCCATCTCCAGGTACCAAATTGGAGCCAAGTACCCTATCTATCAAAACCTATCCAGTGAAAGGTTGAGAAACACAAGCTGTGGGAGAGGAGAGAATTTGGTTTTTCGATAGGTTGTGATAGTTATAATAGGAGGGTTGATAAGCTGTTTTCCATTTGACAGGGCATAGGGGCTAGCAGAGGTACGCTATGTAGTTTTTATACTGCTTTCAACACTAATTCAAAAAAGTTCACCTGCGATTGGTTGCTTTCTGTTGACTTTACACTTCCTTGAATAAAAATCTAGCTCCGCCCAAGAAGGACAGGTGTAAAACCACTTTGGCATACAACCGCTCTAAACCAATGACATTAGTGTCAAAGACATGAAACATCACGTTTTTCATGCGTCATCATGGACCACACAGTGTAGTAATGCTACACTGATGAAGTTCTTTCATCCAAATAAACCAGTCAAACATGTCAGGTGTGTGCAGGGGGGCTTAACCTGCCTATATGATACTTGTACTATGATCACTCCAAAAGTCCAATGCAGTGTTTACATTTCACACTATCAGGTCTTGTTGGTGAAAAAGGTCTATACATTTGTATGGATTCTGAGGCAAGAAATGTTTTTTTATTAGAATGGGAACACCATCCTTGTCTCAACTTTCTTCAAAGCTGGAATATCTTGGTAAATAATTTGCATTCCAAGAAAACGGCCTTGGGCATCTTTTTCTGATGATTTTGGCTCTTAGTTTTAATTATAATTTATTATCATTGTTGACATAGCTAAGCCCAATTTAATAGGGTTGGTAAGCACATGATTTCATAGCAACATAAGCACAGAGGCAGAATCTGACAATTATATATGTACAATTGTGTGTACATGTACATCTCCATGCACCACGGCCCGCGTTTGTATTTCGCGCTGCCAAATGTTACTGACTGTGCAAACCAACAGAGGGCGCCCTTTTATTTGTTGTTTACATGCACCGACTCGGATTTCAAAAAAATACATACCGAAATTCATGAATGGATAACTCCTCACGGGGAACACCCTACATCCGGGAAATTTATGCAATGCATATGCATAAGTTCCGAACTCTACCCTTCAAATATAGTGAAAATCGGCCTTCAGATAATAGAATTATAAATTACGAAAATTACTTATTAAAAATAAATTATTGGGCATGCAAAAATTCCCCCTTTTTCACCAAAACTACCGAAATAGCTCTATACTCAACATTCCCTCTCTTGTACGTGACCTTTCAACCTTCGTCTATCGCGCCATTATGAAGAAAACAGCTGGCGTGGGTGGCCACTAAAAGATAATTTTCGTCGCAGAAATTGCATCTGCTGACTTTCTTTCGGCTAAGTGATGACGTCATCGATATTTACCCCTCCCCAAAATGTCTTGAATGGACCAGATCCAAGGATTTTTGGGGCCAAAATCTATTTTTTGTATGTGGAGGAACTCTTCGTCAACAACCCCGAAGTGATTCGGCTTATTACTCCGCGTCCCCTGGTCACACGACACCATTGTTTATGCCAAGGTCAAATATGCATGACTCAGCCCCTGGGTTTTCCCGAGATGTAGAACAGCTGTCGTGCAACAAATCTCTTCTTTCTCGACAAACGGCTTCTATACTCACTTCAATTCTACCTGTAAGACTTAGGTGAACTTCTAAACTCTGCATAAAACTTTTGCCAAGTCCATCTCTGGCTGGCCACTATTTTTAAAAGACAGATTTTTCCACTGAATCCTGGTGATTTCTGTGCGTCGTCGCACGTGCTGACGTTCAGTGGGTATTTAAAAATGGCTGACGTGGCAACATTGTGCGTGCGGGAAATCAGCGTTGATTCCGCGAGTGTTTTTGAAGTGAAAATTGAATCTATGCACAGATTTGTCGTGTTTGTGGTTAAAAGGACGGGAAGTAGATTTATTCCAGCGTTCATGAAGACACTGATGGGTGATAAAATGAGCATAATTTCGACATTGTAAGTAGGCTTGGTGGCGGCAAGAGCATGCACAATACATGTATAACGATTTAAGCCTGCATAGCGAATGTATGTACTCATGCACGATGAATTCTACACGTATTTTATAATAAACACTAAACGGAAAGATGTTACTTTACTACACTCTACCAAAATCGGTCAGGAAAAGCAAATTTTTGAAAATAATCATCCATCTGTATTCAGAATTGTATTAAACACTTGGCACAACCTTTTTTAACTTCGAGTTTGGAATTTTTTGTGCAATAAATGTATACTATAGGGAAATACATTTCGTATTTGTGCTACATGTAGATGTTCTTCAACTTCAAGTTGGGCAGTGTATGGTCACTCAAAGTGCTCACATGTCAATTTCTGCCTCATTTTTACAGATTTTGCTGACATAAATATTGAAATAGCAGGCTGAGCCACATTTTTCAAGATTTTGCTGTGGGGCTATTAAAGTCAGTAAAATCTTTCCGTATAAATATCACTGGGGCAGATCCGACATTAAGGTGGGGGGGGGGGGGGGGGGGGGTAAGCTGTGTGGCAAGCTGTGTGGCTATGGAAGAGGGCATGGGGCAGACATGCTACTTTTTTCTGCATCAATTACCTATTTGATGGAACTCAAGGAAGCAGGTTAAATATTATGCAGACAAAAGTGGTGTGTATATTGTTAAGTCCCCCCTCCCCGAGTTTTCTCCCCTTTTCAGCTCTAACTAGATCCCTGGATTAATGGATCCCTTCGCCCACCCATAGATCCTGATTACCTAGACTTCCACAATATATGCATAGTACCTGAAATCCAAGTAAGAAGAAAACTTTCATTTTTGTTTTTCAAATAATTAATAAATGACCCCCAATTCTGATTTCTTAACCATTCCTGTTCACTGTTGACAAAATGAAGCAGACTGCACAGCTTGCCATCAAAGAGAAGTAGTGCTCTTTTCTGATTAAACAGCGGTGATCACCATCAAACAGTGCAGAAGAAAGGCTTCTGGTCCTAAGTCGTCTCGTTACCAGCAGCGTAGCCAGGGCTCTCTCTATGGTGGGGAGGGGGGGGGGGGGGGGGGGGGGGCGGATGTTACAGTAGCGGTTGCTCAGTTATTTTTCTTAATTAAATGCTATTATTTTCTGCATTTGCAAAATTTTGATTGGGGGGCTGGGGGGGGGGGGTGGGGCGATGATTTATTTTTTGTATGGGGGAGGGTGTGTGCTTGATGTTTTTTCAAAAGTCATCATAGCCATATGCCGTCTGATTACTTCAAGAATTGGCAGTCGGCAAAAAAATGCACTTCATACAGTGGCGTAACTATATGGGCATGCATGGGGGACACGTGCCTCTTTAATACTCTCCCCCATTGAAACTCTTGAATAAAAGAACAATTACATCGTTGGCTTCAGTCCCCCTCTGAAATTGTTTTACCCAGTTATTGTCACACCTCCCCCCCCCCCATGTTCAACCCAAGTTATGCCACTGTTTTCATCTTGCAGTGGTTTTGACGTGGACTCGGATACAATGTATTGATCTCTGGGTAGATGCTATCATGGATCCTCTTATCACAACCATGTCTTTAAACACAGCAAATGACTCGAAGATCTGACCCACCCATGAGAAAAGATCCTTGTAAATCATCATGTATCCACTTGACCAGACTGCAATACCATTGACTTTCATTACTCGATTACCCAAGTAGCCTATCCCATAAGTTTTCAAGACCTTTTGGTGTAAAAGAAAAACATCCAATTAAAAAAAGAGCAATTATGCTGAAATGCTTTTTGTGATGAACCCTTCTTTTTCAAGAAAGATACAATTCTGTTTACCATTGCAATTTAAATTTGTATGTCAAAAAATTGAACTTGACTCTTAACAAGTTCAGTGTAAAATATCCCCCCCCCCCCACAATTTGTTTGGGTGAATGACAAATTGTTAGAGAAACAAACTATTTAACATTTACAAAGCCCACACAAATGGTGATGATCTCTGATTTTGTAATGACCTTGAATTAAAACAAAAATATTAATAATAATTTCCATGCAACCTGTTAGCATTTACTTAATTCAAGTTTACAATTTGCTGAAGAAAAGGTGTTTCCTAACTCCACGAGGCATTCTTAATCTAGCAAAATGTCCACTAAAAAGGTTAATATTCTCTGGAGTTTGAGGAACTATATACTTCGGTGGTACACGTGCGTGAGCAGTAAAAGCAACAAGTCGCGTCCCCTAATCGCCAACGTTGTAGTTAACCTGTTTTTTTTATACACAGGGCACCATGCTACTCACTGTCCCTAGGGAACCGACAGAGTGCGCTCTTTTAGTTTTGGCGAGCCTGCGGTCCGTGGCACATGCAGTCGTACTTCCCCAATACGTCCGAGGACAATGCTTTGTGTTTCCTATTGTTCCTTTAATATAACCAACCCCCATAGACTAAGCACGTATCCTTACGTTCGAGGACCGATTTCAACAAAAGACTCTACGTTCGAGGACTGAAAGGTTTCTTTGTGTTTCCTTTCTTCTCTTGTCCTCGGAGATATATACAGTGCACGTACACGTAGGCATTAGGACGAGGTGACCGTGAAATAGCATTTAAAGGCACACTCTGCCCTGAAATCCCAAATTTAATCTCTTTGGTTAGTTACTTAACATATAGTGTAAAAATTCTACCACAATATGTGTAATATTTACCGAGAAATGAGGAAAAAATTGACATCTAGATATTCAGACTGGCACCGTACATAGTCTAGCCTGCATGGTCCGACTTTTCCAAACCAAACTGGTGTCCCCCAAATTACATTTCACCCATGATTTTCAGATAAACGGTGCATTTGCAAGGGATGGTCCGTGCACATTACTATTATCTACTTTTGAGTGATCTTTCTAACCACAGTAATTTTTTGGATGAATGCTTTTTGTAGCTTATTTTTGACCTCCAAGGCTGCAAATTTGTTTTACTAGAGATAGCACAGCTTTTCTGCTTTAACCCAATGAATACGGACGACAGCCATGAAAAAGACCACCAGCCAGTTGTTGGCTATATGCGCATTCCTGCACATATTCAATCCATTGTTTGCTTATCATGTGCATTACGTTTGGCTGCATACTAGCACCCCATTAATAACAACCGGACAGAGCGGGTTAATACCGTTAAGCAACCCTATGAAATTGGGCCAAGGTTCCTGCCAACACTTGGCTGCAAATAAACGGTGTCCACAAAGTGCTGAAGTAACATATCACACAGTTATTACCTAGACATATTTTTATTAACGATTAACTTTACTTTTTTAAACATGTATACAATAAGCTCAATTGTGACGGTGTAAGTCCAGATGCCCTCCTTTTACATGTTCTTAATTTTGTGTTGTATGGTAATATTTAAACATGTATGGTTCCTATTCGAGTTCTTACTGTAGCGGCTTTTTAGCTTTAATTTAACTTAAATATTTTGAAATGCTTGTATGTACCTCCTGGGCCCGCAGGGAGAACAGTTCACTGATAACTGATGGGGCTACCCTGGTAAAACAATACGAAAACAATACGAAATAAATAAATAAATAAATAAATTACCTTTGCTTTAGGATCGTTGGATCGAATGGCTCTGAACGCAGCGAATGCAGCAGTGCCGGCTCCGACAATAACGTAAGGAACGTGCTCAGGAAGGACAAATGTTGGTGCTGTTGGCGCAGGACCAAAAAATATGCAAAATGCACGTGAAATTAAGTATTATTTCCAAGGGTGTTATGGCTAAATATGATTTGAAGCTTTACATGGTGGAAACATTGAGAAATAAATGAAAGATTGCGGGTGACACCATGTGAAAATAATCCCTTTTAGAAAGATGTGTGGTTCTGAAAAGAACCCGGGTGAGAATGGATCTCGATGTTTCGGACAGTGTGCTCTGTCCGTCCCCTGGGGTGTTATGGCTGTTACAGGCATTTCTTCAATTTTATGCTTTAAATGGAAATTTCCAAAAATGAATGTTCAGGAAATGGGGATACTGTCCAACTAAATATTGGGGGTATAGTAAACCACGACTTCATTTGCCGATTTCTAAAGATGCCATCGTCCATTTTACAAACCTGTGTTCTTTCAAATGGGAATAAGGTTCCAAAATATATGGATTTACAATCAAAGTTTATACTACTGACTGTACCCCCTGAAAGTAGCATTGTTATAGTGCCCTCAGCTGGTCAAATATATGGCCCATACAGATGCACGAAATCATAGTGTCATTTCCCAAGGTTCAGTCAGGATTCAGTCCCTGGCTTTTACTCCTACCTGCAGATGTCTGGTCTTCTGCCCCCGCAGTAGCTGTGCTGCCTTCTTTCTTTACATCTGCTGCAGCAGCAGGAGTACTTTTAGATTCAGACGCTGCTGCAGGACTCGATTCAGGGGTAGGAATCTTACTGGATGGTTCTCGATCAGGCTGAAGGCCCAATGTGATCAGATCATACTTGTAAACCTGCACAAATTCAACCCAAAAATATTAGCCCGTCTTGTGTCAAGATCTTCTACGTGCGCAGTCCACTGACAGACAAAAAATAGAAAACAATTTCTGCAGTGGCTACTTACAAATGCCGAGATTCCAAGGAAGCCTACCACACCACCAATCACCAACAAGTTGCCGTATTTCCCGATTCCTTCTACTGACTCAGTTGCCATCAATCTCCGCAGTGCGGACTGGGAGGGTTTTCTACGCACCATGAGCAGGACTAATGGAAACAAGTGGTTAAGGCAAAGTGGTAGATATTATCACTGTGTTTTGTTTGTTTTTATTTTGTTTATTTTGTTTTTAGAACACACACATTTTGATAACAGCGTCAAGTTTGAAAAACAAAAATATAAACCACAATTCATAAGTTAACCCTAACCCCTTTGGTAACTTTACTAGAAAGTATCCTGAATCTGCCAAAATCCACCTATTTTGTCATGCACGAAAAGTTGGTTCCGGTGACTGCTCAATATGGAGGTATCCTGAATCCATCAAAATCCAGCATATTCTTGGCAGAGTGTTCAATATTGTCAACTCAGTTTTTATGGATTTTGAGGACATAAATCGGAAAGATTTAACTTTAATATCCCCACCAAAATAACAACCTATTTGTGGCGCAACCTTTAATTTTATGACTGTAGTAATGATTTTTGTTTTGCAATATAGGCCATGGGGAAGAAAATCTGTTTTCTGCATTAGATGTTCTATGGTCATCACATACCTGTTAACAGGGGTCGAATTTAATATAAAAAAACACTGGACCACAGGGCCAGTACCTCTTAAATTTACTGGACCAGAACAAATTTTACAAGACCAACGCAATGATAAAAAAAGGGATTATGAACCAATATTAGTGTAAATTTATCTCAAAGAAAAAAATAGCTTAACTGCTGTCTTACAAGATTTGTGTCCACTGATCCTTTTGGTGGGAGGGCACTTGAGTTTCGAAACCCCATCCAAATACCTTCACATCGTGAAGTACAAAAGCAAATGTGCCGAATGTTTCGCAGAAAAAGATTAGTATTACTTACTATGCCAAACATGCTGTTGCTGCAAACAGAGATTCCAGTCTATATCACGCTCAAGGGACTACGCTGTCTATGCAAGATAATAGCACTGCGGTCATGCCCTGGCCACACAACGTTCTCGCCATTGATCTCCATTAGAAAGACTCGCAGGTACATGATATTCGGACATCGTTTGCCTGCATACGTACGTCGTATTGCATGCTGCCTTTTTTAACATTTGGACATGATCTGGCGATAGTAGGGTCCAAGTCCGTGTATGGCGATTTTCTATTCATTAATTAAATATGTCTAAAATCCCAACAAAAACATCAGAATTCACCCTTACAACGGCCACCAAAATACTAGATACATGTATGCCACCTTCGGAACAAGTGGAGTTCCATGATCAGATGAAGGTATCAAGTTTTACTTTAATACCATCCAAATAAAAAGTAAAATTTACCGTTTAATTCCCAGAGACACCCGCAGAACATGTCTTTTCGCTGTCTTTGAGTTCAAATCGTGATCTGTCGACCTTGCATGACGTCACCCTGATGCGCAGTGCCCGCAGGCACCGCACGAAAATCTGTTTATGCCGGCGAATGTTTCGTGAGTGGTACAAAGACATGTCGGTCCGATTGGAGGCTGCACGCGTGTAGGACTCGTTCTGTTTTGTTATGTTGCGTTGCGTTTTATTATTGGGGGCGGGTGTAATTTTGTTAAGGAAGATCAAACTGCTTGATCTTAATTTAATTACAAGTATCTGCTGTTCCTGCCCATCTGCCTGAGATTTAACATGGAATTAAAGCACATCTAATTTTCCTCGTTTTTGGGGGGGGGGGGGGGTGTTTACAATTGATTGAACTCTGCAGCGACGTCGTGCTTCTGCGTCAAATATAAACCCTGCGTGAGAGGATCGCGCATAAAGTTTTAGTCGCGGCGACCATCACGCGACCGACTATAAACCAGCCTTTACAACCTAAGGGAACGCAAATAAGTCAACGACCAATTGATGGACTCAAAGGAAAATATGCATTATACCTGGATTACATACGTTCCAAACTTCGAACCGAGTTAGAATCTCCACAAAATCTTGACCATTGTATCTCTCACGAAACAGTCGCCGGCATAAACAGATTGTCGCGCGGTGCCTGCGGACGCTGGCATCAGGGTGACGTCATGCAAGGTCGAGGGGTCACGATTTGAACTCCAAGACAGCTAAAAACAATGTTCTGCGGGTGTCTCTGGGAATTAAACGGTAAATTTCACTTTTTATTTGGATGGTAAGTAAACCTTAGTACCTCCATCTGATCTTTGAACTTAACTTGTTCCAAAAGTGGCGTATCTAGTATTTTGGTGGCCGTTGTAAGGGTGAATTCTAATGTTTTTTTGGGGGATTTTAGACGTATTTAATTAATGAATAGAAAATCGGCGTACACGTAATTGGACCCTACTATCGCCAAATCATGTACAAATGTTTAAAAAGGTGATAAAGGGTCCAAGTTACTCGGCCTAATCGAGCCCCGCCGCTGGCCGATAAACGATCGGAAAACATCGTTCATGTTCAAAAATCCACTCCATTACTTTGTACACAGCTGGTTTGTGCATGCACCGAAGTTGCACGGAAAATTTAACTTGAGCATATTCTCATTTTGAGGGGATCACAAGCTGCATGAATTACTACTCTGCCGGTAAGGTGAGTGTTTGGTTGATATATTCAGGGAAACGGAAGATATCGGATCATATCGGCAAAAAAACAACACACTGCTGAAAACCCAATACGAGTGTTTCCAGCTCTAAACGGCGAATCTCCCATGTCATGAGCTGGAATTTTCAAGCTATACTATTTTGTGTTTTGGACTGCTCAAAATACTAAATATCATTGTTTGAAGACCCCAATTTTGCATCTATTTTTAGTATGGGTTAAAAATACGGCCCAAAACAGTGGACTACGACTAGTAGTACTAGTAGTACTAGTACTAGTACTATTACGACATTTGTTACTTCCAAAAATGTAAGGCTCCATGAGCCTTACAACGCTGAACTATTTTGGACCCCGTAACTCAATGGGATTTGCAATACGCTTTTGTTAGGTCAGTTACAATGATCTAGAATTCCACTTTCCCAAACGTTAATCTCCCCAGAAAGTTATCCAATCCCTCCTACAGATCTTTGAGACTTTTGCGGCACACTTGCGGAACATTGAACGGACAATTTATTGAGAATAATGTGGATAATTAATGGCACGCTATTATACCTAACGTTAGTGTGGTTCCTTGGCCTGACAATATTTGTTATGCCCAGACGTCTAAATTGTAGGGCAGGTAGCCACATAGCTATTTTTAGATGATGCAACAAATCAAATTATCAAATTATAACGACTTTTCCCAAATAGGCACAACCCCTAGCTGCAGTGGCTTTAAATATAGTGATATTTGGCATTTCGTCTGATGTTGTTTTTTGCCAATGCGAGCTTTTATTTTATGCAAACCAGAAAAAAACAATCTGGATCGATGGTAATTATTTTGTTCACGTTGTTCATTTAAAAAGCGAAGGAATGTTCAAACACACACAACACTTAACCCTAGAACTATGGGGTTCCGACAGGAACCCCATAGAAAGACGCCGATTTTTTCCATAGGCTAGTACAGCAAGAATAAGAAAATCATTCCCATGCAATCACGTTTCTACAGTGCATACGAGAATTACTGCACGGTTTTCGCCCAAAATCATACTATGCCTCATTTACATCCTCACCTTGTGTGCGCCAAGCCAATTTTCGCCTGAAGCGGTTCCAATTTGCGGGGAAAAAATGACAAAAATCTCCAGTCGTTCCGAAGCGATCACACACACACACACCATGGAGGAAGCCGCACACAATACACACACGAAGCTCCTGTTTGGTATCCCGGCATGTACTTCCAAAAATGTAAGGCTCTCCGTTAGCCTTACAAGGATATGTGATTTTGGTCCCCGTAACTCAATGGGATTTGCAATACGCTCTTGCGATATCAGTTACAATGTTCCAGAATTCCACTTTCCCAAACCTTAATCTCCCCAGAAGGTTATCCAATCCCTCCTACATATCTTTTAGACTTTTGCGGCCCATTTGCGGAACATTGAAACGGACAATTTATTGAGTAATGGAGTTTTTACTCACCGACCGACGTATGCAGCCAAAATGAACATGGCGTCGCACAGCTGACTGATACAGTCCACCAGAATGCGCATGCGCGTGGATTTTTCGAAGAAATTTGGGGCTCGACCATTTTTTGAAGGAGGGGGGTGCATCTTGTCTACATCGCGCAACGGTGATGTGTGCATGACGCGCTTTACACATCGTTGTGTGTGTTTGAACATTCCTTCGGTTTTAAAATGAACATTTACGGAATCTTTTTGGTGCTGATTAATAGTCGGTATTGCAACATTATAACGTTCAAAATTCGCTGACATTCAGTTTTGCGTTTGTTTTTGTATGCGGTATCTAATCTGGATAAAAACATACATTCCACACATCACCAAAGCGCAATGTAGACAAGATGCCCCCCTCCTTCAAAAAATGGTCGAGCCCCAAATTTCTTCGAAAAATCCACGCGCATGCGCATTCTGGTGGACTGTATCAGTCAGCTGTGCGACGCCATGTTCATTTTGGCTGCATACGTCGGTCGGTGAGTAAAAACTCCATTACTCAATAAATTGTCCGTTTCAATGTTCCGCAAATGGGCCGCAAAAGTCTAAAAGATATGTAGGAGGGATTGGATAACCTTCTGGGGAGATTAAGGTTTGGGAAAGTGGAATTCTGGAACATTGTAACTGATACCGCAAGAGCGTATTGCAAATCCCATTGAGTTACGGGGACCAAAATCACATATCCTTGTAAGGCTAACGGAGAGCCTTACATTTTTGGAAGTACCCGGCATGCATCCTGCCGGGTCATGCGGGGGGGCCGTGGGTCGGACAAGTCATGATTATTCATCGCAAATTTGAAGCGCGGTGTACGAACGGCAGGCAACTGCCGCGTGTCCGTTACCGTCTGCATGCATTGCCTGTCGTACCGCGCTTCTAGTTTTCTATGAATAATCATGACTTGTCCGACCCACGGCCCCCCCGCATGACCCGGCAGGATGTGGAATTCTAGATCATTGTAACTGACCTAACAAAATGGTATTGCAAATCCCATTGAGTTACGGGGTCCAAAATAGTTCAGCGGGGTAATAAAGGCTCATCATGGAGCCTTACATTTTTGGAAGTAGACATAGGCCTAACATCAGTTATAAAATGCACATAGCCCTACCATCACTTAGTTCTTTCTTCTTCACCACACCTGCAAAGTTTCTCCTCAGTGGCGCACAGCCCTGGATCACTGATTTACACTTGTACATAATTACAACCAGAGGGAAAAGTTACGGTATACGGAACAAACCCTTAAAACGGCGTTCGTCTGCATCTGGCTGGCTGGCGGCTCAGACCCGCACACGTGAGTCTGGTAACGATCTAAATTTATGCCATAGAGAAAATGCACAAAATCTATGGAAACTAGACTGAGCTGCACACGTGTCAGCGCCCTCTATTGATTTAGCCAGCGCAACCAACAGGCCCCAATATTCTTCGGGAGTTTTCGACAAGTACTCTTTACAGTCACTTCGCCCAAAAACCACATCGCCCTCAACCACTTCGCCCTCAACCACTTCGCCCAAACGCCACTTCGCCCAAACGCCACTTCGCCCAATTACCTCTTCGCCCAAACGCCACTTCGCCCAAATGCCACTTCGCCCAAAAACCACTTCGCCCAAACGCCACTTCGCCCAATTACCCCTTCGCCCAAACGCCACTTCGCCCAAACGCCACTTCGCCCAAAAACCACTTCGCCCAAAAACCACTTCGCCCAAAAACCACTTCGCCCAAAAACCACTTCGCCCAAAAACCACTTCGCCCAAAAACCACTTCGCCCATGCCCGATCCGTATGCCCTTTTTTCATTTCATTAGTTTGTTACATAAATTGTACATCATCCCTCATATCAGTTAAGATGTTAGAATATAAATTTTTGTAAAAAATTACGTTATAAATTTTACGAATTTTTTATAAAAACCTCCGGAATACCGTACCAGCGCTCTATACTACCAACTGTACTAATGAGCTATCTTGCCCTATGTTGGCGGTCTCCCAAATTGTCAGTATCTTTGTTTGGGTGGGCGCTAGTCAGAAGTCATAAAATCGTAATAATTTGAATGACCACTTGATAAAAATAATTGACCTATCGCGGTGGAATCGCGTCAACGCAGCTTATGAATTATTGTCCAATCACATCAATTAAAATTCCACGTGGAACGCGCAAAATCTGAGACAAACAAAATTACCACACAAAAATCCCATAGGGTTGTCTAAGGGGCGTGGTTAACTCGTAAACGGCGACAGGTCAATTGCCTATAAACTAATAAGAAAAGAAAAGCATGGTCACAAAAAGGATGTCACAACGCAAATAAAGTTTTGAATGCACCATCAAAACGAAATAGAAAACAAAAACTATGGTGTACTATTTACGACACATCGCTTTGCCTCTTCCATACGCGACGCGACTATACGACGCGACGGCACGACGGCTGCGTTGCATCGTGCCGTCGCGTCGTGCCGTCGCTTCTTTCCCATTACTTCTGGCGTCGCGTCGTGCGTCACGTCGTGCCGTCGTGCCGTCGCGTCGTTTTTTTTCTAGCTTGCAGGTTTTCTTTCCTCAACGTCGCCCCTTCCGTCGCCCATCGCGTCGTACCGTCGTGCGTCGCGTCGTGCGTCGCGTCGTGTGTCGCGTCGTGCGTCGCGTCGTGCTCGCGTCGTGCGTCGCGTCGTACTCGCGTCGTGCGTCGCGTCGTGTTTCGCGTCGTGTTTTGCGTCGTGTTTCGCGTCGTGTTTTGCTTCGTGTTTCGCTTCGTGTTTCGCGTGGAGCAGTCCGGTCATGCTATTGTGAACATGCGCAGTTGAAATACCGAACTGGCTCACAGAATAACATTTGCCGTTTGGTTTTCTTTTATATAGTGCTGAATGACTGGCCTGCAAAGCGATCCTGGAAACGGGAGATTATGTCCCCACCATATATAATTATAGTTTTGGCGGACAACTAATAATGGGCGAATCCCACCCCTTAAAAAGGATTAGTTAAACGTAATGCATTTGGCAATTTTTTTATCCAAATCCAAGAACTATAGGTTCCGGTATAAGTTGATCCATTTTTAACATCACCATTGCAATATCTGGTTGTTGATAATAAAAGAAATATACGAATTATGGTGATGGGCCTTGTTCAAACCACATGCCTAACAATATACACGCCTTTACGGGGTCCGCCCGATAGTCCGAAGGTTCGATAGTCCGAAGGTTTATTGATCCAAAGGTTCGATATTCCGAACGTACAAATTCCCCATATGAGGGGGTTCGATAGTCCGAAAATGAAATACGGTTCGTTAACGGAACATTTGATGCAATAGTCCGAAGGTTCATTAGTCCGAACGGCCTACAATCCGAAGGTTCATTTATCCGAAGGTTCAGTAATCCGAACTTAGAATAAGGTTAATTAGTCCGAAGGTTCAAAAGTCAGAAACTAAAATAAGGTTCAATAGTCCGAAGGTTCATAAAGGCACACAAAGTTCGATAGTCCGAATTGACAATAAGGTCTGATAGTCCGGACTATCAAACCCTATCGTCTATTCCGAATATCGAACCTTCGGATTATTTAACCTTATTCTCTTTTCGGACTATTGGGCCCTTCGGACTATCGAACCTTCGGACCATTACGAACCTTCGGATTAATAACCCTTCGGACTAAAGAACCTTCGGACAATCGGGCTGTCACCGTCCCCCCCCCCCCCCCCCAAAGGGCGGATCCAGAACACAATTTTGGGAGGGGCCAACACATTTTTTGGCTGAGTTTTGTGGGTGGGTGTACGCAGTGGCTGCCTTTTTGCGACGTCAGTTTTTTTTTTGGGGGGGGGGGGGGGCATGGGCCCCCTTTGGCCCCCCCCCCCCCCCTGGATCCGCCCTTCCACTCCCCCCCCCCCCCACCCACCAACCTTGACGAGAAATGGAAACCGCTCATAACGTGTAGTTTTATTGTAACTTTGTTTTACGCCGTTTATGTAAACCCGTGCACACGGCAACTTTGTTTCAACATTTATAAACCTTTACAGTCAGTGGCGTATCCAGCGGAAGTGGGGGGGGGGGGGGGGGGATTTGCCCCCCTGGCGGCATTTGAAGCGTCATAAAAAAAATAAAAAAATAGTGTTTTAAAACGATTTTAAGACGGTTCAGATGTTGTTTGCCCTTCCTGGCACAAAAAACTGGATACGCTACTGTTTACAGTGAGTTACACTTTTTCACCGTTGGTGGCGCCATTTAATCACTTTGTTTTGTTCTTACGCATAGGCAAAATAAGGTTTCTGCTTTTCTGGTTTGCAACTTTAGGCGTAGGCTCCTAAAAAAAAACATGGCCACGAGCAGGGAAGGTTGAAACCCCCCCCCCCCCCCCCCCCGGACCCGCGCCTTGTATAGCACAAAACCCTTGCCAGCATCCGAACCGTACCAATGAGCGCATGTTTGAAGTGCCCATTGCATTAGCCTTTTAGAGGTATGGCGGACACAATAGGAGGGCGTTATTTGATTTGGGTAAAACCTGTGTATTTATACCCAAATAAAATAGCGCCCTCCTATTGTGTCCGCCATACCTCTAAAAGGCTAATGATACTCAGGAACGAAATATTTTCTCTCTTTTCAATATTTATTTTGTCCCGCCAGACACCGCTGTTATCGCGGTACCGTTGTTGATTATGTAGATTGTTTGCTACGAAAATTGGGAAAATACAAACAGAATTCTAGCAAAATCGTCTTTTTACACATTTCAAATACACAGCTCAGGCCTTTTGTTCACCGCGCGGTTAAGCGCATGCGCGCATAAATTTAAATTTATTAGCGGGTTATTCTGTGAGCCAGTTCGGTATTTCAACTGCGCATGTTCACAATAGCATGACCGGACTACTCCACGCGAAACACGAAGCAAAACACGAAGCGAAACACGACGCGAAATACGACGCGAAACACGACGCGAAACACGACGCGACGCACGACGCGAGCACGACGCGACGCACGACGCGAGCACGACGCGACGCACGACGCGACACACGACGCGACGCACGACGCGACGCACGACGGTACGACGCGATGGGCGACGGAAGGGGCGACGTTGAGGAAAGAAAACCTGCAAGCTAGAAAAAAACGACGCGACGGCACGACGGCACGACGCGACGCACGACGCGACGCCAGAAGTAATGGGAAAGAAGCGACGGCACGACGCGACGGCACGATGCAACGCAGCCGTCGTGCCGTCGCGTCGTATAGTCGCGTCGCGTATGGAAGAGGCAAAGCGATGTGTCGTAAATAGTACACCATAAAAAACAAACACATTGGGAACAAAATCTTGGGTGCTTAAAAATTGGGCGAAGTGGTTTTTGGGCGAAGTGGCGTTTGGGCGAAGGGGTGATTGGGCGAAGTGGGAATTAGGCGAAGTGGCGTTTGGGCGAAGTGGTTGAGGGCGAAGTGATTGAGGGCGATGTGGTTTTTGGGCGAAGTGACCGACAACCCTCTGGCCACCAGCCAGACGTTATAGTTTGGCTTCGCCTCCGACTTTTGAATACTGAGAAGCAAACAAAGGGAAATATTCTGAATTTTGGTGCATGTTTTGCTTCAGGAACATTCATTCTGTTGATTACGAAAGCAAAAATTAGAATATTTCCATTTGGTTTGCTTCTCAGTTATTCATAAATCGGAGACGAAGCCGGCTTGTCGACATCCTGTAATAAGTATGTCATGATGTGGTCGTCCTACTTTTCATGATGTCGACATATATTATCCCAGGGCTGTATCCATGTAGACTGAGTATCAGACGTTGCATGCATTGCATTGCATATCAACGTCTGATATATGCGGACATGCTAATTTATGCGACCCCGCGCGCCAGCCAATCGGAGAGGACTTTGCAAACTTGTGACGTCATTTCGATCAGAAATGTGGACGAAGGTACTGATTGGTTGATGGGTGTCAGCTGACCCAGTTTCTCTGTATTTATCACGGCGCGTACGTGCGCCGGCAGTTATAAAATAATTCAAATGCCGCCGCGCGTGTCGCGTGCTCCCCCAGCACGCGCACGCAGTACGCAGTAGTAACGCAGAGTACAACTGCAACATGATTCGAATTCCGTGCGTGCAGAAATGTTTACATTTCTCAAAGATATGCATATCCTGGGCGCGTTACGTGTCCGGGTAGCAACGCCTTGATCAGCGGTTTCCCGAAGGTCCAAAAAACGAGCAGGCTGATTGGTCAAAATCTAGAGGTCATGAGGCGGTTGTCTTGCATAATTAATCGCCAGATCTGCACACATATTATAGACGCTCGTCGCATTGCACGAGCGGCTATTCCATAGACTAGTATCCATGGGGGGGGGGGGGGGGGGGGAGGGGGAAGATTGGGGGCTGGATGTTACAGTGGGGTGGGGGGGGGGGGGGGGCGCTCACATTGATTTTTCTTTATAATGCTATTATTTTATGCGTTTCCGGAATTCTCCCCCCCCCCCCCAGCTACGCCACTGCATGACTTCCTACCCTAATAAGGATGTCATCATCCAGTGATAAATTATCTGAGGATGTCGTCATCTTGCCTGGTAATATCTCGTCACTGTTGAGATAAAATATACAAATAATGTATCAGGATCTCAATAAGTCGGATTCTAGAGCTCCGTATATTTCAACGAACTATAATTTCAATATGCAAGTGTACGTTTGTGGTTCTATAGTGCTTTTATTTATTGTTCTCTTCGCTTTTGACTTAACAGAAATATCTGTACATCAGGAAGACAGTGTTCATGTATTTGTAATGAACGATGAATCAATTATTCTATAAAGCAACCCCCTGTTTTTTTCTTCTTTTCCGTGCAACTCTCCGAAAAAGTTCTTATTTGTTTCGCGCACGCAAAAATATGCACCCTGCGAAGGCTGCAAAAACTGAGTATTGTCCGGCCACAAAAAAAATTCGACATTATTTGGTAAATTAATTCGTCACCGATTAAAAAATCAGTAAGATAATTTTATGCAGGGAAAAGCACTCTTTTAAAAACGCAAAATGCAATTTTGTGACATGTCGGCCCCTTGCATAGTTCGTCTAATTAAGAATTTAATGAACTTTTGCTCATGAAAGCAAGTCAAATGGTCAAGTACGACATTAATCACCCAAAAAGTGAAGAAAAAAAAGTCGAAATCGATTTTTTTTTTTTGACATGTCCGTCCCTTCGTGAAAACGGTGACGAATTATTCGGTGACTAATGTAACTGCTTTAATATACAAAATGTACTGCCAAAGATGGCAATTTGATTTTTTTTGGGGGGGGGGGGGGGGTGGGGGGGGGGGGGTGGGGGGTGTGAAACTCACAAAGAGCACGAACGGTGCGTCTTTAATAATTTAATTTCTAGGCCGAATGTCTCAGGCCATCTGCAATTAAGCCTCGCTCCCTCCCTCCTGGTAGCCACTACAAATGAGACAAATGAATACCAAAACAAGGCCAGCAAGATCCAGACAACATCAGCATCCTTAAAATATCCGGGGCGGATTCAAATTGTTTCTCGGGGTGCTATCATATTTTGGTATGTATAATAAGACAAACATAATCAACAACAAAACCCAAACAAACAAAACAATAAGAACTACAAACGCACAACAAATTGTAGATGTCCAAATTTTATTGCCTCACTTTTGTGAACACATGATTGCTGGAAATGGCAATACAACGTCTGAACTGTAATCGATTTTATTTACAATGTACCAATGTACTACAGTCGAACACCTTTATAACAATTTACCATGTAATAAAAGGTACCTTGTATTATCAGTAATGGAAAACAAAGAAAAACAAAGACTCAGGACCTATTTTTTTCCTTTGTTATAAGCAGGATGTTGTATTAACAGCAGTGCTCTTATCAGGGTTCGACTATATATACATATATACATTTACTACATACAAACACATAGGGTTTGCCCATGTTCTATATACATGTACATGTATACAACATGGGCAACCATTTTTTTCCTCCAAAAATATACATACATGTAATTATGATTCTTCGATAAATCAAACATGGTGAATAAATGGTTTTTCAAGGCACATAATGGCAGTGTGTAAGCTTTTGAAAATAGTTTGCATTACACACACAGATGAAAGATAAATAGTTCATAATAGCAACAAATTTGTGCAATAAATACCAGGAAGTTTAAAAATCCATGTTCTTATACTACTTGTTCGCATTACATATAATTGTTCATATTTACTCCTTGTGTCTGGATGTTATTGATGGGGTGCTGGTATACCAAGCCAAGCATAAACCCAAACAATAGGCACCACACTGAATAGAGTGGTCCTATTCGTCGCACTTGGAGCCCCCTTTTGTGTGAATAAAAGCTTTGTTTTAAACTGCTCCATCTATTCATTACACTCCCATTCAAGGGCAATGCAGTTGAAACATGAATGGATTAAGTACGCACAGGAATGCATGTACAGAGGACAACCAGCCAATTGGTCTTTTTTAAACTGCAGCTATGGCCGTCGTCCGTATTCAAGAGTTAAAATCGGCTAGAAAACCTTGAGGCTGAACAAGGCTTCAATCTAGCACCGAATTTGTTAGAAACTGCAATGGGCCTAAACTGCTATATTCTAAATGACTAGGAATTAAAGCACATTCTTTCCTGAAATGGAGCTATGAAGAAATGACATCACAATGCGTTTACTACGTTCGCTAAGCTTACCATGTCACAGTAACCATATGGTTTATCTGACGAAATGTACATTGTATGTACAGTTATGCTCCAAATTATTCATACCCTATGAAAATCTGGTAGTTTGCTTTTCTCTCATACATAAAAGCTGGATTGGCAAAACTTAAGCTTTATTTAACCCTCCTAAAATAAACTTATAACTATCACAGCCTATCAAAAACTCTAAACACCAACTTTCACAGTTTGTGTGTGTTTCAATCTGTCATTTGATAGGTTTTGATCTGTACAACAACTGGGTCGATTTTGGCCAGGTGCACAGGAGGTGACTTTTAGTTGGCATGTACAAATCTACATATTTTTTTGTTTCACATCTTTAGTTATAAAAACTCCAGACTGGAATGCAAATTGTGAGGTTGGGTAGACTGCTTAGATGTCAGCACCAATAAGAAGGCAGTGGTAGGTTTAATTGTCAACCGAGTAGCACTGGAACTTTGTTCTCACTGTGTACCTGAAGGAACTCGACTGAACTACAAGCGGCCTGAAAAATGGTTTAGCACCACACTTATATCTGTTTCAATCTCACTTTTACCTCTTGAATACTGACGACGGCCATGGCCGCAGTTTGAAGACAACCTGGCCGGTTGTCATCTATTAACGCATTCTTGTGCATACAAGTACTCAATCCATTGTTTGATTATTGTTTGTGTTGATGAGCTTGGCTGCACAAGCCTGTATTGGCATACCAGCATATCATTAATAACAAACAGATAGACAGAATGGGTTAATTAAATCTTCCATTCATACACATTTACATGTAATAATGTGCAAGTTGTGAAATCAGCAAAAGGGAAACAACTCTTCCCTTTGGGGGTTTGGATAAACTTGATTTTACAGTGCAACATCCTGATTTAATCAAAGCAGATTTATACCAATTCACTTGGCCTGCTCAATGCATCTGCACTTGTATCACGAAGGACTTAAGATTGAAATGAATGTGGAAAAATGCCGACTAAAGGCACCATTTATCCTTTACATATAGGTATATGCATTTATACAACACCTGAATAAATCCCAGCCATCCGATTGGTGGATCGTCGATCACGTGCATTGAATTAATCGACCCATCACACGACGTGAACCCGCACCGCCCAAAACGTTCTATCACATGGTGTGCGCGCATTGATAGAACCAAAAGAACTTCCCAAATTTTACGGTCACTATTGGGGCGCTACATACAGGGCCGTCATTCACACAACATGGCGGCCGAGTTTCCCGAATTGCCGACGAAATATTGGAACTCGTAGGCGATGCTGACGCTCCAAATACAAAGAGACAAATCAAATATGCAGTGAAACGATTAGATGAATTTGGAAGACATGCAGGAACAACAATTGAAGCTTTAACTGATTCGGAACTCGACAATTTTGTTGTCGCGGTTTCATGCGGGACTGAGAAGGTAAACGGCACGTTGTAACGTTACACCAAGAAATCCATGCATGCAATCTGTCGGATTTATTCAGGCGTTGTATAAAACAAATTATGAATGTTTCACATTCGTGCAATGGTAAGAATAATTTCATTCGGTGACAGATGGAATGTCCCATTCCACTCGGCTTCGCCTCGTGGAATGGAACATTCAATCTGTCACCTCATGAAATTATTCTTACCATCGCACTCATAAACATTCATTATTTGTATAATATCCCATGTGCACAAAAACACAACACAACACAACAAAAGAGATAGAGCTAAGTACAAAGTTGGCCAGGTACAGCCAAGTACAAAGGTGCCGTAAAAAGTCAGTAGAAAACACTAAATAAAAACACACTTAACACAAGGGCTTAATTCACAGCTGAAAAAAAAATTAATAAGTAAAACATGCTTACATACATATGTACAATTCTCTGTATTATGAACCTGTCAATTGTTCTCCCTCCCCTTGTCCTGCCCCACCCCTGGGTGCCGGCATTGGTAACTTTGTTTCAATGCCCATGGGTGGGGACTTCTTACTTGAGTGGCGATAACAATTTGATATATATTTTTTGCACAGGGGAATGGTGGGCTATATTGGCAGTGGGGAAGTGCAGGTGGAGTACATTTTTAATACGTCCATTACACTCATCAATACATGAACAAATTGACTAGTATATGTAAAATATTAAGGTTCTAAAACCCAAGTAATAGCATTAATGTATTAAAGCTATAAAAACAAGGGTGCCAAATTAATGTTACTCAACTAATTAATGGGCAAAGGGGTTTACTTGAAGTGGAAGGGAAGAATCATATTGTTATGCGTCAATTCTATAAATTAGGGTTCCCGGCAAAAGTGTGACATGTTTTGGTGTCCCTGTTACACCTGACCTGTGTAATTTCCCATCAAGTATCATTAAAATTTACTTCACACTGTTTTTTTTACTTGTTTGACGGGTACTTCGCTTTACATAATCACTCTTGGAGATAGAAGGCATTAAAGAATGTGTCCTGAAATGCAAAAAACCTATACATGTCAGATGTAACAGCGACACCAAAAATTTGACACCTAATTTATAGAATGACCCATATACAGACTGCCTGATTGGCAAAACAGGACTGTCCTATTATTTCAGAAAAATTAAACTAATGGAGATAAAAATGAATTGGGAGTGGGACGCTTCTAATTCAAAATTAGAAAATATTACTCATTTGAAATCTTGTTGTGGTACGTCTGATTGGAAAGCCCATAACGTATCTAATGATACCAAATGAACAATTCCATTCATTTTTTAGCACAGACAATAGCAGCTTTGTACCAAATTCAAACCATTTTAGTTTCTACAATTTCATCTGTCAAATTCCCTCCAGAAGTCCATTCATTTGTGCATGATGCTAAAGAGGGTGGGCTAAATAGTACCACTTAAGAACTGTGCTTTGCTATGCATTCTCCCACCCCCCAAAAAAAAACAAAAAAAAAAACCAGCAAAAGGTTGGAACAGCACACTTCAATATGGCTAAAATAAATTAATGTTATCTGATCACCCCCCTTACAAACAAACAAATCCAACATTTATTTTACTATGCAACACAAATTTGTTCATTTGGCTTGGTTCCCTACTGCATGGTTTTCCCATCCATAAATACCCGAGGCATCTTAGGAATTCCTATTCGTAGGAAGTTTGTATGTGGAGGCACATTAATATTTATTTCAGTCCACACTACACCGGAGCTCAAGATGCTTTGTGGACTTGCACAGGTCCACACAGAATTTCCAGTCTCTGAAAAGTCGGACTGCAAAATTATGTTCATCACTTTTGTTTGCCCTAACCCCCTAGGGTAAAGTCCGAAGTCCTCCGTGATACGGAAAACGGACGGAATTTCACGGAAAATGAGGACAACACGGAATTCTATATAAACTGCCAAAAAATGCATGAAAACTTAAAAAGGAACCTAATAAACCGTTATCGTGATTTTTCGTAGTGTTGTATTCATTTCTTTCTTACCAAATATGCACATCGTACCGGTACTGAAGCAATTGCTGGCCAAACACACGCACACGTACGTACGTGCTGCGACATCACTGGTAACACGGCAGTACTGCAGGGATTCGTATGTCATTGGGAACCAGCTGAGTTCGTGTCAAATGCAAATTGAAGTCTTGGTTCCAAAATGCCTTTTGCAGTGCGATTCAACATGCGACAAGCACGCTGCATGCAGCGCGTGGGTATAAAGAAGGTAAATACGCCGCGCTAGGAATGACCGCAAAGAACGTCTTGAAACCTAGACTACCACAATCGCCAGCATTCACATGCAACTGCTACACGACGATCTGCTGGGCTCTCACCACGCGCGCAGTGGTACCGGATTGGTGCACAGACAAGATGTCCATCATGAATTATGCATCACAGAACAACATCGCATCCATTGTATGCATGTACATTGTATGCACGATATTCTGTATGCCCAACGGCCAGCATGCAGGCTACCACGTGCGTGCGTTGACAGAGCGAAACTTCAACTTGTGTGTGATCGCGGTGTCAGTTTTTTTCGGATTTAATGGCGATATTGAAGGGCACTTTAACTAAGTTGCAGTGCACATCAACATGCAACCGAAAGCCTGAAGTGAAAGGTATGTTAAAAGAAACCCGAAGAAAACGGAATTTTCAATTTTAAGAAAACGGGAAACTTGGGACTTTACCCTAGGGTGCCTGCAAAATTATATTAAAATTGGAGGATTTGGGACGGTCAGGGTTAACCCTCCAATTTCAAAACAGTTATTCACACCACCGAGGGAGTAAGGGTGAAGGTATCTGTATAAGAAAGGACTTTTGTCCTTCTTGGCATAGTAGTTATGAACTGGAACAGGTATTTATGAATGGGTATAATGAATTATGATGTAAATCACATCATAAAGTGGAATTGTTTTCACCTTCTTCAGTCAGGATTCCATCAACGAGCTCTCGCACAACATCCAACCTTATTATCTCCTTCAATTTCTGCAGGATGACCTCCACATTGGTTGGTACATCTTGCGAGGTATCTAGTAGGGCAAACATATCGTCGGCATTGTCGCAGGTTTTCAAGTCTAGGCGGCGGTCAAGTCCCAGCACTTCTCCGAGATCAATGTAGTTACTTATGTTTATATTTGACTTGTTGTCTCTCGTCAGCATATTCCTGACCGTTTTTCTGACTGTGTTGCTCAAGTCTTTCCACTGCATGTCTGAATCATACAAATTATGAAATACTTGCTGAACAGAATGGAGACTTCACTTAGTAACTTTGAATTCATTTGTTTGCATCGATGGTATCTTATGTGCCCATTTATTTGTTGTCAACATTATCTTTTGGTTGCCAGGGGTCACAGCTACCGCCAAGATCAACGTGCTATTGCCAGAGCCAAATCTATCTCCGGAAATTTAGCTCTCAAGGAAAAGGCCCCCAGTACCAATGCCAACCCTAGGATTCCCCTTGGTCACCACCTTTCATCCCAGTCTCCTTCCTCTTCATAAAATCATATTCGTAAAATGACAACCATCACATTCTTCATACTTCAGATCACCTTGCCCACACTATCCCTGACAGCCCAGTATTGGCTTTAGGTGCCCATGCAATCTACGAGACCTGGTTGTTCAAGCTGAAGTCCCCACCTTGGATGCATCCCCTCCCACGCAGCATGGTACTTTTAAGTGCAATTTCAGATGTGTTGTTAGCCAGACTCACATGCAGGAGTCTGACTCCTTTTCTGGCCATTCATCTGGCACTACTCACAGAACCAATGGTAACATTATTTGCAACACCTCTAATGTCATATGTCTCATTTCTTGCAGGGCTTGTGGAATCCAGTATGTCGGGGAGACCAAGAACACTCAAAAAGCTTTTCTATGGTCATCAATCCACTTTAAGAAAATAGACACCCCCGTTGGTCACCACTTAAACTTGCCTAACAGCATGCACGCTGCATACCTGGTGAGTTTAACAAACCCTAAAGTTAAAGCTAAAGTTGTATCTGCTGGGTTGGGATTGCAATATAAACGAGTCAGTACACGCAGTATATTATAGGATAATATGCATGACAAAACATTACGGTTTGATTTCACAAAATCCGTATTTATTAACAGAAATTCATACTTCAGTATTTTTTGTGAATTTCCGTACGAAATACGGAAAATCCATTCTGGTTGGCAACTCTGTATTGTCAATTCAAAATGGTCAATTCTTAATAACCTGATGATTTTTATTACAAATCAACAATAATCAACAAAAACTATTCACCAAAAACAAATCAACAAAACCTTACCAACTGAGCTATCTTGCCCTGCTTTGGCGGGCTCCCAATTTGTCAATATCTTTGTTCAGGGGTGGTGGGGGGGGGGGAGGGGGGATGCACGCTAGTCAGAAGTCATCAACCCACAATGCCATATAGCCAGGGATCACGTGCCAACTTTATGATACAACCTGGGAAGCATCCATTTTTATCTAAAAAGCTCAAAATGGTAGAGTGCCAGTACAGTAATCTGGAGGTTGTCTTTGTTCAATAAAAAAAAAAATGCTTCAAGTGCGTAGTTAATTTCCCTTGTTTGTTGATCTTACAGACATGCCCTTGAACAAGCCGTTTTAAAGATTTCCTGGAATAATCAGGGAATATGAATACAAATTATCTCACCTCTTCCGAGACTGCACGCTTTTTCATATTTCTTGCAGAATTCGTCCCTCTTTGTATTCTTTTCATTCTGCAGCAGAGAAAACTATTCAAAATTAATCTTTCTGGTTTAAATAATTCTGTATCCTTGCCAAGTTCTGTTCCTGCTTGACCATCCATCCAACAAAAACTTGAGGAATATCAAACCAATACTGCACAAGTGGGTTACTCTATCTCCCCCAAGGACGACTCTTAAATTTTAGGGCAAATTCCACAAGTCAAGTTCAACATAAGGCCACAACAATCACTGAATGTTTTTGAAAAGGGAACCACGTCCTTCCATGCATTTAAATATTAAAAATAATGAAATTATGACATGACCATCAGTGTTCTCCACGGCCTTAAATTTTAGCAGGGCGGCAGACACAATGCGAGCGTGGAGCTTAAGGGGTCCGGGGCCCGCTTAAGGGGCCTGGGAAATTTTGGATTCTAGATGCTCTGTGGTGCAATCTGAGGCATTTCCTGGCCACTTTCTTCTGACTCTTCATACGTTTGGAAAAATACTTAAACAGGCCGGCCGATGCCATCTCAAAATACAGGCTAAGCCTAGTCCAGAGTTAAGCCGGCCAGTGAGCACAGCGCGCGTGGATAAGGTATTTTCCGAGAGAAAAAGACGCCCTCAAGTGTTACGGAACATTGTAATTTAGGTAAACTGGTTCTCGACGCGACAAAGTGAAAATGATATTACCAGGGAGATTGGAACCAGTCCAGAATAATATTAAGTGTACAGTTTTATGATGTGAATGCATAATATGTTGCGTGCGTTGCGTCGAGATCTGTTCGATTACTATAAACGCTACTGCAATACTGCTAAATGTTAATGCTGGCAAACTCTTCATGTTCATTCCACAGAGTGCGGTAAACTTCTTCGTACTTAGATAAACTGTGAAGATGGTGGAGAATGGGGGAAAATCCAATGGAAAAAAATAGCAGGGCGGTGAAAATTTTAGCGGGGCGGTAAAACTTTAGTGGGGCGGCATACAATTTTGGCAGGGCGGCCCACCCTGCTAAAACCCCTCGTGGAGAACACTGGACCATGGTATCTTGTAATCTGAGGAAAGGATCATGCACTTAAAATGTAGGGTGGAAGAAAGCATTGGACATTGGTCACATATAGACCATGTCACGTCCCCAGACAATACTGGATCGTCTATTGTAGAGATGGTAATGAAACCAGCCAAGGGTGTCACATGGTTGCTGTTTGAAAAAAACTAAACACCTGGACGGTTGTCGTCTATATGCACATTCTTGTGCGTAATCGATCGATTGATTGCCTATTGTTTGCGTTATACTAGACTGCACAAGCCCGTTTTGGCATTTTTAGCACCCCATCAACAACAGTAAAAAAAAAGGAGTTATAATCTCATCCCATAGTACACATTCACTTTAATTACTCCGGGGTGGTCCATTCATGTATGTCATGGCATTGTTTAAATATAGACCCATCTGGGGCCAATTTCACGGAGCTGCTATAAGCACAAAAATTTGCTGAGCATGAAAAGTTTTCCTTGATAAAAACTAGATTACCAACCAGATTCCCATGTGTTGTATATTGCTTGTGACTGGCATTCAGCTGTTTGCTTAGCATGAAAATCCCACTGCCTTTTTGGCTGGTGACCTGTTTTAACTAAGCAAGACTTTTTGGTGCTCAGCAAATTTGTGCTTAACAGCTCCGTTAAATTGGCCCCTGGTCATGTGGTAAAACGTTTTACAGCTGGAAAAATATCTTTCATGCAATTTAACTGGCAGATAATAAAAAGTGAAAGGACAAAAAGCTACTTTGTAAGATAGAAAACAATGTTTGCTCTTAGAAAAAGTCTCTAGTAAAAGAAAATGAAGAAAATGAAATTGGTGATACACATATCAACTATGAGGGAGAAAGTAATCAGTCAGATACCGTTAAACCTTTTAACTGACAATACTGGAAACAAACAAATAAGTAAATAAGTACAGTACCTTGTTACATGCTGCTCGTACCCTGCCAGACAAAGCCAGTGGATTAGCATCATTGTGTGTTTTCTTTTGGCTATTACCAACTGGCTCTGACACACTCCGTTTAAATAGCGGTCTATGCTTCTGCTCTATGATTCGATTTCTCTTATTACTGTCTTGTCTGATGTAGTGGGGTCTACTGGCTTCACTGTTCAAATAAAAAAGAACAATGATGTGTTGAAAAACACAAATGCCCCGCCAAGTTGAATAACCTTTTTTTTAAAGAAAATTTTTAATATCACAAACATGCATCAAAGGAAAGTGCAAAAGGCTAGCATCAGAGGTTATGGATCTGCTTACTGTATCTGCAACAGAAATAAGACTGCTTATTTCAGATTAAAGCAAGTTATCGTGTCCCAACCATTTCTATTGTTTTAAGCATAATGGTCTTGACCTTGACTTATAGGGTCCAAAATCAATAGGATTCTGGAGGACCCCAAGACCAACCCACATACCAAATAGGAAGCATGATATGCCAAGTCCTCAAGTTATTGTGTCCCAACCGCCCACAAATCCACACATATGCACCGTTATGGGGTACCTCTATTGTCCACTTAACTTTCCTTCTATTATTCTCCTTTGCCCCTATTGAAATCTCAAACTCTGTAGTTTTCCTCGTGGGGCACCTAGAATTCTAAAGACTACATCATGGGGCACCATTCTCCCTATTGGTACCCATTGTGCAGGATACCCCCTAATAAAGGGTAAGCACTTAAAAAGACCAACCAAAATGACATCGTCACGCCTTGTGCCTATTCAATAAAGCCTTGTGCCTATTCAGTAAGGCCCAGTGCGCTTTCAGTAATACATGACGATGTCGTTTTGGTGGTTCTGAAACAGTGCCTTCCCTAATAAAGGCAGTACTGTACGAACACCCCCACACAGAAGGACAAGGCAAAAGCAGTATGCCAATGGCATGCCAGCATGTGTTTTCAGAGACTCCTTGCAGGGGGGGATTGAGGATTGAGGATGAATGTGATTGAAGTTAAGGATTTTGGAGGATTGAGGATGAATGGTGATTGAAGCACAGGAGGATTTTGGAGGATTGAGGATGGTTCCTAGCAAAAAGGGCCTAGGGAGTTAGGGTTAATAGTAGTCTCAATCATCCTGTGAAATGATGGCACCAGGTGTGCTGTCGTCAACAAAATTGGAATGATATTTCCTATAAAATACTAACCCCCAAATCCGCCCATTTCTGAAAATTGCAACAATGACCAATCGTGTACACTAGACAATGTGTACACTAGACAAAGCTTGACAATGATCACAGTTTTCTGCAGTAATAACAATGCATACACAGACCTTTTTACGTGTTGTCATGGACTGTATGGTATAGTGATGCCACTATTAAATGCTTATTTAAGTACACCACTCACGCGTGCCCTGTCTTGCACATGGTTTAAGCTGGCCTATACGATACATGTACTATGATCAATACATTGCAGTCCACCCTTGGCGGTTTTCTTTACATTTCATGCTAACTGGTCACATGGGTACAAAGTTCTATTACAAGTCCCTGATCATTGTCCATTTACTGATTGGAATGTTTATGCCCCGCCGGCGAAGCCAAAGGGGGAAATTATGTTCTCTCCACTTGTGTACTATGAAGGTGTTGTTTTAATCATTATGAATGTTTGTTTCATTAGAAATCTGTAGGCAACATTTTCAATGCAACACGATGTGAGTAGCATTTACATTATGTGTGGGGTCTACTCAGACGTCACTTGTATCACAATGAAGGCGGAAACCTGCAGCCCGGATAGGATGAGATCCCGGGTAATACAAGGTAATTGCATAGGTCTGGGAAACCTTGTATTTATGAAGTTCAACTGTATATGGAAACCAAGCTTACACGTACCTCTGATCATGGTTGCTATTCTCTGGAATGGTAGGCACGACAGGAATTCCATTGGGAGCTGCATCACCATCAGTGGAATCAGGTGCAGGCTGACTGGCGCTACCATCACTTGTAGTAGTATATTCTTCCTCAGTCGAGGGCTGAGTGGTAGGAAGACCTTCACTGGAATCATTTAGACTGTCGGTACATTGAGTTGGCGGTGAACCGTGCACTGTAGAAAAAATTGGTGGAACTTCAGGGCTTCCTGGTGGAGCCCCATTGGAAATCGTCTCGTCGGGGTCACTTGGAACAATGCCGTTTGTTGGTACAGCAGAATACTGCACGGTATCTTGGTTGATGGTAATCTGTGGTTCTCCATTTTCTTGCGCATCTACAGCAGTGTCTGTCCCATCAGCCAGTGCGTCCCTCTCCTGTTGTGTTCCATCCTCATTTGTAATACTGGATCTTCCTGAAGCATAAAAAGAACAAATATTTTAAAGCAACTTACAGTTAAAAAATCGTATTCTCATTGAGTGATCCCCACAATGTCGCTTCCCAGGTTGTATCGTAAAATTGGGTGTGATCTCTGGCTATACAGCATTATGGGTTTATGACTTCTGACTAGCGCCCACCCTAACAAAGATACTGATAACTTGGGAGACCACCAACATAGGGCAAGATAGCTCAGTTGGTAGAGCACCGGTACGGTATTCCGGAGGTCGCAGGTTCGAATCCCGCCCCTGTCGGTTTCTTTGTTCACTTTGAAAAAATAATAAATAAAGACAAATTGGATAGGATTGTGTCAATAAAGACAAAAGTCCCTGCAAGTCCTTTCACAAGTCCTTTCGCAAGCCCAGTCAGAAGTCCTTTCATGAAGCCGGTCACAAGTAACTGGATGAACAATGACAAAGGAATGCCTTTGTCAAAGCTTATTTGAATAGCTTGTGATTGGGATTAGGACTGGAGGGCTTGTGATGGACTTGGATGGACTTGGATGGACTTGCAGGGACTTGTGAAAGGACTTGCAGGGACTCGAATACAACTCTGATAAAGACTTTGTATCAAAGCCAAAGTAAAATTTGTTGCATAACTCCAAACTGCTATGTCCATGTTCTGCGATGCATCGCCCAGACAAATATAAACTCAAATAAACTTGTTCATTTTTTGACATGAGATAAGTTATGAAGCTTTCCAATGACACATTCCACAAAACTAACTGACTTTAAAAATAAGTATTAAAATTTGAACAGGTGCGGGACGCTACTAATTCCTGCAGTGTAATTGTGTATCGCTCTTTGTGCACTTCTCTTTTCTGCGGCAAAAATAGTTACCGTTGCAACTTAATTTTTGTTTCCTTTGAGTGGAACGTTATAAGTACATGTTGGTCATTTTTTATAGACCTACATCTGAGGGCACTTGCAAGTAACTTGTTATGTGTAATGACAATTTCATGGAGCTGTTAAGCACAAAAATTTGCTTAGCATCAAAAATCTTCCATAGTAAAAACAGGATAACAACCAAAATTTTATGTGATGTATATTGCTTGTGATTGGTACTTTGATTTTGTTTGCTTGCCATGAAAATCACGTGAAGTTTTGGCAGGTAACGTGTTTTTACTAAGCAAGACTTTTTGGTGCTAAGCAAATTTTTGTGCTTAACAGCTTCATGAAATTGGACCCAGGTGATCGCGCTTTGCTATCACACGATCTATCATTTGAGTAATCCATCAATCGCGGCAACATCAGCCGCACACGCAGGGCAGATTTTGTGCCATTTACCGATATCACAGAGTATTTTTGCTATGTGATCTACCAATTCCACAGTGCAAAAGTTGCATGGTCGGTAAATCATGTAGGAAGGGGCTTATGTAACCATTGAATCGCGAAAGAATGAGCACCCCATCAGGGTTTCCCCTTAACTTTTTTTTTCACTAGCCGGCCGGACCAGTAATGTTGACTTTTTACTAGCCCGCCAGCATTTTCACTGGTCCGCATGTTTTTTTTCACCTTTTAGGCTACTTTTTTTGTAAGTAACCTGACCAAGTACACTGTATTTACAAACATTTATTACAAGCTGAGAGTAAGCCTGTTCGATATTTTTTTCATATCGAAAATCGTATCGGCCCCTTAAAAAAAACCCGGAATATCGGGGAATTCGATATACCGAAGAATATCGCGATATATGTTACTTTTGGCCGCATTACGTGTGGATTTGTCCCGTTTACTTTGCTCGAAATTCCAGTAACTCCACGGCCTGAAATTTTAGCAGGGCGGCAGACACAATGCGAGCGCGTACGCGACGCCCTTACGGCGACGGCGTGGAGTCTGGGGCCCGCTTAAGGTCCCCGGGAAATTTTGGATTCTAGATGCTCTATGGTGTAATCTGAGGCATTTCCTGGCCACTTTCTTATGAGTCTGAAATTCTAGCGTACGGCAAATACTTCTACAAATCATAGAACGTCACACAACTTTGCACCCGACAATAACATTAAGATCACTTATTTTAATTTTTCACGAACGTCGTATATATACCACATTGAAATCACTTGCTTACAAATCACGGTGTCGCCCACTAACCCGGCTTTGAAACTATAACTACGCATGCGCGTCGTTTTGACTAGCCTTTTCTCAAGACGCAGGTTTGCACAGTGATCGTTATACACGTGCGCTTATTGCTGCAATACATCCTTTCAGGCTTTAACAGAGGCTACTTACATTGTTTGCAATAAGGTCAACCCCTGTAGCGCATCTGCGCGTGCGCGTTGCTTTGTTGCTAGCCTTGGTCAAGTGCAAGCAACCGCACTGAATGCCACCGTCTTTCCCCAGTGTACAAGGCACACGCAGTTTAGGTGTAGTTACGTGTAGCGAACTGCGTCGCGTCTTGAGAAAAGATTAAAACACGTGGCGCGCATCCATTGTACATTGTGCAATGTCATGTCGTCTTCACAAAATATACGACACGATCGTTTGTTGACAGCTCGCATGTGATCGTCCATGGTATTATCATCTGTGTTACTAATCAATAATGCTGAAATAGAAACAAACGCTAGACTTTCTGGAGTGCCATAAAGTAGCCAACTGAAGGTAAATGTCGTAAAACTCCAAATACTCAACGAGCGAAGGGAAGCTTTGTCAAACCGGCCCCCCGTTCCGATCCTGCCGCTCAATCCCGGCGGGCCCGATCCCGGTGGCCCCGATCTCATGATGCCGTGGTGACTTCCGTCATGTATTTTTGCATTCCTCCCTTCTTCCGGTAATGAAAAAGTGACGTCATCACGATAATATCGAATATCGCGATATTTATCTGCCGATATTTCGGTATCAAAATAGATGGATATCGAACAGCCTTAGCTGAAGTGAGAGTAAACTCCACGCAATCGGGGATCGCTGTTGACAATCTGGCTCTGAAGACGCGCGCGCTTAGCTTATCTTGGCATTTTTTTTCACTAGACCGCCGGACTACTTAGAAAAGGGTTTTGACTAGACCGCCGCTGTTTTGACTAGAATTTGTCTAGCGGACCAGCGTTAAGGTCGAACCCTGCCCATTGATGGTGCAAACTCTGTCCCGCGCAATTGACCAATTTGTGCTCGATTGACCTACACTCGAGTGAACAGTGGATTGTGAGATAGTGCTTCACTTTCATACGATGCTCATCCACCGATCAATCCCAACATATACATAGAGATTTCTGCCGGATAAATCCCTCCCCTTGAATCTGCACTAGAGAACTGCTGTGAACATGCACCAACTATGTTAAAACCTTGGTGTGGGTTGTATACGATACGTGAGTGAGACGGGGTCAGACTACTAAAATAAGATGGCAGAATGCTAAGAATTGTGAGAGATGTGATGCTGTCAAGCGCAAATTATGTACATGTGAATAACGCAGCATGGAGCCTTAGATACAAGTTTGCTTTACATCAAAATATTCCTGAATTTTTTCTCATTCAGCACCGACTACAAAAATCCGATTGATGTTTTACCTTTTGACTGTCGACTGTCACGCCTTCTTTTGTATAAGTATAATAGCAGCACTAGTACTCCGACCACGACGACGACGACGACGACCACGCTGACGACCAAGCCAACTGGCAGGGCCAAAGCTCCTGTAAAAAGAAATAACAAAAAACATAATAATGTACTTCACAAAGCAATCCTATCAGTTATTGCAAAGGGGGCATTGCAGGTAATAGCATCTATAGATTTGCATTCAATCTTAAAACAGCTTTCTTGTAATAGGTACCAACAAGGTAAATCATACCAACAAGGTATTATGATGAGGATCAAACTAATATGTAGTACCTAAAATAAGCTTTACACAAATGCCAAAATGGGCTTCACAATTTGGGCGCGGCGGTGCGTCAGCAAGAGTTTGTAGGAGGCCATTTTTCGCACTTTGCATTTGAATTGGTTGAAACATCCGCGTCATGTTGCACGAAGCAACCAAATGCTGCTATCGTGAATCCTATGGGAGTGGAGTGTACATAGATTGGGTCTCCTGTGCCATACATGTACTCCTGGGGGCCAATTTTATGGAACTGCCAAGTACAAAAAAGTCTTCCTTTAGCAAAGATAGCATACCAGCAAAAACTCCATGTCATGTATAGTGCTCGTTACTGGTATTGAGCTGTTCTTGCTTAGCATGAAAATCACATGGCGTTTTGGCTGGTAACTCGTTTTTCCTAAGCAAGAACTTTTTGAAAATATTGAAACCAATCGTGTGAAGACAGATAATCACCCGAATCAGCTGTGGTGGTGCTGTTGGGTGAGGTAGCCGCCATTGGAGCATCTGATACAGCATATGTCTTGGAAGTGGTTGTACCTTCACCATCTCTAGTGGTGGGCATGGTGGGGGACTGTGTCAATATGGGCAGGAGGTCATGGACAGTCGGCGTGGGAGGTGAGGTGGCTATGAAAGGAGGTGAGGTGGCTATGAAAGGTGCTGGGGTGGACAGACATTCCTGGGGTCTCTCGTCCTCATTGAAGTCAATGCACCGACTACACAGGCTCGGAAAATTAGGATGAGGGCCATACCTGTACACAAAACATCCAAGGTTCACAAGAATAAAAACAATACCAATGCTATAAGTATTTCTTCTGTTGTTTTCTTATCTACATTAAACCTTTTACAGATCTGTTCTGCTATAACATTTTCAGACTTCGTGATTTGGGCTTGTCCAAGATGAATTGTGTTATATATCCTACCCAGGTTTGCAAGGACCACAGACTGTGTTCGTGGTTGAAGTACAGTTGTACGTGACGATGGCGTTCGGGTCACACTGTGTGCATGGCTTGCAAGGCCCATGGGTCGATGGCTGGTCCTGGTACATGTATGTGTCTCCTGCCATGCATTCCACACACTGTCCCTTTTCCCCGTCACCATAGCCACATTTACTCTGGAAACAATGACAGGAGGGAATAAAGCTTGCAAATACATGTGATGAAAACAATCGGTGGATCTGCTTGATCGGTGGGTCTGTGAAATTGGTGGATCTGTACTATCAGTGGATCTGCACAATCTGAAAATCACGTTTTACTATCATTCAATCTATTGTTTACACAAGCATCGGTCGATTATGAAAACATCAGTCAAGCACGCAGGATAGTTTTGCTGGGCTATCAGTAGATAAATCTTAAAGGAACGGGTTCATGATTGACTAAGTAGATTGCACAAACTATGCCTTGTACGATAGGCCAATGTTTGCCGATCAACCAATGCTTATGTTAACAATAGATCTTTCTCTTAAGCCATAGAAATGAGAGAACCATATTTTAAGACATTACATTATTAAGTGAGGAACTGGCACTGTCATGTGGAACATAATTAACCCCTTGCGGCTGGCTGTTTTTGATAGGGTGCTGGGATGCTGGAGTACTAGGCTCTCACTGAAAGGACTATGCAGCCTAGTATAAACACGAACAATAGGAGCCACACTGAAAAAGAGTGGTTTTACTCATCGGATGCTGAGCCCCTCTTTCGTGTGAATGAAAGCTTTGTTTCAAAAAGCCCCATGTATTCATTACACACCAAATCAAGAATACAGTAAAATAATGAATGAGTGTATGAGCAGGAATGCAGCCTTTCACGTCAACCGGCTCATGTGTCTTGCCTAAAACCCCGGCTATGGCCATTGCAGAGCTACAAGGGGTTACATTTCACCAGACTGCAAGGAAGCAGTGGTTAGGGCACCCGACTGATGCCCGACTGATGCCTGCCCCCCCCCCCCCCCCCCCCCCCCCCCACCCCCCAAGGCACAATCATTTCTCTCCACCCAAGAGTAAATGATTTCCTGCGAAGCTAGAAAACAGATTGCACTTATCTTGACCTGCTGCATAAAACTTATCGGTTGGCCCGATGACCAGGGGGAACAATTCAGAAGCACATTGAGATTTTTGCATAAAGCACTTAAAACCGTCCCAAATCTGCCAAAATCCAAATCCACATTGTGTTGTATTTTGATGGATTCAGGACTGTAGAGCCTTGGCACCATTACTTTACATGGAGTTATGATGCCTCAATTTGTCTAAGTACAAAGAATATGCCATAGATATACATGTACTGCAGTGTTGGATTTTGACAGACTGAGGACACTTCCCAGTAAAAGTCCTTCAGGGCTAATCACTATTATTACTCACGGCACTTGAACCAGAGCCGACTGCACACTTGACACAAACTTTGCATCTTTCTTCCTCTGTGTCCCAGTATACATCATCAGCCATGCACTCTCCCGGTGGGGGAGAATTGTTGGTAAGCGCTAGGCTGGTAGATTGCACTGGAGCTCCATCAACTACATGTACAACCTACATGCAAAAATATCAATTCACCACAATTACCTAAGCGAGGCTGCCTGTGCTACCAAAGCGAGGCTGCCTGAACAATTTTTCTTAATCAATGACCTGTTGTAATCAACAGAGAAGATCATATACATGTAGCAGTCCTAAATCATAGATGAGCCATGCCATTCTTCAGTGAATGAGGTGTTGTGGTATGGATCCCATGTGCTATATGATCCCATGTGCTAGCAAGTCGAAGCTGATCAATAGCCGTCAGCTGACCCTATTGCATTAAATTAACCCTAACAGTCCTGAATCCTCTAATTTCAATAGAATTTTTCACACCACCTAAGGAGTGATTACATGTCCGTTCAAGATTCTGACCGGGTAGAGGTACGATAGTCGACACCAGCTGATTGATCAAAATCTGGGGGACAAGAGGCAGTCGTCTTGCATAATTAATTAACCCCAACCCATAGGGTGCATGCTAAATCATATTAAAATTGGAGGACTTGTTAGGGTTAATAGTGGAATCTATGTACTAGTTTGCAGTGGTTTCACATGGAAACTTGTACCCAAAACACCTTAAAGGTGCATTTTTCAAGGGCCCATATCTAGAGAACGGTAGGTCCGATTTCTTTGAAACCTGGTATGTTGGTAGGCTAGCTCGTGTTATAGATCAACATTGAGGTGACGTCAAGATGACGTCATCATACGATTTTATAGTATTTTTTAAGTTTTTGAACTTCAAAGTTTCTTAAAGCCATATTTGTAATAGCTTTGTTAGCTCCTATATTCCTTCACATAAATGTGAAAAATGTGTGACGTCATCATGACGTCATCAAAAATTGGCTTTTTTGAAACACGTATAAGGGTCAGTCCGATCGTCATAAAAATTAGTGGGCAGGTAGATAGTGCTACTAGCATGTAAAATCCGAGGTGACGTCATGATGACGTCATCGGCTGATGTTCTATGATTTTTTTAGTTCTATCCCAAATCCCATAGACTTTGTACACAAATTTTGTAAGAGCCTCTTTGGTCACTAAACAACATCAGATCTTAATCAGGTTTAACACAAACAGAGACCCTAAGCTGAAAATGTATGCCAAAACGTGACGTCATGATGACGTCATCACGTGTCATGTGACGTCATTTTAAAGGTGCATTTTTCAAGGGCCCATATCTAGAGAACGGTACGTCCAATTGCCTTCAAAACCAGGTATGTTGGTAGTGTAGCTCGTGTTATAGATGAAAATTAAAGTGACGTCATGATGACGTCATCATACGATTTTACAGTAATTTTTAAGTTTTTGAACTTCAAAGTTTCTTAAAGCCATATATCATCAACAGAACATGCTAAATTTAAAATTCTTTTTGTAATAGCTTTGTTAGCTTCTATATTCTTTCACACAAATGTAAAAAATGTGTGACGTCATCATGATGTCATCACAAATATGCTTTTTTGAAACACATATAAGGGTAGGTCCGATCATCATAAAAATTGGTCGGTTGGTAGAGTGCCACAAGCATGTAAAATCCGAAGTGACGTCATGATGACGTCATCAGCTTATTTTCTATGAATTATTAGTTCTATCCAAAATCCCATAGATTTTGTACTCGAATTTTGTAAGTGGCACTTTGGTCACTAAACAAACTCAGATCTTAATCAGACTTAACACAAACATAGACCCTAAGCTGAAATTGTGTGCCGAAGAGTGACGGGGTGATGACGTTATCACGTGTCACGTGATGTCATCTTAAATGTGCATTTTTCAATGGCCCGTATCTAGAGAACCGTAGGTCCGATTACGCTCAAACGTAGTATGATGGTAGGCAAGCATTTGTTGTTGATGAAAATTGAGGTGACGTCACGATGACATCATCATACGTAATTATAGTAATTTTAAAGTTTTTTAACCTTAAAAAATTTTTAAGCCATAATTCATCCACAGAACATGCTAATATCGAAATTCTTTTTGTAATAGGTTTGTTAGGTCCTACATATGTAACACAAAATGCAAAATATGTGCACCATCATAATGACATCATCAAAGGCATAGTTTCTCGTAAGACATGTAAATTGGTAGGTCCAATTGTCATGAAGCCCAGTGGGTAGGCAGACTTGTCACAAGCAAGCAAAAATCGCAGTGACATCATAAAAAAATAATGCGGAAAAGCCCTATGTTCTGTTCAGCGAAGAGACAGAGTCCTAGTTTTATACCTGAACATTTTTTATCCTCGTCTTTAGGCCAAGTTAAAAAAAACAATGCCAGCATCCTTTTTTTTGAAGCTGCATCCTTTTTTTCCCTCCAAAAAGATTTTTAATCAATTTAAAAGGGCCCTCGTCCTTGTTTTGAAAACCCGGACGATCAGCAGTGTATTTTGTTTTACTTGGCCTTACTGTGTAAAAATTTTCAACTGGAAAAATATTGTGGATTGTTTGACAGAAAAATATTTAGTTTATTTTTTAATCCAATACTTTACATTCTCATTTACACTCTGCAAGAACCAAGACCCAGAATCATGGTGTAATTTGTTTATTTATTAAATAACAAGAATGCAATACGTTGCTTGTCTTTGGCACACCCAATCACCCATCAATCAATATTAAAAGTTTGATTAAAAACAAATCATATAATTCCGCTGAGTTTGTTGCGTTTTGTTTTTTTGCTAGTCAATTGTATCACATTGCTAATCAAATGAAAATATGATTAGCATAATTTGCTAATCAATTTTTTTTCTTTCTTATTTCCATCACTGACATTGTACACAATCACTGAGCCACCAACGACGCTACACACCCCATATGGCCAGCTGTTACTGAGGGCTGCTGGGTGTGCCGGAATTATCACTGAAAAGGCAACCGAGTGTACATTGTAAATGTGAATAATAGGTGCCATATCGAACAGTTGTGGCCACCTCCCCCTTGTGTGAATGAAAGCTTTGTTTGAAAAAGCTCTATCGAGTACATGTAGATTGTATATGTGTGGGAATGCGGCTACCACATCAGTGGTCACGCCTCAAACTGCACATATGACCGTCAGCAAACCGCAATGGTGTTTTTGTTGTTGTTTTTTTTTTTTTTGGGGGGGGTTAATTAACAATTCTTTTCAGTAATATACAATGTACAATCTCAGTATTTTCCAAAGAATCTCAAGAATTGTTCATAGGTGTTTTATTCCAAAATTAGGCCCCCAAAATAATAGTTCTGCTTCCGGTTACCCGACCTAACCTAATTTTACGGCCGCGACCCTAAACATTTTATCAGCAAGTAAAAAAAAAAAAAATTTAAACAAATAATCCTGTTGTCTTTTCTGTCTTCACAAACTGCCTCTCAACAACCTATTTACGTCAAAAACGCTTGTAATTTGTTTGCCTACTTACATTTGCTATTTTTTTAGAAGAAACCTCTGTTGTTTATACACGTTCCCTTCGCGATTACAAGTTCCCCTCGGTGCACGATTTCCTATCACTGTGATGAAAACATGTGCATAATGCTCAATGCAGCAATGCTGTACCCGCCACGCCATGCACCCACTAAAAGTGCCAAAGAAGGCATGATGGAAATGCAGCAACCAGTCTATGCATTATGGCCGACCAACATTTAGCATAACACTGCAGAGTGCACTGCAGTTCCAGGTCAGATCTGACATCGTAAAAATGCCAAATAAACATCGATGGAGAAAGAAGATCTCTGCAAGTTAAATTAATTCACAGAACTTGATCTCTCTTGTCTGTGTATGTATTTTCCGTGAGGTTGTGCCGCTTGTGCTTGAAGTGATAGCGCAGCGTGTTTTCCCGACATTTCCTGCCGCAACACGAGGTTTGCCGCCTGCCACACAGTGCATGACGCACGGGGTTAATACATGTTCCACAGTACATTATCAGTGATGGAAATACATGTAGCTGGATTCGCATCGCAAAATTCGAAACATTTTGCACGAAAAGTGAGGCAAACTTGAAAATGACTAGCAATTTTTTGCGAATCAAAATTTCTGATAAGATCATGCAGAACGACGGCCGATGCTCAACATCCATATCCCTACTATACCTACGCAGTGACGACGGAAACTTTGTGATTAAAGTAATACATCAGACTCGAGGCGATTCATCAACAAATACATCGTTTTTATCCGATCCGGTCGATTGTTTGGCAAACCATGGGAGAAACACACTGGCGCAATCTCACCCCCAGTGGGTCTTCGGTTTCTTTCAATGGTTTTGCGCGACAAGGACTAGTTTGGGAAACGAGGTTGCTGCAGTTTTGTGTGGTGATTAGCACGTGTAGTTCGGTACAGTACCATGCAGGAGCAGCGCAGATACTCCATACACTTTACATGTGCGTGTTCGGTACAGTTGATGTTTATGCCGACATGAACTATACGCTTCATTGTGACACGATTACGTTGGACACGCGTGGGCATGCTGCATACACGTACACAGGCGATGCATTTAATTTCAGTCGGAAAAATGAAGAAAGATATGCCATGGTTGAAACAGGAGGATCAGTCGGAGGATATCGTCCTTTATTGTGCTCTTTGCAGATCACAGGAAACCAAAATGAAAACTGGGGGATTTTGTAAACACTTTGGTGAGGGGAATCGCCGATCCATTCGCGCTATATTTGCCGATCCATTCGCGATATATTCGCCGATCCATTCGCGCTCAGTTCGCCGATCCTTTCGCGCTATTCGCAGACTCGGATATCAGCGCTAAGCTGCACAGCATGCGTCAAGACTATCATCAAGGAATTGTTCCTTGAACTCTTGACAATATTTTCAAAGAACCCCGGTTGGGCTTTTGCAATATTTAACCCCAGGGGCTGAAATGGAAATGTAAGTAACTAGTGAAAAACCCAATTCAAAAAGAACTTTCTGCGGATTGCCCGATTTTTTTATTTTTTATACCTGAATTTTTTTTATCCTCGTCTTTAGGCCAAGTAAAAAAAACCAATGCCAGCATCCTTTTTTTTGAAGCTGCATCCCTTTTTTCCCCTCCAAAAAGATTTTAAATGAATGTTTTGAAAACCCGGACGATCAGCAGTGTATTTTGTTTTACTTGGCCTTACTGTGTACAAATTTTCAACTGGAAAAATATTGTGGATTGTTTGACAGAAAAATATTCAGTTTATTTTTTAATCCAACACTTTACATTCTCATTTACACTCTGCAAGAACCAAGACCCAGAATCATGGTGTAATTTGTTTATTTATTAAATAACAACAATGCAATACGTTGCTTGTCTTTGGCACACCCAATCACCCATCAATCAATATTAAAAGTTTGATTAAAAACAAATCATATAATTCCGTTGAGTTTGTTGCGTTTTGTTTTTTTGCTAGTCAATTTTATCACATTGCTAATCAAATGAAAATATGATTAGCATAATTTGCTAATCAATTTTTGTTCTTTCTTATTTCCATCACTGACATTGTACACAATCACTGAGCCACCAATACGACGCTACACACCCCATATGGCCAGCTGTTACTGAGGGCTGCTGGGTGTGCCGGAATTATCACTGAAAAGGCAACCGAGTGTACATTGAATAATAGGTGCCATATCGAACAGTTGTGGCCACCTCCCCCTCGTGTGAATGAAAGCTTTGTTTGAAAAAGCTCTATCGAGTACATGTAGATTGTATATGTGTGGGAATGCGGCTACCACATCAGTGGTCACGCCTCAAACTGCACATATGACCGTCAGCAATGGTGTTTTTTTTTTTTTTTTTTTTGTTTTTTGGGGGGGGGGGGGGTTAATTAACAATTCTTTTCAGTAATATACAATGTACAATCTCAGTATTTTCCAAAGAATCTCAAGAATTGTTCATGGGTGTTTTATTCCAAAATTAGGCCCCCAAAATAATAGTTCTGCTTCCGGTTACCCGACCTAACCTAATTTTACGGCCGCGACCCTAAACATTTTATCAGCAAGTAAACAAAAAAAAATTAAAACAAATAATCCTGTTGTCTTTTCTGTCTTCACAAACTGCCTCTCAACAACCAATTTACGTCAAAAACGCTTGTAATTTGTTTGCCTACTTACATTTGCTATTTTTTTGGAAGAAACCTCCGTTGTTTATACACGTTCCCTTCGCGATTACAAGTTCCCCTCGGTGCACGATTTCCTATCACTGTGATGAAAACATGTGCATAATGCTCAATGCAGCAATGCTGTACCCGCCACGCCATGCACCCACTAAAAGTGCCAAAGAAGGCATGATGGAAATGCAGCAACCAGTCTATGCATTATGGCCGACCAACATTTAGCATAACACTGCAGAGTGCACTGCAGTTCCAGGTCAGATCTGACATCGTAAAAATGCCAAATAAACATCGATGGAGAAAGAAGATCTCTGCAAGTTAAATTAATTCACAGAACTTGATCTCTCTTGTCTGTGTATGTATTTTCCGTGAGGTTGTGCCGCTTGTGCTTGAAGTGATAGCGCAGCGTGTTTTCCCGACATTTCCTGCCGCAACCCGAGGTTTGCCGCCTGCCACACAGTGCATGACGCACGCTTACCGCACGACAAACGGACAGTGTTGGTCAGTTTCTCGTCATGGTTAGCGTTGTGCGTGGTGTGCACTTTTTGTGGCCATTTTTGTATAGCTTTTGTAGCGTAAATGGAAATACAGTGAAATCTTTATAAGTCAAACCTCAGGGGAATGGGCTCCAATTTCGAGTTAAGCGGAGTTTCAAGTTACCCAAGGTCCCCTTTTCCCCCAAAGATTACGTACGTGAATACCAAGCGAATATCCAATGTACATGTAACAACCATGAAATAGAGCACGAAATCTTGGCATTTTTAAGCGATGTTTGCTTCGCTTTCCGCCATTGCAGGTCTCCCCTTTAGTGTGAGGGAATGGTCCGACAAGAGACAATAAAACCGGCCCATTTCATCGGCGTTAAAGATGTCTCTTCCGCTAAAACATTGGGCAGTCCATTGCGTAGCCATTCATCTGTCATCTCCGTAGTCACAACACATGCGCCCTCTCTTGAGAGGATTGCTGTGACAATAAGCCCTGCTTTGCATCTTCGGCCTTCCTGGGCGGGTCACCAGCAGTTCCCTTTGATCATTGTAAGTTGCACCGGAGCGAATAGGCAGCTGCTCCAATGATACTATGGATGCTAATAGCCTCTTATCTATACCCAGTTTAGGTTTATTGATTGCGGTCCTGGGAGATTTCTTAACCTAACAAAAGGATTCCAGTTTCTTCTGTAGCTTAATTATGCAAGTTTATTTCTGCACCTGGCGATTTTGAGTTCGACTTATCCGGAGTTACCGGTCTAAAATTTCGAGTTAGCGTGGGCATGTTTACACATGATTTGCTATTCTTTTGACCCGGTTTTCGAGTTAACAGGTTTTGACTTTTCGAGATTTCACTGTAGTTCAGACTGAAATTCGCATATAATTGAGTACCCCATTCAATCAGCACAAAAAAGTTGGCAAACAACAAAACAATTTCGGACCTACCTACCCTATTTTTGAAAGGCATGTAATCGGAAGCAGAACTATATTTTTTTGGCCTTACTTACAAGACTATAGAATGTAGGGGCTTCCTTATAAATATTTGACAGAATTTGATTTCTAAATCCTGGTCATAATTGGTAAGGTGTCTTAAATATCAATTAAACCAGTTCGCGCCGGGATTATTTTTGCCGAAAATTTATATTTTCCAAAAAGGCAAAATATAGCAGCCAACTTCTGATATACAGCCAAACGCCACAAATACTGATTTGCAAGAGTCATTTTAACAGTATTTGTACAATATTTCTTGCCGAAACCTCATATTTTAATACTCCGGGTGCGCCCACCGGAGCGTAAATTGTAGAACAAGCCGTGCACAGCGGCCAAGTTCAAGTTCAACACACGGTCCGCCTCCACAGACTTCTTGGACTTTGTGTGTGTACAAAACAAATGAGGGATTACCCAGAGGTAAGTCGAGGCAAGCTTGACGTTTTTACCTGTCGGCCGAGCCCATGTATAAAAACAGCCAGATCGTGTTAACACGTTCTCCGACGCAAACTGGCTGTATTTGTCCAACCCTCGTTTCAGAATATCGTAGAGTCCAAACTTTTTCCTTCAGGTATTTTAACACAAAGGAATTGTGTCATTTATGGGACTTTCACATGAAAATTCCTTTTTTTTAATTTTTTTTTAAACTCAATCCAAATATATGTGGGCAGGCTAATCATCGAACACCTGCAGTATGTACATGTACGTCTACATGTACCATGCTCAACAAAAGGGAGACTCGGCAGATATTTTAACCCTCCTACTATAACTATCACAGCCTATCAAAAAGAAAATCTACCAACTACCTCTCACAGCTTGTGTGTGTTTCACCTGTCACTTGATGGGTTTTGATATATAGGTAGTTGGGCTCCATTTTGGCACCGAGAGAGGGAGGGTTAATGAAACATCCGAAGTGATTCATTATTTAGTAGCAACATTAAAATTAAAAAACCGCATGGCCGGCGACTGCCTCATTAACTTGGTCAGGCATGAGCACACACTGGCAGAACAAATAAGCTGTTTATATCTACATGCTGAACCTTAGCAACGCCAGAACCACGTGGATATCCACTATAAATTCGCTGAATTGATTGACGACTTGCCCTAGTCATCATTTTAGGGTTTGTATGGACCAACTTATGCCACCTAAAATGAGTGCTTAAGTTATGCCCTGAAACCCTGCTGTGCACCGCCTGGCCAAAATCGACCCAGTTTTACAGATCAAAACCTATCAAATGACAGATTGAAACACACACAAACTGTGAGAGTTGGTGTTTAGAGTTTTTGATAGGCTGTGATACTGATAGTTATAAGTATAGGAGGGTTAATTTGTAACCACTGCATACATTTCGTGACATTCATGCAAATGTTAGAAATTATGTCATGCAACTTATGCAATGGAATGTGGCACATGCAGTTTTACGCAACTGCACAAGGTTTTGTGAACTTGGCTGTGGATTTGGCTGTGGATTTCATTGGGGATTGCAGTTCTTACCAGTACATGCAGGGCTGTCAGTGTCAATGCTGGCAGTATTGCACTTGCTGTTACACCGCTCATTCTGTCAACTCATTCCCATTAAAACATGCAACAATCCTGCAAATCAGTTTCCAAAAGGTAAATAAGATTGTGGTAAACAAAATTTAAGATCGAAAATCTTAAGAGTGGAATGTTGCGTCTCGCCTGCTTAAACGCTAATCATGTTCTCTGCACATTTTGACACCTTAATCGGCACAATAGCACAATGACCAATTTTACAAATCCAGCCTCTTTTACAACTTGACCTGACATGACCTTTGACCTGAGTACTTGACCTTTGACCAGACCATCATATAAAGGTTACAATAGTGCATGCATGACCCAAGTTTGATTCCAATTGAACTTCCAGTTTTCAAATGAGAAAAGTTGGACAATTCCAGCCTATTTTAGAACCTGACAGCAAATGACCTTTGACCTCAGTACTTGACCTTTGACACAAGCATCATATAAAGGTTGCGATATTTAATGCATGACCCAAGTTTGATGGCATTTGGACTTCAAATTTGCATATAAGAGGGGGGGGCGGGGGGGGGAGGGGGGTTGTTGACATTGCAAACACCATGCGGACAGGGGAGGAGTCCAAGCCAATGCGTACCGTACGCAACCGACAATTTGCTTTTAATGAATTGTCATGAAATCAATGTAATCTCATATAAATAACTACCAGGACCAGCTTTTGTGCATCGAAAAACAGTTATAACGCAGTTCCCTTCACCCCAACCAAAAGTAAATTAGTCTTCCCAGCGCTAGAATTGGGTATAGTCTGAGAATCAAAAAGAGATATGGAATGCGCATGCGTACAGGGGGAGGGGGGTTGAAGCCAATGCGTATGCCATGCTACAGGGGGGAGGGGGGAGGGGGGTAAAAAAAGTCGGCATTTCGTGCGTACATACTTTATGGACGGCCCCAATGTCGGCCGTGCAAAAATGGCGCCCTCTATCGCCAACCCGACTCCTAATTGCCACCCCGTATCCGCGTATCCACCTCCTGGGACATACTTTGGACTTAGACTTTTGCCCGAGCTTCCCATTCGAATTACACACATAAGTCCGATTCCAGTCCCCTCAGATGATTTTTTTTTAAAGGAAAAATGGCACCTATCGCCCCTCCAGACTCCCTCCCACCCACCCTGTATTCTGCAATTACTCTGTCACTTTGGTACTGAGTGTAAAGTCATCTGCAAAAGTCAGTATTGAACGGAACTCGTAAACAAAATAGAGGTGTCCTAAGGCTAAGGTAAATTATTACCACTGGACCAGGCCTACCCTGAATTCTACACACACGTGGCGTACGGACACAAGATCAACCACCAATTTACCAGTGGCAGTGATGAGGGGTATAGTAGGGTGGGACGCTGTATTACCGCGGTACTTATCAGGGTGATATCACGTTTCCCGATCGGAATAGAGATTGCTCACTAACCTTCCCGAATTGTCCTGTCTTTTGTGTTGTATAACTCTTGCTCTTTTTAAACTGACATAAAAAATCCGACGGTGGTTTGGTTTAATCCCATGCGATGCCTGTGAAAATAGACATGCTCGTCATTGCTCGTCATTGCTCGGCGGAGTACAGACTCTGTATTATCGCGGTATGTGGGAAGTGTTTTTTACAATGATTTCAACTTTTTTATTCATGGTTAATGTTTGACCAAAACATCCCCTGAATAAAGTCTGATATTTTCCCTGTAAAGTTCAAGTTGATTAAAGACGATTAGGCCCTGCAAGATGATTTCTTAACACCCTGTCCCCCCTCGAAGGCGACAAAATTCACTGAGACAAGTCTACTGATTGACGATTGGGGGCGCCATTCACTTTACACGGTGCGTCGTTATATTTGTTTTACCGCACTGTCCTTATTTTGATCCCGTAAATGTTTCTACGATTTCGCGGTGGAAATATCGTCCTTCGGCGTCATTTTGCATTTGCAGCTGTAGAATGGGAACCAGACAATGGAACTTCCATGGACAGAGCACCATTAACGATTCATGTTAAAATATAGACGGTACCTTTTAGCAGACACGGTGAGGCAAAATTTACAAGTTTTGGAAAACGTGAATATTTAATAAAAATCGTTAAAAGTCCCGACAAAACATTTTCTAATCGTCATTTTTTTACACAAATCAGCAGAAAGTCCTTAATGCTTGATGAATTGGATATAAAATTGCCAGTCGAAGGAGTTTTGGCAACGGAAAAAAAAGGAATTTCCGATGCCGCGATAATAGAGTTGCCGCGATAATAGGGAGTTGACTATACCTCCATGGTCAGTTCATCTTTTTGACACTGACATTTTGAAAGTGTTGGAGCATGGAGGAAGGATATCCTTCCTCCATGGTTGGAGCAATGTATGCGGAACAGGTTTACATAAAAAAAGGACAAATAATTTTGCTCTTGGAAGCCTAAATAAGCAAAGAAACATCGCCCACTTACTTACCTGACGCATACACTTTTCTGTCAAAAGTGTCATGTCATTCATGCATTGCTTCTATTTTGGTCGATGATGTACGCGACGTTGCGCAACTTTAGTTAGACTTATAGACAAGTCGTTAGACAGTCGTGTTTTGTCCGCAGGCGCCGTCTCAACGCGCAGTACCTTTTGTGAAGTTTCGATATGTCTAACGACTTGACTAACATACATCCGGGCAGATATTCAAATATGCATCATAAATTAAGCAGCCAATGGTGTGTATCGCACGTCTGCCTGCAGTGCTTCCACTTTCAAGGAAATTTCCTTATTTTAAGGAAATTTTTCCTTTCGAAGGAATTTTAAAGGAAATGAAAAAACTAAGGACATTTTGAGGAAATCCCTAAAATCAAAGGAAATCCTAAGGAAATTATTAAAATATGTGCAAATTCTACAATATTCTCCCAAAATTAGTGGCAAATTCTACAAAATCCTCTAAATTAGCTGTTTTATTGCCCTATCAGTTTCAGAGTTACTTGAAACAAGACTATCCGGAGTTCATTCGTCAGCACGTAAAATATACGCGGACGCGCCGCCGCGCCACTGCTTTCTTCAAAAGAGACCGGATATTTTGAGCTTTGTACTAACCTCTGCTTATCCTCTAAAACACAAGGAAAGCACTAATTAGGAAATCGGGGGGAAAATAAGGAAATTTGGCTCTCAGGATAAGGAAATTTTCATTTTGATTGTGTAAGCACTGTGCCTGCAGCCAATCGACGACCCACTGACAAAAATTCATCAACAAATCCGCCGGTGTATGTCGCACGCGCATTTGGTAGGGGTCCAGCCGCGTGATGCGATTGATTGAACGTATGTTACGGCCCATTATGTCCGCATGGCACATTATGTCCGCACGCTTTTTCAGGCCCATGTCCGCCCCATTATGTCCGCAGGCCCATTATGTCCGCCCCATTATGTCCACAGGCCCATTATGTCCGCCCCATTATGTCCGCAGGCACATTATGTCCGCCCCATATTTCCGCCCCATTATGTCCGCGCAGGTCCGCCTCATTGTGTCCGCAGGCCCATTATGTCCGCCCCATTGTGTCCGCAGGCCCATTATGTCCGCCCCATTGTGTCCGCAAGCCCATTATGTGTGGTTTCGTATCAATGTGTAGTTTCACTGATCAGATAGTTTAAAGACCAATTAAAAAGCCTATTTTTTGTTTTACTTTTTGGACTTATCTGATAGTTTATGCCTCCCCAAAACTAATGTAAGTTTGATGATTCTGAAAAAACAAAAAAAATGTTTTTGAGCATTTTCCTTCTGAGCCACTTTGACTCGATTCAGAAAAGGCCGAGGTCATCACTGCGTGCCGTATCGCGCGAGTGATGACGTGTCGTGTAGAAACATACGACGTCACTGTATTATACGACAATGTTTTACGTAGAGTCTGTACGTATATTTTTGTCTAAGGCTAGTATTACTTGCTGTGCTTTTTGCACATGATTCAGGTGTAACACTACGGTAAACATATTTTAAAGTGTTGACATCTTTGTGAGACACATTTAGAATTGATGTTGTTGGCTTGTTCTTGCTGAAAAGCTAGTTATGAGTCATACTTTCCTTTGTTTGCAGTCGGCTTTTATTGGGACCTGCGCGGTGAGTTGTGTGTGAGATGCTATACTCTAGTCTGGCGAATTTGCTTATGCAGCCCTCATAAGGATCGACCCGCACCTTTTCAGAACTATTCACACAATTTCTGTTATAAGGTACCAGACTCAATCGCATGCAGCGCATGCGGTACCGTGCGTGTACAATGCATGTTGAGTCAAGCGAGCGTGGACAGGGAGACGGCCGGGGCTGGCTGCTCGAGCCGGCAACCGCAGGGAACGTCGTGTGGTCTGGGGCGCGTGAGCCTGGGACAGGATTGGAACGCTCGGTGCCTTTAGAGTTGGAATGGCTCAAGCCTTCAAACGGAAGTGTGTCTTCAAACCCAGCTGAGTTTTTATACTAACACTATCATCAATACAGTCTTTGGCGAAATGTTCTGCACATATTTTCGACCATTTCGACAGCCCAAAATCAGATATTGTATTGTCTACAAAGCGGACCCACTGTCGCCTTTAAACTCCATTCAGCACAGGGAATCGTAGGAAGGTTAGGTAGGTCAGGGTTTTTGACGCTGTTCCTCGTGCAACCGCCAACTACACACGATCGAGGCATAATGATTATCTCAGAACCATGCTCATACTGAAATAATACAAAAATTAGACAAAATAGACTGGAAAACGGCGGAGTTATGTCGACCAAAACTCTTCCAGCAGCATCAACTCCACGTACGTACATGCATAGTGTTTCGCTGTAGCATCAACCGACTCTGCACGTGTACGTCACGGGGTCACGTACATACATTTACATACATAATGAGCTTTCGCGAAACAGGATAAATGGTTCAGAATATAACAACCCTTTTTTTTTAAATAAAAAAATCCCTCTCGTCTGCAAACTAATCTTCATCAGTTAAAAGAGTATTTTATACTGTCGGAAAAGTCCAAAAAGTCAACAACAAAAATTGGCGTTTTAGTTGCTCTTTAAAGCCTTTAATATATTCTGGTACCTTCCATGGGCCTACTTAACATGGCGCTGCGCAGTCATATTTATAATTCCAGTTAAGCTTATTTGGACCGTTTATGGGTGCAGTCAGAATTAATTTCCGTATTGCGAAATGTTCCAATGCATCATTAAAGAAATTTTGTATATGTTTGAAATAAAGTAATGGCTATTATTTAAGCAAACGCGTTTGCAAAGTGTGTTGCCATACCGGCCCGGGAAATGCCGCCTTTCGTAGTTATTTGGTTTCAGTGTTGCTCAAAATTGAATATTTATTTAATGAGATTAAAATTAGTACTCCGCCCCCTTTTTCTCATTCATATTTGCTTCGGGATATTTGCCAGGTTGAATGACATCCAATCTGCAAAAATCTGCAATCAGAAATACTTACCATGTTTCCATTTCAAGATATGGGCCCCTCAACACCCTTATTGGAGATGATCAAATAACTTGTGTATATTTTTACCCCCCCCCCCCCCCCCCCCCCCCCCCGTGCCCTCATGGATGATCAGCTCAAATGGGTTTCATATTTTATATGCATACACATAGATACATGTGTTTGCTTCTTAGCAAGGACGGACCAATCGCACCCCTTTGGGGGCGTGGTCAGGGTCTGAAGATAGGTCCACAGAAAAAAATGCCAAAATGACCCCCCCCCCCCCTTCTGATGGCCAGATGACCCAATAGGCCACTACCTACATGACTGAAACTTACATATCTTCAGGTTATGAAATTTATTTTGTTTTCTTGTTTCCTTCATGGTTAGCTGATTTTTTTTAAAGACATACTTTACATTTACACATATACATGCATATCATGTCAAATCACCAAAATTGTCAAAACCACACAGGTTACCTCCAGAAATTTGGCTTGAAACATTTCAAAACAGATCAATTCTTAACCCCACCCCCCCCCCCCCCCCTCCCCACCCCGACCCCCACCCCTTATATTCACACATAATATCACAAATGTCTGTTTACACTAAATTTGAGGCTGCATCACATCTTAGTCTCCGTAGGCAAACTCAATTTGTTAAAAGAGCTATCAGCATATTTACAGATGGGTCAAATAAGGTCCAATGAGAAAAATTACTAACATTTCCAGATTTTCCAACAGTTCAAAAATACATAATGTAAATTCAGTTTGCACCAAACAATGAAGTTTGGTTCTCACTTCCTTTATATTTAGTTGCTTTCTTGTTCTGGCCTATTGGCATTGGGCCCTTTAGGAGTACACACTATAATGTTGACGACATAGTACATGTATGAATGAGTACACTGTGCATTTGCATGTATACGGATACCTGTGCACATAACAGTACGTTTGTGTGTATATCATACTGGAGAAAACCACTTTTCTGTACCGTGACACAGAGCTTAATTCATTATGAAAATAATGAAATAAAATAAAAGATGATTTCTACAGAGTTAAAAGGGATGACTTACCACCACCTATCCACCCAACATGACAAACTAGTTCAAAATAATTTGTTTTTAGTCATTTCAATATTTTAACAAGTACCACAAGTGGTACAGCCCACCCACGGCGGGAATATACGCGTTAAAACTTCACTCGGTCCACGAACGAACAGTACAACCGCGAATTTTACAATGCAATGGGGCGTGACCTAATATGCAGATTCACATGCGCATCAGTGTTACGAAAACACCGGTTTCCGACTCATTAGCAAAGCCGTGATACACGCGTGGCATGGAAACATATACACCCGAGTAAACTGTCCACGTACCCACCTACCAACCACCAACATAATAGCTCAGTCACATATCCACCGATTCGGGATAAGGTGCCCGGCCGTACGGGCCCAAATTCCGTGGAAAATTTGCAAAATCTCAAGGCGTCCGCAAGTGTGCCGTGGTGGCTATCCTGCGGGCGCCTTGGCATTCTTTCCTCGCCCTATTAGGCGCATCGGGAGCTATTAGCGCGGAGTTAAAAGACATTTTTGCTGGCCGTAAGCGCAGCCCGTAGACGCGTCGTAGACAGCATCGCACGGGCACCGCACGGGCACCGCACGGGCCCAGTACGGCCCCCGCAGCATTCGTACGGATGCCGTACGATTTTGGGACGGAATTTCGGGCCCCTCAAATCGTACGGCACGCGTACTATTTCTAAGATTGTCGTACAAGTATCTTACGATGTAAATACATGTATACCATGCAGTCCATGCCATCGCGTACATTATTATGGGGACGAGTGCTAATATCTCATATTAAAAAAACAAAAGACAAAATAACGACAACGACGACAACAACAACAACAACAATAACAACCACAATGAAAATAACAATAACAATCACATCAATTACAAATACAAAGGATGTGAGAACCAAGCTTTAATTTAATTACAATAAAACAAAATTATTTCTGCCATGAAATAAAAAGTTACTTTTGAGAGCTGATTTTTATCACGGTTTATCCCACTTATGTCATTTGTCTAAAAGTCGTCGCTGGGGCACCAAACAAAACTTTAAAAATATGACGTCATGTTACAGCTTCCATTTTTGCACCAAGTATAAAAGGAGAAGCCGTAACATGACGTCATATTTGTTTGCTTCCCCCAGCGACGACCTTTAGACAGATTGCATCAGCGCGCTAGACGGGACTTGATAAAAACAGCCCTCAAAAGTAACTTCTTTATTAATTTCAAGTTACGTGTAGCAGAGGCATACACCCTAATGCAAAGTCTTGCCGTGAAGAGTGACGTCATGATGACGTCATCACGTGTCACGTGACGTCATCTTAAAGGTGCATTTTTGAGGACCGTAGGTCTGATTGCTTTCAAACCTGGTATGTTGGTAGGCTAGCGCGTAGCATGTGTTATAGATGAAAATTGAGGTGACCTCGTGATGACGTCATTATACAATTTTATATGGTTGTTTAGGTTTTTAACCTTAAAGCCATATCTCGTCAACAGAACATGTACATTTCAAAATTCTTTTTGTGATAGGTTTGTTAGGTCATCGGTATTTACATATAAATGTGAAAAAAGTGTGACGTCATGATGACCTCATTAAAAATGTGCTTTTTTGAAACAAACATAAGAGTAGGTCCGAGATCGGTGGTCAGGTAGATATTGTTACTAGTACGCAAAATCCGAAGTGACGTCATGATGATTTTCTATGAATTTTTAAATGTTTGAAATTTCGTTCCCCTCTGAACATGTTACACTGTTGTTGATCAGATTAACTCTAATCTTAACATAGCCCAAGACCACGTTGCAAATGTTTTCTTTGACAAGTGCCGTTGTGATGACGTCATCATGGGCCACGTGACGTCATCTTAAAGGTGCATATTTTTAGATTCTGCATCTGGAGAACTGTACTTTCGATTGCATCCAATCTTGGTATGCTGGTAGGCCGGCTAGCGTTACAGATGAAAATTGATGTGACGTCACGATGACGTCATCATATTATTTTATATCATTTTTTACATTTTCGAACCTTTAAGCCATATCTCTTCAATGGAACTTGCTAATTTTTAAATTATTTTTGTAATACGTTTGTTAGGTCATATATACTTCAATGTAATTGTGGAAAATGTGTGACACATATATTGGTATGTCCGATTATCATAAAAATTGATGAGTAGGTAAGATATTTTCACTAGCATATAAAATAGTAGCAGCAGCAGCAGCATAAACAGCAGCAGCAGCAGCAGCAGCAGCAGCAGCAGTAGTAATTACACTTTTTGTTTAATTTGAGGCATTAAAAAAATAATGCTTTATTATGACTATCCTGTAATCTTGCCCTTTTTTGGCAATATATTTTTTTACAATTTTGCTTTATTACTTTCTTGGTTATCCATGCTTATCTGCTTTACTTCATTTGCTGGTGTTTGAAAACAACGGTTTATTGAATAGAATCAAAACTGTACCAACATTGTCTGTCAAACAAATTAATATAATTAGAAAGCAATATGAACATTCAGGTCTTTGTAGTTTTAGGTCATTTCAAAAATGAAATCTTGGCAAGCGGTATATTCTCGTCAGAAGAATTATCTGATGAAGATTGAATTTCTGGCTCCGGTTCTACTCGTGTGGGAGCTGGACTTGTGATGCCTCTCGAATCTGCAGTGCACAACTTTATGCTTGTGGTGTGACAGACCTGGTACAGGAAGAGGCTCAGGCAAATCCCATGGTGGAAGAATCATGGATCCCGAAGCATCTGAAACTCTTGATTTATAACCGGTGAGGAGCCTAGTCGGCTCGGGCCATTATCGGTGACACCCCTCACCGGTTATAGACTATTCACGCTCCAACACACTTTTATTCCCATTAATTAACATCTTGTTCCTTAAAAACGTCAAAAACATCTGAAAATTGACCAACATATCACAGTTTTATTCGAACATTTTGCGTTATGTTAATGTCCATATCCAAGACGTCTAAGGGCTTTGCCTATCTGATTACTGCCTCATTTCGGTGCACTTTTAGTAGAGTCAAAACCAGACTAAAATGTCTTTTTCTCATGGTTTTCCTCGGTACCGAACAAACTTATTTTTACAATGTTGGTCGATTTTGCAATGACACTGAACATGTTGAACATATTTATGTTTCATTTTTCACCCATGCAATAAATAAACCCGCCTAGAAAAATTGAAGACTGAATTTTGGAGGAAGGATAAAAGAGAAATTCGTTTATTTCTTGTCAGAAACTTGACTGTTTGGTGTCGTTGGCTCTAGTCTTACCATGGTCGTCCTCATGGGCGTAAATCCCTGGGTAAAAATCTCCCCCCCCCCCCGCCCCACTTTCAGTCGAGGGCATGGCCCATAGAATCTCTCCCCCCCCCCCCAGATTTTCCTGTCTCATGAAAAAATAGTCGTATTTTGCGACACAATTTGCAAAACATAAATTCATGTGATAAATCATTTGTATCGTAGGCTGCACGACCATGTTTACAGCTGCATAATTATGTACATTATGGTGTACATTTTTGAAGACCGCCCTTCAAGTTTGTGATAATCCTTGCCCCAATTAATGCATCTAGGACTACCAAGCCAATTACAAATGAAGGTTTTATAGACGATTTGAGAAGATTAAAGAAAAACATACTTTTTCAATTTTTTTCTTGCAACGGATTTTGACATTTTATATTTTATTTCAATAAAACAACTTATATTTTGAGCATCTGCAACCCTCTGAATAAAAATAGAGTTTTGTATTGGTTGCTTTCGCGCCTCTAACCATAGCAGATCCACCCTTAGTAACAATTGTCAGGCCGGACATAATTAGACATTGGTAAAGTAAATATAGGTTTTCCCGCACATTTTAAAACTGTTTTCATTTAAATTCATAAACGGTTAACTTCAATTTTGTCTCAACAATTCATGACCTTGCATATCCCGGAAACTGCGGACGACGAAATTCAATTGTCTTTCACGGAAAAATGTATGGCAAATGTATGAAATTGTTTGGACAAAGTGCGAACATGAGCGATCGCGACCAAAGACGAAATTGAACATGGGATATGCAAGGTCAGGAATTTTTGAGACGAAATTGAAGTTAACCGTTTTGGAATCTGAATGAAAATGTTTTAAAATGTGCGGGAAAACCAATATTTGATAACTGAACTTGAGGATTTCTTCCCGTTAAATGTCTCATTAAAAAAATGAATTTTTTTAAATTAAAAAATTAAAACATCTTACAGTGAAACATCTTCAAAGAGCAGAGACAGTATAATCTTAAACATAAAATATCTACCATTATACTTACTTGTGCATGAAAATGAAGGATTTGCGACAGACTCGTACCCCTCAACCATATCGAAATACCAGCAGTTAGGACTAATACTCCTGCGTTAAGGGTGCAGACATAATGGGCCTGCGGACACAATGGGGCGGACACAATGGGCCTGCGGACACAATGGGGCGGACATAATGGGCCTGCGGACTGTATGGGGCGGACATAATGGGCCTGCGGACATAATGGGACGGACATAATGGGCCTGCGGACATAATGGGGCGGACATAATGGGCCTGCGGACATAATGGGGCGGACATAATGGGCCTGAAAAAGCGTGCGGACATAATAGGCCATGCGGACATAATGGGCCGTAACAAACGTAGCATGTATAGGCCCAGTCCATTTCGTCTCGCACTGACCGTGCGGGTTGGCATGCTATATATGCTGCGCCTCTACCAATTCGATGTTTCCCGCCGACCTCACCGTCCAATGTCGCCCACGCCCTAGATTAAGATTAAGGCTGGTAGTACCTCCCTCCGGTACTTTCACAGGTTTCTCCAGATATTGCTGGCTGCAGGTGGATCTCGATCTGGGAATCGCTGCATAAATGCATCGATAACACCATTTACTCTTCCAGTTCCAGTACGGATGTACTCCGTGACACAAACAACTCTCTGCTCGGTAGTTAGCTAAACACCAACCATGATCAATGTTTGACGAATAATGAATTGACAGTACACAGTTGCACAAGTTATAATTAAGCACATTACATACTACACTCAAAATAATGTGTGTACCAGCTAAACGCAGGTGTCCAATTCCTAAACATAAATTTTTAATGGCTAAACACTATCCGTCCTCATGCCAAAAATGTTTAGCATGTAAACATGTTTACAAACTTTTTCAAAGTGAACAAAGAAACTGGCAGGAGCGGGATTCGAACCTGCGTTTTCGAACCTGCGATTCGAACCTCTATTTTGTTTACAAACTGATAGCAAGAAAGTGTTTAGAATTGTGTTTATTCGCTAAACACATTTTTTGTAGGCAAGGCAATTATCCATTGCGGCAATTAGGCTACCTTTGTCCCAATGCCTACAATTGAAAACTTGGTCCCATGGTCAATTTGACCTCTCTTGGGAAATTACTCATAACTCTGTCAAAAATTATCAGATTTGAACGTTTAATGTCTCATTTTATGGTGGAAAGGCGTGTCTTTCAAACCATACATATATGTTGGTTACACAGTCTACGTGTTGCATTCCGTTATATTTTGTTTTGCATGCATTTGGTATCGTAGCAAACCAGAAAAGAAAAGCAAAACCCCGTATACAGTAGGCCCCACGCCCTCTTTCCCCAGTGCATGCCAATGACACCCAATCATATTCACAATGCTCGCATAACTTCAATCCAGCGGAAGGGAGATTTTCCTGTTATTTTATTCTACCACTTTGTGCTCGTTCCCCCCCCCCCCCCCCCCCCCCACAAAACACAACGCTCAAAACACCACTTGTTTTTTATGTTGCTAAAATGCATTACATTCGAATTCATGAATTTACAAATGTATTGCAGAACTGAAATCACCCCCGACAAATCCGGGGTGTGCCACTGTTGCTTGGTCCCCTCCCAATTGTGTCTACCCTGCTATTGTTCCCTTTTTTTGTTCCCATTTGAGAGAGACTGGGATAGCGGGTAACACCATGTGAAATTAATCTATTCTTGGAAAAAGTGTGCTTTTGAAAAGAACCGGGATGAGTGTGTAACTCGACGTTTCGGACAAGGTCATACACCACATCTCCAATTCCAGCCAGTTTGTGGACATCATCAAGAACATCAGACTCAAGCCCACCGACATATACTTGTCAGCTTCGACGTACAATGTAGTCTCCTTGTTTACCAATGTTCCCACCCAAGAAGCCTGCCTCATATAGCCAAGGAACGCCTCCAACACGACCCTAAGTTATCCGTTAAGACCTAGGTTTCAACAGAAGACAAGATCTCGAAGCAGACGATGTTGAATCGACTTGGTTGGAAATCTTTCTCCCAAAGACTAAAGCGATCCTTGTTGGAATCGGGTATAGACCGCCGAAACAAAATAACTTTTTTGAACGACAAACACAGTTATTTTCGAACACCGATATATCGACCAATTCGGAATGCTTCTTTTTGGGAGATTTCAATGTCGATCTGCTGGACAGAAATAGACTTACTCCCCTAGTGACTTCAGTTAACGAATGGGCGGATACACTTGGCTTCACACAATTGATAAGTGACAGTGGCGGATCTACGGGGGGGGGGGGGGTTTGGGGGTTTAAACCCCCCCCCCCCTTGGGCTGAAAAAAAAAAAAAAAAAACATTGTCGGGTGTCGAAAATTCGGCACGCTGGGGTGTGTATAGGCCAATCACCCTGAGTGAACCCACCTGAGGCCCCTCAGTGAACCCTGAGTGAACCCACCAGATTAACAGATAAATGTAGCACTTTATTGGACCTTATCTTTGTTTCTGATAAATCTAAAATGTCTCAGTCAGGGGTTTTTAATACAGGTCTTAGTGACCATTGTATGATTTATTGTACACGTAAAACCCCAAAACGCCAGGTAGATAATCACAAGACAATAAATAATTATTAGATGTACTAAAAATTATAACATTGGCGACTTTAATCAGCAACTCGAAGATGTTGACTGGTCAGAATTATATAATTGTACTGAAGTTGATTTAGCTTGGGATAAGTTTAATAAAGTGTTCCTGAATGTCCTCGATACAGTGGCCCCATTTAGACAAATCAGAATCAAAGCTCGATCTGATCTTTGGATCAATTAGCCTTTTAGAGGTATGGTGTCCGCCATACCTCTAAAAGGCTAATGCTGACATCTTAAGACTCATCAAAGAAAGAGTAGAGTTTTTAAAATATTCAGAATGAACAAAAATGATAAATCATATAAAAGCTTCTGCGTACTGCGGAATAAGGTATAGACTCTCATTAAAAAAGGTCTCTAGAAAAATGTGAAATCACTTGGTTTCTCGGACAAAAATCAAACGAGATCTAAAATTTGATTAAATATTAATGGAAAGACCTGCTATGAAGACAAACTGGTTGCTGACACATTTAATGAGTATTTTACCTCAGTTGCTGAAAAATTGGCCAGCAACTTGCCCACAGCTCAAAACATATTTAATAAACAGTCTGTTTTTAAGTTTTATTTCGATAAAGGACTCCTGCCAAATAGTTTTCAATTACACTCAGTGGACAATGATATTGTTTTTAATCATTTACAATCCTTAAACCCTCACAAGAGCACAGGCATGGATGGTATCTCAGCCATGTTTATACGTGACTGTGCAGGTACAATTCGTTCTGTCGTCACCCACCTCATTAATCTTTCTATAACCAACGATACCTTTCCGGCCTTGCTCAAAACTGCCAAAATTATTCCTTTATTTAAAAAACACAATAAATTCGAAGCTGGTAACTACCGACCGATTTCTATTCTCTGTACTCTTAGTAAGGTTTTAGAGAAAGTAGTCTATGAACAGGTTGAGGAATACTATATTTCTAAAAACTTCCTGTATGAATTTCAATCAGGTTTTAGATCCCGACATTCTACTGAAACCGCACTGACCCACCTTACAGACTTTATTAGGTCCGAATCGAATACAGGTAATTATGTGGGGGCGATTATATTACACCTTCAAAAAGCCTTCGATTCTGTGTCACAGGTATTTCGATATGTTTCATATATCGTTGAAATACCCGCCGCGGTTCGTGTTTAATAAAATAACAGATTCTGCTCGAAAGGGAATCCACACGGAGAGCTAGTTTTTTCGTTGATCCTCCTCCCTGGATAACAATGATTTATTCGGGAAAAAATGGCAACGTAGACTCTAGCAAATAAATGAACAACAGTTTCCTATAATGACACAAGTATCAACGGGATAAAAATATGGCAGGGGCCTCGGTAGAATAACACAAAGAGGACTGGCAATTTTGGCAATACAAGAGAATTTCACAATCTGGAGAATGACAATTTGTGAACCATAATAAAAGATAATTTTCAAATTTAAATGAACATAGCTGATTTTGTTTGTCTTCGTCTCGCGGAATCGGCGTGGCTTGGAACTTGGCTTGACTTGAACTTGGCTTGGTCTGACTCGGCTTGGCTACACACGCGGATGGGCTCCGGTGGTCCTCGTCGTCTGGCAATCCAGTCCAGTCAGCGTGGGGAAAAAAAAGGACAGTGCGGAGAGACGAACCGGGTCGGCTCCCCAAAGCGATGACCTATTGGACAGGTACTCTGTACCACAGAGCACACAAAGGTAGTGATGAGAAGGGGGAAGGAAAGTTTCACTAAACTTTAAACGGGCGAAAGTGCAGACAGCACTTGGAAAACACCCTTCTCATCCGGTCTCAGATCGCTTCTCAACTTATGGAGGATCAACAATTTTGCATAATACACGAAAAATATCGTCACAACTAGATAATAAGAAAATAAAACTTAGACTAGAAAATTATTAAGACTAACTAAGAAATAAGACATTTTCAAAGTGGGCAAAGAAAATAAGACGTGCGATGTTTGAACGGTATGAACTGTGCCCAAATAATCATGACCAATGGATATGTTCACCCAGAACATCTTTAAAAAGGAACACATTAAAATATTATCACTGGACGTTCACCCAGAACATATACTGTGGTCAAAGAACAGTTCACATAAAGCAAAGTGAAAGTGACTGGCCATACTCAAGGTCAGCTTGGGGTAGAATACACACGGGACACTCACTCCCGTGCCCATGGCAACGGCACGTGGCCAGAGACCATATATGGTGTGTGTAGCAAGACTTGAATGAACTAACTTGTACGAGTCCACACGATAATGACTAATTCAGAAAACTCTTACAATAGTGAAGTGGACAAAAAACGAATAGCATGAATATAACGATGATAAAATGTACAAAAGGACTTATCGGGAATGTCTCACAAAAAATGATAATTCTAGATCCATAACCCAAACGGTATAAATTTGTGAGCTAAAATTAGAACGAGAATAATCATTCTCAGTCATATGCGCGATTAAACTGCGACCATCGAACAAGTTATTTACAAGGGTGCAACTGATGCAGTAAGGTTAAAATATGAGCAACCATTCAGCAAGAATTCCATAATCAGAAAATAGTGAAATAGTAAGAAACAAAAACGTCTACTGAATGATAACTTCAAGAATGTGATGAGCAATATCACAACAAGGAAACTTCGTAGAATGGAACGATAATGCAATGAATATACAGTATATACAAAAATAGAGTAAATGTCAAATCAGACAATCAAAGTGATCACCGAATGGATTTCAAGCCATGTTGGACTTGGGAAATCAATCTCAAGTTTGTTCAAACTAGGTTGTGTTAGCATTTAACAAATACAAAGTTTGATCACAATCAGTAACTTATATAGCGGAACAATAAAAGATGTAATCTTACCTGTACCACAGAGCACACAAAGGTAGTGATGAGAAGGGGGAAGGAAAGTTTCACTAAACTTTAAACGGGCGAAAGTGCAGACAGCACTTGGAAAACACCCTTCTCATCCGGTCTCAGATCGCTTCTGAGGAGGCCAGGGCGCTCCGGGGCTATATCTAGCCGACCAAGCTCATTGGCTAATTTCTTAAAACTAGGGTGATGATTTCATCTTTCTATCAAAAAGGGCCAATCAAAAAGAGCCACCTTCTTAGAATCAGGTATCGAGATGTGGTCAGGGACCATGACCGGGGTAAAATGGCGAAAACATGTGACAGGCCGGAAAGGAATTTTAACAAGGTCGACTCAATTCGTGGGAACGAAATCTTTAGTCCTTCAGTCGGACCACACGGACCTTTATCTTAAAGGGGTAATCCAACAGGGGCCGACACCTGTTAACCATGAAATTCTTGCATATAAATTAACTTCTATGGGGTTTACAGACAATACAGTAGACTGGTTTAAATCTTACCTCTCGCATAGACCTTGGGTAGTTGAGATAAACAATATTAGATCAGGAGAACTTAATCTAGCCTGTGGTGTTCCACAGGGCTCGATTTTAGGACCACTATTGTTTTTGTCATATATCAATGATATGCCATGTTCTGTAAACTGTAAACTACAGCTGTATGCAGATGACGCTATGTTAATAGCTATAGACAAAAATGCTAACAATGTAGAACAGAAACTCACCGTAGAACTCACAAAGGTCAACCACTGGCTCATAGATAACAGGCTTTCACTCCATCTAGGAAAAACTCATTCCATATTATTTGCTAATAGAAGGAACTTGCGTAACAAATTTTTTTTCGACATAACATACAATGGCATTGATATTAAAAGAGCCAAATCAACTATCTTGGCCTTGATCTAGAAAAGGATTTGAACGGTAGCTTAAAGGGACACATTGCCTTCAAATGTCATGAAATTTTGCTGTTTGGAAATGTTCCTTATCTTTTATAAGAGTTGTTCATGCAAAAAAACACGTATAATGTGTTGTAATTAGTGAGTAGTGATTACAAAACAAAAAATCGGCCTCTGACCCTGACATCTGACCTGCGAAACATTGACTTATTTCCAGTAGTAAATAACACCGTCTAAATGCGCAAAATACACTGTAAGAGTCTTTAGGCTGGCGCCGCAGCCAGTGGCATTGTAAACTACTGATCTCAGTGTTGTAAACCTATCAGATGATCGCCAGGTATATACCATGCTCTACCTCGCGACACATATCGCCAGTGCTGCGCGCCGCGTGCCACAGTACATCAAAATGGACAACAGAACGTATACTTCAACCAGCTGCGACTGGAAATACGACTGGTGAACACGGTCCGCCATTTTGTGGAGTAAAACATTTTGTTCTACAAAATGGCGGAACGTTATTTGTCACGAAATTGAGCAAAAACCACGCAATTTGAAGGGATAGTTATGTGAATCTTTATATTCTACTTTAAAAAAAAGCTTCCCCACCATATCCATTTCAGTTTGATAGCCCAAATCGCAAAATCCAAAGCAATGTGTCCCTTTAATTGTAACTCTAGACTCAAATTTTTGTTCCTGCATCAAAATTGTTTAAGTAAAAAAGCTAGGAAAATTTTGTGTACGGCCTTAATATCCTGCCATTTTGATTATTGTTGCTGTTCCTGGTATTCTTCATTGTCACAAAAATTCAAAAACAAAAACTTCAAATCTGCCAAAACAAAACAATTCGCTTTATTAACAATCTTCCTATACAAGATCCCATATTGGTTACAAAGAATGTCATGAAACAGGATGGCTTGATATTCACCATAGAGTAGTGTTCCTCAAAGCTAATCATGTTCATAACATTTTTCATCAAAAATCTCCCAATTATCTCAAAAAACAATTTTACCTATATTAAAGATGTTCACCACTACCCAACAAGATCTAATCAATTTAATTCTTTTGTACCACACATTAAAGGAACAGAAATGAACTCTTTTTTCTACACTGGAATTAAATTATGGAATTCACTACCATCCGACCTAAAACTGTATGAAAGGAAAACCTTGTTCAAAACCAACCTTAAAGGTTTTCTTTTTAACAAAATTCAAACTGCTAAATCTAGCTAAAGAAGTCAACATAACACAGGAGGCATGGGAAGGTTATGTAAATGTTCCTGTTATAAAGTGCAATATAAGATTTTTGATGGATTTTAAGGTAATTTGAATTTAGCATATTTTAGTGGGATTTTCATCTTATATAAGTCTTTTTCCTCAGTATATTGTAATATTAGTTTTTAAGTGGGAAGGTAATGTAATTTATAATTGTTTTATATTTTTAAGATTATATTAATTATAAAAGGGAAAGGGTATCTTTTTGGGACCGCAAAGGAAATAAGTTTTTGTTTTACTTTTTTGCGTTATCCCTGCTTTTTCCACAGTATGGGGGACTCTCTGTTTAATTTTTAATTTATAGTTTTAGACAATTAACTAATTTATCCTCCACTTGCTTCAAATGGAGAGACCATTACTATGAACAATCCACTGGGGCCGCCATGGGATCTCCTCTATCCCCTATGGAATTCCATAGACGACAAAATTGCGTCGCGTCGTGCCGTCGCCCCGACGGCACGACGCGACGGCACGACGGCTCCGTGCCGTCGTGCCGTCGCGTCGTGCCGTCATGCCGTTTAAAAAAAAAGGCTGGTGATCAGGACCAATAGAGGGCGCATTTCACAACTCAGCACCGAAACATGTACAATGTACATGTATAACGTTAGTTTTAATTGTCAATCGGTATACTTTAAATGAGAAAACAAGTGAATGTTTTTTCGAAATAAATTTTGGAGCGCCTACCCGCCTTTTTCAGTCAATTCGTCTTTTACGTTGTAGTTAAATTTGTTCGGCATAGTCCCAGATATCACGAGTGGCCACTGCCAGACATTTTCAATGGTTGGTGTAACTTGTGCCCGCCAGACGCTCCGAATGTCCCCACCCCCAAAATTGAGCTAGATCAGCTCGTGCATTAATCCGATGAAACCTACCGGAAAATGTTCAATTACCAAGACCAAGACCCAATCAAGCCCGCCGCCTCCATCTCCCTCGAGCTCCTCATCCTCGAGCATCCCATGTAGACAGGTTCTCTGGATACCAGCGACAACGGCTCTCTAGTTCTATCACTGGAACTGGAAACACAACTTCATGGGCCTTCTACTTACCAAAACTCACAAAACCACACCGACCTTACACCATCAAATTCAAATCACGACAAATTAGATCAAGTAAGATCCCTGGAACTGGAAGAGAACGTCAATTGACTTTGTCCCAGGCAATTCAGATCACCACACCACACCCCCCCCCCCTATCTGGAAGTAAAAATACGGCACCCACACCTACATAGAGCTCAATTTATTTTTGAGATCTTTCCGAGAACGCTGGGACGATCTCCAAGCAGTGGCGTAAATCCATGTCGCCGAGTAGGGGATGTATCGGAGTATTGGCGAGAGAGAAGGGGTGGGGGGGGGGGGGGGGGGTGGGGCTGAAGGCAATTATGACACTATGGTTGCTGCCCATGATCTTTCCGAGAACGCTGGGACGATCTCAGTGGCGTAAATCCATGTCGTCGAGTAGGGGATGGGAGTGGCGAGAGCGAATTAGGGGGGGGGGGGGAGCTGAAGACAATTAGTACACTAGGGGTTGCTGCTCATGATACCGTAATTTACCCTATGTATAGGGGACTACGTCTATAATGTAAAAAATAATGCACACTTTTGTCCCTATGCCTGACAACACAACGGTGTATTTAAAGTTTTGGTACTGTTTGTCTTCCGTTTTTCATACATTTTGACTTTTGAAAGTTATACAAGATAATCTTGAAATCAGCATTTTTTGTTTCTCACTACACAAATCGGAGGTGGGGGGGGGGGGGGGGGGGGGTGATACAATGGCGCACCCCCATCAAGAAGTGGGGGATATATAATTTACCTAGTCAGTTTCCCTTGTGGATTGTTTGACGAATTATAAGCTGAGTGATCCCAACAATATGTCGCTTCCCAGGTTGTAACGTAAAATTGGGTGTGATCCCTGGCTATACGGCATTCTGGGTTTATGACTTCTGACTAGCGCCCACCCGAAAACAAATACTGACAAATTGGGAGACCGCCAACATAGGGCAAGATAGCTCAGTTGGTAGAGCGCCGGTACGGTAACCCGGAGGTCGCAGGTTCGAATCCCGCTCCTGCCAGTTTCTTTGTTAACTTTGAAAATAAATCCAATTAAGACAAAGAACAAACACATTAAGAATCAAATTAGGCCTACAATACAATGATTAACTAATGAATCAATCAAAGTTGTATCATGAATTCTATAGGCCTATTTACTGTATTTAAATTGAATGCAGAATTTGCGAATTTGAATTATAACAAATGAAAAAGAAAATTAAATTCAGGCCGTGTCACAATGACAAATGAATTTGCTGCGAAATAGAATGCACATTCTTAATAATCGGCCACGCATACGTCAAACCGAAAGCCTAATCACGCATTTGTAATAGTTGAAATAAAACGTCATGCACACTCATTTATTTAAATGATTCAAAATCAGCGCAAGATTTAATTCAAGTTTTACAAATTCAAATGCACATTTTAGGAAATCGTCAGGGAAAAACCTATATTAACTCGTTGCACCATACCAGACTTAGGCCTATACATTAAAAGCCTCTACATCAGGACTAGACCTACCTGATTCTCTTGAAATAATGCGTTCCTCCAATCCTCATGAACTAATATAAGTATTTCTTCAAATTTTGAAGAATTAGTTACGTGGGTAAACTTTTTGGTATGGTATGGAACGGGGCTACGTCTGTAAGGGCGCCCCCTATTTCCACCAGTCTGAGGCGACGGCGCGACGAGACGACGCGACGCGACGGCGCGACATGCCGGCGCGACGCGACGCGACGACGCGACGGTGACGTCGTGTCGTGACGTCGCGTGCGACGCAATTTTGTCGTCTATGGAATTCTATAATTCCCGGTCCCTGCGGATTTTTTCATGGAGGAATTTGAACTCATCACCATCGAGTCAGCTGATCTACGTCCTGACCGTTGATGACACCTTCGTAGTATGGCCACACGGCACAGAACAACTGCAGATTTTCCTAGAGCACATCAACAGCCAACACCCACTCATGTTCACCATGAAACAAGAACAGAACTCCATCGCTTTCCTTGACGTCAAGCTCACCCGCAGACCAGATGGCACCATATCCCACACAGTCTACCGCAAGCCCACACACACAGACCACTATCTCCACAGCTCTTCGTTCCACCATCCACGCTTCAAGCCATCAGTATGCAACACCCTGGTACGCCGAGCCTACAATACCTGCGACCAGGCCAGCCTAGGTCAAGAACTCTACCACATCAAAACATCACTCAAGCTCAACAGCGTCAACACCAACAAGCCCAAGCCCCCCACCCCACCTGAACAGCGCCCTCAATTCAAGTCTACAGTCACACTCCCGTGCATCGGTCACCTCTCCCACAAGCTACAACGCATCTTCAGCCAAGCTCAAATCAAGGTCTTCCACACAGCACCAGACAAGGTCCAAGCTCAACTATACAGACACACAAGGACAAACAAGACCCAAACACCAAGGCAGGCGTCTACCGCATTCCCTGTGAATGCGTTAAGGTATACATCGGAGAAACCGGCAGAGACCTCAACACAAGACTCAAGGAACACCAAGCACACGGCAGGAAAGGAGAAATAGACAAGTCAGCAACCATCAAACACTCACACGAACACGACCACCGCATCAACTGGAACCAAGCCAAGATCATTTCCCCAGTCACATTTTGGCACCCAAGACGCATCAGAGAGGCCATAGAAATCCGCAAACACAACACAGTTTTTCAAGTCATCGGATTCCACATCAACGACATTTGGTCCCAACTCTTCAAGCACCACACATCCTAAACCCACGCCACCCAACAAGATAATGCCACACCCCAACGCACACAACAGCATCCAGTCGTCACACCCGACTAGGCACCCAGAAGGCATCAAAGCTGAAGCAACTCCACATCACATCACTCACACTCCTGAGGACGGACAGAGCATATCCGAAACGTCGAGTTACCACGTATGTTGACGTGTATTGCGGGTGTATCAGTTTAGTTTATCACAGGCTGGTACGCTGCAGTCGCACAGTATGAGCCGTTGCCTGGATCGGATCTGTTGTGGCTAACGGCTTCGAATTTGGCCCTTGACAGGCTACGGTGAAGAGCCGTAGCCATTAATAATAATGTCTGTGAGATAGTCTTACATCGGGCTGCTACTAGACGTGTTGCCAAAATACTGTACAAACGCTATGACAATACGAACCATTCAAATTATCTCTTCCGGGGTTTTCTGTCAGATGTACCCCAGAAATATATGTGCACAAGAAGTATCCCAAGACACACATTATAAAATCAGGCGTGCAAAGTTTGTTTTAAGTAATATTTATTGATTTCTTTGTAACCGTTGTCAGGTAAAGTCGGAAGTAGATAGTATCGAGTCTTGGCATATTTCTATAATGATTGGTATCGATATGATTAAAAGCTATTGAATTATGCACTATTCGAAAATCACCGGGATCGCTGGTTCAGTTAATCAATTGCTGCTACAGAATCGAAGCACAACGTACACCGGGTTTGAACTCGTGAATCTGACCAAAAAAATATATTTGCACACTAATAATCACCAGGAAGGTTTCAAGTTGGTCGTTAGCTTCACTTCCTTGGGATTCGCATTCTTGTAAAAACCCCGCTTCCAAAAAATCTCATGAAAAGTATGACAGCAACAGAGGAAATCAACGAATATCACTGCTTGTAAAAGGCTAATATGCAATTCAATTACGCAACACCATTATGCCTATTCAAACGCAAATAAGCACCTCATTGCTTAAAAAAGAAAGAAACTGATCTGACGTCACTTGTACAGCACAAAGGGTAAACTGTAGATCTGCACAATGAGCAAAACTAAGTTGGCGGAGGAAACATACGTGGTTACACACTCATCCCGGTTCTTTTCAGAACCACACTTCTTCCTAGAAGAGATTTATTTCACATGGTGTTACCGGCAATCACAGTCTCTCTCATATCGCAACCACCATGCAAAGCTTGAAATCGTATCTTTGTTCCCATTGTTTGTACTTTTTCTCAACAAGTCTCATGAGGTTTGTACATGAACACTACACTTTCATCTGCAATACGAAGTCAAAATTAAACATCACACTTCTCAACAAACATAATGATGTCGTGTAACACATATGTATTTATTTGTCCGTTGACTAATAATCTTTAAAATCTGCTATGTAGATTCCGTGCCTCGTTAAACACAATACAGCTGACGAGCAACATTTGAACAGTTTCCCAAAAAATCTTAACATCAAGTCTTAAAAAGACTTTAAGGGATCTTCACTAATTAAAAAAAATCTAGGGGGGGGGGGGGGGGGGGTACAAGGTGTCTGTTTAACTTACTAAATGGCAAACAGCAATAAGCCGTGCTGCTCACTTCGTGTACCTGTTAGATATGATATAGCTTTGGTAATGATCAAAAACCAAATGGGATAAGTTTCCATCTGAAAGTTTACTGTATATAAAGACAGTACCAGTACCAATCCTCCTGAGAAATATTTCCACCTGAAAGGCTTTCATCATCGAGAAAATTACATCTGCAGATCTGAAGACCTCAAAAAAATGTCGTGGCTTATTTCGATTTTGACCATCAAAACAAGCACATAGGATGAACGTGCACAAAATCACGGTTAAAACAGAACGGTTTTTAACTTTTAACCCTTTGCGTACGGAAGACGTCCTATGCCGCAAAAAAACAAAACAACAGTGCCACCAAACCCGATGACCCCGTTTGCCGCTGTTTGTGCAGTTTCAATTCATTGTTGGATTATTGTGTATGTAACACTTGACTACATAAACACATTGTGGCCGTTTCGCTTGGCTGCTAGAGCCGCCGCGACACCCCGACGTCTCCCGTAAAAACCGTACTCAAGGGTTAACAGTCTACGGACTGATGGGGTCAAACTTTCACGCTGTTTAATGTTGAATCCCAAAAAGTATGAACAATGCCTATTTGTCAGCCCTGCCAATGCTATATCATACCTTTAACAAATTTTCACAAAAGTTTCTTTCCATGCCAAAAGATTTTAAAAATACCAAATACAAAAATCGGCCTAAACATGTACCTCCAGCAGCTCCCAATGAATGTTGCAACATCTGAATATTTTGTTCTGAATTCCTTAGCTGACTTTGTTGAAATGAAATGACGTCAAAACCTACTAATGCAGACTTCATTATAAAATACTGAATGTAATTTCAATGGAAGAAGCAACTGTGTTTATAACTGTCAGCATTTCCTAAATATTTGGGCCAGATTTGTGATAAGAAAAATAACAAAAATGAATTTATGATCTATTAGGTACTAGCATGAGCTTTTTCAAACCATTTTGAAATGGCAATCAATGCTTTTGATAATTTTTTTCTTAATAAAGACCAACAAACGCGGAAATGGTATGATTGTAAAAAAACACAAAAAACAATTACATTTTTCCTATTTACTATTTTTAAGTTAAATATTTAAATATTTGATCATCAATTGTCACATTGTATAAGTGCTACAAAGCTGTAATGTGGTTCTTCGCCAAAGCACACAATTTCACATACACTGTGATTTGATTAAACTTTACACATTCAATTATTTCTTAAACATTCTTGTGCAGTGTTCTTGCTACATATATATGCATTAAAATAACATCATTAATGTTCTCTAATTTCATTGAACTTCAGCGATACTATGTGATACACACAACACTTTACCCAGAAATAATACATATTTCCAGCAATAAAAATTGCTTGACATCTTCAACACCAATGTGACCACAAATGGAATTTTCACATTTTTGTAAATCGTGCAATTTGCAAACTGGGTTACAGAAATACAATACAATCTAGGCAATAATAACTGAAGGGTGCCATTTTCAACATGGCACCCAATTCTGCAAACTGTTCTCTTCAAATTTCAAAAGTCTACCATCAGCCTTTTGGATTCCAGAAACAAAATCATATCAGAATTTGTTCATGCAATTTGCCGAAAACGAAAATTCCAGTAATATTTGTCAAGACTTTTCCATATGTGGCAAAAAGGCAATACGTTCTCAGACTTACAAGGCCAAAAAACAATTTCCACAATTCCATGAAACAGACCTTGTGCAAGTCAGGTATGGTTGTAGGCCCACACAAGAATTTCAGGCTAGTCCTCTGTGAGCTGCCAATAGATTAACAAAGAGTGAACAAAAATGACAGAAGTGGGATTTGAACCTGCGACCTCACGATTACCATACCAGCACTCTCCAACCTATCTTGCCCTATATTGGTTATTTCACAGTTTGTCAGTATCTTTTCTCAGCGGTAAAGCTTTTAGTAAGTCCTTAGAATTACCTAGTTTACCCTTGTGATTTGCTTGATGCTTATTACATAATAGAACTTCATTTTACACAATTTAAATTCAACACGAACAGATTTCACAGCACACGTTGAAACTTCAGTCTACATGTGTGACCACAGTGTATACTCAGTGTATTGGAACGACAATTAACAATCTTTTGCGACGGCTCTGAAATTGTAAACTATTTACATCCAGTTTCTTTGGTCCTGGTTTGGCCACTGTCTAAACTGGCAGATTACAACTGCTTGTTGGAAAGTTTAGAACGTTCACACACAAATTATTTAAGGGTACATGCAAGCAGGATGCCATATCTTAAAGTTGCTATATTCAAACTTTTTTGGATGGGGCACCCAAAAAAAACTTAGAAATTGAACTGCTAATTTAAACAAAATTACCACAGTTATTAATTTTAAGAAATTGAGACACTGGACAAAAAAATACTCATACAATTAGTTTTGAAATAATTACTGTACAAATTATGAAATTTTGAAACTGGATATTGATCAGTGACCCCACCACTGGTTCGCTCTATCCATTAGCCGGGATTTGGTGTGAACCAATGATTAGATCACTGATCGAGATCCAAATCTGTGTGAAACAGGCCCTATGTGAGAAGATTTTTTGTGTGCCCTTTCCCGACACTTCCTGAGAGCCTGTGGAAAAAAAATTCACAGGCTTACTCGAGTGGGACTAGTAAGCAGGAGGTCGTGGGTTCGAGTCCCAGCTGAGTAAGCGTGTGAAATTTTCCCCACAGGCTCTCGGAAAGCACTGAGCATTCAGTGCTTCATACACTCTCAGAAAAGGGTAAACAATCTCTCTTCTAACTTGCATCATTCCCGACGCAAATTCCATCTTCTCACAGGCCCTCTGTTCCCACAGGGTAGATCTGTCATATTGTGCCACGTGCGACACTAGTGCAATGCAGAAAGTATTTTTTGTTTACGGTATCAGGGCCTACACATACAGGCAAACAAAATTAATTGTTAAAGGGCATCATATTGTGTGAAACGTTGCTCTTACAAAAATTGGAGCATGCTTAATTTCAATTGGACTTGACTCAAGTCGGACTTACTTCAACCTATCCCTTTAGATAGATATTGGATGCCGTCATCTGGTTTTCGTTCCGGCCGGTCTTAATAATCCGACTTGACGGATGAGCCAACGAGACCCCCCCAAGTAGTATGTATTTATTTGTGTTGGTACATGTATATGCATGATTATTTTTCGAATACTGCCATTTGATTGGCAGCTACCATTTTCGGTAGATGAGCTCTGTGTTGTACCAATGTGTCTGGATTTTCAAGTCTTGGTTGTGCTTTGAATACCAGCTACTGCTGAAAGTTACCACCAACTTGTTCTGTTTGTTGGACCAACCATTTACTGTAACCAGTTGGCAAATTTACAAATTTGTCTTCGCCTCTTTGGAAACTTTGAATTGCCTCAGTCTGTTTAGGTTTACTGTCGTCAAAAGGACTCCTTCTGGGGTCACAGTTTATGTTACTTATAATTATTTGTGTGATATTTCAATTTTTTTAAAACTGCAATTTGATTGGCCGCTACCACTTTTGGTAGGTGAGATCCACTCGTTGTGTACAAACATGTTGGCAAATCCATCAAGTCAGGATTCTCAACTCATATGTATTTGGTATGGGCACGAAGGAGGTGCACCATCGCACGATGTGAAACACACTGCTCGTTAGCGCAAGCGTCAAAATGATACATGGGGCCTTAGCACGATCGAACAACCACAGGATCCGAACAAGAGTCAAGTCTAGATTTAAAAGGGCCGTGTTCCTGAAGAAACATACAAAATATCCCCAGCTCAGGGCCACTTTCTTATAATTCAAAATCATGTTCCTAGATTCTTAGAAATGTCCCACAGACTTGGTTAAACTCGTCCCCAAAGCAAGGGCAAAATTTACAATACGGGACTCATCAAATTCAATGAACCACTTTAATAACTCCCTATAAAGGCCGGTCATACTTCATGCGAATTAAAGAGCAAAGAAAATTTGATACAATAACAATAAATGCCAACAACAAACTATGAAATTTGTTTCGTTTCGCTTTCCATTCGCACAAAGCATGAACTGGCCTTACATGTAGTGTACACGATTGGTAATCCTCCAAATGTTTTTTACTGAATTATTACGAAATACCTTACTAGACTAAGTTAACAGTAGTCTCAATCATCCTGTGAAATGATGGCACCAGGTGTGCTGTCGTTAAGACAAGTTGAAATTTACATAGTTTTCCAACGATTTCCAGCTGGAAATCGTTGGAAAACTGCCTTGTAGCCTTTAGTCAAGGCACGGACATGCTGGCATTCGGGGCGCGTCACACGTCCAGGTAGCCACGCACGCCTTGACTAAAGGCTCTTATCCGCCCGACGGTTGAAAACGAGCACCGTTTTTCTCTCGATTTTTTCGCTATCCAAAAACGCAAAACTTTGAACAGGTCAGTGGAACGATATTTCCTTAAAATACTAACCACCAAATCTGCCCCTTTCTGAAAATAGCAACAATGACCAATCATGTACACTACCTTTGAGGACTGTATTTATGTTAGTTTATTTACAAGCATGTATGCAACTGACTAATTTTTGTACATTATGATCTCTTTCCATTCAATTCACTTGAAATGTTTTTCCCCATATATGAAAGGGTAAATCTAGGCTAGGTTGTAAATAAATATCAAGACAGGCATGCTAATTGAAATATGGGAAGCTTATAAAATGGTCTTCCTTATTAACAAAATGTAAAAACATAGGATGACCTTGGATGGAAAGATAAGACAAATTAATGAAGGCTTTCCGATTATCATGATGAATTTTGAGCATGTTTAAAGCATGGTTTCCGTATAATCACAATCAATGCCAAAAGCACGCAAGTCACATGCTGTCGAGGCAGAGTTGGGTCATGACGTCAGGCGGCTGACAAATGAAACCAAAATAGTGCTCAAAAAGTGAAAAATTTAAAAGCCAGTTTTTGGTAGTAATAACTTTTCTGAAAGCTGAACTGAGACTTCACTTCAATAGGTTTCAATTATGGTTAGCTATTTTATGGTCTTATTTCCTAATCAATAGGATAAAATAGATATTTGTGGCACTCAAGCAGTGAGGGACATTGCTGAATGGACAGTGTATTTAAATGGGCCTACTCTCACAACACAATGCGGATAGTCGTCAAAGCTGAACTTGGTCCAACTTTGCCGACAATCTCCGTCCTTGTTCGAGTCAAAACCAACTACAGTGAAATCTCAATAAGTTGAATCTCAGGGGAATGGGTGCCAATTTCGAGTTAAGCGGAGTTTCGAGTTACCCAAGGTCTCCTTTTTCCCCCCAAAGATTACGTACGGGAATACAAGCGATATCCATGAAACGGCCGTGAAATAGAGCACAAAATCATGGCATTTTTAGGCGATCTTTGCTTCGCTTTCAGCCGTTGCAGGTCTCCCCTTTAGTGTGAGGGAATGGTCCGACAAGAGACAATAAAACAGGCCTGTTTCATCGGCGTTAAAGATGTCTCTTCCGCCAAAACCTTGGGCAGTCCGTTGCGTTGCCATTCGTTTGTCATCTCCGGAGTCACGACAGCGCCCTCTCTCTCGAGATGGCACGCACTCTTTCTCCAGAAATTGATCCCGTGCGGTACAGCGGTACGGTGTGCCTTGGAACGATCCAGCCACCCGTCATAAGTCACTGCAGCAAGCACATGCGACTGTGTGATTGGTCAGCAGCAGTTCACTCGAATGATTGCCAACTGCATCGTGGTTGCGTGGGTGCTTCTTTAAAGGATTGCAGTGACAATTAAGGCCGCTTTGCATCTTCAGCCTTCCTGGGCAGGTCACCAGCAGTTGCTTTGATCGTTCTAAATTGCACTGGAGCGAGAAGGCAGCTGCTCCAATGATACTATGGACGCTAATAGCCTCTTTGTTGCTTATCTATACCCGATTTTATGTTTATTGATTGCGCAGATTCCTTAACCTAACAAAAGAATTCCAGTTTTTTCTGTGGCCTAATTATGCAAGTTTATTTCTGCACCTGGTGATTTTGAGTTTGACTTATCCGAAGTTACCGGTCCAAAATTTCGAGTTGGTGTGGGCATGTTTATACATGATTTGCCATTCTGTTCACGGGAATAAATTCTTACTTCGAGTTAATCGCGTTCTGGAGTTAACCGGTTTTGACTTATCGAGATTTCACTGTATATGGAAACCAGGCTTAATTGCTTGCTTCTTTGCACTGACCAATTGACAATTTGCACAAAAACATTAGAAGACAGTCAATTAAGGAATCATTTCATATCGTCTGGAAGCGGTATCAATAGTGGTTACTGCTGTTCTTTTTGAGGTACCAACATTTAACACCCAGCTGGCCCATATAATGAGCTCATTCTATACAGGTCAGTGCACACGGGCAGTTTTGTAGGAGCAATATTCATGAGGAGTGGTGGTGAGTGCTTTACAAAGAATCAAATTGTGGCATTATTAATCTCCTAGCTTTCTGGCTAATCCATCTCAGGGGGGGGGGGGGGGGGGGGTTTACAACTACAATGGGGAATTAAGTGTTCTGAGCCAGAGCTCTTAATAAACATTCATAGCAGCAAGACCTCCACTAATAGGGTTCTTTGTCCATGGTGTGACCACTGCAAATTAGAAATCTTTGACAAGCCAACTTGGCTTTGAAGCTCCAAAATCCAGTTTTGATCTCATGATTATTCAGTTATTCAAGCCGCCAGGCTTCCCATTTATCAGCAAGGTTTTAGGTGTGGAATAAGACACCGCAACAAAAAACAGCGGTACCGCAATCAATACTGCATCTCGACAATATGAAAGGCTCCCTACATGGCTTGACAACAACCATTCTCTAATACAAACTTTCATTATACATCAATGGAAAATGCTTAAAGAAAAAATCTTTAAAAATAGCCGTTTAGAATGCAATTATCGTTGATAATAAATAGCCGTGCTACATACAATAAACTTGATGCAAAGGCCAGGTGGTTACTGACCACCGCTGGTTGACGGCCCCTCACTTGGGCCTCCTCCCATCGCACTCCAAGCCACGCCTCCCGGATTCTGGGCAGGCTTGTCCTGTCTTTTGGGCAGAACAGAGTCTCCCCTCTCTTGAAGTAGTTTTTCCCGCAGCTCGGCTGCGTGGGCGTTGACGACGTACTTGGAGGGGGCAGACGGGGTCGGGGGTTTCCGTAGCTGCTGCGAGATGAGGTCTTCCATGCTGGACACCTGTCTCATCCTTGGAAACTGCTGCTGCTGCTGCTGCTGCTGTTGCTGCTGCTGCTGCTGTTGCTGTTGCTGCTGCTGCTGCTGCTGCTTTTGCTTCTGTAATGCCTGCTGTAGTTGTTGGGCTTGGGCTTGCTGCTGGGCTTGGGCTCGCTGCTGGGCATGCATCTGCTGCAACTGTTGCTGATACATAAGTACCTGCTGGAACTGCTATTGTGAGAGGTGAGAATACTTTCAATTTAGTACACTAAACTTCACACCTGTGACAGGATCCTTAGAAATCACTTTACGCCACATTCCCATTGGACTTTTCCTCGTGTAAGTTACCACGACTCACTGTCAACACTCCTTTGCGTAATTTTACAGCTGTTCCCATTTGAGCTTTTGGTTGTACACAGACGGACTGTTAAGATTGCTGTGTGCGGTTGGTGTATTCCCATTAATCTTTGCAGTAATCAGTGTCACTGTAAAACTTTTGTGGCTGTGGTAATTAACAGGGACGTTATTTCTCTGTCCGTTCCTATTGGACTTAATTGTTACTCTACAGGAAAGTAGCGGTAGATTAACCCCAAAAAAAGTCCAATGCGAACACATCCATAATGCTAAACCCAACCTTATCCTTCAAAATCCAGATAAGGGTCTTGAAGGCTTTTTGCAGCATTGAGTTTTTGTAAAGTCAAATCACTATCGGTTTACATGGGGATTAATGTCCCTTGATTCTTTACGTACAAAGAATGTGGCATTGGGTTACTGCAAAGTGGTGGATTTTGGAGGATTCATAAAGTTTCCTTTAAAAAAATACACAGGAGGTTAGGTTAAGGGTATCTTTTGACTTATGCATTAGAAAGGGCATGCTCAGATCTTCATTTTGATATATCTCTCAGTTTGACATCCTGATGAATATGAACATAATGTGGGTGAAAACATTGACAGTTCCTATTGATTTCCATCGTGTTAGATTTGTTTAATGACTGTAAACTCAAGAGCAGCTTTGGCGACTCATGCTCATAGCTCATTTTATTGGGTCATGATTCTGATTGAAAAGTAACAAGCAATTCAACAATAACAGGCCAGTTCATACTTCACACAGTGAAGCGAATTTGTTAGGCTAACACTGAATGGCACATTAAAACAACACTTTATGACATTATGAAATTCGTTTCACTTTCACATCTGTGTAAAGTATGACGGGGCGAGGCGAGTTGGTCTCACTGACGGTGGAAGTTACACCGCCTGGGTCTGGGGTTTATAGGTCTAAAAATTGGGATAATTTCTCTGAAATCTGTCTAAGAATTATCCTCTATTAGATCTGGGCCCAGGAAAACCATAAGGGTGGGAAGGGTTGGCAATTCGAAATGTCGCCAACCCCATCACCTACCTCTGATCATAACCCTTTTCCTAGAGTGGCTTTTAGCCTTGTATTAGATGATTTCAACAAATTAAGGGGAACAAAAATGAACTGGCCTAAAAGAAAGACTGATAACATCCACAGTAGTGTTGGGCATAATGACCGACTGGTCCCTATACAGGGTATCTGCACGTTTCAGAAAGTCAAATTTAAGACATTTTAAGACCTTTTTAATGCTACGAAATTTAAGACCAAATATAAGCGCATAAAGCAGGGAAACCAGTTATAGCTAAGGAAGTTCCTTCAGCTATATTAATTGTAACTCCTAGCCTATATGTAGCTTGTATACAAAATACAATTACACCAGACAACTCTTTCAGTTTTATGAACATGTAAAATGTGTTTATTTAAGAATGATGAAAACAAATACCAACAAATCATTCCTTCTTTCATATTCCCAAAGTAAACCAGTTCAGGTCCTAGACCACATCACCTGGTATTCTCCTTGCACTTCTTGGAAACAATTATTTAAAAAAATAAATGCATAAATAAATAAACAAATAAATAAATAATAAATAAAAAGTAAAAATTTAAATATATAAAAACAATATTTTTGCTTCCTTATTTTAACGGCCCAACCAAAGGTTTCACAAAAACCCTCGTAACAATTTTGCTGTCTGTATTATTTTGTTCGTTTGCCATTCGCTATTTTCAGAATTTTTTTTTATTTCGTCCCGATATCCGATCATCCGCTTCGCGGTGCCGGTGTCAAGCGCCCAGGTTGGTTCAGGTTGGTTCCCGACGCACGGCAAGGACTACATGATGAAAGAACCGGAACCAGTCTATAGAAATACATGTATAGCCAAGTCGAATTTGATATCGTAAAAAATGCCAAACAAACATCGATGGGGAAAGAACATTTTCTGCTATTTAATTCACAGAACTTGACCTCCCTTTTCTAGTTGGGTGTGTGTATTTTCCTTTTTATAGTTTGTACCACACGGCCGCAAGTATTTGATACAGTCATTGAGGAAGGAAAAGAGACGTAAGTTCTGCACCATGTACCAGCACACGTTGCCAGCTTGCGCTATGCAGTCACACACGCTGATACTGCGCGATATACGGACAGTGCTATGCATGTTGGGCATTTAAATTCTCTATATTCTTTTCCGACTCATCGACCTTACATATTTTTTACAAAAAAATAATCAAGGCAAGTTGTTTTGAAGAAAAAGCCGATCCTCGATCCGCTTGTCTGCCATGATGGACCGACCGCAATGCAAAATTTGGCAACCTTGTTCCCGGTGCCGCTATGCTTAACAAAGTGCGAACGTACGTACATGTTGTACGTGTACGTATGGAATCGATGTTGGAAGCGGTAACCAGACGATTTCATGTGGCACAGTATGATCGATCACACGTGCACTGGCCGCGCCGTGGCCGGGATGGGCGGGCCAGCGCCCTAGCAGCAGTGCAGCCCACATGGTACGGCCGGACGGCTGGCCCGCCACGAACTCGTGCAGCGCACGGATATACACGACAAGGTTATAGCATTTTGATCACATACTCATCAGAAATGTAGGCTTCTTGTCAAGATTCTGCATGGTCAGGTGAAATATTGGCGTGATATTATTTTTATTAAATTGTGCATATCGAGGGCTGAAAAATGTGATTGCCACTTTTTCGGCGTGGCCTGCAATTTATCAAGCGTAATTCACTCACGTCACATATGTACCTCGGGGACAAAAATGGAATTTATCGTCTTTTTCTTCGCCCAAGTGCCAGCAAAAATCATCTCTTACGCTATCTTTGTCATCCTCTAGATCATCATTGTAATTTTGAAAGCATTGCATTTGGTACAACTAAATCTTAAACCTCTGAAAACTTGATCACGCAACTTGTGGCTTTTACTGCAGGTATTTCAGATGTCAGGGGTTAATGCTTAAACTTATTTCCAGCCGTAAACTACTCCAATATGGGCCTACTTACAATGTGCTTACCATACAATCTACATGCTGACGACTGGTAGCACACGTGGACAGCACACGTGGACTGTACACATGGATTTCGGATATCCCGAGGATGAATCAACGCTCGGTATTTCTGCCACGTGCGATCAGTTTTACGGGAAAATTCACAACGGGCTTGCCAAATTTCCATTTATGCGCTGTGTGATCGTTATTTACGAGCTGATAGAAAAGAAAATTCATTACTTGCTTCGTCTATTTTTTTTAAGACCTCCGAGAACTCAATTTAATACTTTTTAATGCTTTTTAAGGCCTTAAATTTTGATAATTAAATTTAAGACTTTTTAATGACCCGCGGACACCCTGCTATACTTCAGAAATTGTGGATCTGAATCAGACTGATGCAAATTTCATGCACAAAACTACATTTAATAGTGTATCTCACATGATTGCGTAAAAAATAACAAAAAAATAACAAAAAAAATAAAGAACTGGATATATAATAATTTGAATACAGCTATATGGCAGACTTGTCTGTGCTAAGGCGGGTCGTCAGATTACAGACCGTTCAGGCACCGGGCCCGGTAGGCAAATTCCTCCCCATCCCCCCCGATCGGTGGAAACAAGAGGCTTGTGCAGCCAAGCATAACGTACACAATACATACACAATGTATATTTCTACACACAATCCCAGCAAATACTACTTAAGGAGCTGCATCGGCAAACCTCCTCATTCTCCTGACGGAGATTAGAGCAGGCTAATCGAAACGTTGAGAACAACCCGAGAAGTCCCCATGGTTCTCCCCTGAATCATATTTCTCACTTATCGACAGTAGAGAAAACGAGTTGCACGAAAATTGGTTCTCCCTTGAACCCTTCTCACTTAACGAAGGTTGAGATACGAGTTGTGCGATAAGGTTCTTTTCAGAACCCATACCTCTCATTAGTTGAGATAAACGCATGGTGTTACCGCAAACCGAAACGAAAACGGTACACAATACCCCAATGATGGATTGAAAATGCAAAGATTGACGTGTATAGACATTAACCGGCCAGGTGGCAATTTTCATCTGCACGTATTTGTGTCAACCGTACGCAATGGGTTAAGCCAGAAGCCACCCGGTTACTCAACCGTGACACCCCGATCGGTCCGAAGTGGTGACTCGTGGCTTGAACAAAATGCAGCTAACATTAAAGTCTGGCCATTGTTGGTGGATTATTCGGCTTGCTGGGTGAAATAAACTGTGAATTAGAAAGGAAGACTGGCTTCTTTGGCTTTAATCTCTAGTGACAAATATTTTTTTAACCAATATTTGTTCTTTTACATTTTTGTCAACTAGAAATAATATAACAGATTCTGCCATTTTTTAAAGGTTGGATAAATCAAGAAATCGCTGGATGTGTCCCAACTTTTTACCTCCAATTATATTTTCAAATCGATTATTTCCTTGGAGTCATCTATCTCAGCATTGTATTTCTCAAACACTTGAGTAGGCCAACACACAGACTCCGATAACGTGCTCTTAATTCATGCCTGGCGTGATGTGTTGGTGGAGCTGCATCAAAATATTGTTTTGGAACTGGGCTGTGGATTTTTGGCGGGGAAGACATTAGGGGCTGATAAATTCTACTGGTGTGATGTGCTGATGGAGCTCCGTCAAAGTTTTATTTTTGAACTGGGCTGAAGATTTTTTGCGGGGAAGACATTTGGGGCTGATATAATAAATTCGCGAATTTGAATGACCAATAAACGAAAGTGATCAGAAAAGTTCGCAAATTGGCCGGGGAAACCTATATAGGGATACCCTGTCTCAGTGATATTTTAAAAGTTAAAGCCTGCAGGGACAAAACTACAACTGACGCCTGGCAGAACAGATTACAATTGCGCTTGTAGATGTCGCGGTGCCATTTTAAAATAAAATTGATTTGTTAAAATTAAAAAGAAAAATCAGACTTTTGAGGAAAAGATCCTTAGAAAAAAAGATTTTTGGAAATAATTTTGAAAAGTCAGAATTCCGATTTAAATCGAAAAGTTCCATTTCTAAAAACCCCAAAAGACCGCAGCACTAGGTTAATTACACCTGATTATGCCAACAAAGTAAACCGACACAACGTACAGGGTTCAATAGAAATTGCAAGTTCATGTTTCAAACGGCGTTCCGGCACCCAGCTTTGTCTTTTCTTTTCAGTTTATTTTCAATACTACACCCAACTTTTATACTTATTGTGAATGTCGGGAATGTTGTCATAATATTTAAATAAAAAGCCAGTGCATTTATTGAAGTAAAACCAATGTAGTACACAAAGGCAATGGGTCTGGAGGGATTCCTGGTGGCAAACTCTTTGAAGCTCACAGTCATTGTTCGCCTACTGGAGGATTAAGCGCCTTGCAAATTGGTTCCTTTGTGGTGAGCCTGAGCTTAACCCAAGAGCCTGGTGGAGTTAATCCTACCTAATCCATTCAAGCAAGAGTCCCAATCCCTTTGACTTACTAGGTGGGCTCGCCACTAGGTGGGCTCGCCCCTGGGTGGGCTCGCCCCTGGGTGGGCTCGCCCCTGGGTGGGCTCGCCCCTGGGTGGGCTCGCCCCTGGGTGGGCTCGCCCCTGGGTGGGCTCGCCCCTGGGTGGGCTCGCCCCTGGGTGGGCTCGCCCCTGGGTGGGCTCGCCCCTGGGTGGGCTCGACTCCGAAAGGTCCAAGAAGGGATTCTAATTTGACATCCCGCCTAAGCATATGTACACTGACCTGATAGTTCTCGGATGAAGCTGCTGTCATGGCAAGTTGCTGCATCATGGAGGTGGGATTCATGGCAGTATTCTGCATCTGATGACAAACAAAAAAAACAGCCAAACTTAATCTCCTGACTACGGACAACGGCCATAAACAAGGTTTGAAAAAGACACTTGATTTTTTTCACATTCATATTTCGATTGTTAAAATCAACATACACCATGGCACTTTTGGAGGTCTTCAGATTTTCTTGAAGATAACAGAATTTCAGACGGTAAAACTTATAAATGGTAAACTTTGAAATTAAAACTAATCAATTTGATATTTTTTTTCAAAGTGAACAAAGAAACTGGCAGGAGCGGGATTCGAACCTACGACCTCCGGAATACCGTACCGGCGCTCTACCAACTAAGCTATCTTGCCCTATGTTGGCGGTCTCCCAAACTGTCAGTATCTTTGTTCGGGTGGGCGCTAGTCAGAAGTCATAAACCCAGAATGCCGTATATACAGGGATCACACCCAATTTTACGATACAACCTGGGAATCGACATTGTGGGGATTCCTCAATGAGGATACGACTCTTTAACTTATACATGTAATTCGTCAAACAATCCACAAGGAAAATTTGATTTTTGATCATGACCAAAACTATACGACACCTTTAAAAGTTGGAGTGTATTAAACACAGGGGTTGTCAGTGGCATGCTTTTCAGTTCCCGACTTACCGGTATGTTGTAATGCTGACGCTGGTTGCTCAGTAACTGTGCCATCTGTTGGGCTCCATACACGCCCTGAACAAAAATAGCAAAATTTCAGCAAAAACATCACTGCAAAAAGCAGACGGCCCAAAATTAAAACAAAAATGACTTGAAGCTGGCTGGAATGTAGACTGTGGATTTTGGATTACCGTAACTTTTATGTCATAATGATCTTGGACACATGCCTGCCATGCATTCCACTCACGCAAACAATGCAAACGTCCGCCAATGTTCGCCAATTTTTGTGTGCACATCCAACGAAAAAAAATGTGCGTAGTTGCCCAACGTTCGCGTGAGTGGAACACACCCCTGGACTTGGCAAATCTGGACTAAGCCGACTGTGCCTACGACCATAAAGACATGAAACAGAATGCTGGAGTCAAGGGTCAAGTCTGGAACCAGGGCTCACGTCAAATCTGGACTTGAGTCTATTTTTCTACATTTTTGCTTTTTTGACTGCCTCGGATTTAGACTCAGACTTGACTATAACACTGCAACTGCACTTGGAAAATTGTTATGCAAACAACAAACCAAAAAAGAATATCAAGAATGATCACTTACGACCATGAAATATTAATTACATGTAGTCTGGCAGGGTACCGGTCATACTGAAATCCATACATACTCTTTGGTTGCTGGTAACCAGTCACAAATATGTTAAATATTCTATGACGGAAATTCTACCTCAGTATTCCTCAGGCAACACTAAAAAAAAAAGTTACATTTCTCCGATAGTGCTGTCTTCAGATGAAATATAGCAAGACTCTTTAGGTCTTAAAATTACTAGTTCTAGGGCCAAATGTGTAGAATGTGAAAGACCGATCAAGCATGGATATCGAATGAAACAAGGAACTTACAAACTTTAAATGCAGCATACAATAATGGGTACAATAACAAGTGACAATTGTTTTTGTTTTTGTTTTTTAGAAAACAGAAAGTGCTGTCAGAAGCGGACAAGCAAAAATAATATCTTGAAATAATCAATTTAATGCCGAGTGCCGCGAGACCCCCAAAAAAATGAATCTTCTTAATTAAACAAAGCATTATTAATAATTCACAAATATTCATGTAATAGAGAAAACAAAAGTAATTCCCACAAACACAAAATATTGTGATCAGACTGCAATGCGCTAAAACAATTTATACATCATCCTATAATATAATATACTGCACGTCTTTAAGCATTTAAACAACAAATCTTCATTTAAGGTGTGCTTTATGCCATTAGCCAATTGAGTTTTGTGCATGCACGTACACTGCATTTTACCTCATGCACACCAACATTTCTGGATTGGATTAAACTTTGCCTACCGGATTCATCCCTGAATACCACATTTGCTGCATGGCAAAAAAGGGGAAAAAAATACCAAAGGACAAAAAAGCTGAAATTTACAATAACTACTCCAAAAACAACAAAAAGCTATGCCAGTAGCTTTTTTCCCCTCGCTCTGTATCTCTATGGAATTCTTTGCCTGGTGCATGTTTCCCTTCATCTTACAACCTTTTCTGCTCCAAGAGGAATATTAATTTCTACCTCTTGTATCTTTTATTCTTTCTCTTTTTGTGGCCCCCACGGCCTTGTTTAGGGCAAACTGACATTAAGAAAATTAACTAGCTGCCCCTGGGCGATTGCCATCTAAACCTGAGGTTGCCCGACGGACAAGTTTGGTTGCCTAAAATTCTGGACAAAGTTTACAAGATGGCTCCTGCCATGACCATGACTGGAAGAAGAGAAACATTGAGTGCTTCAACAAGTTTTCAATGATTTTATCTTCCACAAAATTACTAAATGAATTTACTAATGTTTGCAACAAATCTATTTAGGCTGCCCAGCGGGCAACCAGTGTTGGTTCATCAGGTTGCCCTGATGTTTTTTTAAGTTGCCCTGAACAGGGCAACTGTTAATTCCGCACCCTGCATACCATTCTAAAAGATTTTTCAGCACAGCAGACCATCCATGTAGAGGGAGAAAAATCTATTTTCAAACTTTTACAGGTCTTTCAGCATTTCTCAAATGATTGTCCCTTTTTGTTTTCATGTTGGTGTTTTTCGAGGCCACACGATCATTTTTGTTCCTATATTTAAAAACAACTCAATATTTTGATGGCCTCAGATGCAAATAGAAAATGTGACCTGAATGGAAAATATTCAAATGAACGTAAATAAACTCGACTGAATTTGGCAAAAAATGTGCCGGCGACGCCAAAGTCCCTTTGCTTCCACAACGTCATAGTCTGGCTTTTACAGAAGCTGGTTTAACTCGGATTCTGACGCGTTAACACCATCGCACAATTACCTCTTTACTTCATCCAAAACCCAAACCCTACCCCTCTCTCTTACACTTTCTCACCGTTGACCAGTTGTAGGAGTTGGATCACCTTCCATTTCATAATGCAACCTCATCCCACGTGGAACGATTGATTCGGATTCACATCAAGCCCCTAACCCCTACCCACCAAACACCCCCTACCTAACACTGACAAGAAACGTATCCAGAGGGGGGGGGGGGGGGGAGAGGAAAACTTGTCCCCTCAACCAGACATTTTGAAAGAAAACAATTCTGATCAAACATTCTGAAGGATATGAAACCACCAACAATTCATAATTGGTACTAACCCTTCCATAGCTTTTTGATCTTTTCTTAGTTTCCCCCCCCCCCCCACCCCCCAAATGTTAACCCCTTTTGGCCGGCTGTTATTAATGGGGGGGGGGGGGGGGGAGGGATGCTGGTAAACCAAGTCGGGCTTGTGCGGCCTAGCGTAATGCAAACAATAGATTGAGTATGTGGAGGAATGCGCATATAGACAACAACCGGCCTGGTGGTCTTTTTCAAACTATGGTCATGGCTGTCGTCCGTATTCATGAGGTTAATTCCTTACCTGTAGTTTGGCCAGGTCCTGTTGATTCAATCCTTGGTCGGCCAGCAGGCGAGGATCAAAGCCCATGCGGATCCTACCTTCCTTCTCATCGTCGTACTCCTTCCAGGCATTCTTGCGTTCGTCCTCCGTCAGCTCCTCAGACTCGATGTTCTCCAGCAGCGAGTCGTGCTCGTGGTACTTGACGATCCACTTGTCCTTGTGCTTCAGCATCTCGGCCAGGACGTAGTCCTATGGAAGGGAGGGAGAGGGGGGTTAGAAATAACTCCTTAACAGGTGTTGGGCACTGTGGTGCATTACCCAACGGACCACTGCATATTTTACTCTCCCAAACCAGATTCTGTCTGCATTCAAATTTATCATTGGAGGCTTTCATATTACAGTTAGACCCAGATAAAGCGGCCATCCAAGTAACTGGAGAAGATAGACGTTCACTGCTAGATCTAGAAGTTCATTTCTAGATCTAGACGGCACACAGCCACCACCTAGTTCTAGAAATAAACACTCACATGCAAAAACCTCTGATAATAATGCTTTGGGGATTAGACATGGATATGTTATCTTTTTCTTATGGAAGTCGTCCAATACAAGGCGAAAAGCCACTCTAGGTAAAGGACTACACAGGTGGTGCGATTGGCCACATTTTAGGTTGCCAGCCCCACCACCCTTACGGTTTTCCTGGGTCCGGATCAAAATAGTGGATAAATCTTCAATATTTGGTGAGACAAACTCATCCCACCCCCTTTAGTGCATTAAATGTTAACAAATATCATGTTGAACAGAGGGGAAAGAGTCGGAGAGTCAGTTCTTTTTGTCAGAATTGTGTACGGCATTATCAGCTCCGAGTAGGGGGTGTGCATTTAGGGGTAGTACGGGAATTGAGTTCTCGACTGAAAAAAAAGCACGGGTACCCAGGTATCCTTTGAAGAAAGCCAATCCCAAAAATTAGATCGGAAATTGCTGTTTACATTTTTCGTAAAGGTAGCGAGATGCAAGTGTGTACCGTGAGCTCTATAGCTTTACGGTGTAAACTGCATTTTCGCAAGTGTCGAAAAAGTTTTGTTTTTGCATGTACCCTGATTTTCATTTTGAAAAGTTCCCACAAAAACTTTCTTTTTAATTGTTTGAGAAATAACTAAGAATATATTAATTCGGTTACGGGTACTCGATTCTATAATCTGGAACTGGTTCCTTACATAACCGGTCGGGTACTTGGGTACCCGGTTCGGATGCACAGCCCTAGGTCTGAAGTGGTTCAGTATGGCAGCATTGTCTCTTTTGGTCACATAAGTCAAAAAAAAAAAGGTAAATATATCAAATCAGCGCAGTATTAACGAGACCGACCTTGGGCAATACGGGAGTCTCTCTCTCCGGTACGTTGGGATCGTCCAGCCGCTCCGGAGTGAAGGTGTAGAGTTCAGACAAGTCCGTGGATGTGAAGTGGCGCTCTATCTGATGCTCATCGACCACTCTACAGGACAGGGACTGCTTGGTGACCTGATGGGGACAAAAATCAAGATGAAGGGTCAAATGTCATGACCCATTCGTTATTGCAGCTGTGCTGTCCATGTACAAAGACCAATAATATGCAACCCATAAATGTGCAACTCGTCCAAAAGTTTCATACGCATGCACTCTGCAACAATATCAGAAAAGGTTAATGTCATTAGGAAACTGCTATATTGGGATCCTTTTGCTGTGAATATTAACATTGCAATCAATAGACCATGTGCCATTCGTTTACATCTGTATTCAAATGTGCAAGGGCGGTATGTGCATGCATCACGTTTTGGTTAAGGAATGACATCAGAGGTCACATAATTCAAAGGCATCTGACCTGCGACGTCACTCCTCACGCAAATTGTATGCAAAACACGAAGCGTGCACATACCACTGGGCACATTTCAATATGGATGTAAAAACATGATGTCAGAGGGCACATCGTCTATACCAAAGAGTTACGGTTGTTTAAGATGGCAACAGGCATATGATCATGTACAACACGTCAGAACACTTTGATCGTCCAAAGTGTAACTCTATTGCCAAGGACAACACGTTCACCATTGGATGCAGGATTATTGAAGGAGGTCAAAAGTACTGATTGTTTGACTAGAGAGGATTTAAATTTTAATTTGGCATATATTTCACATGCACATATATTCTTGTAGGATTTGTCTTGCATTTCTGATGTATTATTGCCTAAGCCGGCAAACAGATCCGTGTCTTTCGTTCAATGTTACATTGCTTGAGGCCCAAAATAGACTGATGGAACAAAACGAACACGATCCAGCAAGAGAACTTTAGTTCTTGGGAATCGGCTATGAATCCCTCTGGAAACAAATCTTTCTAAGACCAGCTGGCCAAATTTTCTCTGACATTTTTTATCAAAAAAGTAATTTTACCTGTCGCTCATAGATCTTTTCTTCCATTGTACCCTACAACAAAAACCAGAGAAAGAAGACATGAATGTGTGCAATCAATTAAGAATTAAATAACATTTTCTTAAAAAGTCATTTAGTTAAAATTTATGGCTTTCTGGCTAGCCTGAATTGGCTGCTTGAGGGAACTGGGCTTTGAAGCGAACCGGGTGAGTGGGATTAAAATAGTTACACAGTATTGGGAGATAATCCTCCTGACAGTTCCAGCAGGGTAACAGTGACCATTAGGCTTGGGCGACTCGAACATTTTTGGAGTCGACTTTGAGCAGGAATCACGATTCCATTTGGAATCGACTCTATACATTATGCACAATACAGGCCATCCACGGCACATCCTTTGAAAGCGCATGGTGTACTGACTGATTTCACATTTGAAACAGCTGGCTCTGTGAAGTGCCGCATGCCATCTTTTTGGGGAATCTGCAATCTTTAACTGTTTGGAGCCGGCGAGTTTCAGAATCATCAGGCGGTGACTGGAATGTACTCCAAGGAAGAAGAAATTGGCTACTTCATGGAGCCAACTCCTTAAAATTGCATTTTAAATTCCAATGTTGGAGTCGAGTAGGTTCAACTCCTGGATGAAATCGGCCAGAGTCTAGTGACCATGAACTTTAAAGATTTTGCCACCATTACGCCTTGTCCACAATCCATAAGTAATCCATTAAGAGCCTGACGTCAAATTCAGCTGTCTTTTTTGGAGCGATTACTCACTGTCTGAACAGGCAGTATTTAAATATTTATTCATTTCTTAGTTATCCTGGGAAGCCTGGTCAGTGCATTAGCATTTTTTCGCCCCCGAGGTCACATCTTTTTAAAACTTAGACAAGGAAATTACAGTTTCAGTTGGAGAAATGCCTGAGAGAACGATTATTCCTGGGGGAAAACCTACGCAAGCAGGTAGGGACTGAAAACCCAATTCACAGGAATCCACAGGAATCGAACCAGGGTCACCAGAGATGGAAGGCAAGGAAAGAACCACAACACCAACCTGACCACTTCTGGTTTAGAACTGGGTGGGTAAAAGCACTGGGTAACCGGGCCCCGTAAAGAAAAGGGTTTCTAAACAGCCGTCTTGCCTTGACGACTGCGTGCATTTAAAGCACGTACCTGTGCTACGAATCTGTAGACGTATACCGCTCTCGTCTGACCAAAGCGGTAGACCCTGAAGATAGACTGGATGTCGTGGCTGGGGTTCCAGGAGGCATCAAAGATGATGACACGATTGGCTCCGATGAGATTGGTCCCCAGGGAGCCAGCCTTGGTGGAGATTAGGAACAGGCGTGCCCTGAGAAGGGAACAAGACCCATACGCAAGAAATTATCAATAGACCATTCTCGTTTGCGAACACTGGAAATAACGCGTGCTTATTTCCCAAGGTTAATTGTTGAAGCCACTAGGGCCAAGTCAAACCGAATAATTCAAAATTCGAATATACGACCTTCCATTCGATCGAATATTCGAATATTCGGTTGTCCGGGCGGCCGATTTTTGGGTAAACAAAAAAAGTACAGATGCAGTATTAATTTACGAAAAAAATTGCTCGTTATAATCATTATAATAGATTCTCACTTTTATGACTATCGCCAGCACCAAGGAATGATTTAGGAAAGGTTTACAGTGATGAGATTCTTCCGATTTTTGGCGGAATTCCGACTTAGTAGCATACATACCTTGCAAATCCGACTTTCAAATTATTAAGTTCCCACTTTAGACTTTCTGACCGGCATGTTCCGACATATTGCAGAAAGCTGAATTTTGATTTTCAGGTATCAGATATTATAACAATGAAGTTAAATGTGTTCTGAAATAAAATCAAAAAGCATTTCTGCTTACTATTTTGTTTTCCTGTGTCACGTCTTTCTTTAAAAAGAGTTTGTAGAGAAAACTACCCACACTACAGATACAGAGCGTGGAAGACACATTTCATTCGTCAAAGGGGACCCCATTGGAAATAAGTTGAAAAACTTTCATGGGCTATCCCTGGTATTACCATGTTTTTAATGTATTGTAGTAATTGTTTGTTTGTTTGTACATACATTTATATTTATATTTGTCTATATGGTAATACCGAATAAAATCAAATCAAATCAAATCATTCTCTGGCACAGAGAAAATACGGGGGAAGAAAGGCACTAGGGAGTGATTCCTTGATCGCAGGGGACGTATTAAGTCGTGAACCCTAATGCGCCTATCAATATAATTTGAGGCATCAGCTGCTATTTTGTCTGGAGTTACTTTGAAATAACCCTCCAGAATACAATTTCGTTATCAAAAATTGAACTGTTCCCTCTTCTTACATTCCTTTGCATTTCACCTTCGAATATTCGAACTCGAAAATAAATATTCGAATAGTTGATATGATATGTGTCAAGATCTGCAAAGCATTATTAGCAAAATGACGAAGCAAACGAAAGGGCTATTGGACTCTTCCATTTTACTTTTGCAGGGGGTGATGCTAGATTCAAACTGCAATTTCTTTACGTTCAGGTTAATTGCTTCAGCAATAAACAATCAGGTCTTTCTTTGCTCTACAATATGGGTGTTGGAATTCAAACCTGAAAAACTTAATAGTGTGCTCTTACCTATAGTTTTTCATGTCATTGAAAGTCTCCGCCCAGGTCTTACGGAATGCTGCACTGGTCGACCCATCCATACGGAAATAATCTTCACCTTTGACCCAGGAACCGACACCTCCGATCTGTCACGTAAAAATAGCACAGAGGTGAAAAAAGAAAAGAAACAGAACAATTGAGTAAGTTATCAGTAAACCCGTCCCGTAAAAATCTGCGATGCTTTTCCAAGTAGAGTACGGCAGAGATCTCTTACTATCACCCCGACACAAAATATCATCTCCTGTTTGTGTTTTAAGAGGATGTTGATTGCCGAGGGAAATTGGTGTCGTTTTGTAGTTTTATTTAGATTCAGGTATATTACAATAAGACAGGCAATTATTTCTTTTGAGAGCTGTTTTTATAAAGTCCCGTCTAGCCCACTGGTGCCATTTGACTTGTCTAAAATCTGACGTCATAAGACGAAGTCCCCTTTTGTGCCTAGTGCTAGACACAAAAGGGGAGGCTGTTTTATGCTGTAAGATTTATCTGCTGCCTGCAGCGATGACTTTAGACAAATGGCAGAAATAATTGCTAGTTTTATTATTAAACTACAAAAGATGCAGCTTTCTCCTCTTTGAAGTATCAGATTCAAGGTGTTGAGCCATTTGTACTGGTAGGAAGGAGGTCATGGGTTTGGGTCCCAACAAAGTAAGCCAGTGAATTTATCCCCATAGGCACTTAAATGTAGTGTACATGATTGGTCATTGTTGCAATTTACAGAAATTGGCGGATTTGGGGGTTAGTATTTTATAGGAAATATCGTTCCAAGTTTTGCGTTGTTGGATGGCGAAAAAAAAAACGAGAGAAAAACGGTGCTCGTTTTCAACCGTTGGGCGGATGATAGCCTTTAGTCAAGGCATGCGTGGCTACCTGGATGTGTGACGCGCCCCGAATGCCAGCATGTCCTGGGAAAGCCACTCATCCGGGTAGCCACGCGTGCCTTGACTAAAGGCTACAGGGCAGTTCTCCAAAGATTTCCAACTGGAAATCATTGGAAAACGATATAAATTTCCATGACAACGACAGCACACCTGGTGCCATCATTTCACAGGATGATTGAGACTACTATTAACTTACAGTCTAGTAAGGTATTTTGTAATAATTCAGTAAAAAAAATTACCAATCATGATTACCAATCGTGTACACTACACTAGGCACTGAGCACGCAGTGTTCTAGGTTCTTCATGAGGTGTTTTTTTTAGCGGCAGCCCACAATGCATTATTTTCTTCACACCGCTCATTCAGGTTGCCGCCATTTTTTGGGTGATGAACCACTTTTTTTTTAACATGCCCTGTATTCACTGATTTTCCTGAATGAAAGATCTTCATTTGAACAAAAAGGATAAGTGCTACCGCTGGCAATGTTTTCACACCTGACGGATTAGTAAATTGCAGCAAGACATTAACAACATAATCATGAGAGCACTTTGTTCTAATAATCCAAATGCAAGATACTTCAGTAATTCTTGGAGAAACCACCAAGCAAAATGATGCGCAGGATATGTCTGTGCAATAAGTATGGGCCAATTGTGGCCCCATGATTCACACAACGCTTATTTTGATTGGTCACGATTTACCACATAGCGAGTAACATATTTTTCTATTGGCTGAAAATTACATCAACAGTATCTCAATGTCTGCAATGCAGCTTCTATCGATCGCGCTGTGCAATGACAGGGTTCCTACAGAAATCTGAAAACCAAATTCCATGACTTTTTTAGGACTTTCCAGGACTAAAATATGACAAATTCCATGACATTTAACACCATTTTGCAGAGAAGAGTTGTTTGGTATTATGATGCTGATGAACCGCTGATGTTGGGCTAACCATTTGTTAGCTTCGGAAAATAAGTTTAAATTAATAATGGCCTCCTCCTCACATCAAAAGCAGCCCATCAAAAATAACCTTTGCATGACCTTGATTTCCATGACTTTCCTATGACTTATATATTTTCCCCAATTTTTCATGACTTTTCCATGACTTTCCAGGACAACTTTTTTTCCAGGATTTTCCATGACCGTGGGAACCCTGAATGATTCCTTTGCTGTCCAAGTCAATTCCTGCCATGATATCCTTGGTGCTCATCTCCTGCATCTTGGTAGCAGTTTTACCTGGTTGGTGAGATCCTGGCTTCCTTCCTCCCGTTCCACCTGGGCCCTGTCTTCAAGACTCTGCAGCATGTCCTCAATAAGATCCAGAGACAACAGACTCTGACTGAACACCAACCTGTAAAGGATAAGCAGCAAACAAAATGACACAGTTTTCAGTGGGAAGGCTACAATTCCTGTGGCCACTTGACGATGTGCCCTCTGACGTCAGATGTTTACATTATATTGACATGTGCAAGGCGGTATGCGCATGCATTGTGTTTTGCTTTAAATTTGGTTTAGGAGTGATGTCGCAGGTCAGATCACCTTTGAATGTGACCTTTGATGTCACTCCTTAACCAAATTTATGCAAAGCAGGATGCGTGCGCATAACGCCAGGCAACATTTGAATGTAGGGCGGTTTAGATGTAAACAGACAGACAAAGGTCACATAGTCTAAAGACCGACCTATTACGCCCCACCCTATGTCACAGCCACACGTCCGTCAAGAATGTTGGACTTGTGTCTGACCATAGTCACCACAGTGCTTGGTCTGTACATCAAAGGGTAGGGGCTTGGCTTCCCATTCATTAGCAAGGTTTGAGTTACAGAATGCAGTACCGCAATCGATACTGCACCCGGACAATATGAAATTCTCCCTTACGCAAACAAAATAAATTAAAAATAGTTCTGCCTCTGGTTACCCTACCTACACTATTTTAACAGCCCGACCCTAATTTTTGTTTGAAAAAAAAAAATAAAACATAAATGCTGTAACTACTACCTGTAAACCTTGACTACACGTAGACACCTACATATATGATCAGCACAAAAAAAGTGCCCCCCCCCCCCCAAACAAAAATAAACTTCTCTCCCTACCTACCCTATTTTCAAATGCCATGTAATCGGAAGCAGAACCATTTTTGTTTGGCCTTAGAACAGAGCTGCCAACCTTTTAAAACTCATTTCAGTATTCAGAAAGCCAAAAATCCGTATTTTTGCTAAGAAAATCCGTATTTTGCATAAGAATTTAAACATGCTACTCTTGTCTGATTTGGCTATTCCACACAGTGCCACAACAAACTTGGCTGATTGCATTTGTGCCGAGGGCTTACACTTTCTCCCCGATGCTCTCGGCGTGCTTCAGCACTTCAAAGAGAAGCACCAGCTTGCCACTCAGGTTGATGTTGGTGTCGTCACCCTCCTGAAGGAACTCATCGTACCACTTGGGCTTGGCGGTGGGCAGGTTGGGGGATGGGGATCTGGTGATGTACTCTGTAAACAAATTAGGAAAAAAAACCAGTGTTTTCAATAACAATCAACTGAACGGTTCTCTTGGGAAAAAATATAGTTTCTGAACCACAGAACGTGTGTAATAACCCCTTCTTGCCGGCTGTTATAATGGGGCACCGGTATGCCAATACGGGCCTGTGCAGCCAACGTAATACACACAATAGGCTTGTGCAGCCGGGCGTAAAACACAGTGAGCGAACAATGGATTGAATATGCAGAAGAATGCGGGTATAGCCCTCAACCGGCCAGGTGGTCTTTTTCAAACCACAGATATAGCCGCCATCCATATTCAATGGGTGAAACACAAAAAACAAATACAAAATCCCTCAACCAGGTCAATCATTTGAGAACACAAATAACTTCTGATTTTTGCTACAGAATTTTCTAAACTTCCCAATGGGTCAAAAATCAAACAGAATAAGAGCAGTAAGCACAGCAAAGAGCATGCTAACTTCAAAGCAGAATTTGCTTTCAAAAGTGATATAACAATAGAAATATCCATACGCGTACAAGCATAAGCTGTGTAATGGTTAGCACTTTTCTGCTTTAGTTATCCCTTAACCATATCTATGAAACTGGGCGTAAAAAAAATTAACCGAAAAGTTTTGCTTAGCAAAAAACGGATTAGCCAAAGAAAAGCAGCAGTACCACAATCAATATGGCATCTTGAACAATATGAAATGCCCCCTTAACCCCTTGGGCACGGTATTTTACGGGAGACGTCGGGGTGTCGCAGCGGTTCTGGCAGCAAAATCGAACCGCTACAATGTGTTTGTGCAGTCAAGCGTATCATAAACAATAATCCAACAATGGATTGAAACTGCACAAACAGCGTCATCCGTACGCATGGGGTTAACCCCGGGTTTTAGATGGGAGGCGCCGGGGCACCAGGTCGGGTTATGCAGCCAAGCAAAACGGAAACAAGAGGCTTGTGCAGCCAAGCATAACGTACACAATACCCCAATAATGAATTGAAAGTGCAGAGATTGACACAAATAGAAGTCAACCGGCCTGGTGACAATTTTCAATCTGCACGTATTTGTGTCAACCGTACCCAAGGGGTTAAGAAGCTCTACAGATTTTCATGTTCTCAAGTGTGGTTTGTGTGTGAAAGACGATGACTCCTACCTCCATCAGGATCTCTGCACCTGCTTCTAGTCTTCCATGTCTTGATGATCTCCATGCTGCTGTCTGAATCCCCAGAACCTTTACTTCTTTTCTTCCTCTCTGGCTTGTCACTGACAAAACACACAGTCAAATCAAATTAAGCCATCTTCGCACTGGACTTATTTTCTGCCAAATGTTATCGGGATGAGGGTAAAATCTTACAAGTGTTTGTACTGAGACGAGACGAGAATATTTTTTACAAAGGACAGTGGTTAAAGCACACAATTGTACAGGTTTTTCTTAGATCTTGCTGTCTAAGTTTGACCTTTCAATATTTCCTGCTTTTCCTCTGAATCAAATTTGGGCCCTGACAGTGTTGTAATCAAGTCAATCACAAGTCAAATCAATCGTTAATCACAAGTCAGCTCACAAGCCACAGGGGATGAACAATGACAAAGGAATGCTTTTTTTCACAGTCCATTTGAATATCTTGTGACTTGGCTTAAGACAAGACTTATGATGTGGATTTGAGATATGACTTGTGACTGACTTGATAACAACTCTCGGCCATGAGGGAGAACATTGCTTAACCCTAACCCTCCAGGGTGTGTGGAAATTCGTATTGATATTGATGGATTCAGCAGTGTTAGAACAATTAGTAGGGCCGTAACGATTCACCGATGCATCGATAATCGCGATTCTGAAATGCCATGATACGGCATTGTGACAAAAAAATGTGCATCGTGATACATGTGGAATATGTGATACCAAAATTAAATATGCAGGAAGTTAAAGACAAACATGACAACAAATCAGCTCAGGATATTTCGGGCGTAAGGCTTCATATTGGACGGATAAATAAAACCAATGTGGAAATGGAGCATACATGTTATTTCATTACTAGGACATGCATTCATTTTTATATCGTGTGGAAATGACAAATTTGATTGGAATGTTCAGTTAAAAGGTATTATTTAAAAAATAAAATTGAGGGGGATTTTTGTTTGTTTCTGTTTTACAATATGTATCGTGATAGGTAGGGTATCGTGATACGTAGGGTATCGTGACCCAAGTATCGTATCACAAAAAAGTGGTATCATTACACCCCTACCAATCAGGCTACCAAGGAAAAAGAAAAGAAAAAGATGACGAATTCGCTCCTTCAACTTTAATGTGAACTCACATGTCTTTCCCTTTCTTCTCTGCTTCCTGCTGTGCCATTCCCCTTGTTCGTCGCGTCCCCGGAAAGGTGGACGTGGATGTCGACGGCTCATCATCGTCGTCAATGACAACTTCCTCTGGCTCACTCCCGTCCACCACAAACTGCTGGATGCTGTCGTTGCTATCGGAAACCTCCGATGACGATGCGGACGTGACAAAGTCGGACATGTAGTTGCGGGATTGCTGTCGAGTGACAAGACGAGAGTATTTTTATAATGCTAAACAAAAGAGATCTTTTAAAAACTTTTAGGCTGTGTGAGTATCTTGCAGTAGCAAAATGCAAGAAGCAACAACTGGAACTTGATTTGATTAGAAACGCAAGTCCCTATGACATGGTCGACATCAAACCGTTATTATTACTTCAATATGAAGGTAGCAAAAATGAAATGCAGTAACAAATTCAAGCGATTCACGAAGCAGTGTGCCACTGAGTAGACTTTCAGGAGAGGTCATTTTCCAACTTTAATGTTATAAAATCGCCCAGCCACATGTTTCATTCCAGGGGCATTTCTCGGGATATTTGATTTATACAAATAATAACCTTCATAATAATCAACTGGGGACAATTTCCAACTGAAAATTGTGTTCATGAAAGTTTGAAGCTTTTCACCTTGTGCAAACTGTCAATCTGTTTTTACAGATTACGTCAACCTTTCCCAATACTGCGCAAAATGTTTTTTTGTTTTTAATTCACCCAATACAGGGCTAAAAGCCACTCTAGGTAAAGGCTACAACAGAGGTGGTGGGGGTTGGCCACATTTTAGGTTGCCAGCCCTACCACCCTTACGGTTTTCCTGGGTCCAGATCTAAATGGAGGAGAAGTCTTCAATAGATACCGAAGATAATATCAACATTTTCAGATTGATAGACCCAGGCGGGGTAACTTCCACCGTTGGTGAGACCAACTCACCCCACCCCCCCCTTCAAGGAAAATTGGTTAACCAGCGGTTGATTCAAGATGTACTTTATACCTGCGGAATAACAGCCTAGTGCACATAATAGCGTCAAACTATCGTGTCACTAGTCCCCTATTCACTTCTCAGAGCTCAGCAAGATAAATGTTGCTGTTGATAACCAGCACAACCATGCCGTGCAGGTTGTTTCAGATAGTCAACTAGGTGTGGTTGTCTAGCTAGCGTTTGGCCAAAGTTAGTCAAACAATAAGCCAGTTCGATATTTCAACTGCATACGGAGCTCTGGAAGTGCCATCTGACTTGTCGAGATCCCGAAATATTTGATCTCAGAATGACGACATATTACAGGCAAAATGACGACGTCCTCTGATAATTTATCACGGGATGACGACATCCTGAAAGGAGGATGATGACATCCTGAGACAATGTGTCACGGGATGACGACATCCTGATAGCAGGAAGTCAACATCCTGCGATAACTTATCACGTGATTACGACATATCGTCATCCCGTCATAAATTATCTCAGGATGTCTAAATCATACTACCAGGATGTTGTCATCTCGTGATAAATTATCTCAGGATGTTGTCATCTTTACTGCAAAATGTCGTCATCCTGAGATAAAACATCTCAAGAAGTCGGATAGCACTTCCAGAGCTCCGTAACTGCGCATATGCACAATGACATTTTATCCCGAATGACCCGTGTAACCCAAGGCGCGCATGTGAACGCAAAAGGTGGTTACACAACGCGCACGTGTTAAATTCAATTAGAATGGGCGTTTGCGTAACATCGCGTGATATTACTTCAGCAATTTTATCCTGAAAATCATTTTACCTTCGAGATACCGAACTGGCTTATTGTCAACAAAGTCAGGATTGTCCTTGATCAAGCTTGTTCCACAAATTAAGGGTAATAAGCAAAATGTGAGGGGGGAGTCAGCAGAACGAAAAACCAAAGAGAAACTCACGTTTTTCTCCCGACGAATCTCGCTCAGCTCGAGCACGTGAGGGTGGGTCCATATCTGCATCAGCTGCTGGTAGTCGGCAAACAGGCCGGCGCCCGTGCCCTTGCTAGAACCCTCGATCAGCTGGCCACTGTCATTGCGCGACTGCGACTGGAGGTACAGCTCATACAGCTTGATCTGGATGTGGGTCAGGCGTACCGAGACCACGTACTCGTACTTTGGGGGCAGGAATTTCGTGAGGGCGCTGTAGTCTTTCCTCTGCAAAACAAAAATAATTTAGAATGGCTGGTTTGAAAAGCTGTTATTAAAAATATTCAATGAGATTTCATTTTTTTTAGTTGTGGGACAAAAAATTAGGAAAAAGTAGGAAAGTATGAATACTTGAAAGCCTACTGTCAACACAGAATTGTAGGCCGTCAGTGAAGAACACAGCATTATGGAATCCATGCAATTGGGCCCAGGTCACATCAGCAAATAGGGTCTTTGGACCTCTAGATTTACCTGGACACAGCCGTTGAGCAGGTCGTGAAGGACGTGGGCCCGTCGCTTCATGACCTTGACGTCCCTCAGTGTGGAGTCCGCACACTGGCCGTTTGTGATTGGATTGACGAAACGGTTCAAAAATTCCCTACGGGTCCCCAGGAGATTTGGCTTGACGAAATCCACCATGCAGTGATCTGTGTGGAGAAGTATTGAACAAATTCAAAATAAACTCGGAATAGCACATAAATAATAACTGGAGCACCAAAAGTCATAGAAAACTGAATTTTGGTAGATATTGGTGTTGAAAAAAAAAAATCCTCTGGTCAAATGGATCATATGAAGAACTAGCTTAATGGTCGTGTAGACATTTGCATGAAATTCAAGTCTTGTACATTACAGTAAATGTAGAATTACTTGGCCAGTTTTACTTACATTCAATGAGGTTGTTCTGCAATGGTGTTCCAGTCAGGCAGATACGCCGCAGTGTGCCGATGGAGTTCAGAGCTTTGGATATTGCCGAGGCGTCATTCTTCAACATGTGACCCTCGTCACAAACGACTATATCTGGACCTATGGAGATAAGAACGAGATTCATTGGTTAGGGAGTTCAGGTTGAGATTCACTTATTTTTCATTCGGAGATTTCCATATTTTTTTTTTCCATTTGAAGTAGAGTGGGGGTTGGTGGGGGGGGGGGGGAATTCTTCTTAAGAATTGCATAATGCTGCTGTATTATGTTGTCTACGTTTGCGCAGCGAATATCTATGATATGCTTGCAGATTCCTCAATTAATCAGGCAAGACAACTCCGTGCTATCGTGCCTTTGGACAGCAGCAGGAAAACATGGTGTTCATGGTGGATGCCACCATGTTTATTGATGTAATCTCCCAAGTCAGCAGACGGCTATCCACCAATCAACAGCTTTTGTAACAATCCTGCCCAAAAAAAAGACTTTACAACGGCTGTGATTGGCTGGTGTGCTGCGTTGCATAAAATTTGGATGCATGCATATCAGACGTTTGAATCAGAACACACAGCCGGCTCTGTAGACTGGATGATACCCAGACTAGTAGTATGCTAATTTATGCTCAAAGGCTGTACATATTATTTTGTATTTGGGCCGGGCTGTGTCACATTGTACATGAAACTAGCACAATTAATGCCCAACTTTTTTTCTGTTTGCATTTTCCTTTCTTTCTTTCACTTTCTTTTCAAAGCTGAACAAAGAAACTGGCAGGAGCAGGATTCGAACCTGGGACCTCCGGAATACCGTACCGGCGCTCTACCAACTGAGCTATCTTGCCCAATGTTGGCGGTCTCCCAAATTGTCAGTATCTTTGTTCGGATGGGCACTAGTCAGAAGTCATAAACCCAGAATGCCGTATAGCCAGGGATCACACCCAATTGTACGATACAACCTGGGAAGCGACATTGTGGGGATCACTCAATGAGGATACGACTTTTTAACTTATAATTCGTCAAACAATCCACAAGGGAAACTGACTAGGTAAATTTGAATACATTTTCAAAGCTGAACAAAGACAACTGGCAGGAGCGGGATTCATACTTTCTTTTTCTGATATCTTTACCTTTTTGATTCAAGATCTTCTGGATAGGTTTTTTCAAGGCTTAATGGATTGGTCTATCCTTAGCATAAGGATAGTTAGTCATCAAGATCAAAATTTACTAGAAGGTATAACAAGACCACATACACACTTTTGTTCCTTCTCCCAACCTCTAAGAATACCCCCTCCCCCTCCCCCTCCCCAGCCCCCGACTTTTTTCAATGCTAGCATTCTTAGACCAGTGACCTATTGGTTTTTGGTTGTTTGTATTTTTTGGCTTTTATGCTAACAGTCACAGACTCGATCCAGTCAAATCACCCTTTCCTTCTTTGTTTTGTTTTGTTTTGTTGTTTCACGAGTAAAAACAAAAAATAAGCCGAGCCTTAATGCATCCTAATGGCGTAAACGAGGCAGGCTTATTCGGTGCCCTTTCTCTAGACTACACCCCTTGTTTTACCTGGATCCACCAGGGCATGCGTGAAGATGGCCCTCTGCTTCTTGTTCTTGACAAACTTATGCATGGCCAGCTGACGGTACATGGAGTAGCCCATGACCATGACCCCGCCGTTGTCGTGCCAGTACTTCAGGGCATCAGCCCGCTGCCAGTTGTTCTTGTAGCTGGTGATCTCAAAGACCTCAATCTGGCTTTCCTCGCCCAGCCACTTCTCAAACTCGGTCACCCAGTTCAGGACGGTGTTGAGCGGGGCCACCACCAGGCAGTGCTTGATGCTGATTTTCTCGTTTAGCATGACCGTGTGTAGGTAGGCGATCACCTGGATAATGGGTAATATAAATCATCCATCATAAGGGAGGTGAGTTGGTCTCACCAACAGTGGAAGTTACCCTGCCTGGGTCTATAGGTCTGAAAATTGGGGTCATTTTAAAAGGGTTCACCATGCACAAAAATCAGGAAATTGTGCCAGAATAACTGTTTACCACTAACTTTGAAACATGTTAAGCAAGATTTGAGGCTTTACATGACGGAGATACTAATAAATTAAAGGTTTGCAGAAACACCATGTGGAAATATTTCTCAAATGAGAGAATGTTCTGAAAAGAACTACAGGTATAAACTTGACATTATGGTCAGTATGTTCTGACCATCTTCAGGAGAAGTTGGTATTTATGAGATGTTGGTATTTGAAACATGTTGGTATTTATGAGAAGAAATATTTTAAACTCGCCACAATTTTACTTTCTGTGTAAGTTTGGGTAAATTACTCTTTACGGTACTGAAACAGAATATATCGGCTCCAACCAATTATAAAAGCGTAATGCACAAACCATCACATACAATGGTTAAACAGTCAGTTTCAGCGACAAAAGCAACCTGCTTGTGTCCAATATGAAGAAAAAAATTAAGATGGCCACTGAGGATAATCCGCTAGCCAACTATTGGATAAATAGGGCACAGTCTGGTACCTGGAGTGTCTTGCCTAGTCCCATGCAGTGAGCCAGGATGCAGCCAGACCCTTTCTCCTTCAATTTCTCCATTGACTCAAAGGTGCAGTCCCACATGAATTTGACTCCTTCCACCTGACGACCAAATCAAAATTGGAGAAAGAAAAATAAACGAATTGCTCAATTCAATGGACTTGGTAATAGCACTTTTCTGATGCCATGACGACATTTTAAGAATATCAGTGTCATCATTAGTGAAAATGTACCTATTGTGTACAAAAACCACAGCACAAGTGCACAGCATCGGAAAAGGCTGCATTGTCTGGCAATAATACACCCAATTTTTATAATTTGGTGTCAAAATGTGTTGTAGACATCCGAAAAAGTCAGAAAGGCTAAGCGAGAGAAAAAAAAGGCACTGTAACACTATTGTAAAAGAAATAAGGGGGAGGGGATTTCCCTCCCCAGGACCAGGGGGAGAGAGGCTCTTTGAGGGATAAGACCTTGCCACTTTCAAGGCTAATGATTAGAAGCTCGCGGGCTGACCTGATGGGTTTGAGGGGGGGGAGAAAGGATCTTTGAGGGTTAAGACCTTGTCACTTTTAAGGCAAATGATGAGAAGGTTTAGGGCTTACCTGATGGGGTTTGAGCAGCTTAGCCAGTGAGTCTTCAACAGACAGTAATACCTTCTTGGTCTTGGGGTCTGTCTCTAGGATGATCTCATCCACTGTACCCATAGACTCGGCCGCTTCCTCTGAAATCTCAGTTACCTGACAAGACAGACAAAACATCCATAGAAAAATGTTGCCCACGTTGGTAACTTGAAAGGCCAGGTTTGAATTTCACACATATATCCACTAGATCATCAGGTTGTACTGCAAGTGATCCACTAGACCAAAATAATTTGTCTAGTCTAGTCGCTAAAAATATTCTGTCCCAACTTTTTAACAATAGAAAATGTGTCCACTGGATCAAAACAAACAAACAAACAAACAAGGCAGATTTTATGCAAAATGAAAAAGAAAACTGGCAGGAACGGGATTTGAACCTGTGACCTCTGGAATACCGTACTGGTGCTCTACTAACTGAACTATCTTGCCCTATGTGGGCAGTCTCCAAAAAAAATCAGTGTCTTTGTTTGGGGGGAGACGCTTGTCAGAAGTCATAATTTCTTCATTTAAACTGTGTAATCCAAGATTCATATTCTAATAAATGTAAGATTACTTGAAAGAAAAAAATCACCAGGTATAATGAAACCGGTCTAGTTTGGTCTTGGAGTTTGCTGGACCAAGGCCTTAATTACTGGACACGGTCCATCAGTCTAGTGCCCTAAATGTCACGTATTTATTAAGTTCTATATCAGGCTTTTAAACAAACCCAAGTAAAAAAGTAAAGTAGTAAAAAAAAAAAAAAAAAAAAAAAAAAAAAAAAGGAGAAATGTTCCTGTCGCGAGGACGGGCACAGGCGGTTCCGTTTTTTCAGTTGTTCACGAGTCGCTTAACATTTCTTGTGAGAAAAATAACGTTCAAGATCAGTACACAGAACATTGGGAATACTTTACTCAAAGTAGGTTAAAGGTTGTTGTAATGTGAAATATACGGACGTATCCGCAGCCGAAGATACGACCGGCACGCACCACCCACACCCAATTTCGATTCGAGTTATATACCGCCCTCTATTGACGGAAGATGTACGTTGCTAATTTTGCAAATTTAGGTTGATGTCATGTGACACATCGCTACACACATCAACTGGTTACGCATTTTTAACATTGTTCAACCTGCCGATAGAGGGCGCTCTAACATTTTATGACGTCACCAGTAATTTTGTACAACCTAGCCGGAGACTAACATTGTTGAAAGCAAGTTCACATCTTTTAGGAAGGAAGGGTTACGTAATATAAAAAATGAAGACCCTGGAGTATTCTATCAGTTCTCGTAAAAAGCAAAATCAAATCTCTCTCGATTGATTTTATATCGATTTTCAAAGATTAAACTTTCAAATTATAAGGTACTTCCGGTTTAGACCGGAAGGAAGGGTCACGTGAATTTGCACGTAATATCAAAAATGAAAACCCTGGATTATTCTATCAGTTCCGGTAATAAGCAAAATCAGATCTCTCTCGATTGATTTTATATTGATTTGCAAAGATTAAATCTAGAAATCTGTAATTGCTTGTAATCCGATATTCGATGACGTCATCGTGACGTCATTATCAGAAAGCTCGAAAGCTATGTTAACTCTACCATCTGAAGCAAATATCTGGATTATATCTCTCGCGGTTGATTTTACAGCAATTTTTTAAGGTTTAAAGGTCTTTTCATTGCAACTTCCGGTCTGGTGACGTCATCAATCTTTCTCCCCCTCAACTTGTTCTTAGCATGAAGCCGATTATATACATCAATTATAAAGTGATTTCAACAAACTTCGCCACACACATCGACTAATTATTCATTTTATACATTTTTCAACCTGCTGCTAAGAGGGCGCTCGAACATTTTATGACGTCACAAATATTTTTTTTGTTAAGTACAACCTAGCCGGATACTAACATCGTTGAAAGCAATTCGAAATATGTTACCAATTTCAAATTATGAGCCACTTCCGGTTTGGGCCGATTTGACCCGGAAGGAAGGGTCACGTGATTTCACGCACACAAATGACACAATAAACAATGAAGCCCTATGTCAACTCTATCTGTTGCCGCAAAAAGCAAGTTGCGGTCTCATACGGTTGATGCGATATGGATGTTCAAAGATTGACAAAAATAATGTTAAATGGCTTGTAATGTGACACCCGATGACGTCATCATGACGTCATGTTTCGAGACACGAGTTCGCTATAGGGTCTATGTATGTGCCCGTTAATATTAAGATCTGAGATTGTTGAATGACAAAAGTGACCTCTAGAAAATCCGTGTACAATCTCAATGAGGATTTGGGCAGAAAAAAAAAATAATACAAATCTTAACGAAAACAATAGCGGTTCCGCACTGTATGCTGAACCGCTAATTATAAGGGCAGTAGGACTTTGGAGGACAAAATAAGGAGAAAAGTAGAACTTTTGTGGGTTTTCAGGCGTAGTTACCGTTGATACTCACCGATTTCCAAAGCATCACAATCCTCATTTAGCATGTTCTCCACTCAACAACTACTATTCTGAACAAGATTATATCGTGCATAAAATTGCATGTGTATTAGACGATCATTCTGGAGCATGCGGGGTCAGTTAAATGGATGTTACTCAGACTACACCCCCTTCTTCCCAGACTGTTGACAGAAGACATTTTACCTTTTTGCGTTTCTCAGAAATGCGCTTCCTGCGATCTTTCTCCTCCTTGGCTGCTCGCACCGTCTCATCCTGCAGTTTGTGCTTGGAGATCATCCTGCGGATCTTCTTGCGGCCATGCTTGCTTGGAGTGTCCTTTTCATCATCAGACTGTAAACAAAAATGCATAAATATTCATGTCTGATATACTCATACATATTCATGATTCAGCTTCAATTCTTAATTAATCATTCTCTCCTGGCCCCAAGGAAATTAGACCCGTCAAACGAAAGCACAATAACTTTGAGAAGTCCAAGATGTTTTCCTGTGATTTTAAGGCATGCACAGCTCTGAAATCCAACTGGTGCCGCACAGTACAGTCTGTATGTGCAGCCTAATCACTACTAAGGGTACCAATCTGAATTCAAAATTTTCCAATGGTCCGCCTTTCTGAACCAAACTGGCATCCCCGAAATGATTTTCATCAATGATTTGCAGACAAATGGGGCATTTTCATGGGTGTATGCATTATTATATTTTACTTTTTAATGATCTTTCCTACCGTATTTGTATATTTCAGGTCCATTCAGTCAGTCAGCAGTTTGCAACAGTTCAATTCATTTTCATGTAACAATTTTAGGATGAACAAATTCAAGTTATTAACCCTAACCCCCTACACCCTTTTTGCTAGGAACCATCCTCAATCCTCCAAAATACTCCAAATTTGTGCATTTATGTTAATCACTATTCACCCTCAATCCTCCAAAATCCTCCTGTTTCTCAAAGACCATTCACCCCCAATCGTCTAAAATCCTCCTGTTTCTCAAACACCATTCATCCTCAATCCTCCAAAATCCTCCTTTTTTGAACCATTCATCCTAAATCCTCCAAAATCCTCCTCCCTTGAAACACCATTAGATTGAGGATGAATGGTATTTCAAGAAAAAGATTGAGGTGGGTTAGGGTTAAGCCTTCGAGTCAGTAAAGAAAAAACAAATTAATGCACATGCTACAAATGTGCACGTGTATATGCATCTACATGTATGCTACTCGGTGTTGTAGGTCTCGAGACCTGGTCTCGTAGGTCTCGAGACCTCTTTTTGAGGTCTCGGTCTCGTCCTAGCAAAGTCTCGGTCTCGGAAGGGCTGGTCTCGTCCTCGAAAGTGCAGGTCTCAGTCTCGGATGCCAAGGTCTCGAGTTTTAACCCCGAGACCACAGCAAAATACAATGCGCCATACAAAATCCAGTCTTCATCCATACATTAACAATTGTACTAAGTACAAGTTTCATGCTGAAGAATTAGATTGAAGCTGGAATGGCGACCAGTCAATGCAGCTTGTTTATTCTGAGTTCTGGTCCCCGCAGATGTGCGCCACCAATGTATTTCACTGGTGCACATAGTATGGGATTCTGACGACAAGCACGCTCAATTTCTATGTGTGCAAATAGGTAGACACGTTCGACGTTCTTGCTCAATGCTTACACAACGCATGCTTTTAGTGTTGGCTTACTAGGTAGTTTTATATAATTACATAAAAGGATATCCAGGGAAGTACAAGACTAATTGGGTTTGAAACTTTGTACGTACATGTACATAATCGGGTATGTGTTGTGGATGAAAATGTAGGTGACGCCATCAAATTATTTTTTAATGAATTTTTAATTAATGTTCAATTTTACTTTTTTCTTTATGGTGTTATGAATAATTTAGAAATAAAATAAATTGATAAGCCTTCCTTCAAAAAACAACTTTCAATAAACAACTTTGCAGAAAATCCAGTTGCATTGTCCATTCTGGATAATCAACAATTCTAGTCAGTTTTTTTTATTCAAATAATAGCAGAAATTACAATCTGCCTGTCAGTGCCATATGTACACGTACAATGTATGGCATGTCAAAAGTCTGAAAGCACAACTATTTACTAGAGGTGAAATAATAACAGTCAAGTCTTGTGGAATTATTTAATTGATGATTGCGTGCTGTGTGAGACTTTATAATTGAGCACTTAAATGTATATCTTGCATGGTCCTTGTTAAAGCCGAAAAACTAGATATTGTACATTTTTGGATAAGATGATCCCCCATGAGTCATTAGCACGAATTATCATCCGTGGGAAGTTATCTCTTTGAGCATTTTAATCTAAAGCAGGGCATAACACTCCATGAGGGGAATCAGCTTCAACACCATACATTTTTATTCATGTTTGGTCTCGGTCTCGAAAGAGCTGGTCTTGGTCTTGGTCTCGGTCTCGAAAGCCTCGGTCTCGGTCTTGGTCTCGGCCATGAAGGTCTCGACTACAACACTGATGCTACTCCAAAAATTTAAACGATCAAACTTAATTATTAAACTGTTTTGCCCCTTCCAGTCAACTGAACCCTGAAACACATTACTAAGCAATTGCATCAAACGAAGCACAAACATTCGTTGCAGTGTACAGTAAAAACAAAAAGGTACACACCTGGCTGAAATATCTGGTAAATATCTGATCCTTTAACCCTCCTACTGTTATAAATATCATAACCTATCAAAAAACATAAGCCCTTCCTCTCCAACAGCTTGTGTGTTTCAACCTGAAACTCGATAGGTTTTGATAGGTAGGGTTGTTGGCTCCATTTTGGCACCAAGAGAGGGAGGGTTAATTTCTTTTAATGTATTATGAACAGGTTGATTCACTGGATAGTACTTGATACCTGAAGCTCACAAATATTCCAGAGATATCTAAATTTAACACAAATGGGAGTTGAAATACTCACACTTCCAGATCCTTTTTTCTTCTGGTAATCAGAGTCGGAGTCTGAGGCAACCTTAATTCGCCTCCTCTTCTTGCCTTTCCCTTTGCCCCGATTGTAGCTCCTGCCTTTCTTAAAGTTTTTGGAGGAGGTGTCGCTTCCAGAAGATGATCTTCGGGCACGTCCCCGCTTGTTCCCTTTCTTCGGTTTACCCTTGATAGAATCGCTGTCTGCGGAACTGGAGCTACCCCGTTTGTGTTTCTTCCCCTTCTTCCGCCGTTTCTTTTTAGAGTCCGAGTCCGAGTCATCTGTGTCCTCATCTTTGCTGCTGCTGGATTCTCCGAGTTTGACTCGCATAAGGCGGTGACGTCTGCCCTGCTTCTTTTTGGATGGCTTATCTGAGGAGCTATCACCTTCACTGCTATCATCTTCATCTTCATCTTCGTCATCTTCTTCGTCATCAGATGCAGCTCTGAAGTCATCATCATCCCCACTTTCTTTCGCTGTCTGTTTTTTCTTCTTCCCTTTGGTCTTCTTTTTCGGCTCAGAGTCCTCGTCGCTGCTGTCAACTTCGTCACCTCCATCCTCATTGCTCAGCTCAGCTTCTATTTCCTCCATGAGGTGCTGCTCAGCAAGTTTATTCTCCAAGTCACTGACGGCCCCTTCTTCCTCGAGCCCTTCACCTGCCTCAAGGCGCTGGACATCATCTCCAGCTTGGCTCTCGTCATTATCTACAGCTTCATCTTCGGATTCAGAGTTAGAGTCTGAGCTTTCCTCCACAGCTTTCTTGGATTTCTTGGCCTTTGGCTTCTTAGTTTTGGCTTCATCTTCTATTGATTTCTTGGAATTTACTCCTTTTGAACTAATATTTCCTTTTGTTTCTTTGGATTCTGCACCGCTACCCTGTTCAGGCTTGACTGATTCCTCAGATCCAGAATCTTCTTCCTTGCTCAAATCCTGATCTTTGTCTTTCTTAGTCCCCTTTGGGGCCTTAGACAGGTTGTTAATCTGCCTCTCCAAGTCAGAATCAAAGTTGGACGAATCTGACTCCCGGACCTTACTTTTGGACTTTGCTCTTGACTTGGAGCTTAAATTGGGTGTCTCTTTTAGCCTGGATGATCTCCGACTCGACACAGACTTGGACTTCCTTGGAGTAATGAGACGCTCAACTTCATCCGAGTCATCCTCTGGGTTGCTCGAGTCCTTGCCAGGACCTTTCCGATTTTTAAGCACCTTCTTTTTGCTGTTAGGAGTCTTTGGAAAATCTACTTCCAAATCTGAATCATTTTGACTGACATTTTCCCTCCTTTTTTCTTTTTTATTAAGCCGTTTCTTTTTCTTCTCCTTTTTGCTATCATTCTCTTTGTCAGCATCACCTTCCTTCTGACCTCTTCGGGACGACCTTCTCGGTGCACATTTCCAATCTACATCCTCCAAGGATGACTTGCTCTTGGAGGTGTCGGAGGACATTACATCATCTGAGGAGGATTCCTTCTCAAACAATTCCTTGGCGATGTTTTTACCCTTTGAATGGCTTGCTGCACCTGTGGCAGTTCCTTCCTTATCATTCTCAGAAGAATCTGTTGAGTGCTTCTGAGAGCTGCTCCGAGAGCTTCTAGGTGTGGTCTTCTGTCGCCGTGGTGATTTGCAGCCTTCTTTCTTGGATTGGTCTGTTTTGGACGGGGATAACTTTTCCAGTTTGATGCGCAGAGGGGTGATGCTTGTGAGATGATGTATCTTCGGTTTCTCATTCGGAGTCGCAGGTTCCTCTCCAGACTGGTCGGATGCCATCTGACCGATTTCATCCATGAGTGCCTTCTCGCACTCAATGTCATGGGGACTTCGGTCTTCAGAATCTGCTTCTTGTTCTTCATCTTTCTGTTTATTATCCACTGCATCATTTTCACTTTCTTGGTTTGCATCTTGTCCCATGCCTTCCTTATCGGCATCCTCAGCTTCCTCCATTTCTTTACTGTCCTGGTTGGGAACATCCAGTGTTTCTACATCTTCTTTCTCCTTGTTATTGTCGACATCCATGTCTTTCTCTTCTTCACCCCTCTCTATACCAACTTCCATTTCCGTCTCTCCATCTTTATTCTCTTCCTCTTTATCGAGCCCTGTACTACTGGATTTCTTGTTGTCATCTTCTCCAGGCAATTTTGCCTCAGATTCCTCAGAATTTGTTGCCATCTCACAATTGTCATCAGGTGGATTCTCCTCATTCTCAACATCAGGTGGATTGTCCTCATTCTCAACATCGGGTGGATTGTCCTCATTCTCAACTTTTTTTATGTCATCATTTTTCTGATCAGGTGGGGCCATTTCAGCAACTTCTTTGTCTACTTTTGGTGCAGGAGAATCCAAAGCAACCTTTTTGTTGAGATCAGTGGGTAATGGACTGGGCTCTTCTTTCGTGACCTTTCTGCTACTTTCTTGTTTCACAGTTGGCTTGTCCAGGAGCTTGGTGCCTGGAGAAGATTTTCCATTTTGCTGTGGCAAGGACTTTTTGGACCCTCCATTCCCAATCTTCATCACAAGCCACTTCTTATTCTCGTCAGATTGCACATCATCTCCTGAGGTTTTCGAAGCGCTGTTTGCCAGCTGTTTCTTGATCTCCCTCTCGGCTCTCTCTGAGGTCTGCCTGACGCTGCGCATCAGCCACAATGCCATCCCGAGTGCCTGCCGATTCCCCGTTTTCGGCTGGAGCATCCTCAGTCCTTCCTGGGTGATCTCCAACCTCGGGGTGTTGGGCTTGATCTGGAGGCTGACGCTGATGCTGCTGATGTTCTGGTGCAGAAATGCCCGACTCTCCTCAACCTCCGATGTCTCGGTGGACGCTGAGGCACTGTCCCTGAGATGGGATCGTCTGGGCTTCGATGACACCTGTTCCTCCTTTGCCCTATTGATGCCACGCAGTATGTCTTTGCATGTCCTCTGCAGGCAGTGCAAAGGGGAGGGGTCACACACATAGCAGCGCCACTTGACATCATCACTCTTGATCAGGGCAGTGAGCGTGCTGCGGCCCAGGTTCAGCTTGATGCACTTCTTGCAGAAGGCATTGCAGCAAAAGTCACAGCAAATGAGGCTACCTCCCTCGGCACACCACCGGCACTGCTCGTCGATGCCATCGTCATCCTGCGTGAACTTGCCACTCTTGTAGTATTCAGAACATTTCTGTAACATGAAAAAGAAAAAAAACAATCCATTAATTATGGGCAATAATCCATCCATTTTGTATTATACGTGTCTGAAAATTTTCCAGTTGAACTAGGGCGAGTCGGTGGAAAAACCCAATAATCTAAAAAGAAAACATTTAAACGAAAATTACATGTCACCAGGTTGGCTGCGAGACTTACGCACACTATCAGAGTCAGTCTAAAGAGCGATAAATTTATTTGCACAGTATTGATTTGCCACAAAACATATCGCATGGTGTATGCACACTGTATATGACTTTGCTTACTTTGTACATCGGTCGACTTTGTTATCTTGCACATGAAGTTCGATGTTATTTTGGGCACACTTTTTTGAAAGTTGCCAAATTGTTGTTCTCCCTTACTTCCTCTTTTTTTATTACCCCTTTTACTTTAAGGGTAGGGGTCTAGACAGGTGGCAACAAATCTAGGGTTCTTTTGTGTCCAGGAGCAAAAATTAGGGCTGGTCAGAAATAGGAAATGCAGAACCCTCATGCAAATGCACAAGAAATGACCATAACAAAATCACTGAGGTGCAATGTCAAATATGCCACTTTGGCAGCCACTGCCAAAGTGTCAAAGTAACTGTTTTGGTGTTTTTTGCTATTACACTGTTAGAAAGTTGGGCAAACAAATTACCCAACGTTGGTACATTAGTCAACATGTTCAATGTTGGGGTAATTTTTCACGTAATTTACCAACTGTTGTATAACCACAGCTGTGCACAAACCAATTGTTGGTTGAAGTGGGGTTAAACAACAGCTGTGGTTATACAACAGTTGGTAAATTACGTGAAAAATTACCCAAAGGTTGAACAAGTTGACTATTGTACCAACGTTGGGTAATCTGTTTGCCCAACTTTCGGATTCATATGCAATTCACTATCGGAACACTCTTTTGCCTTCACTTGTATTTACTTCACATATTCGTTCAGCACTACAACTGACAAATCCTAGGGGCCACGGACGTTTTTTGACCTTACCCGACAGATCACAACCTTTAATGCTGGGTGTGGCTTGAACGACCGAGCATCTAGGTGGTTGACCTGCTTGCTACAAGATGTGCAATGCACTCGATCAATGTCACTGATCACATCTAAGACAAAACAAAGAGTAAACAACCACATCATTAAATATCCATTAATTAAACACATTCTCAACAATTTTTGATGACTACAGTAGAATTAAACAAATAAAAAAATGGGATAAAACGCTGCTGGCATTTCTCATAGGTTTTCACTTTGTTTCCACTGTGCATCAGTTCATTTATGCTATCTTTTGAGTCCATTGGTATTTTCCATATACTTGCTCCGCAGTCCTGAATTGCAACGGACACAAAACAAACCAAAAAAATGCACTTGTGGTAAGCCAGCTTAACTCACAGGACTGTGTTAACCGTCCAATCTATAAACCTTGGCAGCATCGATGTATTTAACACACAGAAGCATGATGAACTCACGGCATGCATCTACACACACATATGTGAGTGGGTTAGGCTATACGACAGAGGACTTGGGACAATGGGGGATTAGGGATAACAATGACACCGAGGACTTGGGCTGAATCCTCGGGAGAATTTCGTGTACAAACCTTATGGGAGCTACAAACAAAGGGAACAAAAGAAGGGTTCCATTCATGGTCCTCATAAGTATAGGAAAACGCACACATGTGAGTATGCGATTCATGCATCCTATACCACCACAACATTAGTGAGGAAGCATTGTTCCATCTGTTTGAAATAACCACTACATCCGAAACTGCAGTGGCACTGGATGCATTCGATGGTCCTCGGATTTATCTATAGATTATCACCACACCTATGCACTTCAACCATACACATTACACAGAATATTATCCAGGAGTCTTGGTACACACATTTTACTCGGTCGGCATTGTCACAAGCCGTGATTTTGGACAAGTCCCTAGTGTTCCAGTCCCCCGGTCCAAACTTTCAGGCACTCTACTCGCCTGGATGTCTAATCACATCCTTTCGTTGTTGTTGTTGTTGTTGTTGTTGTTGTTCGAAAGGCTAGTACTGTGAGATACTCTTCAATTTTTTTTTTTTTTTAACTTGTACTGCCTCTCTTTTTGGAACTCCTTACCTGCTCCCAAATCTCAGTGCATCTAAGCTGGTGCCCCGGTCTGCTATTAGTCCCTCTTTGATAAGATTCAGCTGCGTGTTTCAAATCTGTTTGTTCAGAACCTAGCGTCTTCATTGAGCCTCTTTTATCGATATATCATGGAAGGTGTTCCAGTGGCCTTTTGTCTTTAGTTCCCCCTGTCCAAACTTTCAGGCACTCTACCTCCATGGCTGTCTCATCAGATCCTTTCACTGTTGTTGTTCCAAAGGCTAGTACTGTGAGATACTTTTCAAGTTTTTTTTTCCCTCATACTGCCCCTCTTTGGAACTCCTTACCTGTAACCTGCTTCCCTTCCACCTACAATCTCTTACAATTTAAACGAAATGTGAACAGATTCCCTTCTATCCCTGTGATTTCTGTCTTTTCTTGTCTTGAGTGGCCCGTACCCATTAAAGAAGTCATGTATCAAGGATAATGTAAACCAATTGCCCATTTTGGTAATGATACACTGTAAACACCAAAACACTTCGTGCACATTTTCAATCTTGGAGGAAAGCTGGTGATACAAATTATAAGCGGCCTGCATGGTAATAAAATTTCTCATTTGCATAAAAATCTACTGCCATTGCCCATGCAATATGCTTTTGACAAATGTCGCTAACATGATTGCATGGGAGTGCAGGTATTGACCGGGACTTCGGTGCATTGATATACTTCCTGCATACATGTAAAACAAGGAACAAATGTTGACGGTCACCTTTTTGTGAGGCACGTCTGCCTCTGCTTTTGGCCTTGAACTCCGGCCCCTCAAACTCGCTATCATTGTCCGGAACAGCTTCGGGCTGCACTACGATCGTACCTGTTTTAACACAACCAAAATGAACACCAGCCAATTACGGCAGCAATTGCTAAGCCTTGCAGCGCCCTCAATAGTTGCTGCACAAAGTCGACAGAATGCCGGGGGGGGGGAGATAGTGCACTATTAATGGCTACATATTTCAATGAGAAAATGGTCTGTATTTGGTGGCCATGCACATGTTCCCTAATATTTTGTGAAGATATTTTATGTCATTTTAAAGTAAAGGTGTGAAAAGCATATCACTCATAACCTTTCTTTGAGTACAGATAGCATTCAGGTCACTTATGTTTTGGCAAGTTACTGACTTTAAAGACAAAAATGCAGCGTGAATGAAGCAAATTTTAAGTGAACTATGAAAATGGTACTTTTTATGTTTTGGGAGAGGTGAACCAGACCACACGGGGGTAGGGTGCTGTGCTGGCAATGAGACCTACAGCACAGATCGGCCTGTAACCATCGTCAGGGTTGTCAGAAAGAATTTTTAATTTGGACATTTTCAAGCATGTTTGTTTGACATTGACAACTGGAAATGAGGAAGAAGTGACGTCCTAAGGCATAATTATTTTTGTCTTGCTGATTTGAAAAGCTGTACATATTAACCCTAACCCCTGTGGCACCTTTAGTGGGAAGTCTCCTCAACCTACCAACATCCAACACTGGGCAGTATACCAATGGCACATTCTTTAGACTTGGACATCTTTTTTGCATCATAGCTCCATGTAAAGTAATGGTGCCAAGGCTCTACAGTCTTAAACCCATCAAAATACAACACAACATGGTGTTGGATATTGGCAGATTTGCGTCAGTTAGAGTTAATACAGCGATAAGCAAGAGTTGCGTGTCAATGCGGTCTCTTACCCTCCGGAATTTCCGGTTCGTCTTTTTTATCAGTCTTTGGACTCTCTGCATCATTTCCCGTCCCATTGCACTGAGCTTTATCGCTGGTGCTGGGGGTATCCGTATTCAATAAGGATGGTTCGTCATCATCTTCGATGTCTAGCGTCGGGCTATCCTCAATGATGGCTTGCCTCGTAATGTGCAGAGGCACCCTAGCTTTTCTGCACAGGGTTAGAAAATGAAGGTGAGGGCATTTGAGAGGCAAAGTTAAAGACGGGTTCATACTTGCTGTGTAATACCTGCAATCTCAGCTCGCTGGTCCATTTTAAGCCACTGAATACATGTATGGACGACAGCCATAGCCGCGGTTTGAAAAAGACCACCTGGCCGGTTGTCATCTACATGTGTGCATACTCCTGCGCATACTCAATCCATTGTTTGCCTACCATGCGTGTTACAGTTGGCTGCACAAACCCATATTAGCATACAATCACCCCATTATTAACAGCCGGACAGATGTGGTTAAAAGTCCTCAATGCGTGAAGGAACAGGCAGTGTGTAAACAAAGTTTGAGCACATTTTTTTTAAAGAGTGCTTTTCACATCCCTGATGTCTGGAACTGTGTACAAATGTTAAGGTATACGGGAATTCGCCGAACAAAATTAGAAGCCATTTTGCAGTTATGACACGCTCGCGGGCAGGATGCCCGCGTTCTTAAATTTGAGCCGCATGCGCATTTTGGCAAGTTGTAAACACCCTGTTGGTCGAAGCTGCATCAAGCGCGTGCGTAAAACGCGCACGCGAGCGTGGTGCCACCTCAGTAAATGCTTCTAATTTTGGTCGCCGGATTAGTCTATATGTACATGCATTTTCAAGGGTTTGACAAGCAATATCTTTACCACCGATGATGTAGACTTGAGATAGAGTCCTTGGATTGGATTTGGTGAGTTATACCCGCTCTTCCACATAAAGCTTAGCACGGGCATTAACCCTTACCATCTAGGCATTTTTACTAGGAAGCTTCCTCAACCTGCCAAAATCCAACACTGTGCAGTATACCTATGGTACATTCTTTGGACAAACAAATTGGGGCATTATAGCTCCATCTGAAGTAATGGTGCCAAGGTCCTGCAGTACTGAACCCATCAAAACTTAACAAAACCTGCTGTTGCAGTTTGCAAGGCTTGGGGTAGTTAGGGTTAATCTACTGCCCTCTTGAGAACTTTAAAATGACTGTTATTCATTTATTCATGTGTGCCTAGGCGGAGTGCTTGCATGTATTTCACCTGCTGTGGAGACAAGCGACAAACATGCTGTCGCATACCATCTGGTGCAAGTAGTAATCTGAATATTCATACACAGTAGAACTTTGGCCAATGATATTACACTTTCGTAATCTCAACCAATCACACTGCTCCTTCCAATATTTGAAAAAGTAGGCATGGCGCACACGTAACATCCCATGATTTTTTTTCTGTCCCCAGTATTGTTAAATTACTACAACACCAAAATACACCAAAATGTTGGTTTTAATGATTTTCCTCACTGTTTCCGAAAAAATGTATCGCAATTTTCCCATTTCGATTTATGTGAACCTTTAACAACTCTTAACAATTGGTGTTTAATGGTCATGGAAACTCATCATTCTGATTATCTAATAACTGATGATTACTTAATTTTGGATTTTACTTGCAGCAAGATATTTTTGCAGAGGTGGGCTTTTAAACTCACCTTCTTGATGAACCAGTCGGCATCTGTCAAATAAAAGTAAAGTATTTTTTATATGTACACATAGCAGTTCTAGTGAAAATTGATGTCATATGCATAAGTTAAATGCGTTTTAAATACTTGGAGTTGCAATAAAAATGGCTGATTTGAATTTTCATGGCAGCGTGACACACATACATAGTTATTAACCCTTGAGTACGGTATTTTACGGGAGACGTCAGGGTGCCGCGGCGGCTCTGGCAGCCAAGCGAACCGCTACAATGTGTTTGTGCAGTCAAGCTTTACCTATCAGTGTTGTAGGTCTCGAGACCTAGTTTCGGTCTCGAGACCTTTTTTTGAGGTCTCGGTCTCGTCCTAGCAAAGTCTCGGTCTCGGGAGGGCTGGTCTCGGTCTCAAAAGTGCAGGTCTCGGTCTCGGATGCCAAGGTCTCGAGTTTTAACCCCGAGACCAGTCGAGACCACAGCAAAATACAATGCACCATACAAAATCCAGTCTTTATCCATACATTAACAATTGTACTAAGTACAAGTTTTATGCTGAAGAATTAGATTGAAGCTGGAATGGCGACCAGTCAATGCAGCTTGTTTATTCTGAGTTCTGGTACCCGCAGATGTATTTCACTGGTGCACATGGTATGGGATTCCAACGACAAGCGCGCTTAATTTCTATGTGTGCAAATAGGTTTGACGTTCTTGCTCAATGCTTACACAACGCATGCTTTTAGTGTTGGCTAACATGTAATTACATAAAAGGATATCTAGAGAAGTACAAAGCTAATTGGGTTTGAAACTTTGTACGTACATGTACATTGTCGGGTATGTGTTGTAGATGAAAAGGTAGGTGACGCCATCAAATTACTTTTAATTAATGTTCAATTTTACTTTTTTCTTTATGGTGTTTTAAATAATTTAGATATAAAATAAATTGATAGGCCTTCCTTCAAAAAACAACTTTCAATAAACAATTTCGCAGAAAATCCAGTTGCATTGTCCATTCTGGATAATCAACAATTCTAGTCGGTTCAATTTTTTTATTCAAATAATAGGAGAAATTACAATCTGCCTGTCAGTGCCATATGTACACGTACAATGTATGGCATGTCAAAAGTCTGAAAGCACAACTATTTACCAGAGGTGAAATAATAACCGTCAAGTCTTCTGGAATTAATAATTGATGATTGCGTCTGTGTGAGACTTTATAATTGAGCACTTAATTTCTTGCATAATTTACGATAATGGTCCTTGTTAAAGCCAAAAAACTAGATTTTTTTAATTTTTGGATAAGATGATCCCCCATATGAGTCATTAGCACAAATTATCATCAATGGGAAGTTATCTTTTTGAGCATTTTAATCTAAAGCAGGGCACTACACTCCATGAGAGAAATCAGCTTCAACACCATACATTTTTATTCATGTTTGGTCTCGGTCTCGGTCTCGGAAGTTGTGGTCTCGGTCTCGGCCTGCAAAAGTCTCTTCTCGGTCTGGTCTCGAAAGAGCTGGTCTCGTTCTTGGTCCCGGACATGAAGGTCTCGACTACAACACTGTTACCTATACACAATCCAACAATGGATTGAAACTGCACAAACAGCGGCCAATGGCGTCATCCGGCCTGGTGGCACTGTTTAATCCAACAATGGATTAAAACTGCACAAACAGCGGCCAATTGCGTCATTCGGCCTGGTGGCACTGTTTTTTTGGCGCCAAATTCCGTCATCCGTACGCAAGGGGTTAACACAGTAGAACGTCACCATACAAACAAGGGATCCATAAATTTGTCAAATGAATGCAGCTTGAAAGTGGGAACGATCCCACACTGTGGAATGGTACCCAACACACACAGGGCAGATGGCATGTATCGACAGCCAAAGGACACTTTGCTCTAAATGACAGGGGATTGGGAAAGAGTTACCCCCCTCCCCCCATGTGGCATTTTTTGTTTTCCCTTTGATAGGCATGTGTCAACCAGGACCATACTAATGCCCAACTTTAATTTTTGTTTTGTTTTAACTTTACTCAAACGGTCTCCGTAGCTTTAAAAGTGCCAAAAAAAATCATCTGTAGATGTCCATAATCCGACTGAAAATTTCAATTTAAAGGATTTTCCCATATTAACAAATTATGGAAGAGTTCTGTATTTATAGAATCCCGCTCCTGCCAGTTTTCTTTGTTGAAAACTTATACTAACAGATTAGCGATTCAATTTAAAGAATTATTTTGAAAAATTATTTTTTTAGGGTTATAAATCCCAAAAGCATGGAAATAGAAGTTTAAGAGTAGAACAAATTTTGTCAAGCCAGACTCCCATCCCTTCCCCGTAACAATGCCTGGATCTGCCCTAAATCATTCCGAAGATTAGGATAAAAGATCTTAGTCAGTTGCCCACCCTGGATTGACATTTTGATGTGACCTCTCACCAAATTACCAACACCATTGAACATTTCCTTCCATTGAAAATTCAACGCAGAGTGCAACATACCTTTCTAGGCGATTCCTTGCCAGTCACAACACTCATTGTCTTCTCTTTCAAACAAACTAAAAACCACACTGACTGGCCAGTAACCTAGGAAAATGGCGTGACGATCTGAGGTGCCTGAAACAAAACATACAAACAAATGGATCTGAATAGAATCTCATATGACCATAACATCTCTGCTTTGTTTGGTTTATTCTTATGGTCCAATTGTTTAATGCCATCTGCTGAAAACTCAAATATCTTATCCTTGGATGTAACATCCCCAATCCCAGGCAAGTGTGTTAATACCGACAATCGCGGACCACCTATTGTCCCTCTTTTGCCGGTACTTTCATTTTTTTCAGAAGGCCTCCCATATGTTTTGCACACGATTTTCAATCGTGGACATTCTGTCAATTGTGGACCCTTTGTATATGCCCTAACCCTTTTGTCCCTAGTCCACGATTGCCGGTATTTACATACAGTACGCTCCGACACTTGTACTGTTTGTATAAAAGGCAGTTTGAAAAGTGCTAAATACAGATTCGCTATGAGCCCCAAACCTCTCAACTAAGCATTAGGCACTACATTTTGTTTTCAGTACTGCATGCTGTAAATGGTATACACGTAGATGTACATTTAAAAAATGCACTTAAATCACACTGCAGTCAATGTCTTCAAATTACACATTTATTGCAAACAGCAACAGAAATGGATAAAATCACCTAATACAATGTACAAGAAAAGTGACATTGAGAATATTTAAAAGTACCCTTTTTGTAACCATCGTTTTTTTTTACACTTTTCAAACAGGTCACAATACTAACAAGCCACAACATTCTTGCCTGAAATCATTATACATGTACATGTACACTTCCAATTAGGGAAAAAGTTACAAATTATTCATCAAGAACAATTCAAGTCTAAAGTCTCTCTTCACCATTTTAGTGTTTGGGTTTTCCAAAGAAGTGAACATTTTCAAATGGGCATTAGGAAATTTTATATATAAAAATTGTGTTATTGATTTTAATCAAACCCATCAACCATTTTAATTAAGAGTTACAAAAAGGGTGCTTTCAAATATTCCCATTTATGAATATTAATTAGCTAATTAATAATTTATAAGCATATCATTAACATAGTGAATATGTATAAGTACATGAATATTAATGAGGCAATTTGCATATTATGCAGACACCCACAATGCATTGCACAAAATGGCTGCTTCATGATTTTCTTTTCCTTTGTGTGGTTTGATATTTATATAACCCACAAGGAGAGAAAGGGTGTCACTTTTAAAGCAAACAAAAACAAGGTTGGGCCATAGAAAGGTTTGCTTTAGAACACAAAAGTCTTCAATTCATAAAACACTGCCATTTAATCCAAATGTTACCCCATCCATATATTCACAGCTCAATATGCCCATAAAAGTACAAGGGCATCAGTAAAAATGCTGTCTTGGGATTCTAAATGTCATCAGAACTCTTGTGAATAACATCCAATTCAATTATACTGGAACACATATTTATGTACATGTATGTGTGGCATGTATGTGCGTGTGACTTACAATGGAACATTATGAAAAAGAATCCGCCAGATTACTCAATTAACACATACATGAGTCAGCGGTTTTCAGCTTAGGAGACTCATTAGTTAATTACAAATGACAGCTGAATACAAGTAATCCCTTGATTCTTGTGCCTTTTATGTTTAATGCATGCAATTTCCCACAAGGGTGAGAACTCAAACTGGGAACATTTTTGAGGAAGTACTGGTTTTGAAATCTGATTTGGTCCTATATCATGTACATGTATGGGTAGTTCTTAAAAAAAAACATCACATCCCTCGCATCTCCACAAACATTGAACAGGAACACAAATATCACCCCCAGAGGGAAGGAATCAAGCATTGTATGCATGGGGCAGCAGAGGGTATCATACTATGGAGTATGGGGCTGAGAGGGGGAACATTGGAAGTTTGTGGAGATATGTATGGGTTACAAAGACAAAACAAATGTTCAGAAATTTTTACAGATTCCAGCCTGACTACACGTGTAGCCGCCATGTTTTTCTCAGATAACAGCCGATCAGCGGTTTGCCGAAGGTCCAAAAAACGAGCAGGCTGATTGGTCAAAATCTAGAGGTCAAGAGGCGGTTGTCTTCCATAATTAATCGCTTGATCTGCACACATATTATAGATGCTTGTCGCATTGCACGAGCGGCTATATCATAGGCTAAACTCCCTAGGATGTGTGGAAAATTGAGGATTCAGGGGCCGATTTCACAAAACTCTTATCTTAGGATTTGATATCCTAGGATTTAAGAATAGTCTCAGCTATAAGATCGATCTTACATAAGGTCGATCCTAAGATCACAAAACCCGTATTAAGCAGGACGCGTAGGCCCTACATGTATATAATAAAACCGTAAGATATTTAGTGAACAAGGCTAAATTTACATAAGTGATGGCTATTTAATATCTGTATTGCTGTGTTAATAAAACGGCCGTCGGAACCTTCTGCACTCAACGTGATTCAAGATGGCTGATTGGCGAGTTGACGCTGTACAACTTTTTGGCTCCAAACTTTTTGGGAAATGCAGGGATCGAAATATCCACTGGACCGAGTCCAGTGATTTGAGCGTTGGTTTAGTGAACTCTAGACCGAACTGGTCCGGTGGGCTAGTGATTTTTTTCATAAACTGCATGAAATGCTATCACTAAAGTTCTTTTTTTCTTCTTCTAAATCTAGTGAACTGAAAAAGCCCATAATTTCTGGAATGGTAATTTTTTGTTTTGAGGCACAGAGTTTTAATCAAAACAGCATTTCTAACCCCTCCCCCAACAAGGTCGGCAAAGGAAAAAATAACAGAAACAGCACACTCATTCAAAACACTGTTTTTATTTTTACCACTGGTCTTGTGAAATACCTTCCGGTCTAGTACAAATTTTGTGCTACAAGCCCAGCTGTCTGGTAGATTTTAACCTGAAATTCGACCCCTGAAATGTCTGCAAACTCAATAACAATAAACCACCACTATCTTCAAATAAAAGGTTTCTATGCGCGTAATGACCAAATGAAGGATATAATTGCGTGGTTAGGCAATATATTTACATATCAATACACTGACTAGTGGTGGCGCTAAACAAAATTAAAACAATGCTTGCAGGCGGTAGGCCTATGCGTGCTATTGGCATTATTAATAATATTGCATTATTAATAATATTAACGGTCATTAGAACAATAAGAATTAAATTATTAACGTCTGTTTATTATTTTCTAATTACCCGTGGTTCATGTTGTATTTGTTCACCAACCCTGTCTAGCAGTTTTATTATCCCCCGCCTCGTGATACGGACAATTTCCTCATCGTTCAAACTATCCAACGGATAGTTTTTTTTGCCTGACTTGTATCCACACACGTGTGCCAAGGAACTCTAACACAGAAAACACAAACTTTCTGCCCGTATAGGCCTACTGCACGAACATTTTCTGATAAAAGTCTAAAAATTAAAGTTTGTGCCATGTTTTCACACAATTTTAAATATTTTTTTTCTTCCAATCAAAATCGCAAAACTGGAATTAGCAAAAACCCTAAACATAGCAGAAAACGGTCAACTGCAATCTTCAATTTATGGCAGGACCAATGTCGGTGATTGTTCTAAGTAATCTCAATGAAAAAAAACACCTGAATTTATGGAAATAAACACAAAGCTAAACATGCTCAACACCTTTCCTGCCGGCCTCCATGCTCTGCAAAACAAAAAAAAAATGAGATTTTGCAGAAACGAGTATGACCTGGGGTAGGAAACATGTAGACTGATTATATTTATAAGCAAATAATTCGAACATTGAAGTGAACGAAAACAAAAAACCTAAACAACGAACTTTATAATCATGGGAAAATAACGAATCGAACACCCCACGTGTCTTAATAAGACACTTATGCATTACACACGTACACATTTATACTTGTGCGGTCCGTACTGTATGTGTACACATGTACATGTACCATGTACCATGTACCGCGCACCGCCGCATATGACGTTCGTTGTAAGTGAAGCTTCGAAGTCAAGTAAACTATCCATACAATTCTTTGTCTAAATTCGACCAAAAACCAATACAAAAATATCAAACACATCACCTCACCTTGGCATCACATGTTTACTTCCATTGTTTCAAACATCATAAACGCAGTACAAGGCCCCATTTACATAGCAAATCGACTTAGATTGACTGCGACTGACGATAGGACACGGACACAAAGATGCCGGGAAATCTTTTCCATTTTCACCGCCTTGTCCGATTTCATGACGTCCTGCGCCGGTGGTGGTATGCGCATATATAAATATTCATTATTCCGTGACTCCGCCCACTTTTTATAATGCAAAACTGTCTTGTCAAAAAAATAACACAGAAATGAATTACACTGCTCTAAAGTTAAGTGCCGACTAGATCATGGAGGAAGGAACACATTGACCTGAAATATAGTTTGAAAATTCCAGCTCTAGGCTCATGAGTGATTCGCCGTCAATTCCAGCTCGGGGCTCATGACATGTGATTCGCCGTCAACGGCGAATCACGTCATGAGCCTCGAGCTTGAATTTTCAAGCTACCTGAAATATACAAATCAACAAAATTAGTTTTAATACCTCCATGCTTTCAGCAAGTTCTTTCTCAAAGGCATTTGAATTTTTTGAAGTTCAAAACATTAACGTTTCAAACTTAAGCCAGTTGCTCGAACCATTAGACCATATATACAGGTAGATATTTTATTCAGATTTCTGGTCAAAAGAAGGTTTGAAAATTGTTAAGTGTCAAATATTATATATTCTTCTATTATTGGTGAACGCTCTAGCTGCAAAGACCATGCTGGGCAGATTTGTTTCCAGGGGAGTTCAGGCAAAAACCTGAAGCGGTTACCCTCTGAATCCCCACAATTATGGCACTGTGTATTGATTTTGTTTTACGCAACATTGCTGCGAATGTTGAACAAGACCATTAAAGATATACCGTCTGTGCTCTTCAATAAATTTGATTTTTTATTTTTTTTTACTGTAAAAGGTGTCTACAATCTGAAAAAAAAGGTTTTCATTCTTGGTTTTTTTTGCACCTCTAAAGTCTAAATGCTCAAAGCTAGGTATAGACCCTGCTGGACTTGAATTATTGCGGGCCGCAAATAAGTTGATATTGTGAAAGTACTTATTCGTAACTAAACGTTGGCAGGATTTTTTTCGTTCAAAGTCTCATTCAAAAGTGAGTAATTTTTGCCTTGCAAGAAAAATTGAAATAAAAAAAACCCAAAAAAATATTTTTGGGAGTGAAACTCGAAACGGAGCATGGACCGTACAACTTTAGAGCCTAGCTTCAGAATTACACCACTTTCCCGCTTTCCTTTGTTGCTTTCCCCAAAAATAAGACTGAACAAGAATCGACACAAACATTGGGTGTTGTAACTGCCTACAACGTTCATCCAAAGAAAGTCAATTGACACAAACTGGAAATTATATTACACCAATAAATTTAGATTTTATTTCAACCTGAAAAAGTCTAAATTTTATACACCAAATATCAAATAATTTAAAATGTTCAACAAGAGGTCGTGCTAAAACTTGTTCTTTTCTCAAACAAAACTGCATTCGGTTGATCTTGTACATTTTTTTCTGTACAAGTTCGCCCAAAACAAGGCTAAAAGCTACTCAAGGTACAGAGCTACAAAAAGGAAAAAGTCAAAGATGCGAGAGGTAGGAATTAGATTTCTTGATGCAGTAAAGACCGTAAGATGAAGGGAAACATGCACCAGACAAAGAATTCCATAGGGGTACAGAACCAGGGGGGAAAAGCTATTGGCATAGCTTTTCGTTCAACATCTAGGTACAGCTAGAGAATATTGCTGGGAACAGGCGAAAAGCAGAGTTTCACGCTCAAACACCCCAACTGGAGGAACCAAGCTGGACAAGCTGGTGGAACATTTACCATACCCCGGGGCGGCCCCAGGGCCGCCTCGGCATTTTCACCCCCCAAGTTCAACCCCGCGTCGTTTCACACTCATTTCGCGCAAACCTACACTAGTTTGTATTTCATCGACCCCCATATGGCCAGTAAATTCCCAACTTCCTCCTCGCTGAAAATAATTCCTGAGATTCCGGGAACACAATGACCAACACAAAAAAGGGGGGGGGGGTGTTTCCCTATTGTGCTTCAGAATAATGGTGCTGCGCTTTCGGCCAAGCTTTCGGCCAAGCTGTACAATTAACAATAGCGCACGCTTTGACTTGACCTTTGGAATTCATTTGTCAGGAGCACCCGTTTCTCAACTTGGGTTGTACGAAACCCCGCACGGTGCGACGCTTCACACTAACCATTTCGCCCCGGGGCCACACCCGAGATCGATCTCGCCCCGGGTTGAAAAATCTCACCCCTGGCCTGGAGCAGGGGTGAGTTCACCCCGGGGCGAGACCAATCTCGGGGGTAGCCCCGGGGCGAGACCAATCTCGGGGGTGGCCCCGGGGCGAAAACGGCTAGTGTGAAACGTCTCAACATTCTCATCCCCGCGTCGCCCCGGGGCCACCCCCGAGATTTTGTCTAGTGTGAAAAGGCCTTAAGAGTAGCAACTGATCACTGGTGAGGAGTGATTGTAAGGATGAGCCCACCCCTTCTCCAACTAAATTAACAATGCGCTTCCTCCATTCCTCCAAGTTTGTTTCTACGGCTGTTTGAAGTTCCTCCCCCATCTCTAACCCTACAAATGCAATTTTATTTAACGAAACTGTAATCATTACAAGTAAGCACTAAATGTTATAAACATAATATTTACCGTACTTGCACAATATGATTCAGGTATTAGCAGTTTGTGTATAAACATGCAGTTCTCCATAGCACAATTTCTTCTCATTATGTCTAAATTTGCCTGGGTTTGGTCTGGTTAACAAATGCCAATACAAGAAGTCCTTTCAGTCTCCGACTCTGGATATGTTACACAGCTTCAAATCATGGACTTGAGATATCCCAGAATAGGCTGCACGGATGTATACTCGGGGTATTATAGGATTTGATTTTTAACTGTAGTAATGAAAAGGTTACCAATGTTCCGCCTCTAGACGTACTGACAAATCACAGCCGCGTGTGTCATAGTTACGCCCATGCATGCCAGACTTTTGTCGGATCCTAACACGAACGTAATTGCTCAATACTTCGAGGGGTGGGGCTGAATTGTGTGGCATGATTGTATGTGCTGCCGTTTGTGCGTTAGCCACGCCCCTTACACAATGCTATGGAATTTTATTGCTATCATTTTTGTCTCTGATTTTGCACGTCAAATTATAAGTCATGTGATAGGACAATATTTTGCAAGTTGCATTTGGGCGTTGCGACCACAATAGGTCAATTGCCAAGCTCACAGAAAAAAAGTGCAAATGGCTCACAAATGAATGTCTCAATATTTCAGCAATCTCTGAACCTTGGCCCAAAAAGAGGGCCTCAAGAAATAAAACGAAGGGAAATGTTTCAATCAAAGAGACTCATGGCAGTAGAGTAGCATATGTTTGTCAAACGGGTCAGCTTTACAATTTAGAATGACAATTCGAACAAACCGACTATAAACGGGTGCTTTCCTATGATTCAAAAACTTTCCAAACAGAAGACTTTCATTATTGTTACTAGATTATCTTTCTTATCTAGAAAGAATACAATAAAAATCAACATATTGATTATTTTTTCTTCAAAAAAATAATCATACAGAAACAGATTTCCATTGAGGTGTTTTTATAATTTTGTGTGGCAGGCTTATTTATTCCAGGAGTTGGTTGGGAATAATTGCCACAGCTTTTCGAGATCTTGGACAGCTTTTATACCACGGTCTAAAATACCATGGCCTATATCATAGTCCAAAACCATGGCCTATACCATGGGTCCAATTACCATGGCCTGAAATACCACTGCATTTATTCCCAATTAGATCATTATTTCATCTATTTTAATTTCTTCATCTTGGCTGTCTTCTCTTTCTTCTTTGCCGGAGCCGCCCCACCTCCAAACACCCTCGCCGCCATCTCAGACAAGTCTGGCATCTCTGTCTTGGGGTTCATCAGATTCATGTTTCGCATCTCCTACCCAAAAAAAAGGAACATAAACATTATTTTAGAAACTTCTAGAAAGACATCATAACGAAAGAGGGTCCCAGGGAGAACTTCTGATGCAGCTTCAGTTTGCAGTTATACATGAAGGAGTTCAAATGCATGATTTTACCTTCTGGATTTCTGGGTCTTGAGTGTTGATCAGCTTGGGTAAGACGACGATAAAGATGAGAGGGAGCACCATCATCAGAACCTGCAATATGATATGATAGGAATTATAAGACATGATATTTTAGATATTTTAAGGTTCACAGAAATCAAAATTGGAAAAAATGCTATAAATGATTCTGAAACAATTGCGCTTTAGTAATTTATCAAGACTCCGGACAGAAAACAAATTGTGGTAGCACTCCTGCCCACCCCAAATCCCATTTTCTGGCAGTGAAATAACATTGCTTGCCCCACCCGCAATAGTCAGAGCCATTGAAACACTCATGATGCAGGTGTGTGCCCACTTTAACCCTAACCCTGCCAGACGCAGCACAGTGCATCTGTGGTGACAGCTTGACCTTGCTGCACTCTGCACACAAGTCAATGTGACAAAGTATGCAATCTGATGCGTCTGGCAGGGTTTCTAGCCAAAATACCCTGGAGGGTTAGGGTTAATACAAAATGCTACACATTACACAACCAAATCTATCCAACTCCCCAACTGAATAATGTGGAGCAGTACTGAATCTATCAAAATCCATCGATTTTGTTGGATTTGAGGTGGTTAGGGATAAAGCTACCACGTCTATGCTTTTTGGGTATCCTGAACAATAAATTTCAAACGGAATTGCCAACTTGAAAATGAATTAAACTGCTGCAAACTGCCGACTGGATTGACCTGAAATATACAAATCAACAAAATTAGCTTGTCTAACATTTTAAACTTGAACAAGTTCTTTCTCAAATTGTCTTCATCAAAGACCTTGCTAAAGTTTGAAACGTTGGGCCAGCTAATTTTGTTAAAATTGCTAGTTTGTTACCTTTAGATAACTTACAAGCTTTCCAATGAAACATTCTGTACAAAAATTGGCTGACGATACATACAGACATAAGTTACAAGTTATAAATTAGGAAGACCCAATAGCATGCACAGTCCAGTAAAAATTGTTTTTTGTTGGGCTTCAAATAAATTGAAATTTTCAGTCGGCGCACGAATTAACAGTAGATTAACTACCAACATTTACAACTCACCATGGGATTTTTCAGCATGTCTGTTATCCTAAACTCCTCCCGCTTCTGAAAGTACATAGCGTGCTGCTTGGACTTGAAGCGCAGTGGGTAGGGCATGGTCACTACAGCATTACTCTGGATGTGGTTGACCCTGCGCGCCCGGATCTTGCCCTTGGCCGTGATGTCCACCCGGGCAGCCTCAAAGACGTAGGTCGGGTTGGCTACTTCCACTACGTAGGACCCAGATGGCACACCGGTGACCTTGAATGCACCGTCAGCTCTGAGGGAATTCAATGGTAATAGTATGAGCTATGTGCCTCAAAAATGTGTCCAGAAAATTAAACCATGCTTGGCCATCAAAAAAGTATCCCGTATTGGCAACTTAAATATGCTAATTTTAAAAATGAACTTTTTACGTCCATACACTGGAACTGGAGGAATAATGAGCTAGAGCGTTGAAAAGTCCAGGCATGCTTTGCATACGAGGCTGTATAGTAAAAGCATGGTTGATTGCTCCACACTTACGTACACACGTATTTGTGTAATATGTGTAGATCTTGAACGTGGCGCACCGCACCGTAATTTTTTTCTTGGCTTCCGTCCCATATTGTTCCTTCACTTTTATGTTGATGAACTTTCCATTCATTTAGTTATGTCAGAATATTTGTTCGAACTTGGAACCCTTATTTTAAAATTGCGTGAGCTTCTAGTACATGTATTTCGTAATTTGTGTATGTAAACGAGCATAGAGCCTGAGCTTGTTTCATGCAATTTTTTCTTTGAAACACCAGTTCAATGAAAAATTAATTCATATTAATACACACCATGAACTACATTTCTTTTTCGGAATTATCGTAAAACAGAGAAAACATGTTGTTTTCCTGATTTATTTTTAAATGAAGCAAGGGCGGATCTAGAGGGGGATTATGAGGATTGCAACTATTATGGGCTGCTGAGCAAAGTTGTGATAAGCAATGCTAAACCACATCCTTGTTACCAGTGGGTATACCGCTGGTCCATACACTGTACACTGCACCAGTATATAGGCGGGTACAACCAGAAGGCCAGCGCCAGCACCAGCACTGGGGGACATCGGGAGAACCCCCTGCCGAGAAACGACAGCTCATCGTTACAGCCTGAGCTAGTTTGTGTGTGCATAAAATGTACTCATTGATTGGCTGCCGTGTTCACGTAGGCCAACCAGTTTTTCAAAGTAACAGAACAAAATTGTCTACAGTTTGCATTATGTACATGTACATGAAACAAATGAAAATATATTGAAGGTTTCTTTAAACAAAACTTGTTTGGGTTACTTTAAATTTTAATTATCTTACCAAGCTTTCACTCAATATAGTCTAAAATAATTAAGTTATGATTCAAAATTTATATAAATTTTTTATACATGTATAAAACTACTCAAGTGATTATTCCAAATTTGCGCCGGCATTTTAGTGTTTCCAAGCTTGACTGGTGACAATATCCAAGGGGTCACTTATACAAGGGGGTTAGCCCCCCCCCCCCCCCCCCCGCCACCCAGTTACACCAATGTTGTGCGAAAAGCTATTGGAATTAATTACATTATCTTTCAAAGTCATTGCATTTGTACAATGTACATTGATCATGTTGACTGGAACTTTATTTGTAGGAACAAGAAAAAATAAACATGAATAAAATCAAACTCACTTCGTTTGAAAATATATCAGGAAAACATGTTTTCTCTGTTTTACGATAATTCAGAGAAAGAAATGCAGTTCATGGTGTAAGCTCAGGCTCTATGCTCATTCACTACACATATTACTAAATACTAGAAGCTCACGCAATTTAAAAATAAGGGTTCCAAGTTCGAACAAATATTCTGACCTAAAATGAATGGAAAGTTCATCAACATAAAAGTGAAGGAACAATATGGGACGGAAGCCACAAAAAAAATAACGGTGCGTGGTGCGCCACGTTTGAGATCTACACATATACTACGTGTGTACGTGTGGAGCAATCACCCATGCTTTTACTATACAGTCTCGTACGCAAAGCATGCCTGGACTTTTGAACGCTCTAGCTCATTATTCCTCCAGTGTATGGACGTAAACAGTTCATTTTAAAAATTAGCATATTTAAGTTGCCAATACGGGATACTTTTTGGATGGCCAAGCATGGTTTAATTTTCTGGACACATTTTCGAGTCACATAGCACGTACTTTAAGAGAAGATGTAATGCCTTTGAAAAAACACAGTACAGGGCAGTGGGTAAGAAAAACGGCATGATAAACATTTGAATTGCAAGTTGATGAGCAGTTTAGTTGGTTTTTTTAATTATTAAATTTACATTGTAAACAAAGCGGCTGTTTGGTATCCCAGCATGCATGGGGCTGGGTCAGGTGCGGGTCAGACAAGCTCATGATTATTCATGTCAAAATCTGAAGTACGAAGTACAACAGCCGCTGGGTCCGCTGGATTTATATGCGCAATGTCATTTACACGTACATTGCGTAATGTTGTTTGCCGTACTTCAGATTTTTACATGAATAATCATGACTTGTCCAACCCGCACCTGACCCGGCCCCATGCATGCTGAGATACCAAACAGCCATGTCTTGTGTGTCAAATCGCTTCGGTATGGAACAGATATTTTTTTACCTTCTTCCAAAAATTGGAACCGATTAGTGATCTTTCGCTTGATGCAAGCTAGGTAGGTAAGTATGTAAATAAGTAAAATACGGATTTTGGGAGTGAACTTTGCAGCGTTTTTTGTGCGCATGCTGCATGAAAATCATTGAAAATTAACTTGGACCCTTTATCGCCTTTTTTAACATTTGGACATGATCTGGCGATAGTAGGGTCCAAGGCAAAGTGCGCTATCTACTCGGAATTAATCCAAACTGTTCGACGACCCAACAAAAACATCCGATTTTACCCTTAAAACGGCCACCAAAATACTAGATACGCCACCTGAGATACAAGTGAAGTTCCATGATTAAGTGTAGTCCGAGTAACATTTGGACATGATCTGCCGATAGTAGGGTCCAAGTACGTGTACGACGATTTTCTATTTATTAATTAAATACATCTAAAATCCCAACAAAAACATACGAATTCAACCTTACAATGGCCACCAAAATACTAGATATGCCACCTTCGGAACAAGTGGAGTTCCATGATCAGATGGAGGTACCAAGGTTTACTTACCATCCAAATAAAAAGTGAAATTTACCGTTTAATTCCAAGAGACACCCGCAGAACATGTCTTTTCGCTGTCTTGGAGTTCAAATCGTGACCCCTCGACCTTGCATGACGTCACCCTGATGCGCAGCGCCTGCATGCACCGCACGACAACCTGTTTATTTGAGATTTGAAGGTTTGCATGGCGAAAGGGCACTAGATTAGAACATAGAGGAAGGATGGCACTATGTAATCGACATTCTCCTGACAACGGGCAGAGCATACTGTCCGAAACGTTGAGTTCCCCCGGTTCTTTTCAGAACCACACAAACTCACAAAGGAGTTCGATTACATGGTGCTACCGCAAACCAGTTATTCTAATTCAAACCTGTTTATGCCGGCGACTGTTTCGTGAGTGGTACAACGGTTGCGTTACGTGTTCGTGTGTAGATATATTGATTTGAGGTTGCACGCGCGTCATGGGGGGGGGGGGGGGCTGCTGGGAACTTCCTCCATGAACTCGGTTTTGTGTTTTGATTTGTTTTGTTTTGTTGTTGATGTTGTTGTTTTTTTGGTTATTGTTTTGTGCGATCTTTCTTAATGACGTTCAAAGAGCTTGATTTAAATGTAATCCATGTATAATGCATATTTTCCTTTGAGTCCATCAATTGGTCGTTGACTTATTTGCGTTCCCTCAGGTTGTAATTCCTTCATGGTTTCATTATTTCACCACCCCCCCCCCCCCCCCCAAAAAGAGGAAAATTAGATGTGCTTTAATTTCATGTTAAATCTCAGGCAGATGGGCAGATACACCAGATACTTGTAATTAAATTAAGATCAAGCAGTTTGATCTTCCTTAACAAAATTACACCCGCCCCCAATAATAAAACGCAACAGAACAATACAAAACAGAACGAGTCCCACGGGCGTGCAACCTCCAATCGGACCGACACGACCGTTGTACCACTCACGAAACAGTCGCCGACATAAACAGGTTGTCGCGCGGTGCCTGCGGGCGCTGCGCATAAGGGTGACGTCAAGCAAGGTCGAGGGGTCACGATTTGAACTGCAAGACAGCGAAAAGAATTAAATGGTAAATTTCACTTTTTATTTGGATGGTAAGTAAACCTTGGTACCTCCATCTGATCATGGAACTCCACTTGTTCCGAAGGTGGCGTATCTAGTATTTTGGTGGTCGTTGTAAGGTTGAATTCGGATGTTTTTGTTGGGATTTTAGAAGTATTTAATTAATGAATAGAAAATCGTCGTACACGTACTTGTACTTTGACCCTACTAACGCCAGATCATGTCCAAATGTTAAAAAAAGCGATAAAGGGTCCAAGTTACTCGGACTAGGGTTCACTTACCATCCGGATAAAAATTGAAATTTACCGTTCAATTCCGGAAAGCACCCGCAGTGATATATATTCGGCTCATTTTATTTACATACATTTTCTATGGGGCTCCGGTAGGAGCCCCATGGCCATAGGCCTAGATAGTTCTAGAGGGGGTACTCACACCCCCCCCTACCCCTAGAACTATGGGGTTCCGACAGGAACCCCATAGGAAGACGCCGATTTTTCCCATAGGCTAGTACAGCAAGAATAAGAACGTCATTCCCATGCAACACGTTTCTACATTTTTCACCGTGAATTACTTCATGGCTGCCCCCAAAAATAATAATATGCCGCATTTACATCCTCACCTTGCTTGTGCCAAGTCAATTTTCGCCTGAAACGGGTCCAATTTGCGGGAACAAAATGACAAAAATCTGCAGTCGTTCCGAAGCGATCACACACGCACACCATCGAGAAAGCCGCACACACGAAGCTCCTGTTTTGCGGGGGGCCGTGGGTCGGTCAAGTCATGATTATTCATCAAAAATTTGAAGCGCGGTACGGCAGGCAACTGCCGCGTGTCCGTTATATACCGTCTGCATGCATTGCCTGTCGTCGCTTCGGAACGACTGCAGATTTTTGTCATTTTTTTCCCGCAAATTGGACCTGTTTCAGGCGAAAATTGACTTGGCACAAGCAAGGTGAGGATGTAAATGCGGCATATTATTATTTTTGGGGGCAGCCATGAAGTAATTCACGGCGAAAAATGTAGAAACGTGTTGCATGGGAATGACGTTCTTATTCTTGCTGTACTAGCCTATGGGAAAAATCGGCGTCTTCCTATGGGGTTCCGACAGGAACCACATAGTTCTAGGGGTACCCCCCCCCCCCCCACTTCCAGCAAGATCGATGATCTACCAACAAATTGCCTTTGCGTGACCAATGCTGGCATGCGTGAATGATGGATTGGGGGATCATGATGTGCCATCGTTAAGATCTATCGATCGTGGCTAACATATATACCTCAGGAAACCAACAAACTGGCCGCCGTCCACCAGTATCCGTGTGTGCGGAATCCACTCGGCCGCTTTCACACCAGTCACCAGCACTTTGCCCTCAATCACAAACGTATCGTTCACTTTCCCTTCCTCGGTATCCTCCATAAAACATGGCAAAGCCCACAACGTGAGCACTAATAATAACGTCCGTGACATGGCCAAAGACCAGCAGATTGACAGCTTGGTCATATTGGTGGCCGTGAAGTAAAAACCCGTCTTATTTTCGTTCCAGGTGATATTTTCACAAGAAGAGTTTGTACTTTGTAGCAAAATACGATGTTTCCACGCATCTGTATGCGAGTGGCATCTTGACTCAACTACGTTAGTATGTGTGCGATTTTCACTCATTCAAACTCGGCATCAGACTATATTACCGTGCAATTTTTTTCATCAATAGAGGGCGCTACACAACATTTGCGGTGTGCAATTTTTTCAGTGATCTGTGGAGATCAATGACTTTTTTTTGCATTCAGCTTTGAAATCTGAAGTTGGACATTAGTGCCAATTTGATGTCTTAATGCTCAACCGAACTGAAAGTCTCCAGCACCAATTTGCTAGTGCAGCAAGTACATGATTAGAGTCGGAGGTTCCTGAAGCTGGAACCTGTTATAGAGCAAGAAGCCAGTTCCAGATGTTGAAGACAAATAGGATAGAATAGCGCCCTCTACACAAAGCCGCGCCCACCCCGTAAAGTTTGCATCTTATTCTGAGCACAAAGGAAGGAAAACACAACATTTGTATTCATGTACAAAGTTTGTTCTTTATCATTTTGTTCATGTTAAGTAAATTACACGGACGGGCAATTCTGTATATTGTAGTTATCTAATTCAAATGTAATACCTTCAGATGAATTTACGACTAATGAGCAAACAATACCCAGAAAACGTAAAGGCACACACCACCCAGAAATCCCACAGAATTTAATTTCTTTGGTAATCTTACCTATTTCCAAGGCTAGTGTAAAAATTCTACCATAATTATGTAATATCTATCGAAAAATTAGGGGGGAAACACATTGGCATCCGGACATTCAGACTGGCGGTGCACATTTTAGAGCCTGTACGCAACCAAAGTGTCAAAAGTTCCACTCTGAAATCCAATGGCCCAAAATTGTCATCAATGATTTTCAGGAATGGTCTTGTACATTATATTGTACTTTTGAATGATCTTTTCAACCACAGCAATTTAAAGACGGATGCCTCCCAGGGAATGTGTCCTTTTCACATTTTAAACATTTAGCCTCCTTTATCTCTTCAAACATTAACACTAAACCTTCCCAAATCCTCTTTGCCAAGAGGAGGAATTTGGAGGATTGAGAGATCTTTGGAAGTTGAAGCATCGGAGGATTTTGCAGGATTGAGGGCATATATAAGAGAATGTTTGCCTCTGAAGGAAAATGGAGGATCCAGGTCATCATGCCCAATCTAATGCTGGTTGATTTTGGAGGATTGAGCTTTATACTCAAAAGAACTCTGGAGGATTTTAGAGGATTCATACAATGGTCCCCATAAGAGGAATTTGGAGAATTCGGGTTACATGCAGCTTTAACACTTTGAAATCAGAGGATGTTGGAGGATTCAGGTTACTTGCAGGAGATGATGGTGGGAGTTAGGATTAAAAAAAAAAAAAAAACCACAAGAATACTGGTGAATTGAGAGATTGCAAACACAGGACAAGAAAGCACAGTTGGTAGACTGCTTGTCCAGTAATCCAGAGGTTGCAGGGTCAAATCCCACTCCAGCCAATTTTATTTGTTCAGTCTGGAAATCTTTTCAAAGCAAATAAAATACAAACACACCATTTCTTTCTTCATAAAGGAATTTAATAGTGGAAGACGTATACAATGTAGTAAGCAGTGACATTTCTAACAAATACCTGATATACAGCACAATCATCCTAAAAAAAGTCATAAAAAAAATCTGGCAAATCTTTTAAGTACTGCAAAATAAATGTACAGCACCATTTCTTTGAATGGAATGTATAGCATGTTTGCTGTTATCTAAATGAATCAAACACATAAAAGTGTGTCTGCATTCTGGCATTGTTCTTTCTGATAGCTGCTTTCAGACTCGTTCAGAACAGGTAACCCAAACCCATTAATATTTGCACAATTTCAAGTAATTTGTAAACAAATAGATGCCAGAAGTTTTAAGTTACAAGGTCAGTGAAACCAGCCAATTACTCCGACTTTGTTGAAAGTTGAGAAGTAAAAGTAACTTCAGATATCAAAAGTAGTATAGCCATTATTTCTTATACAAGCTTGTTCTTTATATGAAGAGTTTTCTGCATTATCCCTTCCAACTAGCTATTTCATGCTGGTCTCACATGTTGGGGTGTGTCTTGGTGTTCAAGAAACAAAAACTGTTTCGACGTCATAACCATGAACAGGACCAAAGGCAAAAGCTGATCACAAAGCTGAAGTTGCCAAAAATGTTCAACCAATGACCAACAGCCGACAACATTTGTCGGTTAGGAGAACCGACTAATTGGTTGTTATTCTTAGCATGCAGACGTCACAGAAATTACTGCCTGAGCTTTTAGAAAATAAATTACGGCTTTGAGGTAGATCTGTCCAGCCAAAAATAGACCAAAATGAATGGGTCAAAATGAAGGCCAAATTATCCAATAGGAAAAGTCCAACAGGTACAGTAACCACTGTGCCTTGAGCCGTCTAGGGGGGGAAAATGACATCTACAAACAATTAGGTTTTCATAAAAAAAAAAAAACTCTGAAGTAAGTTTCCTATTGTCAAGGACCGATGAAGAATATATTAATGTGATTTTGTACATTGATTATGAAATATCAAAATTGCTTAATTAACTATAACCCCCCAGGGCATTGTTACTACGAAGTGTCCTCAACCTGTCAAAATCCAACACTATGCAGTATACCTATGGCACATTCTTTGGACTTGGACAAATTGGGGCATCATAGCTCCATGTAAAGTAACCGGGTGCCAAGGCGCTACAGTCCTGAACCCATCAAAATTCAACACAACCTGCTGTTGGAGTTTGTAAGGCTTGGGGTAGTTATGGTTTATAATGATACACTATTGCAAATAAGCTTGGCTAATTCTGTGCTGGAGTTGACTCGATCTTTCAACTCCAATATCGGAATCGCGATTCAATGTTTTTGAGGAGTCGACTCCTTGAAGTAGGCGAACTGTGCTTCCTTCAACTAAGTTTTAGTGCCCGTTCCTGCCTCCCTAATGGACATGAATCTATTATTATTTGTTTAAACATATTCTGCTTTCTTTTCGAGCAATTCTTTACTGGTGCAGCAGCGCTAGGGTAATCATGCGTATTTTGTGCATAAATCGAGTGGATTCCAACTGGAATCGGAGTTGACTACACAAATTGAGTCACCAAGCCTAATGGCCAATACATGTACATGTTTTTTTCTCCAAACTTTACAACACTTTGATCGAGATTCTATGCACTATATATGTAGTGTACGTATAAAACCTGCTACCTTATATGTGACCCGCTCCAGAAAAAGGTGATATAAGTCGCGCTATGCATTTACGTGTAATGGCCCTTTCAACGTTGAGAGGGTGAAATTTTTCGTCAATTTATTTTTGTTTTTTGTCTTTAATGACATCTTAAACATCTAAAGTTTCAGGTTTGGTGCACAACAATGTTGATTTCAGTGAATAAAGTGAAAAAAATTACCTTTTTAGAGTGCATTGTTCCATTGCAGTGTATTAGAACTAGCTATTTCAAAGCCTGCTTTTTCTGTTGTGCAATTTGAACTTCATAGAACTAATTAATATGCAAAAACGCGATATCTCCAGAACGGAAAGGGCTTTGGAGCTCTATCATGTACCAAATGAAAGCCTACATTGTGGGCTATCCAAACATAAATAGAACTCATTTTTCATATTTTGCGACATAATATACCTTTTTCCGGAGCGGGTCACATATTCCCTCGTGTAAATTCATTGAAACTGAATATTGTTAAATTCCAATGCTACATTTGCAAAAGTTGTTCTTTATATGAAAAAAAATAGGAATGATACGCGTTAAAGTAATGGGAGACTTTTGAGACACTGGTGGCAGCAGGCATACCGGTACTTTTCCATTGTTCTTACCAGTTGTGCACATGCTCATACTACGCACGCATGCTCAGAACTAGCAAAAAGGACTAGAACATATGTCTGCTGCATGATCATCTCAAAGGTCGGCCATTAGGAAAGACAAATTTGCAAATCATGATCAGCCATCAACACCACAGGGACGGATCGGGGGGGGGGGGGGGGGGGGGGGTGTTATCAAACTCCACTATTTTTAAACATCTTTTTATATAAATCCCTAACCCTGCTAAATCCAACAATATTAAAAAGCAGTGAACACAACCTACATGGTGTGTTGGATATTGTACTCAGCAGGGTAGCTAAATATACCTGTTGGATTTTATCATATTTAGGAGGGTGGAAGCAGATGTCTAGCAAAAGTTCAGTCGGATTTTGTTACGTCCCAACCATTTCTGTTGTTTTAAGCATAATGACCTTGACCTTTGACCTATGGGGGTCCAAAATCAATAGGGTTCTAGAGGACCCCAAGGCCAACCCACACACAAGGAAGGACAAGGCAAATGCAGTATGTCCCTTCTGCTTTGCTGGCGGGGCATAAACAACATTGAAGGGTTAGTGTCAATCCCCTCTCTCCTATTGTCGAGTTACGCTGCTTGTGGAAAATTTTGGGCTGAACTTTTTGGGTGAATTTATGAGTTTTTACTCCCCGCCCCAACAAACATTTCTGGATCCGCCCCTGCTATCAGATTTGCTTCCATTACAATAAGATTACATAATTTTACATGATAGAAAATTTAGAAAATTTTGTTGTTAGAAAATTTGACAGATATTGCAATTTCATACGCAAACTTTTTATCGAATACACTGATTTACAAAACTTAATTTAAAAAAATCACTTTTGATAACTATATAAATAGTGTTATGTGCTTTAAGATATACAACCGTGTATAGTGTGTACTTTCAGCATTTGTGCGTATCAAGGCGTCTTTTTTGGTGGAATGTTTGTATAGAGGGACTATACTGAATCTGTAGCAGACTGAACCGCAAGTGTAGCATATATTGCCTCATAAGACATAAGGAAGTTTTCGGATGGGCTTTTAAGTAGATATATCCCAGGATTTAAAATAAAAAAATAAGAAAAAGAAGTATGCACTGGGTGCAATAAGCCAGTTCGGTATCTTGAAGGTCAAAGGTTATTCAGGATAAAATTGCTGACGTAATGTCACGCGAACGCCCGTTCTGATTGAATTTGTATGTAGTGTTAGGTCACGGGTCATTCGGGATAACTATGTCATTGTACACATGCGCAGTTGAAATACCGAACTGGCTTATTCCATGGAGCTGGTTTGTGCAAAATATTGCTCAGCAAATTTTTCTCCTCAGCTGATAACCTTTCCCAAGCAGTAGAACCTGCATGCAATTTTGTCTGGTGACGACGACTTTTTGCTAAGCAAGATTTTGACGTTAAGCAAACATGGAATTGCCCTTCGTGAAACTCACAGACTTGTCATTCTTCAAGCAAATGCCTCTTTAAACTCATTCAGCTTGAGTTTAAAGGCCAAATCGACACAACCTAGTTCCTTGGTACCGTAGTACAGTTTCACGTTGGCCTGGTACTCTCCATCGGCTAGGAATTCTGGAATGCCTTTTATCTCCGGGATGACAAACACGGAGGGGGGCAATGAGTACTTGCCCTGTGGAAAAAAACAAAAACACAAAACATCAGAAGCTTAATGGGAAATTTATTTTTAACTCTAAATACAAGAGTCAGGTTTTGGAGCCTCTTACGGTTGGGGGGGGGGGGGTCTCAAAATCTCATTTTAATTCTCTTAAAAAAAAAAAAAAATTATTGTTCTACAGCCAAAATGCATTGGAAATAAAAGTAGCCTTCTACAATGTTCACAGAATTACTTGCAAATATTTTGCTAGATCCGACTCCGTGGCAGTCAAACTGTACATGAATGGCCACCGACAGCATGTGTCAAAAGCAGAATATTCCGCATGGCATCATATTAGATTCTCCTTGAAACAGAAAAGATCGCAAGATGAAGGGAGACATGCACCAGACAAAGAATTCCATAGAGATACAGAATGAGGGAAATGCTTATGACATAGCATTTCATTCAAAATCTAGGTACAGCTAGATCTTAGCAGGAACAATCGGAAAATCAAGTTTCACACTCAAACGCCCTTACTGGAGGAAACTAGGGTTATGCATTTACAGGCAGTACAGGAATCGGATACCCGATTAAAAAAGAATGGGTACGCAGGTACCTGTTAAAGTAAGTAATGTTAAATTCCATAATCTGGAACCGGTTCCTGACATTAGTGGTCAGGTACTCTGGTACCCAGTTCAGATGCACAGCCCAAGGACGTACCGGTGGAACATTTAACGCAAACATTTTTGGAGTGGGCAAGTTTCAGAATCGTTGGGTGGTATTAAGCAGGAATCACTTCTAGGAATTAGCCCACTCCGGTGTTGGAGTTGAATAGAGTGATCTGCCGAGCCTAGAAGCAAGAATACATCTGGGAATATCAACTTACCGCCTTGATGGGACAGCGGCACGGCAGACCCTTTTCCTTCAGCGGGGGCGGGCATCCAGATGGGGGAGTGGGTGGAATCTTGCTGCAGAAATCGTCATAAGTACAGGACCCAATGCCGTCAACGCAAGGCAAATCAATCCACACAAACTCCTGAATAAGAAAAAGGAATGGATGAAAAAGGAATTTAATATTTTTCTTTCAACATTTTGAATCATGGCTAACATTGTGTTTTGAAAGATATACAGTCTACTCTCGTTAATACGAGGTCCTCCGGACTTCCGCAAATATCTCGTATTATCTGGGCTCTCGTCCTATCCGGGCTGCAGGTTTTCCCCTTTATTGTGTATAAATGTGATGCGTGGATAGGCCCCAAACACGATGTAAACGCCACGCACATCGTGTCGATAAAATTGTATTGCTTTATATTGGTTACATGTATGAAAATGTTGCAAGCAGATTTTTAATAAAACAAGCAGTAATATTTAATAAAACAACACCGGAGCACAAGAACAAAACCTCTGGAGTTCACTGACCGGGCGATTTGAGCTGCCAAGATCACTGCAAACCACTGCATTATTAGCTACACGCACGCAAGTATTTCCATCATACACAAAAATCTTGATGGGGCCGGGCTCTTGTTACATGTAGTTGGTAACCATCACGGAAACTAGCATAAGGCGCAAAAGGGAGGAAACCAGTGCATTTTTTGTGGACAACAGAGGGCGTTTCTCGATCGTGGGGGGTCTTCATTAATGACTATTTTTTACGGTAAAATTTGAAATGTTGGGGTGCGACTATTGGGTATTAATAAGCTCTAAAGTTAATTGATAATCCTGGTGGTAAATTAAATATTTTGAGTTACAAACGGGATTGATATAACTGAACAAAAGAGGGCGCCAAACATTCTGCTTTTCATGATTGCCTTGGCATGGTTGGGTTATTTTTTTCCTGCTGGCTGGAAGGGGAACGAAAGCAAGTGCAGGCTAATGTTTTCACAGTTTACGCGTTCCGGCGGCATGAAAGCCGCCATAAACGAACCCCTCTATAGCGGCACGGGAACCGCAATCGCCCATTGTCCACCTTTTAATAGCCCCCTCTAGCGGCACGTTCGAGACACAATAAACAGTTGTTGTCTACATGGAGTGAAAACCGCAGAGCAGGATTAGCGAGAATTATGACTGCGCCATTATCATTGCGGCATGAGACAAACAGGTGATGTGTACGCCGAGTGAAAACCGCACTGCAGAATTAACGAACATTACAATTACTTTTCAAATTGAATGGATTCGCTGATTGACAGGTTGTTTTCCAAAATGTTCGTGGAAAATAGATAACAATACATGCATTTGCGCTCAATCGGGCCGCAAAAAATGCTCGTCTTAGCCGAGTTCTTGCGTAAACAGAGCTCGTATTAATGAAATTTTCTCCCATAAGAATGTGCACAATTCGGTCGGGACCAACGAAAATTCTCGTCTTAACCGGGTTCTCGTGTTAACCGAGCTCTTATTACCGAGAGTCGACTGTACATACTCTCCATGCTTTTCACAAATTCTTTTTTTCTGCTAAATATTTTCTTCTAACATTTTATGTTTATAATGAAAAACACTTTTTCTATTTGGGATGTCTGCAACCTTCAAAAAACTTACTTGTGGAAGCTTTCGCACATCTAAATGCACATGCCTGAATTACTGTCGGTCCGCAAATAATTATCCCCCCCTCCCCTTGGCACATTACTGTCAAACAGGGCTTTTCGGGATAAAAACAAAGCTTTGGCTCTAACAGGAACTTTTAACAGCTGATAGAGCACTCTACTAACAGCTTCAGGATCTTTGTAACCCCTTGTGTCCTGCTGTTATTGATATGGGGCTGATATGCCAAGAATGCGCTGTGCAGCCAAGCGTAAACACAAACAATAGGCACCACACTAAATAGAGGGGTCCTATTCATCGCACTTGGAGTTCCCCCTTTGTGTGAGTGAAAGCTTCGTTTGAAAAAGGTTTACCTATTTATTACACTCCCATTCAAGAACAATATAGTTGAAACATGAATGGACTGAGTATCTACAAGAATGCGACAAGCAGACGACAAACAGCCAGGTGGTCTTTTTCAAACCACGGCTATGGCCGTCGTCCATATTGAAAAGGTCAAAAAGAAAAATTTATTGCCGAAACTAAGTGGAGATTGCACTGCATGTACCTGTGGCTAAAGATTTTGGGTTAGCCCGTACCCGAGTCGGCCCGTACCCGAGTCGGCCCGTACCCGAGTCGGCCCGTACCCGAGTCGGCCCGTACCCGAGTCGGCCCGTACCCGAGTCGGCCCGTACCCGAGTCGGCCCGTACCCGAGTCGGCCCGTACCCGAGTCGGCCCGTACCCGAGTCGGCCCGTACCCGAGTCGGCCCGTACCCGAGTCGGCCCGTACCCGAGTCGGCCCGTACTCCACTCTTTGTGGATGATTGCATATTTAAAAAGTTGTTATATAGAGACTTTTAATATCTAAACCTTGTAAATGATATTTTCTTTCCTAGCCCCCCCCCCCCCCTCCATTTTTAGAAACTGGATAATGACTGGATAATTGATTTACCATCACCAAGAATATGTTGAAGTTGGTTTTCTTTGCATCAGTTTAATAATAAGTACATTTCATATAATGCATTTGTAATATTTTAATCTTTAAGAAGTACATTTGTAATTGCAAGGAATTGTTAATGTGAAATACTGCACATGACTCAAATCTCTTGTGAATATGGGTTGGCTCTGAAAAAAGTCGTTTGGTTTTTAATGACGTCCGTCAACAGCGCTGGCCTGGTAAGATGCAAGCAAGCTGGAGGTCTTCAATTCCCCTGCTTTGTGGCATTGCCACAACTTGAACAGCCGGCCTTGGACTGTCTTGAACTTCGTTAGGGGTAAATTATTTAAATGACGTAAATTAGTTTGAATTTACTATTTGGTATGGCAGACTTCCTTATTTCCATAAAAATTTAAGTATTCGATTTTAGTTTTTAGGCATGCAAATTTATTTTAACATTATATTCAAAGTTCAAGTTAGCATATGGATGTTCTTTTTATACAAATTTTGTCATCTAATTTAGCAGAGTTGATTCGACTGGAGATTTTCACTAAAATATGATTTTTACTTTTTGCAATTAATTTCGCAAAATGTGAATAAAAAAAAAGTACGGGACAGAAATGCAAACAAATGGATTATTTTTTTAAAAATCTCTACTTTAATTAAAACTTTGTTTTCTTTGTTCATGTACTTACTCGCCTAAATGTCTTTTAACATACTTTGTTTTGTTTATTCTCTGATTAAACTTTGTTTAAATTGCATGACGCAGTTGTACTATTGCCTACTCTAAAATGAAATTGAATGATGATTTAGAGCAGCATTCAATTTCGTGCGAAACAAAATTGAAGATGTACTTGTGTTACGTTCCTTTTCTGTACGCATGCGAGGGTATTGTGGGTACGAGTTGACTCGGGTACGAGTTAACCTGGGTACGAGTTGACCCATTACCTGACTAAACCACCATACAAGTATGCCATATCCGGATAGTTTTTATACTCAATACAACATTGCTGTAGTACATATGGAAGCCAGAGGCAATAGGGTTACCCCCAACTCACCTTTTTCTTCAACTTTAACACAGTCTTCAGGGGTGATTTTATGTCCACATCAAAGCTGGCATTGAATCCCACGGTGAGTTTACCAGGGAGGGTGATGGGATCCGTGGGGGAGAGGCTGATGTTACCCTTCAGGGCAGCTGTGGGCCCACCACAGTCCTTGAAGCTAAAGCCATACAAGCCCAACTTTCCCTGGTAAGACGAGAGAGGCAGGCATGGTTATACACTGGGGACAATTCTGCTTTTGACAGTGAAGCATCTATGCTTAAAACATGCTTGCGATTCTTACTGTTGTGTTACTCCCTTTTGGAAAGAGTTCCAAATCCGGCCATCAATATTTTAGGGCTCTATAAAATCATAAAATCATGGCCATTTTTTCTTTCCGTTTGTTCTCCCCCTCACACCTCTGTCCCCTGTCTATCCTGTTTTTCTTTTTCTATTACTATGAGAGAGGAGGTGCTCAGAATCCAACCTTCAACGAAGTCAAGCCTGCAAGAGAAGGATTGAGATGTTAATACAAGGTGTCCTTAACCGCTTGGACACAAGTGCTCGTTGCTAAAAGGAGGACTTCAGTCCTACTTACGCTGTATGCAGCAATATGGCTGTATTAGTCAGCTGTGCGACGCCATGTTCATCTCGGCTGAATACGTTGGTTGGTGAGTAAAAACTCAGATTTCTCAATAAATTGTCCGTTTCAATGTTCCGCAAATGTGCCGCAAAAGTTTTAAAGATATGTAGGAGGGATTGGATAACCTTCTGGGGAGATTAACATTTGGGAAAGTGGAATTCTAGAACTTTGTAACTGATCTAACGAGAGCGTATTGCAAATCCCATTGAGTTACAGGGTCCAAAAAGGAATATCCTTGTAAGGCTAACGCCCCGGAGAGCCTTACATTTTTGGAAGTAGCATGGTCATGGAGGAAGGCCATACCTTTTTCGATGGCGAGGCCCCAGCAACGGATATCACCATCGCAGCAAGCACGAGCAAAAAGGTATAGAAATTCATTCTCGAGCTTCGGATCACAAGGAGAACACAACTTGCAGGATTTCACAAAACTGTAACGTACCACAAAATTGACGGACCGTATCAAAAAGCAATTTGCGATGTGTGATCAAATGACAAAAATTCTTAGCATTTCCACATGGTCTCCCGATTGGTTATATGCAGTAAAGCCCTCGTAGGGAAGTGGGTACCATACCGCGTGACGTTGGATTGTTCAGTGGTTTGGTAGTCTTGGTTCAAGACGTTGTTACGTACGTATATACGCGATAACCGGCCGCCGCGAGAGGGCGTTATCACGACAAACTATTAATAGCCACGAATCGATACTGCACTGGCGCGGTGCGTGGCTGAATAATTTGTCGTGATAACGCCCTCTCGCGGCGGCAGGTTATCGCGAATATACGTAACAACGTCTTGAACCAAGACTAGTGGTTTGGTTGCGACATGTCACGCGACATTAATTAGTTTGTATGTACCTGCTTTTGGCCACTTAACTTTTACGAGACATAGTAGCGTATAGTGCAACGTTTTTAGAAAGTTGGGTGTACGTTCGCGTAAGTTGCCATTCGTTCGTGACACGTTTGACATACGTTGTATTCGTTAGCTGTTCGTAGGGGTTCGCAGAGGTACGCTGGGGTCGATTTTTAATTTTGGACATGTTCAAAATTTTGAGCGTGTGACAACGTACTGATCAATACGCTATGTATACGTTGAGCATTCGCTGCGTGAACGTTTCGCACGTTGGGTGTACGTTTCTTCTTCGTCCGCTGTTCGTCCTAATACGTCCAATCCATCTGGAACTTTGCCATAGCGAATGCACAACGTATACATAGCGTTTGTCTAACGAATGGCTAACGAATGGTCAACGAATACACAGCGTATTCCGACCTACATCAACTTTCACAAGGCGTCCATAACGTGCTTATTGACGCTAGTCTACCGATATAGTAACGTGCGTCCACAGTACAGCTGCTGCAGTACAGTTAGCGTTTTTCAGTCTGTGACGTCACAGCGGCCGCGAGTAGCTCCTTCATCATTTCTGCTCAGCTGGTCATCAGAGATGGAGGATGCTCAGAGACTCCGGATTCAATATCTTCTGGCCGTTCATCAACATGAATATGACCTGAACCAGCTTGCCATTAGAATTCTTGGGAGGCATGCTAAAACTGGACCTGGAACTCAGAGCTAGTGAAACTGGTCTGAAGATGTTGACTGTCCGAGGTATCTTGGTGAAGTGTGGGTCAGCCGAGACACGTCACGTGACCGGCCGCAGCACGCTAGACATACGTTGGGCATTCGCTGGTCATTCGTTGTGTACGCTCTGCATTCGTTGGATGGACGCTACGCATGCGCTGTCATTCGTTACTATGGGCGCTAGTTATACGATCAGCAATCGTTCCTCATTCGTTGGGCATTCGTCTTATACGCCAGGGAGTTCGTTGAGAGACAGATTTTGGCCGCAAATTTGAGCGTATTTGCGCGTATCTGGACTTTGCCAAATTTCGGGAAAAAAATCTGTACGCTCGGCATAAGTTAGCTCTATACGCTACTATACTATGTGACAGGGGCTTAAAAAAGTAAATGGACACGTCATTTATAAACACAAAATGCCAGTTAAACCCCCTTGCGTACGGATGACGCCAAATGGCGCAAAAAAACTGTGGCACCAGGCCGGATGACGCCATTTGCCGCTATTTTGTGCAGTTTCAATCCATTGTTGGATTATTGTGTATGTTACGCTTGACTGCACAAGCACATTGTGGCCGTTTCGCTTGGCTGCACAGGCTGCCCCAGCGCCCCACTACGATAACCGAACTCGTACTCAAGGGGTTAATTAATGATGAGCGATTATATTGAATGTTGAACTAGAAGCAATAACATCACCATACGTAAAGCTGCCGTGCTCTGATTTCCCCCACTAATGAATTATAGAAATAAAACTATGTTGTGTGTTTGTGATTTTTGTGTTTAAATGAAATGAAAACCACTTCCTACAACGTGCACTATAATATTTGGTCTTTTCCTACCCGCGAAGATTGATATACATTAATTAAAAACGTCCCGCTCCAAATTCTAATTTTGAAACTTATTAGGCCCACATCACTTCTGTTATTTATTAAGGTGCCGATTTGTTTTGGTGGGAAATCTCATTGGAAGTCAGTGCTAATCAATTAGCCATTCAATTTGAAAATAGTATTTTTAGGGGTGTCACCTAAAAAAGCACGGATACAGCATCTTTAATTGATGAGAGAATCATCATCCATAAGAGTGGTCTCCCACTGACAGCCGATCGCAAGGCCCATAGTAAAACTGTGGCTTTTCTCTCTTGGCAGTCCGACTGAAGACATGACACCTCCTCCCATAAAATTTGCCTCTTGGATTTGCTTACAGCATGATATTTGTTGGCACCCACTCTATACAAAAGTGAATTTTCAAAGTGAACTAAGAAAACCGGCAGGAGTGTAATTTGAACCTGAGACCAACTGAGCTATCTTGCCCTGTGTTGACAGTCTCCCAAATTCAATTTTACAATACAACCCTGGAAGCGACATTGTGGGGATCACTCAATGATGTGGGCCTACGACTTTTTAACTTGAAGTTATACTATCGTCAAATAAACCACAGTGGAAACTGACTGTATAGGTATAATTTGAATGAATTTTCAAAGTGAACAAAGAAATCTGGCAGGAGTGGGATTTCAGGGCGGATCTAGAAGGGGAGGCGGGGGTTGGGTTGTGGGGTTTGCAACCCCCCCCCCCCCCCCCCCCCCGGCTGCTGAGCAAAGTTGTGATTAGTCTTGGTTCAAGACGACTGATCGATAATGGTTCGTGTAGCGTCGCGTTTATTCGTTCCATGCAGTGCGCCCTCTGACGATTAGACCAACTCAGTGGTGCGAGCCCATGAGTTGTCAACCTCGTTCCCATGGTGTCGAGCAGCGCCCTCACCGACACCACAGCAAACGAGGTTGAAAATGAAGTAAGCCATGGGAACGAGGTTGATGAGTTGTCTAATCGTACCGTCAGAGGGCGCACTGCATGGAACGAATAAACGCGACGCTACACGATATATTATCGATCACTGTCGTCTTGAACCAAGACTAAGTTGTGATAAGCAATGTTAAACCACATCCTTGTTACCAGTGCAGTAGGTATACTGCTGGTCTATACACTGTACACTGTAATCCGGCGACCAAAATTAGAAGCATTTACTGCGGTGGTGGCGAGGCGCTCGCGTGCGTGTTAGACGCACGCGCTCGACGCAGCTTCGACCCGCAACAGTTTACAACTTGCCAAAATGCGCACGCGAATCAAATTAAAGAACGCGGGCAGCCTGTACGCGAGCGCGGCACCGCTGTAAAAATGGCGTCGGCGAATTCCTGTATACACTGTTATTACCTATATTTGTACAAATTTTTTTAATTCTATTGTGGAATTGTTTGAATAAAACATATTATGGTCAAGAAAGTGTATTTTTGGACTAAACACGGCAATTTAACCTGACTTTTGTGAATACAAATTTCCTCATTCCTGATTGGTCCTACTTCGTGATTGGTTTATTTCTTATCACGCGCTTCAAAGTACAACAGTTGTTTAAATTCAGTTTTGGCGACAATATCGATTTATATGCATTTACACAACCTAGCATTTACACAACTTGGACATGATCACACAACCTTGTTCCTACACATGGTTGTTTAAAATCTTTTCTACACAGCGGTTTTTTACACAGGAGAATAACAGTGTAGGGTATGGTACAACCATTGATCTCCATTATATAGTCTGTATAATGGAGATAAATGGTACAACCCATCCCTATATAAATGAAAGGCTATCCGCCCCTGGATTTAAACCATCGACTCCCAGAACGTATCGATGTCATATGAAAATCAGACTCCTATGAAAATCGGACTCCTATTCCCTTTTATTGGTTAAACCTTTTCACGTGACCGGCCACTCATGATCTTCACTAAAGGCATATGCAGTACTATACCAATAAGCCCGTATTTCATAATGACTGAAATTCACGCTATACGCTCCACCGGCACCACTAACTGAGCTATCTTGTCTGTACATATGTTGGCGGTCTCCTAATTTGACCTATCGCCGTTCATGACCATTATCCAATCGTAGCGTCTGTTGAACATCACATGATATTCCAAATCTTGGACAAACAAAAAACATTCCAAATACGCGCATTATTCAGCCGCATGTGCGCCCTGTTCCTTGAAACGCAGTACGCAAATACGTACACGTCAAATTTAACGCAAACGCTCAACCGGCCCATCACGTTTTCATTATCCTTCCTCCATGATTATACTAATTTTGTTTGCAGCACATTGGCCAAGCCCGTTTAGCGTAGTTTGTTCTGTTTATATTTCTTAAGATTTTCCGATTCTCGGACGGTGAAAATTATGTGAGTGGGGTCCGGGGAGTCTGCATTATTCAAATACGCGTTATAACGAGCGGCTGGAAATTGGGAACAGCTATTTTCCCACTTTTTGCAATAAGTAGTCGCACGAAAGTCCACATGCGGACACGTGGACAAAGTTGTCTCAGAAATCTGAGACAACTCCTGCATCCGGCCGGTCAGAGAGAGCGTGTTTGCAATGATTCCCCGTAATACGCTACTGCGCGTTTCGCGCATCGCATCCACGTGCTGCACGTGTGTAAAGTTGTCTAAGGGGCGTGGCTAACTCACAAACGGCGATAGGTACAACCTGGGAAGCATTATCCATGGCAGGAAACTCACGGTAGGCCGACATGCAGGCCCCCCCCCCCCCGGCGACCAATTGGCCATGATTGGTAAAAAGCAAAAGCATCAACATTATATATACATGTAGTTGCTTTTTTTCTTGTGATGTGCCCCCCCCCCCCCAGCTGGAACTGTGACCCCTCCCCCCCCCCCGGCGACGGGCCTGCGCCTAGCCTGCCTACATGACATGCAGCAACCGAACCGCTATGATGAGGACTTTTTTGTCGTGAATTGGAGCTTCATGGAGTGGTGGATCCCGGATATCTGGAGATTTACACCTGAATTGTCACGTCATGAACAAAATAATTAATTCGCTCTCGAAAATAATTTAGAAAGCGCTTGGGAGATAGAAAAGTTATTAAATTTGTGGTGCCCAAGCATACTGCTGTTCTTCCACTTGATGCATTGTGGGACATTGTTGACATTTTAACGGTTTTTAAAAACAGTTTTTATTGAACGTCTTGGCTGATTTTATTTATTTGTTTATGAAATCGAAATTTGTATAGTATTTCTTCGGGACATCATCTCTATAAACGCCAACTACAACTTTTACCTGGACGAAACCCATTGACGAAACCCATTGATCTCCATGGAGATCAATGACGAAACCATTGATCTCCATTATTATTGATGGAGATCAATGACAAAACCCATTGATCTCCATTATTATGGAGATCAATGACGAAACCCATTGATCTCCATTATTGTCAATAATAATGGAGATCAACGACGAAACCGCAAAAGCCCCCTCTATTGAGCATTTCACGCTATGGTCGCAGGTGAGCGACTTCTAGGAACCAGACATATACATTTATATGTATATATACAGATCATGTATTTCACATATTTCGAAATAATACGTATTCTAGAGATTAAAGAATATTGAAACAAATCTTTTGCTTTATTTGTGGTTTCATAAATATGAAAGAAATATCTTGTATATAATATCCTGCATATAATCCAGAATTATCAGTCATAATCAAGGAAAACCACATGTCATTTTCTTTACACCAACTATATGTTCGAATATCAGAAAGTCGCCTTAAGTACATACAGTGTACATTATTGGGGTATCTGGCGAATGCAAAACGCTGTCGCTCGTCAGCTGCGCGTATCGACGGGTTGCGGAAATGCTTTGACAAGAAAAACCCAAACAAACATCTATGCTGAAACCTGGCTTGCAAATGTAGTCGTACACCGGTTCAGCGTCTGCCCAAGATTCCGGGGTTGACGATCCGGAAATGTCATTTTTTCTGTGAGTCATCGTAGCCGGGCGATTGTGACGAATTGGGCGGCGCTCCGGATTGGATCGACCCATGGCCCACCACATACGAAACGGTGGGATGGAGCCCCAATTCAACGGCGGGACAGAGCCACAATTCAACGGCGGGACAGAGCCCCAATTCAACGGCGCGACAATCGATGAGTCACGCTACCAGCTGGCTGACAATCGAGTGAACAGAGACCAGAACAGGACAGAGTCCCATAGTCTACAGCTTGGTGAGCAGTTGTACATGAAAAGTCACTTAATGAATGGGTGTGCTTCGGACAGCGACCTCCTGCACATCACAAAGACCATATCCAACTTTGGTTTAAGTCCGCGACCATCACTGACTCCTGAGTCTGCCGCCTTTCTAACATTAACAGCAAATGCACCCGCCGTTGTTCCCAAACCGTCCAAGTGCAAAAATCAGCATCCGAATAACGGAGTTAGGAGCAAGTCCTCCAGCCAAATGGGGTATCAGTTTCACGTCCGTGAAAAAGATTCCAAAGTGGGGTATCCCAAGGACAATGGATCCATGGGAGACTTTGAAGAAGAGAACAGAACTTTGAGATTTGTTGGAAAAAGAGGCCTCGCTGTTGGTGGAGATGACATCACAAGTGCGAAGGGAACAGTTAGGGGTGTAACAAACAGGGTTAAAGAAGGTATTATGAGCTTTACATACAAGCCACTCAACCAAAAGAAGGTTAGTTCTTTTTTGTCATCTACAACTTCTCATAACTCTAAATTCTACTCTCTAATCTGGGGTTAAATAAACATTAGTTGTGATAATCGTATTATGCTAGGTCCAGACAGGGGACAATTCCATTTAAATCTTTGTATATATGCTAGGGCTGTTGTCGTTTGCGATATTTCTTGTCGACATGTCGGCAAAATAAAACTCTGACGTCGACAAATTGTCAACAAAAGCAAGTTACGAGTCTGGTAACTAAATCATGCATTGACTATACAGGTACAATATATTCCTTAAACGTGGACGTGAAGTCTGATTTCTCACCTTTCTTTTTGGCTCAAGAAATGCATTCTAATTTCTGCTAATGAAAATCAGTTTTTACTTTAATAATTGTTGAATATAAAACTAAATTTAAGGCCACCGAGATCACGAATCGGGCCGGCAAGACTTTACTCATTGAGTAGTTGGAGTATTACGACATTTACCCTCAGTTATCTTTTTATTACACTCCAGAAAGACGAGCGTTTGTTTCCATTTCGGCATTGTTGATTACAGCTGATAATTTAATACCATTGATAGGCAGATTCAGGAAAATTTTAAGTTGCTTCAATCCTTTTAAATATTATATCACTGGAAAGAGTAAAATATTATAAATAAAATGAGGGGTCAATGGTCATGAAAGGTTAACCCTGTGCAAAGTTATGGATTTTTGTTGATTAAAATGTTGGGTCATTTTGGAGGACAATTTCAGTTAAAAGTTGTGACCATATTGCTAATTGCTTCATTTTTAAATTGAAAATGTGAGCCTCATATATTTCATATCAATTTGTTATCAATATAAATATAATTTTAGGAGTCATTTAAAATAGTAACAATTAACAAACACCAATTATTTGCCAATAAATGATCAAAAAATAAATAAAAACAAATTATAAGCCGGTCACAGTGCTGACAGAAGATTGGGTATTGCAAATAGCGCCGCCAACGCCAGTTCACGTGAATCTGCCTACTATTGACGATTACATGTGCATGCCGTGAGCTGTCAAAAAACGATAGTCTGTTTTCCTTCCTTCATTATTGTACATATACATACATGTACATGTATGTCTTGTGTACACAACATTTATAGACATTGTACATGTGCAATGCATGCAACGCACGTGCGCTGGTTGCCATAACCCCGGGTTTTAGTCTTCTCTCAAGACGAAGTTTGTGACGCGTTAGCTGCATTGTACAACGGGAATAAAGACGGTGCCATTCAGTGCGGTTGCTTGTCCTTGACTAAGGCTACACCAACAATGTACATGCGCAGGTACGCTATAGGGGTTGGCCTTATTGCAACAATTGCCATAACCCCAAGCAGGGGTCGACCTTAACGCTGGTCCGCTGGCCAAATGCCAGTTAAAACAGCAGTGGACTAGTCAAAACCGTTTCCAAAAAGTCCGGCAGGCCAGTTAAAATATGCTACCCCTAAACAAATATTCACTATGTATAGTGCATGCATAGCCCAACGAACGCACGCAGAAAATTATGCCAGCTAAGGCTGTTCAATATCCATTTATTTTGATGCCGAAATATTGGCCAAAAACAATTGGTATTATCATGATGATGTCACTTTTCCCTACCGGAAGAATGGAGGAATTAAAAAAGGCTTTACTCGTTGAGTGGTTGGAGTACTATGACATTTACCTTCAGTTGGCTTCTTTACGGCAGGAAGGCGAGCGTTTGTTTACATTTGTTTACATTGTTGATTAGTCAGCTTATAATTAATACCATGGATGATAAAACGTGAGCTGTAAAAAAAAACACAAAAAAACGATCACATTGTACATGTACATTGTACAATGCATGCACCGCACGTACATGTATTTTAAAAGTCTTTTCTCAAGACGAAGTTCGCTAAGCATTTAGCTGTGTGTACATGCATTGTACACTGGGAATGAGACAGTGCGGTTGGTTGCACTTGACCAAGGTTAGCAACAAAGCAACGCGCACGCGCAGATGCGATATAGGGTTTGGCCTTATTGCAAGAATACGATACGATATATATCGCGATATATCTTGGTTTTAAAAAAATCAATAAAATCATAACAGATGAACTTATTATCAGGGCCCAAGGTGGGGAATTCTCAATCCCAGAAACTTCCGTAGTATCACTGGTACTGGTAGATCGGCTCACATCAGGTTTGCTAAATGCTATGCATGGCGGCGGTGGCTGAAAAATGAAAACTTCACAAGTACAAATTTTGCATGAACATTTCGCGTGCGCCCGGGAGAAATGTTAGACTTAAACTCTTCGCATTTTTATTTTACACTTCGTGCTTCTCGTGCATCGCGGTTGTTTGTAAGTTTGTTTTGGCGCGCTGCCGCTGTTATTTATTTATATTATAATATATTAGTATCGATAACAACAATTTGAATGTATCGGGATGCACTGATAGATCGATGTATCGTTTCAGCCTTAGGCAATGATAGGACACAGATTGACAACTTTTTAATTTCCTTTTACATGTAATTTGATGAATTACCGTTTTGAAGGAAAATAATAATTAACAAAAATTAACATCCTGCTCATTCATAGTGTCAATTAATTAACCCTCCTATACTTATAACTATCACAGCCTATCAAAATCTCTAAACACCAACTCTGACAGTTTGTGTGTGTTTCAATCTGAAATTTGATAGGTTTTGATCTGTACAGCAGCTGGGTCGATTTTGGCCCTGAGAACAGGAGGGTTAACTCGGTGATTTGTGTAAGTTGACTCTTTCGTGGAGAAAAAGTAAAATAAATAAATAAGCTCTCTGTAGTAACTCAGTTTTAAGTATCATTTTTTTATGGAGCTTTTTCTACCACCTCATAATTAAAGAAAGTACTTGAAAAAAAAGCGGACCAGTGAAAATGCTGGTGGACCAGTTAATAAAAGTCCAACTAACAAGCCCAGTCGGCCAGTGAAAAAAAACCGTCAAGGGGAAACCCTGCCCCAAGTTGTGGTCTTTTCTCAAGATGAAGTTCGCTACTATTCTTACCGTTAAATTTATTGGAAATAAACGGAATATCGGGCAAGCTAAACTCGGTGGACTATGCAAACTAGAACATTATAGTAAGCTAGGTGTCGCATTAGTTTTTGTGTAACTTGTGAAAAAAAGGAACAAAATTGGCATTTTATCGCACAGAAATTGTGTGCGATGTTTTTATATTTTTTAAAAGTTGTTTGTCGACAATGAATCATATGTATCGACATGACGGGAAACTGCCATTGTTGTAAACGTTGTCGACAATACGCTGTCGACAACAGCCTTAGTATCTACATGTACTAGTACTAAACAAAGGAACTTTGAAAAAGGCCCTAAAATTACCCATTTCGTCATTTTTTAAATTCAACCTGAATGAAAAGTTAAGTTAAAATATCTTTGATTGGTGTTGTATTTGTAGATGCTGGGGCTTCAGAAATGTCAAAATTCAGTGATCCATTATTTAGCTAATGGATGCACAAGAAATTTGAATAGAATGGTTTGTAACTCTAAGACTAGGCTAAAGTTTCCCCTTTCTTGATCTGCATGTAGGGTTTGTACATATCTGCCTATCAAATCACATTCACAGCAAAGAGTAAAAATTCCCCCCCCCCCCCCCAAAAAAAAAAAAACCCAGAAAAAAACCCCAAAATAACAACAAATGGCGAGCTAAATTTTTGAAACTGATTCACCTTGCTGCGGTGTCATCTGAACCCATGTTACATGTACAATTTTACCAGCTGTTTAATTTTGGGGGATATTGTGCACTGAGATTTTATTCATCACAAGATAGAATTTTATTTAATGTGAAGGTTTCAGGTCATTTTTTGTGTACACACTTGCCTGTGTAAAAAGCATATGCATTAACGATCTTCTTTCTTGAATGAAGTTATAAATGCAATATTTCCACTTCCAAACAAATTAAATTATGAACAACACAAACTGAATTGAGCGCCTGCTGTTTTTTGTGACCTTTTTGTTTTTAATAATGAAAACAAAATTGTCGTTGGCATATACGCATGATTTCATACCACTAATTTGTTTGGCCACGTACACCTGTGAAATTGAATGTTGAATTGTCCTCAGTGAAAACATACATTGTACGTACACTGTATATTGATGCTATCCAGAAATTGCCGTTTACAATGTGACAACATGGTAATTTTTTTAATTAGAACAGAGATGTGTTCTCTTTTGCCCTGTCCCGACGTAATATATGTTAAAAATTGTTGAAAGATTTTACATGTACCTCCACCAAAATGTGTCGGGAACAGAAAAATCTTGGAAAATGTGGCACAACCAGTTATTTCAAGATTTATGCAGGCAAAATCTGACAAAATGAGACAGAAATTAAAGGGACACATTGCCTTCAAATGTCATGAAATTTTGCTGTTTGGAAATGTTCCTTATCTTTTATAAGAGTTGTTCATGCAAAAAAACACGTATAATGTGTTGTAATTAGTGAGTAGTGATTACAAAACCAAAAAATTGGCCCCTTACCCCTGACATCTGACCTGCGAAACATAGACTTATTTCCAGTACTAAATACCACCGTCTAAATAATGCAGAAAATACACTGTAAGAGTCTTTAGGCTGGCGCCGCAGCCAGTGGCCTTGTGAACCTATCAGATGATCGCCAGGTACAATTCTCTACCTCTCGACACATATCGCCAGTGCTGCGCGCCGTGCCACAGTACATAAAAATGGATCAACAGAACGTACTTCAACCAGATGCGACTGGAAATACGACTGGTGAACACAGTCCGCCATTTTGTGGAGTCAAAAATTTGGTTCTACAAAATGGCGGACCGTTATTTGTCACGAAATTGAACAAAAACCACGCAATTTGAAGGGATAGTTATGTGAATCTTTATATTCTACTTTTAAAAAAGCTTCCCAACCATATCCATTTCAGTTTTAAAGCCTAAATCGCAAAATCCAAAGCAATGTGTCCCTTTAACACTGTGCCAAGAATACAGAGTAAACACACAAACTTTCTTCCCCTATGTAGCACGAAGGGTTCCTAACAAAAGTCTCCAACATACACATTCTGCCATGTGTACAATTATGAACACGAATGCAATGGATAGTGATTTTGTCAGATTGTTCTGTTCCTGACCCATTTGGGTGAGGGGTATTACAGTAAAATCTCTTCAAAGTTGTTTTGAGTAAATTATGAAAACTTTATTTTTAGAAAAACAACAAACCTACACGTATGTGTGCCTTGGACTTTACACATCACACCCTTTTTAAGAATTATGTAGCTCTAGGTGTTTGTGTACATACACGCCCAGTATTCACTAATCAGAAAGCTATCGGATTAATGACGTCATTGTGGTATCTTTTGCATTTCAATCACCTCTTTGTATTTCTTAGCAACCTCATAGTCTAGTCTCTTGTTAAAGGGAAAGTCCACCCTGAGTTTATAATAACATAATGTTAAAGAACGTTAATTGCAATTGTGACTTACTTTTTATTTCATTTTGATTGGTTTCGGTAATCGTATAAACCGGAGATTTTTTCATAACACGCCTGCCGTCATGCGAGCAGCCCTTTTGCTGTGGAATATCGGTACATCCGGGATACTGTGACGTAGTGGCTGCACTACCAAGCCGGCCGGCCGGGTACGTACCCGGCCGGCCCCGCGGCCTGAGCTGTGTGAGTGCAGTGAACCATTGTCCATACATGCAACACACACGAGAACGTGGCAGTGTTGTTCCTTGACGCACATCTGTTTTCCATATTCCTGGCGAATTTTTGCCTGACTGCTAAAGCAAAACTCGGTCGTGCTGTAGTACAGCAACATCATGACGATTTGGCAAGCTTTTGGCTGCTCAAATAAACAAAATTCTCGAAAAGGTCTCAGGTTCTTCCAAATTCCCAATCCCTCAAACGACCGGATATTTGTAAGAAATGGCTGAACGATATAAAAATGCGAAGCTCGACTTCGAACCAGATTGCTTCGAGGAAAATCGGCAGGCAGTTCTCCTGGGGTAGGCTAATAATCTTCGAGATGATGCAGTGCCTAACATATTTTCTTTCCGACCAGAACAGACTTTGTGCTCTACTAAACAAATACGAAAAACCACGATAAATTGCAGCACGTCAAGTCGAAATAAACATCAGCCTTACGCATACACGCAATAGTCGGGCCCCTTATATAACATACGTATTCATATGCAGTAAGCTGCATCTAGGTGTGATAACAGTGCATACCGCCACTACGTCATAATCTCCCGGATGTCGCGGGAATTTCGAACAGTATGGACGCGCCCTTTGTACTGCTGAATGGCAAGAAATCGTAAATATAACGGGCGCTTGTGTCGTTCTCCATAACAAAGAAAATCCAACTCTCGGTGCAGTCTGTATGTTAGTATATGTTCTTTTAGACTAGATAAAATATTATAGAGCCTGGAATTCTCCTTTAACTCTTCTCTTCGACACATCAGTAAGGTCTGTTACATCTATAAGTTTAACCTGTTCCTCATTTAATAAATTTATCAAAGTTAAACAGAATCTCATAAAATAGGCATTCTGTGGAACAATGGCTTGCGGTCACATATCCTCAGTGGTAAACTTGGGAGAGGGTGGATTGAGCTTCAGACACAGTCAGTAACCCCCACTATCAATATCAAAACTCTGTCAGTAAATTTCATGAGTTCAATAAATATTTCACCTACATTGTACATTCACTGTTGTGTGTTACTTAACTAGGTCATGTCAACTAAAACTGACTTTTAGAAACCTTTCTGTCATTCACTTAAAAACTAGTTTACCCAAGCAGTGATATCTCAACGATGTCTCCTGATGACAGTGTACAGTTTGAAACGTTGAGTTAAAGGTTTTCTCAAAACAAACAACTACATGATGTTTACTGAAAGGCTTTACCAAATGGCCATTTTCACAATCAGTGGTGTAACTCTGAAAATTGAAGTTTTTGGTCTGTATTTTTTTATTTATCATCCTAAGCCACAATGCATTTTTTTAATGTTATTTTGGCACTGTAACAGTAACATTTGTATTAAGTTTACTTGGAAACTTCAAATGTTCTTGTAATCATCTTTCAAGAAATGTTAACATTTGTGTATCCTCCGAAACAGCATTGAAACACACACCAAATGTTAACAGTATTCTCTGAAAAACTAAGTTTGGAAAATTTTAACTTCTGAATTATTTCTTGTATTTTTATTCCACCTTCATAGATATGTAGACCCTACTGCTTAGTGTTCATACAGGAAGTTAGAGTGGGCCTTCAGTCTAGGAAAGTGTTGTTAAATTGAATATTTTCAAAGTATGATTTTGTAGCAAAAATGTTGTTTAACACAGAAAAAAACAAAACCGTAAACTGGGACATGATTTGTTTTCATTTCAGTTTAGAACTATGTCTTATACTTAACAATAAAATTCATATAAGGTTGAGATGCAAACTTGAATAGTTACAAGAATCCAGATGCTTAAAAATACTGTTTTTGCTTGAATTTTGACATTAAATGCTATTTGCCCTCAGTTTTAGTGAACTATATGGATGTTTTAAGCTCAAGTATTATTTGTTCCCATAAATTTAAGTCCTACTGAGCATATTTTTGGTGGGAAATGTTAACGTGTTTGAAATGTTTCACCCTTGGGCAACCAAGTTACACCACTGATTGTGAAAATGGCCATATCCAAAAGTGAAATTCTCCTTTAATTTTCTAAGTATGTGTTGATTTAAATCAACTTGATTTAAATCAGCCAACCCTGATTTATTTTGCTAAAATAAGACTTTTACAAAAAAATGATTGAAATCAGTGAAAACAATTTAAAAATAATCAATCATTTGATTTAAATCACGATTTAAATCAGTGATTTAAATCAACATGATTTAAATCAGCGAACCTTGGATGATAGCCCTTTTATGTGTGTTTCTTCTGTTAGTTCAGTATTCAAAGATGGATTCAATCTCGAATTAACAAATTAATAGATTGATAAAATTCTTTCGGTTTACAAGTTGTAGTGTGAAAAGCATCAGCTCTACAAAAATTTGAGCGTAGCATTTTTTTAATGCAGTTTGAGTGCAAAAAATAATTAAGCTTCTTCATGTTTGGTGAAGAATACATACTTACGTGTATGTAGACGTATTGTCAGTCAATGGAGGTTCAGCAGTAAAATCTAATCTAGGCAGGGAACAACTGTCAATTCGCAAATTTCAGAGTTTACATTTGGGGCTTTGAAACTCTGGCTATGTTCAGACAGCGTTTTAGCTAAAATGGTGGGTTAAAACGGTCGCTCACCACGGGTGGCCGGTCGTAAAATTAAAACGGACTGAGCGTTCAGACATCGTTTTAAGTATAGCAAATTCAACTCAAAGTGGTTATCTCTATTCTGGGGTCACATAGAAACTTTTACATAAACATAACCATAACTCATTTACATAAGGCCCAATACCAGTATTATTTTACTCGGCGCGCCGAGAGCCGCCGCGGCGCAGCACGGCGCCTTTTTCAAGGCTTGGTTTTCACCTCAAAGTGCGGCGCAGCCCGGCGCCCAGACCAGCCTCCAGCTCATTATAACGATTGTTATGTAAATGAGGACATACGAAGCGCGCCGCGGCGCGCTGTGCTACATTTATACAAGGCGAGCCGCCGCGGCGCGCTGCAATAACCAAAGGTTCAACCAAGGCCCCTACGAAAACAAAAGTGCATACACTCAGTGATGGAAATAGCTGGATTTGCATCGCAAAAGGCAATACATTTTTAACAAAAAGCGAGACAAACTTGAAAACGATTAGCAGTTTTTGCGAATGAAAATTTCTCATAAGATCATGCAGAACGACGGCCGACAAACCTACCAAGTGCGGTGACGACGGAAACTTTAACTTTGGATGTAAAATTATTTAATAAATCGAACTCGTTCACTTTTTATCCGATCCGTTCAAATCAACACGCTGGCGCAATCTCACCCCCAGTCAGTCTGCGGTTTCTTTCAATGGTTTTGCGCGATAAGGACAGTTTGGGAAACGAGGTTGCTGCAGTTTTGTGTGGAGATTAGTACGTGTAGTTCGGTACAGTACCATGTGGGCGCAGACGTTCACAAACCACATACACCTTTACGGCGTTCGTTATGCCGACATGAACTATATGCTCCATGGTGACACGATCACGTTTGACGCATGTACGCTGCATACTGTACTGACCACTGGCGATGCATAAAATGTCGAAAGTACCGTCGAATTTCACCGTTGGAAAATGGCAGAAACATATGCCATGGTTGAAACAGGAGGATCAGTCGAAGGAAATCATCCTTTATTGTACTCTTTGCTGATCACAAGAAGCCAAAATTAAAGCTGTGCGGAATTTTCGTATGCTTTCATTTAATCGATCCATTCACGCTATTCGCCGATCATTATTGCATGCAGCGCTCAGTATGCGTCAAGATCAAGGAATGTTCCTGGAACTCTTGACAATATTTTTAAAACAACCCCAGTCAGGCTTTTGCAATAATCAACTTCAGGGACTGAAATGGAAATGGTACGCAACCTCGTCTTTAAACCAAGTAAAAAAACACCAGTTGATCGTCCCAACATTATTTTTTTAAAGCCGCAGTTTTTAATTGTGTTCCTCTCATATTTTTATTTCCTGATAATTTAGACTTCTACAAAGCCAGCGCGAACGGTATATATAGTAGCTAAGTAGCCAATAAAAAGCTGGTGGTCATTCTGAACTAAAAATTGGTGACCATTTTTAATTTAAATGCTTGGTGGCCATCTTTAAAAAAAAATTGAAAGGCCCTCATCCTCCTCTTTCTGAAAAAAAAAACCGACGATCAGCTGGTATTTTTTACTTGGCCGGATTGTGTAAAAATTATTTGTTTTTGAATCCAACACAGATTACATTTAAAATTACACTGTGCAAGAACCAGAACACTGCAAGAACCAGAATCATGCTGCAATTTTTTTTTTCAATAAGAATGCAATACATTGCTTTAATATCTTCAGCACACACATCAATCAATATTAAAAGTTTTATAAAAAATATTCATATAATATTGAGTTTGTCGCAATTTTTTTTTTTTCAAAGTCATTTTTTGCTAGTCAGTATGCGTCAACTTCAGGGGCTAAAATGGTACGCAACTTGTGAAAAATCCACTTCAGATATATGCATTCCCCAATTACCTGATTTTTTTTATCCTCATCTTTAGGCCAAGTACCAAAAAAACACACCAGTTGATCGTCTCGGCTCCGGTGCTGGAGCTGACGGAGGTGGAGCTGGCAGAGGTAGTCAGCCCCGGTGCATGCTGGAGCTGGCGGAGGTACAGCCGGCTCCGGAAATTATCATGGAAGCTTGTTGATTGTGTTTTGTACAAATATATTTGTTTCGGTCGGTCGATCGATCAGTCGATTGATTGATTTTTTATATGAGGGAGGGGGTAAGGGGTGTGTGGGGGGTGGGGGTGGGATGAGCAGGCACCCTCTGCACAATTAAACCAAGCTAGTATACATGTGTACTGCAATAAACATTATAAATACTGGCGAACAATAAATCCATGAACAATTAATTTCTTGAATTTCATTATTTTTCAAATTTTTGTGGTGCTTCCCACCTAAAAAATAGAGCGGTACATTTTCTTTTAAAACAAATGCATTATGTATTCAGTTTTGCTGAAAATAAAAATATTTTGAAGCAATGAGTATAAACATTTTTTTTAAAGAAAATATTGTTGTCCCTGTGTGATTGTCTTGTGTGGTTCTGAGATTATTTTCTACCGGGCGGGGTGGGGGTAGGTCGTGGGTTGGGTGGTGGCTGGGTGAAGCAAAAAAAAAGCACTCCAGAGTCCAATCCAAGGGCCGCGGTCAGCAGGGGCTCCCCTGCCATGCCTGCACAAATTTTAATATGCTAACATAATACAGTGATTGGTAAGTAAGGCTAACATTTTACCTTTAAAGCCTATTGCATATACAATGTATCGAAATGAATGGCCAACGTTGTAGGATGTCACTATAATTAAGTTACGTTGCGCTAAAAAACCGGCAAAATAAGTTTATCATCTTTCTTTTGTCAGCAGTCATCACGGCAGTAATCGCTTCCTCATCGTGTCAGCTGGTGCTTTCGCGATGTCCCGATATTTTTTCTAGTTCTGCCTTCTGCGGATCCAGTATGTCGCAATACATTGTTGTATCCACCACACTTTATAGAGATATCGCCACTGCATATACAAGGCAAAGTGCAAAATATTCGGCATTACATTTTCTCCCTGTATTTCTGACGAATATTTCTTGCCTCTTGCTTCCACACACCGCGCTGCTGTACCAACACGAATAAGAACATGTCTCGTATGGTATCCACCTAGCCAACGCAATGTTTACACTCATTTCGCAATATTGGTGACAGACTATTAACTGGTAAGCGTATACAGTGCATATGTTGCAGCTAACAGCCTAATACCAGTTGTGTAGACTTGATTCAAGACTCAATATGTAAAGCTCTAGATTCATAACCCCCAATTGGCATTCGGAATGCACGTAGTACGCAGTATGACGCCCAAACTGAGATGAACCATGGACTGGAAAGGAGACTGAGGACTGGTTGCCCTGCATGCTGCGTGCACGTCGGGACATGAACATACCATGGAGGTAGGAACCTACCTCCATGATTATACGAATCCCGTCTACAGAAAGTTGGATTTTATTTTGCACACGAAACGTAGCCCCAATCACAATAATGTATAATTTATATACTTATGCGCATATCAGCTGTCCCGCCCCCCGGGGCTCCCCGGGCCACCCCACCTCACCTCTAAAGTGGGTATTGTCAATTTTGAAGTGACAAAATCCCCACCCCTGGGCAAAAAATTAGCGACAATTCATTCCCGACCTAAATGAGTGGGGATTAGAATTTTGATGCAATCATGGTGTATGCTTCCTGTTTCGATTAAAAATTTAAAACGCCTGGCAAAAGGATCGAACAAACATGTGCGCATTGTAGGGCTTGTAAAAAATGCCATCGGGTTTATATTATAATACAACACACATGTATTTATATCCCTCGTGTATGATAACCAAAATCCCCACCCTGGAACTTTAAAAACGTGACCAAATCCCCACCTCAGAGACGCAGTGTTCTCCACGGCCTGAAATTTTAGCAGGGCGGCAGACACAATGCGAGCGCGGAGCGCGCGACGCCCTTACGGTTGCATAAACGGTTGAAGGCGAGTTTATAAGATTGACTCTAATGAAATATATTTTCTGAAATTCTGGTTTGTGTCACCGCTGTCTTGGTGTCGCTCGTTGATCGACCAGTAATCATGTACGCACAATTACGCGCTAGCATCCATCATAGCACGCCATGCACGCCGAATCAAAATCAGACCTCAAGAAAAACACATTTTTTTGTGAACTACCATCACGTAATTGAAGTGGAAATGCTGGTAGTGCTTTGTCTTTGCTTTTAGTTAGACAAGGGGGGGAGGGGGAACAATTCGACATTTCTCAAATATTTGTTCTACATTTTTTGCTCGCCGAGAGCCGTTTTTTTTAGCGCGGCGCGCCGCAGCGGGCTGCCAGTGCTGGAATGCAATGAATATGCAATGATATGCAAATATTCTCCTTTTGTTATGCAGGACTCCTAATCCGGTCGGCGGCGCCGTGGGTCGGCGGGCCGCGGCGCGCCGACCCGCGGCGCCGTGCGGCGGGGTCGGCGCGCCCCGGCGTGCTGAGTAAAATAATACTGGTATTGGGCCTAAAGCGCGTGCTGGTTCGTGTGTTTCATAATAAAAGTCTGTGTACATGTTTAATGGCGCACAGCTTTCAACTGGTTGCCGGTGTACTTGTTTTGTTAAATTGGATGGCCTTAAATTTGTGTTTAAGGGCTTTCATTTTATTACACACGCTTTATGGGTTTCTGTTATATCCTAGATCTTTTAGTTTTAGTTTCTGGGATAGTCGTTTTATATATATTTAAATTTCTTGTGAGAGGATCGTTGAGGGCACCTTGGCCCATACCGCTACGAGCCCCTTCACTTATTTTCTTCCGCCCAGTCCGCCCCACGCGGTCCAGATCGATTCTTGGTCGCTGATGACGTCGAAGCCTTGGCTATTTATGGTGAACAGTTTTGGAATTCTTTCAAATCATTGACTGACAAAAAGTATCGTAACAGTCGACTGATTGCAAGGGTAAACCAAGAGCAGAAAGCTGCACATGAAGGCTATTAGCAAAAATGGCAGTGCAAATTTTTTGAATGGTGAAAAATTTACTCAGAAGGTGAAAAAACAAACTTACCTTTCCCACTTGTTTTGGGGGAACTGGTGCTGCAGGCAATATGGTGGATGGCTCTTGTTAAGGGACACACACCTATAGAGGGCAGCATTTCATAAAATTAATTCTAGCTGTAGAAGAAAATCTCAATGTTTTAACTTACCCCATGTTTCAACTAACCCCAATCTCCCCTGGTTATTTTGTCAGATTTTTCTGTTCCTGACCCATTTGGGTGAGGGGTATTAAAGTAAAATCTCTTCAAAATTGTTTTGAGTAAATTATGAAAACTTTATTTTTAGAAAAACAACAAACCTACATGTACGTGTACCTTAGACTTTACACATCACACCATTTAACTATAAGAATTAGCTCTACATGCAGGTGTTTGTGTACATACACGCCCAGTATTCACTATTCAGAAATGATGTCATTGTGGTATCTTTTGCATTTCATTCACCTCTTTGTGTTTCTTAGCAACCTCATAGTCTAGTCTTTGTTAACTCTTCTCTTCGACACATCAGAAAAGTCTGTTACATCTACAAGTTTAACCTGTTCCTCATTTAATAAATTTATCAAAGTTAAACAGAATCTCATAAAATAGGCATTCTGTGGAACAATGGCTTGCGGTCACATATCCTCAGTGGTAAACTTGGGAGAGGTTAGATTGAGCTTCAGACACAGATGTATGGAAGCCTTGGTCATTATGGTGAACAGCTTTGGAATGTACTTTCAAATCAATGATTGACAAAAAATTTCATAACAATCGACTAAATGTATTAGGGTAAACCAATTGCAATTACATATTTACATGTACCCTTTTTGAAAGGCTAGTTCAGACTTGCCTATTTTAGCAAAGGGTGTGGACATTCGTGTGTGTTTGGATGTCTATTATCATTCCATGAAATATTTAATGGGGATGCAGATGTCTGATAAAAAGTTGTAAATTGCATCATTTTGTTGTCATGGTTGGATCATGGAGGTATGAAACATGGAGTGAACTCGAAACCCAGCGGCTTAATTGGGCAATTAGGGTGCTTCTCTAACCTGCAAAAAACCTATGGAGCCTCCTGGTGCACGTAAAACATTTATGACCGCAATAATGTTCTTTGTGTACAGAGCTCCGTGCTGCCGATCCCAGCCACAGTCATGGAAAATCCACACTGGAGGTAATACCTGCATCTCAAACAAACAAACTCGGAACAAAATCGCATGCGCAGTAGTGTTTTAAGCCATGTGTTGCCTGCGCTATCATTTCTGTTGAATTTATCGCGATTTTCTGAGTTTGTCGGTGTTTTGATCATCTGAATCGGACGTTCCTGAGCAAGGTTTGGACAAAAATCATATTTTTATGAAAGCTGAAATCTACGGTTATATCTAGCTCTGATTTTGTGATATTTTAGAGTGTTCTGGTGACCCCCCGATCGCGAAAATGGCAGGAATTGAAAGTTGAGTTGCTGAACTTTTCCGTGATGCATTTCGTTTGCGTGAGCAGTTGTGTCCAAAAACGGGAAAATTGTTTCAAAAAATGGTCAAGTTTTGTTTACATTTTAGAAAATGGAGAAGAAAGAGATTCACCATATTCTGCTTTCTGTGATTAAATGACTGGAATTGGGCAATTACATGTACTTCCATGTGTAATTGTAGGATTTTTATTTCACATATTAGTCTTGGGGGAAAGGGACAACTTGTATATTTTGGACTCAATTTATTCCAAGTCTCCTGGCAGTTCCCATTGGAAACATTTTCAGAACTGTACATAGCTGGCGAGTTTTATTACCTAAGATTTACGACTCTTACAGAAAGCCTTTTCAGATGTTTTTGGATGTCTTGCCTGTGGCTTTCTTTAAATCTAAATAAAGTAATGAATGCCTTTATTCTAATCTTAATCCACAGGTTCACAACAGAATTTAGCAGTCGTTTAGAAATATCACCCGTTATTTTTCTCGTGTAGGATTACACCAATAATTGTGGAGACGATTTCGTAATAGAATTCTGTCCTTATAAGACTACATTTGATATGAATAGCCCTGTCCGCTTACTGAGACGATGGGTACTTTTCCTATTTTAAGTCCAGTGCGGACAGCCTGGGATGTTTTCCTCTCAGTTACTTTTCCTGAGTCCAGCGGTTACTTCTACTGGGCAACTGCTGCCCAGGAAACAGGCTGACCAGGTAACTTTACCCGAGACGATAAGTCCAGTGCGGACAGTGCCAGTCAGTAAAAGTGGCTCAGGAAAGCGTACATCCGCCCTGAGCACAAGGTTATGCTACACAGGGACACCTTGCATGCGCTTTGCATTGTTTCACCGTGGTGCGGCGCATGCGCATAATATGTGGCAAGTCTCCTCGTGAGACCAGTTTCGGCGCTTTTTTGCTGGCTTTTTGTTCTTGTTGGAAACGGCGGCTCGCTTCTTCCTCGCGGTATCAGCCATTTTTGAAAAGACGTATGCCTACTACGTGTACACATCGGCCGGAAGAATGTAGAAAGGTCATGCAAAGCGCCCTCCTAAGTCGTTATACTGACAGCTCGGTTACTTCTACCACGGTCTCGGTAAAATGTTCCCGTGTTGAAAGTCCAAGTGCGGACAGTGGTCACATTTTACTGCCATCTCGGTAAAACCTTTAAAAAAAAGTCCAGTGCGGTCACGGCTAATGCCTCTATTATCAAAATTCTCTTTAGATAAGAAAAATCTGGTGTCTGTCTCCATAGTCCTGAATACACATCATCATTAAAGGGACACATTGCCTTCAAATGTCATGAAATTTTACTGTTTGGAAATGTTCCTTATCTTTTATAAGAGTTGTTCATGCAAAAAAACACGTATAATGTGTTGTAATTAGTGATTAGTGATTACGAAACAAAAACATTGGCCGCTTACCCCTGACATCTGACCCGCGATACATAGACGTATTTCCAGTACTAAATACCACCGTCTAATGCGCAAAATACGCTGTAAGAGTCTTTAGGCTGGCGCCGCAGCCAGTGGCCTTGTGAACCTATCAGATGATCGCCAGGTACAATTCTCTACCTCTCGACATATCGCCAGTGCTGCGCGCCGTGCCACAGTACATCAAAATGGATCAACAGAACGTACTTCAACCAGATGCGACTGGAAATACGACTGGTGAACACAGTCCGCCATTTTGTGGAGTCAAAAATTTGGTTCTACAAAATGGCGGACTGCTATTTGTCACGAAATTAAACAAAAACCACGCAATTTGAAGGGATAGTTATGTGAATCTTTATATTCTACTTTTAAAAAAGCTTCCCAACCATATCCATTTCAGTTTTATAGCCTAAATCGCAAAATCCAAAGCAATGTTTGTACCTTTAACCCTAACTCCCTACATCATTTTCCCCGCATGTAACCTGAATCCTCCAACATCCTCTGATTTTAAAGTGTTAAAACTCCATATAACCTGAATCCTCCAAAATCCTCTTATGGGGACCATAGCACGAATCCTCCAAAATCCTCTAGGTTTTTTTTGCATACCCCTAGTAACCTCAATCCTCCAAAATCCTCATGTATCACATTGAGCCTGATAACCTGGATCCTCCATATTCCTGCAGGGGCAAAAACCCCTAGTAACCTCAATCCTGCAAAATCCTCCAATGCATCAACTTCCAAGTGCCCTCAATCCTCCAAATTCCTCCATTTTGCAAAGAGGATTTTGGAGGATTTGGGAAGGTTAGGGTTAACATGAAACAATTAAAGCTTCTTGGTTTTGACTTTGTATCCATTCATTAGTATACTCCAGGAAAGTTTTCTCAGTATCTGATACAAGTGCGCCACAAATTCAATAATTCACAAAATGTTGTACCTCTTTTGTTTGCTTTTTGTTTTTTTATACAATGCGAATGGTACATATCCTGCGACATATCTGAGCACTTTTTCCTCCTGTTTTGTTATTACATGTAGTTCATCAACATTGCATTTCAGCTCAGCAGATTTAACTGTGGAATAACGGTCTTTGACTAACAAATTTAAAACTTGCTGAAGGAGATATCGATACAGTATTAAAACATGCTGACCATGACTGTCAATATCAACTGACTCAAGAAATTCTATCCATTGATCGTTATTTGTAATCGTATAGGTGTACATGTACCGGTAGTTGCGAAACTTGCTCCAGACCACTCCACTTGCATACCTCTCTGGCATGAGAAAACCCTTTATCTCCTGCTGCGCTGCAGCCACAAGCCACAAGGCACTCCGGCTTTGAATGTAGGTTGTCTGGCATGTTCAAGGGCTGTGTGGAATTAATGGGTTGCTCTATCTTCTGCATCTTTTTGTGTCAATTTACAGAGCTGTTGAGTTAAAGAAATTAAAATAAGAGTAAACACATACACAGATTTGGCAACTGTACAATTCATGGAAGTGATTCCTCACATTTTCTGATTCACAAAAGCAAAATTGGGTGGGGGGGGGGGAGATAAAAATTAACTCGGTCAATTTGTTATTCACCATTATACTAAAAACAGTGTGGAAAGTGTGGGGAAAAAAACTATTTTTAAGTCATGGTTTCACGAATATAATAGAATGTAACTGTCTTCCCATATCTCATTATCTCTCCAGTAAAAAAAAAATTGCATAGACCATTTAAATTACCTCATTTTTTTTGCAGTTTTTGTCCTTTATTTTCTTGGTGTCTGTAGACGTTGCACTCCTGAGTGGTGAGCTTGAGAGAGAAGAATAATCCTCTTCCAACTCAGTTTAAGCAGTTTGTGGCACAGATTTGAAAGCTGTTTATAAAGCAAGAAATTGTTTTTAACCCTCCTATGGTTTGACCTTTCAAAACCTTTCAAAATCTGCTTAATACTGGCAAGATGGTGAAAAAATAATTATGAACCTTTTAAAACACTCCAGAATTTGTTGCTACTGCACTACCACACCTTTCAATACCCTTTGAAAGGTATTGAAACGTAAAACAATTGGGCTATGGTATACCCCTATGATAAAGGTATGGGAAGTCTATCAGAAAATGGCCAGACCCTCCAAAACCTTTCGAAAGGAATTAAAAGGTGGAGCTATTGCTCAACCAAATATCAGTACAGTTGCTATGCATAGATGGTTGGACCTGCCCAAAAGACAACATTTGAACATTTAAAGTTATCTTTCCATTTCAGTCCCCAAAAGAGGGCAGGGGTTTTGATTTTTGAGGGAAATTATGGGGTAAAACGGGAACAAACGCGCCCAATCTGAAACCATACATGGCGACAGTGCCCGTGTTGGGTTAGTAGACAGTCGCAGTTTGGTTGATGAAAGTTTTATTCAGAAGACACTCTCTGATTGCTTCGCAACCAGCATATCGTGTGGCAGTGTGTCAATTCGCATGCTCGCCACTGGAAAACCAGGTAAGAATGTCGTGCTTTCTCCCAAAATAACCTTCAAAATTTTGAAAAAAATAGCATCAGCATAATAAATAAAAACAAAATAAAAAGTTGTCTGGGGTTCCAAACTTTGGAGCAACAAAACTTTTTTTTAGAATAAAAAGAAAAGAAAAACGGGATGTCCTAAACTCCACAATCGCCCTTTTTTGAACGAACACCAATGTTTGTTGACAATTACACTTATAAAATACAGGGAGGGATTGATACCTTTACATAAAGTGAGGGGAAAAACTTACTATCGTTCATAGGTGGACGACAAAGATCGCAAAACCATGAATCTTCGGGGATTGTGTTGGCTCAAATGCCGACGCACTCCGTAGTAAAACCATTCACTTTTGCATCCGTCAGCATCACACGCTATCATGTCAATGGTTGCTGGTAAACCACACACACAATAGCGGAGAATGTCTCCATCATCATCTGATCCAAAACTTTTGTCTGGAAATTCCTCTTTGGAGAAATCGCCGAAGTCTGAACCGTATAAAATTCGTCTTTACCGTACACCGGCATCTTTCTTATCCATTTCATTAATTGCGCATGTGCAAACATGCTGCTACTGTTCCCAGAATGCTTTGCGCGCCGTCCGAGGCTAGCTTAGCACCAGCTAATTCGATTAGTTTATCTGGCTCGACGTTTGTATTTACGAACATGGGACTATGTTTCCTACATCCATGGTTGGATTTTGTTCTGGTTAGCAGACTCGTAAAACTGACAGGTTTGTCGATGCCAGGGTATTGACAAATGATAAATGTTCCCAAAGATAGTTTTTGGAATGTCACTTATTTAATGAATCCACTTCTCCATTCGATGTACAGTAAGTACCTGTACATGTATATTTGTCATGCTGAACTCAAATGGTAAATTAAATTTAGAATTTGTGTAGTTACATTAATTAATACCACATGTATTATTCACAGTAATACATAGTTGTGTGGAAAGAAATAATTGATACATGTAGGTTAAAGAATATGTTAAAGAACTTGTAAAAACAACTTTGGGTTGGGAAAGGAAAACAGAAGGGTTTTCAACTCGAGGTAAAAACAAATATCAAAATACATGTATCACCAACGGCTTCTGTAAAGAAAAAATTACCATCACACATCAATAAAAGTGTACACATGTGCACGTACCGTACAGTCTGAGTAAATGTCATTGTTCAATAAATATTTCTGGGTATTGTTGGCTACTCATGCATGGAGTGTATTTGAATTTAAATACATGATATGTACAGTAGAACTTTGCTATAACGAATACCACTATATGGAACATTTGGCTATAATGAACATCCTGTTTGGCTCCCACACCATTCATTATAATTAATGACCACTATGGTGAACATTTTTGATGCTACATGTATAATGTATACAATTTGTAGGGTCAAGCTATAATATCTGCTTTCACATGGTATGGTGGGTGTGCATGTACTGTATACATAAAATTAAACACAAATCAGAACTGCATTAACATAAATTTACGCTGTTTACATACATTTTGTGGAAGTGCTGTGGCCTAGTGGTTTGGCACATTGAATTCAAGGTCTGTGGGTAATTCTGCAGGTTGTGGGTCTGAGCCCAGTCCTGGCCTACATGTATAGAGACTGAAAATCCGTTTGAAAATTTTACATTTTTCGTTCTGCAATTTTGTGAATTCCATTTTTTTTCTGTAATTTGAAACCTTTTGAATAGAATTACCTCCCCAATGAGTAAACGGTACGTATTAAAATTGGTAAAATCACTAACCTGAAAGCATCCCCTTTAGGCCCGAGGCTACATGATTAAAACCCTAACCTTCCCTAACCTGCCAAAATCAAACACCCCTTTGTGTTGAATTTTGTGTGATTGGGTACTGTAGAGCCTTGGCACCATCACTTTGCATGGGACTTGATGCCCTGATTTTGTCTAAGTACAAAGAATGTGCCATTGGTTTACTACACAGTGTTGGAGTTTGTGTGGTTAGGGGAGGATTCTAGTAAAAAGCCTTGGGCTGTTAGGGTTAAGGGCCGAGTTGTCTTATGTAGTCGCCCAATCATTACGTCCCTCCCAAAAAAGAAATTTACAGAAGTGAACAGTTAATAAAGAACCCAACGTTATACATTTTGTACATGTAAACCTGACAATCCGACTGATTCTGAATGATTTTGGACGGGCAGTTTTCAATTTTGACGAGCACAGCGGGCATTAGAGAGATGAAATACAATCTTCGCAGCGTGAAATGTTCACAGGACTAGCATGTGCACGCACACGCACGTAAATCACATCCAGTAACAGGAGGTTTCACCCTCTGTCAGCTTGGCATGATTTGGGCCACAAATTCGACCGCTAGTAATTGTGCCTGTTCCCACATCAAGGTATTCATTCTGCCGCAGCATACCAGCGGAATCGGGTCAGGCCCCAAGTGCGCGACTATAGCCCAAATTCTAAATGAATCATGTACACCGGCTGGAGTTTACGTTGCGTGATTAACGGTGTGCTGCTTCGTCATTTCAATGTGATTCTTCTGTTATTTAAAAAAGCGTATCAGTACATTTTTATAATACTTAATTGAATTTAATATGATTCTCATTCAATCTTATTCTGAATTTTTATGCATTTTCCGTTTTTTTCCGTTCAAAATCTTCAATTCCGTTTTGACACTTGATTTCGCAATTCCGTCCGTGATTCCGCGATCGCGGATTTTCACTGTCTCTCACTAGAACTACGCTTAATATGTGTAGAGGCATTATTAACGTCTTGCAGTGGACTAGTTACCCATCCTGACCCTATTCGTACTGTGAAGAGATTAGCTGGTCTTGTTTCAGTGTGAGGGGCTGGTTCTTCCACATAATCCTCTGTAGCTCACACCTCGAGTGCCCTAGGGCTTGTGAATAATAACAAATAAAAAAATTCTCCAGTGGAAAAGGCCATGTTTCCAGGCTGTTTCTAGTGAGTTTTAATGTGTTTTTAATTTCAGTGAGTGCTATTTTGGTGGATTGTTTTATATATAATACATGTAGCTTTCAAAAGTGTTTTGTACACAAACCACCACTCACATTTTGTTTACAACTGATGTTCCATTTTTGTTTACTACAGAAAGCGGTCAACAATGAGGACGAGAGGGACAAGATCATCATGTACACCACCAGTGTGCGCATCGTGCGACAGACCTTCGAGGACTGCCAGTTTGTGCGCAAGCTGTTCCAGAACCACAGGGTTAAATATGAGGAGCGTGACCTGTTCATGAATGCCCAGCACCAACAGGAGTTACATGACCGGCTGGAAGGGGAAGAGCAGCAGGCCACACTGCCGATCGTTTTCATCGACGGGGAGCTAGTTGGGGTAAGATAGTTTTACTCCTAATTCTTGTAGATCCACAAGGAGGTTTAAGAGAATTGTGTAGGGTCTAGTTAAGAACAACCAGCATTAACCCTGACCTTCCAAAATCCTCCAGAATCCTCTTTGCCAAATGGAGGAATTTAGAGGATTAAGGGTCTTTGGAAGTTGAAGCATCGGAGGGTTTTGCAGGATTAAGGGCATTAGAGGATTTTGCTTCTGGAGGAAAATGAGGATCTAGGTCATCAGGCCCAATCTGATGCTGGATGATTTCGGAGGATTGAGGTTACTGGGGTGTTTATCCAAACCCCATTGGAGGATTTTGCAGGATTCAGGCAGTGGGCTTTAGTAACAAACATGGGAGGATTTTTGGAATCGAAGGATATTGGAGGATTTGGGTTACATGTAGGAAAAATGATGCAGGGAGTTGGGGTTAAGTGACGTCTTGATGTCCGTTGAACAAAGAATGTGTTTTGGGAAAGATCCTAGCAAAGTAAACCCCCTAAAAAAAAGAAAAATACTCAGAAGGAATAAAAGGAAGAGAAAATCTTGTGCCTACTGCTGTATATTATCCCATGGTGACGTGGTACACAGGAAAACATATTTGTTCCACATGACGGTCTCTTAGCATTGCACTACGTAGATGTACTGTAGAAGGTTTAACATGCAGTTAAAGTGCCCCAGGAGAACACATTGGATAAAAATATTTCCTTTTAGACAAGTTTGGCACTTTAATCAAATTGTCAACAACCTCCAGGCTTTTTTTATGTATGACGCATACAAATATGTTGATAAAGGAACACATTCTACAGCCATCAAGGCTGAGTTCGGGCAGTCTGTTCTTGACACGAGTTCCCTGTTCTTGCACCCGAACGGTGGGAACGCGACCCGAGAACATTGCACTCCACTCACACACCAGTCAGGGTTTACAAGAACATGACGTAATTTGACGCGACGTAGAAGACGACCAAAGATGGCGGATGATCTGACGAAGCATAAGAAGTCTGCGTACAGCTGCCTAAAATTCCCTTCCAAACATTTTGAAAATAAAGCTTTTTCTGAACAAACTAGGGGGAAATGCAGTCTAAGTACTGTGCTTCCGTTAAATTATTTTGCGTCTAAAATTCAGGTTTTTGAAACGAATGCTTGAGTAACCATAGAGCAAAATGTTTTCTTGCTCTATGGAGTAACGTATATCCGCCCTGCCATTACATTTTGCGTGGTTACCAGCGATAGATGGTGCTCTTGGCCATCAGACGTTCTTTGGCGTTCGAGCGGCCGGAACACGAACGAAGACACGAGTTGTTCTTGAGCAAACAAGAACAACTCGCCCGAACTCAGCCCAAGATGCAAAACGTGGTACTCAGCGGCCAAGTGCTGTTTTGGGTGGTATCGCTAATTACTGTGTTTGAAATGCTGAAACTGCAATTTCCTGTATCCTGTGTGCATCATAAACCATCTTAAAACCAAACATGCTTTCAAGTGTATTCCTACTTTTACTACTACTGTACATTTGTAGTACCTCAGTTTTGTTTACCTTGCTGCTCCTTTTCCTATTTATTCCTACTTTTACTACTACTGTACATTTGTAGTACCTCAGTTTTGTTTACCTTGCTGCTCCTTTTCCTATTTATTTAAAAAGAAATTCTATTGTGTCCTACTTTTTCCCCCCACAACTCCGAAAAATGAAATCTTTGAATATTTTTTGTAAGTGTTATATGAAAATCTGTCATATACATGTACATATATACAGGTACATATATCTGTCACACTGTCATATGAAAATCACACAATGAAGGGCTTGGGTGTAGGAGTACTGCAACATTACTTCCAAGAGCTTAGTTAAGGGTGAAGTGTTGTGTTGTGAGAACATGCCAGATGAGGCTTGTGGTGCTGTGGACATGGTTGAGTATCAACAAAAACTACCGAAAGTCCAGAAAAAGTCCTACTTACAATATGATCTTATCCTGATGTTGTCGTCAAAAGTTCAAATTTTGATCCTACTCTTTTTTTACTTTTTCACCTGGGTCTGCTTGAAAGCCTTAACAAATCTACAGGTTTTTGTTTACTTCTGTGCACGTATGTATGTTGGCAGGTATGATGAAAACAATTCAATATTTGCTTTTCCAAAGAAATAATGGGAATTGAAGGGGTTTTGGTTTGGGTTAAGAAGCCTAGAATTTACAATTTCAGTGCATAATGTGCATACATGTAGGATTGGCTTCTGTAGTCATCTGTTTGTTATTACATACGTGTACATACGTACATGTACATGTTAAAATGTTTTATGCCAGATGTTTCTGAGCAAATTGCATTTTTACGGAAAACGTCTTTACAAAATTTCACGGATCATGGGTTTCAGAACTGCCTTGAACTGCCATCGGTAAACTTTGAGACTTTCATTGTGCATATATATGCCATTTTTCAACCATGACAACATGTTTATTATTTGGTTTATTTTTAACCCCCTTGGATGACGCCACAGGGCACAAAAAAACACAGCGCTTGACTGCACAAACACATTGTAGCGGTTCGATTTGGCTGCCGGAACCGCTGCAACACCACGACGTCTCCCGTAAAATACCGTGCTCAAGGGGTTAAAAATGCTTTTTTCGGGGAAGTCCCAGAACAGAACGAAACCATTTACAAAGATACAAATGTACATGTATGATAAGAAAAAAGGTCAACTAAGTACAATGCAAGGTTAATCAATAAATTTAGAGTAATGTGCAAGAGGGGAAAAGTTCACTTTATAATACAAACTTGTCTATGTCCCTCTATTTCTTGCATCAAGATACAATTACATGTAGGCCCCGGTGACTGCTTTTATCCTTTTTTTTTGTAAATCCATTTTGCTTCTGGAGGAAAATGGAGGATCCAGGTCATCAGACCCAATCTGGTGCTGGATGATTTCGGAGGATTGAGGTTACTTTGGTGTTTATCCAAACCCCACTGGAGGATTTTGCAGGATTCAGGAAGTGATCCCCAGTAACAAACATTGCAGGATTTGGGAATCGGAGGATATTGGAGGATTTGGGTTACATGCAGGAAAAATGATGTAGGGAGTTGGGGTTATTAGTAGTAGACCCTGGATGGGAAAGCACCTCGCCTTAATTTGATTGGTTACCGCAATAACAATTGACCCTTTTGCCAGTTCGAATATTCAAGAAATATATATGCTTGCACAGATATGACTCTGGTGCTATTTTAATATGTGCCGCATTCATTTTCAAATGCCGCATTTTTGTCGGCGGCAACTTTTTGTGGATGGAGATTTTGATTATTTATTATTTTTACGTCCTCTATTGTCAACAGGATGTGGAGAAACTGGAGGAGTTGAATGAGACGGGACGGCTGCGAAAGATTCTGGAGAGATTTGAGGTAGGGCCCTGACGAATATTTACCTACTGTACAATGTACATGAACGTGTACATCAGCAATTGTGAGATATAGAGCTTTCTGCAAACTGCGTCCCTGTGGCATTCAAAATCATTGATCCTCTCTGCTTGAGGATAACTTAATGGCATTTGCATGTGTCTGTCATGCTGCAGTCTAAATTTATTGAATTACTTGTTACATCTTTAATTAAGTTCCATTTTTCATGGTAAATGTTCCACCGGCTTGCCCAGCTTGATTCCTCCAGTGAGGGTATTTGAGCGTGAAACTTGGCTTTCCGTCTGTTCTCACTACACTCTAGCAGGGGTCGAATTTCTAGTTAAAATCTACCTACGAGACATTTTGGCTAGCAGCATAACATTTTTACTAGACCGCAAGGTATTTCACAAGACCAATGGTAAAAATAAGAACAGTGTTTTGATTGAGTGTGGCTGTTTCAATTTTGTTCCCTTTGCTGACCATTTTTGGGAGAGGGGTTAGAAATGCTGTTTTTATTGAAACTCCGTGCCTCAAAACTAAAAAATGACCATTCCAGAAATTGTGGAGCTTTTTCAGTTCACCAGATTAAAAAAAAAAAAAAAAACTTTAGTAATAGCATTTCACGCAGTTTATGAAAATAAATCACTAGACCACCGGACTAGTTCGGTCAAAAGTTCACTAGACCAACGCTCAAATCACGGGACTCTGTCCAGCGGTCCAGTAGATATTTCGATCCCTGTCTAGCTGTACCTGCGTGTAGATGTAGAACAAAAAACTTTTGTTTTCCCTCATTCTGTATATCTCTATATAACTCTTTGCCTGGTGCATGTTTCCCTTCATCGTACGATCTTTCCTGCTTCAAGAGGAATATTAATTCCTACCTCTTATATCTTAGATTCTTTTTCTTTTTTGTAGCTTCGTCCCTTGAGTGGCTGTTAGCCTTGTTCAGGGCTAACTTGCAAACAAATAAAATCACTCATGCAATGAAGATTTGTATCATGCTGCTTAGTTACCTCTATTTCTGATAGGCCTGGGAAACTCCAACATTTTTAGAGTCGACTCTGACTCCGAGCAGGAATCACAATTCCATTCAGAAGCAACTTCATACAGGGGAGGGAGGTGTGGTGGAAGTTACCCCGCCTGGGTCTATAGGTCTGAAAGTTGGGATAATTTCTGCGGTATCTATTTAAGATTTATCCTCTATTTAGATCTTGACCCAGGAAAACCTTAAGGGCTGGCAACCTAGAATGTGACCAACCGCATCACCCTTTACCTAGAGTGGCTTTTAGCCTTGTATTGAGTGACTTCCTCAGAAAAAAACAATTATGCACAAAACAGGCATCAGCGGCCATTGGTGTCGCCAGGATTGTTTCTAGAGGGGGGCAAAGTACTCGCCAGAAAGCAGCAAAGAGAGAAATCACCGGCCGTGGAGTTCTCCCCTTCGCCCCCCCCCCCCCCCTCGCGACACCCATTTCAGCGGCATAGCCTTTGAATCTGCATGTCATCGTGATTTTTTTCTTGGAGTAAACAGCTACATTGTAGCACTATGAAGTGCCTAAAGTGATCTTTTCAGGGCATCTGCAATCTTTAAATCCCTTTTTGGTGTTGGCTAGTTTCAGAATCATTCAAGCAGAGTTTGGAAGCTTACACCAAAGAAGCAGGAATTCACTACTTGAAGGAGTCAACTAAAAAAACAAATGGAATCACGATTCCAGTTCCAATGTTGGAGTCGAGTAGAGTAGACTCTGCACGGAATTGCCCAAGCCTAATTTCAGATTCCCCATTTTCCCGGTGGAATTCAATTCCAAATTTATACAGGAAATAAAACGCTGCCAAATTGCAGTAATGCGCCATGATTCCTCAAATTTGTCCCATTCAATATGAGTCCGCCAACCCATGCTGTGGCTTTGTGTAACTCGGCACTTGGCAAACTTGTGTGGCCGTCACATTGAATTTCCAACAATTCATGAAAATCTAGTGGGAAAACTTGTACATAAAATTCATTGTATGCAGTGTTATGCCAATTGTACGCAAAGGCTTACACGTTACACCAGTTTCTAGAGATTTGTGCCTCACTGAAATATGACCTTTATACACTTCCCTGTTGATATCACACTGCAGACTAATTTCGTTGGGCGGTGAAAATGAATTACGTGTGACACCTTAAGTGCCGTAATCAGTCAAGCAGCAACAATTATGTCATGCTCCCTGGCAGATGTAAGATTTGAGTTTATCAAAACAAGAAGCATGTTTGTCTTAATGGTTGACATCTTGCACGCTGCATAAAATGCAACGTTGCTGTGTAAATGTAAGGGTAAGTCTTCACAGTAATAACCATAACCATGGGTGGTTTTAATGCACAGAATCACCCTATGATTTATAATTGTTTAACGCTAACTGAGCTCAACCCATCAAAATCCAACTGCGTGTTTTGTTTGAATCTGGGTTAGGCATACCACCAGAATTTAAGTGTAGAGTTTATCAAATGGTGTTGAAATTTGCAAGGATGGGGGGAGGTTCCTACACGTACATGTAGTAAATCACACCAGAGAATGTTAGGGTTAAAGTTAAATTAAACATTTAAATGGTCTTGAAAGAAAAAAACTGGTTACTAATCTTCTGAATGTTTAAACAAAACCTACAAAGTAGAATTGGGGGCCATCCTTTTTTTCAAAGTAATTTCCATGAATTCCTGTGATATTGAAGGGCCATTAACATGGAATTCTTCAAAAAATTGACTTTTAGTTGATAAAAGTGATTAAATACTGTTTTATTTTCTGTAATCAAATATGTTTAGTTATGTAAAGGAGAAAACTCAAGAGTTTAAACAGGACACATACATCCATTCATATTGTGTTGTATGAACACCTATGTGTAAAATGTAGTTTTGATCATCTTAGTCTGGTCTAAGGCTGTTCGATATCCATTTATTTTGATACCGAAATATCAGCAAAAAATATCGCGATATTCGATATTATTGTGATGACGTCACTTTTTCCTTACTGGAAGAAAAAAAAAAATACATGATGGAAATCACGGAGGAATAAAAAAAATACATGATGGAAATCACCACGGCATCATGAGATCGGGGCTACTGCGGATCGGGCCTGCAGGGATTGAGCTCGGATCCGCTAAAAATGTTTTAATCGGGGCCGACCACCGAGATCGCGAATCGGGCCGGGGCCGGCAAGATTGGGGGGCCGGGTTGACAAGGCTTCACTCGTTGAGTAAAGTTGGAGTACTACGACATTTACTTTCAGTTGGCTTCTTTACGGCACTTCAGAAAGACTAGCGTTTGTTTCTATTTCGGCATTGTTGATTAGTAACGGCTGATAATTAATACCATGGACGCCTACAATCACACGTGAACTGTCAAAAAAACATCGTATGATTGTATGTCTTCTTGTAAACGCGCGCACACAAGATCAAGATAGACAGATGTTGTACATGTACATTGTACAATGCATGCGCCGCACGTGTTTGTCTTTTCTCAAGGCGAATTTCACTTCGTGTTGCGCGTGCACTGTACACTGGGAATAAGACGGTGGCATTCAGTGCGGTTGCTTGCACTTGACCAAGGCTAGCAACAAAGCAATGCGCATGCGCAGATGTACTTTAGGGGTTGGAGTTATTGAAGCAATTGCTCTAACCCCCAGATCTTAGTAGCCTTTTCTCAAGGCGAATTTTGCTTCGCGTTGCACGTGCCCATGCATTGTACACTAGGAATAATACGGTAGAGCATTCAGTGCAGTTGTTTGCACTTGACCAAGACTACACCCACGATGAAATGCACGCACACATGTGCGCTATATAATGAACGGTGCAGAGAAGTTTTGTCGGGGTTTAGAAAACGATCCAAGAAACAACACATTTAGTACATAATGTATTTTTTGTATTCCTCCATTGTACATCATACGTTACATGTACATGTATGTACTATTCGACCGTCAAAATTTTGAGCAAGGTAAACTGGACTAATCCACACTTGGAAAAATCTTAAACGCTGCGAAAAGCTACATGTACATATATGGCGATATTCTTCGGTATATCAAATTCCCCGATATTATTAGTGTTTTTAAGGGGCCGATTCGATTTTCGATATGAAAAAGAATGTTGAAATATCGGGAAATATCGTCATATCGAACAGCCTTATTTTTTTGCCAGCACAAATGATTACAGCTACATGTAGTCTACATATTCATAGACAATACCGAGTCGGAATGAAATAAACATTAACCGCAATTTCTACAAAGTGGTGTAATGTACACTAGTAGTTCGTTGTTTACACCAAATGTATCAAAAATGTATAAAAATACACTGGTAGCACCGGCTTGGCACAATCAGTTGTTGCAAATTTTGAGTTCGAGATCGTGTAGCGTTTTCTGTGGACTTAGGAAATCCAGCAAATAACCTATTTACACTGACTTTCTTGTGTAGCATATGCACTGATGAAAACACTTAGTTATATTCTTCCCATAATAACATTCCATCAGATGACTCTGATTATTAGTCTGTACTTGGGACTTAGTTCATAAGAACTCAAGAGGGATCAATTTTACATGGTGAAACCTTCTTTCTCTTTGAATATCTGCCACCATGCAAAGCCTCAAATCATATTAATTCTGGGTGGTCTTCAATAGATAACAAATACATTTTTGCACAAGGCAATGATAGGACACAGTATGACACCTTTTTAATTTCCTTTTACATGTAATTTGATGAATGACAGTTTGGAAGAAAAATAATAAAAACTAGAGGTTTTTCGTCAATATGACGAAAAAAGCTGCTCCTCAAGGGTGTTTATGATGTGCATCGTATAAATCTATATACATGTATACTAGCACACATACAAGTAAATATGGCTCAGGTGAAAGTGTGGCCACATCCCGATATTTAACCCAATCAGAGCTGTATGTCTGTAGATTTAGGCCTTAGAAAAATCCGAGTTTAATGTGACGTCATATGACACGTGATGACGTCATCATTTCGTCAGTTCAATTTCCATCTATCACACATGATGGTCTGAGCACATACCGAGATTCAGCTTAATCGGACCTGTAGTTCTAAAGATGTAGGCCTTAGAAAAATGCACCTTAAATGTGACGTCGTATGGCACGGGATGACGTCATCATTACGTCAGTTCAATTTTCATCTATCACACATGATGGTCTAGGCGCATCCCGAAATTCAATCCAATCGGTATAGTTCGCTAGATGTGGGCTTTAGAAAATTGCACCTTTAATGTGACGTTATATGGCACGTACTGATGTCATTACGTCAGTTTAATTTTTCTGTGTAACACATGATGGTCTGGGCACATCCCGAGATTTAACCCAATCGGACCTGTAGTTCTAAAGATTTAGGCCTTAGAAAATTGCACCTTTAATGTGACGTCATATATCACGTGATGACGTCATCATTTCGTCAGTTTAGTTTGCATCTATCACACATCATGGTCTTAGCACATACCGAAATTCAGCCCAATCGGACCTGTAATTCTGTAGATGTAGGCCTTAAAAAATGCACCATTAATCACGTTGGAATTGTCTGAAATCATAGTCACGAGATGGCGCTATACACATTTCCAGCTCAGACACTTTAGCAGAATATCTAAATTCCACCTCATTCTTGGAAATTCTGCAACCGCTAAGGTTGTCTGCTGCCCTCAACACATTGGTAGATATGCCCTAACGTGCGGGATGAATTAGACTACTTCCCGCACCATACGTTATATCCTAATCCTGTATTAGAAGTCCGAAGGACAACGGAAGGACCGATAACGAGTCTAAATCAGTCCACACATAAATTCACAACGCGCTACAAAATACCCACGGTTATCGCCTTCCCATAATTCTTATGTTATCTTATTGCTTTTCGCTAAATTTTGAAATGGGCCTTATTTCACACTGGAATGAGCCACGATCATTTCCGCTTGCAGTAAGGTCGACCAAAATACAATGTATGACTTGTCTTATGCTTGCTGTCATAGGAGGTTGCTAAACACGCACAATTGTTTTTTTAAGTTAATAGCCTCAAGATGACGTCATGATGACGTCACGAACATTTTACTCAAGCAGAAAATTTTTGCCGCCCAACTAATACTTTGCAATAGATATAAACTTCACATCTCGATTGGTTTTTCAGATATTGAGCCTGAAAGCGTGGAAAATTAAATATTCATGAGGCCACAATTTGAAAACTACTGACGTCATCATGACGTCATTGCTTTAGGACCATCTACGCTATATGGTCTTTGTTGTGACAACTCGAGGGGACAATACGCGCTTTAATAGTATGAAATTAGGTGGGAAAGGGAGTTGTGTACAAAACCTATGGCAAAAAGGGCAGACGAAAAATAGGAAAAAAATAAATAAAAAATCTTAACGAAAACAATAGCTGCTCCGCAGCGCTGCGCGCCGGAGCAGCTAATAATTAACAAAAATTAACATCCTGCTTATTCATAGTGTCAAGTAACTCGGTGATTTGTGTAAGTTGACTCTTTCGTGGAGAAAAAGTTAAATAAATAAATAAGCTCTCTGTAGTAACTCAGTTTTAAGTATCATTTTTTATGGAGCTTTTTTTACCACATAAGTACTTGGAAAAAAAAAAGGGGACCGGTGAAAATGCTGGCGGACTAGTGAAAAAAGGAAGTTAAGGGGAAACCCTGTATAAACCCAAAATGCATTGTTAATTTCTCAACCGCTGCAAAATAATTACGTATTAACATTGTAGTTTTACAAAATAAATTTCCTTCGTGAATTGAAGAGAACGAAAACAGCATCCAATTAAGAAACAAAAAACTGGAGATTAATAACGATGCTTGCACAAATGAGGACCAGTCAAAAGGACCATATCCATACTACATGTAGTCACCGGTTCGTATAGTTTTAGTGGTGGGAACCAGTCTAGCTCTGTGGAGGTTGCTGTAACAATTTTTTTTTCTTTTTTTCACCCGCCCGTCGTTTCCAGAAAACTGTGCGGACATCAGACTGCTCGGAGTGTGGTGGGTTCCGTTACATCCCCTGCATGGTCTGCAGCGGCAGCAAGAAATCTCTGCACCGCAACAACTTCACTGATCAGTTCCTGGCCCTACGCTGCTCCAACTGTGACGAGAACGGCCTGCAGAAATGCAGCCTGTGCAACAAGTGAAGGAGGTTTTCATTATACGTGAACGAGTCATTCTGTTGAGACTATGATAGTCTCTTTCCCGACGCTAATGTTGATGATACCATTCTCCCACACTTTATCTGCAGATTTCTGCCAACTGATTCTTCCTCACTGGTAACAATTAATGCAGAACCTACCAACTGATCTATCATGTTAGAGTACCATGAATGTCACTTTATATGAAATATTCAATCATATTAGTTACAATTCGATCTAGAACTCGAAAAATCCGATACAAACAAAAATTTACTGCACAAAATTCCATAGGGTTGTCTGAGGGGTGTACGTGTAGTTGTCTCACAAATGGTTATATCAGTTAAAGTTGTATTCCCAATTAGTATTCACTTACATGTATGACATATTTGTAACTCGTTTGTTTGTACGTACATGGACCTGCTTTCCAACAAAAGCTACTTGCATAAACAGCTGAGGACATTCATTGATACACCTTTTATTATGTTGATTAGTCTGTAGTTAAACACTGGGGCTATTGGCCTGAAAATCGGGATAATTTCTTTAGCTTCCGTTGACGATTTATCCTCTATTTAGATATGTGTGACATCGTTTGGGTGATAGTTTTAGCAGTCAGGCAGTGGACAAATTACAATTACTGAAAAAACAAAAGGCAACAGAAGGGCATATGATACCTGACGTAATGTGTCATTGTAAAAAAAAAAAAAACACTGAAAAATCTAACTGAGCTGGTCATGTTTTTGATGGCAGTTGTAATTTGGCCTTTTCCAAGAATTGACCTATTGTAATAGAATCGCTAAGGGCTGTCCTGAATATTCGAATACCTTTTTACCGGATCGAATATTTAAAAAAATATGTATGCACGTCAGATACGACTCTGATGCTATAAAAGTTACGGCGCTTAGCAGTGTCAAATGCCGCATTTTTGTGGCCGGAGTTTTATTGTTCCGGTCCGTAAAACCCTTGACACTTATAAAATAATTACTGCAAAAACACAGGCCGAAGTTTGGTTTCTTGTTATCAGAATGTTATACGTACCTGTAATGATCTTGATACAACAGGTATATGCAAAAATGTTGATCGGGGCAGTCCATAATATCGCTCGCCGCGCGTAAAACACCAGCGTGCTTTGCGTGTGACTTTTTACCGGGGCGGCATGCAGTTGCAGCTTACGCGTGAAACACTTGATCGGCGAGTATCGAATATTCAAATATTCGGTCAAATCCACTTTCGAATAAACAATTAAATAGTAAATTATTCGCAAATGAACTAGAACACTGCTTGTGAAATATTGTCCAATCACATTAGTTGTAATTCGACGTGGAATGTGCAGAATCTGCAACAAACCAAAAAATACTGCAGAAAGTTCCATAGGGCTATGATTAACTTGTACATGTACATGTAAGTGGAGAGCTCAGTTGTCTATATGTGGATGTACACTGTTTGAGCTTTTGGGAAATGGCTTTTCAGAGCTGTGTAAAATTAAACTTTGTTCGGGTTTCTGATGACAACTGTGGGTTTGCCTATTCAAAAAAATGTCTGCACATTCTCATGTTCGTTGTGAGAGCATTCAGTTAATGGCTTTTCAGATTAGTGGACAATACAACAATTTGGCCATGGGGGTCAGTCCATATGATGGGCATGGCCTCCTGGATTAATGGCCAATCTGCCTGGTGAATTTTGCTGGTATTATCACACTAGTGGTCGTGGCAAAGATAAGTTATGGGAGAATCAAGTAGTTTCCCTTCTTGTGGCCACTGGTAATACTAATAGATGAATTTAAACTGTGACTTACAGAATTCGGCAATCTTTTAGACTTGAAACCGGGGTAATCATTGGAAATTTAATGGCGAAAAAAAGTGGCACCAGGCCGGATGACGGATTTGTGCAGTTTAAATCCATTGTTGGATTATTGTGTATGTTACGCTTGACTGCACAAGCCGGCGCAACACCCCGGCGCCTCACTACGATAACCGTACTCCAGGGGTTAATGGTACTAACAATTTTAAGAATTTTTTTGGGTCTAAATTATTGATTGTGTGGTGTGCCTTTTTAATCTTGATTACATGTGTCGTTATTAAATATATGTATGTCTCTTTGTCTTGCCTAAATTATAAGCTCTTACACCATTTTCCAGCTGTCATTTTGAAATCTTTCAAGGCTATGATGGCTCGCCGTTTCAAACTTTCTTGAAAATCAGAAGAAAAGACAATGATTTGTCATTTGACCAAGAACATGAGAAAAGGCATACTTTTTGCAGTTGGAATGAAAGTGAATGTGTAATGAAGGTAATTGACGTAGCTTTGTAAAATGTGTATTGTACAGTATGTGCACATCAGTGGTCAGATTCTTAAAGATGCATGCATATGTATATACGTTAGCAACATTGACCTCAATGAATCAATTCATATTCTAATTGCCTTTTTGTTATGGTGTTCCAAATTGTGATACAAAACAAACCAACAAACTAGCTTTCTTTCTGCTATATTGCGGCAGTTTGCTGGATCCTGATCAAATCTGCAAGCCAGATTATCCCTTTCTTCAAGAGTCCTGTTTCACATCTTCCACAAAATATTTCATTGATAACTTGCCTTATACACGGCATCGCTCGCAGAATATTTGAAGAATATGCAGTCAGGCCAAGTTTCAAAGTCGGAGCATGGACATAATGGCTTTAAGTAGGGACAACAGCAGGCCACGAAACATTTATGCAAAATTGTATCATTTTGTTCTAATGAATACAACAATCCACCGCATGCACAATAATGGTGCCTGTCAAAGGTCAGTTTGTCACAATATGGCCACCTTCTCTCAATAATTCATGAAAGTTTTTGTAAACAATTTTATGCCACACACACGGTCGCTGTTGTGTATTTGAATATTGCGATGCACTAGAGGCTTGTAATGTTAATTTTGTACGCATTTGAGACATAATTATTTATGTGATGGAAATTTGGTAACTTATTCATATTGACACCAGGGATATTAGAAAAAAAATTATACATACATGTAGGCCTACATTGAACTATTCAAGTTTCAAAATCTTATTTATTGCTACGCAGAGCTTGTAGTCTTAAAAAAAAAAAAAAAAAACACCTTTTTTTAATCATCATAACTTTGTAATCTATATTTTAACTGTATATTTCTGTGTGATTGTTAGTAGTACTGGAAATAAGTAAGCATTTTGTACAAGGTTTGTGTATATTTGCACTTCTGTGACACATGGTTCATTGTACGTGAATGCACTGATACATTATTTTATTTAACATAACTCTCGTTTTTTTGTCTGAAGAAATGATAGCCACTCAAATATGTTGAAATAGAACTGTGCCTGCTTTGGTCCTTTAACCATCTGTTTAATTTTATTACCAAAAGTGTGAGCCAGAATTTTATTTTATAACATTCAAACAGTGTATTTTGACTATCTTTATTGTGATACATACATGTACAAGTGATATTTCAAAACCTGCTGATATTTTTATTCTTTTGTATCACTCAAGGAATTTGGCACTGAAAATATTTAAAACTAAGATAGTAAAGTAATATTAAAGACACATCACCCAGAAGTCATTCTCTACCTGTAAAATAGCATTAAAACTGTCTTGTAAAAATACTAGTATGGTACTCTCAAAGATTTTTTAACTTAAGTTTTCATTCAAGTAAAAACAAATTCTTTGTAGAAGTTACTAAAGAGTGCATAGTTCTCATTCAGTCTTTCACAAATTCATATTTTTAGAGCATAAATTATATCTGACTCTGTATATATTGCTGGTAAAGGTATTCAAATCTTCATTATGTAAATCGTGGAATATTTCATTCACGAGGAAATGTGTGATGTAAAATGTTGCGGAAAAATTGCACTAGGGGAAAAACGACCTTGAGAAAGTAAATTGCACTTGATGTTTTGTAATGTGTGTTGATGTCTGATTCCAGTGACACTTGTAGTTAATGGGACCCTTACTTGGGGATTTGTGACTTCCTAGCCTTTAAGAATTTACGATTTCCATTTGTTTGTCTCCGCCATTGTTGAAGACACTTTGGAAAATGTTTCTGCTAACCGAAAGGTATGATATGGAATTGACCTATCGCCGTTTACTAGTTAACCACACCCCTTGGACAACCCTATGGGAATTTTGTGTGGTAATTTTTGTTTGTCTCAGATTTTGCGCGTTCCACGTGGAATTATAATGGATGTGATTGGACAATAATTCACAAGCTGCGATTCGACCGCGATAGGTCAATTGGTAGAGCTAACTGGTTTTGTGCATGTTCAGTTTGTGCTTATTTTGATTGTTGAAATTGAAAAAAGCCACTGTGTTTTTTTGGATGTCTTCAGATACAGTTTTCTTGAAGATGACGGCATTTCAAATGGAAATATTTCTCAAGAAGATTGGTACTGTTGTCAACTTTGTATAAAGCCTTCAGATTGAAACTTATCAGTTTTGTTTTTGACCATTACCAAAGCTATATCATACCTTAAAAAGTGTATGGCTATCAAAAACCCTCGCCGTTTTACTGCAATTTGTAGTTACCTGGAAACTTGTATTAGAAAGGTTGTAGATATTTTAGCACTTGCCACAAAAGGAAAAATGTTGATGGTACCAAATTTAGCGGTTCTGCATGTGATGCGTGTACACACATATTGCTTGTGACCCAAAACCCAATAGCAACACACCTTTACTAAGAACACTTTATTGGCAAAAATACAATTTGTGCTTATGTACATTAGCCCAAGCATTTAGCAAATAGACCAATTCATTCAGCCTCGCCCCTTGACATGGTTTTCAATAACAGCTGCACGAGCCACACGTCCGTCAAGAATGTCGGACTTCTGTCAGACCAAAGTTGCAGAGGCGGGGCTTCATGAATCGGTCTACAGGAATTCACACAAAAAGGCTGAACCCTTCAAATTCTGAAAAGTTACATGCAAGGTTTTATTTTATGCAAAAGATGAGTGAAGGAAGGATGCAATTGTTTGAATTCAAATGCAAGAATATTTACAATGTTAATTCATGTTAATATGCAATATGCTGAACACAATTTCTGTATATTTATGTGAAAACACACACCAGAGTATATTTGTACATGTAATAAGTGAATGAACGATTATTGTAGAACAGCTGACAGGAATCCTGTGCCTTTGGTGACTATATGTGAATATAATATTGAATGTGATTAAAATATTTTGTGGCAAATATATTAGTTGTGTGAACTGAAAGATTTGTTACCCTTGCATGATGTTGTGTATGAAGCACTGTATTGCTCAGTGCTTTTTGAGAGCCTGTGGGAAAAATTCACAGGCTTACTCGGGCGGGATTCGAACCCACGACCTTCTGCTTACTAATGTAGACGTCTAAACCACTTGACCACTGAGCTTGCCGGGGTCAGCTGGCCGATTCAAATCTAATGTATGGTGGGCAACATGCGATCACTTATGAATATTTAATGATGTTATGTTCTTATTGAATTTTTTTCATTGGGGATGAAAAAGATAGAACAGATTTTTGTTTGCTTTTCATAACGTTTGTGTCGCTTGTTGATTTGGTCCCTTGGTACATGTAGTGGATATGAAAAATAAGTACCATTGTCCTCTTATAGTAAGTGCATGTGTTTGTGTCATGCACATTTATTTTTTCCTCCAAGGTTTCATAATTGACTGCAGAAAACATATTTATAAGCCAGTTCGGTATCTCAAAGGTCATTCGGGATAAAATTGCTGATGTAATGTCACGCTATGTTATGGGAACGCCCATTCTGATTGAATTTAACATGTGCGTGTTGTGCGACTACCTTTTGCGTTCACATGTGTGCGTTAGGTCACGCGGGTCATTCGGGATAAAATGTCATTGTGCACCAGTCGTACTTTCCCAATACATGCGAGGACAATGCTTTGTGTTTCCTATTGTTCCTTTAATATAACCATGGAGGAAAATGTGTTTTCTTCCTCCATTATATAACCCAACCCCATAGACTAAGCACGTACTTCTACGTCCGAGGACCGATTTCAACAAAAGACTTGACGTGCGAGGACTGAAAGGTTTCTTTGTATTTCCTTTCTCCTCTTGTCCTCGGAGATATATACAGTGCACGTACACATGCGCAGTTGAAATACCGATCGTGTTTATTGTAGGAAACCATTTTTCTCGTTTTAACGGCCCTCACTAATAGTACATGTACTTAAAAATGCAGAAATGAACGTGGGTAATGAATGCAACCATTGCGAGGCGTAAAGCTGAAAAAAGTCATGTACTTTTCAATTTCTTACATACATCTTGACTGACAATAATTAGGCAATGCATTTCCATAGGACAGGCGTGGCATATGTTGGATGACGTCACACTGATGACCAGTACATCTTGAAGCAAATCTGAATCCTTGATACTGATTGGTCAGTCCCAACAATGACAGTGTGGTATTTTGCACTCAGATATAATGAGTATATACCTTGGCATTTTTATGTTTGGTCAGAAAATTAATTGCTAATAAAATATGCAGCAAAGATGGAGCACACGAGGGAGACTTCAGCCGTGTAATTTCAGATGTCTGGGATGAATATTTGAATAATTATGATTTTCTCCAAAATTGCATATTTTTCAAAAACGTATTGAAAAATTGCAAAATTTCTAAAAGATATACTTTGATTACTCTCCAAAAGGATTTTTGGCATTCCTGCATGTTTCTATAATAAAGTTTAGGTGATTTTGGAAAAATAGCATTTTGGGAATCTACAAAAATGGCAAGCGGTACCTATTGCCATTTTTTTATTAGGTCAAAAAATTAGTTGCCTTCAAAAATTATAAGCAGTGAAAGAGCACACAATGGAGACTTCAGCTCTGCAGTTTTAGATATCTGGGATCAATCATTTGGGTAATTACAACTTTTTCAAAATTATTTCAAAATTATTGACAAATTGCAATATTTCTGAAAATATGCTTTGATTACTGTCCAAGACGTTTCTTGCATTAATTTCTTGCTCCAGAATCAATTTAAAGTAATTCAGAAAATGTGATTGTTGGTTCTGCCTTAACAAAAATGGCAGGGGGTACCTCTTGTCATATTTGTATCAGGTCAAACAATTTGATGTCGTCAAAATGATTAGCAGTGATAGAGCAAACAATAAAGACCAGCTGTACGTTTCTAGATGCCAGGGATTAATATTCAAATTTTTCAAAAAATTCATGTTTTCAAAATTCTTGAACAATTGTGATATTTCTGAAAGGTATACTTTGATTACTCCCCAAGAAGTTTTTTTACATTATCATTCTTTTCTCTAATGGGTGTCTAGCACAAAAGTACCCCCACTTGAAAATATTTCTTAAAATATGAAGGGTCATAATTTTTCAAAAATGTTTATACTGACAGTGACACCCAAGACTCTGGCAGTCAAATTACGTAATGGAAATTGACAATGAGTCATGGGTCAATGAATTCGACCCCATTTTGTGTGGGGTCTGAAATAAACGACCTCGAAAATGGTGAATAAGCTTACCTTTTATAATCTGCTCTTCCAAATCGTCCATCGACGTGACTTCCTTTCTAAGGCAACATTCGGTGCTGGTTCTCCGCATCTCGGCTCATCTCACGAACAGCTGTCAGCTAAGTTCTGCCTCGCAGGTCTGATCTTGGGGGAAAATACCTCCATGCCATGGTCTGATTTGCCCATGGTTTGCCGAGCAGCCAGTGACAAAAATCTGTCTTTTGTAAATCACCTGACAGAAGCTCACCTGAAGTTCATAAGGATGCTACTGATTGTCCAGTCGTGTACTTATTGTGTTCGTTTTGTTTTTGAATGACCTGAACATCCCTTATTTCGATTTATGCTGGTTCCATATGCCAGTGGTATTTAAGGTAAATCTTCCGAACATTTTTTGTTGTTGGTGGGTTTCGTTGAGGACACCTTTCCCTGAACCTTTCAATTACCTGATTGGGACTTCTGGTCTTTACATGTATAATTTTCTTTTTATTTATTTATTTTATTTAAAACCATCTTTAATGAGGGTAACCCATCCAGCAGAAGCTGATCATTTGGGGCCCTCACATTAAATAAAAAAATACATCAAAACAAAGACAAAACTTTAACACTCCGCCATCATAAAGGTGTGCTCTTCAGTCGTGAACTGCCCCCTTTTTACATGTATCTGGCAAATGACTACATGTACCATGGTGTGTAGGACTTATTAATTACCTCCTTGTGTTGGACAACATGTAAGCATGGAGGTATACCTCCATGATGTAAGTAATAACAAGAAAGAGTGGTGTGTGATTGAACAGTGCCTCACCATTGTCGAGGTAGTGATTTCATCAGTCCCCCACAAAATAAGGTCGAATTCATCATTGACCCATGACTCATTGTCAATTTCCATTACGTAATTCTATTTCCAGAGTCTTGGGCGTCGCTGTCACTGTCAGTACAAAATGTTTGAAAAATTATAATCCTTCATATTTTAAGAAATATGTTTAAATGGGGGTACTTTTTGGCTGAACACCCTGTAGAATAAATTGAAGGCGACTTTTGACAATATACTTTTTTGTGGTCTAAATTGACAAATTTGGCAAGGGTACCCTTTGCCATTCTGTATTAGGTCACAAACTAATTAGTTGCCTTTAAACCTGCAGCAAAGATAAAGCACTCACTATTTCATGCCTGATATTAATATTGGGATAATCATTTTTGTTTTCAAAATTTCTAATTTTCCTCACAAATGTTGAAAAATTGCAGATATATTTACTGCCATCATCACAGCTTCATTGGATCAAGGTGACAGAGTTGCTTGATTAAATTAAATGTGCAATTTCACGCCTGATGTTAATATTGGGATATGGATAATTATGGGTTTTTTCCTTCAAAATTGCAGATATAGTTACTGTTATGAGTCAGCTCTGTTGGACCGAGGCCTTGTGCTTTATTAATTAAGAGGCTCTGGAGTAAAAACAGTACGTACACAGGGGGAGGGGGTTTTGATCCACTCCTAGAAAAGTCTACAAAAACTTGAGCATGAGCCCAGATGTTTTGATATGTATCATATTTATTTCCATTTTTCAAATTTTGCATCTGAAAAACAATGCAATTACTAATGCCATTCATACAAAATGGTGAACAGTTTGGATTTTGCCGATTACTCTTAAGGAACTGACCTGCTATTTACATTGCGACCTGTACTTATATTATATACTACTTCCATCCTTAGAATTTCTTATTCTGTGAAACACATTATGATCATAATATGCGAGCAGCAAATCCTTGGTCAAATTCAAATCCGCCAATTCAAATAAACATCCAGTATCACTGCCATTCTCAAATGCTAATCACAATGAGAGAATGTCACTACTTCAAGCAACTCAAGCTGCCTGATTGGTCCGTTGGCCAATCTATGCTCTACTGGCTTTATGGAATACTTCTATCTAACAAAAACTGGCCAACGATAAAAATTGACAGCAATCCAGTAATATATAAATGCTACCATGAATTCTCTTAATAGAAAAATAAATTAGTATGTCAATCAAATTATTGGAACACCAGGAATAGCAACAGTCAAAACATAATCACATTCAGACCAAAGAAATTAAAATTAAGCAAATCTATAGCCTTGAATGACTATACGTAAACATACATATTAAAGCAGTCTATTCAATCCACAATAATTGAGCTAACGCTGTGAACTTTTGAGGTATATTTTTATCATTCAAATGATGTAACTATGTAAGCACAAAAGGTCCACCCATCAGCCTCGAAGATGGCGGCTAGTATGTGCATGATTATGCAAATAATATTCATGAGAAGAGATTTCTGCCCTTGACATTCTGTTCAGCAGGACATGAGAGAACATCGGCAGTTTGGCACTGAGCAACAGATCAGAGTACCGAAATGTGACATTTGCCATCGTTCTAGTTCATGGACTGGTTCTGGAGTCACTGGCAGTAGAACTGGGGGGGGGGGGGGGGGGGGGGGCATTGGCCTCCCCCCACACTTTTTCCATTTGAGGAAATGGCCCCCACTTTTGGCAGTTTTGCATACAGAAACACATAGTAAAGGGCAGCAGCTGGCTGTACTGGCGCTGCTTTGGCACCCCCCCCCCCCTTTCAAAAGTCAGGAGCCAATGTCTTTACACACATAAATGTGCAGGTGGACCAGAAATATGCACTATACTATGTCTCTGTTCTCACTGGGCTAACAAGCAACATCCATCAACTACGACTCTTAAGACTTTGTAATTTTACAACACACAAGCGAATGAACACCACCAAAATTACACAGTCTAAGCAAAAACCACCAATTATCAACAGCAACAGCCCGTCGTATTGACAACAGCCAAAAACAGTGCTGTTTTACATGACCCCCCATTCAATAACAACAATATGAAACATTGTGAAAAAAAAAATCTGTTTTTAAAAATTCTACAGAACAAGAGCATATACATATCATCAGATAAAGATCATATAAAACAATTGATACAAATTACTCTAAGATAAAATTGCCACTGATAGAACCCAGCAAACCTTTATATGCAAGTTTGCAAAATTAATTTTTTCACCTCCAATTCTCACATCTCTCCAAATTCATGACGACCACTTTGTACAATTCAAACAAGCACTATAGGCAGAAAAGTGTGCTCACCTAAAACAAAACCCCAAAACATACAAAAATAAAACAATAGACGGATCCAGTAAGCTGACCAATCACAGCCGAGACTATAGTCCAACATGCTTGACTGACATGCAGTGCACAGTTGTGATTCGTCTGTCTGTCGAGGGGGCGCGGCTTAATGGATTGTTCTATTGAGTTGCAAGGCAATGTGGAATGAATTGTTCAACACGGCTTCATGTTGTCTGCCAGACTGAGTTACTTTGGCAAGCACAAATGATAGACTATCAGGACTTATCCTGAACAGAACCAGTTTTTCTTTTGTTGGGGGGGGGGGGGGGGGGAATCACTGTGTGCGCTATGTTTGAAACACTTTCCCACAGGCAGATCTGCTAGAATACATGTACATTATTTTTTTCCCAGAATGCCTTACCCAACTTTAATCAACCGAAAATTGGAGGAATGCTCAAAATTGACTGTCGGCAAGTTTGAACACCAACCGTATGTCAACTGCTGGGCCAATGTTCCATGGTAACCTATGCACCAAATGTCTCCCAGGTACCAGGCAAAACCAACTGTGGTCGGGAAATGTAGGCTCCCAAAAATGGCTCTTTGATGTAGAAGGGGGGGGGGGGGGATGTGTAGCATGTGTAGCATACTTTGTAGAGCAGCCATAAACTTCTCTTAATATCTATACCAATCCTCCTATGATGAAATATGTAAGAGCACATGGTGAGCAACTGATGCATGGTAACATGATTATTTTTATTGTTTACAATTAATATATACAATAATTACATCTGAACAAAAATAACACCCTACCATATTATAATAAACTACATAAAAATCATAAATGTTTACAAAAGGAATGGTGCTTTCGTAAGTATGCAAGGAAGTATTTTTTTGTTTTCTTCAATTATTTGGAATTGCCACCAAAACACTGGCTGATGACAAACAGAAACTGGTAATTCCCCAAATTTAAAACCGAATGTGCAATGATAAAAACATGTATATTTTGGCAATATAAAATAACCTGCGATTACAGAAAATGTTACAGCTTTGATGAATATCTATAACCTGTTTCCAACCTGATCATGTTTGGCATGAGGAATGATCTGTCATTATTTCTGATGGATAAAACGTCCTTCAGAACTTCGGATAAATGGAATTCATTATGGAATGGTGTACCTCCATTTGTGCTTGAAAAAAAAATCAGTGTAAAAAGTGTGTTTATATAAAAACATCCACTGTATGAAAATCCAACCGAAACTTTTCATAAGAAATTAAAAATTGTACATAAAAACATTATGCATTTCAACTATGGTAATTAGCAAACGCCAACTCACAATAGACCTTTATCATGGTACAGCCATTTTGTTTTTCTCCTATTAAAATCAATGTAACCAAACCGAGGCTGGAAGGAAAAATAGTCTGGCACCTTCATTTAATAATTGGAATCACTATTCATAATTGCTAATGCATACAGGGAACAAGACAAAGATGGTGACGGCATGATAAAGGTCTATTGCCAAATATCTGGAGAAGTAGATACAAATTAGAGGTAGGAATGATGTTCAATAAACAAAAGAAATGACTAAATGGAACAAAATGGACTGTTAAATTTTTTCCAGCAACTCGCAATAAAACTCGTCACACAATCCACAAGGGAAACTGACTAGGTAAATTTGAATACATTTTCAAAGTGAACAAAGAAACTGGCACGAGCGGGATTCGAACCTGCGACCTCCGGGTTACCGTACCGGCGCTCTACCAACTGAGCCATCTTGCCCTATGTTGGCGGTCTCCCAAATTGTCAGTATCTTTGTTCAAGTGGGCGCTAGTCAGAAGTCATAAACCCAGAATGCCGTGTAGCCAGGGATCACACCCAATTTTACGATACAACCTGGGAAGCGACATTGTGGAGATCACTCAATGAGGATACGACTTTTTAACTTATAATTCGTCACACAATCCACAAGGGAAACTGACTAGGTAAATTTGAATACATTTTCAAAGTGAACAAAGAAACTGGCACGAGCGGGATTCGAACCTGCGACCTCCGGGTTACCGTACCGGCGCTCTACCAACTGAGCCATCTTGCCCTATGTTGGCGGTCTCCCAAATTGTCAGTATCTTTGTTCAAGTGGGCGCTAGTCAGAAGTCATAAACCCAGAATGCCGTGTAGCCAGGGATCACACCCAATTTTACGATACAACCTGGGAAGCGACATTGTGGAGATCACTCAATGAGGATACGACTTTTTAACTTATAATTCGTCACACAATCCACAAGGGAAACTGACTAGGTAAATTTGAATACATTTTCAAAGTGAACAAAGAAACTGGCACGAGCGGGATTCGAACCTGCGACCTCCGGGTTACCGTACCGGCGCTCTACCAACTGAGCCATCTTGCCCTATGTTGGCGGTCTCCCAAATTGTCAGTATCTTTGTTCAAGTGGGCGCTAGTCAGAAGTCATAAACCCAGAATGCCGTGTAGCCAGGGATCACACCCAATTTTACGATACAACCTGGGAAGCGACATTGTGGAGATCACTCAATGAGGATACGACTTTTTAACTTATAATTCGTCACACAATCCACAAGGGAAACTGACTAGGTAAATTTGAATACATTTTCAAAGTGAACAAAGAAACTGGCACGAGCGGGATTCGAACCTGCGACCTCCGGGTTACCGTACCGGCGCTCTACCAACTGAGCCATCTTGCCCTATGTTGGCGGTCTCCCAAATTGTCAGTATCTTTGTTCAAGTGGGCGCTAGTCAGAAGTCATAAACCCAGAATGCAATTTGGGAGACCGCCAACATAGGGCAAGATGGCTCAGTTGGTAGAGCGCCGGTACGGTAACCCGGAGGTCGCAGGTTCGAATCCCGCTCGTGCCAGTTTCTTTGTTCACTTTGAAAATGTATTCAAATTTACCTAGTCAGTTTCCCTTGTGGATTGTGTGACGAATTATAAGTTAAAAAGTCGTATCCTCATTGAGTGATCTCCACAATGTCGCTTCCCAGGTTGTATCGTAAAATTGGGTGTGATCCCTGGCTACACGGCATTCTGGGTTTATGACTTCTGACTAGCGCCCACTTGAACAAAGATACTGACAATTTGGGAGACCGCCAACATAGGGCAAGATGGCTCAGTTGGTAGAGCGCCGGTACGGTAACCCGGAGGTCGCAGGTTCGAATCCCGCTCGTGCCAGTTTCTTTGTTCACTTTGAAAATGTATTCAAATTTACCTAGTCAGTTTCCCTTGTGGATTGTGTGACGAATTATAAGTTAAAAAGTCGTATCCTCATTGAGTGATCTCCACAATGTCGCTTCCCAGGTTGTATCGTAAAATTGGGTGTGATCCCTGGCTACACGGCATTCTGGGTTTATGACTTCTGACTAGCGCCCACTTGAACAAAGATACTGACAATTTGGGAGACCGCCAACATAGGGCAAGATGGCTCAGTTGGTAGAGCGCCGGTACGGTAACCCGGAGGTCGCAGGTTCAAATCCCGCTCGTGCCAGTTTCTTTGTTCACTTTGAAAACGCAATAAAACTCCTCGGAAAGAGTTCAATATCCGGCCATCACTTATTTTCCCTTAATATGACTTAAAAACTACATGACTGATGAAGAAACATGAATTGAGGAGGAAAGAAAATTCAACTTTTTCTTTGAACTTTTTCTGTCATGGCCCATAGACTTTGTGCATGAGGTCCAAGTGATGGCCGGATATGGAACTCTTTCCAACTCCTCTTTGACAATAATCTTCTACAGAACTACTTTTAAAATTGCTTCTTTGTTTACACTCTTATAAAGTACAAGGGAAGAATAAGTCATTCACATTTTTTGATTTGCAGGTTAAATTTCTTCAATGAATTTTTCTCCTGATTAAAATTTCTTTAGAATTACTGTGTGTGAAGACACGATGGTCTTGTCTGGCGTTGTTATATGAACATCCAACTCGTTACCAATTGCAACACAATTGTGCTTATATCATGCACATCATTTTTGCCAATGGGACAGCCTTTAACCCCTTGAGCACGGTATTTTACAGGAGACGTCCGGGTGTTGCAGCGGTTCTAGCAGCCAAGCCAACCGCTACAATGTGTTTGTGCAGTCAAGCATGACATACACATTAATCCAACAATGGATTGAAACTGCACAAACAGCGGCCAATGGCATCATCCAGCCTGGTGGCACTTTTTTTTGCGCCATATGGCATCATCCGTACACAAGGGGTTAACCTCATCCCAACCACAAATCCAACCCTACCCCCAAACCTCACTCTAATCCCCACCTTAGTTTCCCATTGTTTTTGTATAAGGGACCTTCTGAGCGTGTGCAGTATAACAAACAAGTTGGATTTTCAGAAAGTCCGATATTCAAGTTCACATGAAAAATCAATTATTTTTTTGGTTGACATGTTGGCAGCAAAAATGCTTTCATACATGTATATATATATGTACAATGTACATCTATATTTATACTTGTGTTATACTTAAACTTCTTTTGTTACCAGAAAACAAAAAGTATACATCTTGAAAAGTAAAGCACTTAAAAAGTGAACCGCATTTCTTTTATGCGGGAAGGGTTTACATTACTATGGTTTTTGCAATTTCTAGGTAAAATCCGAACAATTTGAATGGCTAAACTTAATGAAAACGCTAAAAAGTATTATAGGGTCATTTTTTGCACTTTAAGTATTTTGTTGTTTAATTCAGGCCCAAGTTCTGACTTGAAGTAACTTGGAAAAAAATAAGTCGGCAGATTAAGCATCACAGTTTGCAAGTCTTAGGTAGCAATACGAGCGAATACATGGCAGCCATTTGAAAACATCGGAATACAGTTGCAGCCAAAAACATTTTGCCGAGCGCTTTTACAAATAATAGCCAAGAATACGCATTTGCCATCCTGAAAAGCTATTTTTCGTGAATAAGCTGCTTATATTGAATACAATTTGTTTTTAGAGATATTTTTTTGTTACGAATTACAAGCTGGCTGCGGGGCTGCACTATTTTTTTTACAGAGCTAAGCAGCGAGCAAACACATTTCAAATCTGCTTGAAATCTTTGCACTGATTTTCTTCCTTAGGGCAAATTTACATTTTGGACAATATTCTGCAATGTTGTTTAATGCCGACTCATTTTTGTAAAAAGGGCTTCATGCAGAAACGGCCTTCACTTCAATTATACGCACAAGTGAAGTGAATTTCATGATACCAATGGTGCATGCATACAAAGCTGTTTTCTTGTATATTGACATAGTTACGGTTGAACTAACAAATATGCTTTGTTGTCACAATTACAAAAAGCATGCCCCAGTTTTATGGTTGTGATGCGAACAAAGAAAGAAATAGCTATCCTACAGCGCATACATACACAAGCTCATACAAGTATGTAAATACCGGCAATCGCTGACCTATTGTCGCTCTTTTGTTTGTACTTTAACTTTTTCGGAAGACCTCCCATATGTTTTGTACACAAATTTTAATCGTGAACGTTCGGTCAATCGTGGACCCTTTGTGTACGCCCTAACCCTTTTGTCCCTAGTCCACGATTGCCGGTATTTACCTACTCACGCTCACACGGGTTTGTTAATGGTGTACACCGAGAACTTTCCACCATCTTCCTGATTTGGAATTTTTTTGCAACATCTCTCATTCAATTTGTACACAATTTCCAATTGAGGACAATTTACCAATTCAGGACCTATTTCATGTAAATTCCTTTCTTCTACGTCCTCGACGTACACCATCCACATGCATACATTTTTATACCAATATTATTACCAGCAAATACAATAAACAAAGCTCCCTAATTTGCATACATTTACATATCCCATCACAAGAAAGGGGGCGTTTCACAATACAGCCTGCCACAAAGTGGTTGTACTGGATAGGCCATGTTCAACAAACCACACGGTTTACAAGTTATCCATACCACATGACGCATATTTCTCAGGATATCCCAGGATAGTAATATTAAAAAGCAATAAAAAAAACTGGTAAATATAAACAACAACAAACTGGTGAATAAACCCTTGCCTCCGGCTGTCATTGATTGGGGGCTGGTATGCCAAGCAACGGGCTGTGCAGCCAAGCGTAAACACAAACAATAGGCACCACACTGAATAGAGTGGTCCTATTCGTCGCACTTGGAGCCCCCCTTTTGTGTGAATAAAAGCCTTGTTGGAAAAAGCTCAATCTATTCATTGCACTGCCATTCTAGAATACAGTTTCAACTTGAATGGATCGAGTACGTGCAGGAATGCACCAATAGACATCAACCGGCCAGGGGGCCTTTTTATAACACTTCGGCTCTAGCCGTCATCCGTATTTACGAGGTCGAACTACTTATTATCTCTGGTCGAACTACAAATTTGTGTTTGTATAGTAGCTGTTTTTATTCACCTCATGCAGATTGACACGTACTGTTTCGACAGACGTTTTCAAATGCACATGGCAAAAAAAATGGCCTCTCTTAGACAAACTCTTGGTGGCGCACTGTATTTTAAATCGCCAGAACTAATAACCTGTAATTGCATTTCATCAATGCAACCGTACAATTTGCATATAGGTACACCCGCCCCTTTAAATAAAATAAAATCAACGATGAAACAAAAGAAGACGATCACTCAATTTCCAGCCTCAGCTTCAAGAGCTTGTTCTTCATCTGTGTGCCGTGCAGTTTGCAGTAGATGCGGTTGTCAACCAGCTGGAGGTTGCCGATCACCAGCGTCCGGTTGCACTCCATGCACTTCTGGCATCCCTTGTGGAACGTCTTGCCGTCGGCTTTAGCCATCTCTGTCAGGTAGACCGGGCGCTGGCAGGCGATGCAGTGCTCCACCTTGGGCACGAAGCCACGCTTCTTGGGGGTGGGCTTGGCTAGGGATGCAGGGGGAGGGCTGGGGCTGGGGCTGGGGCTGGGGGCTGGCTTGTCATCAGCAGCATTGACATTTTCCTGTGACACAAGTCAGAATGCACAATTGATTGACATGTCTGTGACCTTTGACTTGTTCAGCTTTGATACGCATTTAAAATGTAGTATACAACATTTGCTTTTGCTGCGGTAATTTTCAGAAATTGATGGATGTGGGGGTTAGTATTTTATACCAAATATTATTGCATTGACCTATTTGAAGTTTGATGTTCATAGCCTATACAGCCTTGGCACCATTACTTACCATTTCCCCATTTGACTACGTACAGATAATTAATGTGCCATAGGTTTACTGCCCAGTGTTGGATTCTGACGGATTTAGGAGACTTCCCAGTAAAAGTACCACAGGGGTTAGGGATAATAACCGGCGATACAGCCAACCCTGGCAGATTGGTTCCGAATAGTTGCACAGACCAGTATAACAATTGTACACACAACATTCAGTGCAAGTTAACTCAACTATCATTAGCCATAGTTCTTGTGCGAACCTGTTCCTACAATAACCACGGAAGGGCATGATATTCATCTACAATGACCACACCCTGTAAGAATAAAACTTTTAGCTTTAAAATTTGTAGTTTACTTTATACTGTAACTAATATTACAACCAAAATAGAGCTTTTTAGTGGGCACTGACCAATGTACAATGATAACACTATGTATGAAGTCTAGTAGTCAGTCACCAATGAATGAAAAAATAAATCCATTCATTAATAGTGTGGTATCTACCTCAATGGGTGTGGTGTCGTCGTTAGGCATGGTCTCGTTGCTAGGTGTGGATGGGCTGATGCTGTCCTCTTTGTCCGGACTGGAATTTTCGCATGAGTGATTTGACGGAGCCTGCGTCTAGAATGATCAACATTAATCAGGAACGAAAATAGGTCGATTAATGAAGGAATATAATGGTCAGAAATGAGTCGGGACATTCACATGCAACAAATACTGACATTATCTACACATATTAGAAAAGAATCATGGCTGCTTACAAAGTGGCCAGGGGTGAATTTCATGGAGCTACAAGCACAAGATGCCATGTGGTGTGCACTGCCTGTGCCTGGTACTCAGCAGACATCCGCTTTATAGCAGATTACTTGCTAAGCAATTTTGTTTAGTTGAACAGCTCCATGGAATTTGGCCCTGCTGGCAATTAATAGTGGGTATGCATGAGTGAATAAAAACAGGAGTAGGAGGGGGGGGGGAGCATTTGCTAGAAAAGCCAGTAAATCTTCAACAGTCACGGGCCAGGATCCGGCTACTTTTTCCCCCAGATGAAACCCATTAGCCGGACCAGTAATTTTGAGCTATACTTTAATTCCCCCTCAGCTAGCCTTGGTGATAGGGTTGGGTGTTCAATCTCCCTGGGCATCGGCAATATACCATGTGACTGACAGATTTGTTACAAAGTAATCATGTTTGGGCTGAACTACATGTAACCACTAAATCCTCGTTATCATCACTCCTGCATACCCATTATTCCAGCAAATCCTTCCAACACTACACAAAAATAATTCCATGAATGAGAACATTGGATGTTCATGCGCATTAAACAAAATGGAATGAACATGCATGACTTGCAGTGATCCGTGAACATTTTTATGAATTTACTGCAACACGTCACCTAGTAATGATTTACCACGGAGGTGACACTTCAATGGTTAGCATGCATCATTCAGGTTTCACTAGCATTCAAGATTTGCCCATTACCGGGGAAGTGGCAAATGTACTCATGTACTGTATAAAATGTGCTACTATCATTCAAGCCGGAATGAAAACTGACTTGGTAATTTAATTTATTTGTGTGCGTGAGCAAAGCAAATTGACATCACTGGGATTTGAACGTGTGACCCCAGGAACACTGTACTGGTGCTCTACCATTTAGGCTATCTTGCCCTATGTTGGCAATCTTCCAATTTGTCAATACCTCTATTTAGAGGCGATATAAATGTGACCCGCTCTGCAAAAATTAGTCGGATGTCGCGCATTACACTTTCACATACAGGTTTAATAATGTCTCAGACTTTTTAATATAACTATAAGAAATCGCACGCTTACAAATATCGTTAAAAACCAATGCATTACACTACAGAGTTGTGCCATATATGAAATGCAAGCTTATTCCATGCTCTTTCAGACCATCAGTAAAGCTTCAAAATGTATTTTTATCACATCAGACTCATTTTTGTAGAGCGGATCACAAATGTATATGTTTATCAATGTGGTTGTAACCAACAATGTTGTATGATTTTCTCTGGCAGATTAAAAACAGTGGATAGATTTTAAGCATCATTGTTATCTGAAGTGTCCTTAAAGTGTCAAGGAGAAACGGCTAGACTAAAAGAAATTGTCAAGTAAAAAATTATGGATCAGGCTTTCTGCTAAATGCTGAGCTTATATAAAAAAAAAAACCTGTTCATGAACCAACATGTGTGCGACAAATAAACTTTTTTTTTATGAGTCACAACATCATGAGGGCAAAGTGTTAAATAACGGATGCCAAAGTTTTACTTTTCTAGTTGGTCACTTTAGTTTACTAATTTTCAACATGACTTAAAGTACTGTGAAGGAAAAGAAGATTAGTGTAAACATCAGAGTGGTTCCTAGAAGAACCAGAGCTATAATTCTAGTAAACCTTCTATGGTACCAGTCTACTCTTTTTGGGTCAGTTTTTTAAAATGGTAGTATCATCGGCCTGTTGTAACTTGTCTTATTCGGCAACTTGGAAAAACGTGGTCTCAATACAAAGTAAACTGGTACCGAAATATTGAATGGTTGCAAAATCACCGTTTGCTAGTTCTTGACCAATACACGCAATATATTATATCATGGCGCACTGCATGCACAAGCACTCATGGTGGGCTTGCTGCAATTATCTCTGACAACAGTTGTCTTGGATTTGTCTGAAATAACTTTTCACATAGTGTTTACGAGCGTCAACGTACAGACTACATCATGCCTGTAGTTGGATCTCATTTGTGGTTGTCCTGTGTTTGCGTATTGCATTTCAATGCACACCTGGGCTTGCATGTGTTTGGAAGCTGTTGTTTGTCTTAAAGATTTAGAATGTCATGTGATATATTTAACATATGCTATGATTGGCTATTTCTTGTGAATGGCGATAGGTCAATTGCATGAAGGCGGTAAATTCTATAGGGTTTTGGTGACCTAATCTAAGGGATGCACTGAGCTATTTTTAATGTCACTAAATGTCACGGACTAGAATGAAACACCAATTATTACTCCCAGGAGGTGCCTGTTTTAGAGGTAATGGTAAAACAGAAAGTCAGCTAGGCAGATTGGAAATGAAAGGTTAAATGAAAAATGGAACACAAAGTGAATGGGCGCAGGGCGGTGAGAGATGATATAAAAAACAAAAAACAAAACAAACAAACATGAGATAAAAAGAAACAATAAAAGAGCAACTTATGAAAAGAATGAGTGGACTAACGTGAAACCCGTGAAAACTGGGGTGGACATTATCTTACAGCTGCAGAGTAGAAAAATGTTATAAGGATAGCTTGCCAGACTGGTTTGTTAATTTATACCCCCGATGAAAAAAACATAAAAACTATGAAAGTGAAATGGAGAGACACAATTGATGACGTCTTCACAATGTTCAAAATAACAATGAGCGGTGGAACAATTGAAGGACATGGCCAATAAAGCAAATAACATTTCAGATGACATCAACACCAAACAACAGTAAACAACAACAGCAGCAGTTGCAATAACAACATCTACAACAACAGACACAAGAGAATCAAATAGCCATAGTAGGTAAGAACGGCAGGGAAACAAAGGGGACAGTTTTAGGAATTTGGGGCTAACAGGAATTGAGCAGTTCTGGACTTTAAGAATTTGAGCACGGGAGAAATTGGAGCAATACGTTTGAAGGAAACTGGAATATGGCCAGCTGTGATTTGAATCAGAAAAAGAAGCCCGTTTTTTTTTTTTTTTTAAATAGAAATTTGAAGCAGAAATATTCAGAATGTATGTATTATTATTTTTTTAAATAATTAAAAAAAATATTTTTAGGGTGGGGGGGGGGGGGGGGGGTGGGGGGGGAGGGGAGGAACACGCTTTGAGTGAAGCGGCACTTTCTAGAAACTGGCCTTATTGGTTCATCCGCTTCATAAAGCACATCACAACGCCACTTCAAGAGTCAAGACTGAGAAAAAACAACAACAATGCTTCAGGGATGCGTATGTCTGTACAAACTTGCAATCAGATCTAAGAATATTCTTTTTTGAAAAAAATTTAATCTGCAAAAATGATTTTACAAATGTGTAAGTTTCCCTGCTTTAAAGGCCTCACATTATACCCCCTAGACTGTAAGTTGAATTTTTCATGGCAACTTTAATTTCTAAAACCAAAGGAAAAATGGGCTGGTTTTATCTGTACTGCATTCGGGATGCCTCCTGCACGTACAAAACACATCAAGATCAATTTACCATGCTGGTTATAGGGGGGGGGGGGGGGGAATGTTTAATCACAATGCTACATGCAAAAATTATACCATCAAAATGGTAGTTTTGAATGTAACACCACTCGTTGGGTGTGGTATATTGTTTTGTTGTACAAAATGTAGTGCGTTTGAAAACTCTAAGTTCTTCAACTGACAAAAATGGTTGGATAAATTGCATTTGTGTGCAGAAAATTTGATAGGTTCATTCGAGATCTGCATTCATCACTGTAGTATTTCTTGTGGAAATACTCATTTCACCAATATTTGTTCAGCCAAACTATAACACACCTGACTTATGATCGGAATTTACCTAGTTTGGGTTGGGCCACTTTGGATACATCTAAACACTGGGAAAACTTGGGGCAAAACATATCTCTGCAAATAAGCCAATTTGCCATGCTTGCCTACCTTGTGGTCTCATGTACTGTACCAACCACTCACTGCTGGTCCCGTATGGCTAGATGATTCTCTCGGTCTCTGTCTTACACAAAACTGGCATCTCCCTTTCGCACAGCACAGAATGATCTCTGGCAAAAACTTATCTAAGCATTTGGATGTCATGAATGATGACAAGCCTTTTGGGTTCTTTTTGTTTTGGACAAGAAATCAATCAGCCACCATTTGTGTGCAATTGAGACAAATCAGTACAAAACAGACGATGCCAGTTTGTATTTACGTGTAGTCAGGTAGGCAGGGCTTAAGCTGACGGATTTGATACACACTGTGAACCCCAACCTTCAAATTTTCTCCAACAAATAATCTTGGTCAACGTGAATTTAATTTGCTTTTCCACACAGACAAATATGACATCGAGCAAAAACAGCGTCAATGCTTCCGTCAGACAACTCATGCTGAACTTTAGAACTGGACATGAGTTGTTCCACAATAATTCTGAATCACTGAAATATTTCAAGACAAGAGAGAATCTTACTGAATGAACTTTGCCTTCAGCTGACACAAAAAGATTAGAGCATATGTATATACCAAGTGCACTTTTCCATGGCAGAGTTTTGAACAAGTCAATTATACGTCGTCACAAGCTGCAGGGGATGACAAATGAATCTCTTCCACCATTTATTTTAACCCTTTGCTTACGGATGATGTTTGTGTAAAAAAAAAAAAAAAAAAGTGCCACCAGGCCGGATGACGCCATTGGCCACCGTTTGTGCAGTTTCAATCCATTGTTGGATTATTGTTTATGATACGCTTGACTGCACAAACACATTGTAGCGGTTCGCTTGGCTGCCAGAACCGCAGCGACACCCCGACGTCTCCCGTAATATTACACCAGACTTGCAATGTGACTTGTGATTGGTCTGTGACTGACAAAGGATTGGTCTGTGACAGACATACGATTGGTCTGTGATAGACATAGGATTGGTCTGTGATTGACATGTATAGGATTGGTTAGGGGTGTGCATCGGAACCGGGTACCTGAGTACCCGACATTTCATGTCAGGAACCGGTTCCAGATTATGGAATCGAGTACCTGTACAACTTTAAATAATCGCATCATCACCTCCCAGATAATGAAAAAGGAAAGGTTTTTATTTGTTATTTGTCAGGAATTTTCAAAATTAAAACCCGACCACATGTACATGGAAACCAGCACAGTTTTCATGTTTATGACGCTCGCGGAAGTTGACAATAAAGGGAATTTAAAGGTCGTGGTTTTGTAGTCTGGGTATGGATAAACAGCCTCGACAACTTCCGAGATTAGAAGTTATGGGTCGGGTTTCTTTAACGGCTACCCAGGTACACGTATTTTTTTTCAATCGGGTACCCGGTTCTTTCATTACCCGTAAATGCACACCCCTAGGATTGGTCTGTGATTGACATAGGATTGGTCTGTGATTGACAAAGGATTGGTCTGTGATTAGAATAGGTTCGGTCTGTGATAGACATAGGATTGGCCTGTGATTGACATAGGTTCGGTCTGTGATAGAAATAGGTTCGGTCTGTGATAGACATAGGATTGGCCTGTGATTGACATAGGTTCGGTCTGTGATAGAAATAGGTTCGGTCTGTGATAGACATAGGATTGGCCTGTGATTGACGTAGTATCGGTCTTTGAATGCCTTGTGTCTGACTTACAATCGACTTGTGATTGACATGTAATTAACATGCGATGACTTAATGACAACTCTGTTTCATGGTAATACCTGTCTGAATATCGCATGATATTCCAGGCCATTTTGACGAGTGCACCATTTCATCAAGGTTTATGCAAAAGTATATTCTATCAGCAAATATCCCACAGTAGCTGAGCCCTGCCAAGCCAACACACGGCCATAGAAACACAGAGAGATTCAAGAATAAATGCTTTTCAATACCTCCATCCTCCTTCCCTTCCACAACCTCTACCTCATTTGACTTTTCCCCTTGGCCGACATCTGATGCTGGAGCCTCATTGTGGTTCCCGTCTGATTGCTTTGTGGGTTCCGACTTTATGGAAGATTGATCTGCTACCTGAATAATGACCTGCAAAAAAGTACAAGATGTTCAGTTTAGCTGGAAGTATAGCCCAAATCCATCATCAAATGGTTTTGTACGCATCAGCATGGGCAATGTGGCCTCTTGCCTAAGGCCGTGTGCACTAAATCTGACAAATTCCCATAAAATGCTTACGGATATTGGTGGAGTCAGTTACAATAAATGTGTGATGATAGATTGTGGTGGATTTGGTGCTATCATTTTTTGTGCGGCAAGTGTCAGATTCTTGACCGATTTGAGTCTTCCAAAATCCAACACTGTTCGCGCCAGAAGCATGCAAGGGAATGTGCAGCAGAAATGAATCTTCACTTATCTACCAGGATTCATTTTGCACCGGTACTCACTTCTTCAAAACCAAAAACTGTGTGTTGTTGGATTTTGTCAGATTCAAATCCAACTGCTTGTGTGACATCCTTGACATTCATATTTTGACTGCTAATGCAGAACACGAGTCGGATAACATAAACGTGGAATCACAATGTTTCAATGATTAATTTTCTAACAGGAAGATAAACCACAGAAGTCATACCAATAACCTAATTGAGACCTCACCTCAGGGACCCCATTACCTGTTTCTCTGCTGGTGCTTGTTGCTTAGCTTCCTTCAGGGGAATCTGCTTGTTAGTGTCCTTGGACTCTTCTTTGTTACTGTTGGATCTTGGCTTCCAGGGCATTGGGCCCCTCCCAACTGAGCTGGGGGAACCAGACTGGAACTTGGACATGCGGTCTTTCAAGCTGAGAGTTTTTTTCACTGGTTCTTCCTCGCCCTGGGAGTCCGGCTTCTCTTGCTTGTCCACTTGGACCTTTCTCTGCTTGGGAGGCGACACAGGCTTCTTCCAGCTTGGCTTCTTGGGCTCTGGGACCGGGGCATTTGAGTTGATGGCCTTCTCTTCGGGCTGGGCCTGAGAAATCTCTTCGAAGGATGGCCGCTGGCTGCCCACGAGAGACCACCGCTTCTTGGCCCGGGAAGCGCTGCTACTGTCACTCACTGCAGGCTTGCTGGGGACCCCATTGGGTTCAAACAATGCCATGTTGGCCTTGACGTTACCTCGTTTGGGACCCGCAGGCTTTTCCGCCCTGGGCCTGGCCACCACGCTGGGCTTCACTGGGGATTCGCTCTCAACTTGTTTCGTTTCTGGAGGCAATGGTGCTGTTTCCTCTTTGTCAGTTTCAGATGGGACAACTTTATCCTCTGTCTTTGACTCTGTTGGCGAAGACACCGGAGACGAAACATCTTGTGCAGAGGATGTTTCTTTGGTGTCCTGATCCTTTTCCGAAGGGAACGGTTTGTTTGCCACCGAGTCTTCCTTTGGAGAACCAATCTCCTTTGGAGATGATACCTCCTCTGGAGATGATACCTCCTCTGGAGATGATACCTCCTCTGGAGATGATACCTCCTCTGGAGATGATACCTCCTTTGGCGATGATACCTCCTTTGGCGATGATACCTCCTTTGGGGTAAATCCTACATCGGGGGATTCTACCTCCCTTGCTGGAGCTTCTTCTTTTGGAGATTCAACTTCCTTGGGTGACCCAAGCGACACAGGCGGCGCTTCCTCGGTTGTTGGCGACTTCAAACCATTTGGAGAGGACACCAATTTGGGGGAAGCTACTTCTTTCGGAGATGGAACCGCTTTGGGGGATGTCAGCTCTTTCGGGGATGATACCTCTTTTGGGGATGACACCACAACAGGGGACGCTACCTCCTTTGGCGGTTCCGGCTCTTTCTTTACTGGCGACACCAGCTCCCTCTTTGAGTCGGCTTCTTTCTCTTTTGCCTTTGCCTCGTCTTTCTTGGTGTAGATGAACTTGTGCTTGGGCTCTTTGCTGTCCTTCCTGGTGACTAGTTTGGTCTTCGAAACTCCCGGTGAGATTGGGGACAGTGGCGATGTGGGTGATTTCTTTCCTTTTAAGGCTTCTGTTAAAAAACATGGTACCAAATTCATTTATAGTCATGAAGCACTGGTCAAAAAGCTTGTACTCTTTGAACAGTTAGTGAAATGTCAACTACTTGAACTATAGCTAAATGGTGTTAACCAGAGGGTATGAATAAATTTCACATGACACAGAGAATCACCCTCCGTTATGGAAATTATGATAACTGCTGTGAACTTTCACATACACCAGTGAGTAGTAAAGTGTGATTGGGGGAGAGTGCTGTAAAATCCGGTCGATTGTTATCGCTCTAGAGGTTTTTCGTACCCTGTGTAAACAGAGTGTCATCACAGAACTATTGGGTAACATCATTTATTGAGTTTACTGGTTCATCAAATTGTGTATTTTGTTTACAAATCAGTATACAGAATACCGTATCTTTTGTGAAATTTAGTGGCCAGTCCACAAAAAAATGTAATCAAGCATCTAGACTGCAAGCTCTTTATGCCATGAATCTGGTCATGATGATTGACGAATGATGGTTTTCAACAATAAGCCAGTTCGGTATTTCAACTGCGCGTGTGCACAATGGCATTTTATCCCGAATGATCCGCGTGACCTAATGCGTTCGCGTAACATGGCATGACATTACGTCAGCAATTTCCCCCCCGAATAACCTTTGACCCTTGAGATACCGAACTAGCTTATTGTAGTGGAAACTGGTTCATTCCCATCTGGGCCAATTTCATGGAGCTGCTGTACCACACACATTTGCTTAGCACAGAAAAGTTTTGCTTGGCAACAACAGGTTACCAGCCAAAACGCCATGCAATGTATATTGCTTGTTACTGGCTCTCGGCTGATTTCCGCTTGCTAAGTAATATTTCTTGCTAAGTGCTTCCATGAAATGGTGGCCTCATTATATACATGTATATCTGATATTGAGACATAATGTAATCATTTGAATACAAGATGGCCTGAATCATGCATTGTCTGGTAGAGCATGATAAAGAAACACACACACATCAAATCAAACATGGTTTTGCCATTTTCGTAGTTGCGTGCTTCGGGCTTGCCTGGAGCTTTCCTAGAGCGGGCTATCAGGGCGGGGAATCAACCCTTGACTTCCTGCTTACAACTGTGGGTGTCTTAACCCCTTTCATCTCACCGTTATTGACAGCGTGCTGGTATGCCAGGATCGGGGAAGTGCAGCCAAGCATAAATGCAAACAATAGGCACCACACTGAATAGCACTCATGGAGCCCCCATTTCATGTGAATGAAAGCTGTTTGAAAAAGCTCCATCTATTCATTACACTCCCATTCAAGAACATAGTTGAAACATGAATGGATTGAGTATGCACAGGAATGCGCCAATAGACGTCGACCGGCCAGGTGGTCCTTTTTCAAACCATGGATATGGCCGTTGTCTGAATTGAAGAGGTTAACCACCCAGTCACCCACCATGACAGGTTTTGTGTACAACACTAATACCATGAAGCTACTAACCATCAAATATTGCTCAGTTAAAATTCCCATGCCAAGCACAAATCACCTCAGAATCAGTCACGAATAAATTTAATCCCATGACATTTTTGCTGGTGACCACTTTTCGCTAAGCAAGCATTTTCAAAGTGCAACGATACTGTGTGCTTAGCAGCCCCTGATGTGAAATCCTGTTTATTAAGCTAGGAAAAATGGTTAGTAAAATGCACCAGAAAGCAGGAAGACATGGTTTTAATTCCTTATAAGAAGCTGTAGAATGTTCACTTGCACAAGCAAAATTCTGTGCTTACAAGCATAAACACAGAAAGTTCTTAGCACAGAATGTTCTTAGCACAGAATGATTAGCACACGACTGCAGATTTATGTTAAAGGTAATATACAACATTTATGGGGTTTAGTATTTTGTAGCATATTTTATTGCAATGACCTGTGTAAAATTTTATGTTCATAGATTCTGGAAAAATCAAGAACAAAAAGCTGTTCTTTTAGACTGGTTCACTGACCATATTCCGAGTGAAACGGAGCAATATATAGCAATCAGGGAATTATCAGGTCAGGGAACCAGACTAGCAGGCTTGCATCTGTTCACGGCTATATAACCAACTGCAAACAAAATTTGGACTCACTATTAAAATTTGGTATTAAACTTGGGGGCAGTATTTGAAAAAAACATTCAGGTTTTTTCCAACGATGGTCGGGTCGGCTGACCATTAGAAATCCCACTTTTCTTGAAAATAACAGCACTCCATGTGCCATGGTTTCAAAGGATGCTTAAGACTATTATTTACTAAGTAAGGTCTTTCATAATAATTTGGGTAGTTTTGTATTTTGGTGTTTGCAAATGGTGTATATTACCTTTAAAGTTAGTGTACACGATTGGTAATCGTCCAATTTTTTTTACTGAATTATTACGAAATACCTTACTAGACTAAGTTAATAGTAGTCTCAAGCATCCTGTGAAATGATGGCACCAGGTGTGCTGTCGTCAAGAAAAGTGGAAATTAATATCGTTTTCCAAAGATTTCCAGCTGGAAATTGTTGGAAAACTGCCCTGTAGCCTTTAGTAAAGGCGCGCGTGGCTACCCGGACGAGTGGCGCGCCCCAGACATGCTGGCAATCGGGGCGCGGTACGCGTCTAGGTAGCCATGCGCGCCTTGACTAAAGGCTATCATCCGCCAGACGGTTAAAAACGAGCGCGGTTTTTCTCTCGTTTTTTTCGCCATCCAACAACGCAAAACTTTGAACAGGTCAGTGGAACGATATTTCCTATAAAATACTAACCCCCAAATCCGCTCATTTCTGAAAATTGCAGCAATGACCAATCATGTACACTACATTTAAGAGAGCATGGAGAATAGAGTATGAACCATTGACTACATGTCAGCAAAGATGACAAAGATATGGAGGAAATATCAAACAAATTGTGGCATGTGACTCCAAAGGAACAACGGTGCAAGTACCTGAGTTCTTAAACACATTCACACCATGCATTGTAGTGGCACGAGGTTTTACATGCAGTGCAGTGTGAGAATCACCATCACTCTTAACAGGTCCAAACAGACTGGTATAGCTGCTGGACCGCTGTTTCGGAGTCTCAACAGGTGCGGCAGCGATTGGGCCGGGTAGGCCAGGCAGCACAGGGTTAGTCTCTTTTGCTGGCGCTTTTTGAAACACCGGGTCGCTTTTGCGAGCGGTTAACGGAATTTTGGTATTCGTGGGCTGTAGGGGTTCTTGGGATATGAGTTGGGTAGCACTCAGCCTTTGGCCAGTCGAGATGGATCTGTGTTTTCTAATGCGTAGAGGAGGGGTGGGATCAGGGGTCGTAGAGTACTGATGTCGTGGGGGTTTTAAAGGTGCATTCTCATATACATGCTGCTTTGTAAGACTTTCCCTTGGATCGTATGTTTTGTTAAACTGTTTCTCCAATGGAGAGACCCCGAGGTCTTTAGGCTCAAAGGTCATCGGGTCAGGCTTGACACCAGTGGCCAAAATATTTGTGTGACTCTGACCAGTAACAGGTTTTAAATGGACCCCGAAGTCAACTTTTTCAACCTTGGCTTTCAGATCGAGTGTCTGCGATCGTGGCTTTATGGGAGTTGTGTCAACTGGTGTGGGACGAAGCCACAAACTGACCTTCTCTTCTTGGGGTTCTGGGTCCGGTTTCCACGATTGCGGTATTGATTTCTGTGTTTGATGGCCAATGGGTTTCAAATGGACCCCCAAATCATGCTTTTCTCCATCTGCATTTGCAGCAGGTTTCTCCAATCGGGGTAGTGGCTTCAGCATAGCCTGAAAATCCCCCGATCGGGGTAGTGGCTTAGGCACAGCCTGAATGTCCCTCGAAGGGGTGCCATCCCCCCTTTTCAAATCTCCAAAGAGTAAATGCATTTCGGGTTGGGAGTGGGGCCGGGGTGAACGGGCTGAATATCCCCCCAGGGTTTGTGATCTTCTCTTTGCTATGCTCGCATCTTCAGCTCCCGTTTCTCGGGGCATCTTGCCAGTTTTCATCCGATCGCCTGGGCGAACGGGATCAGGACTTGCCAAGTCCATTATCTGGGAGTAGTCTAGGGTAGTCGGCATGTCACGCACATCATACGAACTGGGACGCGATCCAATGGTATTGGATCGATTGGATCGCTTCAGCCGGCCACTGAGCTCGGACATGAGGGGCGTAATGGGTTTTCTAGTCGGGGACATTATGCTTGGGGACTCCTCTCTTTTCTCTGTCTCTTCTGAATCAACTCCCCAACTGATCAGATCCGTAGTGGGGTCAGACTCCGAGGTCGTAGGGTCAAGCTCTGAGGTCGCGAGGTCAGATTTGACTTGTTCTGGGGTTTTCTTTCGCTCAGCGGTCGCATATAAGGGATTCGGTATCGCCATTGAGTGCGGTAAGTAGGGCACAGCGTTTGGCTGTGCTGGGGTTAGCATTTCACTGGTAAATAGGCTCTCTGTTAGAAAGAAAATGAAACACAAGCAAGAAAAACAAAAAAAGGAAAGACCATCAGCATGACTTTGCAACATAAACTTTGACAAATCCAATCCAATTAGCTTGCAGTTGCTAAGGTTAACTTTTCTTGGAGATTCAAGCCCTGAAACAAAACATTTGTCCGAAGTTCTAGATGAATTTTCTGCCTTTCAATTTCTGAAAGCAAATCAAAAGCAACCAGTCCAACTTTAATCATGACAATAATAAATTTTCAAATTTCAAAAGTTAACATTTTTCTTTTTACATTTTGTGCAACCGAAGAAATTTCCACTTTCCAGTAAGAAAGTTGAAATGAACTCATCAAGCCTCTGTAGAAATCTCTACAATTTTCTTGCACAAACATTTAAAATAAAACCAAGCAGCTAAGAAAGTAATTAACGAAACATTAACAAGCTTGTTGAGTTGTTAGTAGGCCTAGAGTATTAAAGAAACAAAACCGTTAGACAAACCAATGCTAGGAATGCTTTTCCCATTCACAAGAAAATAAATAATTATTTGTAATAATAAAGCATATGTTTGAAATAAAATTAATTTGGAAAATAAACGTAATGTGCAATGAGGAAGTCCTTCACAGGCACGGGTGGTGGGGATGACAAAGTTGTAGGTGTAAGGTATGAAAACAGGTCACGGTACTGGGTCTGATTGGTGGGAGGGGTTGGGGTGGGGATGCGAGTACTATCACAGGGCGTGAGGAGGAGAGTCGTACTATGGTAAATCACAGGATAACAAGGTGTCCAAAAATCTTCATGGTTTCCTTAAGGGTAAGGGTCAAAAACATGCAAAGGCTTTGTTGATTTTTCACACTGCGGAAGATCCATAGTGAAAAATCAAAGCTTGTTAAAATGAAAGCTCAAACTCAGAAAAAAAAAACCAAAGGGTGCATATTTTTACGATCCAAAGCAAGAAAAATAAAAGTTTGTTACCGTGGGAGCCATGCATCTTTTTATGCACCATGTATCACAAGACTCCGAGGCAAAATTGAGGTTTGGTTACCTGTCTCATCGACGTTTTTTGTCGTCGGTTCGGGGCTCTGGGGCTCAACGCCATTGCCGTTGTGCTCCGGCGATAATGCCTCTCCACTTGGCGTCTCGCCCAGAGACTTGGAACGGGGTGGGGTGGGCCGCAGGCCAGAGCGCAGGCCCTGGGCGGATGTGATGGGAGGGAGCACCATGGGACCCAGGGAGGGAGGACGGGGGAGCTTGATGGGTGGGGGACGTTTGGTCTTGGGGATGGCATTAGCCCGGGGGATGGTAGAGGCCTTGGAGACCTCCTCGGTGGGTGGAGGAGGTGGCTTGTCGACCTTCGATATGGACGCCCGCTTGGAGGGGATAGGGGTGGTGGGAAGGGGAGGCGGGCTGGAAGATGGCTTAATGTGAGGAACGGCGGTTAAGGGGGCCGATTTGGGCCTCTTGGGGGCAGGGCTGGAGTGGGACAACTCACTGGGTGTCTCAGCTGGCTTGGGCAGGATTTCATGGGTGGTGGCTGGCCGTTTTGAAGGTCTCTGCAAAAACAAACAAAAACAGGCCACAAATGTGTAAAGTTGTCAGCTAACACAGCATGTCAAATAGTTTCTGATAGCCTTATACTAAATTTAAATTGACCACGTGAACAACGCAAACACTGTATTGTACTTCTGGCTTAAAGTAGGTAAACTGGCACCCAATATTTTTACCATGCTGATTATCAATAACTGGCCATGTTTTTCCCCCTGGTGGTTCCTACATTCCCATGAAATAGACCAATCCATTAAACTCCGCCCACTTGACGTAGACTAATCACAGCACCATGTGCACACATAATTATGCATATATGCATGTCTTACTTGTTCGAACACATGTCAGACCATAGTCTTGGCTGTGACTGGTCAATACATGTATGCAAAGGGGCGGAGTTTAATGGCTCGGTCTCTTGGCAGTTGCTATGTGGCAGCTGACACTGAAATGTCAGTCACGGATAGAAATAGAAGAATCTCATTTGTCTATTTAATGGGGATGTTGCAGTGGCCTTTCATCTTTAGTTCCCCCGTCCAAACTTTCAGGCAATCTACTCGCCTGTCTGGGTCATAATAATTGTTATGCTTATATAGCGCTTTCCATCGTATCAACAATCTCAAAGTGCTTTACAATTATTACCCCGTTCATCGGGCCCCGGACCACGCGGCAGCCGATATTAGCGCTCAATTGGCCTCGACCCTCTCAGGTACCCATTTATACTCCTGGGTGGAGAGAGGAAATTGTAGTCGAGTGTCTTTCCCAAGGGCACAAACACCATGTTCTTGGCAGGGTTCGAACCCACGTACCATCGTACATGAGTCGAACACCGTAACCACTAGGCCATGGCATTCACACCCTTTCACTGTTGTTCCAAAGGCTAGTACAGTGAGATACTCTTCAAGTTTTTTCCCTCGTCCTGCCTCTCTTTGAAACTCCTTTACCTGTCATCTGCTTCCCTTCCACTTATATTCTTTCACAATTCAAATGAAATGTGAATAGATACCTCCTATTTCTGTGATTTTTGTCTTTTCTTGTCTTTTGTAGCCAACACATTTGATACCCATAAAAAAAATGGCAGAAACAAGTTGGGCAGAAATAACACCCTCATCATCCCATCCTGAAGCTCTAATTACCCGCCAAAAAGAGACAGCTAAGCATTTCGTGTTATGTACCCCCCCCCAAAAATTAAAGACCCATTAGGGAGCACTTCATATTGTCCAGATGCTGTATTCATTGCGGTACCACTGTTTTTCTTAGTGGTGCCGCATTCCTTACCTCAGACTTAGCTGATGAATGGGAAGCCAGGTGGCTTGAATAACTGAATAATCATTAAGTCAAAACTGGAGCTTGGAGCTCATTAAAGCCCAGTTGGCTTGCCAAGTGAAAAAAAATATCTAGTTTGCAGCAGTCAGACCATGGACAAAGAACTCTATTATTATTATAATACTGCAATTAATGTTAATTAAGAGCTCTGGCTTGGAACACTAATTCCCCACTGTCAACAGAGATGGATTAGACAGAGAGCTGGGGGATTAGTGATGCCCCAATTGGATTTACTCACAGCCAGAGACCACACTCCTCATTAATAAGGTAGTGACGAAACTACCTAGGAGCACTGACCTGTAGAGAATGACCTCATATCAACCAGCTCGGCAGAAATACAGGTACCGCAATAAACCCCAGTGTTACCACAATTGATACTGCTTTCAGACAATACAAAATAATCCCATAAAGTCCTGATGTTAATTCACTCACCACGGATCAACCGTTTTTAATGCTGGACATATTAATAACATGAATGACTTGAGGAAGAAATGGAAATATAGTCAGGACCCAATTTCATAGAGTTGCTAAGTGATTTTCTGCTAACGACACCTTCATACAGGCCAGAAGCAGTGTCAAAGAAAAGGGCAAGCTAACTTTCAAAGTAGAATGCTAAGCTTCAACAGTTTGAATTGAAATAGATTGTGTGTACACATTACACAAAACCTATGCACTACCATTCCTTCACTCTACCAACTACATGTACGCTTTCCAGCCCTATATTGGTGCATCAAGAAATGCTCAACCCAAATTAATTCAACAAATATTTGTATTTGTAACCACTTCTTGATTTTTACGACCACTGGAGTGAAACACGTCTGCTTAACTGGGTCCAATTACTACAAAGATCATGAGAAATCTAAGTTTTAAATCCCACGAGAAGTAATTTTTTGTATTAAATACATGTCGTAGGCAAGTTCGAGCTGCGACAATCTGTCGACCATTAATCTATGCACCAAATATATCCTGGGTACCAGGCAAAGATCAACCACTGGATGACAAAATGGTCAGCTTGGACATGCCCTGATATTTTCTCGACGTGCACAGCAGCCGCAGGGGGTAATTTCTTTGGCTATTTGATAAGATCACTTCACATTGAGCTAAATGCTACACAAAGAAATAATCGTATCCACTCCAATTGGCTCCCATTAAAATCACACACCTCCTCATCATGGGTCAGCAACAAACTATTTTGAGAAATTGCTTGCCAGCGTGTCACAAGAAGATAGCATCTGACTTTTCCCATGCTGAATGTCAAATGTTTCGGCATGCTCATATCTGACCTTAGTAAAAAAAATGTGCCAAAGGCTATATACACGTACGTTTCCAGGTCTGGTTGTCGCCCTTCTCGCTCTGGGAGCCACTGAGATGCGATGCTTGGCTGCTGTGTTCTCCAGTAGGTTGGTGCTGACCATGAAATCCAAGTCAAAGTAGTCAGCTTCTTTGTTCTCTGAAATGTGGAGGGGAAACATACATTCATGAACAAAACAATTTGTATTACAATAAACTCGGGATCAGGAGGATTGTTACATTGTAACAATGTCTGCATTGTAGCAGATTTCTTATCATGTAGCCATTTTGAATTGTAATATGTACTGATGCACAATGAAGAACATTTCAGGTCGTTGGGAAACTATGTAATGGGAGTATTAAGTTCAGCCACTCAGCCCCAGTGAATTATTTCTGGTATTGATAGAGCACGGCATTTATTACATGTACATGTACGTATATAGCTTCATGGCCCTGATTAAAGCAAGGTAAGAATCAAGTGAATTTCTGCACTTTTTATATAAGCGTATTTCACAGGTTAACACACAATTTGGGCCTGTGCGTTGTATGCATCCCACAGCTAAGGCTCAGGCAGGTAGTACATAACTTCTGGGTGGGTCTTCTTCTTCTTGCGTATGCTAAGTGTTTAGTACGGAATGATGATCAGAAGTACAGAGTTGTGCACAAATTAGCTACACGTATGAACCAGTCACAAACAATGTAAACTACCACATGATATTTTGGCTGGTAACCTATGGTTTTGCTGGGCAAATTATATTCTTGCCTAGCACAACTGTGCTTTGATAGAAGCTCTATAATATTAGGCCAAGGGGGCATGCAATTTCATACATCTGCTTACCGGAAAATATTTCGCAGTGAATGTTCATGCTAAGCAAATTTATGCGAGAATCAGTTACAAGCACTTTGGCTGGTAGCCTGCTTTAGCTAAGTAAATAGTTTCTGTGTATCCACGTACCCGGCACTGTTACTTGGATCTTGTTGTTGTTCTCCTGTTGCTTCCGGTCCTCGTGGGTGGCAGCCGTGAAACTCTTCTGCAAGGGACAGGGAAAGGGGCAGGACAGAGGGCAGGTGAATTCCTCTTCCGGTTCCTTAAAAATGTCTTCCTCAAAATACCATATGGAATCGGCTTCGGGCAACTCTCCGTTCATTGTTGCTGGCCGCCAACACTTAAACGTCTTTTTTTTTTTAATCCAAGAGAGGTAGAGATTCAGATCAAATTAATAAAGATGTCTCCCTTCGCAACGGAAACGGAGGGCTTAGCCAGCTGTTCGGGTCGCACTTCACCATTAGAACCAGCTCCTCTTTTCTGTCCGTCGGTACCAGTCAGGTGTAAACAATTTGAATATGAGAGAGGAAAAAAAGCGGGTCGTTGCGGGCCAGGGGGTACTTTAAGACGAGGGTGTGCTTACTGCCTTATGTTGTTACTCTTTTTCCATTTCTACAGATAAAAAAAAGGAAAAAAGTCGCGGTGACTCAGAACCATGTCTGACTGAGACCGTTTCCTGCCAATTAGGTTGCCGTATCAGACGGCGAGGAAAAATTAAATTAAAAAAAGCCTGCAGGTCTGCACTGTGTCAAACTCACAGGAATTTCACTGTTGTCGGATTCACCTTTGACCTATGGTTTGAATTCAACCTTTCCTTCTGGTTGATTTCCTTTTTGCTATTCTGATAAGTTTATGCGCGGAAGAGCATCTATTTATAGGTATGACATCATCGTGTATTTTAGGAAGTATTCCTGAATTGAAATGAACCATCAATAGTCACGGTTGCCTCGTGGAATTGTGTAATTTATTTAATTTGCCAATTCTTGCTCAAAGGAGAACAGTTAACGATTTGTTTATTCCTATACAAACTTATTATCCAAAGCCAGTACAATCATGGAGGAAGGAACTATTTAATTATTGCTAATCCGTTTGGCCTGCATGTTCCTGAACGTCTGACTAGATCAGCTGCCAAAGACATACAGTAATGCATGTTCACTGGAGCCGAGTTGAGGTAACCAAACAGGGTTTTGTTTGCAGGATTTTATCTACCTACAACCAGCTCCATGGAGCATGCGATGTGTTTGGGGCACCCACATTGAACTGTTTCCGAAGGCAGATTTACAGATATATACAATACTTAATTCTATCTCTACGGTGCAGCTGCTGGTCTATCATCTTGTACATAAAGTTAAATTAATTAGTTAAGATAAACATTTATGTTTATTTCAATTTCAATTGTAAATTTTTAGTTCTGATTAAAATATTTGTATTTATTTTACTTCATTTTATTTTGGATGTAACTTATTTATATGATACCTGTAAGTGGTGGGTCTCCGCTGTTGGATATCGAAATATCCAAAACTATGAGGGAGCTATTTGTACATATGAGGACTATAGGAACAAATTTGGAGGATAATCGCCAGGAGGGAACTGAATTGGACAGACCTGAGAAAGCGAAAGACCTGAAGGGAAAGGTCTGAAAGACCCCCAGACCTGAATCCATCAAAATCCATCAAAACCCATCACTACCAGATGTTGGATTTGGATGGATTTGGGTGGGGTTAGGGTTAATACATACACTTTTATTAAAAAAAAAAATAAAGGATGACCGATAGCCTGTCTCTACCTCAGCCATTGCAGAGAATAATTCCTGCATGTACAGTGAAAGCAACAATAAGATATTTGTTGCATTGCCAAGGATGTCAATAATCCTATAGTTGGTCTCTGCTAAACACTGACGTCTGGTTTACACAGACTTTGTGTGGCAATTTACATGCAGTACCAATAAGCTATAATCTTGACCAAATAATGGCACTAACAATGGCATGTTGAGGGGTTTCACATTCATTGAAGTTAATTTCTATAATATTTCTCATACTAACTGTATGTGCTCTTTAAAAGCAGCTATTTTGGACAAGACTTCTTAAACTTTCCAATCCCTGGAAAAAACCTTTCGCCCACATGCAAACCTTTTCGGTGCTATCAGGGTCCAATATGATGGAGCGACTAAGCAGAAAATACTGAATATGCACGCTTAGCAAAAATCAGTTGTGAACCAGTTACAGGTAAACTACATCACACTAGTTTAGCTGGTAACCTTGTTTTGGCTAAGCAAATATGTTTCCACTGAACTGAATCATGTGCTCACCAGCTCTATGAAATTGGTCCCTGGTTACATGTACCGCTACGACCGTGCAAATTTCTCAACAACCATTAGTGTACCCCTATACACACCATCCCGAGTTGGAAATAAACTCAATTCCTTCCCGTGCGGCAACCGCCCATACCGCAGTCCAAGCCGATTGATTGTATGTTAAGCAGCTGTGTACACGTATGTAACAAGTGGCTTGGGTAATTGAAACTGCTTTGCTCAAACTTGTAGAAAATGTAACTTACTGACAAATATGGATGTTGACATATTGTGAAGTGGCAATTAACGGAACTCATTATGAAACCGAAAGTGCATGTGGGAAAGTGCCGACTGAATTGCAACATGTGGACACATTTAGGCCACGTTGTTCAACCGAGGGTTTCAGAAAAGATATTTCTGACAAGTGTCCATCTCATTTGATAAATTTGTGCCGCAGCTACTGAAACCAAAAGCAGGTTTTTTTTTAACCAAGTGAAAGAAGTAGAAAGAAAATGAATTCCAAAAATAGACAATTTGGCCCATTCTGGTAGCATGTACATGTATGTAGTGTTTTTTTTTTAATCGACTGGCTATCAAACAAAATTAACAAAGAACAAAAAAAAATTAGTGAATTGACCTCATTGCCGATGGTAACATAAAAATTGTCTTTAATATTACAATTCATATCAGCATAAAACAAATGTAATGGGTCATGCACAACAATCAGAATTACTGTGAAGATTAGTAAATTGCACATGTATACATGTAGGGTGCACGTTGGATTTTAATTAAACAGACATTTTCCGACCGTGGAGCTCCTTTGAGAAAGTGAATAAAACCCTGACAGGAAAACACTGCAACCATCCAAACAGCAAGACAAACAAACAAACAAACACACAAACAATGAAGGGAGAATAAAAATGAACTTTAGTCCAATCACCTGTGCAGGATATAAATTTTGGTAATAATTTCAGAAGTTACATCCCGGTGTTACCAGCACTGCTTGAAATGAAAAGCTGCCAAAAAAAATCAAAAAGATCTTGCCCTTTTCTACTGGATATCAACCCACACCATGGTAGCTGAAATGCAAATTATCGGAGCAACAATGACTAGCATTCAATCATTGGCTAACAGTGGCTTGAAAAATAGGAAAAACAAAAAATTTCTGCTTTAAAATCACCAGTTCCAGCAAGGCCCCAGCTGCTCAAGATAACTAAAGCAACTACGTGTATTTTTCGCAAAGAAGGCCAAATTTGAACAAGATTGAGTCTATAGCCCTCCTCCTTTCAAGTTTTCTATCACAATCTTACTGAATCCAACATATAATCCAGTGACAGCAAAGCGTGAAGCCTGCTAAATCCAAGAGAATCCAACGGTTAGAAAAAACAAACTTTCATTCACTGCCAACATCAACAAAACCAACAGAATCTACCCAATGTTGGATATTGCTGGATTCAGCATGGCTAGGGCCAGAAGCCAACTTTGTCATTTAGGCCTACATGCCGACCTTTTTAACAGTATAAGCATACATGTAGCTGCCCCAGAGTTCCGAAAAAAAACTAGCGCTGAGAGAAAATTCCTGCCGATTAGTAGTAGAGTTGGTTGAATGTTAGTGTCCCTCAAACTAAACCCAGTTTGAAATTATTTTCTAATTACCCATCGCCTAGCTTTAGTGTTGGGTGGTTTCTTCCGGTGTCGACTCGAGAGCTATATCAACATGCAGAGACGTCACAGAAATAGAAAAAAAATACTGAAAATATGAGATGATAATTTCATTTTTAAATATATCACATGCAAAATGTGGAAACTGCAGAAAAAAAAATTGAGTTTAATATAACGTAGCACAAAGGTACGAAAACAAGACAGTACAGTCGGATCCACCGGATCCAAGGCCGGATCTTGAGCTGGATCCAAAGCTAGATCCTTCCTTTAAAAATTCCATGACTTACAGGAAACTGAGGAGAGACAACAATATTTGTAGAAATAAAAACTTGATTTCTGGTGTTAAAAATCTGAAAACGTCTTCACATTTTTCTTGAAAATAAAATGCAAAACCCGAGAATGCACTCTCCGTTGCACAAGCATAGTATTACTGTTGCACTTGCATTGCAGCATGAAACAATTTCGAAACGCATTTATAAGATTTTGGTCTATACTCTACAATTAATTCTTCAGTCTTTCACTTTCTGTGAATCCATTTATTCTTTCCTGCAAATTCTGTTTTAAATTTCAGGATCTGGCTAAGCCCGATAAGATCTGTCAGATCTGACTTTCACGAAAACCCTGAACACAATACAGTATTCGTCAGATATTCAATACAAAGAGATTCACTAATGAACTGACCAAACCCAGTTTGTGTTTGGCCTCCATACAAACTTCATCAACATATTATTGGATTTAAACCAGAATCACTGGTACAAGAAACAAAATGCAGGCATTACAGCCAGATGGAGGTGGATGGAAAGAGTTGGGCTAATTGGTTAATGTTTGATTGAACTGACAAACATAACAGGCATTCTGTACCGTACAGTAAATTTATGACAGCGGGTGTGACAAATGCTCCCTTTGGACTTTTTGGTAAAACTCAGTGGTTACTTTTCCTATTTCAATACTCTGCAAGCCCTCCTCTTGGTTGGTCTTCCTTGTGGACCAATCTCTGTTCAGTTAAACTGACTTGGTCATGGCATATATTGTGAATACCAACAGAAATTTGATCATGATTCACTGATGACCCGTGTGAACAAAGTTCCACTTGATTCTATGTTGCAATGAATGATGATTGGATAGCAGATGCATACTATTGCCAGCTCGGTTACTTTAACTGTGATTTCAGTCAAATTTTCCGGGGTCAAAAGTCAGAGTGTGAACAATGGTCAGATTTAAGCATTGCCAATTTTACCTTCATCCAGTAAAATAATAAGAAAAAAGTCCAGTGTAAGCATGGCTTAAGAAAATGGGGCCAATTTCATAGAGCTGCTTAAGCACAAAATTTGCTTAAGCACAAAAACCTTGCTTTATAAAATCAGGTTCCTGGCCAAAACTCCATATCATGTATATTGCTTGTGACTGGTATTTAGCTGTTGCTTACTTAGCATAACAATCACACAGAGTTTTGCCTGGTAACCCGTACTAAGCAAGTTTTTTTTTCTCCTTCAGCAAATTTGTCTACTTAAGCAGCTCTATGAAAACCCCATATCAAAACTTAGATCACCCTGGGGCCAACTTCACAGAGCTGCTTAAGTAGACAAATTTGCTGAAGCAGAAAAAACCTTACTTTAATAGTAAAATCAGGTTACCAGCCAAAATGGCAAGTGATTTATATTGCTCGTGACTGGTATTTAGCTGATGTTTGCTTAGCATGACAAATCACATGGAGTTTTTGGTGGTAACACTGTTTCACTATAAAGCAACGTTTTTTGTGCTTAAGCAAATTTTGTGCTTAAGCAGCTCTATGAAATTGGCCCCTGATGATGGAGATAACTACTCGTGTGAAATCAACTATCTTCTGCAGCAATGAATATTTGGAAAGAACGGTGTAACTGGTTTTCACACAATTTTTAAGCTGGGGAAATGTTACGCACCTCGTCATCCATGCTGATCCCACCCGCACTCCGCCGTTTCTCGCTGCTCCTGGGGGCTGGCTTGGGTGGTACCGGTTTGTGCTCGGGCATCTTGGACACGGTCGCCTCAGGGGTAGCCTTCTGCATTCCAACGTCGGAGCCAGACCGTCTCTTCAGTTTGGCTGAGAGCTCATTCTATGCGAATACAGAATCCATACAATTATTTTTTGTACGAATTTACTATTATTCTTCCCTTTCTTTTTCTAGAAGGTTCTTCTCCAGAGTTGTTTGTCAACATAAAAAGTCGTATCAACTTCAAACTCAACACATGAATGCACAAGCAACTGCAGATGTGCGAAAATGATATGACGTCACGATGACGTCATCATGTATCAGATTACAAGCAATTAAACATTTCTATTTTTAGTCGTTGAAAATCGATATAAAATCAACCGTGAAAGACCTGAACTTGATTTTTACATGAATTGATAGAATAATATTAGATCTTCATTTTTGCCCATGCGTGCGAAATCACGTGACCCTTCCTTCCGGTCGAAACCGGAAGTGCCTTATAATTTGAAAGTGGAAAAAGATTTGAACTTGCATTTAACGATGTTAGTCTTTGGCCAGGCTGAACTTTTCAAAAATGTGTGAGGTGACGTCATAAAATATTCGAGCGCCCTCTAGCGGCAGGTTGAAAAATGTTCAAAATGAACTTTCAGTCGATGTGTGTGGCAAAGTTTGCGGTAATCACTTTATAATTGATATATATGATGACCTTCATCCAGGCAACAAGTGTGCCAGAACTCAGATTGATGACATCATCAAACCGGAAGTTGCAACGAAAAGACCTTTAAACCTTAAAAAATCGCTGAAAAATCAACCGCGACAGATATAATTAAGATTTTTGCTTCAGATGGCACAGTTAGTATAAAAATCTGAGGCAAAAACAAAAAGTTCTGCTTCCGGTTACCCTACCGACCCTATTTTAATGGCCCTGACCCAACAAATATTTTCGGGAAAAAAGTAAAAAAGTTAAAGTAAAAAAAAACCAAAAAAAAACCCCCAAAAAACAAAACAAAACAAAACATAAATGCTGTAAATACTACCTTTAAATCTTGACTACACGTAGACACCTACATGTACATATGATCAGCACAAAAAAAAAGTGCCCCCCCCCCAAAAAAAAAGTGGCAAAAAAAAAAATTCCCTGCCTACCTTGAAAAAGACCACCTGGCCGGTTGACATCTATAAGTGCATTCCTGCACTTACTCAATCCAGTCATTTTTTGTTTGAACTACATGTATATTGTTCTTGACTTGGAGTGCAATGTATAGGTAGAGCTTTTTACATTCACATGAAAGGGGGGGGGGGGGGATTCCAAGTGCATTGAATAGGACCACTCTATTCAGTGTGGTGCCTATTGTTTGTGTTTACGCTTGGCTGCACAGCGCATTCTTAGCATATCAGCCCCATATCAATAACAGCTGGACACACGAGGGTTAAGGTATACCACTTGAAAAAGAAACTCACCGCAAATGCACTTGACATATTCATCTCTGCTGAGATGCGGACCTCCTCTTTGGTAGGAGCTGGTTTGTCCGGACTGAAGACGCTGTCTTCGGACACGCTGATGCCCTTGGCTAGGCTGGGTGACAGCAGGCCCGGGGACGTAGTCTCATTCCTGCCAGACACAAAGTGGCTAGTGTTTAATACAAAGGTATTTTTTTTGTATTGCCAAGATAAAATAGATAAATAAAAAGAAGTCGACAACTATTCGCAAGACAAGATTTCCATCCTTCCTAATATGGCGAGGAAAACAAAAAAATACTTCTGCTTCAGATTACATGGCATTTGAAAATAGGGCAGGTAGGTGCTGATCATATGTACATATGTAAAAATTAGGGTCGGGCCATTAAAATAGGGTAGGTCGGGTAAGCAGAACTATTTGTTTTTGAAATGTTGGCCTGAGCTGGATGCTCAGGGCCTGTGGGAAAAAAAAAATTGCAGATACTATCATAAAATATGTTTCATTTTATATTTTTATGTAGATTGCGTATTGCAGAATCAATCAAATTATTTCTGCCATGAAATACCAAAAACAAAGGTGACTTTGGAGAGCTATTTTTATCAACTCCCCTCTAGTGCAGCACAGCCCACTGGTGCCATTTATCTGAAATTCATCGCTGCGGGCAGCAAAAAATCAACGTCATAGGAAGAACTCCCTTTTGGGCCTAGTGCTATGAGACGCAAAAGGGGAGTTCGTCCTATGACGTCAAATTGTTTGCTGCCTGCAGCGACGACTTTTAGACAAATGGCACCATCAGCGGGCTAGAGGGGACTTGATAACAATTTCTCTCAAAAGTCATTTTTTGGTATTTTATGGCAGAAATAATTTTCTGTCTGATTTTACATTATGCAATCTACATAAAAATAAAAAATGACGCAGACTTCTCTCAGCAATCGACATCAACTTTTTAAAAAAAAATTGAAAAATCTCCATGCGTCTGTAAGCATTAGCATGACTTGGACACAAAATGTGCTGTAAGTCAGCAAATTATTTCTGGATGCTAGCTACAGCAAACCTGTTGATGTCTGCCATGCAAGTACATGTAAGAACCAAGAACCAATTTTATAGAATCTGTAACAGTTATCGAAAAATTGCCTCTAACTACAGGCTGTTGGCACAGACTCCAGTATTTGAAATCAGCACCAGTAAGAAAAAAAACCTCAAAAGATGATCACTACAAAATCAGAGTAAAGGTTGTGTACTTCTGATGATTACCAATAAAGAACAAATACTTTGAAAAAACTTTGTTCACTTTGAAAATGTATTTAAATTTACCGAGTCAGTTTCCCTTGTTGATTGTTTGACAAATTTTTAAAATTCTAACATTATCTGTGAATTCTGATGCTCATGAGCCAACAGGTGTAAGTCAAGAAAATCTTTAGCAGTTTTGGAAAAATGGCTACAAGTGTAGTGTAGGAACAATGCACAGAACCATCCTCGAGGTAAAATAAATAACTTTTGTTATCTGTGTACTACTTACCTTTACCTAGATTACTTACGGGCCAGGCATTTATGCCCTGTGATAAAACTTTGCACGTCTTCCCGTTTTAGTGCTTCATGCATGGTGGACAGTGTTTTATGTAAAGTGTTCCAAAAGTACATGTACAATGTACATGTATGCACTCTACACGTTATATGTGCACCTACATTATTTATTGTACAGGCAGCTTTTTCTGTTTAAATAACTTTGCCACAACATGACAGAACAAAGTCCACAAGACAGATGTGCTTTGTTTTTTACACGGTTATGAACAGAAAAAACATATTTTGAAGCTCAAATTACAAATGTACATGTATATAAATGTGGCTGGTAAACTACAACAGCCTGACTGGTTGGTTGATGCACATGTACTGTATATACGTTTGAGGACAGGAGGAGAAAGAAAATACAAAGGAATCTTTCTTCTCCTCGGGAGTCCTCGGATGTAAAAATACGTGCTTAGTCTATGGGGTTGTGTTATATTAAAGGAGCAATAAGAAACACAAAGCATTGTCCTCAGTAGTATAGGAAAACACGACTGTGTGTACAAATAATCCAGTGGCTACACAATTTCAAGAAAATTTGCATAAGAATGCCCAAATTTCCATGAAATGATTGCTCATTCATAGCAAGGATTCCCCCCCCACATTTGATCAACAACAGGAGCTGTATACGTGTGCCCACTGTGGATCATTACGAACAGTGCATCGAAAATTGCTAACCAACTGTGAAGTGTAAACATGAATTTTGAACTTCTGACAGCAACTGTGTATTTATCATGGCATTTAAGTGTATATTATCTCCATGTGGTGGAACTGCTATTCCGAACAATGATGTTATTTGCAACATTACATGTATATAAAAGAACATGATTAATGATTAATTAATCTCCCGAAAGTTGACAAACTGGTTATTATTTATTATTATATTATTATTATTATATTCTTTCTGGTAATGAAACCAAGGATTCCTCAAAAGTGCCCTAGGCACTGTAGCTCGAAAGCCTAAAGTAACCTGTAGAGAGGAGACAATGAGAAGAAGTTACAGTTTTAGAGGTGGGAGGAAAACCCCAGAAGAATATTCTGGGGAAAACCCACGGAATCAGGTAGGGACTGAAAACCCAATCCACATGTGAACCAGGGCAGGAATCGAACCCGGGCCACAGCAGTGAAAGGCGGGGACAGTAACCACTGCGCCAACCCGAGTCCCCATGACTCGGTTCCGGAGGCAAAGCCAAAGGAATACAATGTATTGACTTCCTTATTCCCAGGAAGTTTTATTTGACTGTCAGCCCAAAGCTAGCCAATCTCCCGAAAGTTGACAAACTGGTTCCGGAGGCAAAGCCAAGGGAAATAAGTGTTGCTGACTTTCTTATTCCTGGGAAGCTTTAATCGACTGACAACCCAAAGCTAACCATATTATGTTTGCTTTACTACAGTCAGTTGCCATTATTGCTGTTTAAAACTTGACTTTTCACAAAGAAATCATTGTAAAAAAAAAAAAAAAAAACTAGCTTAAATTTGAACTGAATAAAGGAGTCCTGGCTCAAACGTGGACTTGATGCTGGATTCTAAAGCATTTTCTTTTTATATCAAAGTGGTCTTGAAATCATGCCGGGAATTATAGGGCCAATGATTTTCCGTTTTAGTGGAAACCAAATGGAATTAACGGAATTGGCCTCTTTCATTGTGCATTCATTTACATGTATGAAATAATGTCAAATGGAAATGAAACAGATTTTTGTACACTGTTCTAATGGGCGAAACGGAAATGAAGATTTGTCAAAACGGAAAATTGACTTTTCTGAAACGGAAAATCATTGGCTCTAGAATTAGTCTTGGTTCCAAGATGCCCTTAGGGAGTGGGTACAAGAAGAAGAGTCAATTCACATGGCGGCCATTTTGCACACTCTAAGGCGTCTTTTATTTGTCTTGCCAAGAGGGGGGGGGGGGGGGGGGGGGGGCGCTGTTCAACAATAACGGTAAACCATAACACTATTACACTGTCCTCTACACACGCACACCAAGAAAGCGCCTTGGATGTCTTGGAACCAAGACTAGCCTGGAATGGGCGAGCCAAGAATCGGCCGATTCTAGACGTGCATCTACAGACCATTGAAACATTAACCCTAACCTATCCTAAATCCATCAAAATCCAAACCCTGTTTTGGAGGATTTCGGCGGATTCAGGATAACTCCATATTGAAAACTGGGAGATTTTGATGGATTGAGGATTGTAAGGCTAGCGATACTGCAGGATTTTGATGGATTCAGGATACCTCCATATTGAGCAGTCACCAAAACAAACTTTTTGTGCATGACAAAATAGGTGGATTTTGGTGGATTCAGGATACTTTCTAGAAAAGTTATCCAAGGGGTTATTAACCCTAACAGCCCAAGGCTTTTTACTAGAATCCTTCCCTAACCACACAAACTCCAACACTGTGTAGTAAACCAATGGCACATTCTTTGTACTTAGACAAAATCAGGGCATCAAGTCCCATGCAAAGTGATGGTGCCAAGGCTCTACAGTACCCAATCACACAAAATTCAACACAAATGGGGTGTTTGATTTTGGCAGGTTAGGGATGGTTAGGGTTAAAGAAGTTTGCTGCAGTCTAGGGTCGGGTCTGGGCTGGAGCTCAAATCAACATGATCAAGGTTGGAATTCAGTCTGCTATTTTTTTTTACAAGTTTAGAACTCTAGCAGACTTTAATTCTGCATTTTTGGCTATACTGCCTTTGGACTCGGAGCAGTGCCTGACTAAACACTGCCATTTTGACGGTCATCCTTACCCCTCAGGCTCTTCCTCCTCGCTCTCCGGCCGATTCAGCTCCCCCGTGGACTTGGACTTGACCCCTAGGTTCTCCTCTGCTTCACCCTCTTCCTTCCCGGTTCGCTTCCTCTTGAAAAAGTTGCGTATGGACTTCCAGGGCTTGAACTTTTTCTTCTTAGCGCTGCCCGGATCTTCTAACGAAGTGCCTTGAGAGAGACACAAAAGGTTTGGTTGATGAGTTGAGTGCACGTACATTAAAACTTGAAGGGTAGGGAGAGCTACATGTAAGGAACTCTTCATCCTTTTTTGGGGGGAGGGTGGGAGAAGCAGGATTAAATCTAGGATTTAATATCTGCCTGTTCACTCCCAGTAAAGATTAGAAAAATGCCACACTCCAAGCCAAATTGTGTAAACTGACCACACTTTTTATGGAAGTCGCCCCAATAGGAGGCTAAAAGCCACTCTACATGTAGGTAAAGGGCTACAACAGAGGTGGTGGGGTTGGCCACATTTTAGGTTGCCAGCCCTACCACCCTTACGGTTTTCCTGGGTCCAGATCTAAATAGAGGATAAATCTTCAACAGATACCAAAGAAATTTACTTACTGCAATTTGTGCCTATTTTACCATTATAGTACCCAGTTATACTCAGACTCAAATGAGGGGGCATATAAAACAGGTCAATTCAATTTGAAAGTTTGCCAAAGCCTGCTGTCTTTTATTATTTGCCAGATACCGTTGTAAGGGCATACCGGCAAATTCAACCTGCAATAAAAATTAGTGGGCACACGAGGCCCCAACCCAGGGGCACACCAGGCCCGATCCCAGGGGCACACCAGGCCCGATCCCAGGGGCACACCAGGCCCGATCCCAGGGGCACACCAGGCCCGATCCCAGGGGCACACCAGGCCCGATCCCAGGGGCACACCAGGCCCGATCCCAGGGGCACACCAGGCCCGATCCCAGGGGCACACCAGGCCCAAATCTTTGCTGGGCACATCTGCCCTCAAAGAAAGGCTGTGACAGAGTGGCAAATTTCTTCCACAGAACCAAGCGTCCCGACGCGAAGGAGGGGAATTCTATTGGCTAAAAGTTTTCTCAATGCGCATGTGACATGTCTCTATGAATAATTATATCATATTTGGAAATCTTGAAACAACTTTCGTGCCTTTCGTACATATAATAAGCTGTCTCCAAATACGACAAATGCTACAAGCAGTATCACGCAATATTAAATGTTCATATTGTATGAGTGAAACTTCCCCTTCCTCCATTGCGCGTGTATCAGGCCTTTTACCAAATACATAAGGAGGAGCCATTTACGATTTTATTCAAGGCTGTTAAAGATTAAAGTAAAAAAAAAAAGTAAAAACTAGATATAACTTTTCAACTTTATCGGACTTGTACTTTTGTATATATATGGCTTCAAAAACTGGCTCTTTAAGATGACGTCACGTGACATGTGATGAAGTCATAATGTCATGTCAATTTTCATCTATAACCTGCAGACCTGCCTGGATATTACATTTCAACTTAATCGAACTTGTACTTTTGTTTATATGTGGCTTCAAAAACTGCCCCTTTAAGATGACGTCACGTAACATGTGATGACAACATGATAATGTCATGTCAATTTTCAACTATAGACCTATTGGGCTACCTAGATATTACTTTATAACTTAATTGGACTTGTACTTCTGTAGATATGGACCTTCAAAAACTGCCCCTTTAAGATGACGTCACGTGACATGTTCTGACTTATAATCATAACGTCATGTAAATTTTCATCTATAACACCCGGTGGCATACCTAGATATCACGTTCCAACTTAATCGGACTCGTACTTTTGTAGATATATGGCTTCGAAAAATGCCCCTTTAAGATGACGTCACGTGACATGTGATGACGTCATCATGACATAAAATTCGGCACACATTGTGAGCAGTTGGGGTAAGTGTCTGTCAAGTTTAAAAGTAGCCAAAGTGGCCGGTAAGAAAGAAAACGTTTACAAATGCTATGGGCAATAGTCTAGCGACTTGAAAAAAGACTACAAATCAACCCTTTTTATAAACAGCATGCACATTTGAGCCATGGTTATCTGCCCTTCCCAGAATTCCTTTGTGTTATATTGAATTTGGTCTAAATTTTGAAATGGCTGTTATTTCTTACTTGAGTGAGCCACGATCATGACATTTTGGAATTAGGGAGAGGAAAATTCAATATATACATTTTTGTAATCGGATTGACCCTTACATGCGTTAAAAAAAAAAAACATTTTTGATGACGTCATCATGACGTCACACAATTTTCGCCTTTTAGGGCATATCTTTGAGACATACCAAAGCTATCACAAAAAGAATTTTGAAAATATCTTGTTTTGTTCGCTAGATATATTGAAACAAATGTTACGATTTTCAAAATTCAAAAATTCATAAAAAATCACGTGATGACGTCATCATGACGTAAAAGTTCGGCACACATTCTGAGCAGTTGCTTTAAGTGTTTGCTAAGTTTAAAGACAATCGGCTGCATAAAAGTAGCCAAAGTGCCGGTAAAAAGGAAAACGTGTACAAATGCTATGGGCAATAGTCTGAAAGAGAAAAAGAAAAAAAAAAGCCAAAAAAAAAAATCTTAACGAAAACAAAGGCTGTTTCGGAAAACTTCCGAAACAGCCAAAAACAAAAAAAAACAAAGAGGTGAAAGCACCTCCTGGAAACATCGGTGAACCCCTGGGTGCTCCTTGTAAATTGAAGCCTAGTATGTAGTTCTACTACTGGGTACATGTAGGCCCTAGGGACCCCTAGATGTTTAAAAAAACGGATCATTGGGCTTGGACATGTACACGTAGCAAACAGATGTTCGGAGATGATGTACCATGGTACATATTGTACATGCACTGTGGGTGATAAAACATATTCAACATTACGTACAAGTACAGTTTTGCATTTAGAGTGTGTGCAAACAGTATAGAGTAAACAAATGAATATCTTTTGCTGCAGTGCCTATATGCAATAGGGTTATGAAAATCTGCTATTCGCTGCCATATTCCATCATCAACGTAAAATGGACAGTACTCTCCTCATGAGGAGACGGTTTTGTGCAGGTCCAACTTAAAATAAGTTGTGTACACCATGTGCAGAGCCATAAATAGAGGGTACATGTACATGTACCCTTTAAATGTAAATTTTACATTTTGGTCTGCAAAATCTGACAGCGAACACGCATCCCCATCAAAAATTCTACGCATGGGCCTGGAGTCGCAGTTCCTCCTTGAATGACTTTACAGTGCAATTTCACTGCTCCCGTAGGGCCTGGCGCCCTCAACAGGTGATCCGCATACAATGTAACTGCGCACATGTGAAGTACATCTCAGTCCAATCAACGCATGCTTAACACCGCTTCACCGATACTGGTTTCCTAAGGAATCCAGTGTACCGACTCGAAACGTATTTGTTTTAAAATAATCAACTCACACCAGCCAGCTAATATAAGTATTGGTTTTGTGCTGCCCTCTGTTTCGTGGATATCGAGATCTTTGCTCAATTCTGCCATTTTAGAGGGCAAGCGCAAAATTTAATGCATGATCTCCATGGAGATCACTGGCTTGCACATGCACAAAGTGCGCGCATGCGCTTGTCACTAAATCTGCATTGAATTTTGCGCATTGAAAGATGGCGGTATCCGTGAAATGGCATATGCACACAAATATACATGTTACTTACCAATTTGCTTCCAGCCATCTACAAATGTACATATTTAAAACCCTAACAGTCCTGAATCCTCCAATTTTAATATGATTTTCCACACACCCTAGGGAGTCAGGGTTAAAAAGCACGCCTACAGTTTACATACATGAGTACATTGTACATGTACATAGTTACAGTCTCAACTGTACTGCAAAACCAATAGCCTAGTAAAACTTGCATAAATAATGTACATTACGTACCTTGTAGACAGTGCAAATTAGCATGCTGTGCATGATATACAAAGGCCTATTCTTTCCTTCTTGTCTGCAGAGTGTAAGTACATTGTACACAACTTCCTTTTTGCTTCATTAGAATTATTGATTCCATGCCAACGTATGACCTGCTCCATGAGAAAAGTCAAATGTCGCTCAATGTGCTCATATTTTATAGGCCAGTGCGAAGGCCAACTGTTTCTTTTGGATAAATTGGGATATTACATGTAATGATTTTCCCCATTTTTTAATGACTTGAAGTGAAAGGTTTATTTATTTATTTTGTATTATTTTGTTTTAATACACGACCCAATCCTACCAACTACAGTCAACATGTGACCAAAAAAAGTGATGGGCAAACAATCAGGCTCTCTGGCAGCAGCCTACATTGTACATGTAGCTTGATTTATGGGTGTATAAATCTTACATGTCTGAAAGAATGATCTTCAAACATTTGTATTTCAAGCATTAAAACAAACCAACATTCCCTTTCCTGTCAAGTTTCATGTACGTAGAGTGAATTATGCCACTCATTTTCACACAAGGGATGTACATTGTTGTTTATTGTACACTTGGAATTGTATAAAATTAACTGGTCTGCAATAATCAAATAGTTTATGCAAAGACGTTATAATTGTCAAACAATCTGCAAGGGAAACTGACTAGGTAAATTTGAATACATTTTCAAAGTGAACAAAGAAACTGGCAGGAGCGGGATTCGAACCTGCGACCTCCGGGTTACCGTACCGGCGCTCTACCAACTGAGCTATCTTGCTCTATGTTGGCGGTCTCTCAAATTGTCCGTATCTTTGTTCTGTTGGGCGTTATTCAGAAGTCATGAACCCAGAATGCCATATAGCCAGGGATCACACCCAATTTTACGATACAACCTGGGAAGCGACATTGTGGGGATCACTCAATGAGGATACGACTTTAACAAAGATAATGACAATTTGGAAGACCACCAAGATAGAGCAAGATAGCTCAGTTGGTAGAGCGCCCGGAGGTCGTAACCCAGAGGTCGCAGGTTCGAATCCCACTTCTGCCAGTTTCTTTGTTCATTTGTAAAACGTTATAATTGTATTACATTTGCATATCAACTAGGTATGTAGTACAATATGTTGTAAGGACGTCTGAAATTATTTTTTGCAAAGCATATGTCAGATGTGTCATGTGTGGTGCAACCAGTGTTTATCAACTTGCATGTACACCTTTTTGTGGCAATGATCATGTACATGTACATGTACATGTAATAATTAAAGTGAGAACAATTTCAAATTTCCCAAAGTAACTCTAAAAAACTGTTAAGTTGAGAACTGTCAAGTACCGTTAGTTTCTCCAAGTAACTATTACAGCCTACAGTTTAAGTAAATGTATGATACAAACTGTTTTACAGCACCAGTGCTACAAAATGCCACAAACGCTTGTATAAATAATATACATGTACATGTACAACAGGGGGAGGTGATCTGGTCTATACCTGTGTTCTAGCCAGGCATTAATTAAATAGAGCTACATTGTAGCACCCACTATGCTTGAATATTTTATGACCGAAAATTGGGGTGGATGGGTGGGTAAAAAAAATTCCGAAAACAAAATCGAAATTTAAAAACATTGACAATTTTGAATGGCCCCAAAAACCCCCAAAGGCAGTGTACATGATTTGTCATTGTTGTTATTTTCAGAAATGGGCGGATTTGGGGGTTAGTATTTTATAGGAAATATCGTTCCACTGACCTGTTCAAAGTTTTGCGTTGTTGGATGGCGGAAAAAACAAGAGAAAAACGGCGCTCTTTTTCAACCGTCGGGCAGATGATAGCCTTTAGTCATGTTAGTCAAGGTACGCGTGGCTATCTGGGCAAGTGATGCTACCCCGGATATGCCATGGCGCCATCATGTCCGGGGCGCGCCACTTGTCCGGGTAGCCACGCGCGCCTTGACTAATGGCTTCAGGGCAGTTTTCCAACGATTTCTAGCTGGACAACGACAACGACAGCTCACCTGGTGCCATCATTTCACAGGATGATTGAGACTACTATTAACTTACAGTCTTACAGTCTAGTAAGGTATTTCGTAATAATTCAGTAAAATTAGATCTGGGCCCAGGAAAATCGTCAGGGTGGTAGTAGGGTTGTCAACTCAAAATGTCACCAATCCTACCACCTCTGATCATAACCCTTTACCTAATGGCTTTTAGTCTTGTACAATTTTGTACATTGTTGTATTGAGTGATTTCAATCAAAAAAGGGCAGGCAGGTGTGTGTATAGGGCTCAAAGGGAGAGAGTGAATACTGGAACCCAGCTGACAAACCAAACAATGCTACTTGTTTGTGTGCTGTCCAGCTACCATTATTACTCAGACCAACTCCAACAAGTGATTTTTCTTCATGTTGTTTTTGTATGTGTTCAGTGGGGCCTACATATGTACATGTGCAGTTGTACCTGAAAAAACCCTGTAATTACAAGCACACGAACATGTGAAAACCATTTACATGTGAAAACCATTTACATGTAAAACATTAAACGGTCTAATAAAATAGTCTACATGAATTCGAATTCATCACAGATAAAAAAAAAAAATACATGATTTTGAATTTTAAGACTAGCTTTTGGCCTATCCTGCAATTTTTAAAATACCAAACACAAATAGATGTAACTTGTGTACATGTACATTGTATATGTGACCCGCTCCAGAAAAAAAGTGATGTAAGTCGCGCTATGCATTTACGTGTAATGGCCCTTTCAACATTGAGAGGGTGAAATTTTTCGTCAAAATTCATTTTTCTTTTTTGTCTTCAATGACATCTTAAATATCTAAAGTTTCAGGTTTGGTGCACAACAATGTTGATTTCAGTGAATAAAGTGAAAAAATTACCCTTTTAGAGTGCATTGTTCCATTGCAATGTATTAGAACTAGCTATTTCAAAGCCTGTTTTCTCTGTTGTGCAATTTGAACTCCATAGAACTAATTAATATGCAAAAACGCGATATCTCCAGAACGGAAAGGGCTTTGGAGCTCTATCATGTACCAAATGAAAGCTTACATTGCGGGCTTTCCAAACATACATACAACTCATTTTTCATATTTTGCGACATAATTTACCTTTTTCCAGAGCGGGTCACATGTACGAGCTACTACAATAAGTCAATTTTTTGTACTCTTAAGTGCCTAAACTGCATAGTGAGTACCTTGATTGACATCGTTAGCAACAGCACCTTCACTTCAGGAAACAGCATTACCATTTGTAATATCCTCTCAACATACATGTACATTGTACATATGTCACAAATTAAAGGAAATGTGGGCATCGACTGACATGTTGATCGTTCAAGGATAAATGCTGTCAGAATCACCATGAATCCTTGACAAAAGTTATTTCCTCGTCTCGATCCTTCCCGATTCTAGAATTGACTCAGGCTGTGATGACTCAACTTGAACACTGGGGACTCAAAGTAACTTGAGGACATACAGTAATCAAGGAATGGGGACTCTTAAACATTGCAAAACATTCACCCCTAGTCGTGAATACTTTTACTGGAAATAATGCAGGCAAATTGAACATGAACTGCCCTAATCTTGCAAAACAAAAACCCCAGTTACCAATGTGCGCTGTCCAGGGTCCCGTCCAATGTAGAGGCACAAATTATTTTGGACAGGCAACTTTTTTGTTTGCAGAAAATGCGTCTATAGCTTTAATTTTAAACATGAACCCTAACCCCTTCAATGTTTTTTTTTGTTTTTATGCAAATCCAACAAATTCCAACAAAACTGAATTGAGAAGCCTGCTAATACAACAAAATCCAACAACAAATTTGTATTCTGCAGCGTACCACCTACATGTACATGAACACACCAGCCTTGGCATGTTGCAGCTAACCTGCTGAATCCAACAAAATCCAACTGAAATTTTACCAGAAGTCTGCTTCCACCCGCCTAAAAAACATGTACAACAAAATCTAACAAGTTATATTTAGCTTCCACCCTGCTATGACAAAATCCAACAGGTATTCAGCTTCCAACCTGCTAAATATGACAAAATCCAGCCCACCATGTAGATCGTGTCGACTGCAAAATCCAACAAATTCATCATCATCAAGTGCGGTCTTCTCGCAGAAGGTTGGCTGCAATGGACTTCCATCTGTTTCTGTCCTGAGATGCCCTTGCACATTCCGTGTAGTTCATGCCAGTCCAGTCTCTTACATTGTCAAACCACGATGTTCGTCTTCTTCCTCTTGGTCTTTTCCCCTCTATTTTGCCTTCCAAAAGAGTCTTCTGCAGCATTTGGTTTCTCATCATGTGTCCAAAGTAATTCGTCTTCCTGTATTTTACTGTTTTTATGAGGGAATTCTTGGTCAGTGCTTTTTGAAGGACTCGTTTGTTGGTCATTTTGGCTGTCCAAGGGATGCTCAGCATTCTCCTGTATGTCCACATTTCGAATGCTTCGAGTCGGCTGGTTGAATCTTTCGACAATGTCCATGTTTCTGCTCCATTTGATTAGTCTTAGCCGTGTTTTGATGTTGATATTCCTTGATGTGAAGATATGTTTCCTTTTATTGAAGATAGATTTACCAATAGCTATCCTTCGTTTGATTTCATCCTGGCATCGCCCATCTTCTGTTATCATTTGTCCCAAGTAGATGAATGAGTCGACTTGTTCCAGTTCTTTCCCGTCAACCTGGATGCTGGTTTTTGACTTATTCTTGCTGATGACCATTGCTTTCCTCTTCTTGACGTTCATTTTAAGACCATGTTTTTCACAAATTACAATAGCTTTTTTTTACCATTGTTGGATTTTGTTGGATTAGCAGCATTAGGGTTATTCTTTAAAATTGGCAAAAAAAATACTGGTGTCCCCTCCCATCAACAAAAGAAAATCCAGAAGGAAGGTTGCTGTCACAAAGACGACCATTGGGGATATCAAACCGGAACCAAAATACATTATGAAATAGTGGACCTACATCATAAAAATGGAAACTGCACATAAGTAGAAATTAACCCTCCTATACTTATAACTATCACAGCCTATCAAAAAACTCTAAACACCAACTCTGACAGTTTGTGTGTGTTTCAATCTGTCATTTGATAGGTTTTGATCTGTACAACAACTGGGTCGATTTTGGCCAGGTGCATAGGAGGGTTTTAAATTAAACAATAAAAACACTATGCACTTTAAGCAATCTTTAACCTATGTAAATAGAATCTTACCCTTTCCCCGAATAGTGCGTAAAACAGTTCACAAGTTAAAGGTAGCATACATGTACATCATTTGCAAACATGACAAAACAAAACTACTGAATTATTACGAAATACCGTGTTAGACTATGTAAATAGCAGTCTCAAGCATCCTGTGAAATTATGGCACCTGGTGTGCTGTCGTTTTCCAAGGAAAGTGGAAATTTATATCATTTTCCAACAATTGTCGGCCGACAATCGTTGGAAATAGTCCAGTTCCCCGACCTGATAATTCCCGGACTCTATAAATTGTTCAGTTTTGTCTAAAGTATGGTCAGGGAACCAGACTACTAGAACATATATTTTTTGTCTATGTTTTCCCAGCATCTATGCACACAAACCAAACAGGTCAGTGTTACGGTATTTGCTAGCACGCTGTAAAATACTAAGCCCCAAATCTATTTATTTCTGAAAATTACAGCAAAAGCAAATGATGTATACTACCTTTAAGCCTGAAGGAAAGCACATGGAGTGCAAAGTTTGGCTTTGAGTTGACAGGCACCTTTTAGCTTTTGCTCAGTTGGGACAGGTAGAATTTGAACCTGACAAGTGCACATACCTACATGTATGTAGATGAAATCCTGGCACTGTCCACTGGAGCAATCGTTTACTGTAGCAACCAATCATTGAGTACAAACCAATCCAAATGAACTTGCAATGCAGACATTTCTTAGCAGTTTCTAATACTGTATCTCCAATACAATGAGTTTTAGAGTGTCTCAGGCAAACTCACAAACTCATGCTAAATACATGTCCACTGCACATAAGGCACGTACCTGTTTACGGTGAAGAAGCCCTCTTTTGACTACAACCTGTTGGTTATTTCATTGTACGCATGATACACTCTTGCATGCATGACAGGCGGGCGGGTTCCTTTACTTATAAATCACTTTCTTTTTGTGTGCAACAAACACACACTTTCAACAAGTGGTCACACGAATACTTGCAGTCACGAGTACACAGACTTTATCGCAAAAGCTGAACTATGACCAACACACAAGACTGATACGAGCCAAAATCATCATTGTCCGTCCTCTGAATAAAAAAATTAGAACACGGGGTCCTCACTGGGCACAGATAATTGTCCCCTTCACACAAAAAATGGGTGTCGCCCCAACTGGCCAACTTCCTGGGCAGGAAACGAGCTCTATTGCTGTAGTCTCTGTGCTTCTTCAATACCAGGTAATTACATTATTTACCTGAGATTAGGGCACCGCTTGCGCAAAGGATGAGACCTGCATTGTTGTTAGGCTACTGTACAACTTTTTTCTAATACCCAAAAGCCAGAGCTATAGCACACAAACATAAGCAGCTTATCTAGTGTGTTTGCATGAGACTGGAACTTAAAGGGCGAGTCACTTACTTCTTTAAATAAGTTGCCAACAAAATTGCTCTTAATTAAAATCAACAATGGCTGTGTAACAGTATTCCACTAGGAGGAAAGTAAATGATATTTGTCATTTGTATTGATTCCACTTGCAGCAGACAAAAATCATTACCGCTCGCACAGGCAATACCCACCCATGGTACCCTTTAACCCTAACAGCCCAAGGCTTTTTACTAGAATCCTTCCCTAACCACACAAACTCCAACACTGTGTAGTAAACCAACCGCACATTCTTTGTACTTGGACAAAATCAGGGCATCAAGTCCCATGCAAAGTGATGGTGCCAAGGCTCTACAGTACCCAATCACACAAAATTCAACACAAATTGGGTGTTTGATTTTGGCAGGTTAGGGATGGTTAGGGTTAAAGGGGTGAGTACATTTATTACCCTACACTAATTAGTCAGAGGTCATCTTATCACATGGAGTACGATTCATCACCAGAGGACGTCCGTCACTTGCCAGTCCCAGCATTGTCAATATGTAAATCATCTCATGTCATATTTCCCTAAGTGCGGTTCTTATAAAGTCTAAGCTACAGGTGGGGTGACGGCATTAAAGTGGACGACTCTCAAAACAAACAAAAAGAACAAGGAAATGCAGTGCTTAGACTACCAGACGGATTGGCACTGGATCAAAAGACGTCAGACCTCAGTGATACATGAGGGCTTAGGCATGCTGCTCTGAGTATGGAGGTGAGTCGAAGGATTTGTGTCCTTGTACAATGAACTGAGTAGAAACTCACAGTTTGGCACTCTGAGTTACAACAATTCGTCACCAACACCACGAACTGACACTCTAGTGCGTGAGTGCCAGGGCGCGAGCGTATTTTACAGAACAGAGTAATTTTCGTTTTTACGAACTGACACCCAAGTAGGGGAGTGCGCTAACCACATTTTCATTTTCACTAACTAAAACCATTCTTAATTTCACGAGTTTAGAGGTTTTCAGTTCAATGTTTCTGTAAACCCACAAGTATACAGATGGAGTAGATTCGTGTCAAAGCTTTTAAAGTGCTTTTCTTGGAATGGTATTTCCGCTACATGCTTGCGTGTCAATTCGTGAAAACAAAGTCTTCTTTAGCTAGTCAGTGTCTGATGTGCGCGCGCATACCTGGGTGTCAGTTCGTGAAACCGAAATTTACTCCGTACGCGGTTTCACAAACTGACACCCAGGTGCGCGTGAGTGTCAGTTCGTGAAAACGGTGACGAATTTTCCAATGAAAAAGTCGATTTTAACCCCTTGGGCACAGATTTTACGAAATACGTCGGGGTGTTGCAGCGGTTCTGGCAGCCAAATCGAACCGCTACAATGTGTTTGTGAAGTCAAGCATTACATACACAATAATCCAACAATGGATTGAAACTGCACAGCGGCCAATGGCGTCATCCGGCCTGGTGGCACTGTTTTTTTGGCGCCATATGGCGTCATCCGTACGCAAGTGGTTAAAAACATTTGAATTAAAAAACATTCCATCACATCCCAAAGTTTTAAAACCGAGTTAAATCTCAAAATAGTTTTTGGGGTGGTTTTTAATTTGAACTCGGCTTATTTACTCCTGGATCTGATTCTCAAAAGCCCATACACCCCCTGCCATAGGTTTCATGATTTTATCCCCCATATAAGATATTTTCAAAACATTATCTCTTCCAGAAAGTGTCCAATTGGTCTATTTTTGAGGACTTTCACCCGTGTTTTACTGTACTGTATTGCCATAGAGCACGGGTGGTCGTATCTGGCACCTTGGCTTGCCTGCATGTTCGAACAATGTTCCCCCGGTATAGTCAGAACTCTGCATGCGTTTTTGGATGCAAAATGGCGTGTTATTTTTCCGGATGTGGAAACTTTCATTAGAGTCTGTGATTCTGAAACCTATTTTTAAATTATTGCACCAGGCTGATTTTGTAAAATATTCACAAGGCATTGTCGGAGGGTTAACTTTTGTGCATTTTCTCTTCTAGAAAGAACTTTTCTGTAAAATGTCCGCAAAAAGCACTCAGGTGGGTTACAAATACACTGCTGTCGGCCCCTTCACAGAGACGAAAGTAAAACTTGTTCTTAATAATAAAAATACAACAAATTCAAATACTAATTACTGAGGTTAGATTGCAGAGTTGTAATCAAGTCAATCACAAGTCAGATCAAAAGGCAGATCACAAGTCTGTCACAAGTCAGCTCACAAGCTACATGGGATGAACAATGACAAAGAAATGCTTTTGTTATATTTCAATAGCTTGTTACACATGTACATGGATTGAGAACAGAATTGTGAAGTGACTTGTGATGACTTGTGATTGACTTGATTACAACTCTGTTAGATTGTGTAATTATGGATTGAAAAGGATACTGGTGCAATTCTTTTTCGTCAGATCATAGTTGCCAAGTGTCACTACATACAGTTTAATGTAATGTATAAATATGCGTTATATTAATTGCTCACCAGGCTGGGCAAATTCATAACTTTTAGCAAGTGGGGGTTCTCAGGCACGACAGATTTGTAAAACTATTTTTATACCCCCCCCCCCAAAAAAAATGGAAAAGAACGGGGAGGAAGACTCGATTTTGAATCCTGCCCTTTGGATCTGTCCATGGGAAAGTGTTCTTTGGATTAGCAATATAGATGAATGTCTGCGCTCTTTAAATAACTTGACGTTTTTGTTCTATTTTTTCCCTAACATTTATTTCAAGGAAAAACCTATTTTGTTTCTATTGTGGGCCTCTGAAAAAGTTTAATCTTGGTTGCTTTTGTGCATCTATTGCCTATTAAGATTGCCCAAATTATTTTTGGATTGCAAATAATTGACATTTGTGACTATTTGTAACTATTCCATTAACCCTAACGCCCTCGGCATTCATTTGGGGTACAGTACACTGTACATACTACAAAACACTACACAATTCTTGTAGGTCAGTGTAGTAAGAGTACTGTATATTACAGTTTACTCAAGTAGTATTTTGTAGTATTAGATAATGTTAGGGTTTAAAAAAAAAAAAAAAAATAAAAAAAATAAAAGAAATAAATTACTGGCTTTCAAATTGCAGATAAACTCCAGCGAAACTTTTAAAACTTTTGAAATCACGAGTCCTTCGTTTTGCATCCAAAAAAGCACTTGCAGGGATCTGACTACATCAGGAGCAAAATCAGCAAATTGCTTTAGATCATAGTACACTACATTGTACACCCAATGTTTGGCACTATTGTAACATCCTCTCTGGCTCTTAAATCGTTGTATTATACACACATTCAGACAAAGTATAGAGGGTTAGCGGTACCACCATGTGATACTGATCTCTTTTGAGTTGTGTGGTTCTGAGAATCCCCAGACAGTCAATTTGCAAATTGTTTTCAGGCTTGGCTTTCATAGGCTTTCACGCCGGGATTATTTTTCACGAGCCTGGGTGCCAGACGGGTTCAGGCCTTTATCTGCGGGTAGCACACCCTGGCCTCGCTCACAGCAAGCCGGTCGCTGACAGATATTTCCGCCTGATCCTTGCCTCGCTGAGTGCGTGTATGTATACACGTCATCCGATGCGAACTGGTTAATGACATGGTACAAATTATTGGAAGTCATAAGCTCTGTTAAAAATGTCACTAAAATGTTAAGTGATATGTGTTTTCATTGACTGTCAATATTTATTATAACAAATGCCCATTTGAAGTGGATCCCATTTTTGTGGATCTACTGTACTGGTGCTCTACGAAACACTCATAACCCACAATGCTGTACAGCCAGAGATAATGCACCAATCCATTGTGGTTTGTTTGAAAATATTGATAATTTCTTGACATACAGAGGCCCCCCCCCCCAAAAAAAAAAAAAAAAACCTGACAATTTGGGAGACCACCAACATACAATGTAGGACAATACAGCTCAGTTGGTAGAGCACTGGTTCTGGAAGTCACAGCCTCTGCCAGTTTTCTTTGTTCACTTTGAAAAAAAAAAAAACAATTTAAAGTTTACTTTCCATAAAATCCTAATAAATGCCGCTCCGGTCTGGATGTTTCTATTGTAACTGTTTGAAAATAAATAACTGCCACAGTTGGTTAAATGTTGGAGATTATCTCTATTCCTTCGGTTGGGGATGTGTATGCCCTTGCAGCCATTAGGGGTTTTGTTGCATACATGTATGTACACACAGTCGTACTTCCCCAATACGTCTGAGGACAATGCTTTGTGTTTCCTATTGTTCCCTCAATATAACCAACCCCCATAGACTAAGCACGTATCCTTACGTTCGAGGACCGATTTCAACAAAAGACTCTACGTTCGAGGACTGAAAGGTTTCTTTGTGTTTACTTTCTTCTCTTGTCCTCGGAGATATATACAGTGCACGTACATGTATGCTGTTGGTGATTATGACAGCTAGGCTAATGGCAAATTTATCTTTGTCTCCTCTATGGCCAAATTGACCAAACTGCCTTCAGTCTTTGAATTTCAAAAGCTCAAAATTGTATTAAATTTATATTACATGCAACAGTAAACATTTGACACCTGTATCATTACAGACATCCTTTGAAATACAATCTCACGATTGTAATAATCATCTGATTGTTCAGTAACCATCACCAAGTAAACATGAACTACATCATGTAGGCCACATGTGTGCATGACTATACACACACATACACACACACAGTCATGTAAACGGGTGCAATCGTGGACCTCCCATTCTTCCTCTTTTGTTTATACTCTAACTTTTTCGGAAGGCCTCCCATTGGTTTTGTACACAATTTTCAATCGTGGACCTTGACACAATCGCGGACCCTATTGTCCTCTTTGTTAAAGGTCCACGGTCTGAATAGCTATACAAAAGCACACAAACGTGTATCTACCTCCAAACATAGACGTCCTATTGTTCCCTCTTTTGTTTGTACTTTAACTTTTTCGGAAGGTTTTGTATCCTATTTCAATCGCGGATGTATTCTGGGAATCGCGGATGTATTCTGGGAATCGCGGACGTATTCTGGGAATCGCGGACGATATTGTTAACTTTGTTATACGTCCACGTTTGTTTGGGAGAACAAACGCACACATACCTAGGTTTGTTTATGGTGTAAATCAAGGATTTAATTTTTGTTCCTCTCTTTTGTACTTCAACTTTTTTGCAACAGCTCCCATTGGTTTTGTACACAATTTCTAATCGAGGACGTCCTCGATGACACTCCTGTCCTCAATTAGTCAATGTTTCCCATGTGTGTCCTCAATTTACACAAACCCACATGCACAGACGTGTATCGACCTCCAAACGTGGACGTCCTATTGTCCCTCTTTTGTTTGTACTTTAAACTTTTTCGGAAGACCTCTATATGTTTTGTACACAATACCAATCGCAGACATATGCTGGGAATCGCGGACGATATTGTTCTCTTTTGTTCTCCAACATTTTTCATCCACGGTTTGAATACCCCAACGCCCCTACCCATTCATGGATAAAGTATACACCATGTTGTGGTGGGAGTGCTGCAATGCTGGTGATATTTGCTGAGTGAGCAGATCAAGCTTTCAGAATACTGAACTAGTGAACTTGCAACTTTTTAGATTTTAATACAATTTTTCAGAACATTTCAGAAAATTCCTATAAAGAACAAGTACCTGGGTCAAGTTCGTCCTCCTCGCTCTCCCTCAAACCCCCCGGTGCATTTTCCTCTCCGTCCCGTTGATCAGTGCCCTCTGCTGCCAACTCCTTGCCAACCTCCACTTGAGGCTGCTCCACCTCGGCGGCGGCCATGTTGTACAAGAGCTCCCAGGAGCCAGAGATGTTGTGTTTCCTCGAGCTGGCCTTGGAGCAGCGATCGCGCAATTTGAGAAACTCCGGGTATTCGTTGCTCAGTTCGTCAAAGTCGAGTATCGTCCATTCCGGTTCGATCCCGTCCGATCCGTCGTCTGTGTCTGGCTCTGTTGTCGTGGGGCAAGTGTCCGGCCTGTCTAGTTCCGAGGCATCCTCTGCCCTGTCCTCAGGCGTTAAATTACAGTCAGGTGGGGCTTCCTCCTCTTCTTGTTCCGGTGCTGATTTATTGGGGGCCAATTGAGCAGTCTCTGTGACTGGTTGGGGGGCCGGTGTGCAGTTCTCTACTTGAGATGCTGCTGTTGCTGTTGTGACAGACTCCTCTGCATCCCCGCACTCCACTTGATCGGTGTTGGGATTTACTCGGATGTATGGGCCATCTCGAGGGTACGGGTCATCTCGAGGGTACAACCCATCCAATTCTGGTGACTCTGCAAGCACAGCCAAAAAGAATAAACCACTTAATTATTCATCATCTCTCGTGTATATATCATTTTAACACAATGATGACAAGTACAATACGTACACCCAGTAAATGGCACATTATGTGATTTCCAGGGTGACACATCCTTGTTCCGGGAGCTGCCAAATCAAGTTAAACTGTAACTACTGTAAGTTCCCTCAAAAGTCCTGGAATAAAAAAAATTGGCACCCATCATCACATGCCTTTGAGTAATGAGCAGCATCCATTGAAACGTAGATAAAGCACGGAAAACCTAATTGGGTTGATAAATCTCATCTATCCACACAATTGAAGTTGAACGTGAAGTTCAGCATTGTATGGAACAGTTTCAATCTTACATTCTGCAAACGGAAGAACCAAGGTGATTTTGGCGTGCTGTCACATGGCACGTGTGCCTTCAAGAACAAAATTTAAGGGCCATGACACACGAGGCAATTCACATGCAAACATTTTTCCGGCAATCGCAAAGAAGAACAAATATTCACACTTCCATTTTCTCAAATTTCCTCGGTAATGTCAATACACTGTCAGAACAATGTGTACCTTGCGAGCTACCCAAGCATTATTTTAGTATGCGGTGCTTTTATTTGCCTGCAAGTTGGCTGACAAATTGTTGCCTCGTATGACGAGGCCATCAGTATGACAGACATCTGTGCATTAATTGCTGTGCCAAAATATTTAGGTAGATTTGTACATCTACACTTGTGTTTGTATTTGGTCCTTATACTAGTATTTATAAGCTTAAAGGTAGTGTACATGATTGGTCATTGTTGCAATTTTCAGAAATGGGCGGATTTAGGGGTTAGTATTTCGTTCCACTGACCTGTTCAAAGTTTTGCATTGTTGGATGGCGAAAAAACGAGAGAAAAACGGCGCTCGTTTTCCAACCGTCAGCTAGGTGGATGATAGCCTTTAAATCAAGGCGCGCGTGGCTATCTGGGCGCGTGATGCGCCCCGGATATGCCATCACGTCCGGGGCACGCCACTCGTCCGGGTAGCCACGCGCACCTTGACTAAAGGCTACAGGGCAGTTTTCCAACGATTTCCAGCTGGAAATCATTAGAAAACGATATAAATTTCCACTTTTCTTGACAATGACAGCACACCTGGTGCCATCATTTCACAGGATGATTGAGACTACTATTAACTTAAAGTCTAGTAAGGTATTTCGTAATAATTCAGTAAAAAATAATTGGAGGATTACCAATCGTGTACACTACCTACATGTATATCCATGCCAAATCCAGGTTACTCCTACTTTTTGTAAGAATTTTCAAAAGAAAACAAATGAAACTGGCAGGAGCGGGATTTGAACCTGGAACCTCCGGAACTCCATACCGGCGCTCTACCAACTGAGCTATCTTGCCCTACGTATAAATTGTCAGTGTCTTTGTTTGGGGGCACAAGTCGGAATTCATAAACCCATAATGCCGTATAGCCAGGGATCACGCCCTGACATTCCGATATCCTCGATACCCTTTATGATAACCTGGAAATCGACACTCTGGGGATCACTCGATGAAGATATGACTTTATACCATGGTAAATATAATGTAGCCGAAAATAAATAACACATGAGGAATCCTATCGTCATTTGTCGTAATGTACATGTATTTAAACCTTACAGAACCTTTTTTTTACTGCTAACATACGTGAATAATGCAGTGTAAAAGTGAAATAATGTACAATAAACATAGTATTTACAATGACTGTCATAAACAAGAAATAGAAACAAGCCCAGAGTGTGAAGTAAGCTTGCAAACTGGCCACGCCGGAAGAAATTACGCACAGTGCATGCACAGTGTGCGTGTGCAGTGTGACCTTCATGCTGTGACCGGATGTACAGCTTTCTTGTCTCACTTTACCAACTTGCAGTGTTTGTGATTGACTTATCATTTTAGGAAAATTGACCTGGTCAGTTTTACTGGGCAGAGGTTGGCGGGTAAAGTAGCCATTGCATTAGGGCTTCGGATCCAAACCGGGTACCCAATAGCTAATGTCAGGAGCCAGTTCCAAATTATGGAAGAGTACCCGTATCCGAAAATAACATATTACTTAGTAATTTCTGAATGAAACAAAGAAAGTTTTTGAATGTCATTTGTGGGAAATTTTCAAAATGAAAACCAGGGTATATATGGAAAAACAAAACAGATTAAAGTATGATGTTTGTGAAAATGCAATTTATACCATAAAGCTACAGAGATCACTGTACGCACTTGCTACATTGATGCACCATAATGTGCGGACCTTTACGAACAATACGAACAGCAATTTCCGAAATCAAATTTTTGTGATTGGCTTTCTTCAACGGGTACCCATGCTTTCCTTTTTTGATTGGGTACCCGATTCCAGTACTACCCATAAATGCACGCCCCTACATTGGACTCGGGGATAAGTCACTGCGAGGAAAGTTTCCCAGGCTGTTTACACTGGACTTGAAATATGAAAAGTAACCATCATCTCAGTGAGCTTCACCAAAAATAGTCCAATGCGAAGATAGCTTCAGAGAAGTGAGTTTGTATACAATGTACATGTACACTTTCTTACTGGCCTGCAACGTGCACTTGGACATGGCCCTAAGCTAAAATAATGATCACATTAAAATAAGAATTGATGACTAGCTTGTGGTTTCCTGCAAGCAAAGCCTGCAGCTGACAATGGTCTGGAAGGGGGGGGGGGATCATGAGAGGAGATACAAGTAGATGAGTAACTAAGGTCAAGGTTCAGTACCTTCTGATAAGAACATCTGTCTGCTAACTTTATGCATTGCTAATGTTGCATCGCTTTTACAGGATTTATAGGATTTGTGAAAATATAAATTTTCCCCCCAAGAAATTATGTACACAATGTACACGTGTATGTCAACGTACTGGATAGTGGAACTTTTGACTTAGTGAAGAGAATCTATATGTACGACGTACGTGTGGGGGTTTGTCAGGGACAGTTGGTGCCGAGTGTCAATCAAAAGAATGATCCCATTACATTATAAACATCTAACAAATGAAAAACGGTGCACTAACAATGAACATCCATTGCTACTTGGCACTAAATCCATTGTTACTTGTTCACAGTGTTTAATAACAAACATCACAGGATCCACAAAAATTGTTTATTATAGTGCTCATTTGGTGGCATGCATTGTACAGAGAAAATTGGGATGTACAGGGAATGTTCACCAGAACCGAGTGTTCATTTAAGTGGTGATCATTAGAGGCACACTTTGCCCTAAAATCCCTCCCCCCCCCAAAAAAAAAATAAAAATAATAATAATAATTTCTCTGCTTGGTTACCCTAACCATTGGCCTAAAGAATCAGGATTCCACATTTGTAACTAACTTTCAGCCTATCAAAAGGAAGATTGCCTGGCATTTGGACTCAAACTAAAAAATTACAATGTAAGCCATTACTCCCGCATCATGAAATCATCATTTATAGAGGGCACCCCACTGTGCCAATACGGAGAATAAGGGCAAGTTTTCAAACCCTCGTTTCCCTGGCAGAAACTTATACAAACAAATCAAACAGATTAGAATAATTGTACCAAACTTGTAAATAATCTATTGGTACTTATGCTAGGTTGGGATGAAGGGGTTGTGGATGAAGAGGGCGGGGGGGGGGGGGAGGTTGGAAATAAGCATACACCAAGATAGGTTCATTGCTACCCATCACTAATCTGTCTAACTGCAATCATCAACATATACATTCATCCTCAGTCTACCCTGGCTCTCCGGCCGACACAGCCAGGGTTATTGGCCCGCCATCAGGCAGGTCTCTCCCATGTATCACGTACCTATAAATCTCAGGGGGTTTATTGCCAATCTCTACTTCCTGCCCTCTGACCTGGAAAGGGAGGTACATGTACTGGTTTAAGCAATCCGACCCTTACACCCGTCAAATGCCGTCGTTTTGGGCACCCTGAAACTTCCCGACCTTCCATTTCGGTGACTAGTGGGTTCATCTGGGTTCGAATCCCACCTGGGCCATGTGCTTTTTTCCATCCAAATTCCATGGAATTTTATCCATGGTTTTCCTCCCACTTCAATTTTCAACTGAAAATGTCTTCAAAGTGCATGTAAGTCCTTACCCCATGTGTTTCTCAGTATAGGGCTTTACAAGCTAAACTTTGCAGAAGACGTATCCATGGTTTTACTACCAGAAAATATACTGCTACTTATCAAAAGTCCTTTTTTTTCTTCCTACATTTCCAGTACTCTTTCACACTGCTTGGCACTGTTGTATAGTATACAGGAGAGGGATAGGGTGGTTAATCAAATTCTAAACCAGAATTTGAAATTGAAATATCTTCAGCTTCAAAACCCATGCACTCGCCAGTTCCTTTGGGGGATTTTTAAGAAAGTTGGCAACCTGACTGCCTTCATGTACAGGAGTACACTGTAGCCATGAAACAATACTTTTTCCCTCCAATCTTAAAACCCCATTCGGATTTGCACGAAGCAAGCTGCTAAATCTAAACACAATCCAACAGCTGGAACCGTTTTGTTTACTGCTCAGATTAACCAAATCCAACAGAATGGCCCCAATTTTGGATATCGTTGGATTTCACATTTTTAAGGCTACTTCCAGAGTGACTAACTGACCCAGACACTTTGAGGAAACTCAGGCCGACAAATCTGATGCCCAAGTAACGCTCATGAAGTACGTTATAATTCTAAGAGGAAAGGTGGCTAGGGCGACTGACCCTGTAATCGAACAGACTCTCAACAAGAACTCACTGCCCGATTGTCAAAAAAAAGAAAGTTTCAACTAATAATAACATACAAATGTCTCAAGTACTTTGCAATTATTACCGCTGGTCACGAGATCAGTAACTGTACGCATTTTCTACCCTCACAGACACACGCACCCATACTCCTAGGTGGAGAGAAACAATTGTAGTACAGTGTCTTGCCCAAGCACACAACCACCATAATCCCCGGCGGGGTTCGAACCCACGTACCACCACACATGAATCAGGCACTGTAACCACTGAATCATTGTAATCTACTATTAAACTACATTCTAACTAAACACTAATAAAATGACAAGAACTTCCTAAACCACACTCCAAACCCCAAATTAATTAATTTCTATAAGTTTACGTGTCCAATGACTCCAAGGCTACCGTAACTCAACATATTGTACATAATCCCTTGCTTCCTTGTGAAGTCCACAGCAGTCAGATTCCGTTCTACTTTGAGATGAACGTGCATCAACACACCTTTCATTTCCCTTACCTTTTGTCTTTGATTTCTGAGCTCGGAAGCAGGAAGATAGTCGTCTTCGCATCATGTTTGAAATACAAACAATATTCAACTTATTTGGAAACAGTTGTGAGTATACCAAAAAACCTCAAACAATCGTGAGGCCGTTCCAGAATTTGTTCCCATACGAACTGCACAGTTCTGATTTGTGCAAATCAAATGCTAACGCAACACTCGTCAAAGCCACACTCGGAGGTGCCGATTTAATGGGATTTTGCAGAATGACAGCTGAGGACACCCCAACATCCAGCGTTTAAGTCCAAGGGCAGGAGAGAGAGAGATCAGAAGTCAGCCATGATGATAGGAATATACATACCACCCGGCACTTACCAATACAGGAAGCCCAGCGATGACTAAGACGTCGACTTTTAGGGGCCACCACTGGACCAGGCCTGACATCTGACAGTCTGTGTATACATGCATGAATTTTGTGAACAACTTCGCTACTTTTTATCCCCGGGGGTATTGGTGCAAAATTCAATTTGTGGAGGAACTTTACACGAACATCAAAGCTGCTACATGTATTTCCATGTTTTTGTATCCCCCTAACAAATACATTTTAAAATTAAATTGCTAATTGTTAGGATAATACGATTAAATAAGATATGATCTTTCAAATGACAAATTTCACCAAAACCATTTACCATAACAGATTGAATGAGTTTGAACTTTTGAATGAGAAGTGGAACGCTCCTAATTCATACGTGCGCAGTACATAATTGGAAGACCAAACAGAGTGAAGCGTATTTTAAGTTCTTTTTCATAGAAAAACAGTGTTTATCCATCAATCGTAAGTAGTACGAAATCCATTGAATTTTCAGTCTGGATTAGGGATACAACTTTGCTTTATTAATCTTTTAAAAAATTTACATGGTTTTAGGCATGATCGGAACAACATTTTCCAAACCCCCCCCCCCCCTTCTGCCCGCAGTGTTCTCAAGTTGATAGGCCAATGGACAGATTTAAAATTACACTGTGCTGAAGTTTTCCCATCCATATATGTCTATAGGTCTTAAAATTTGCATAATTTCTCTGGAATCTGTTGAATAATTATCCTCTATTTAGATCTGGGGCTAGGAAATCTGTGGTAGGGTCGACGATTCAAAATGTTGCCAACTCTATCGCCTCTGATCGTAACCCGTTACCTAGAGTAATGGGTGATTTTAATTTTAAAAAATAGAGATTAAGAAGGGTACCAATAAAATGTTTTTTTCAATTCAACTTTTAAACTGTCTCAAACTTGGATAAACAAAAAATTTGGGCACAGTTATGGTCATGCTTTAACTGATCAGGATTTGTATTGTTTATTTAGTGATGAACTGCGTGGAAAATTCAAATTCATCAGTTTGATTTGTGCACATATTGAGCCGCTTTTACCCGAATTTAAAGGTTAAACTGGCCAGTGATCAGCCTATGGCTGATATGGGTCATTCCATAAATTTGGGGTCCAAAAGTGTAACTTTTTTTGGTGTCCCTGTTACACCTGACCTGTGTAATTTCAATCAAGTACCACTACAATGGACTTCACACTAATTTTTAATTGTTTGGCAGAATGGCAGGTAGGCCTACTTTGCTTTTTTAATACACAATCACTCTTGGAGATAGAAGGCATTAAAGAATGTGTCCGGAATTGCAAAATCTTACACGTCACTATGTAACTGGGACACCAAAAATGTCACACTTTTTGACCCCAAATTTATGGAATAACCCATATATGTGACCCGCTCTGCAAAAAGGGCACATAAGTCGCTGTATGCTTTTACGAGTTATGGGCCGTTCAATGTGAAGAGGGTGAAAAATTCTTCAAACAAGTGATTTTTAAGGGAGGGATTTTTTTGCATCTTTGATACCTATATTATTCTATTTCATAACAAAAATCTTTGATTTCAGTGAATAAAGTTGGAAAAAGAATGTTTTTTATGAGTGCTTCCATCTATTGCTTTGCTTTTTGTTTTTTTAAATGGCTTGTTTCTCCTTAAGTCATTTCAAGAAATTCCTGAAAACAAACATGCAAATTTCCAAATATCTCGTGATTGCAAAATGCTAGAGACCTCAGACATATACCATATCAAAGCTTATAAAATGGCCTTTCCAGCTATATATAAAACACTATTTTCAAATTTTGCAACATAAGTGCCCTTTTTGCAGAGCGGGTCACATATATGCAGTAGTCATATTTCTAATTCCAATTTGGTCTGCTGATGCAATGTAACTTAACGTACTTGTAATGTAAATTAAACATTACTTACACAAAGTGCATGTACCTGTATAGTAAATGTTCAGTTAAGATAAACTATAGGGAAAACACAACATTTACGTTTTCGCTGTTTTGAAAACTGAGAGAGAAGTTTATGTCACTGTTGCATTTCGAACAAGGAAACAGCACATATATGCACACGTGCTTAACCCTAAACCCCAAATTAATAGAAACGTTACGGCGCTTAGCAGTGTCAAATGCCGCATTTTTTGGACAGAGGTTTATTATAAGTTTCCGAACGTAAAACCCTTGACACTTTTAAAATAATTATTGCAAAAACTCCCGCTAGAGTTTGGTTTCTTGTTATCAAAACGTTATACGTACTCATAATGATCTTGATACAATGCAAAAAATGTCAATCGGGTGGTCTATAATATCGATTGCCGCATGACGCATGTAAAACACCGGCGTGCTTTGCGTGCAACTTTTTATCGGCGCAGCATGCAGTTACAGCAGACGCCTGAAATACTTGATCGGCGAGTATCAAATATTTGAATATTCGGTCAAGCCCAGTCCAGAATAATCGAATACTACATTATTCGAAAATGAACACTCATGCACTCATCCTCAATCCTCCAAAATGCCTCTATTTTTTTACTTGTGTTCAAAACGAAGGGCCACTGCCTCAGTCCTCCAAAATCGTCTGATTTTCCTTGCCCCAAAAATGCATTCATCCTCAATCCTCCAAAATCCCCCTATTTTTTTTACTTGCCTTCAAAACGAAGGGTACCCATTGCCTCAATCCTCCAAATCCTGCAGCTCGTGCACATGACCTAGTGTACATACAAATAATGAATGTTTGTGAGTGCAATGGTAAGAATAATTTCATGAGGTGACAGATGAATGTTCCATTCCACGAGGCGAAGTCGAGTGGAATGGAACATTCATCTGTCACCGAATGAAATTATTCTTTCCATTGCACGAATGTGAAACATTCATTATTTGTTTTATATAACACCTGAATAAATCCTTGTCATCTGATTGTTTGACTTGTGAACTGATACTTACTGATACTTTTTCAGATGGCAATAACTGGTGGTTCACTTCCAATATCCGATTTATTCAAAACTGTTCGACAAGTTCAGAACTAGCCAGCATATTCGATTTATCTCGGTCTAAAACTATTCCACAACTAAGTTCAGAACTTTCATATCCAATTTATATATTTTAAAAACTGTTATCGACAAGTTCAGAATTACCATATTCAAATTCGTCTAATCGTTTGGCAGCATATCTTTTTTGCCTCTTTGTGTTTGCAGCGTCAGCATTACTTTGAGTTCCCATATTTCTGTTAAGAGAACAAACAGAGATTCTCGCGTATGGCAATTTGCCATTTTGTGAATCAGATTTGTGTTACAGCACCACCACCGGCAGTAATGAAACCGTGCAATGGAAGTTCTGTTCACCGTGCAATAGAACTTCTATTTTTGAGGTGCGGCCGCACCGTGCGTTGGGACGAATAATTCAATGACATGTGATCAACGATCCACAAATCAGATGACGGGGATTTATTCAGGTGTTGTATAATAGTACATGTACACGTACATGGACTGTTTCCGCATGTGCAGTACTACTGGATATTATGAACAATGTACAGAACTGTGTCAAACAGATGGTTACCTTGGTAAATAAAAAAAAATTAAATCAAATACATGTAGATCCATTCCAGTAACCTATGCCAAAACGATCCTTCAATATCAACTCAAGCCGAATGACTATGTGCCCTCAATCCTCCAAAATCCTATTTTCTTCAAATGCCATTCATCCTCATTCCTCCAAAATCCTCCTTTTTCTGAAACACAATTCAGCCTCGATCCTCCAAAATCCTCCAAAACTGCACAGAGGATTTTGGAGGATTGAGGAGGGTTAGGGTTACAATGTATATCACAAATACTGGTTGATTCGTACGTCACAATGATCAAAAGGCATTGTGGGAAAGAAAAGGGAGCAATGTTTGTGCCTTTTGATCATTGTGACGAATCATCCAGGGTGGTACATGTATCTGTGATATACCTTATGAGGTGTAAAGTTTTCCAATCTGTTCAGTTTTTAAAGTGCTCCTAATAAAATTCACCAAAAGAGTGTACTATTTACAATTTGCTCAAGTATATATAATGACTTATAAAAATATTTTGCACTGGGCATTCCAAATTTGTCACAAGAGGGCGCTATACACAAATTTCAGTCACTCAGGAAACTGATCCACCAACAGCTGGACCAATGACCTTTGGTCATAGACCTTATCCCAAATACCACCTAGTTGAGACGTCACAATGGTAACAATGCATTGTAGGAAGGCAAAAGTCGCAAACATCGCTCCTGTTTCCTTCCCACAATGCCTTTTGACCATTGTGACGTCTCAACCAGGCGGTACACGTATTTGCGTTTAGGGTCTATGCTCATCATACAGGCAAAACATTGTCAGATGTCCCGATTTGACTCGATTTTGGCAACTTAATGTACATTATTTATCATTAACTTGGGAGATGGCATGTACTTGTATTCAAGTGTTTATTGTCGAGTAAAATCAAGTAATTCTGTTTGACAATAATTCAAGTTGCGCTAATGCAGACATTAGGCAAAAATAAATTATTTCAAGAAAGGAAGAAGGACCGTTGTTTTTATTTCTATTTTTAGATCATAGGCAATATTTTCCTAAATGCCAATCCTCTTGGTTTTTTTTTCAAGATTAATTTCTCTGATATTAGATTTTCCCAAATTGATTCAAACATGCAACAGATTGGCCAGGAGGCATGTCCTCTCTTCCCTCTGCACTTTTATGGTGTTTTGGGAGAAAAGCACCCCCCCCAAAAAAACAAAAAACATTGTCGCATTGTAATGACATGTACATGTATAGATACATACATGTACATATAACTTTATTCAAATGCTTTCCATTTATCACTGATTTCTGAATATACAAGGTTGAGGAGCACAATGCGTTTAGAAATGCTTAGTGCACATGGATTAGCTTAATTATTATTATAACAAGAAAAGAAAAAAGCAAACGCGGAGACTTTTGTTGTTGTTAAAAGTTTTGATTTAAAAAAAAGAGATGTATGTTTACAAAGGGAGAATGCACTCATTAGCACTGTCACTGTCTCGGGAAAAATCATGACGACATCGTGAGACTGTTGTCCCCACCATCCTTACCCACGCTGCCATTAAAGGTAGTACATAACATTTGCTTTTGCTGTAATTTTCAGAAATAAATGGATTTGGGGTTAGCATTTCGTCCTAGCAAATCACTGACATGTTTAAAGTTTTGTGTGCATAGATGCTGGGAAAAAAAAATAGAGAACAAATTATGTTCTAGTAGTCGGCCGACAATCATTGGAAAATGATATAAATGTCAACTTTTCTTGAAAACGACAGCAGGTGCCATCATATAATTTCACGGGATGCTTTGAGACTGCTATTTACTTACAGTCTGGTACGGTATTTCAGTAGTTTCGTTTGATTTTTGCAAATTGTGTATACCGGTACTACGTTTAACCCCTTGCGCCCGGTTGACATATTATACATGTACGTGCGGATTGAAAATTGCCACCTGGCCGGTTGACGTACATGCCAATCTCTGCATTTTCAATCCATGGGGTATTGTGTACATTATGCTTGGCTGCACAAGCCTCTTGTTTCCGTTTATATGCTTTGTTAAAATGAGTGAAGAAACTCAAAGTATCATGGGAACAGCATCAGCCCTTACTGGCATTACAATAGCAAGCAGTTTAGAACGAACGTGATTGGTCGCATTGCATGTTGGTTGTCATGGTTGCAAAAATCCTCTTCTGATTGGTTAATAATGTGACATTATTAGCTGTTCTAATTCCAGAGAGTTGCATTCATCAGTAACTGGTACCCTGAGACTGAGAGGGATTCCCCAATTATTTCCTTTTTTTTATTGCCATTTAAAATTGATTTTCCTGGTTATTATTTTTCTGGCGATTGTGTAGTGTAGGGCCCTGTTCCCTATAACTTAAGGGAACAAAAATCCACTTTTAGGTTATTGGAATTGCCAAACTAGTTAGCGGCATTACAAACCAACAGGTATGTCGTAGATAAAGGGCAGGGTTTTCGTTTTTGAGGGAAGTTTTGGGGTAAAGCGGTGATGAGGACGACAAAACACAACGCGAAAATAAAGATGGTGATCACCGCGACGTACAGTCATGACTGTAAACACACAAAAACGCATGGCAACTGCCGTAAAGCGCGTAAGAAAATTGCATTTTCTACCGCAATAAATAGAGAAGTCTGGTGAGGTTGAAAAAGTCATTTTGGAATGAGAAAAAATACCCTTGACTCTAATTTTATCAAAACTAAAGAGGGGCCCTACACTACACAATCGCCATTTTTCTTATGTTTCATGCAAAGATATGTGAAAAGAGTATTTCTCAACTCATGACAGATATTTAGCATAAAATCAATTAATATTTGGACTGGTTCTTCACAGTGCCATAGACTTGTGTATAAATTAAATGGTTTGTTTGGCCTCCATACCCACAATGCACTGAGAATGTCGAAAAGGTTTATATTACTTTTATTAGCATAGGCCAACAATCCTAATTAGGCCGATTACGTTACACAACCGACAAAACAACGCAACAAATTTCTACGTTAAATATACCCACCGGACACAGATTCACTACTAAAGATGGGCTTGACTCTAATATCTACACGTATATGTAGCAGCCTTCGAAATCTTCATCTCGCTTGCACGGACTGAGATGCCCCATTGATGAAAATCGGTTCCGCCTTTTTCGTTTTCACATACCATCTGCACACACCGAGCTGCCATCTTTGATGGAGGATCCACCTGTTATTGTCCAATGTGACTCTACCATTCTATTATAGGGGTGTTCACGATGACAGGCGTCGTAATAATTCAAAGCACAAAGCGAAATCCGTGTTGTATATTAATACATTGCAATATTTATAACTAATTAAGCTTATTAGTGTGATTTCTGTGAGTTTTGACAGTGTTGAAAATCATTTGATAGTTCGCGATTGATGCGTTCAGTTTTCTAACAAATACCTTCAAATAATGGATTATTCTTTTATGCCTGGAATGTATCATTGCGATTGTGTGCTGCCGTGCGTGACAGATGAAATCAGCCCATTATCATGTGGTTTGTGTATGGAGGAATGATCATATTACTATTTCTTTGCTAAATATTTATTTTGACAGAGAACCAAGTCAGAGATTTGAGCCAGGCAGTATGATATCATTTTATAACTGGTGTTTTCCATCTTCCATTCTCCAGGCTGCATGGAGCTGGAGAAATACACCAGTGTTGTGGTGGGGTAGTTAGGGTTGGGTAGTCCGAGTAACTTGGACTTGGGTTGGGGGGGGGGGGGGGGGGGGGGGGGTTAACATTGCATTTATATGTGGGCTTAAATTATTATTTTAAAGGTAACAAATTTGGCAAACTGATATTTGAAAGAAAACAAAATTGACATTCATTGAAATTTTAGGGATAGTTGTGGACGTATTAGCAAATTTTCCACATTCAGGAATTGAAAGATTTTTAGTTGTTTATTGGGAGGCTTTTGATATGCTGGTGGCAGCAGACATGCCGGTCCTCAGGCTTTTCCATCGTTCTCACCAGTCGTGCGAAGGCTAAGAACAAAGCAAAACTGTCTCAAAAGTCTCCCATTACTTGGAAAACAACTGGTCCTTTTCTCCACACCAACCCCCGAAATAGGCAAAACTTTTAGTTGTCCTACTCTGAAATTTGGAGAAAAGATACCCCCTACCCTATAGAGGAATCTGCAGGGCTTCATGCGGACTGTAAAGCTTACGACTGTTTTCATTTTCAGGAATGCACAAATCTCACCATGGAACCCAGTCACTCCCAGACCTTTTCCATAATGCACCAATGGGATGGCTCGGCCATTGACCATGCACCAATCAAAGTGTCCGTCTCAAGAGACCCTGGTGATTCATCCTGCATGCTACTGGAAACGGAGGCTACATTCTTTGATGATCCCGGCCGGCCTCAGGGGGAACCTGGCCAGCCATTTGATGGTCTCTGGGATTACGAAGGTAAATGAGAAGGCTAGAGTGTTGGGAAGAGCATTGTCTGAAAATTTGGGACTCCCATGCCTAGTGAACAAACTTCTACCAATTGGTTTTCCCAAGCACCTCTTTACCAGAGCTGTAGTCGAGTCCATCACAAGTCCCTGCAAGTCCATCACAAGTCCCTGCAAGTCCATCACAAGCACTCCAGTCCTAATTCCAATCACAAGCTATTCAAATGAGCTTTGACAAAGGCATTCCTTTGTCATTGTTCATCCAGTTACTTGGGACTGGCTTTATGAAAGGACTTGTGACTGGACTTGTGAAAGGACTTGTGAAAGGACTTGCAAGGACTCGACTACAGCTCTGCTCTTTACACCCCCTCCTCAGAAATGAGAAAAATACCAAATAGTAACAATTATAAAAGACAAACCTCCCATCACCCTTGATTCTCAGCCATAATGTGAACATGTAATGTATACCGTATTGGTGGATAGGATGGCTATAAGATTGGTATTGGATGGCTACCAATAATACCCAGCATTTGGAACACTCTTTTTAACTAACTTATTCATAGTGTTTACAATTATTATTACCCCTGTTCATCAGGCCAACCAATCATTCCGGAATCAGCTTCCTTGGGATTATACAGCTCCCACTGCAAGTTAAGCATACATCATGTACATGGGCTGATCAAATGCATAACCACCACTGCCCTCTAAGGCACCCATTTAATCCTGGGGTGATAGAAGCAACTTTTGACAAACTGCCTTGCTCAAAGACATAAGCACCGTGACCCCTGCTAGACTCAAACTCTGCAGTATCATCAAGATCTTGAGTCCAGTACACTAGAATATCACTCACGCCACGAGGATTAAAAAAATATTCTTTCTCATAAGAAGAAAGGGGTGGATCTGGATATTGTTTTTTGTTTTTTGTGATGATGTGGCCGGGGAAGGAGGGGGGGGGGGGGGTCTTCGCCTTCATAACCCAGCATAGAATACCATTTAGAAAGTTGTTAATCCTTTTTTATTCATATATATTTCTCCCCATTGCAGTTGTTGAGGCTTTCTTTTTAGGTGATGGTGAGAAATACCTAGAAGTTGAACTCTGTCCGTAAGTATATCAACAAAATTAGCTGGCCTAACATTTTGAACTTATGCAAGTTCTTTCTCAAAGACAAATGACATGGGTTATGAGAGTATCTATTTTGCTGCATTTTCCCCCAAAAGAATGTTCAATGGAACTGATTCACAATAGGGGTGTGCATTGGAACCGGGTACCTGAGTACCCGACCGTTCATGTCAGGAACCGGTTCCAGATTATGGAATCGAGTACCCGTACAACTTTACATCATCGCATAGTAACTTCCCACAAAATGAAAAAGGAAAGGTTTAAATGTTATTTGTCGGGAATTTTCAAAATTAAAACCTGACTACACGTACATGGGAAACCAGCACAGATTTCATGTTTATGACGCTCACGAAAATTGACAATAAAGGGAAGGAATTTACCGGTTGTGGTTTTTGTAGTCGAGACATAATAGCATGCCTCATTCCAACAATAAATACAACTGTATAAAGCTTCTGTCTTTTGTGATATGCTGGCACATGCACGTGCCGGAACATGTAATGGTGGAGTAGTGATCATGTTTACTGGACAGGCATGAGATTTTTCAGACTTTTGTCTGAAATCAGACTTTTGAATCTCAGAGAAAGACATTATTGCAACTTCCAGGATTGGAAGTTTTGGGTTGGGTTTCTTTAACGGGTACCCGGGTACCCGTATTTTTTTCAATTGGGTACCCGGTTCTTTTACTACCCATAAATGCACACCCCTAATTCACAATACTGAGTTTGCCCTGGAGAAACATTTTTTTGGTAAAATGTGAAAATCAATTGTTTTTTTGCAGGTTACATGTAGCCTAAAGATACTTGTTTAAAATACATTTATAAATGCCTCAGCGAGTTTCACTATCCCTATTGGTTGAAAGCCTGTCACGTTGGTGTGTTTAAACGGTTGTTTAAAAACAGCGCGTCAAACCAGCTGTTCTCAGCCGATAGCAACAGGGAGAGCGTAGTAGGTGCGCGCACAAGATGTACTGAACTTCATTATGTAAGAACGCTAATGCACGCGTATAAAACGCATCTCGTGCGTGTGCGTACGCGCACGCGACAGACAGGCGCGGAGCGCCTTCATGCACTCACAAGGCCGATACGTACGCATGTGTTTTGTACTGAGCAAATGGGAGAAAAAGTGGGTTGAAAAAGCTTTGCATTTTGTCCTTTTTACTGGAGGTTTTTGCATTTTTCGTAAGAAGGCATTTATGAATGGGGATAAAAATGTGATGACCCGGTCTTTACCAGTCAATAATAACCTCGAAGGGTCGTGACCGCTGCATTAACAGCAGTCACGCCCCTCCTCTGTTATTATTGATGTGGTAAAGACCGGGTCATCACACTTTTATCCCCTTAATAATTTGTGTTTTTTATTGAAGGCATGGCCAGCATCTAGCTCTCATGCTGAGTGGAGTCAGGAAATGTTACAAGGTTTGTCACATTTATGTTTCTTTTAATTTGCGGGATGAATTATGTTCATCTTGATTTCACATACTGCCGCTATCGTGCTAATTAGGGTTTGGGCATTTTTGTTTTTTTTCTCTTCTAACTTTTCTTTCTTTTATTTCATATTTATTTATTTTTAGAATGGAGCCAGAGTAACTTCAAGATTAAAACAGTTTTTTTTTCTGTTTTTATGCTCATTAATTTACAATTTTCTCAATGACTTACGAGATTTGCTGCAGGCATGAGAATGGGTTGTGTTAGAAAAAACTGGAAAATAGCGATTCACTATTAATGACCCAATCAAGCCGTAGGCTTGGCCCGAGCCGTAGGCTTGGCCCGAGCCGAAGGCGAGGCATGCCGGCGGTTTCAGGGGGCCGGAAAGCAGATTTTGGAGGCGGGCCCCGAGCGTGAAGGGCCGGGGATTACCACGCCGCGGGCCCCGTTGGAGAGAGTTCGAGAGACACGGTAGAGTAGAGAGTGCGTGGAAGGGTTGGGCAGAGTCCGGCGAGCGGGACGAAGCTCCCACCCCGCCGTGCGGCGCTCCGCTGGGCCCCATCAGACCCGGGGCACCCGACAGCGGGAGGTGCGAACGGCAGATTTTGCGCACTGTCCAATGGCGGGTTCTGCCCTGTCACACTGCGAACTCGCCGATATTGCACTTTACTTTATCGGCAATACCACATCTTCCTCTAACCAAGACCACTTCCATTTTTCTTTGACACCTTTATCCGACTCCCGTACGAATTGTTCTTCATTTCTATCCAAAATTCTCGGCATTTTTAAGTCGGATGCCTCCGATATTTCACGATAATTTTACTATAACTTTTTTTCTTTCACGTACACAAAGGCCAAAGCGTTAACACGATGGCCGCTCAATCAACAACAGCATTTCCTAACGCTCATTATAGGGGATCGTTGATTGGACAACTTTTATGACGTTATGGAATACTTGATACCTAACGCGATCGTTGATTCGTTTAGTAAACTTCATCTCTGTAACAGCACTTCATCGCTCTGCATACGTTGTGTAAATAGGATCGGACAAACGGGTTTATAAAACAGCTGGGAGCGTCTAAAAACAGAGCTACGAAGCCGACTTTAAAAGTGCCGATCTCAGGGCATTTCAGCAATGATATTTCCACAATTTCCCTTAAAAAAAATCACCCTAGACCACCTCTACCCCCCAAATTTTAAACCAGATTCACATTGAACTCGGAGAGGACATATTTTGGCCTCCAAAAAGCGGGAAACCGTGGAACGGCGGGAAATTCTCATGCCTGTTTGCTGAAAAGTTGCAAAAACATGTTGAATTTCTGAGAGAACAATGAAAATGAACATAGAGAAACATTTTGTAAAGAACGATTATGGAGTGTGCCATACTTCATTTCAGTTTTCCTGTTGGACCTGTCAAGTTTACTACAAATCATCTAATCACCCAGTCTTTCATAAGTAGGTGCAGTTTTCCAAAGAACTGCACAAAAATGTTAAAACTGGTCAGATGTGAATTCAATTTTTTTTTTCACCCTTTAAAAAAAAAAAAAAGACAACTTCAGATGACTTACTTTTTTTCTAAAAGCATCTAGGACCCATTTTTGAACCAAGAAAGTTTCATAAGATATTTTTATCATGCCATTTTGTGGATGTTAAATGTAGTATACATGTACACCATTTGCAAACATAAAAAAACAAAACTACTGAATTATTACGAAATACCATACTAGATTCACCTGGTGTGCTGTCCTTTTTAAGAAAAGTGGAAATTTATATTGTTTTCCAACGATTGTCGGCCGACAATCATTGAAAATAGTCAAGTTCCCCGACCCGATCATTCCCTGACGTCTATAAATTGCTCCGTTTTGTCTAAGGTATGGTCAGGGAGCCAGACTACTAGAACAGAATTTGTTTCTCTCTGTTTTCCCAGCATCTATGCACACAAAACTGTAAACGGGTCAATGTTACAGTATTTGCTAGCACGCTATAAAATACTGGGGGATCCCAAACCATTTATTTATGAAAATTACAGCAAAAGCAAATGGTGTATACTACCTTTAAAGTAACTTGGTTTGAAAAATTGAAAGATCCAATTTTGTTCCCTCCCAGACAAAACTCTCCCTTGATTTCCAAGTGACCATCGACTCCAGCGACAGCACCTGGAAAGGCTGTGCCAAAATCCCCCTGGAGTACTTGCCCCCAGGGGTCAAGAAATTCAATGCCTATGCAATCCACGGATCAGGAGACCAGAGAACATACGAGGCACTGTACCATGTACCAAAAGACAAATACCCCAATCCAGACTTGTAAGTATGAGGGGGTCAAGGGTCAACTTGTAAATCTGGGCCAAAGTTAATGGGGCTGCTAAGCAGACAATTGTCTGGTTACAGACCCTTCCATGGAGGCTCTGAGAAGTGAAGAACTCAATAACTTCATGAGTTAAAAATTGTGAGGAAATAATAGGAATCCGTGCATGTGCAAGTGTTAGGTCTTGGCACATCTTGGTCATGAATCCAGGCTATGGTTAACATTTTTTTCTGCTACAGTTTGAAAAAGACCACCTGGCCGGTTGACGTCTATAGGTGCATCACTGCACTTACTCAATCCAATCATTTTTTAACAACATGTACATTGTTCTTGAATGGGAATGTAATGATGGAGTTTTTTCAAACAAAGCTTTCATTCACACGAAAGGGGGTTCCAAGTGCAGTAAATAGGACCATTCTATTAACCCCTTGAGTACGGGTGTTAATAATGGGGTGCCAGGGTGCCATGCCGGCCTGTGCAGCCAAGTGTAACATACACAATAACCCAACAATGGATTAAAAATGCAGAGAATGCATGTATAGACATCATCCGGCCAGGTGGTAATTTTATATAGACGTCTATAGTCGTCAGCCGGATTCAAGGGTTTAAGTGTGGTGCCCAATGTTTGCATTTACGCTTAATACACAGCCATTTCTTGGCATATCAGCACCCCATCAATAACACCCCGATGAAATTGACCCCCATTGAGACAACAGAAACACTGTATGAACACAAAAGTGTTTTGCTTAATAAACATGTATACATTTCTAAATCAAACAAAATATCATGTTGTGTACATGTATGTTGGTTTTAATATTCACAGCTGATTTCTGCTCAGCAATTAGGTAAATCTATTAAGCGTTAGTGCGCTGGACCCTCATATTTGTAAATCATGTTTGATTCTAGCTGCTAAAATGAAGAGTAAGCAATTATGTCACAATGTACAGCTTCCCCTAGCTAATGAGTTCACAACATGATAAATATTAAAATTATATCCATAACCTTTAAAGTCACGAGTTGCCAGAGTTACCAGGAAACAGTGAAATTGAATAAAAAATAACACTTTTACTGCCAGTTTTGCATATATAACAAATCTGTGCCTAAAAAGTGTAGGTCAAAAATTCTTTGCTATTGTGGTTAGCAGAGAATTCTTTAGTTATTTGAATTATGCATGTGTAGTGTACATGCCAGATATGGTTGATAAGCATGGGAATTTCTGCTACAGTAAGCAGGGTCTTTCACTTATCAAAATCAGAGCCACAACTTTTGGCCAGGCTCGGCTGTACATTAGTGTATTTTCAATTCGGTCGATTCACAACTCGGTGCGCTGCCAGCGGCAACCGGAGAGAGGCCAAATTACGCAGTGCATCATGGGAAAAAGAATTGACATCGCAAAACCGGAAGTGGGTATCGCCAATGCATCAACCGTACTTCTTACACCCCTTCTCCGCTTAATCTATCAACTTCTCTCTCTTCTTTCCCGCACAAAGTATTCCCCGATTAGTCAAACATTGCTTCAACTCATCCACTCGCATTCGCGCGAAAAAATACTGCTGTACTGACCACCATCTAATACAACACGATAGACGCGATGTCGACCCCGAAAGTGGGAAATTGGCCTTTCCCGGCTTGCCGCTGGCAGCGCACTGAGTTGTGAATCGACCGAATTGAAAGAGTTAAGAATTCCCTGTAAGATCAGGGATAAAAGTGAGGTTTTGGTTCAGAGCCTGAAAATAAGGCAAAGGAAGCCTGATTATGTGTGTCAGATGCATGCAAAAACCTTTGAAATAATGTCTCAGGGTCTCTCTTCGGAGGAAGTAGGACTTGGTAAACAGAATTGGAAGAATCTGATAAATAGTGGTTGGAGAATCAGCAAACAAAGACCTAACTTAAAAAAAAACAAAGTACAAAATGTTGTTTTTCTCTCAAGTTTCCTGTTTTTCATTTTTCCCGTGCAGTCACCGTTTGGAATATTTCCGTGATATCGACATGACGGGACTTATTTCTGCAAACCCAACTTCGGTGTTGTGGGATGGTGCAACCTGAACGAGTTGGTGGCCCCACGAGTTAGAGGCTGTCTAAACTACGGAACTGAAATAATTAAACCCTTGAATAAAAGTTTCCAATTCGGAATGGATGATACCAACTGTTATGGATCAAATGGTTATTGTTGGAAAATTACAACTTTAGTGTGGATGACAATGACCTAGTGCTATGTAATGAAGAAACAAAAAAGCAACGTGGCATTTGATGTAAAACTGGACAGAGTAGAGAGAGTCATGACAAGGGGCATCTCAATTAATTGGTGTAAATTTGTCTTCAGAGAAATCATTTTGTGTCCAGAGAAACCATTTTGTATCCAAATTTGAAACCCCATTGCCACAACTCTGTTTAAAGCTCCGATGCTGTCTAGAGCCAAATCAAAACGTAGGGGAAATAAAAGCATTATACTGAATAAATTCCCCCACAAAATAAATTTAAAAGTTGATCTGAATTATTCACATCAAATTATTAAAAAGTATAATTACCAAATTGACAAAATAAAAAAAATGTACAGAATAGTTTTGAATTTTGTTGCTAGCAAAGAAAGTGTGTCTTATGCTGTTATAAAAAAAACATTTGATATTTCTGTACAAAATTGAAGTGAAAGAATAAAATTCACCGAAAAATATAAATGACCAGTATTTACATGTAGCAACATATGACACAACTAGTTCCTCTGTTCAGATTTTTCTGACATTTTCATAAATTCAGTTTCCCCCTTTCCTTAGTAATGGGTAAAGGAAATACCCAAACCTTTCAGAAATAAAATTATGGAACTTAAGCAATGCCATTATCACATTTAAATGGACCTACGAAGATATGACGTCCCACCGTGATTACGTTTGCCAAGTGGGGTCTGAAATTTTTAGATAAAAGAATGATACTGATGAAAATTCCCCACAAAAAAATTTGAATGTTTATTCCAATTATTTACACATTATATTATTAAGAAGTATAAGACTAAATTTAAAAAAACAATGTACTAAATAGCAGTAATTTTTTTGTAGCATAGCAATTATGTTTTATGCTGTTAATTAAAAGTATTTGATATTTTTGTACGTAAATAGCAAAAGTTTTTTTTAGGTCCATAATATAATGAAAATAGTCCTTAAAATACGTCTAGTTCTAAACAAAATTCAGAGAAACCATATACTGTGACATGGTAATCTTTCCCCATGACCCCACTGGGCAAACGTAAGCATAGGTCCATTACTGTGTTTTGGCTTCTTCCAAAAGAGGACCCTCCAAAAACATAAGACCCGTGGTGTTTTCCTAAAACGTCATCAAACCTTCAGTCCTGTTCCTCTGAGAACTCAACCTCCAGAGCCCGGTTGGTCCGGAGTATGAACTCCTGGGGCCCGTTGGAGGGAAGCTCCTCCAGCGAGGACAGGCATACGTCGTGGTCCTGGAGGGTGGAGGGAAGGATGGAGCGATGTCCCTCCAAGCGGACGGATCGGCGGACCGGAGTCACCAGTCTCAGTCCGGGGGTCATTGGTGCCGCTGGCTGGCCCATAGCTGTTCTGATTCTATAATGGGATAATCAGAATTATACAACACCTGAATAAATCCCAGCCATCCGATTGGTGGATCGTCGATCACGTGCATTGAATTATTTGTCCTATCGCACGACGCGAACCCGCACCGCCAAAAAACGTTCTATCACATGGTTCTATCAAACGGTAACGCGTTTGATAGAACTTCCCCGCCGCAACAACACGGCTGTCATTGGACTGGTTCCCGGTCCCACTGTTGTCCTTCGGACTTCAAATGTATATTATATACATATGGGGACCGGGAACCAGTCTAGGCTGTCATTCACACAAAATGGCGGACGGTGTTTCCGAACCGCGGTTTGTTTTCCTAACAGACGACAAAATATTGGAACTCGTAGGCGATGCTGACGCTGCTATAAACACAAAGAGACAAATGAAATATCCAGTCAAACAATTAGAGGAATTTGCAAGACACGCAGGAACAACAATTAAAGCTTTAACTGATTCGGAACTGGACTACTTTTAGTCGCGGTTTTATGCGGGACTGAGAAGGTAAACGGCATGCAATCTGTCGGATTTATTCAGGCGTTGTATAAAACAAATAATGAATGTTTCACATTCGTGCAATGGTAAGAATAATTTCATTCGGTGACATTGAATGTTCCATTCCACGAGGCGAAGCTGAGTGGAATGGGATATTCCATCTGTCATCGCACTCATAAACATTCATTATTTGTATATATTAATTATTGATTATTGAAAGTTGTGGTATTTGTCTACAAGAGGCTTTTGTTTACAAAAACCATGTCTGGACCTACAAGGTAAAGATTTCCCGTAGCACCATGTGGACATTTTTTGTGAGTTTGTAGGGTTCTGAAAAGAACCGGGGGAAACTCAATGGTTCAGACAGTATACTCTGCTCGTCGTCAGGAGACCTAGGGATTCCAATGGTGAAGGGAGTTAAGTAGTGGCTGGAACGGTGGAGCGTTAAAAGAATGCAATCCAAGGGTCCATAAATTGTCTGGGGGATGCTGGCGTGTCAGTGAGGCATGCCAGAGTGGAGGAAGGGACTGATGGAGGAGGTTGCCAAGGGTATAAGAGACCTATAGGCAGACTGGGATGGGGAGAATTATGTTTTCCTAGGGTATAGGAGAACTATTGGACTGCGCAGTGAGGATGGACACTAGATGTCGCTTCACCTTATTGCTATCTTCACCATGCAAACCCAAACAATGTTTTGGACCCGTTAGGAAGAGATTATCGGTTATCAAAATAGAAAGGTAGAATGGAAACCGCCAATAACTTGAAATAAATTTTGGATCATCAAAGAATGACTGAGCAGTAACTGAAGCTCAGACTAGACTGCAGTTCCAGTACTCGTCCAACTGGCTGACTCCGCCCCATCTGCTATGTGTATCATCCGTTGATGATGTTATAGATAAGCAATTAAATTCAGGTGTGAGCATTCACTGTTTGCGCAAACTGATTCTGGGCCGAAACTAAACCTTTTGCAAAAACTCGGTACGGCCCCCTACACTGAAACAACGACAAATGAAGGATGAGGGAAGGATTAGAGTGAGGTTTTGGATTGTGCCATTGCAAAAAAGAATGCAGTTGGTAGAGTGCTTGTACAGTAATCTGGAGGTTGTAGGTTCATATCGTACTATTTTGTTTAGTTCACTCTTTAAAAAAAAAAGACGTGAATATGACAGCGTGATTTTTCCAAACTAATCTATTTTTTATATCGTCAATCAAACTACCTAGTCAGGACTGACTAGGTAATTTGAACAATGAAAACCGGCAGGAGCGTCATTTGAACCTACCAACTGAGCAATCTTGCCGTATGTTACCGGTCGCCCAAAATGTCAGTCAAATTGTTCTGACTAGCGCCCACCAAACAAAGACACTAACAATTTGGGAGACTGCCAAAATAGGCTCAGTTGGTTGGGCACTGCTACGGTATTCTGGAGGTTGCAGGTTCAAATCCCGCTCCTGCCAGTTTTCTTTGTTCACTTTGAGAATAATCCTTGTTTTGGTGGAGGTAAATACGATTTGAAGCTTTGCATGGTGGAAACGATAAGAAATTAAATTGGATTGCGGGTAACACCATGTAAAAGTAATTTCTTTGAGGAAGATCTGTGGTTCTGAAAAGAACCGGGGTGAGTGTGTAACTCCACGTTTCGAAAAGTGTGCTCTGTCCGTCCTCGGGTGAGTGGTGGAGGTTTCGCCTGTTGATACTGTGAAAAGTCTCTCTGCATTTTGACGGTGCACGGATGAATAATGTTGTTCAAACTAACCTGTCAAAATAAGGCGTGGATTCAGTCAGGCAGTATCTCAGCACGGAGGACTGAAGCAGCTGCTGCATGGTGGTGGGGTCTTGGTAACCCGTTGGTGTCCGAGGCTCGAGATCGGGGAGTGGTGACACTGGATGTGCAGGGGAGACGTTCCCCACAGCTTGAGCAGGTGGTGATGGGTTAATCAGCTTGGCCACGTACTGTTGGAGAGAGTCTTTGACTTCTTGGATAGGCTATAAAAAATTATATTTCCAAAGATTAGCATAGTAGATTAGGAGGGAGCGTGGCCTATCAGCATTTTTAAGTTGTGTCTTGGACAACGTTGGACATAGGCAGCAATGCACACACGCATGCTCGTAAAGGGTTTGCTGCAGGTACCTCAGATCAGAGTCGTCTTGGATTTGTCTGAGACAACTTTTCTCATTTTTACGTGCATGAATGTACGGACCACATCATGTCTGTAGTTGAATCACATTAGCATTTGCAGTGCATTTGTGTAATGCATTTCAATAAACAAGATGCACATTGGGGGCCATTTGCATATGTTTCGAGTTTTTTGTTCGTCTAAAATTTAGAATATCACATGATATTCAACAGAGCTACGATTGGCTAATGCTTATGGATGGAGATAGGTCAATTATGAGCTAGGCCTAATTTGCACGGAGCTGCTAAGTAGAGAAATACTGCTAAACAATAAAGCCAGTTTGGTATTTCAACTGCGCATGTGCACAATGACATTTTATCCCGAATGACCCGCGTGACCTACCGCGCACATGTGAATGCAAAAGGTGGTCGGACAACGTGCACGTCTTAAATTCAATTAGAATGGGCGTTCGCTTAACATGGCATGACATTACATCAGCAATTTTATCCCGAATAACCTTTGACCTTTGAGATACCGAACTGGCTTATTTGTGCACTTAGCAAAAATGAGCGGACCCAGTAACAAGCATTATACATCACATGACATTTTAGGCTGTAAGCTGTTGTTAATCAAAAATTGTCAGTGGTAAGCAAATTTGTGTCAACTAATTGGCCTGGTCAGTCGTCCCAACCCCACCTCTCCCTATTAGGCTACTCGAAGTGTGACCAGTGCACAAGTTCAGATGTTTTAATTTTGGTTGTTACATAAATGACATTTGATGGATTTATTTTGATTTACTTAATTTTTGCTCCCAACCACTAAAAACCCCACAATTTCCAATTTCTTTCCACCCTGTGTCGAAGTCTCTTAACCCTTTGCGTACGGAAGACGCCATATGGCGCCAAAAAAAAACAGTGCCACTAGGCCGCATGACGCCATTGGCCGCTGTTTGTGCAGTTGCAATCCATTGTTGGATTATTGTATATGTTACGCTTGACTGCACAAACACATTGTGGCCGTTTCGTTTGGCTGCTAGAGCCGCCGCGACACCCCGACGTCTCCCGTAAAAAAACTTACTCAAGGGGTTAAAAAAAACTTACTCAAGGGGTTAAAAAGAAGAGACAAGAAGAAAGAACTGAATAAATAATGGGAAAAAAGAAGAGGAGACATAAAATCAGGCAATAATTTGGTCGATTCACAACTTGTGCGCCACCAGCGGCAAGCCGGGAAAGGCTAATTTCCAACTTTCGGGGCCGACATCGCGTATGTCGCGTTAGATGGTGGTAGACAGTATAGCAGTATGGATTTCGTGCGAATGCGAGTGGATGAGTTAAAGCAATTTTTGACTAATCGGGGAATACCTTGTGTGGGAAAGAAGAGAGGAGTTGGTAGATTTAGCGGAGAAGGGGTTAAGAAGTAGCCTAGCCTACGGTCGATGCATTGGCGATACCCACTTCCGGTTTTGCAATGTCGACCTTTTCCCATGATGCACTGCGAAATTTGGCCTCTCCCTGATTGCCGCTGGCGGCGCACCGAGTTGTGAATCGACCGAATTGAGTGAAATATTTAAAAATTGTGCTGAGAAGGATCTCTGATTTCGCATGCGAGACAACAAAGTCTGCCCAAATAAACGTGTACAATCTTTGCGCACACAAATAACAGCAAATATTTAGCAGCAACATGCCATTTAGAAAACAATGTTTTTTGCCAAATGATCGATCCTACATCAAGTGGAAAAAACATGGAAAGTGTAGAATGCAAAAAGGATGCCCGTATGGAAATTATGGCTCTCTAAGAGTCAATAGCCATTGGTTACCTGTGCGTCTTCTCGGACAGCCTCCTCATAAATATGGATGATCTCATTTGCATCTCTGCCTTTCTCCTGCGCAATTGCAACTCTGCAGAGCCAGTATTTGGCACAGTGATGCATAGCTGGTACTTTGTCAACCAAGCTGTCTAGCCATTCTGACACATGCGCTGTTGGGCATCCCTGTTTAAAAAAAAAAAAAGCACCAAATTTATTTTAACACAAATGCTGTTTGTCATCAATCGTCCAAAGGCATTCAATCGACAATGGATTCTAATTTTCTTTACTGGTTTTTACGTTTACATTTATCCACACTGGAAGGATGCCCAGGGTGGGTTCTGCTCGTGCGAAAACAATGCGAACGGCTCACAATGTACATGACTTTTCAAAAAAGGAATTCATTGTGGGATGAAATGAATCAATGTACGCATAACGTAGAAAACAGTTTCGGGGAGGTGTTTGCCTGTGTAGGTAAACAATTCAAAATGGCACAGTGACAACCAAGGCAATGAGCACAATTTTACTAGCAAGTTTGTAACTCAATCTTGACAATGCATTGGAGGTGGCGATGTGTATCATTGCCTGTAAGCCACCCACTTCCTTTCTTTACAAAAAATAGTTTTCCTTATAAACTGGTGTTGATTTTGAAATAATATGGAAAATGAAAATGGCCAAGTTGTTAGCAGGCGACAGATTGTTGTAGGATTCCCACATACACTATTTTTGTTTTTGCCAAAATGTGTTCCTTTTTTAACTGTGTGTAATGAACATCATGCAGTTGTTTGAGCAAATGTTCGTGCAATTGTTTGCTTGAGTGGGACCCACCCCTTGTTTTCACTGCGATGATATATCAATAAGTCTGACTAAGGGTTTGCAAAGGCTTACATATTTAACGGTATAAAGCCCGGTTCATATTCCATACGAATGCATATGCGAAGCGAATTCGTTAAGGTAACGGAGAACGTCACAATGAAACTTAAATTGTTGACGTCATGAAATTCGCTTCGCATTTGCATTCGCATGAAGTATGAACCGGGCTTAATACACACGGAGCCACAGACAGGTCAAAGTACAATCTCATCATGAGGCCCTATGCATTAGTTTCTTTGCTGCTGAAAATGAATGGTGACTGGTGTCAAAAGGTTGTTATTTACAGTTGACTATGTGCATGTTTTGCATGTTATTTGATGTGATTTTCATGCAAAGTACACAACAATGTCAAGGTAATAATGGTAATAATTCATCATTTGGATTATTTGTTTCTGAATCTTACTTTCATCTGTAAACATGCCATCTGGAATTTGAAAACTTTTATTCCTTGAGTACGGTTATTTATAGTGAGGTGCCGGGGCGGCCTGTGCAGCCAAGTGAAACGGACACAAGAGGCCTGTGCAGCCAAGCATAACATGCACAATAATCCAACAATGGATTGAAAATGCAGAGAATGGCATGTATAGACGTCATTTAGCCTGTTGGTAATTTATTGTTGGCGTCTATAGACATCACCCGGCTTCAAAGGGTTAATGACCAAATGCTTTCTATTGTGGTGTGTGTTTATTTATTTTACTGTTTATATATAAGTGTTTTAAATGATTGTGTGTATTTTGAAACTAATCTATATCTATCCATTCTGGCGCTTGTGCTGTTGGATACTGAACGAAATAAACTGAAAAAATAAAAACAAAAACTTGGCAACCAAATTTTAAAGCTTGGTAGCTGCTTCACAAGCATGGACTCTTCTATGGATAGCTTGCTCGTAGAATTTTGTATACAAAATATATTACAAACTGCCCCACAATGCAGTACATCACATACTTTCACTACACACTTCTGGGCTACCCGTAAAGGGTCTATGACGGGAGACGTGCAAAGCTTGGCAAAGAAAAATAAATATGTCTTATAAACAACAACCTTCCTCTCTTACCGACTGCAAAAGAAGGAAGCACTCATCCATAGTGCTGTTCAGTGCCACTGTCAGTTCGTCCTCGTCCCGATTCATGCTGTTATCAAGGGATGTGGACGGCTCGGAGTCAAGTTGCCAGACCGGGGGTGGGGCTTTGGCTGGCGTGGCCCGCCGGTGGGCGAGGCTGCATCGGATGCAGTCAGCTGGAGTCTTCTTGAAGCTGAGCAGATGGCTGTATCGGGAGGGAGTCTTACCCTTGCTGGCTAGCCAGCGCTCAAGTCTTTCCCTGCGATGACAGAAGATATCAATATTAGAATAATCAGCATTTGTACATAAGAATCTGTTGGAGTGCTGAAGCCATTTTACAATCATTATTTAAAAGGTATGATATAATTTGTTAATGATCAAAAAGCAAAATGACTAGAGCCAATTTGAAAGCTCACTGTTTATAAAGATGATACCAGTACCAATCCTCCTCATGTACTTCTGTCTGAAATGCTGTCATCTTTGAGAAAATTGTATCGTGAGACCTCCAGAAACGCCATGGTTTATTTCAGTTTCAACAATCAAAATAAGCACAGGATGAATGCACTGTTAAAACAAATTGGTTTTTACTATTTTCTCATGACTCGGATGACATTGAGCTGAAACTTTCACCAGATTGGTATTTCATATATACATGTATGCTGAATCACATTAACCCTAACCCACCTCAATCCTCCAAAATCCTCCTTGCAGTTTTGGAGGATTTTGGAGGATTGAGGATGAATGGTATTTCAAAAAAAGAGGATTTTGGAGGATTGAGGATGAATGGTGTTTCAAGCAGAGGATTTTGGAGGATTGAGGATGAACGGTGTTTAAAGCACATGAGGATTTTGGAGGATTGAGGATGAATGCATTTTTTTGGGCATGGTAATCGGAGGATTTTGGGGGGTTGAGGATAGTTCCTAGCAAAAAGGGTCTGGGGGTTAGGGTTAATATATGAACACTGACAATAACTGTATTGTCAGTTCTACCAATGCTATATTATATACCAATAATAAGCATGCGTATCTGCAACATGAAATTCCTGAGGAATACACAGTTGAATCCCTATGCATGCAACGCCATGTGCCACATGACACCTACTTGTACCGCATTTCCTATTGTCATCGTGTACAACTAATTATTAAAACCATAACCTCCTAGACCCTTTTTGATAGGAACCATCCTCAATCCTCCAAAATCCTCTGATTGTCCTGCCCCAAAAAATGCATTCATCCTCAATCCTCCAAAATCCTTCACATTTTTGCATTCATGTTCCTTCAAAATCCTCCTCGCTTGAAACACCATTCATCCTCAATCCTCCAAAATCCTCTTTTTCTTGAAATACCATTCATCCTCAATCCTCCAAAATCCGCCAAAAGTGCAAGGAGGATTTTGGAGGATTGAGGTGGGTTAGGGTAAAAAAAAAAAAAAAACTGTTGTCAGTAAATAGCAATTTGTCTCTTCCAAAATTCTTTTTTTGATTTTGCAACCATCCATAAGTTAGTGTTTCAACAACAACGGGAAGGGTGAGCTTTACGACGTAATTTCAAAACGAAAGTCGCACCACTACTGTTATTTCTGCAACTGTTCTTACCGCTCAGGCATGTCAGGAGGCGTCTTGTTTAGAAATTACATTTGAGCGAAAAGTGGATAGTTGATTTGAACATATGAAAATGGTGAAATCAACTTACTGCATGTCCAATTTCTTATCCTGCCAGGGTTGTTTGGGTGTGGCTAGCTCGTCAGCCTGACTGCAGCTGTCAACTCCTGCAGATTCCTTGCTTTGTTTCAGCAGGCGTGGGCTGCATCGCACAGGGGGTGTTGTAAAGAGGAAACTCACAGCCTTCCGCTTTCTGGACAACTCCCCCTGGGCCTGAGGGTTGCTTCGTTTGATGGGCAGTTGGTCTCCATTCGTGTCAGGGAACCCAGTCTCGTTTTTCAGTGGGAGGTTTTCATTCTGAATGGGTTCTAAGGGCAAAGTCGAAAATCCACTCTTGCTCAAATCCGCAGATAGAGAGGCTTTACTCTTGACTGACGCTGGACTTTTGAAGAGGTGTTTCTTGGGAGTAACCCCTACCGTTTTCGCTGATTTGTTGTCTTGATGTTTAAAGCCTAGAGGTTTAGGAGGCAGGGGCGTCTTTGATGAGGGGCCGGCCAGAGCCATGTTGCTGGATGGAGTTTTCTTCTTCAGCGATGACTTAGGAAGTACTGATGAGGAGTTTTTCTTTGCCGACAGCTGCTTTTCTGCCTTCCATAGTTCAAGCTTTTCCCTGCCAAGACAGGGAAAAAAAGTGTGAGGCACCACATCAAATAGGACTTATTTGCAATTTTCTTAAGGCAAATATATGGCAGTGTCCAGGAGGATCTAGCAGAACAGGGGATTCTCACTTGATGGAAAATGTTCTGTGAAGGAGTGACTTTGGTATGAAAACCTCTGCTCATGGGACCTCCGAGTTTACCTCATTGACAACTCCTGAGCTGGTGATTTTTCCTCCGAGGCATTTGAGTCGCTACTGATCTTGTTGCTCTTTGTTCCTCCAGGAGTGGGCTTCACACCGATGGCTTGTGGCTTCAAGCTGATGAAAACAGTGAAGAAAATGACTTACTAGAATTATGGTACTTGTGCCAAACAAAAGCAAGAAGCAGATAGAAACTAATATGGTAGTAAAATTCAGGCTTTCAAGCAGACCCAGGTGAAAAGGTAGAATAATAAAATCAAATTAAAAAAAAAAAAAGAGGAAAAAAGTAGGACTTTGGAGGACAAAATCAGGATAAAAAAGTAGGACTTTTGCAAGCTTTCAGGAGCAGTTTTTGTTGGTACTCACCCATGTCCACAGCATCACAAGCCTCATTTGGCATGTTCTGTACTCACAACACTTGAGCTCCATCCTCAACTAAGCTCTTGAAGTGTTGTGTGATTTGTTTTGTGTGATTTTCACATGACAGTGTGTAACACTTAAGAAAAACATTCAATGAGATTTCATTTTTGTTGGAGTTGTGGGACGAAAAAGTAGGGAAGAATTTCAAGAAAAAGGTAGGAAAAGTAGAAGCAAGCTAAAACAAAATAGGAAAAAGTAGGAATACTTGAAAGCCTGACAGTGCTTTACAAAAATGCCTCAAAGGGTTTCATATTACCCCTTCATTACCCTTTGTTCATCTGGCCACGATATCAGTTTGTTTCGTCAGGCCATGAGATCGGGTTTTATGTAGCAGTTTAAGATCAGTGCAGTCTGTTCTCTACCCTCGAAGGCCACCATTGACTGGGTGTAGAGTAGCAACTGAGATAAAGTGTCTTGCCCAAGGACATGAGCACCATAATACCCTGGTGGGATTCGAACCACATACCACCCCACGTAAGACAGACAGCATAAGACCAGTAAAAACCTATTTTTTATTTATATGCAAAATGGTAATTTGCCTCCTTTTATCGCGCTACCGACAAAAAATCTCACACATACATAGCAAATATTGCTGTATATCCTCAAGCACTGCAGGGCATTTTACACTGCAGCTGTGTTGCACGTTTGTAAACAAAGTAAGAGGTACAATGTAACTCATGACCTTTGACACTTACCAAAATGTAGATATTATGTTGCCATATTTGGTAATTGTGCATTATACAAATAAGTGTTCAACAGTAGGCAATTAAGTGAGGAAACTTGCGGCCAATTAGAAGCCTCCATTTGGTGTCAGGAGTCAGGACGCCAGGCCAGGTGGGAACACCTGAATTTAGTCATTCTGTCACTGCCACTGAAAGGGGGAGGTGTTGCCGAATTGGATCTGAAAAAACACCCTGTTTGGACTTGCACTAGGCATACTAAAAAAAACCAAAAAACATGTTTAGCATCCCCGCCAGCTTTGTTTAGAGTGGTCACATGCTTTTATCTTTTTCTTGTATTTCTCTCCATAACAGCACAACAAATTAAAAGGTAAGAAAAGCCCCAGTCGATCCACTGTATGTTTTGAATCGATTTGAGGAACTCAAATTTCAGCAAAAGGCATCTTGGAAAAAAACATGCAGGTGGCAAAAAAAATGTCAATAACAAAATTGATATCAATGTAGAAGTAAAAAAAGGGCGGAAAGTTTTTACTGTTATCCCCCCCCCCCCACTAAAATTGGTCGAAGCAGCAAAATCTGGGAAAATAACCATCCACTTGTGTTCAGCAATGTATAAACACTTGGCACAACCTTTAATTTTGAGACTTTAAGTCAGGAAATTTGTGTGCAATGTAGAAGAAGTAAGTTTGTACGTGCACTGTACATTGTATATATCTCCGAGGACAAGAGAAGAAAGGAAACACAAAGAAACCTTTCAGTCCTCGAACGTAGAGTCTTTTGTTGAAATTGGTCCTCGAACGTAAGGATACGTGCTTAGTCTATGGGGGTTGGTTATATTAAAGGAACAATAGGAAACACAAAGCATTGTCCTCGGACGTATTGGGGAAGTACGACTGTATGTTCTTGCTGTGTTAGATGTTCTCAGCACAGTGTATGGGTCACTCATAGTGTTCACTTACGTATATTGATTTCTGCCCCATTTTTACGGATTTTGCAGACATAAATCTTGTGTTACACAGTTATTATCAAAGACTGTTGCTATTTTTCCAAGGGTTGCTGTTTCTGATCAATTTTAGTGAGGGGTATTAAAGTAAAATCTTTCCAAAAGGGCCTCCTTAAAACACATTTTATTTTATCAATTGGATGCCTGACACTAGATGACACAATTACCTTTTCGTTGTCGGTGTCTGATGTTTCTTTGTGATGTGTTCATCATGAGCAACAGGTAGTTCTCTTGCTTCCTTCAATGACTGTCTTTTTGTTGGATTTCCGGCTTCTTTGAGCTGCATTCTGCAGTCAGCATCACGTTTCTTTTGGTCCCTCTCTGCTTTCCACTTGGCCAGTCTCTCCTGCATGATGTCTGCATGATTTTTTTTTTAAAGACAATTCAACAATGTTATGTCAGTGCTCTGACTGGAAATTTAATTCAATGCATTTCTGTCTACATTGCCCTACTTACAACTTATGGAGGAAAAAGTGTATTTTTGGGAGACTGTGTAGTTACAGGACCCCTTTTTAGTTTTGGCCAAATGAGAGTCAAGGATATCTGGTCATTCCAAATAGCCCTAATAGAGGAATTTCACATTAGCCCCTTCTGCGCACTTCCGGGTTGAAAGCGATAATGTCTGTGGCAAACAAAACAACGCTTTTCAGCACATTCATCCATGCATGAAATAATCAGGCCATAAAAGGAAGTGCAGGCGCACGATCAGCAAGTTGTTTACTGTGACATTGTGCAGATTGGCGCTAAACTCGCCGTAGTGGGATTCCTCTATAGGACGTCATGATATGGCGTCCTGGTGCACAAAACTGCACAGGAGGACTACATGTATGCTAGAAATTGAGGTTTAAAAATCACTGTTTACCTGCAAGAATATTCTTGGCATTATCTCTGCCAGCAGTTTAATAGTCAATCTTTCCCGATGGGTACAAATATTCCTCCAAAAATGCAAAGAAAGGGAGATATTTCCGGCTCAAAGTCACGTCGACGTGACGCTGACTTCGAAAACAAGAGGAGCAATACTCGACACTGCGCCGTTCTCAACTACATGTATTTAAATAAGCAGGCCCGACCGCAAAATCGGTGAAACCGGCCTTGCATTTCGTGCATGCGCACACATACACAGCAGGCGTCAAGGTATTGCTCCTCTGGTTTGCGAAGTCAGCGTCATTTTCAGACAATTTTGATGAATATTTTTACCCATTGGGAAAGATGGACTATTAAACTGTTGGCAGAGATGGTGCCAAGAATATTCATGTTCGTGTTAAATGTTGTTAGTTTGGCAAGTCCAATAATTATTTAAAAAATGAACTTTTGTTCCCTTATACTTATAGGGAACAGGGAGCGTAACTACACAATCGTCTATTTTTGAATGAAAAAAAGCATTTACTGCACTCCGAACTCTATTTTGCCTTCCTAGAATATTTTGTTATAATTATTTTGCAATGTGTTTATGGATGTGAGACACAACACTGTTTAGTATTTGTGTATACAAACACCTGGATGGGCTGCAATGGTCGTGAACTTGGACATGTGCGATGTGGACTGTGTTTGATGAACGGCACCACTATAAAAAGTACACTGGTATATGGATGTCTCTCTCAACTGCGGAATCCCTTGTGATGCCTGTACCGTTGATTTTATGATACATGGCTCAGGATCGCCTCTGGAGATTTCCTCTTTTTTGGACATTAACCCTAACCCCCTAGGCCCTTATTGCTAGGAACCATCCTCAATCCTCCAAAATCCTCCTGTGCTTCAATCATCATTCATCCTCAATCCTCCAAAGTCCTCCGGTGCTTCAATCACCATTCATCCTCAATCCTCCAAAATCCTTTGCTTCAATCACCATTCATCCTCAATCCTCCAAAATCCTCCTGTGCTTCAATCACCATTCATCCTCAATCCTCCAAAATCCTCCAAAACCACCATGAGGATTTTGGAGGAGTGAGGAGGGTTAGGGTTAAGCCGAAATCTAGACAAGTCTTTTACCTATCATTAGCCTGAAGGATAAATACCTTTATCACTTGTAGGAGTCTCAGTTGAAGTTTTTGAAGTGCCTTATGCATATTTAAATTTATGCAAATAGGCTATAGCAGATGCAGTTTGCAGACTGCTAATCTATGATTGGAAAACAGCAGTTGGGCGGCGAACAAACACTGGATATTTTGACTACTTTAATGAGACCCTTTAACAAGTACAGTGAATTAATTTCCGATCCCAGCTGAACCCAACCAATCCACTGACTAAATGCTCAAGTGGTTTTGCGGTAATTCTGACACGCACAGACAGCTGGCTATTCAATTTGCAGTTAGCTATTCTGGCTGCATTTATATACAATTGTAACAATCGTGTGGCTCACTCAAAGGCCTTAGTTTGTTGAACCATGGTGGTCAGTGGTTGAACAATGAACAGGATTAAGTGACATAACTGTCGAGTGTTGATTACAGGACGCTGGTTGGAGGAAGAAAAACGGGTGTGTCATTGAAAGTCATTACTCGTTCCGTGACTTAATCGGTACTCGCAAACAAATCACTACTCGCGAGTACTTATTAGTACTCGGGCTGGTACGAGTAATCGAATAGTTGAAAATGCACGAGTAGCGCAACGAGTAGCAGAAATCGATCACGAGTACTTGAGTACTCAGGGTACTCGCCCAGCAGTAGTGAACACTGAATCAAAAAGCCAAAATTGACGTGCCCATGACGGAAAACTGTCTGATAAATAAAAGTTCATATTGCAAATACTGCCTAGGTGCTTTTGCACAATGATCAAAAGGCTTTGTGGGAAGGAAAAGGAAGCAATGTTTGTGCCTTTTCCCTTACCACAATGCCTTTTGACCATTGTGTAAAATCACTCAGGCAGTATTTGCAATATAGGGGAGATAAGGGTTAGTTGGAACACTGAGTAAGTTGAAACATTAAGATATATTTTCCATAGCTAGCTGTGGAAAAAAATCTCAATGCTTCAACTTTAATACCCAGTGTTCCAACTAACCTCCATCTCCCCTACACTGTACATATTACATTAATTTGTTCAACCAAATTGCATGTAAGTCTCAAATCGAACAGCGTCAATTGAAAATGCAAGTCTTCCTCTTCATTTTGGTATATTTTTTTTCGTGACTATCAGGAAGTATTTTTGTACTAAAAATCGAAGATTGAAAAAGGCCATTATTTTGATTAGTGTGGTGACAGATAGGAAAGTGAAAAATTGCCCTAATGCTAGATTCGCTAAACCTTTTTGACATTCTCAAAGCATCATGGGAACAGTATCAGTCATTACTGGCATGAGATGAGCAAGCACATTAGAACGGATGTGATTGGTTGCATTGGTCACATGGTTGTCATGGTTGCAAAATCCTCTTCTGATTGGCTAATAATGCAAAATTATTAGCTGTTCTAATTTCAGAGGGTTGCATTCATCAGTAACTGGTACCTGGAAAGGGATTCCCCTAATTATTTCCTTATTTTTATTGCCATTAAAAATTTATTTTTCCTGGTTATTACTTTCCTTAACCCTAACCTTCCCAAATCCTCCAAAATCCTCTTTGCAAAATGGAGGAATTTGGAGGATTGAGGGCACTTGGAAGTTGACGCATTGGAGGATTTTGCAGGATTGAGGTTACTAGGGGTTTTTGCCCCTGCAGGAATATGGAGGATCCAGGTTATCAGGCTCAATGTGATACATGAGGATTTTGGAGGATTGAGGTTACTAGGGGTATGCAAAAAAAACCTGGAGGATTTTGGAGGATTCATGCTATGATCCCCATAAGAGGATTTTGGAGGATTCAGGTTATATGGAGTTTTAACACTTTGAAATCAGAGGATGTTGGAGGATTCAGGTTACATGGGGGGGGGGAAATGATGTAGGGAGTTAGGGTTAAATGTTTCATCATGTCCATGCAAAGATATGTGAAAAGATTACATCTCTCAACTCATGACAGACATTTAGAATAAAATCAATTAATATTTGGACTGGTTCACATAGTGCCATAGGTTTGTGTATAAATTACATGGTTTGTTTGGCCTCCATACCCATGGTCATGCTATTTAGCGTCAACAAGTGTCAACAAAGACAATTAGCATCAACAAAGCGTCAACAAATTATAGGTGTACTTTCCAACTTCCAAATCTATGTCACACAATTTCTATGACTCGCAGGGAACTTGTTTAACCCCTTGAGTATGTTTTTTACGGGCAATGACGGGAGACGTCAGGGTGTCGTGGCGGCTCTAGCAGCCAAGCGAAACGGACACAATGTGTTTGTGCAGTCAAGCGTAACATACACAATAATCCAACAATGGATTGAAACTGCACAAACAGCGGCAAATGGCGTCATGGGTGATTCCGTAAATGTGGGGGCCAATGACTTTTGGTGTCCCTCTTTACATTGTGATATTTGTTTCCCTTGTATTACCAACAGTGAAATATATTATACAAATGATTTTAGTTGCTCAAATTATAGTACTTGTACCTAAATATCTGGTAGCAAAGGATGAAACATCTGACTAATTTCCTGACAGTATGGTGTCCTAAATAGTTCACGGTTCACGTGTAAAAGGGACACCAAAGCAGCGACATTTTAAAAACTGCTGTTGAAATGCATTGTTTGGTTCTCAAATACTACCATGTGTATGAAAAATTGCCCTTCATTTATGTTAAAGCATGTTAATACTGCTTAAGAATGGCACCATATTTAAATGATTTAATAACTAGTTGACCGGGATTGACAGTGTGTTTAGCCTAAATGTTTCACATGTAAACAAGACCCACTTTTTTGGTGTCCCTTTTACATGTGAAATTTGTGTAATGTTTCTGAGAAATAGAAAGATAATTGGGTTCACTGGCAAATCCAAATCTATAACCATTAATTACATGTCCCACTTGATAAGTGTGAAATCATAACAAAGATTGCATGCTTGGAAATTTTCACGTGTAAATGGGACACCAAATGGTGTCCCTAATACGCAATCATGCACCGAATTGTTATTTTTAGTCTAGTCAAGTTATTTTCACAAAAAAACCTTGTTGTTTTATCCTGGGTAAGACAAAAAATACATTAAATTTTTTTTAAACACACCACATTGAGCATGAATTATCACAAGAATAGCAGAAAACTAATTTGGTGTCCCCTTTACATGTGAAACCGTGAATGTGTTTTGAGTTTTTGACATGATATTTTGGCATTTCTGGAGTAAATAATGTCTGATTTTGGCTACAATTAATGAGGAATGTCAATATCTTTAAGTTATACTGAAAATTATTAATAAAACTCCTGTCAATCAATTTTTCCATTTTGGGTCAAAATGTCACAAGTTGGCACCCTAATTTATGGAATAACCCTCATCCGGCCTGGTGGCACTGTTTTTTTGGAAAGAGTTCCATATCCGGCCATCACTTATTTTCCCTAAATATGACTTAAAAACTACCAAAAAGTGTAAATCTGATGAAGAAACACAAATTTAGGAGGGAAAAAATTTCAACTGATTCTTTTAAAATACTTTTTCTGTCATGACCCATAGACTTTGTGCATGAGGTCTAAAGTGATGGCCGGATACGGAACTCTTTCCGTTTTTTTGGCGCCATATGGCGTCTTCCGTACGCAAAAGGTAAACAAAATTTTGCAATCCTCTCATACTTTTGCAATTCCCCTATAAAAAAAATGGAGTGGTCCAGCACAAACAAGATGGCAGCCGGTGAGGCTGCACGAAACGGTACCGTCGCGAGTACTTCCAAAAATGTAAGGCTCTCCGTTAGCCTTACAAGGATATGTGATTTTGGTCCCCGTAACTCAATGGGGTTTGCAATACGCTCTTGCGATATCTGTTACAATGTTCCAGAATTCCACTTTCCCAAACCTTAATCTCCCCAGAAGGTTATCCAATCCCTCCTACATATCTTTTAGACTTTTGCGGCCCATATGCGGAACATTGAAACGGACAATTTATTGAGTAATGGAGTTTTTACTCACCGACCGACGTATGCAGCCAAAATGAACATGGCGTCGCACAGCTGACTGATACAGTCCACCAGAATGCGCATGCGCGTGGATTTTTCGAAGAAATTTGGGGCTCGACCATTTTTTGAAGGAGGGGGGTGCATCTTGTCTACATCGCGCAACGGTGATGTGTGCAATGTGATAAATTATTGGCGCGCTATTATACCTAGTGTTGTTCCTTGGCCTGACAATGTTTGTTATGCCCATACGTCTAAATGTCATGGCGGGTAGCCACGTAGCTATTTTTTGCCAATGCGAGCTTTTATTTTATGCAAACCAGAATAAAGCAGAATCTGGATCGATGGTCATTATTTTGTTCACGTTGCACACATCACCGTTGCGCGATGTAGACAAGATGCACCCCCCTCCTTCAAAAAATGGTCGAGCCCCAAATTTCTTCGAAAAATCCACGCGCATGCGCATTCTGGTGGACTGTATCAGTCAGCTGTGCGACGCCATGTTCATTTTGGCTGCATACGTCGGTCGGTGAGTAAAAACTCCATTACTCAATAAATTGTCCGTTTCAATGTTCCGCATATGGGCCGCAAAAGTCTAAAAGATATGTAGGAGGGATTGGATAACCTTCTGGGGAGATTAAGGTTTGGGAAAGTGGAATTCTGGAACATTGTAACAGATATCGCAAGAGCGTATTGCAAACCCCATTGAGTTACGGGGACCAAAATCACATATCCTTGTAAGGCTAACGGAGAGCCTTACATTTTTGGAAGTACGTCGCGAGTTGCACACATTTTTTTATTGACAATAGCCTAGGCATATTGATAGGGGCCTACACATGACTGTTTGGAAATAAATGACATTGTGAAATAATTGTTTACACCTAAACTTTCGTATTTAATTTGTTCACGCTTTGTTGACGCTTGTTGACACTTGTTGACGCTAAATAGCATGACCCCATACCCACAATGCTGCTTGGGCCAGGATTCAACCAGTTAGACCTTATCGCAAATACCGCCTGGATGAGACGTCACAATGGTTACTAGGGACGTGGGAAAGAAACGCGCACCAAAATCGCTCCATTTCCTTCCCACAATCCCTTGTGACCATTGTGACGTCTCGACCAGGCGGTATTTGCGATATGGTCTAAGGATATATAGAAGGAACTCAGTCCATTCCTCCAGTCCATGACCATGATTCAAGTTCAACGAAGTCGAGCATGGGCCCTGTTTACGCGTACGGGTCTTAAAGTTACTCCTAATTTACTAAACATCAGTAAATACAAGTACAAATAGACATGAACTTTTCCAGTTCGCATTTCCCTCCTAGGCCTACCTTGCTGCGACATTGTGTCGATGGAAATCAATTTTACATGCAGTTTTTGGACTTAGACCGGAAGCCGGGCGGGCAGATCGACTGTTGACTGAATTTGACGCGAAGAAAATATACAACCAATCAAATACAAACAGCCTCTTGAGGGCGCTATTGCTAAAAATGCGTCACTTCCATCGTCGACGCGTCCATATTGTCCAGGACCATGTCCATGACTTCATTTTCTACGAAAATTATAAAGAGTCATCGTCGCGTTCGTTTCGTGCACGTGACGAGAAAAGGTGTCTTCTCTTCAGTATAGAGCTAAAGAACAGGTAAAAGAAAGCATGCAGTAGCTTTTAAGAAGTAAAAGAAAAAACGAAGTAGGCCTAACGTTACTTTTTAATTCTGTATATTTATTATCCGGGCCTAGTCCGAGTAACTTGGACCCTTCATATCGCCTTTTTTAACATTTGGACATGATCTGGCGATAGTAGGGTCCAAGTCGATTGCGCGATAGAGAATGGCCAAAAAATCAATCCCCCCAAAAAAACATCAGAATTCAACCTTACAACGGCCACCAAAATACTAGATACGCCACCACCTGACCAAGTGGAGTTCCATGATCAGATGAATGTACCAAGGTTTACTTAACATCCAAATAAAAAGTGAAATTTTACCGTTTAATTCCCAGAGACCCCCGCAGAACATGTCTTTTCGCTTTTTTGAAGTTCAAAAAGTGACTCCTCCATCTTGCATGACGTACGTCACCCTGATGCGCAGCGCCCACATGCACCTAGTCTAGGAGCAAGTTCGATCAGGGACCAATGGTTAACTAGTGGTTGGTTCGTGACGTACGTCGCGCATGAGCACTGAAGTTGAAGTGCGAACGACTCTAGTCGAACTATTGTCATGTCAACGCGACTATGAAAAAATGGCGGTGGCCAGTTCCTTTTACGTTTTTGACGAGTTCATAGATGAAAGCGACACGGACGATATTTGCTCAGTATATCAACAACGTCACAAGTGGTAACGTGTGCATTATTTTAACATGTTAAAAGAAAGACAAAGTAACAAAAAAACGATCGTTTACTGCAGCTGAATATTTACGTTTTTTCGCCATTTTTCTGATAACTGGTCCTCTCTCTGCACTGTGCTATTAAAACGGCTATTGGTAACCAGCGACGCGACCAACCTCGGTAGGCTGGTCGCGAATCGTTGACTAGACAAGTCCAACCATCGTCGACTAGCGTGCGTTCGATCAGGGTTAGTCGAACTATGGTTAACTATAGTCCTTGATCGAACTTGCTCTAGGTTCCAAGACGTTCTTAGCGGTGCGACGTATAGCGCGCACAGCCGGCCGTCAGCGCCCTCTCGCTACACATACACACGCCAAGGCGTGTGTTTGTGTTTGTCTAGCTAGAGGGCGCTGCCGTGCGCGCTGTACGTCGCACCGCGCTAAGGACGTCTTGGAACCAAGACTAGCATGCACCGCGCGACAACCTGTTTATGCCGGCGACTGTTTCGTGAAGAATTTCCTACCTCATGACGCGCGTGCAACCTCGAATCAATATACTACACATGCTACATGTATAACTCTATGATCTACACACGAACACGTACAGCGACCGTTTTACCACTCGCGAAACAGTCGCCGGCAGGTTGTCGGGCGGTACGGTGCATGCGGGTGCTGCGCATCAGGGTGACGTACGTCATGCAAGATGGAGGAGTCACTTTTTGAACTTCAAAAAAGCGAAAAGACATGTTCTGCGGGGGTCTCTGGGAATTAAACGGTAAAATTTCACTTTTTATTTGGATGTTAAGTAAACCTTGGTACATTCATCTGATCATGGAACTCCACTTGGTCAGGTGGTGGCATATCTAGTATTTTGGTGGCCGTTGTAAGGTTGAATTTTGATGTTTTTTTGGGGGATTGATTTTTTGGCCATTCTCTATCGCGCAATCGACTTGGACCCTACTATCGCCAGATCATGTCCAAATGTTAAAAAAGGCGATATGAAGGGTCCAAGTTACTCGGACTATCTATAGGGTAGGTTAGGGTCGTTTAAGATCTTGCCCATATCTTCCGTTTCCCTGAATATATCAACTAAACACTCACCGTCAGGGTAGAGCAGTCATTCATGCAGCTTTTCATCCACTCAAAATGAGAATATGATAAATTTAAACGCTGTCAGTATTTCAGCAAACAGCCGTTGGATATAGAGCCCCGAGGCGCACGTAGTGCCGCTGGCTGATAATCGATCGGAAAACATCGTTCATGTTCAAAAATCCGCTCCATTACTTTGTACACAGCTGGTTTGTGCATGCACCGATTTGCACGAAAAATTCAATTTTTTGGGGGGTTTAAATTGATATACGGTGATTTTTGATGAGTTTTTCAAAGCAATGATTTTCCGTGTCACACCTCGCGATCGCCATTTTTTTGTTAACGGTCATACTAATCACCGTCAACACGCAAAACACCGTCAACACACTGTCAACACCTCCAAAACATTATTACAGTGTCTTAACTGACAAATGCGGTACAAAACCGTAAAGTATGGGTCAACACGAGATTTGGGCTTAAAACTGGGAGGTTAAACGTCTGAAAATGCGATTTCTTTCTTCAAGAAAACGGACCTCTTCATGCAGCTCCGAAATCCGCAGCCGTGCCTCACACTCAGCCATGCCGCCGGCGCGCAGCGCGTGCGAAGGCAAGATGGCGGCCAACGGCCGTGCTGCTAAGAGAAATGTTTTCGCGTGAAATAAAAAATCCATTTTCAAAATTAAATGTGACTTTTAACCAACAGAAATTCTAATTTAGCCTAGGCATTACATTTCTATGCCTCTTTTGTTAATTTATAATGTGTTTTGGAGGTGTTGACGGTGTGTTGACGGTGTTTGTGCGTGTTGACGGTGATTAGTATGACCCGTTGTTAATGACCCCGAATTTTGGGGTTGAGAATGTCATGAAAAAAATTGCATGTATTCCGCTGAATTTGACTTCTAAACTCGGCTTAAAAAGTCAGATGTCACGTTAAGGAGCTGTTGTTGGTGTGGAGGCCTTTGAGATACTGAACTGGCTTATTTGTCCATTGAGACAAGTCGTCCGTTGAGACAAGGCGACTAGCAATTATTATTTTTTTTTGTGGGCGGGCGAGGCATTGGGATGTGTACATTCGGCGATTGTGTAGTGTAACGTTAGGGCCCTGTTCCTATTAGTCCGAGTAACTCGGACCCCATTAATTCACCCCTTGCGTACGGATGACGCCAAATGTCGCAAAAAAAATAAATAGTGCCACCAGGCCTGATGACGCCTATAGCCACTATTTGTGCAGACTTTTCAATCCATTGTTAGATTATTGTGTATGTTACGCTTGACTGCACAAGCACATTGTGTCCGTTTCACTTGGCTGCAAAAGCCGACTCGACACCCCTGCGCCTACTGTAAATAGCCGTACTTAAGGGGTAAATATGGGCAGAGGCATTATTAATGCCTTGCAGTGGACTAGTTACCCATCCCGACCCTATTCATACTGTGAAGAGATCAGATTATCTTGTCTTGTTTCAGTGCGAGGGGCTGGTTCTTCCACACTTTCCTCTGTAGCCCTCACCTCGAGTGGCCTTTGGCCTTGTGATGGGCGATTTGCATAAAAAAAAAATAAAAAAATAGAAACACAAACAAATACCTGCTTTTGTTGAACTGATAACAAAACCCATCCTCATCGTCTTTTCAACCCATAGTTTCCTTCACAAATCAAAGGCCTGCCATATTCCCACAAAAATAATCTTCATGATATTCAAGAGTGACATCATCATCGGCTAATAAGGTGAGTTCTATTATAAACATCAAGTGGATTTTCTTTCCTATAGGAAAGGTGTACTATTACTACACAATCACCAAAAATCAAATACACTGGTGTAGCACGGCCCCTAATGGGGAGCTATGGGGTTTTCAAAAGGGACTTGATATTGTCAAGCACAATCTGGAGTTTCGCGCAAGATTATTGTACTCCCTCCCGAGTTCATATCCCTATGAATGGATTTCATTCAAAGGGAAAATTAGCTCAGGAGGGAGTACAATAAACTTGCGCAAAACTCCAGATTGCGCTCGACAATATCATGCCACTTCTTAACCATAAATTCATTTTCTTATGCTGCCATTTTCTATGGTAATAATTCTCCAAAATGTTTCCATGACGGATCCAAATACATTTTAAAACAATTGTTGACTGCTGTGATGTGGGATATGACGATTTTAACACCCGAGGGACGCATAGCATCTGAGGCGAAGCAGTTTACTTGCCTTTCTCGGTGGAAATTAACTCAAACAAATCACGCGATCAAAACAGCTGATTGTCTACTAGTCCGCTGCTCCCACTATAGTTTATTATACAACACCTGAATAAATCCCAGCCATCCGATTGGTGGATCGTCGATCACGTGCATTGAATTATTCGACCCATCACACGACGCGAACCCGCACCGCCCAAAACGTTCTATCACATGGTTCTATCAAACGGTGCGCGCGTGTTGATAGAACCAAAAGAACTTCCCTAATTTCACGGTCACTATGGTGGCGCTACAACATGGCGGCGAGTTTCCCGAACTGCCGCGGTTTGTTCTCCTAACAGACGACGAAATATTGGAACTCGTAGGTGATGCTGACGCTCAAAATGCAAAGAGACAAATCAAATATGCAGTGAAACGATTAGATGAATTTGCAAGACACGCAGGAATTTAACTTAAGCTTTAACTGATTCGGAACTCGAAAAATTTTGGTCGCAGTTTTATGCGGGACTGAGAAGGTAAACGGCACGTTGTAACGTTACACAAAGAAATCCATGCATGCAATCTGTCGGATTTATTCAGGCGTTGTATAAAACAAATAATGAATGTTTCACATTCGTGCAATGGTAAGAATAATTTTATTCGGTGACAGATGGAATGTCCCATTCCACTCGGCTTCGCCTCGTGGAATGGAACATGCCATCTGTCACCTCATGAAATTATTCTTACCATCGCACTCATAAACATTCATTATTTGTATACTATCGTCAACAGTGTAAATGAAAATTGCATGGGTACCAATGATACAGCTCATAGCTAGCTGGCTGATGTCTGATATCATGCTTGGGATGTGACAGTCGTTTTTATACACCTGACACGTGATTGTTCTATGCCAATCAAAATACAGTATCCAAGACGGCGATATAACAATTACAATGATTGAGCGATGATTAAACTATTTGTTGGTTTTTTTTAATCAGCACTTGACTTTCCACTTGCTAACGGTTTCATTGTGTCGTGCCATGCGTGTTGAGCTACATCATGTAGCTGGCTGTGTGCTGGCTGTAGATGCTGCAAATGTTGGGTTGGTTCTTTTGGATTGTGCTGTGCTGTCGGTTGATTGTACAAACATCGGCTTATCGAGCAGAACAGATTTTTTGGCAATTGGCCAATTGTGCAAGTTCCCTCGCATGATTGGTACATTGTCGATGGCGCAAACTCTACCCTGCCCGAGTATTGCAGATGTATCCACACCAATCAGTGTGACATGTTAGAGAAATATTACAGTGAGCCATTTGTGAGTTAAATTTGAATAACATCTGGTACACTGACTTGCTCCAAATGCTTGGCACATTTTAACTTTGAATTCTCTAGACCAAAGACACTGTTGCTACATGATTTGGGGCAAGCTCTTGCATAGTTAGTAAGAGACGCTCAGCACAATACATTGTTCACATTGGGTGAGAATGGCACAAAGACACCAGACCATTCCGGAGCTGGGGGTTGCTAGCATAAGGCTTGCCCCGAATCACGTGATATAGTAACAGTCTCTTTGGTCTGGAGAATTCAAAGTTAAAATGTGCAAAGCACTTTGAGCAAGTCGGTGTACCAGATGTTATTCAAATTTAACTCGCTAATGGCTTATTGAACATGAACTTAGGGCTAAGAAAGTGGCCTTACACTTTCACCTATCAAGGTCCTTTTGAAAATCCCATGGTGTCATAGTCGTGCAAAACGTTTTAATGCTAGAAGGCTTGACTGTTGACCAACTTGACTGTTGACCAACTTGACTTGATTGAGACAACTCAACCATTGAGACAACTGAAGGGCAATTCCACAGCAAAAGGGATAAAATTGAAAAAAATCAAACACTTCGATATGTTTTTTTATGTTTGGATTACATTCTGCATATTGTGGACAACAAATCTCTGTTTTACAAAATTAGTGTAATTTCTTCAATGTTAGTAACGTAACGTAAGTGACGTCACTTGTACCGATTTAATGCAAGTTCTGCCTAGATTGCTAATTGACCTATCGCTGTTTACGCTGGTAATTTTTGTTTGTCTCAGATTTTGCGCGTTCCAAGTGGAATTATAATTGATGTGATTGGACAATAATTCACAAGCTGCGTTGACGCGATTCGACCGCGATAGGTCAATTGATTTGATTTAATGTTAATTTAAATGTTCAACTCTGACCCCTATGTGTTTAAAAAGGTACTTTTGAAGTGAGCTCAACCAGTTTAGAAGACAATCGGTGCTGACAATGCCCTTAAGTACACTTTGGTAACGATAGTGACGACCAATAAACTGAATGTTCAGAAAACAGGAACCAAAGTTCTGAGTTGTTCTTTGTGTCTCTTGGTGGGCCTCATCACCATTTTGTGTGGTGGCAGTTTAGCCTTAGATTGGTCAAACGTCTTTGAAGCTGTGAGGGATGAAAGTGACATGACAGTCTAAAAATGTAACGTTAGTGACGGTGGAAATGCCCTGAACCGTTCAGACAACACGACAGTTGAGACAACTTTTCTGTGAGGCAACATGACCATTTTCCCAGTTGAAGACAACTCGATCGTCGGTTTTTACAATGTACAATGTATATGTTGGAGTGTATAGCAGTTCTTTTCATACAACTACCAGCGTCTTGTGTATCCAGTGTATAATGGAACCTTGAAAATGTAGTCCCAAAGTGTGAATTTAATTTTTGTTTCTAAATTAAATGTAAGACTGTGTGAGTATGAACAATATTTGATACATGTAATGTTGTTTTCATTGGTGATTGGATGTTTAACCACCTTCTGGGCGGCTGTTATTAACCCTAACTCCTCACATCATTTTTCGTACATGTAACCTGAATCCTGCAATATCCTCCGATTCCCAAATCCTCCAATGTTTGTTACTGAGGACCACTTCCTGAATCCTACATAATCCTCCAGTGGGATTTGGAGAAACATTAAACCTCAATCCTCAGAAATCATCCAGCATCAGATTGGGCCTGATGACCTGGATCCTCCATTTTCCTCCAGAGGCAAAATCCTCTAATGCCCTCAATCCTGCAAAATCATCAACTTCCAAAGACCTTCAATCCTCCAAATGCCTCCATTTGGCAAAGAGGATTTTGGAGGATTTGGGAAGGTTAGGGTTAATAGGGTGCTGGTATGCCAATTTCGGCTTGTACATGTACAGCCAAGCGCAACGCAAAAAAATAGGTGAACAATGGATTGAGTAAGTGCAAGAATGCGCATATAGATGACAACCGGCCAGGTGGTCTTTTTTTCAAACCGCAGCCGTGGCTGTCATCTTTATTCAAGAGGTTAGAGGTATGATGTAGTTTTGGTAGTGGTAAAAACAAATGATTAATTTGAATCTGAAAGCATACCGTACCAGTATCAATCCTGACAAATCTTTGCATCTGAAATGCTGTCGTCTTCGAGAAAAATGTATTGAAGACTTCCAAAAATGCCATGGCTCACAAAATCACTTTTGAAGCAGAATGGTTTTTCAATATTTTGTCATAACTCGGATGACAGATTTAGCTCAAACTTTCACAGGTTCGTTATTTCTTATACATGTACATGTTGAATCACACAAAGTACAGTATATGAACACCAGCTCTACCAATGCCACATGTATGTCATACCTTTTAACACCTTGGGCACGGCATTTTACGGGAGACGTCGGGGTGTCACGGCGGTTCTGGCAGCCAAATCGAACCGCTACAATGTGTTTGTGCAGTCAAGCGTATCATAAACAATAATCCAACAATGGATTGAAACTGCACAAACAGCGGCCAGTGGCGTCATCCGGCCTGGTGACACTGTTTTTTTGCGCCCACAGGCGTCATCCGTACGCAAGGGGTTAACATGGTGACCTTCAATGTTCCTTTATTCACTGGATACAAAAAATAAACACATAATTATTGTGAAAAGGTCCCCCCTTTTCTGAACCTATGGTTATAACTACATTCTACTTGTTAACTTTTTTCTTACTGACCTCATTTGCACATTTGGAAAATGCACTGCATGTATATAATTTGAGTTGTATAAAAACCAACTATAATACCTTTGTGCAGTTCATTTTCTCTCATTTCCCTATTTTCAGGGGAGTAACCTATTAACATTGCTAACACAATTCTTTTGCACTTGTTTTGTCAGCTAAAACTAGCACATGCATGACATGGAAACCTTGCATGTACTGCCAAAGCCATGAACTACACGAGGCTTAACTCATATGAAAGTCCTGATGAAGATCAGGATGGATCAGGCAAGCCGTCAGTGTAAGTTCTTTGCTTTGAATACTAACATATAGTTGGTGATATGCATGTGTAGGGCTGTGCTTTTGAACCAGCTGCCCGAGTGCCCGGCCACTTATGTCAGGAACCGGATTATAGAATCGAGTACCGAATTAACATATTACTTGGTAATTTCTCAGACAATGAAACAGAAAGTTTTTGAATGTCATTTGTGGGGAATTTTCAAACTGAAACCAGGAAAAACAAAACAGATTAACGTTTATGACCCTTGTGAAAACACAATTTACACCTTAAAGTTGCAGAGCTTACTGTACACACTTGCATCTTGCTGCATTGATGCACCGATGTGGTAGGATTAACGTGCTGACCTTTACGCACAATTTGAACAGCAATTACCGGGATTGGCTTTTTCTAACGTGTACCTTGGTACCCGCTTTTTTTCTCTCACTTGGGTACCTGATTCTCGTACTACCCATAAATGCACACCCCTTGTGATATTTCAGACTCTTCTTATCCTTTGTTTCTGTTCTTCTGTAATTCCCTTTAGGCTTGATTCCCTCTAGGGTCCTGTGTTTCGTCTCTTCACCTGAAGCCCATTAATTGTGGAGTTGCTAAGCACAGAAAAAAATTACCAGCAAAAAAACGGATCTTACCAGCCCAAATTCTGTGTGATATATTGCTTTTGATTAGTTCTTAGTGCGCACGTTGTAGTTTTATCATCATTTATATATTAAAACTACTGAATTGTGCATGCTCTCCAACAATTGCAGTTCTTTTCTTCTAATAGTTTTAAATTGTGTCTTGTATTGTCACGCCAAAAAATATTTTTTTGCTCTTTTCAGCTTTCTGCACCCCTCTGAAAACGTGGTTGCCTTAGCCCTTGCCACAAAACCAAACCAAAAACTCCACTCTGCTGGAACTGAATTATTATTGGTCTGCAAGTAATTTGACCATTTGTACAGTAACTATTTTGCAACTAAATATGGGCCGATTATTTTTCCGTTCAGTGCCTCATTTCAAAGTGAATAATCTGAATTTTGTAAGTGAACAAAGAAAACTGGTAGGAGTGGGATTCGAACCTGCGACCTCCAGAATACCGTACCTTTCGAACCTGCGACCTCCGGAATACCATACTGTCCAGAGGTCGCAGTTCGAAATTTACCTAACTAGTTTTCCTTGTGGTTTGTTTGACGAATCTAAATTTTTGCGAGAAAAATAGCAATTTACAAACTAATTATATATTGGGTGAAAGTCTAAAACAGGACAGACATTAGTCTCTGCTTAGAAACTTTCTGAAATTGGGCTCCGTCAATCTGTTCAAAGCATGTTTTGAAAATGTTGTTTTTGCATGCAGAAAATATGCACAAGCTCTTAGTTAATTAACTTTGGCACTAAATAAAACCTTTTTGAAATCCCCTCCACCCTACCCCCTAGTCCCCTCCCACTCCATCATTCCCCCTCCCTTATAACATCCCACCCCCAAGTAATGAGTAAAATGGTTACATACATTTGCAGACACAAATTTGGGGAAGACAGGTTGGCCTGACGGTACATTCCTTGCCTTTAGCTAAAGCCCTCCTATACTTATATAACTATCACAGCCTATCAAAAACTCTTAACACCAACTCTCACAGTTTGTGTGTGTTTCAATCTGACATTTGATAGGTTTTGATCTGTACAGCAGCTGGGTCGATTTTGGCCCTGAAAATATAAGGGGTTAGATGAGGATTGTGTTTTGCCCAGAATGTCATTGTGGGTTTTCCTTTTACCTCTAAAACTGAACATTTCTTCATCATCTTTCCAAGAGTTTTTTAAGGCTTCCAAGCTACAGTGAAGGGTTGGCCGATTTGAATCCACGTGATTTAAATCAGCCAACCCAGATTTATTGTGCTAAAATAAGACTTTTACAAAAGAAAGGATTTAAATCAGTGATTTAAAAGAAAAAAAATTATTTAATTTGAATCACGATTTAAATTGGTGATTTAAATCAACATGATTTTAATCATCCAACCCGAATGCCTTTTCACATCTGGGTTGGGTGATTTAAATCAGAGTTGTATTCGAGTCCCTGCAAGTCCTTTCACAAGTACTTTCGCAAGCCCAGTCAGAAGTCCTTTCATAAAGCCGGTCACAAGTAACTGGATGAACAATGACAAAGGAATGCCTTTGTCAAAGCTCATTTGAATAGCTTGTGATTGGGATTAGGACTGGAGGGCTTGTAATGGACTTGCAGGGACTTGCAGGGACTTGTGATGGACTCGAATTCATCTCTGATTTAAATCAACATGATTTAAATCAGCCAACCCTGCTACAGCGTGATATACACTTTTGAGGAATCCTTGGTTTCAGTACCAGAAAGAATATATAAAAAAAAACTATAAAAAAATAGTAATACATAAATAAATGGCAGCAAAGGTTATCAGAGTACACGTCTGGCCCAGAGCCAAAAGCAAATTAAAAAACAAATTTCCAAAGGACATGCCAGGCATATTTAATTTGAACCCTACAAGAAACACCATGTTATTTTATGATTAATGGGGTCCCAATCGGATCACACATTCCTGGGTTTTCCCAAGTTTTTCTCCAGCTTCTGAAATTGAAATTTACTTCCTTGTTGCCATGCAATTGGAAGCTGATTAAAAACATGATCAAGGGAGACTGTAGTGCCAGTGCAGGGATCAGTTTGCCAGAATGAAACAACAGTTTAAGTTCATGGCCACTTCATTGTAATCCACCCAGGGACATGCATGCAAATGTACATAGACACACAATTAAGGTCGGGGTTTGAGATCTCAGTGTCAGTTTCTATTTGTAATCCACTTAAATGCATGAGCCAGCTTGAATGATGTCTGAAACTCATTTGATGCTAATTGTCTGATGTACAAATGTATGAACAATGGTCTGTAGGCCTATGGGATGCAAAGCACTACCTTTTCCCATGTTTACTCGTACGTGCAGGATATCTAATAATTAACGAACATTGCAAACAGGTGGCTTGAACTGCACAATCGCACAATGGAGCGGGACAAGTTGATTGGTCTGACCAACAACCGTAGCTACGGGGATGCAGGCACGTCCCTCACGGACGACGACGATCTGCTGGACATCAGCACGGACACCGATGGGTCTGTTACATTCCTCAGCGGACTGTCGGGCCGGACACGCAGTCTAAATGGATGTGAGAATGGTTCTGGTAAGTACTGAAAAAAAATGACTAAATGCGTTAACAAGAAAATGGACTCAATGACTGTATTTAACAGTGCACATGTATGTTTTGATAATTTGTATAAATTTAACAGTGCACATGTTTTCATAATAGAAAGGTCAAAAACAGTGTCGCTTATCAAATTTGAAAATTCCAAGATCACCCCAGTAAAGTTCCCAAGATTTCCCAAGGCAATGGAATATACTGTACAAGTACCGCAGAAGCGCAAGCGTGGTAATATGTTTTGCACATGCACTATCCATACATGCACTATCCATACATGCACTATCCATACATGCACTATCCATACATGCACTATCCATACATGCACTATCCATACATGCACTATCCATACATGCACTATCCATACATGCACTATCCATACATGCACTATCCATACATGCACTATCCATACATGCACTATCCATACATGCACTATCCATACATGCACTATCCATACATGCACTATCCATACATGCACTACCACAATTCGTGGGATCTTGGGGGGAAAAATCCAAAGGAGTGGCCACGCTGGTCAAGAACACTTTCTGCCTCTTATACTATTGCACCTAGATTTACAAGGTATCAATTGTTTGTTACTTGACTTGGCTTTATGGAGAATAGCTTGTGACTTCACTTGACCTGGAGAAAGATAATTTGTGACTTGATTTGACCTGGAGAAAAATTATTTGACACTTGACTTGATCAAAAGAAAAATAATTCGTGACTTGACCTGGAGAAAAATGACTTGTGACTTGACTTGACCTGAAGAAAAAGAATTTGTTACTCGACATCACATGGGCAAACATGTAGTTTTAGGAAAAAAAACAACTCTGGACTTGACATTGAAGAAAATGACCTCTTGAAAAATTGCTTGTCTGATTCAAGCAACCCAGTGTGTGTTTGGATTGTTGATGTCATTGGAGTGTATTTTTCCTCCAAAGTAGGACAAAATCCACAGAATTTTAGATACAATCTGTATGTGTACAAGTCCTTTTTTGGCTGTTTCAGAAGTTTTCCGAAACAGGCTTTGTTTTCGTTAAGATTTTCTTTTTTCTTTTTCAGTATATTCTTTCTTACCGCACTTTTATGCAGCCGATTGCCTTTAAACTTGGCAGACACTTAGACCAACTGCTCAGAATATGTGCCAAACTTTTACTTCATGATGCTCGCCTCTCACCAATGTGGCCCGGGTTCGATTCCCGGCTCGGACCATATGTGAGTAGAGTTGTGCGTTGGTTCTCTCCTGTGCCACGAGGGTTTTTCTCCGTGTCCTCCGGCTTTCCTCCCTCCGGAAAAATTCAAACACTTTCGATCTCTGGCTGTGCTCCGTGGTCATATATGGGTCGATGTGGCCGGCTGCCAGAGGCGCCTTTACGTGCCAGCGACTCGACCACGTTGTAGCCGCGTCCTTCGCAATTCAGCATCCCAGCTGCGAGTAAGGATGATTACCCTCAAAAATTATTATTATTATTATTATTATTATTATTATTATTATTATTATAATTTTCCTCAATTGCCGGATAGGGCAACACATAATCCTGGAAAAGAGTGGGTTAGGGTGACCTGGTCGAATAGGGTGACACATAACTGTCGCCCTATTGTAAAAGTCGCCCCTTTGGAGTGTTTTTTAGTAAGGCGCGTTGGGAAAGTGCTCTAAATGGGCGACACTCGTGTCGCCCCAATAAGGTTATTTCGGGAAGAGTAGCCCATTTGCCGCATCCAGGAGATTTCTAATTTTCCTCAATTGCCGGTTAGGGCGACACATAATCCTGGAAAAGAGTGGGTTAGGGTGACCTGGTCGAATAGGGCGACACATAACTGTCGCCCTATTGTGAAAGTCGCCCCTTTGGAGTGTTTTTTAGTAAGGCGCGTTGGGAAAGTGCTCTAAAAGGGCGACACTCGTGTCGCCCAATTAGAGTTTTTTCGGGAAGAGTCGCCCATTTGCCGCATCCAGGAGATTTATAATTATTATTATTATTATTTTTTGAAGCCATATAGCTACAGAAGTACAAGTCCGATTAAGTTGAAACGTGGTATGTAGGTAGGCCATCAGGTGTTATAAATAAAAATTGACATGACGTCATGATGACGTTATCACGTGTCACGTGACGTCATCTTAAAGGGGCATTTTTCAAAGCCACATATCTACAGAAGTACAAGTCCGATTAAGTTGAAACGTAGTATGTAGATAGGCCAGTATGTGTTTTAGATGAAAATTGATGTGACGTCATGATGACGTCGTCAAACGATATTATAGTATTATTTTAGTATTTGAACCTTTAAGTCATATCTCATCAACAGAACATGCTGATGACTTTCCAGGAATTTTTAAATGTTTCAAATTTCATTCTCTCATTTATCAGATTGACACAGGCCAAGACTACGTCACAAATGTTTGCTTTCACAAGTGCCATCGTGATGACGTCATCATGGTAAAAAAAAAAAAAATACCACAAAAAAACCCAAAAAACGAAACAGCCCTGGTCTGTCCACCTGAAAAACACATAACATGTCTAGTTTTCCCTGTCTTGTAATTAGATGACTATGAAGGAGCCAGTGCTCCGGGCCAATATGATGATTTCCACACCATCGACTGGGCCCGGGATATGCAGCGATATCGCAAGGAGCATAAGGCTGTCACTCGTCGCAGCACCAAGTCGCTCTGGGGTCACATCAAGGGATCCTTCTATTCTGTCTCGGCGTGGGTGGTGGTCCTTCTGGTAGGGATCTTTGCAGGTATGTCTTGGCTCATATCCACAGCTCATCTACAGCACATTTTTTCATGGCCGTAAAAAACGTACAAAATGAGTAGCTCTTTGGATGTTTTTTCCTAAGTACATCTGAATGGATGTTTTTCCCCTGTACATCTGAATGGATGTTTTTCCCCTGTACATCTGAATGGATGTTTTTCCCCTGTACAAGAGGCATAAGGGGCAAAATATACCTCCTCTTTGTCTGTTTTTGCTTTTCTCCAAGATGCCACACAAATGCAAAGGAGTGAGGGGAAATCCCTCCCAGTTGAACTGTCGCATGTATTGAATCAAATTGGGGACTCCGTTGTCAGAGAAAGCCATCTGGAAAAAACCTAGGAGCGGCCATCTTGGAAAATAATGCCTGTCACGATCTAGAAACAGAAGTAAAAAAAATAGAGGACTTCCTCCTTCCTTTTTTTAATATGACATGATGCCAAACATTTATTTTGTCTATATACATTACACTGAACTGCCTCTGACCTAGAGAAAGCACTGACTCCATGCTCCAGAGAACCTCTGCCAAATATAAACAAGTGAGAAGATAGTAAATTTGAGTTATTTGTGAATAAATCAAACATTAATTGATGTAAGATAGGCGTGACAGTGTTTGCAGTCATTGTTTCACAATTGAGAAATTGTGAAAATGTATACCGATTAAAACAAAATGGGGCAGTTTATTCCCAATCCTGCATTTTCTTTTTATGCAAATCGCCCATCACAAGGCCAAATGCCACTCGAGGTGTGGGCTACAGAGGAAAGTGTAGAAGAACCAGCCCCTCGCACTGAAACAAGACGAGATAATCTGATCTCTTCACAGTATGAATAGGGTCGGGATGGGTAACTAGTCCACTGCAAGGCATTAGTTATGCCTCTGCCCATATTAGGCATAGAAGTGCTATAGCCCAGGACTGGGCTCGAACCCACAACTTACAGAATTACCCGCAGACCACGAATTCAATGCTCCAAACCACTAGGCCACGGCACTTGTACAAATTGGCAGTTAAAAGTTTGAAGGGACAAATTGTATTTCCAAATTCCCAATAGTTGAGTCTTTCCTGCTTTATATTTAAACAAATGTACAGTGAGTTGTGACAAATAGGTTGGCATTTCTGTGTTATTTCCCCCCTGCAGGAATATTTGCCGGCGTCATCGACATCGGCGCGACCTGGCTGAGTGATGTCAAATTTGGCATCTGCCAAGACGCCTTCTGGTTGAACTGGGAGCAGTGCTGCTGGGTGCAGAACAATACACAGTTCGGCAACGAGGACACCATCAAGTGTGAGACGTGGTACCAGTGGTACGAACTTTTAGGCCTGGAATTAGGCCCTCAGGACTGGCGGGCGTACATCCTCTCGTACCTAATGTTCGTCTTGACGTCACTGCTCATGTCGTCATTGGCCGTGCTTCTCGTGCTGGTGTTTGCGCCGTACGCTTGTGGCTCTGGTATACCAGAGGTGAGTGAATGAGAAAATAATTGTGCCATGAATCTGATTGCAAACTGGAGCAAATTAGGGCAAAAATGATATTTTATTAACCCCAGGAAGCTGAAGCATCGGAGGATTTTGCGGGATTGAGGGCATCGGAGGATTTTGCCTCTGGAGGAAAATTGAGGATTGGGGTCATCAGGCCCAATCTGATGCTGGATGATTTCGGAGGATTGAGGTTATGGGATCCTGGTCAGAAACCAACCGGAAGATTTTTGCAGGATTCAGGTTATATGTAGATTTAACACTTGGAAATCGGAGGATATTGGAGGATTCAGGTAGGAAAATTGATTAGGGAGTTAGGGTTAATGGAAATCGCCCAATACAAGGCTTTAAGTCAATCTAGGTAAAGGGCTACAAACAGGTGGCAGGGTTGGCCACATCTTGGCTTGTCAACCCTACCATCCTTACATTTTTCCTGGGCCCAGACCCAAATACACGAAGAGGATCAGTCTTCAGTAGTTCAGGAAGAAATTATCCCCATCATTGCAAAATTGCAAAACTTGCATGCCATGTTTCTTGTTTCCATCTCGTTTCCAGATCAAGACGATCTTGAGTGGCTTCATCATGCGGGGCTTCTTCGGCAAGTGGACGCTGCTCATCAAGAGCATCACCATGATCTTGGTGGTAGGGGCGGGGCTTAGCCTCGGCAAGGAGGGCCCGCTGGTTCACGTGGCCTGTTGCTGTGGCAACCTCTTTGCCCACCTGATTGCCAAGTATGGCAAGAACGAGGCCAAGAAGAGAGAGGTAGGAAAAAAAATAGATCCTGAGAACATTTGAAAATGATCTGATGTCATTTTGTTGAGGTCATATATGAATGATACATTTGTTTAGAAACATTAAGGGAGACGTAGTTTATTTCCTGTTGGTAGAAACAGCAAAAAGATGCAGTAAGACAAATAGGTGTGTAGCAATTTTTAAGTGGTAATTTATGCAATCTGTCTGATGGGTTCACTTCCTTAACCCCACTCCAACCCCCACCTCCCATTCCGCACCCTGCTCCTTTATTTATCAACGAATTGTTTTCAGTACTTTTTGAATAATGATGATAATTCTGCCACTTTTAAAAAAAAATTCGTTTGCTTTGTTTTTTTAAATAAATTAAATGCAGAAATCTTCATCATGTATCGAAATTACAGGGATGGAATTCTGGCTGAGAACATTTTGATCAAGCGTCTTCTGAAACAACTTAATAATGATAACTTAATTTTTTTAAACAACAGATGCTATCTGCAGCCTCAGCAGCGGGTGTGTCTGTAGCGTTCGGAGCTCCGATTGGTGGGGTGTTGTTCAGCTTAGAAGAGGTACATGCAGCAGCTAGTATATGTCATGAAGGTGACAGATCAGTAGACCCATTTCACCCATGTGACCAGATAGTGTAAAATGTAAACGAAACCACCAAGTGTGGACCGTCTTTGAGTGATCAGCGTACATGTATCGTATGGGGCCTGTTGAACCGCGTGTGCGTACATGGCACGCTTGACCGCTTTACTTGAGTAAGCAATTCATTAGCATCACTGCACTGCAGTTGTCGAAAGTTTACATACATTTGGAAACTGTTCCTTCAATTGGTCCTGGGGCTTCTCTGTTTCTTTAATATATTTTTCTTTTTAAATTATGAAAAAATCCTGTTTCAAATGTCCTTCCTCCTGTGGATTTGGTTCACAGCTTTAAGATTAATTGGGAATTTGTTTGCAGGACTGCGGTGTATGTAAACTTTTGATTACAACTGTAAGTGGTCCATCATTGAGTGCTGCCCACAATGTCGCTTCCCAGGTTGTATCGTAAAATGAGGTGTGATCCCTGGCTATCTATACGTCATTCTGGGTTTATGACTTCTGACTAGCGCCCACCCAAACAAAGATACTGACAATTTGGGAGACCGCCAACATAGGGCAAGATAGCTCAGTTGGTAGAGCGCCGGTACGGTAACCCGGAGGTCGCAGGTTCCAATCCCCTCCTACCAGTTTTAAATTTCATTTAAGTTACCTATTAACCCTCCTACTGTTATAACTATAATAACCTATCAAAAAAACCTAAGCCCTTCCTCTCCAGCAGCTTGTGTGTTTCAACCTGAAACTCGATAGGTTTTGATAGGTAGGGTAGTTGGCTCCATTTTGCCACCGAGAGAGGGAGGGTTAAATCAGTTGCTCTTGTGTTTGCTTTGATGACGAAATACATGTATTTATGCCAACATTTTTAGATCAGTTACTACTTCCCCTTGAAGACGTTATGGAGGTCCTTCTTCTGTGCGATGATCGCTGCCTTTGTCTTGCAAGCCATCAATCCATTCGGTAATGACCATGCCGTTAAGTTCTACGTGGAATACAACACCCCTTGGTTCTTCTTTGAGATCATTCCGTTCATCCTCCTTGGAATATTTGGGGTGAGTTTCTTATGTTTGCGTAGTTAAATTTTGACTTTTCTTAAGCATCTGATGAAGCAGCTGTAGCTACGAAAGCTGATGCCATATTTTATAATTATAATTATTCTTTAAAGTGATACCTTTGATATTTATCTGTATCTAGCTGACTAAGACGGCTGCAAATAACTTGACTTTTCTAAAGGGATGGTTTTTCCTGTCGCATAGTTTGTATTTATAAGCAAACGTTTGACTGCAACCGTAGCAGTAATTATTTCAAATATAAACTTAATTTATTTAATAATTTCTCAAATTAGCTTGTAATAACGTGGGTATCAAATTAGAAAACATTGTGTGTTTCAGTAAAGTGCATTGCATAGTGAAGTGATAATCAAAATTTACATATTGCCTATCAAAATTTGCAATTCGCTAATCAAGTTTGGTATTCAATACACTCAAAAATAATTGTGCACAGAAATTTTGCTCTCCAAAGTTACAGAACAAAATCATTCCCTGCATTTTCCAGGAGGAACTTTTGTAAGAAATCTTGCCCCCACCCCCAAACTACGTGAAGTGTCTTTAAAATTGTCCATACGAATCTCTGTTCCAAACGTAGGGTCTATATGGAGTTGTCTTCAACAGACTCAACTTGAAATGGTGCAAGCTACGCATGACCTCTAAGCTTGGGAAATACCCAATAACAGAGGTGAGTCAATGTGAAAGTCCTTGTTTTTTACCCCTTGTTCCCTGTTTTTATGTTGATTTGTAATGTAATGTGTAGGTTTATTTATTGTTTTTGATTACTGGCATAATGTTTTGGCGGAAATGTGGACATGGCTCTTAACCAGTTCGCGCCGGAATTATTTTTGCCAAAAATTGTTATTAAAAAAAAGCAAAATATAGCAGCCAACTTCTGAGAAACAGCCAAACACCACGAATACTGATTAGCAAGAGTCATTTCCACAGTTTTTGTACAATATTTCTTGCCGAAAACCTCATATATTTCAATACTCCGGGTGCGCCCACCGGAGCGTAAATTGTAGAACAACAGGCCGTGCACAGCGGCCAAGTTCAAGTCCAACACACGGTCCGCCTCCACAGACTTCTCGGACTTTGTGTGTGTGTGTGTGTGTGTGTGTGTACAAAACAAATGAGGGATTAGCATGTTGAGACGTCACTCGGAGTCGAGGCAAGCTTGACGTTTTAACCCGTCAGCCGTGCCCGTGTATAAAAACAGCCAGATCATGTTAACACGTCCTCCGACGAGAACTAGTTAACTAGTCACGTGATCTGAATTTAACTCACTGAAATGCTTTCAGGGACATTAAGCCCAACCCCACTAGGGTGTATGCAAAATCATATTCTGAAATACCTAAGACAGTTTACCTGTTCCTATTGGTTGAGAGCCTGTCACATGGGTGGTTTTAAATAAGGGAATAAAGATGTGCTGGGCCATTTTAAACAAGTACATTTGGGGCCTGGATGCTGATAACGACCCGAGCCAGGTCTTTGGCTTGGGTCATTATCAGCGTCCAGGCCCCAAGGCAGGTGTTAACATACTTGTGTTAAACCGGACCAGCACATATTTATTCCCTTATTAAAATTTGAGGATTTGGGATTGTTAGGGTTAATGAACTTGTGTTGATGGGACATACTTTTGTGTTCTTTTTTCCTCTGGCAAATTTAACAGCGTAATTTTTCTACAAAATGCTGAGGGTGGAAGATTTCTATTCATATTGTTTTCATTTATTGATTTATCTCATGTTTCTGAGCATTCAAGTTATTAAAAGGCTTTTCAGGTGTTAAACAACTTTAACAATGCTCAATAAACTTCTATATATAATGCATGTCCAATCCACTAAGCACACAACAAATTGAGAAGGAAAAAAATGTGTTAATCCTAACCCCCTTAAACCTGCTATAAATCCAACAATTTTCAGCAAAACTGAAATGAGATGCCTGCTAAATGCAACAAAATCCAACATTAAATTTTGTTGGATTCTGCAGTGTACCACCTACACATCAGCCTTGGCATTTTGCAGCTATCCTGCTGCAAAATGTATGAGTCCTGCCAAATCCAAAGAAATCCAACTGAAATTTGACTAGAAGTCTTCTTCCACCCTGCTAATATGATAAAATCCAACAGATAGTTACATCTAGTTGCTATCCTACTGTATACAAAATATCCAGCACACCATGTAGTTTGTGTTGACTGCTAAATCCAACAAATTACAACAGTTTTGTTGGATTTTGCAGGGGGTAAGTTCAAGCAAACCTCAAATCAGCACTCATAAGTCTGGTAATTCTGTGAGAACAGAACAATATTTAGATTTGCATGGAATGTAGCATCAAAATGACAAACTTGAATTGTCTGTTGCGATTAGGTTATTTTGGTCACCTTGGCAACCGCCCTCCTGAGTTACCCTAATCCGTACTCCAGACTGAACACGAGTCAGATGATTGCGGCTTTGTTCAGAGAATGCGGACCACAGGATTCTATTGGATTCTGGTGAGTCGATGAACCTTTGGCAAGTTTTGAGTGAAACAACCAATCAGAGTGGCTAAATTGCTTAATGAGTTCATGAGCAACTCTGTTCAGATAAGGGGGCATTTCGTATTGTTCAGTTGCGGTATTGATTGCGGTACCGCTGTTTTTCTTTGCGGTGCTGCAATCCTTAACTTTGCAGCACCGTGATCCTCACAAAAATGTTCTGCAAAATCTAATTGAAACGATGAAAACAAAGGTTGAGGCCTTAAACAGAAATTCAGTTCTGCGGGTTTTGTAATTTTCTAGGCTTTTATTTAATGCAGCGATTTAAGTACTCCATAGTAAAGTCATGAACCAATATAACAATCCAACTATCTCCTGATAAGCTTTTTGCAGTGTCGATTAACTTGCTAAAGATTTAGAATGAAAACACTTCGTTATAACACTGCTATACCAAACATTTGGCTATAAGAAACATCATCTTTGGCTCCAAAATGGTTGTGTTTAACCCCTTGCGTACGGAAGACGCCAAATGGCGCAAACAAGAAATTGCCACCAGGCGGGATGACGCCATTTGCCACTATTTGTGCATTTTCAATCCATTGTTGGGTTATTGTGTATGTTACGCTTGACTGCACAAACACATTGTGGCCGTTTCGCTTGGCTCCAAAGGCCGGCGCGACACCCTGGCGCCTCCTGTAAATAACCATACTCAAGGGGTTAATGTTTTCCATTATTCACTAAACCAAACGACTGTTGCACTAAGCATCCCTGCTACAAACTGCTTGTGAACTAGAATGGCCTGAATACATAATTGATAAAAGTAAGGAGGACATGCTGTATTGATCCTAGCAGAATCTTTCTCAAAGGCTAAACAAATGATTAAGCCCAACTCCATAGGTGGTGTGAAAAATCGTATTGAAATTGGAGAATTCAGGATTGAACTAAAGATTTGGTATTTTCCTGTGATTTATACACCGCAGTGACTACAATCGTACGTACGCCCGAACTGACCAGCACTGGTACCCGTCAGCAGTGGCCCAGCCGGGCCTAATAACGGCCATGTGGCAGCTGCCGTTAGCCATGATATTACAAGGCATCCTCACTGTCTTCACCTTTGGGCTCAAGGTAACCAGCTAGACACTTTTATATAATTATCATTGTTATATCTCCGTCTTGGATACTGTATTTTGATTGGCCTAGAATGATCACGTGTCCGATGTATAAAAACGACTTGCACACTCCAAGCACGATATCACACATCATCAGCCAACTAGCTATTGAGCTGTATCATTGGTACCCACGCAATTTTCACCTACACTGTTGACGATAGTAAACTATAGTGGGAGCAGCGGACTAGCAGACGATCAGCTGTTTTGATCGCGTGATTTGTTTGAGTTAATTTCCATCAAGCAAGGCAAGTTAAACTGAAGAAAAAAACTGGGTTTGGTGATATAACAAAACAATTGTTTACCGCTGTGATGTGGGATATGGCGTTTTTAACACCCTCGGAACACAGTCTTATACTAACCAAAGGAGTTTGGCAGATATTATGAATGTACATTATGAATGTACATTTACATGTACTGATTGCGATTATAGGAAAAAAAATCTACTCAACGTCCTCAAGCTTAATTGACTTTGTATTGCCCTTTCACACCATTGACCTTTGACCTTGACAGGTTCCAGCCGGTCTGTTTATCCCTACCATGGCCGTTGGTGCAATAGGGGGTCGTTTGCTGGGCGTAGCAATGGAGCAACTTGCAATGTCAGTAATGTTGTTGTTTACAGTTGTTCAATGTTTTATATATTTTATAATCCAACAAGTTCCAACTGAAATAAGTGTGCTAAATACAACAAAATCCAACAGCAAATTTGGTTGGATTCTGCAGTGTACCACCTACACACCAGCCTTGGCATTTTGCAGCAATCCTGCTAAATCCAACAAAATACAACAGGTATTTGTTTGTATGAGCCCTGCCGAATCGAACTGAAATTTTACTAGAAGTTGATCTGCTGCCACCCTCCTAAATACGACAAAATCCAACAGGTATGATTATCACCCACCCTGCTAAATATGACAAAATCCCACATACCATGTAGTTTGTGTTTACTGCTAAATCCCACAAATTACAACAGCTTTTACCATTGTTGGATTTTGTTGGATTTAGTAGGGTTAACCCCTTGCGTACAGATGACGCCATATGGCATAAAAACAAAAAGTGCCACCAGGCCGGATGACGCTATTGGCCGCCGTTTGTGCAGTTTCAATCCATTGTTGGATTATTGTTTGTCATGCTTGACTGCAGAAACACATTGTAGCGGTTCGATTTGGCCAGAACCGCTGCAACACCCCGACGTCTCCCGTAAAATACCGTGCCCAAGGGGTTAAGTTAACTGAAGTATAACAAAGGAAGACGACGGAGAAAACAACAATGGCACAGAATACCACACAAACACATCCTAACGCACAACAGAAAATGTATACGTAATTCACTACACGAGTGAACTCAGACTTGAAGAAAGCCAAACAATCACGCTATTAAAAGAGAAACCCTCTTCTATAGCTTCTCGTTTTGCGGTTCTCTGTTGCATCTTGCTTGTACTGGAATAGTTGTTCTGAGGTTTGAGATATAACTCAATTTTTTCTGTTGATTGCAGCCATCACCCGGACCTGACCATCTTCACGGGGTGTTTTGACAGCGGCAAGTGCATCACGCCTGGCTTGTACGCTATGGTCGGGGCTGCTGCAACCCTGGGGGGAGTCACACGTATGACCAGTAAGTTACGCACACATCACGAGGAATGTTACAATGCGTTTACACTGAATTCAGCAAAGGGTGATCAGATCCTTCAAGGGTAATAAAACCAAGGGGGGGGGGGGGGGGGCCTTATCGCTGTCAGTTTACACTCGATCCTGATCCGGCATCGGATCCGGCATCGGATCCGGATTTTGTTTGTGTCTGTAGGGATTATAGGCTTTCAAAATGTTATCTAAAATGTACTGGAAATATAACAGAATTAATCAACATTTTAAAAAGTGAACAAAGAAACTGGCAGGAGCGGGATTCGAACCTGCGACCTCCGGAATACCGTACCGGCGCTCTACCAACTGAGCTATCTTGCCCTATGTTGGTGGTCTCCCAAATTGTCATTGTCTTTGTACGGGTGGGCGCTAGTCAGAAGTCATAAACCCAGAATGCCGTATAGCCAGGGATCACACCCCATTTTACGATACAACCTGGGAAGCGACATTGTGGTAAAATTGTGAGTGATCCCCACAATGTCGCTTCCCAGGTTGTATCGTAAAATACTGGCTATCTATACGGCATTCTGGGTTTATGACTTCTGACTAGCGCCCACCTGAACAAAGATACTGACAATTTGGGAGACCGCCAACATAGGGCAAGATAGCTCAGTTGGTAGAGCGCCGGTACGGTATTCCGAAGGTCGCAGGTTCGAATCCCTAGTCAGTTTCCCTTGTGAATTGTTTGAAGAATTATTAAACAACAGAAAGTTTTGTATTAAAAACAACACAGGAAAAAATATATAATGTATTCGTGGACTAAATTAGTCTGGAGGTGAGTTGCAAACGGCACATAATGTCAACGAATGCAAGTAATTGGCAACGAATTTGGACAAAGTACAAGGGAATTGATGCTACACATATATTTATGCACCTGGGACCAGCACGTCCGCTAGTACGGTATGGACATGTTCCACGTACACGTGTTCGTTCACGTACCCAGATAAACAATTTTGTGATAAAGACACGATCTTCGCGGATCCATGCCATATCTTTCCCGAAATGCCGGATCAGCCCCAGATCAGATCCTGATCGCACTTGCTGTTGATGGCCATTCAATCCCCCTTGCCGGATCTGATCACCCTTCCATCCTCCTTGCCGGATTCAGTGTAAACGAGGTGTTAGTCTCACAGAGTCTGAGTCCTAAAAAAATCTTCCATTTAGATCTGGGCCCAGGAAAACGGTAAGGGTGGTAGGGATGGCAATTCATAATGCAACCAACCCTACCACCTCTAATCGTAACCATTTGCCTCAAGTGGCTTTTCACCTTTTTTTTTATGCAAATCGCCCGTCACAAGCCCTAGGGCACTCGAGGTGTGAGCTACAGAGGATTATGTGAAAGAACCAGCCTCTCGCACTGAAACAAGAACATTCACAGTATGAATAGGGTCGGGATGGGTAACTAGTCCACTGCAAGGCATTAATAATGCCTCGACCCATATTAAGCGTAGAAATGCTATAGCCCAGGACTCGGCTCGAACACACAACTTCAGAATTACCCGCAGACCACGAATTCAATGCTCCAAACCACTAGGCGACAGCACTTCCACAAAAATATTAATTCTGGAAAGAGAGAATCAATTTTCCCTAACTGGTTCTTCCAGTTAAGGTGTTTAACAGGCCTTGAATTTGGTAATTTTAGGGCAAGGCCACTTTGGCCTTGAATGAAGCAAAATTATGGAGGGCACCAAGGCCAGTAGGTAGGGCACCAAGGCCAAATTATATCTGCAGAAAGGGCACGGAGGCAAGTAAAAATTCTTACGCAAGTTACGGTCATGATGATTTATAAGCCCTGCAGCGTACATAGGGGGCCTACCCGAAAAAGAAATCAATTTTTTTGCATTTGCTAGCTGACTTCTTCAATTCACTTCGTGCCGCCCGCTTTAACGATCTTTGCGCGGCATTGTTGATCTTTCCGTTTAAAACGTATGATTTAAGTATAAAGAGTAAGACTATAATTATTCATCGAAACTTTTGACAATATCGGAACACCGCACCGTGTCTTGTGACTTCATGCATGACATGTGTATCTTCGTTTGCCTCGTACACGAACATACATGCGTATTGTGTACCGTACATGCAAGTACTGAGAAAAAGAATGTCAGTTAACTTTGCACGTAAGTTCTGCCGTACCTACTCCTGCTGGTATGTGTATGTATGAATACACACATTTATTCTTGCGGTGGGGGTGCCACTACTTGAAGTATCGGCACACTCCGAAACGGGACTAGATTCAGTTTGTGTATAAAGTATGTGCACGTATACGTATGCACTGTCGCCCTGCTAGATTCAGTGTGGGGGATCGCCGACGCGTTGTACGTGTTGTTGAACTTGTGCAGCGAGATTTTATGAACACTGTTTTGGCTGGCATGAAATCGAAATATGTGTGTAAAAACAAAAGAAATATGAATGGGTGTTGTGGCCTTGTTTTTGCAAAAAGGGCACAACGGCCAAGGTAAATATGGGGCAAGGCAAAACTGGCAGTGAAGACGAAATTTTTTTGTCTAGCACCTCGACCAGTAAGAGGGCAACGACGGCACTGGCCGTCGTGGCCGTCGTTCATTTCAAGCCCTGGTTTAAGCGTGAAACTTGGCTTTCCATTTGTTCTCTCCGATATACTCTAGCTGTACCTCAGACGTAGAACAAAAAGCTATGCCAACAACTTCTTCCCTTGTTTTGTATCTCCATGGAATTCTTTGCCTGGTGCATGTTTCCTTCATTTTATGATCTTTCCTGTTTCAAGAGCTATCTCAATTCCGACCGCTTATAGCCTAGTTCGAGGCAAAGTTACATAAAAAAAAGAAGAGAAATTCACGCCAAGCTATTTGGTGAGATTTATGCTTCTTGTTTATCCCCACACTGTTTGTAGTTTCTCTGGTGGTCATCATGTTTGAGTTGACCGGCGGACTGACCTACATCGTGCCGCTGATGATTGCTTGCATGGTCAGCAAGTGGGTGGCTGATGCATTCGGCAAAGATGGAATGTATCCTTTCTATTTACATAAAACGGACCTGGGCCCCCAAGTACCTCCGTCCATTTTATAGAGACTATAAACTTTAAGCACAGCAAAGAGTTTGTGAATCTCAGAGACAGAATTTACTGAAAATAGTGGCCCAGCGATAGAAATCCCCATGTATGCGTGGGTGTTAGCATGACTTGGCTGTGAAATAGCGCTTGAACTCTCAGCCTGTGCCATGCTTTGATCTTAACTGATACCCAGCTATGACGGTCACATACATTTGAACGGGTACCCTTTCCTAGACAGCAAGCAGGAATTCATGCGCACAACCCTAGCATCAGATGTGATGTCACCAAGGTAACTATAGTCACCATTACTGTTACTTTCTTGTGTTTCTTAAGTTGCTATATCTGTGCACGCTAAAATGAATATTTTTAGAAAGGAAAAATAAATTCACTAAATATCTTCAGTCATCCATAAGAAGCATTTCCAGAGCTACTACATTTCAGGGACAAAAACAATTTTAACTCCTTGTGTCCAGCTGTCATTGATTGGGGGTGGGGGGGGGGGGGGGTGGTATGGCAAGAATGGGCTGTGCAGCCAAGTGTAAACACAAACAATAGGCACCACACTGAATAGAGTGGTCCTATTTATCGTACTTGGAGCCCCCCCTCCCCCCCCCCCCCCCGCTTACATGTGAATGAAAGCTTTGTTTGACAAAGCTCGATCTATTCATTACACTTCCATTCAAGAAGAATATAGTTGAAACATGAATGGATTGAGTACGTGCAGGAATGCGCATATAGACATCTATACCGGCCAGCTGGTCTTTTTCAAATGGTCATCCATATTCAAGAGTTTTAAGCTATAGACGAATCTGGCCAAACTTTTATGTGCAGGATGAATGCCTGCCGTGATAGGGGGCCATCCACACCTATACACTAAGCTATGCTTTGTATGACGGTAAGCATTGATTGTATAGAGAAATCCCACAGTGACAAGTTTAGCGCCGATCTGCGCACTTCCGCATTTGAAAACAAGGATCTCAATGTCAGAGTAAACAACTTTATGCTGATCGTGCGCCTGCGCTGCCTTATATGAATGTGCTGAAAAGCGTTGTTTTGTTTGCCACCGCCATTCTCGCTTTCAACCTGGAAGTGCACAGAAGGGGCTAATGAGAAATTCCTCTATTCAGTCACTCTAGTTGGAGGTTAACCAATAGAATGCTATGTGGATGCCCGCAAACAATGGCCGCCGTGTCGGACCAGTACTGGCCAATACCAAAGAAGATCAGATTTGTCTATATGTGACTGGTCCCACAAAACAGTTCGAAAGTAGCGAAAGTTGAAAATTGAGATTAAGGTATTTTGTAAAAATACATGTTGTAAGCTTTAATTTGATGTATTCCTTAATAGGTCTTCCCATGACCTTTTGAAGTCTTTGACCCCTTGCTGAGAGAAAGTGAGACTCAAAGTTTGTGACCACGTGCATACTATAACACAAGTTCAAAAATATGATAGAATAGGGCTTTTCAAATGTAAACATGTTAAAATCCCAAACTTGACTTTTCAGCGAAAAAGTGTTGTTTCTGAAGAATGGACACCTTACATCTTACCTGTAGAAAATGAGTTCCTCGCAGACTTTAAAAATTTGTGTTTTTTTTAATCAGGCGAAATGACCCACCCCTGTTCACAATCACCATGAATACGATGACAGTGGACGAACTAGGTAAGACAAAGATAGCCATTTCAAAGAATTCTTTTGTCTTGCTCAAATGAAAAAAAATAAAAATATGTAATAAACATTCATAACATGCTTTTTTTTTATCATTACCTTGGTCTGAATTATACTGCTTTTGCCTTTTTATGGGTATTGCCCAACACAAGGCCAAAATGCCACTCAAGGTGTGGGCTACAAAAGACAAGAAAAGACAGAAAACACAGGGATAGAAGGTATCTATTCACATTCCATTTGAATTGTGAAAGATTATAGGTGGAAGGGAAGCTAGGTTACAGGTAAGGAATTCAAAGAGAGGCAGTATGAGGGAAAAACCATGTGGTACTAGCTACAGTTTATTTGGGAATGAGTTTAGAATGTGGGTGATTGTGCACTGATCTCTATGTAAACTGGATAGCACATCGGCTGTACAAGTTGAAGCCGCCATCCACCATATTACCACTCCCAAAACAACAGGTTTGACAACCTTGTCTCCAGGGTCTACTTTCAATCTCGTTCTCCTTACACAGAGATCAGTGGTACAATGGGAGTGGTAAGATGGCGGTTACTGGCTTCAGTTGCTTGAACAGCACACAATGGCCAATAAGCTATCCAGTTGATATAGAGATCAGTGGTCTTGTGTCCCGGAGCAGAACACATTACCTCATGTGTCATTTCAAATGACAGTTCCAGGTCATGAGAGGGCGCTCAAATGCTTTTCTTTCCCATGCAGATGTGCAAGAGATTTATATGGTCATTGGCTTTTCCGACAAAGTCAGTCGGAAAAGGCCTTGTTTTTGTTCTGATTTTTTTTTTTTTCTGCTTCTTCTTCTTTTAGTTCTGACCAAAGTCCCATAGACTTTGTACACGAATTTAGTCAGTGGCACTTTAGGTCTTAAAAAACCTCAGATCTTAACCAAACTTACCTCAAACATAGACCCTAAGCTGACATATTGCGTCGAAGAGTGACGTCATGATGACGTCATCACGTGTCACGTGACGTCATCTCAAAGGTGCATTTTTCAAGGGCCCATATCTAGAGAACGGTAAGTCCGATTTCTTTAAAACCTGGTATGTTGGTAGGCTAGCTGGTGTTATAGATCAAAATTGAGGTGACGTCAAGATGACGTCATCATACGATTTTATAGTAATTTTTAAGTTTTTGAACTTCAAAGTTTCTTAAAGCCATATCTCATCAACAGAACATGCTAAATTCAAAATTCTTTTTGTAATAGCTTTGTTAGCTCTTATATTCTTTCACATAAATGTGAAAAATGTGTGACGTCATCATGACGTCATCAAAAATGTACTTTTTTGAAACACATATAAGGGTAGGTCCGATCGTCATAAAAATTAGTGGGCAGGTAGATAGTGCTCGTAGCATGTTAAATCCGAGGTGACGTCATGATGATGTCATCGGCTGATTTTCTATGATTTTTTTAGTTCTATCCCAAATCCCATAGACTTTGTACACGAATTTTGTAAGAGCCACTTTGGTCACTAAACAACATCAGATCTTAATCAGGCTTAACACAAACAGAGACCTAAGGTGAAAATGTATGCCAAAACGTGACGTCATGATGACGTCATCACGTGTCATGTGACGTCATCTTAAAGGTGCATTTTCAAGGGCCCATATCTAGAGAACGGTAGGTCCGATTGCCTTCAAACCTGGTATGTTGGTATGGTAGCTCGTGTTATAGATGAAAATTGGGGTGACGTCATGACGTCTTCATACGATTTTACAGTAATATTAAAGTTTTTGAACTTCAAAGTTTCTTAAAGCCATATCTCATCAACAGAACATGCTAAATTCAAAATTCAAAATTTGTAATAGCTTTGTTTGCTTCTATATTCTTTCACATAAATGTGAAAAATGTGTGACGTCATTATGACGTCATCAAAAATGTGCTTTTTTGAAACACATATAAGGGTAGGTCCGATCATCATAAAAATTTGTAGGTTGGTAGATAGTGCCACTAGCATGTAAAATCCGAAGTAACGTCATGATGACGTCATCGGCTGATTTTTAATAAATTTTTAGTTCTATCCAAAATCCCACAGACTTTGTACTCAAATTTTGTAAGTGACACTTTGGTCACTAAACGACCTCAGATCTTAATCAGACTTAACACAAACATAGACCCTAAGCTGAAATTGTATGCCGAAGAGTGACGGAGTGATGACGTCATCACGTGTCACGTGATGTCATCTTAAATGTGCATTTTTCAATGGCCCGTATCTAGAGAACGGTAGGTCCGATTACGCTCAAACGTAGTATGTTGGTAGGCAAGAATTTGTTGTTGATAAAAATTAAGGTGACGTCACGATGACATCATTATACAAAATTATAGTAATTTTAAAGTTTTTTTTCCTTAAAATTTTCTTTAAGCCATATCTCATCAACAGAACATGCTAATATCGAAATTCTTTTTGTAATAGGTTTAATAGGTACTACATATGTAAAAACAAATGCAAAATATGTGCACCATCATATTGACGTCATCCAAGGCATAATTTCTCGAAAGACATGTAAATTGGTAGGTCCAATTGTCCTGAAGCCGGGTGGGTAGGTAGACTTGTCACAAGCAAGCAAAAATCGCAGTGACATTATACAAAAATAATGCGGAAAAGCCCTATGTTCTGTTCAGCGAAGAGACATAGAGTCCTAGTTTTAATTGTATTTCAAGTAATCCTACTTTTCGTACTTTTCCCTACTTTTTCCTTTTTTTTTTACCTTGCTCCTACTTTTTTCTTGAAATTCCTATCTTTTTTCTACTTTTTCCTAATTTTTGGTCCCACAACTTCAAAAAGTGAAATCTCATTGAATATTTTTCATGACATTGTAACACTGTAATATGAAAATCACACAATGAAGGGCTTGGGTGCAGGAGTACTGCAACTTTACTCTCAAAAGCTTAGTTGAGGATGGAGCACAAGTGAAATGAAGCTTGTGATGCTGCGGACAAACGAAAACTACTCCTGAAAGCCCGCAAAAGACCTACTTTTCAGCAGATTTTGTCCTCCAAAGTCCTTCTTTTGTCCTTTTTTCTTTTTATTTTTGATGCTACTATTCTCCTACTTTTTCACCTGAGTCTGCTTGAAAGCCTGTGTATACTTATTCATGATCATTGTCTGTTGTTTTTTAACCCCATTGATATTGTGGCTTTTTTGTGCTTCAAACACTCTTCCAATTGCGTATCAAAGTTGCGTATACATGTTGAAGTAAATTTAAAACCAGGGTTAAACAGTTTGATGCACAATCACATGACGCACTCTGGACCAATAGGAATGATGAAACTGCCCCAGATATATGCAATGATCTTAAAGAAGAAAAAAAACACAAATGTCCCCATCTTAAAGAAGAAAAAAAACACAAATGTCCCCATCTTTCACATATCCTTTTGGCATTTGATGGCTTTGTAGTGGCAGGAAATTTATGGGTTACGATTTCATGCCAAAAGGCTTAACCCAAAATACGGGAAAAATGTTGGGTTCATTTTTTTTTCACTTGCCCTGTATATGAATATAGTGCATGGTTAACCACAACATCCCATAATACTGTTTGGATTGCAGAAAACCTGACTGCGGACACTTTGTTTAACACGTATCCGGTGATCGTTTCCAACGACTCGCAGCGATTGGTGGGCGTAGTCTACAGGAAGGAGCTCATCCATGCATTAAGTGAGTACCAGCGGTCACACTGGTGTTTTTGACTTGTGATATAGCTCCTTTGCAGTTTGGACATCCAGAAACCATGTCGACAATTGATTCATTGTTGGTCACTTTTTCTAGCAGATTTAATCAACTGTTTGTAATCTCCATGGGTGAGATTTCTCTTGATTTTTTTCTGATTTCAGGATTTTTGGTGAGACGTCGTCTAGATTTCCATAAGATTTTGTGATCCTTAAATTGATTTTAATCATTCCAAAATGACCTCTGTAACCTGACACAGTCTTCTTTTCATTCTAATGACCCTACATATCACACAATTTTGGACCATATCTTTTAGTAAAAAATGCAGTTTTCTTATGCATTTTTCAGCAATGCCATACAAATTAAATGCCTCCGAATGTTTCGTGGATTTGTTTGTTTTCCCCTCAAATCTCACCCCTTAATCTCAACTATCACGATACACATTTTAGTATTATGATACCTTATCGCAGCATTTTAATGTCGTGATTATCAATATATCGGTTTTTCATCACGGTCCTAATCGCCCTGTTGATAGGCTAAGCGCAGGCAGCCACTGTGAGTATGAACCAGCATTTGTTCCTGATACTGACAGAGTTGTCACAATGTTTTTTTTCCATCGAGCAGAACAGGCCAGGAAGAACCAATCTGACATTGTGGGTATGTCCAAGATTTACTTCACCCGCAAGCTGCCAAAGTTCCAAGTGCCAGGCATCCCCCGGTATCTAAACTTGGTCCACATCCTGGATGGGGTAAGTTCTGGAATGTTACCAGGATTATTTTTATTATAACTTGAAAAATAATTCCAGCATTGTGTACAAGTGATCCTGTGCATTATGTCGGTATGGTAGTACCCTTGTACATTAAGTTGGGGAGATGATTCTTTTTACCGACAGTGGAAGTTGCCCCTGCCTGGGTCCTTTAGGTCTGATCATTGGGATAATTTTTCTAGGAATCTGTTAGAGTAATCCTCTATTTAGATTTGGGCCCAGGAAAACTGTAAAGGGTGGTTGGGTTGGAATTCAAAATGTGGCCAACCTCAGATCGTAACCCTTTACCTAGTGTGGTTTTTAGCCTTGTATTGGGTGATTTCAAGGGGCAACTCAAGGTTCAACCCTACGGCGACGTGGGGTTTTACATGGTACCATGCAGTTCATGTCGCTCCAACCCCATAAAACCTTCAGGTCAGCCTCAAGTTACCGTCTCTTTCAATTTGCATTTCCCCTCAACCATAACCCTCCAGAATTCCTCCCAATCCCAACACCAAGTGTTTTTGCTTAATTTGTATGGATTCGGGATTGAAGAGCCCAGCTATTTTTGGTAATTTGGTAATATACAGTAATGATTCTGCAAAATACACACAAAATTATCACCTTTGAATTGATTTTTCCCCGGGACAGAGTCCAGTCACGATCACAGACCAGACGCCCATGAGTACGGTGGTGGACATGTTTAAGAAATTGGGTATCAGGACGTGCCTGGTCACGCACAATGGGTGAGTGTGAAGCCAAAAGAAATCTATATTAAATAGACTACCCCCGAGATAAAAATCAGTGAGAAGGTCTGCTATAAGCCTAGCCCGTAGTAGTATGTGCAACTTTTAAGGTAAACACTGAACATTTAGCAGGTTGAACTTGTCAGTTTCTGGACATCAGTGAATGTTGCGCCCAGCCCCAGGTAGTAGATAAAGGTGATGCAGACATGCTTTAAATATCCCATTCCGATTCAGGGCCCAATTTCAGAGAACAACTTAATCCCTTGGGGCCAGCTGTTATGGAAGGGGTGCTGGTATGCCGGAGCTATCACTGTATTAAAAGGACTGTGCAGCTGAGCGTAAACACGAACAATAGGTGCCACATTGAATATTAGTGGCCCTATTTATCATACATAGAGCCCCCCCCCCCCTTTCATCTGAATGAAAGCTTTGTTCGAAAATGCCCCATCACACTCCCATGCGAGAACAATATAGTTGCATAATGAATAGATTGTGTACGTACTGGAATGCGGCTATACACTTCAACAAGCCCGGTGGTCTTGCCTCAAATCACAGCTATGGCCGTCAGCCGGCCGCAAGGGGTAAACAGTTAGCAAAAAACTTGTACTGGCCTCAAGAACAGCCAAGTTGTGCTGTGCTTGCAGGCACATGGAAGTTACTGTTATTCAGAGTTGTAGTCGAGTCCCTGCAAGTCCTTTCATAAGTCCTTTTTTACAAGTCCTTTCACAAGTCCTTTCACAAGTCCTTTCTTACAAGTCCTTTCACAAGTCCTTTCACAAGTCCTTTCACAAGTCCTTTCACAAGTCCTTTCACAAGTCCTTTCACAAGTCCTTTCACAAGTCCTTTTTCAAGCCCAGTCAGAAAGCCTTTCATAAAGCAGTTCACAAGTAACTGGATGAACAATGGAATGCCTTTGTCAAAGGAATGCCTTTGTCAAAGCTCATTTGAATAGCTTGTGATTGGAATTAGGATTGCAGGGACTTGTGATGGACTCGACTACATCCCTACTGTTATCGAGTCATTATTTAAAGCAAATTCTGCTTCCGAAGTAAACGTGTGCTGACCTGTGCTACTGCTTACATTCCCTGTGAAATGGACAAGAGGTTCTGTTAGAAACCCTCTGAATTTTAGTCCTTGTCTCTACCTTTTATTCTCATTAAACATACAGTTCAGATGATGTAAGCATATTGCATCTCTTTTTGGCCGTCAAGCTTTTAGGAAAAATTTATCTCATGGGGGGGGGGGGGGGGACTCTGGTGCCAGATTTGTCATATTTCATACAATAATGTGGTAGACATGGTGACCAAATAAATTATATGTACATGTATGTAGATTGACAAGTTTTTTTTTTCTGTTATAGGAGGTTACTGGGAATAATCAGCAAGAAAGATGTCTTGCGACATATCGCTGACTTGGATCACCAGGACCCTGGTTCAACATTCTTCCACTGATTGTGTACACCACCAGCAGTACTAACCCATGTATTAGGACCTCGATAGCAAGGACCTCGGTGGAATGAACCTCTAACTGTGCACAGTACTAATGGACCACCAACGATACTCCCTGACCTAGTTGAGCATTATGTAGGCTTATCATTCTACATGTACCATGGAATGTTCACCAACAGGTGCAGCACAATTCCTGCTGACCTGGATAACTGGTACCCATGGAATGTTCACCTGACACGTGCATCATGACCTCTTACAATTCCTGCTGACCTGGATAACTGGTACCCATGGATTACATGGATTTCATAGATTTTATGGATTACATGGAAAGTTCAGTGTTCGCCACCGAGTGCAACACCTCTTAATTCTTGCGGACGTGGATTTTTTATATATTTATTTAATTCTTTCTGGTAATGCAACCAAGGATTCCAACCAATGGCCTCCAAGCAGTTGCACCAGAGAGGCCATTTTCAAACTACACGGGATGTGGACAGGGTCACACCTTGTTAACCACGTTTGCCAAATGGGGATATGTGGAAAGATTGCACGCCACCGTATATGGCTTCTCTGACGAAATGTACCTTGTACATAGATGCTTGTTTTGAGGATTTGTTTTCACTTTGAATTGGGGCATAAAGGGCATGTTTCTTTTTTTATGATTCAAAAATAAATTTGTGTGATATTGACACAAAACTGGCAAAAATGAACATGATCCCATGTTTTATGTACTGAAATTTATTCTGTGATGACACAACAAGCTGTTCCGCATGGCTTCACAAATGCAACAATGTAACAGAGTGTGGTGTCATAATGCCTTAGCTTTATTTTCCTTGTAATATCGACTCAAATTTTGAGTGGCTAGTCGTACAGGTTGCCCAAAGTTGTGAAATCTCAAATAGAATATTGGAAGAGAAATTCCATCACGAATTATGCCAATGTACTTTGTTAAAAATTTCTGCTTATTTTTTAGGATGCTATAATTTGTATGGCTCATGCTGTGAGACAGAATGCGACATAGGGTTTGGCTTGGAGGCCATATGGGTATTGGAACTTGTTGGATTTTGTCGTTTAATTCGGTATTTTATAAGCTTGTTAGCAGGACAAACAAAAGTTTTATTAATGTATTAACCCTTGACCTTTTAGTTTACTCGTAATAGATTGGATGATTTATGCTCTATCTGGTAGAGGGTGAAAAGAAAAACCAAAGGCAACCTCATTCCCAGGCACCATGGTCTACTTTCAACTCCATTCTCGATAGCAGAGAGTGGGTAGTGGTAGCATACTGCTCAATCACCGTGGAGACGAGGTTGACCCGAAGGTGACTAAAGGCCAGTCTGGTTCCCTGACCTGAAGATTCCCTGACGTCTATATCTTAGGTCAGGTAGTACCCACGGTTTAAAATAGATCATGACCTGCAGTATTAGTCCGAGTGACGTCAGTAGCATCATTCAGATTTAATATTCTTGCAAAATCCGGTTGGCAAAATACTGCAAGAATAGGCTATGGCATTGATTTTTCAGTTTTTATGTATAATTGGGATTTCAAATTCCAGGATCTGTAACGGGCCTGACAGACATTTTGTTATTGCGAACATTACCGTTAACAGCCGAATGTCGCCGAAAACAAGTTCGGAAAACTTCGGGATTTTTCGGAAGAGGGCAGAATTCTGTCCGTTTTCGTCACGTGACATTGGCGGCTACCGGACCTAATACTCTTCAGAAATAGTCAGAATATTTTGGTCTGGGAACCAGACTAACTAAAGGCTTTACCTTGGTAAAACAGTAAGGGATGGACGGAAGCCTTGGACAAACCCACCCCCTGTTATGCCATTTCACAATATTAACAGCAATGCATAACCGCAGTATTGATTTTATTGGGTGTGCAATTAATAACTGTCTTGTCTGAGAATAAACTCAATATTACAAGAAGTTATTAGCTTGTTATATAATTACAGTAAAGTTTGTATATTTGTATATTTCATTTAATCTGAATTAAAAAGTACTTTATACTTTCTAATAATGCTGGTGCAGGGACTTTAAGGAGGATTTAAACAGCCTTAAGAATGCTTAAGTTACAGTCCTTTATGTATGGTGGAAAATTACAGAGCCATAAATAAAGTTGCGACAACTTTTGACTTTGGCCCAAAGATGGCCCCTCATTATCTTTACACTGGATCACGTGCGGCTGTTTGTGCAGTGATGCATAATCCGCCATGTTTGGTCCAATGTTTGGGACCACTCATGTCACAACTCTTTGTATCCATGCCTCTGGAAAATCATGCTAAAGGGCGACATCGTTCTCAGCTTGGGCTGTCTTATTCCGTAATTCGCATGGTGCAATGCATCATGATACATGTCTTCACTGTTAGTGTACTGTATACAATCTCTTCCATTAAGATTGATCTATGAATCCAGTTAGCACCGCCCCTTGACATGATTGACCAATCACAGCCGCGACTGTGGTCCGACAAAAGTCTGACATGGTGATGGACGTGACGCGTGCTGCTGTGATGGCCAATAGGTCGAGGGCGGTGCTTAGGAGTTCGGTCTGTTACTTTAATACTTTAGTAATTCTTATTTCCCAATTAATCCAAAGCCCGTTGTTTTTTGTATTATAAGTACTCTCTTATCTGAACCAAGGTACATTTTATATTGGTAAGAAGGTTAATTAAACCGACTACAATTGACGTACGAGTACGATTGACTGTTTTTTGTTGTATTATCCTTCCTCTTTAAATTGAATGTTCGAGACGCTGATGACATGGGATGGGTTGGTGAATTTGATTTGTAGACCTTTTCTAATTCGAAATAAGCGACAGCATTTTGAGAGACATTTCAGATTAATATTTTTCTGGAGGTTTGCCACAGATATCTTTACACACAGTTGCTCTTAGATATAAACTAATCATTTTGGAGATAGATAAAGCTTTATCCTAGCTTTAACTGAATAGTCGACTAAATGTCACATTTTGTCCCACAGTGCCTTTATTTGACAACGTTACTGTGGAATTTTATTTTCCTTTTAATTTTTTAAGAGTGAAACAAAATTGCCTGAATTGAAATGAACCGGCATCGATGCCCGGATCAAATAGATCACTGGATGAGTAATATTAACATTAAAAACCAACTTTTCACAGTTTCCAGAATTATACCGCCCTCCAGTTTCCACTTAATATAGCTGCCCTGTGATACACGTGAAGTACATCCCGATAAGGTCACCCCGATAAGGTCACTGGTCAGGCGTCATAAGTCTATACAATTATGGGCAAGTGCCACTGAGTGGTACCGAGGTTATGACGCCAATGCAATGTTTGGAACCAGAACAGGGCCTACTTTTTCTCTTTTTTTTCGATGTGTTTGCATGACTGGCTGTTAACAAACGAACAGTCGAAATCTCTATTTGTTTGGAGCCAGTTAATTGTGCCAACTGACCTCAGCCTTCGGTACTCTATCGTTCACACTCCTGCGGGTGGCCTATGGGTACAGAGGTCCAGCTATCTAATGCTCAGCCAACACGATCTTTCTGACCAGCGAATGTAAGTTTTAGACAGACAAGAGAGCCTATCGTTTAATATCATAATACTCGACAATTTAAGAAAAGTTTAATAAACAGCACACCCACGCAACATTCCATTTTCATGAAAAGTGCGAGGACAGATTTGAATTGTCGAAGAAGCTTATCAGTAAACCGTTGTCAAAAATTACTAGAAAGTAGACAAAATTACTGCCATGAACCCCGAGAACACTTGTTATAATGGCATATGGCGCTCGGGAGGACTACAATGTAAATACTGCATTATTAGATGCAAACAGTATCGAAGTACATGTTGATGCTGTGGTCCTTGCCTTCCAACTCGCTACCGGGTTCAGTAGAATGACAAATTCCTCTGCCTGGGGCCGACAGGTGGATCGTGTTTTCAGTTCCATGATTTCAATGGTTTCCAAGAATATGGCCTGTTTATCTTGGGTTTTCTTCACAGCTACAAAACCGAGCATTATTTTCTCCATCTTTCCCTCCCTCTGTGCCACTTGGTCTCCAGTTTTCCCCTGTTAATTTTTCTAATCGTTTGGTAAAGTAACTTTAAGTTATTGTACTCTGGCATCCCAGTGAGGTTGATACGAACATTATTACACGAAAGCATAATGATGCACGATATGGGGCAGAGCAACCCCCCCCCCCCCTTTTGTGTTGGTCATTGTGTTCCTGGAATCTCAGGAATTCTTTTTAGAAGTCTAGGGGGGATGTGTTAGGTAACAATAGTCTGGAGAGTGTATAGGGTATAGGGACAAAAAGGGGGGTACCCCTCTGCCCCATATCGTGCTGGGTATACACGAAAGGCTCACTTACGTAGAACTCAAAATACGAGGTGCGATCAAAAAGTTTCGAGACTGGTCCTACTTTGCAAAGCTATATTTATGGAAAGTGCAAGGACAGATTTGTATTGTCGAAGGAATCACCAGACAGTGGAGACTAGTCATATTGAGTCGTATGAATGAACAATTTTGTTTCACGTTTTGCAGCTCTAAAGATGATGTTGATTGCTGAGAGAAGTCTGCGTCATTATTTATTTTTATGTAGATTGCGTATTATAAAATCAAACGGCAAGTTATTTCTGCCATGCAATACCAAAAAAGTGACTTTTGAGAGCTGTTTTTATTAAATCCCCTCTAGCGCAGCACAGCCCGCTAGTGCCATTTGTCTAAAAGTCCTAATTCTAATTCGTCCTATGACGTCAAATTGCTTGCTGCCCGCAGCGACGACTTTTAGACAAATGGCACCAGCGGGCTATAGAGGGGACTTGATAAAAATAGCTCTTAAAAGTCAATCTTTTGGTATTTCATGGCAGAATGGTATTTCATGTTTGAATTTACAATACGCAATCTACATAAAAATGAAAAATGACGCAGATTTCTCTCACCACTGAACTTCCTCTTTAACTACCACAGGCCCATATCTTTCCCCGAGACTGGGCGGTTTACTTGGATTCGTCAAACCCCAAAGTGAAACTTTTTGGTATATGCGCAACATTGCGAACACATGCATAAATACTACCAACTCCAAGAAGAACTGTCTTATAAAACTGATACTTGTCAATATCCGTATTTTTGACGCCAGCTTTTATGTAAAACAAAAATGCATTTTTTTGTAGGCCTCTCTTCTCGCGAGTCAAACCTAGTTTCGTGAAAAGGGGCGTGATGTCAAAGCTCATTTACCGTGGAGAACATCAGCGTGACACACACAGGTGTTTATCGACCTCCAAACGCGGACGTCCTATTGTTCCCTCTTTTTCGGAAGACTCCCATAGGATTTGTACACGATCTCAATCGCGGACGTATTTTGTGAATCGCGGACGATATTGTTCGCTTTGTTAAACGTCCACGTTTGTTTGGGAAAACAAACGAACTTGTAATGTGAACAAAGTAATCTCTATAGGAATTTACACACACTTCTGGTCTCGGCTGACTTAGACATTTTGGTGAAGGAATGTCCGAGAGTGAAAGTAAGCGGGTCAGTGTGGGTCACCGATGGGTGCGTTACGGGTGACTGTTTCAGTAGGAAAGGGTAGGAGTAGCCTTGGTCAAGGCGTTCGACGCTAGCGGCCGTGATGATGAGCGAGCCTCGACTCGGACGGCCCGGCGATTAGTGCTTCTCGACTCGTGCTCATTGCCAACAAAATCGCGAACAGCGACCTCACGCGGCAACGTGAATAATATGCAAATCGGTCTGTACTCGTCTAACGCCTTGGAACATCCGCGTGCGAAATATCTGGGGGGTGGTGCTCATTATGCTAATACACCAAGTTGACCTCCGAGAGTCATTTTTTGATTGGTTGATTGTTGCTTAGAAACTGAATAATGATTATAAAGTATCTGACTCGTCCAACGTCAGTCTGTTGTACTGTAAAACGTAAACATAAATCGTCAGGCTGCTTTTACAGGAATCTATCCGGACTTTTTTTTACACATGAACATAGATCTTATCGCAAATAGTAGTATAGGAGATGCCGATTCAACTCTCCCCTTCCCTTCCCCTTCCCCTCCCCGTCCTTCCCCCCTCCCTCTCTCCTCTCCCTCTCTCCCTCCCTCCATCTCCATCACTCAGTCAAATTTACTTAATTTTTTTCTTAAATTATGTCGTATACCTACCCAACAGAATTTCAAAAATTGCAAAAAATGATCATTACATTCGTGTCGTATAGTTGTCCAACAGAATTTCAAAAATCATTTTAAAAACAGGGGGAATCCCCAAACAAATGTGGGTCCAAAAAATGTCATTTGTTATAAGCCAACAAAATTATATTTCTATTAATTTTTTCTTAAATCGAGTTGTATACCTACCCAGCAGATTTTCGAAAAGGATACTGACAAAAAATTATCCCCCAAATTTCCCCATAAAACCCCGAACCATATAATCTAATTTCCCGAGTCAATTCCCCGAATAATATAACCTAACTTCTCAAGTCATATAATTCTCAGAAATCTCAAATTCCAAAAATCTCAAATCCCGAGTCAATTTTCAAGTCACATAATCTCAAGTCACTTAATCAAATTCAGAAATTCCAAAAATCCCAAAATCCCGAGCTGTACAACCAAGTCTCAGAAATCTCAAAGCAAAAAAAAAGTCGCAGAGGTTGGTCGACTTTACCCTATATACTATCGTTGTATACCTATACACTAGTTGTGTAAATTACAACAGATTTTTAATAAATTGCACCGACTTTTTCTTCGCTGCAATAAATAAGTTCATAAGTCTGACCCCATTTATTGCGGGATACAACACAGTGTGGGAATAGGACGTGTATGCAGGTATAGCGAGCTGATTAAGGTCACCTATCCTTTGTTCAGTTGGCTGACACAATATTTACTCACAGTTTTGTAAAGGTGTTGGAATAATACGATGCCACTGTACGTAAATATCACTGAAGCACGTCCCAATGGGAAAAATACATGCTTGTGAGTTTACATGTAACAACATATACAATACGTACAAGTTATGGTATAATACTGTAGGCCCCCTATTTCTCCAGTCTTATGTTTGTTAGCCATTGCATGACAGTTCATCGACGAATTGCAGTCCAACAAGCTGGGCATCTGGATCAATATAATCTTTGGAAGTATAATACTGGATCAAAGTGGTCGAGGGGTTTTATAGGATAAATTTAGAGCTAAATATAGACTTATCATAGACTGATTAGTCATTAAGCGTTTCCGAATTTGGGTGACTTTAGACTGATGGCTGACTTAGCTAAATTTCTAAGAGTCGTTGTATAGAATTGGGGTGTTTCGGAATACCGGCGGCTGACTCAGCTAAATTTCTAAGAGTCGTCGTATAGAATTAAGATGTTTCGGGTTATGAGTCAGCCAAAATTTCTAACAACAAAATAAACCCTCAACTCTCTATTTGAGTTGAATATATTTTTTGGGGGTGTGTTAGGATTCTGTGTGCGCCAGAGACTGAATCCTGATACAGCCAAGGTTATGAATCATGCCATTGACTGCAAGCTGTTTGTACAAAGCAAACAGCGAGGTACTATCCAAAATATTGAGGGATAACGACAGAAAAAAAAGAAAAAAAATAAGCCCTCAACTCTCTAGTAGAGTTGGGGGTCTATTTTTGTTTTTACGTAGATCTACTACTCGTACGGAGCACTAGGCCTAGGCTGTATACTATCGTAATTAGGTGGTAAATTATCATTATGTAAATTACTATCGTATTTAGTATGTAAATTACTATCGTATTCTTTACATATTTCTAGTTTGAAGCAGAAAGTTTTGTGATAAGGTCTATTTTTCTTTTTCCATTCTCTCAATCACTTGCTTTTGAACCTCATCATCAATTTCTTTTTGATTTCTATCAGATTCTTCTCTCGCTTTTGTTTGAGTTCTAATAGCTTCTTTCATCCCATTAAACTTTCTCTGTTCATTGTTGATCAAAACAAATTCATCATGGCTGATATCACCGTCGTCTATGGCTTGAGACACTAGTTCATTTATCGTGTTCAATTTGGTTTCTGCCAATACCCTTATCTCATCGTGCTTCTTGGCCTTACCCCTAAATCTTTTGCTAAAGTATTTCAAGACTAAACTCACACCGGCGCAGCCTATAGCTATATTTTCTAACGCTACGCCAATGGGTATAGTAACGACACCGACAATTCCAGCGATGCCAATAGCGCCTAATGCGGCTCCAAAACATTCTGCTGCAGTCTCCGCGTTTGATAAACAAGTAATAATTTTATTATATTTTGTATACAACTGCTCTCGCTTCTCTCTCTCGGTCGTTATCTCTGTTTTTACTTGCTCGATTTTGTTTAGCCTATAGACTCGCGTATTTTCCGTTACATCGGGTACATCTGGTAATTTAGGATATATATTAGTCATTTTATTTAAACAAACGAATATTTTAAATGTTTTTGCAAGTATACGAAAATCAAAGTCGCGGCTCCAATCAATAGAGTCCACACATGTTCGGCCAGCCAACCGACACTCTTACTTAATAAATTAAACAGCCAACTAGCGATACTCCCCAAAATACCCGGCAAGGCGACCACAGTTTACCCCCGAGCTTTTTGAGTAAATTGGATAAATTGTTTAAATGATTCTTAACCCAATCTGGAGGAACCGGAGTTGGCGTTGGAGCGCCCACACCCCCCACACCTGCTACTATCGAACTCACGATCGTACTTATGGCTAAACTAAAAGCGGCTAGTATACTAACGATAGTTACGCCCTGTTCTCGAAACAGAGTTCTAATCTTTTCTGCCAACGAGGTATCGTCTTGAAGTATTTTAGTAATCGTTTCTTTGATTCTAACGATTTGACTTTTGAGTCCGTGCGAATTTTCAAGCACGACCGTTCTTCAAGCGGATCTTTCATCTTCGAGATCTTTTAATTTATCTATTAATTCTTGTATCTCAAACTCGTTGCCGTCGCCGCCCCCTAATTCATCGAGTTCTGTTTTTGTTCGATTAATTTTGCCGTCTAGCTTACTAAGTTCGGCTAAATTCAATTCCAAATTACCTTTTAGCGTTTGTAGCTTTTGGTCTAAAGCCGCAAGCTCTCTGTAGTTTAATCCTTCAGTTTGAACTTGCGTATTGACTACTTCTTCCAAGATATCGCTAACATCATCGGCTGCTTTTGGAAGTTCACTCAACTCAGTATTTTCGGGTTGTATCTGACTTATTTCTTGTTGTAATTGCGTCGTTCTAGTTTTTACCAAACCAAACTCTTCTCGTATAAATAAAGGTGGTTTTACTCCAGAAACTTTGGCAATTCTTTATAATTAACGTTTCAACACCTACAAATTGTTTGGGGTTGCGTTTATCCGTCAGCAAGACATTGTCGTAGTAAATACCATCTTCTTCTTTATGAAAATGTTCATATCTTATATTTGTTGGTTTTCAATAACCTTTGCTTTCCATAAAATCATAAAAAGATTCTGCGTAACCAGTATTTATGCGACCAGAAAGTTGATCTAACCTATCAATCGCTTCATCCGTTGTCCGTGGTTGGGTTGGAAGTGATTGACGTGGAGGTGAAAAACTAGTCTCGTCATAAGTTTCGTCCCAATCAAGATCAGCACCATCATCTACATCGACTTCATTCGTATTAATATCGTCCATTTCGAAATCTTCTCCGCCTTCAGCCATTCTTAAATAATGGTTTATTTTCTATTTTACGCTGTATTTACTACAGTTTGAGGAAGTATACCTTGACTCACTAACCAAGACTGCGTATAGCTAGGGCACCACCTACCGTAGCGGTAATTTTGACGGTATCTTCTACATCTAATTTTCCTAGATCAGCAGGTTTCATTTTCAAAAGTTCTTTACTCAACATGGTATAACCTACAGTCAACAAACTCAACACAGCACCGTGATAAAGAGTATTTGCAACGTTCTTAGTATCCATTTTATTTATACAACGACATTTTATTAAAAATAAAATGTTTTTGAATCGTTTATTATTCCATTTCTAAAAAATCTTCAATTGGATCGGTGATTTTTGGTGGCTGTGGGGTTGGTGGGGTGATATCGGTAACTACAACATTCTTTTTACTAAGTACGAGATATCCGAGTCCTAAAACAGCCAAGCCGACTACCACATACCCCCAGCTAGGAATACAGTCTATCGTGACGGTTTGTGTTTGGTTGGGTGTTTCATCGTCTAGACTTTGCATCTTTTGTATTTGCTCTTTCATCTTTTTGTTTCTTTAGGCTAGTGTTTTACCCTGCTCTACTCTTTTAGGGTTTTTACTCCTTTTTTAGCCGGAGGTTTTGTTACCCTCTGCGTCGTCTCCTTCGTCTCCTGCGTTGGCTGTGTCGGCTGTGTCGACTCTACTATACTTGATCCGCTTTTGTTTCTAGATCCATCTTTTATAATAGAACTACTATTATTTTAATTCGTGTCTATTTTCAAATGTTTAGTCGTAACCAACATAGCTACCAAAGGAGATAGATAAAGTCCGTAATTGTAGTACACTTCGCAAAGTAAACTAGCCATACTGCTAGAAATACCTGGATCGTTTTCCAAGTCGTTGGTAAGAGATTCTTCAGAGTCTAAACAAAGTTTATAACCAAACGGCGAAGCTAGGGGTAAAGTCATCCCTAAAGCTTTTGCGTAAAGACTAAGCATGCAACTACCCAAACTGACGATCATTTCTTTACCTAGTTTAGCTTCGTAGTTTTTGTATAGTTTCTCTTGTTTTACAGAGTCTAAATTTTCAACTTCATTAACGGAGTATTCTTTACCGAGATATTTCTTCGAATCACCGGAAGCAACTACTCCTAAAAGTCTATTTTTGTGTTCTGGAACTCCACTAGGAGTTTCTACTCGTATCGGCTGTTGAGACAATGTGCTTAGAGATTCTATAGAGTTGTTCATTTATAAATAACATGTATTCTTTTATCTTAATTTTACATGTCATATACTCGTAAGAAATTAAACACAAGTTGACGGCTATTACGAGTTTTAGCAAGACGTCTATATAATATTCTATCATATTATATAATACCTAGATAATGTTATGGTGTAGCAAATTCGTTAGCTATCAACTATCTATCAGCTAGCTATACAACAAACTACAGCTAGTTATCAACTATCTATCAACTAGCTATACAGTAAATTACAGCTAGCTACATAGCAAATTTATAGCAAATTACAGCAAATTTATAGCTAGTTGCTAGCAACTTACAGCTAGTTAACTAGCTTCCAGCAAACTGGAGGATCAGTTTTTATCAACAATTTACTATAAGGCACGTCTCTTAGAATCTTTTTAATTCTAGATCTTTCTTCCAAAGGTACCGCGTCATTTTCATCGAGACATTGATCGAAACTACTTTTATCTTTGCAATAGAACAACACAGCAAAAGCGGTTTGAGCGCGATAATCTGTCATTACGCAATTGTACTTTTGAGTCAACAACCAACAGTAGTGATTGTCGTGTCTACCGCTAAAGGCCAACTTTGTTAATATACAAGTGTTTTTATCATACGACGCTTTACAATATTTTATTTCTTGTTCTGCGCTACAGTCGTCTATCAAAAATACAACGTGTAATCCTTTTAGTCTGGTTCTATAAAATTCCAAAGCTTCGTTGAGAGATATTTTTTCCACTTCCAAGTCACATAGGTATATCTCCGGATCTAACCAAAGCCAAACCCTCTCGTGATAAGACTTATTATTCGATAATGTAGGGCAAATTACGACAATCTTTTCAAAGTGGCTCCTATACTCCGTTTCTAATAGGTCTAAAATAAATTTAGTTTTACTAGAATTGGTTCTACCACATATCAAGGCGCAGTGAGGTGTCTTTGGAAACATGTTATTTAATTATACCCTCGATTTTTTTGTAGTAAACACCGCTAAATCTTCCATCTTCGATAACTAGTTGTGAGTACATTACCAAGAAAACGTAACATTTTAGAGCCCCAGCAGTCTCTGCTTCTTTTTCTAAATGAATAGAAATGCCACCACCTACTTCTCCTATTCTCCTGCCCGAACCGTGACTTTTATTGTCATCCGTCACTCTCATGTCTAACCAAAGTTATTTTTTAAAGTACTCGCCCATCGTCAGGTTCCACAGGCTTAGGTCTTTGGTCACACCGGCACCAAATTTCGTGTGAGAGTCTCCGAAAAACTTGCAAATTTCTTCCCATTGTTGATAACGCCTCATACCTTGACTGTACAATTGATTCGGTTTACCCTCGATCGTGACATTTACTTTTTCGATTTTAGGGTTATACAAATGCCCCAGATTTTTGTTACTGGGTTCCTTGAATAAAAGTAGTACTCCCTTTAGACTTTTAATCGATTGGTTAAGATTAATGTTCCAAGTCGTATCGGATTTGTCCAAGTCTGATGGCAGAAGCTAACGTTTTATTGGTCACCACGTCAAATTCGAGAGACAACCTCGAAATTGTATACTTGGCTTCGGTATCTATCTGTAGACTTGACGACGCTTTCGTGATTGTTAAACGTAAACTCGTACGTTAGTCTGTCGTTGAGTGCCGATGGACGGAACGGTTGATGATCCCTAAGCATTTCAAAATCTAGAAGAATGCAATATCTATTTTTGTAAGCATCGGCTATGGCTTTGTCTTTTCTAGAATTCGCATCATCTACCGCATCATCCGCTCCGATTCGTTTGTTTGTAATGTTGGGAGATTCGATTCCCCGGTACGAATGTTCTGAATTTTTAGGTCGCCACATGTGTTTAAAAACGTTGAATATATCCGCGTCGTAAAAGTTTAAAATCTCTTTACCTCGAGACATATTCTTACTTTTTTGATCAAATTTCGTCCCACGTTATTGTACAGAGTTCTATTGTCATCAGCGCCAGTGCCTTCAGACTCCAAGTCAATGTTGAAAGACAATCGACTCGTACCGGGTACAACTACATCGTCTGGACTTAACATTGGAAATTTAACGGTTAATGTTTGATTCGCGTCTATAGTACTAGGATTATGAGTAATGACTACCGATTGTCTCAAACCTTTAATCGCTCTAGGACTTTTTTTTACTTATGTGAGGATTCAGCTTACTTCCATAAATCGCGTTCATTCTATTTATACGCCGACATTTTATATTTAACGATAACATTTTATTTTTGTATTAATAAAATCATGGCAAGTGTTTTAATGATGGTAGGTCGAGCTATGGTAAATGCTTTGGCGTTTACGGGGTCAAACTTTTTATTTTTGAGTTTAAAACAAACTCAAGCCGACGAAAAGCGTAAACGGCACGACTTAGCCTTGGAAAGATTAACCCAAGCGAGAAACGAATGGCAGGTACAAAGAACCAAATATCTGGATTATCTCAACGAGCGACTACAAAAGGAGGTTAGGGCTCAAAAAACATTTCGAAACATCGACGATGCTTTATTTATTTATTTATTACATTTCTTTACCCAGGGTGTGCCCAAACAGTTTAAAACTGGTTTCCATTGGGGCCCTGCATATTATTAGTTAAAACTGAATATTTACACATTCATACAAAATATTTAAACAAATACAATAATGTTTACACAAATAAATATGTTTTCGGTTAACTGTTCAACTCTCCAGAAGCCTATTGCTGATTTACGGGATGGGCGAAAAACCCGCGAAAAAAACCTTTTAGGGTGAAAAACAAGGGGAAATTCCCATCCGGCTCCAAAGTATTTTGGCAACCAACTTTGCGAGAATATAACGAAGCGACAGGCGAAGACATGCAATTACCTGTAGGTTTAACACACGAACCCACATTATCCGATTTTTACGTACCCAGCGAACAACAAAAGACGGGTGAAATTGTATTCATCTTGGGAGGTTCCGCTGTATTGGGTTTTTTAATTTATAAATATATATAAAATGGAAACAAAAATGAGAAATTATTTTACAGTCCTCGAGGCTACTGGAAAGGTGAAGGAGCCGTAACAAAATTATCGTCGAAAGCCGACGTTTCTAAAAAGGATGCTAAAAAATTGGTTCAGAAACCAAGCCTTGTGGCAAATTTATTTACCAGCCCCCACAAGTATTCCTAGACCTACGAGTCTCAATAGATCGGTAGGATTACCAAATGAAATACATCAAGCTGATCTCCTATACCTACCCCATGACGTAGTCGGTAGAAAAACGTATAGATATGCGTTGACCGTAGTTGATGTGGCCACTCGATATAAAGAGGCTGAACCCTTGACCAATAAAACGAGCAGTCAAGTCGTTGAAGCTATAAAAAGATTTACAAAAGGTCGGCATTGTCGTGGCCTAAAATTATCAAAGTAGACCCCGGTAAAGAGTTTATGGCCGAATTTAGCACTTTGATGAGATCTAAAAATGTAGTCGTGCAAAGAGGCGAGGTGTAGGTAATCACAGAGCTCAAGGTATCGTAGAACGATTCAATCGTACTTTGGCGGAAAGATTATTCGGTCACCAGTACGCTAAAGAAATGTTGGAACCTACAGCTCGAAGCAAGTTGTGGGTAAAACGATTACCAGAAGTCGTAGAAGCGTTAAACGACGAAGAAACTAGACTGATATCCACGATGGGTGGTAAACCCCTAACTCATAAACTGGCCATGTCACAATTGGAAATACGACAACTGAGTTCAGAGGGGCTCAAGAGCCCAGAAAAACTGTTGGATGTAAACGACGAGATCGTCAGGTACCTTTACGCTCCTGGAGAACTCGAAAAAGACTCTAGAAGACGAGCTACCGATCCCATTTGGAGCGTAGAAATGTACGTTATAGAAAAAAGAACGATTAACCCCGGACAACCAGCATTGTACTATCTAAAGAGATGTTCCCGAGAGATCATTCGTTAAGCAAGAATTAATGGTCGTTCCCTCAGATACCGAGTTACCACCCAATTCATCTAAATAGAATATCGTAAACTAGATAAGATACCGGTACCCCTGTAACACCCACTAAACCAACGACTAAAGCAGTTTTTCTTGTTCGTGAGGGTCAGGTTGTGGTGTGTCTAAATTTGGTAAATTGTCTAAAGTAGGTATACTACTTGATTTTAGGGGAGGTGGTGTTTGTGGTTCTGGTGTTGGTGGGGGAGGTGGAGTAGTGTCTTGGGTTAGTGTTGGTGGTGGGAATTGGTCTAAAGTATCTGAGGTTGTTGGTGGTGGAGAAGGGTCTAAAGTACTATCTGAGGTTGTTGGTGGTTGGGGTATGCTGGCATTCAAGTTGACATTTAGTCCTATCGATAAATCGGACGTCGCTATCTGTATATTATTATTATTATAACCCTGATGAATACCAACCGCAAGTTCCATATCCGATGGAATCAAGTATAACCCGGGGCTTATCACAAAGTTTAGCGAACTTCTAGCGTACTGTAAAGAATCTTAAAATCTAGCGATAGAACCCTCTAGATCTGTAGGACTACCGATGACGTCTTCTACAATATTTTCAAATTGTCTTTGCGCGTCCAACCCAGTACCCGACGTTAAGATACTAGTTTTTGTTTGGGCTTGCGCGCCAAGTATGGCGTACACGTATACGTTCTCACGCTTTCATTGATTTTTTCTATACCCACGTCTGTAAAAGAGCTCGTCTGAGGTATAAACTTTTGCCACCCTTGTGCAACGTCTGCGGATTGTCTGATCCCACGTGATCGTGTACTTACTAAAATGATACTCATCACCCGACTCTCCAAATCCCATAAAGGTGGGATTAGGGTATCTCACTGGATCAAGGTCGATCTTACTAGAGTCGTAATTTCTACCCAGTACCGGTAAACATTGATGCGTATTTAAATTGTCGTAATAATAAGCGGTACCTAATCCTCCAGAAGTTAAGTCTATAGTCTGTTTAAAACTCACGTTTGGATCGACTTGAAAGTGTCGACAAGTATTGGTATAAGCGTTGTGATCGATATTGTTGTTGAGATCGTCGAATATATTATCTCCTGGAACTGGGCACTTTAGAAAGTAAAGTATCTTTCTGATTGTGAAATATGCGTGAAATTTGAATAAAGCCGATAAAACGGGGTTTTTATGATTCAACAAGTCTAGTCCTACGCCACAACCCGAAGTTGCGCACCAAACTGCAAAGTTGAGTTGATTTTGATAAAACGTCATGGGGTCAGATGCATAGCGTAGTACTTGTTCGTCGTGTTTTACGTCAGACATAATATAATTGCTAAATAGGTCTACTAAATTAGTGTTAAAAGATCTGTTGTCGTTGGAATTTACGATGATGGTAAGATGACTCAAGTTCATCGGTGTTATCTTTGAGCGAACTGCTTCGTTCTTGTCAGACAAGCTAGAAATCTTATCACCCGCGCTTTGTACGTGTTTATCATCGATCACTTTAGCTATATTTACGATATCTTTGGCGTTTTTTAGTACACTATTATTGGCGTTTAAAATTTGAGCAATTCGTGATTTCATTTTATTAAACAAACAATTAATTTAAAACGTTTTATAAAATGGAATCGCATGTCTTTGAAATGATTGAAAATGAAAAAACGTTTACTTTATCAGAACCCATAGATAACGCAAGTGGAGACTATTTTATGAGTTTAAGCAGCGTAACGTTTGACGTGGGTTTGTACATCAATCGCGATAGTAAAATATCGTATACTAAATATGATCTTTTTACCAAAAAAACTACAATATTGGAAACCATTTTGGTTCCAAGAGAAAAGTACGATATCGATTGGTTCGCATATAAATTAGGTAAATTAGAATATTTGGAAGTTTCTGTAGATAAGAATACGCAAAAATTCTTCATTAATCTTTTTTTAAGCACATGTACTATAACTTTAGATTCAGAAATCGCGCATTTATTGGGACTACGAAGCAAGTTGGTTTACGATATAGATTACATAGGAAATTACAATATGAATATCAACGAGATTATTTTGATACGTTGCGACCAACTATCCACTCGAGATAATTTCTACAATGGGCAGCATTCAAATGTATTAGACGTTATATCAATAGATTCGAATAATAATATGCTAAATGTCCATATCGACAAAAGAAAATTAATCCTTCACAGACTCGTCAGCTCTAAGATAAACCAAATAAACTTTTGCATCAGAGATTCTCGCGGTAATTTAATTAACAACCATGGAAGAAAGATGGTTTTAAATGTAGAGGTTATGAAAAAGATGATTTTTTTAATTTTGTTATTATTGACGTATAAAACGAACAATTGTATAAAACAATTAAATGAAAATGGAGTCGCACGTATTTAAAATGATCGACAACGAAAAAACGTTTACTTTATCAGAACCCATAGATAACACGAGTGGAGATTACTGTATGAGTTTAAACAACGCAACGTTTACCGTGGGTTTGTATAATATACTTCATGATGTAAAAATAAGATATCACAAAATCGATCCTGATCAACCTTCCACAAATGTTGTATCGGGTAGAATTTTTGTTCCAACCGGAAGGTACGATATCGATTGGTTTCTATATAAATTAGGTAAATTAGAATTTTTTGAAGTTTCTGTAGACAGGTTTGCGCAAAAATTATTCATTAGTATTATATCAGAAAATTATTACTTAAATTTCGATCCAGACATTACCAATTTGTTAGGGTTACCAGCTAATAATTTGATTTACGGTGTAGATTACGTAGGAAATTACAATATGAATCTTATCAACAATGTTTTTATACATTGCGATCAGCTATCCACTCGAGATAATTTCTACAATGGACAGCGTACAAACGTGTTAGACACTATACCGTTAGCCGCGAACGGGAATGCGAGTGATATTGAATTAAATCACGTTATTTATATCGAGAAAAGAAAATTAATCCCTCACAGACTCGTCAGCTCTAAGATAAACCAACTCAACTTTAGCGTTCGTGATTCTTGCGGTGAGTTGATTGATAATCACGGAAAAATAATTGTCTTTCACGTAGAGATTATGAAAAAGAAGATTTTGTAAAATCTTGTTGGGAGATCCTAATTTTGTATATAGAATAGTGACCAAAAGCCAGCGTGTTTATACCGTCTGGTAAAATATATCTCTTTGTATCTAACGGATTTAACGATTGTTTAACCTGCGATTATGTGTAAATCATGTGTAGTTCGGATCCAATTTTCATCATAGTGTGAGAATAGCATTCGTTTTCTAAAACGCAATTTTTATAATTTTCGTACGATAACTCGTTGTTTATAGTAACTTTGTTGACACCCTTAGCCTTCTTTATAACGTCATTATCTCCATATAAAATCGAATACATCTTTGGTCTGATACAAACTGCTTCACTAACTCGTCCTCCACACTCGTCTTTAAATTTACCGATGACCTTTTTATTTTCATTCGAGAACAACTCGTGGTCTTGTGGATAGTTGCTAAAATCGTACAACTCGGACCTCCTTTTCATGTCTAGATAAACGTCTTTTGTATAGACAATCAACAACAGACTGTCTGTGTCAGTATACATCAACCTTGCTCTGTCTCCATATGTCATTTTTAATGTATTGTAGTAAAAGTCGTACATGAGATTTTTTGATAAGTCCAAGATACTGACGCCACAATAGATGGGTTTGTATAAATTAACTTTAGTTATGTACGATTCTACAAATGATAAACTGCATTCTTTAAACGCGGTAGTAGACTTGTAACTCGGTTTAGACGTTATTTCTTGGTATTCTTGGACTTGATCGTCTCGCAGTAGAATTCCATCTATTCTACTTCTGACATTTTCCATCGTTTTGCCAAATACCGAGTTGTTCATCAACTTGAAAAAATCCTTTTCAAAATCTGACTTTGCACATGTTCTTATGTCTAATTCACATTTGGCCTGCGATGGGTCTACGGAGCCCGTATCCTGCCCGTATCCCCCTTCACACGATGCTCGTACACAATGTGAACACATACGCCTAAAGCTACATTTTCACTATCACGTTCTTCGTAGAAGAATTAGCCGATCTAAACACGAACCCAAATTGTACGAAGCTGGGCGAATTTCGTGGGACTTTTCGATTATTTGGCGGGATGAAATTATTAAACGAACTCTCTACGACGTTGTATGACAGTTCTACGATGTTTCTACGAATGTTTACGAATTGTACGAATACTATACGACATACACTCGAATTCTGTACGAAATAATGCCGAATTGTCTACGAGTTATATACGAATATCACGAATGTCCTAGGAATACCATACGAATGCCATAGGGTGGCCCTTCGTCCTCCATACGAAATACCTCGAATGTCACGACAAGCACACGAGGCCACACGATGCCCTTTGAGTCCTACGACATCTCTACGATATTCATACGAATGTCACAAGAGTGTCACATGAATACCGCCCGAACTCCCCAACTTCACTTCTGGTCAAACGTTCAAGCTGAAAGGTTCTCGAATACTCAACGTTTTTTTATTTTCACATTTTAAAATGAATGTCAATATCAACCCAAGAAGAAGATTCGTATATGTCGTAGAGACATCTTGCACCAAAATGGACCCACGAATGTCTCTACGACTAACACGATTCTTGTACGAATAAAAGGAATTCTCTACGGGCTTCCTACGAGGCTGTACGACATGTCTACGAAAAGAGCAGAGATACGTACGAAAGTTTAAATCGCGGGAAATTTTGAAACAGGATTCAAATTTTCCCGCGATAAGTACGAACCTAACGTCTAACGTACGAGGCTAAAAGACACGTCTAGGACCATTGTACCACCTCCCTACAAAATTGGCCGACGTCCACAAACTGACTTCGTGCGTAAGTCGGGAATTCAGATCGGCGTAGTGGAAATGTAGCTTAAGCCCGTAGCCACCTACGATGCCTCAAAAATCGTACAGAAAATCGTAGACCCATTTATCGCACGGCGCCCGGGGCAAATGTGAATTAGGCATTAGTTAGGTGTTTTTGTCGATGTATGATTTCATCCAAGGTTTTTGTTTAAATTGTAGAGCTCGATGTACTTTCGTTAGTTTTAGACCCAGCCTCAGACATTGTTTCAAATTGATGTAGTGTAATACATATTTTTCTTTAGTATATATAGCGTACCCGTAAATTTCGGCACATTAGCGCTAGATCCTATCGAATTCATCAAGTTTAGTTGATACTCTGATAACCATTCTTCTGGTATGACTATATTATCCGGCGCTAGCGGATAATCATTGTGGAGACTGTGTAAACAAGAGGGGTATTCAAGGGTCACCTCAAACATATACCCCGTTTTAGAAACGTCACTTAGCGACATGATACAATCGTGGGTAAATTTCTTGGGAGCGATCCATTTAAATCCTCCGTATGGTAAGTATTGACTCATAGCCCATCCGTATAAATTGTTGGCGTCGAGATAGAGAATATACGAAGACTCCTCGTTGGAGTCGTAATCTTTTAGATACTCGTTATTAGCCTTGAAATATCTAGCGCTTCCAACACTCGATATTCCTCCTCTTCTCGCCTTTTCAAAAAATATGTGTTTGTCTATATCGGTCAAAAGTTCTAATTCAATTTCCGTGTGTCTCAACAGCGCGTCCCAACTTAGACCGGGTGCTGTGTAGTAGTTGGCTGGATCTAATTTGTAGTTTGTTCTACACATTTGCCTAAAATTCTCAAATACCCCAGCTAGTAATAGAGTGTCTGTAGTCACGTACAAGTCGTGATATTCACCCAAGTTTTTAATGTTAAATTTTTTTCCACACTCGTTGCGCTCTATTATAGTCTTCGTTGGATATGTGTTTGTTCTTTAGACTGCTATAAAAACACTACTTGGGTGGTAAACTAGTCTCGTAAAATTGTTCATGAGTGTCCATATACTCGTACGGATAAGCACCCTTTTGTAATAAGATGTCTACATTCTCTTCACCAAAATGTTTTAAGAGTAAATTAAAAGATTCTCTCGGGCAAGACCTCACCAAATTGTCAAGAGCGCTGGACATAAAATGAAACGAGTCGATAAATCTATATTGGCCGACCGAGAATGAAATGTATTTTTCTGAATTTTTTGGTATGCATCCGATGTCTTCTTGATACTTTGAAATACCCTGCACGATCAAGTGTGCGTCGTAATTCTATAAATTGTTAAAGATGACTGGTATTGGCATACTATAAGGTCGTATTTGTAATTTAAGATTACAGTAAGCATGTGCAGCACCGCGATATTTACCGGTGATGTGACAGTGATCTCTGACTTTTCGAAATTTGTTAATCCTCTTTTCGCAACGCATACATTCTTTCTCGATGTATCCCTTGTCGTTTTTGTATGAGTATGCTCTTTCTTCTTCTATTTTCAAATTGGGTTCTTTAGGCTTGCCGCACTGGCAATTACACGAGTAATTTGGGAAAATGGGTTTTTCACAAATCCAGCACTCATTAGAGTTTAGGTGAATTTGTTCTTCTTTTAACGTATATTCCATCGGTTTAGCGTTAGCGAGTAAGGTGTTAATTTTAGGTTCTTTTTTTTTCAACGAGGCTATAAAATGATCTACAGCATCTATACCTCTATACGTCTTTTGATATATTTTATGCCCATCGCATCTGACGAGAACATATGAATAACCGCAGGCTCTGTGAAAGACGTATAGGTGTTTCTTTTGTCTTTTCGAGTATATTATATTCATATAATTATTTTAATTTTATATAATTTAATTATTTCTTTTATTATATTTTCACTATTCTATTTTTTATTTGTAATCTTAGTCACTGTTATTGTTAATCTTGTTCAAATTTTACTGTTAATATAATGTTTTGCAACCACTGTAAATTTTTAACTTTGATTGTAAACCAAATATTTTTAGTCCTTGGACTTTTTCTTTGGTGGCTATTTTTAATAATAAAACCGGAAATGAATAAATGAATGAATGTGATTTTTAGACTGGCTTGTTGTTTTTTCTAATATAGATTCAAAATCCGCGTATATGACGAAAGGTGCGTCTTGTAAATGTTTATAGTTTTTGAACTTTAATATACTATTGTCTGGTTTTGGCATTACGACTCTTGATGGAGGTGTGTCTATTCCTTTGCAATCTAGTTCGTGTCATTCCAACTTTTCTAACGAATTTGGATGCGATAAACATCTTAAGCAAAAATGTTTACGATGTTGACTCTTTGTAACGCTAGACAATAATCTAGGCAAGTTATTTATCCAGCAATAATGACCGTCAAACAACAGCAAATTAACGCAAGTTGTAGCAAATGGGTTTTTATACAGGTATAATGGATATATCGAGTCTTCGTATCCAAACACGTTTATGCGTAGATTATTTTGTCTTTCTATTCTCGTTATCTGATGTATGTGTGTGGGAAAGTCTACATCTTTAAAATTTAATCCGTCATCAGTTTTATAAATAGCAGTTCTATTTCCGTTAAATTTGTAATATGGGTTTGTTTCTATTTTGTTTTTAACTTTATCTGTGTATATACCCAAAGCAGCTCTTATACACCATCTTATACACTCTTGATCTTCGTTTTTAATGTTGACGGTTGCGTGTTTTTTATCGATAAATTCGGGTAGTTCTACGTAAGAAGCACCTATCATAGGGTTAACTCTGTTTATGTTGATGTAAAACGCTAGTATTTTATCTATAGTCCAACCACTTCCTTCATTTGTGTATTTATCTATCGTAGATAGTATCGTTTCAAATTGTCGTATGAGCGTTGTTTGTATATCGCTCTCGTTTAAGACACGATTTTGATGACTAAAATTAGTTGCCGTCGATGTTAGTCTTACCATCCGACGTTTTTATAAACAACTTTCATAGCAATCTGAAGTTTCATCGTTTCTATTTCTCTTAATTCAGCAGTAATTTTTCTTTTGATCATTGACACGTGGGTATTGTAAAATTGTTCCAGATCATCGGTAAACAGATTTGGAACAAGTTCCCAATTTCTATAACTGTTTGCAAATCTTCTCGTTTCTTGAAAATCAGATTCTTGAAAAATATTTGGAGATTTAAATCGATTTGCTCGAGACTTTCTATTGATACTGACTCACATGGCTTTCGTCCACGAAAATCCCACACAACTTATTGGCGATTACAATCACATCGTCTGCCGGCCAGTGACTTAGGCCAAGGCTTCTGGGCTTGCAAACACAAGGCTCTCCGCTGTTCGGGTTGAAAATTGTCAATGAATCCGCAGCAGAATATTCAGGCAACAAAATTTGTCGAGAAGACAAACGATGTGGAAGGTTCGCCATGTTTTCGAAGATTATTTAATGCCACATTTGATGACGTCACGGCTTCTCGCTGGGGATTGGACATCTTATACATTAGCCCCGCCTACATCATCTATTATTCGCATACGAGGTCGTCTCTGGAAATCCGATCCAAAAATAAATAAAAACATTAGCCAAAGCGGACGGTTGTTCCAAGGCTGTGAGACGGACTCAACTGATTTGCATATTGCAGCATATAACCGCGTGAGGTCGCTGTTTGCGCTTCGTATACGTGTACTTTAGTCTCTGGGCGGATAGGAAATATCCATGCAATGTCTATGGGGTAAAACTCGCAGAGGGGAAAAGTAATCTGACCGTACCTCTCTGTGTGCCGTCGCAGGACACGGTTTATAGTGGGTTGGCAGGGTATACTCGCTGAGTGTTTGGGGCACTGTGGAGTCTCATGCACGGGCTAAGGTATGTAAGGGGGCAGGGGCGGATCTAGGTTTTACCCAAGGGGGGGGGGGGGGGGGGGGGTTTACCTGAGGTGATTGGCCTACACACCCCAGCGTGCCGATTTTTCGACACCCGACACTGGTTTTTTTTCTTTTTTTCTCAGCCCAAGGAGGGGTTTAAACCCCCAAACCCCCCCCCCCCCCCGTAGATCCGCCACTGGGGGAAAACTACATCGACTCCAGGACGAGTGTAGGGGGAAATGGCTGAGTAAAGGGTATGCACTTGCTACATGGCAATGAGAGCTGTCTGCATAGCGGGCAGTGCATTAAAGAGGAACTAAAACGGCAAATTTTTTTTTGACTTTTTGGACTTTTCCGACAGTTTAAATACTCTTTTAACTGATGGAGATTAGTTTGCAGACGAGAGAATTGTTTTTATTAAAAAAAAGGGTTGTTATTCTGAACCATTTATCCTGTTTCGCGAAAGCTCATTATGTATGTTAAATGTATGTACGTGACCCCGTGACGTACACGTGTAGAGTCGGTTGATGCTACAGCCAAACACTATGCATGTACGTACGTGGAGTTGATGCTGCTGAAGAGTTTTTGTCGACCTAACTCCTCCGTTTTCCCGTCTATTTTGTCTAATTTTGATATTATTTCAGTATGAGCATGGATCTGAGATAATCATTATGCCTCGATCGTGTGTAGTTGGGGGTTGCACGAGGAACAGCGACAAAAACCCTGACCCAACCTTACTGCGATTCCCAGCTCAAAGGCGACAGTGGGTCCGCTTTGTAGACAATACAATATCTGATTTTGGGCTGTCGAAATGGTCGAAAATATGTGCAGAACATTTCGCCAAAGACTGTATAGATGATAGTGTTAGTATGAAAACTCAGCTGGGTTTGAAGGCACAATTCCGTTTGAAGGATGGAGCCATTCCAACCCTAAAAGCACCGAGCATTCCAATCGTGTCCCGGACTCACGCGCACCAGCGCGACGACGTTAACTGCGGTTGCCGTCTCGAGCAGCCAGAGAGCCCCGGTCGTCTCCCCCCTGTCCACGCTCGCTTGACTCAACATGCATTGTACACGCACGGTACCGCATGTATACCCTGCCGGATATGGGGCAGCTTTTTTCACTCCGTATATTTTGTAGGATCCTATACTTCCTACAGTCCTACACCATTGAAATGTGCACAAAGTAAAAAGCAAAGACGGATACAGTGAACCAGTTTTGTGTAGGACTTAGGAAGTTGTAGGTCCTGCAGATGATGCATGGTGAAAAAAGCTTCCCCATATCGTGCTGCATATGACCGCATGCGCTGCATGCGATTGAGTCTGGTACCTTATAACAGAAATTGTGTGTATAGTTCTGAGAAGGTGCGGGTCCTTATGAGGGCTACATAATCAAAGTCGCCAGACTAGAGTACAGCATCAGCTCACACACAACTCACCGCGCAGGTCCCAATAAAAGCCGACTGCAAACAAAGGAAAGTTTGACTCATAACTAGCTTTTCAGCAAGAACAAGCCTACAACCCAAATTCTTAATGTGTCTCACAAAGATGTCAACACTTTAAAATATGTTTATCGTAGTGTTACTCCTGAATCATGAGCAAAAAGCACAGCAAGTAATACTAGCCTTAGACAAAAAAATACGTACAGACTCTACGTAAAACATTGTCGTATAATACAGTGACGTCATATGTTTCTACACGTGTACGTCAATACTCGCGCGATACGGCACGCAGTTGACCTCGGCCTTTTCTGAATCGAGTCAAAGTGGCTCAGAAAGAAAAGGCTCAAAAACATTTTTTTTGATTTTTCAGAATCATGAAACTTGTTACATTAGTTTTGGGGAGGCATAAACTATCAGATAAGTCAAAAATGTCAATTTTTTTTTGGGCGTTTTAGTTCCTCTTTAACTTCGCGCTGTGTGGGGACTAAGTGTAGATCGATGCATGCGTTCAGTATGCTTGCATTGAACTATAGGTACTAGGAAAAGGATACTGGGGAAAGGGTTACTCAAAAAGGGTTGAATGCGGGGACGCAACACTATAGGTTATATCTGATACTCGGCCAACACGATCTTTCTGACCACTGAATGTAAGTTTCAGACAGACAATTAAGACAGCATGATCGTTTAATATCCTAAACATTCAGAAACAAACATCAGGGTGGTTTTGTGACATTCGCCCTTGCGCGCAATAGGCACATTTAATTTGTTGACAACGCGTGATACAGAATATTCTCCACTGTCATTGTTGTCACATGGAGACGTTTTAAAAGTCCAGCCATTAATTGCACAGTGACCTGCCTGAAAACAGGTGGGTATACGCTTGAGTTGTGTTTAGTTTGTGTAAAACTTAGAATAAGGAACAGAAAAGAACGTATAGCCTATGGGAAATTCATCTGATTACTCCGACCTCCACTGTTTGTGGACAATTATATTGACAGGATTTGTGACTGGACATACCAATTTATATTTTCAAGTACACTGTAAAAAATTCATGTATTTTTTACGGTGAAAAGCATGTCAATATTCAATGTGAGTAACCGTAAATGGACTGCGCTTAATTTGTACGTGCAAACCAGTAAACGGCCGCTCATTACGTAGCAATCAGAAATGAGGAAATTTGTGTTCACAAAAGTCAGTTTAAGTTGCAGTGCTAGTGTTTAGTCAAAAAATACACTTTCTTGACCATAATATGTTTTATTCAAAGAAATCCACAATATATTTTTGATTGTTTACAAACTTAGGTGAAGATTCTCATCACATCTCCTTTCATTTTCAAATATTTAAATTGTTCATGGGAAGCCATGACTTTATTATAATTATGGTGGGATAAGCTGAATATAAAGCTTAAGCACGACATCATTCAGTTTGTAGTGTTTAGTAGGTTATCATAGCATTTGTTATGTCTTGGATGCTGTATTTTGATTGGCCTAGAACAATCACGTGTCCGGTCTATACAAACGACTGGCACACTCCAAGCGTGATATCGCATCAGCCAGCTATAGCCAGCTATTGAGCTGTATCATTGGTACTCACGCAATTTTCACAAACACTGTTGACAATAGTAAACTATAGTGGGAGCAGACGATTAGCTGTTTTGATCGCGTGATTTGTTTGAGTTAATTTCCACCGAGCAAGGCAAGTTGAACTGAAAAACAAAACTGGGTTTGGCGAAATAACAAAACATTTGTTGACTGCTGTGATGTGGGATATGACGTTTTTAACACCCTCGGGGACGCATAGAACCCTCGGCTTCGCTTTCGCTGCGTCCCTCGGGTGTTAAAAAAGTCATATCCCACATCACAGCAGTCAACAATGGTTAAATATACACCAGGCCCGTACGCTGGGGGGGGGGGGGGGGGGGGGGGGTTCGGGGGATTCGAACGAACCCCCCCCCCCCCCCGCTCGCTGATGAGTTCCGCTTCTTGTGTGTGAGTTTGTGTGAGTTTGTATATGCCGGCAATCGTGGACATAGGACAAAAGAATTTGGGCGTAGACAAAGGGGTCCACGTTTGACCTATTAACGTCCACGATTGAAAATCGTGTACAAAACCAATGGGAGGCCTTCCGAGTATAAACAAAAGAGGAACAATGGGAGGTCCACGATTGCACCCGTTTACATGACTGTGTGTGTGTGTGTGTGGAGAGATATTCCGTACCCTGTGGAGACATGAACACAATGCGAACAAAGGGACTCAATAGGTCTCCACAGGGCAATTCTATGGGTTAGGTTTGCTCCACAAGGAATTTTGTGTACAAAGTCTATGGGGGTTTGCTTAAGTACAGAGACAAAGGGGAGAACAATGCCATGTCTCCACAGGGATGCAAAAACGCGGATAAGTGTGTGTGTGGGTGTACGTGCACGCAATATATCTCCGAGGACAAGAGAAGAAAGGAGACACAAAGAATCCTTTCAGTCCTCGAACGTAGAGTCTTTTGTTGAAATCGGTCCTCGAACGTAAGGATACGTGCTTAGTCTATGGGGTTTGGCTATATCAAGGGAACAAAAGGAAACACAAAGCTTCGTCCTCGGACGTAGTAGGGAAGTACGACTGTGTGTGTGTGCGTTTGTATAGCTATTCAGACTGTGGACCTTTAACAAAGAGGACAATAGGGTCCGCGATTGTGTCAAGGTCCACGATTGAAAATCGTGTACAAAACCAATGGGAGGCCTTCCGAAAATGTTAGAGTATAAACAAAAGAGGGACAATAGGAGGTCCGCGATTGCCGGTGTTTACACACTTGTGTGTGTGTGTTTTTTGTGTGTGTTTTTTTTTTTTTTTTAAATAAAAAGTTCCACTTTGGGGTTTGACGAACCCCCCCCCCCCCCCCCAGTCTCAGGTCAGGGAACGGGCCTGTACAATCTATCATAGTATTAGGCCGTGTCCGAAACGGGCTTCCAGAGCTACGGCTACGGCTATTGTCAGCATTTCTTCACGTAGTTGTAATGGGCGCACACCTAGACAATAGCCCTAGACAAGAGTTTCGGATGCGGCCTAATTACTTCCGTTTAGTCTGGTTCCAACTCCATTCATTTCTGTTAATTTGCAGTTAATTAATGGCAACCTAGCTTCCAGTACTACTTTTAAAAAAAAAAAACGTTGCCCGTAAAAATTGCAGTATTTACAGACTTTTCATACACCGTAAAAGGACGGTTTAAATTATACGGTTCGACCATAACAAATACGGTAGATGGGTAGCACCTTGCTGCACGCCTTTCGACCGTTACTTTTACGGGCAATTTTTTACAATGTAGCCCAGCTAACCAAAAAACGTTGCTAGAACGTTGCGGCAACGTTATGCTTTCGTTGTGGCAACGTTGAGATGTAATGTTGCGACGACGTACAAGTTTTCTTGACGTCGTGACGACGTTGTCTTCTAACGTTGTAACCAAACGTCACAACAACGTTCATCCAACGTTTTAAAAAACGTTTCTACAACGTCCCAACAAATCAATTTAATAAAATTAAAAAAATTTAACCTCCCCGGTTGTTCTTTTCCACCACGCACATCAGACTCCTCTACCTCCTCTCTCCACCTTCACACATCCCTATCACTCCGTGTTTCTTTTTCTTTTCCGGATTCGAACCTACATCGTAGTCAAGCCTGCTGGAATTAACCAAGAAAGGACTTATACGGTAGGCCTACTTACTACTGTTTTCTAACTGCGCATGCCACACAGAACCTAAGGTTTAGAGGATTTTTTCAAAGGGAAGATGGTGTCGACAGTGACTTGATCCCCCAACTCTCCCTTTTTTCCGTTGGGGGTTACTTGTGCATGGAGCCATTATACATCATGGCGAGATTGTGCAAAATGTGAGCGCCGGGCCGGGTGATTGTGTCACACTCACAGCACGAAGGAAGGAAACAATATACACAAATTAAACTATTACTATAGACAATCAAGAATTAGCCGTATGTTTTTTAAGATAGGGTGAAATTAAGGGAACTGACCATATCATCGCTGCATGGTCGGCGGGCCTATGGCAAAACCGCAAACTTCAGGCAACGTTGCGATAAAACGTTCACGCGATTTTCCGATACAACATCAACATGTAACGTTGTTGCAACGTTGTATGTATGTTACCATGTAACATGACGAAACCGCAACCTTCAGGCAACGTTGCGACAAAACGTTCACGCGATGTTACGATACAACGTCAACATTTAACGTTGTTGCAACGTTGTATGTACGTTTACCATGTAACATGACGAAACCGCAACCTTCGGGCAACGTTGCGGTAACGACGTGTGTTAGCTGGGAGCCTACCAATGGCTTGTATTTACCAAGTTAGGACATGCGGAAAGATTAGACGCCTCCATGAGTGGTTTGCGGCGTATCTCGATCACGAAATGCACAAAATTTGTACAGAGCTATGATGCTTATTTTAAGAATTATTATTTGCCTTGTATTGTTAGGGGTATTGAGGAAAAGATTTGTTTCCTTAAGAGCTTGTGAAAAAACATCTTATATTGGTGGTTTGCGGTGTTTTTGGTTGGGCTAACCAAAGAGATGAACTTCCGAGGTTAGATTTCAGGGCATTGATGTGTTCCTTTAAACCATGGAGGAATGTGTCTTATTCCTCCATTTCATCATCATCATCATCATCATCAGCATCATCATCATTAGGCTATAGGCCTAGTTCATCCATGTGTTGGACAAAGCCCTCCTCGTGAATACTCCATTCCTCTTTTTGACTAGTTATTCTTGTCCATGTAGCCGTTCCCATGTAAAACTACCTCTTCTACGTCTGCATGTTAGTGGTTCGTCCATCGGTTATCTTGAATTCTTGCAATGTGTCCCGCCACCCCCACTTTGTCTCCCTAACCTTCTCAATATCCTTGACTTTTGTTTTCTGTCTTATCTTCTTGTGGTTGACTTTATCCCGTAGTTAAATGTAACATTTTCCTTTCCATTGCCCGCTATGTTGTAATCAGCTTTTGGTTGAGCTCTTTGGTGGTAGACCATGTTTCTGGTCATGGTTGCAGGCATAATACATTGGTTGTACATTTTACCTTACCATACATCTTGCAAACAATCATGCGCACCCACTCGGAACAGTAACGTTTATTAAAGGTCAAAAGGTAAAATTACCCAATTCTGCCATTTGGGTTGGTAAAGGTATATTCGTCCGGCGCGGAATTTTGTCAGCTCGTGGCGTTAGCTTTTTTAGGGACGGAGTTTATTTGTTATACCGCTGTAATTTGCGAAGTGCTTTTGAAAGTGGTAAATTTTTCTTTTATTGCTCTAGATCATTGCAGCACCATGATTGTCACTCACTCCAGCGATCAGCCCACAATCCAACTACCAAATAGCGCCCTCAGTGGTGTTAATCTGATTGCCGGGAATAGCTCCAAGGGGTATAGTATGTACGAGACTCGCATCGGCGCGGCCCAGACCGTGGCTCTCCGGTCTCCAGACGATCAGGCTTGCGTGCACTTTTATTACTTCATCACTGGCAGAGGAAAATGCGAGAGGGCATCAGGCAGGAAAAACGACTATGACGTGGGTCCTGACCAGATGGTGGCGCTCTCCTCTGATATCGCGCACACTTTGACGGTGTCGGCAGAGGGCGCGATGCGGGTACTGGTAGTCTACTATCAAGACGTGGAGTGCGCCTACAAGTGTCTTGAATTGGTGAGAAGTTTGTCCGAGCTGGCTGGCACAGACAGGGACATTTCCTTCGGCAGCGGGAATAGTCGTCGATTCACCATTAAGAAAGATGGCTTCCCTCTGACCATCACCAACACGCGTGTCGCAGCAACGACGTTAGCAAAGCAACAGTACAAAAACCATGTGGAAGCCTGCTATTATATTCGCGGGAAAATGAAGTACCACTTTCAAGATGGCGACAGTGGGTGGACGTACGAGCAAGCACGGCCAGACGGCACCAACTACTTCCTGAATCTCCATGACAAGCACGTTACGGATCCGGGTGACGTAGATGGGTTCTGCATCTGCATTTTCGACCCACCTTTGACTGGGCAAGAAGTTCACCAATATTCGGAAGATGGTTTCTCGAGCTATAGCGGTACGTCGTAATGGTATCCACTTATTCATCAGAAAAGGGAGATAGGGCGCTGGGGTGATTTATAATATAATTTTGCAAGTGCCAGTGATTGGGTGCGTTAGCTCACCCAGATCGACTCGTGCCGTTCGATTAGCTCTGACGTTATACTCGAGGCTCACTCAGGTCAGCCACCACAGACCCTGCAAGTGGAGCAGATTCACTGGGTGGAATTACGTCACACGCATGCGTAGCTATCTGATTCCCCACAGATTCTGCTCCAGCGGGGAATTAAAGGCAGAGTTCGGGCGAGCTGTTCTTGTTTATAAGTCAAGAACACCTCTTGTCTTCGTTCGTGTTTCGGCCGCTCGAAAGCCCAAGAACAAAATGTAATGGCTGCGCCCATGTACGTTATTCAAGCATTCCTTTCAAAAATCTGAATGCAAAATAATTTAACGGAAGCACAATATTTTGATTGCATTTTTCCCCTAGTTTGTTTAGAAAAAGCTTTATTTTTAAAACGTTTGGAAGGGAATTCTAGGCAACATTATGCCAACTTTTTATGCTTCACGGTCAGGCAAAATGGACCAGTGGTCGAGAAATGGTCGCCGCTCGAACTTGCTCTGAGAGTCGTATAAAAATAACGTTCACCATGTGTATACGTTAGTCTGGTTTCAAGGCCTATTTTGTCGACAAAATCGTGTCACTGTATAGGCCAAAAGTGAATAGTGAAGAACATATTAAATCGGAGAAGTCCTGAGTGAAGGGTATATAATCGTACATTAGTAGTAGAAATATCCCCACAAGTAGAATATGTCAAAAAACCCTCCCCCCCCGCCCATTTTTCAAATTATTTTTCGGACGGACATTTTTTATGAGGAAGTTTCTTTGGAAATTTATTGGGGTTCACACCCTGTCGGCAATTCTTGTGATGACATCCCGTTCAAAATTACAGAGCAACGCCTCCGAGGCCAGTTGAAAACCATTTTAAAATCAGATTATATTTCGTTGTTATTCTTTGTAAGCTGTACTTTTGGTACATAAATTCTCATTAATTGATTAAATGCGTACAGTTCTTGCTTATAACGGGTTTAAATAAAATCGAAAATGCTCTTCATTGTTCATTGTTACTGAATTAGCTATCTTTGTGAGATACACTAATTAAATGGTTTGATGAGATGAAGCTCTGGGCGGCTTTTTTGTTGCTAGTCTAACTTAATTAATTTTGTTTGATCAACTCTGAGTGGTTCTTATGTTTTAAGACAGAGAGCACAGTGCCATAAGCAGATTTGTGTGGTGAGAAAGTCAAAATTTATAAAAAACGGAAAACAAACAGTACAAAAACTTTAAATGCACCGTTGTGTTGTCAGGCATATGGACATAAGTGTGCATGTTTGTACAGGTTTTGTATATACTTCCGAGGACAGGAGGAGAAAGGAAATACAAAGAAACCTTTTCAATTCAATTCAATTCAATTTCTGGTTTATTCAAATAACACCAAGTAAAAAGTCAAAGACTTACACGACTTGGTGTACAAAGGTAGAATAGAAGCAATACAAAATTTAGTAATTACAGCATTAAATTTAAATTTCATTGCTAAAAAGATGCTTGGATACACCAAACAAACAACCGATTAAAAAACAGACAAATATACAACAAAAAAACAACGGGTACAAAACTATAAGGATTGGGTGTTGAGAATATGAATCATTGAAGGAACCGGGGATTGTTTATATCTTTGAGTTTTTGTCCGAGGATTAAGAAATTGTTGTGTATGTCGTAGAGTATGGTTTGATAAGTACTCAGATTTTCGCTCGTTTGGTAATAAATGGCGATGCCTATCAGATGTAAGGAGGGTTTTTGCAAATTTAGAAATCAAATGCTCACGCCTGTATTTTAATGACTCAATATTATGATAATTTGAAAGATCCTGATACGACAAAATATTTGGGTAAGAAATTATACGTAGAGCCCTTTTTTGAACACGTTCAATGCTTTGTGATTGGGATTCTGTAATTCCAGATGACCACACAACCACACCAGATTCCAGTAATGGACGTATATACAACTTGTAAATTACAATGAGATCTGCAGTTTCAACTTGGTTTCTTTTTAGTTTACTGAGGACATAAAGTCGACGAGATGCGTTAGTAATAAGATGGTGAACTTGTTGGTCCCATTTCAAATCATTTTGTATAATTACACCCAGAAGTTTGATTGATGAAACTACTTCAAGTTGTAAATCATTAACTGCTTAATGCACATCAGGAATTTTACCACGTAAAAAAGATATTTGCATTGTCTTGCATTTGAATGGATTCAATTTCATATCATTGACATTGCACCAGGTCATAAGAGAATTGACATTTAACTGTAAATTTGACTGTTTGCCTCTGGCAGTGATCTCAACAAGACTGAGGTCATCGACGTATTTCCAGCGATTTGTGGTTTCAATAGCAGCGTCATTAACCATAGCTAAAAAAGGGATTGGCCCCAGTTTTGTACCCTGTGGGACACCGCAGGTCACCCCAAGGAGAGTTGAGATGACTCTCTGATAACGAACAGTCTGAGATCGGTTTGAAAGAAAACTACAAATAGTGGGGAGAATGGCTGGGTTCACCCCCAACTGAATAAGTTTTTCAACAACAGTTGTGTGGTTAATGTGATCAAATGCTTTACTAAAATCAATTACGCATAAGTTAACAAAATTCCCACCCTTATCGATATTCCTATGAATTGTATCCAACATATCAATGAGATAATGTGAAATCGAACTACCTTTCATGTTGCCAAACTGCTGGGGATCAATAACACATCTAATGTCTTTTATCACCCAATCAGCTAAAAAACCTTCAAATACTCGTGCAATTACTGATGTGATAGATATTGGGCGCAATTGATCAAAATTGTTAACGTTAGTGGTCTTTGGCACAGGACAAATAGATGCATTTTTCCAAATAGTAGGAAAACAACCAGCTTCAAGACAAACATTAAATATGTGAGTAAATGGTTCCGATATTTCGTAAGCAAATTCTTTCAGTAATTTAACTGGACAATCATTAGGGTGAGTAGCTTTGGATGTATTGAGTTGACGTAATCGTTTATAGACCTGATAACGGTATATTACAGGTGGTGGTGAAGGAGCAGGTAAATAAGATGATAATGCAGTTGTACAGAGACATGGGAGGCTTGAACAAATTTGGGCAAAATGTTTGTTTAGATCATTGGCAACATCAAAATCTGTTTTATCATGTAAATTTAACGAAAAATTCTGTTTCTTTAGCCCTACCAAGTGCCGGATTTGTTGGTGCCATTTTCCTGGTTCAGATTGTCTCAAATGAGCAATTTTACGTCGATAGAAATTTACCTTCGCTAACCTAATCATTCTTTGAATTTTATTACGTAATATTTTGTAATTATGAGGGCACCTTTTAAAGGCAAGATCACGTTGTTTAATTAATCTACGCATTTGATCATTAAACCATGGCTTGTCATTGGGTTTGTGATTAACAGTGACAAGTTCAAAATGTAGTCTATAATTAACGTTGATGATTTGTTGAAAAAGGTCACCCATATCATCAGAGTCATTCATACAGTGTAAATCTGACCAGTTCATTTGTGTTATCCACTGACCAAAACTACGGATTGATGAATCTCGAAAGGGTCGGAATGATTTTTTAGTTGGGATAATCAATTGTGGTTCGTATATGATGACAGCATGGTCGCTTGAAGCAATGGGTGCAACAGTCAGGGGAGCATGGTAGCTATCACTCAAATCAGTAAGTATTTTATCAAGCACTGCATCTCCTCTTGTTGGTTGACTAACAACCTGCTTCAGCAAAGTTTGATGTCATTGAAATCGCCCATGATAATTAACGAAGCATTGTTTGTGGTGATCCGTAAATGGTCGACCATGGTGACAATGTGATCACTAAGTTCATCCTTGTAAGGTGAACGGGGTGGTGAATAGATGATACAAACGAAGACATCATTTACAAGATGGACTGTACTAGATGACCTCAAGTGCACCCATAGTACCTCAAGATGTGAGGGAGTGCGCTCAGTGAAGACTTCCGTGGCGTTGATGTCTCGATGAATATACAAGGCAACTCCTCCCCCTTTACGATGATGACGGTCATGACTAAATTGTTTAAAATGGGGAATCTGATATGCAGATGCCGGATTTGAAGAGGAAAACCAGGTTTCGGTAATCCCAATCACATGGATACTATCGTTATAGGCGGAAAGTCTCGCTTCTAAATCATCTAACTTGTTAGTTAGTGAGCGGGCATTAAACAACATGATAGTAGGCAGACACTTTGGTAGATTTGCTGTTTGAATATTAATATTAATAAGCACTGATTTATCAGTTCCACAAGCCCGCACAGTAGTTTTCTCTTGTCGTATCCCTTGCACAGTGGATATTGGGTATTGCTGATTTTTAAGTTCATTACACAAGTTCCAATTAGTGATACTAGCACATGTGTGACGGCCTGCTCTTTTCCCTCTAAATCTCAAAAGGTTGTTGTTCTTTAAAGCTGTAAGTTGGTCTATGTGGTCGTTGTGGCAGACATGGCGATAAGAGAAAAGTTCATGACGTGAATATGTTATACGTTTCGTGTTCTGTTTATCATTCAATTTAGACTGTGGTCTAATATCGTTATTGTTGCCCGGACCTGGATTTGATGAAATGTCCATACATACTGTGTATGTCCAAAGGGGGATCTGGACCTGCACGAAGTATACAGTTGTAGCCATGCTTGTTCCATTTCACAAGAGGGAAGCTCTGGTGATGGCCCGATGTAGTATTGATCCGCAAATGCAAATGTACATACAGTGGTGATACAAGCCTCCAATAGCTTGCAGAAATCTTCCAAAAAACCAAGGGCGTAGATGTTGAGTTCATATCAATACTCACAGAGTTAGATGCTTCATATTGACAAGCATAGAAAAGCACTAGCCCAAGGAGGACGCTATGATATAGCGTCCTAGCGCCCAAGTATGCAAAACAGTCCTATGCTAGAAACCGAAGATCAAAAATCACACTTTACCTGCATAAATATTCTTGGCATCATTTTATTCAAACAGTTCAACTGCCCATCTCCCTGTTCGGATAGAAATATTCCTCCAAGCATGTCAAGAACAGGAGATATTTGCGGCGCAAAATCGTCTCCACGCGACGCTGACTTCACAAACACGAGGAGTAATACCCACATTTAGAACGTTTATCAACAGAGGGCGCAATTTCGGCCGTGCACGCCACAGACATAGAGCAAGTTCGATCAGGGACCAATGGTTAACTAGTGGTTGGTTCGTGACGTACGTCGCGCATGAGCACTGAAGTTGAAGTGCGAACGACTCTAGTCGAACTATTGTAATGTCAACGCGACCATGAGAAAATGGCGGTGGCCAGTTCTTTTTAAGTTTTTGACGAGTTCATAGATGAAAGCGACACGGACGATATTTGCTCAGTATATCAACAATGTCACAAGTGGTAACGTGTGCATTATTTTAACATGTTAAAAGAAAGACAAAGTAACAAAAAACGATCGTTCACTGCTGCTGAATATTTACGTTTTTTCGCCATTTTTCTGATAACTGGTCCTCTCTGCACTGTGCTATTAAAACGGCTATTGGTAACCAGCGACGCGACCAACCTCGGTAGGCTGGTCGCGAATCGTTGACTAGACTAGTCCAACCATCGTCGACTAGCGTGCGTTCGATCAGGGTTAGTCGAACTATGGTTAACTATAGTCCTTGATCGAACTTGCTCATAAATAACCATATGTCTGTCGCGTGTGGTGCACGCGGCGACTGTAAATTTGCGCCCTCTGTTGATAAACGTTCTAAATGTGGGTATTACTCCTCGTGTTTGTGAAGTCAGCGTCGCGTGGAGACGATTTTGCGCCGCAAATATCTCCTGTTCTTGACATTCTTGGAGGAATATTTCTATCCGAACAGGGAGATTGGCTGTTGAACTGTTTGAATAAAATGATGCCAAGAATATTTATGCAGGTAAAGTGTGATTTTTGATCTTCGGTTTCTAGCATAGGACTGTTTTGCATACTTGGGCGCTAGGACGCTATATCATAGCGTCCTTCTAGGGCTAAGAAAAGCACCATCAGTCCAATGTAAATTCCGGCTGCCGTTATGGACACACACAGTGTTGCAAAACAAACTAAAAAAAACAGTCTTGTGCAGAACAAATCCATAGAAAAAAATCCACCAGTGGTTTCACAAAACTGACAAAAACCACATTCAATGTTGATTAAAAAGCGATGGCACAATAAAGTGACGATAAATTCAGATTAAAAAAAATAGAAACATCACAGTGACATTAAAAGCAGTGGCAGCTACGAACAGCGCCCTCAATATATTTTAGTCCTCGCAAGTCAAGTCAAGTCTTTTGTTGAAATCGGTCCTCGCAAGTACGTGCTTAGTCTGTGGGGTTGGGTTATATTAAAGGAACAATAGGAAACACAAAGCATTGTCCTCGGAAGTATTGGGAAAGTACGACTGCGTGCATTCAGATGTATACCCAGCCAAAAATGCCAGAGTAACGAGACCTTTGTATTATGAACAGCGCCCCCTAGTGTCATATTGTCTCCAGCCCCTCCCCCCCCCCCCCTTTTCGAATTTCTTTGGGTCGGCCGGGATTTTGGTAGCCCTTATCCCCCACTCGCCACCCCCATCCCCCACTCGCCATCCCCCACCCCCATCCCCCCACTCGCCACCCCCATCCCCCCACTCGCCACCCCCATCCCCCCACTCGCTACTCCCTTCCGAATTCCCCTACTCGCCGACACGGATTTACGCCACTGCACAGTTCAGTAAGTGATTTTCCGTTCCAAGATACATATGATTTGAAGCAATTGCATAGTGGGTACGATACGAGAAAGACTGAGATCGTGGGTAACACCATGTGAAATAAATCTCTTCTAGGAAGATGTGTGGTTCTGAAAAGAACCGGGATGAGTGTGTAACTCGACGTTTCGGACAGTGTGCTCTGTCCGTCCTGACACTCCTGAGGACGGACAGGCACACTGTCCGAAACGTCGAGTTACACACTCATCCCGGTTCTTTATAGTGAAAACCACACATCTTCCTAGAAGAGATTTATTGCACATGGTGTTACCCGCAATCTCAGTCTTTCTCGTTCTAAAAGATACATGCAGCACTCTTCGATAATGTAGCGCTGGTGCCAGTCGGCCAGCAGAGGGCGCCAGCACGGACCAACGGTGAAGCCGTAGCGGTGGGGCCCCTGCTGGCCGGCCAGGGTGACCCGTTGCCGGAGGGCGCCGGCGCAGTAGAGTTTTCTTTGGTAACAACAATGTGCTTTTCTTGGGAGTTGTAACTTGTAATCGAGTTGTTTTTGTGAAAGAGTGGTGAAAAATAAAGGCCTAGTGCCCCAGAATCCTAGAAGAAGAGTACCTGTATTCCTTTTGTCAGGTGTAAGAAGACCCAACGTTTGGTCGACGTTTCATTGGTGGCGCAGCGGCGGCACGCCTGACTGGGGAAAACGGGTAAAACTTCGGGTGTTTTCTGTTCGCCACGAATACACCTGGTAAAGTCTGGCGTCCGACTCGCCAAGCGGCGGGGACGCAGGCTGGACCAAGGCCTTGCAGAGTGTAGGCCAACTTAGTGCCGGGTCCCACGGGGCCGGGGAACCACCCCGCGCTGTACACGGCGGCGTGGCAGACTCTTCGTTCCACTCGGAACGTTGTCGAGTTGCGCCTGTCGAGTTGCGCCTGTCGATGCGGCGGGGACGGGGCTTCGTTTTGGGACGCCCCAAGATTTTTGTGAAAGTACACCTAGTGCCGGGTCCTGCGGGGAGTCGCCCCGCGCTGTAGGCGGCAGCGCAACAGACGCTCCGTTCCATTCGGAACACTGCAGCCAGAGCCCAAACCAGAGCGCAAGCCAGTGTAGTAAGTCCCATCAGGCCCAGTCGGAGCGAGTCTACACTGCAACCAGAGCGCAAGCCAGTGTAGCAAGTCCCAGCTTGCGGAGCCTGCAGAGCTGCTCCGCACATGAGTCTATGGAGCGGAGCCGGCGCGGTTGCTCCGCGCGGGAATCAATGGAGCGAATCCTTTACGGCGCCCTCTCGCTATATGTTGCATGCTGGGAGAATTTGTACTGCACGACAATGTCGTCTGCTTCAGATTTTGTAGGGTTATTTGTATGATAAAACTATCTAGTATTTCCAGAAAAGTAAATAAATCGTACATAGCTTTAATAACAACAATACACTGTAAAAGAATTATTAACAACAATGTGCTTTTCTTAGGAATTGTAATCGAGTTGTTTTTGTGAAAGAGTGGTGAGAAATAAAGGCCTAGTGCCCGCGATGAACCGATACTGCATGTCTGAATGGTTACATTTTGTACCATGAGAGCTTGCGCTGACGTGGCTAATGTGGAGTTTGTCTAGATCTGTCGGTAAGATTTCAAAGCCAGGATCAATAGAATCTATGTTGTGGAGCGAGGTCAACTTGAAGAGGTTGATAAGCTATCGGCAAGCAGACACCGTCGAGATTTCAAGGTTCTTTCAAGCAGACAATTTAATTCGGTCGATTCACAACTCAGTGCGCCGCCATCGGGAAACCGGGAAAGGCAAATTTGCCACTTCCGGGGTCGACATCACGTCTGTCGCGTTGTAAAGATGGTGGACAGTATGGGCTCCGTGCGTCAACAAAAGAGGGCGCTGTCCACATAGCAACCGCACTTCCGTGGGGAGTACGTCGCTGGTATTACGCACTGCGCTCCTCGTTCATTTGATACTCGTATACCAGTGGGATTGCTTTGTCTGTTTGCCGACTCTCGATAATTGAGTTTTCAATCAGAATATCACAGCGGGAACAGACACTTAAATTGAAGTCAGGTAAGATGGCGTCGATATTGACCCCCCAACTCGCCTTTTCTTTCCGCTGAGGGGGTAGTTGTGCACGGAGCTCATACAGTAGTAGTAGTGGATTTCGCGCGAATGCGAGTGGATGAGTTAAAGAAATTTGGACTAATCGGGGAATACCTTGTGCGGGAAAGAAGACAGAGGAGTTGGTAGATTTAGCGGAGAAGTGGTGTAAGAAGTATAATTTCATAGAACCGATGTCGATTTTTTGATCCCATGATGCACTACGTAATTTGGCCTCTTCCCGGCTTGCTGCTGGCGGCGCACCGAGTTGTGAATCGACCGATTTTTTTCGGGTGAATGCGGGCATGGAACCGGATACGGTGTCATATGAAAATCAGACTCCTACGAAAATCGGACTCCTTTCCCCAATTATTGGTTAAATCCGTTTACGTGACAAGCCACTCTCCTACTTATCTTTACTTAATAGGCATGTACAGTACTACTATATATCAGTGCTGTAGTCGAGTCTACCCAATCCGAGTCCGAGTCCTTGGGGTCCGAGTCCGAGTCCGAGTACGAGTCCGAGTCCTTTTGTCCGAGTCCGAGTCCTTGTGTTAATCTCAAAGTACATGTACAATGTTCTCGTTGACACCGAGACAGTACACAGATACTACACAGCATGGTCAAAAAGGGTGTTTACGGTAATAAGAGGCTTTTATTTATGGGAGGGTTTTAACACTTGTTGAAGGACATTTATATAACCTGCATGACCTGTATATAAAGTCCACACATGACGTGATTTTGGGCACATAAACACCTGCAAGTACTGTCTTATACTTCACTCTAACATCACCTTTAAAACGTCGAATTTTTCCGCAATCTAAAAATTACCTAATCACACGGGACAGTGCCGACATGATGGACATTTGGGACGAGCAGCAGAGGTATCGATGTTCGGAATTTTCTATGCATGTACAAGTTGACCTCGAAGTAGTAGGTCAAACTTTAGCTTTAACATAATGTTGCATTGATTTTTTATTGAAATTGTAATACACGAACTATTTTAGCAGACAAAACAAAATACGAGAATGTTTCTATGGTTCAGAAATTTAAATAAGTACTTTTTGAAATGTAGAAGATTGATGATGTCATGAATATCAGTTGGGAAGTATTGCTGGTACTAGCCTACCAGACCAGTACGAGCGTGAAATAGATTTTTGTGAATGAATTACTTTCGGCCAATCAAAACGCGTACCGCACACTTCAAGTGAAACCGGTATTCCGTCTCCGTAGCGTATTCGGAAGTGATGGAGGTCGAGCACCAGCCACATGACGTTCGGCTTGACTGGCAGTTATACAGACACCGCCGCGCATATACGTCACACCATCCTCGACTTCATGGGCGCGTGTGCGTTCCTCCACTAACCCCTGGCCGTGAGGAATACGTAAACGACGCTGACTGGCTATTCGAAATGAATAGTTATGTACTGAAAGCGAACCGCGCGCGTAATCCGAATGTTTAACGCCCTGTGCGCGCTCGCGCCCGCTTTAACATCAGCAAAACGACTCCGAGCACTTTTTTCCATTATCAAGACAAGGCCACTAGTCTTGGTGGCTACGATAAACGATATGGATTTTTTCTGGTCGGGAAATTCATGTATTTTATGTTTAAACAGATAAAAAAGGCACACATTATAAATTCGAGCCGGAAATCAATTTTTCCAATCGATAGTAAATTTACTTATTTATCCAGTTCAAGAAAGCAGCTGATTCTCAATGACAGTGTTTGCCGCCGCTGCAGAAGATGCATCGAAAGGTTTGACAAATTTGCGAAAACAGCTGAGAAAAACATTTGGAAAATTACAAAACTGACATCCGGCGATAATGGCGGAAACGGTCATGACGGTCGTCATACTTTCCCTTCCTCCCGATCCCACCAGGTCGGCTGTTACTACTATTCAGTGCAGTGTTAGATTTAACGTCAGGCGGGAAAATCATTAGGCATCATTATTAGAAGCTAATCGCATCCTTCCAAACGATTGATTCTACAAATAAAACCTTCCTACTAAAAACCACTGCGTCGCGCGTTAAACACATCGACTGCAGTCCTAATTACCATATCCCACTATGTGGGATATGGTAATTACACAATTCCAGGGGTTAAGATCGCGCGAGGCATGGTGGGAAAACATGGCGCCGCAAGATCGTACCCATGGTAACGAGGTTGGGGTACGAGTGCGTTCGAATACGTTCGAATACCTAAAGGGCCATTCAAAATGTTCAATGTTTTAAAATTTCGATTTATTTTCGAAAATGTGGGTGGGTGGGTCAAGGAAATTTGTTGAAAATCGAAATTTACTTTTTAATAAAAAACATAGAGGAAAATTAACAGAAATGCTCTTTTGACTTGCCAATTCCACTCTAGCATTTCGATTCGTTTGTTTTTTCAACCTGTTATACATAGGGGGCCGTCCATAAAGTACTGTAGCGCCGGTGCCGGTCGGTCGGTCGGCGGAGGGCGCTAGACCGGTACCGCAGCAGGGCGGCGGCAACCTCGTTACCATGGGTACGATCTTGCGGCGCCATGTTTTCCCACCATGCCTTGCGCGATCTTAACCCCTGGAATTGTGTAATTACCATATCCCACATAGTGGGATATGGTAATTAGGACTGCAGTCGATGTGTTTAACGCGCGACGCAGTGTTTTTAGTGGGAAGGTTTTATTTGTAGAATCAATCTTTTGGAAGGATTAGCTTCTGATAATGATGCCTAATGTTTTTCCCGCCTGACGTTAAATCTAGCATACTGCACTGAGTAGTAGTAACAGCGCAGCCGGCCTGGTGGGATCGGGAGGAAGGAAAAGTATGACGACCGTCATGACCGTTTCCGCCCATTATCGCCGGATGTCAGTTGTGTAATTTTCGAAATGTTTTTCTCAGCTGTTTTCGCAAATTTGTCAAACCTTTCGACGCATCTTCTGCAGCGGCGGCAAACACTGTCATTGAGAATGAGCTGCTTTCTTGAACTGGATAAATGAGTAAATTTACTATTGATTGGAACAATTTTGATTTCCGGCCTCGACTCGAATTTATAATATGTGTGCCTTTTCTATCTCTGTTTAAACATAAAATACATGTATTTCCTGACCAGAAAAAAATCCATATCGTTTATCGTAGCCACCAAGACTAGTTGCCTTGTCTTGATAATAGAAAAAAGTGCTCGGAGTCGTTTTGCTGATGTGACGTGACGAACAGGATGTTAACGCGGGCGCGAGCGCACACAGGGCGTTCAACATTCGGATTACGCGCGTGGTTCACTTTCAATACATAAATATTCATTTCGAATAGCCAGTCAGCGTCGTTTACGTTTTCCTCACGGCCAGGGGTTAGTGACGCGCCCATGGAGTCGAGGATGGGGCGGCGGTTGTAGCCACTATAGAGATCAGTGGATGAGCGCCGTATTTAGTGGAGTGGAACCAACCTCGTTCCCATGGTGTCGAGCAGCGCCCTCACCGACACCAAACGAGGTTAAAAATAAAGTAAGCCTTGGGAACGAGGTTGGAGTGGAACCTATATGAAGCAAACATGGCGCCGCCCATATGCCGCCCAAGTGTACTCGCTAAAAATAGGTATGTTTCATGTTTTGAACTATGTCTTGAGTCCTTGATCTGCCCCGGGGGTATGATGTCAGTCGATCACCTGTGCCACAACTCCTTGTGTGTGAATTTTGATCACCTGTCACTTGAGCCACACGCCATCAAGACTGCAAGATCTCGTTGAAGACTAGATGCCGTTTGTGTTCGGGCCATGGCCCATACTACTGTACTGCTAGAACTATGAGGTTCCGACAGGAACCTCATAGGAAGACGCCCATTTTTCCCATAGGCTAGTACAGCAAGAATAAGAACGTCATTCACATGCAACACGTTTCTACATTTTTCGCCGTGAATTACTTCATGGCTGCCCCCAAAAATAATAATATGCCGCAATTACATCCTCACCTTGCTTGCGCCAAGTAAATTTTCGCCTGAAACGGGTCCAATTTGCGGGAAAAAAATGACAAAAATCTGCAGTCGTTCCGAAGCGATCACACACGCACACCATCGAGGAAGCCGCACACACGAAGCTCCTGTTTTGCGGGGGGCCGTGGGTCGGTCAAGTCATGATTATTCATCGAAAATTTGAAGCGCGGTACGACAAGTAGTCTTGGTTCCAAGACGTCCTTAGCGCGGTGCGACGTACAGCGCGCACGGCAGCGCCCTCTAGCTACACACAAACACACGCCAAGGCCAAATCGCTGCCTTGGCGTGTGTGTGTGTAGCGAGAGGACGCTGTCGGCCGGCCGTGCGCGCTATATGTCGCACGGCTAAGAACGTCTTGGAACCTAGACTATACGACAAGCAACGCATGCAGGGACACGCGGCAGTTGCCTGCCGTATACCGCGCTTAAAATTTTCGATGAATAATCATGACTTGACCGACCTGGCCCACGGCCCCCCCCGCAAAACAGGAGCTTCGTGTGTGCGGCTTCCTCGATGGTGTGTGTGTCCTCTCGCTACACACACACACACACACAGTCGTACTTCCCTACTACGTCCGAGGACGAAGCTTTGTGTTTCCTTTTGTTCCCTTGATATAGCCAAACCCCATAGACTAAGCACGTATCCTTACGTTCGAGGACCGATTTCAACAAAAGACTCTACGTTCGAGGACTGAAAGGATTCTTTGTGTTTCCTTTCTTCTCTTGTCCTCGGAGATATATTGCGTGCACGTACACACACACACACAGTCGTACTTCCCTACTACGTCCGAGGACGAAGCTTTGTGTTTCCTTTTGTTCCCTTGATATAGCCAAACCCCATAGACTAAGCACGTATCCTTACGTTCGAGGACCGATTTCAACAAAAGACTCTACGTTCGAGGACTGAAAGGATTCTTTGTGTTTCCTTTCTTCTCTTGTCCTCGGAGATATATTGCTTGCACGTACACACACACACACACACACACATACCTTTTTTTGCAGCCCTGTGGAGACATGGCATTGTTCTCCCCTTTGTCCCTGCAGTTAAGCAAACCCCATAGACTCAGTACACAAAATTCCTTGTGGAGACATCCTAACCCATACAAATGCCCTGTGGAGACCTATTCAGTCCCTTTGTGCGCATTGTGTTCATGTCTCCACAGGGTACGGAATATCTGTTCACACACACACACACACACCCATACATGTGCACCTATGCACATTGAGGACATACTTAGTATTCTATCAAATAGAGGCCATTTCTATCATGCGAGTGTTGTCTATCAAATTGAGGACACCATACAAAAAATGGCATGTTTGTGAAAAATAGAGGCCCTTTAGGCGTATGACATCATGTCTTATCATTTGATTCCCGATATTGTCTTTCTGTACGAAAGGTACTTCATGTCCTATTTTAATAACTTATTTCAACAGATTATCGCGCTCAACTGATGGTCATTGTTCTCCTAATCCAAATAGGCACGAGACTTAATTGCCTCCCAGCCAGCGCACAAGATGGCCTCAATATGATACATGTCTGATGGCTTTCAGTTTCGTAATATCTTCTGAAATCAGTGAGCATCCTTAGCTATGTGGTGCACACTTTGCATTTCTTAAGTGGTTGCCTGTATTGAGCAACTGAGTACTAATTCTGCTCCGACAAACTTTTTGAGTGTCCGTTCACAAGGCCAAGAATACCCTTAACGTTCACTAGAACGGCCATTGAGCTTCATTGTGTTCCTGCAAAAGTCTTTAATGTTCCTCCACGTTCGAGTCTGAAGTGCCACAGGACAGCTTGCTTCAATGTCAAATTTGCCAGGAAGTGTCCTCATCAAGAAGAATCTCTGTAAGCCCTCCGTGACGTCTCTCTTCTCCCGTGCAGTCCAGGGACGCGGCTTCACTCGTCCAGATATTGGAGGTGGCCGGCTACTGGATGGGACACTGGTATCACACGGTCCTATAACGCACAGAAAACATGATAATTAAGGCACTTAATCCTTCACTGTTGGCGCAGCCACCTTATACAGACAGACAGCCAGACTGACAAATGGAGACAGAAAGACAGACGAAGACGGCCAAACAGACAGACAAAAACAACTTACTTCTATCACTGGAATCATCATTCGAGTCGCAGTAGTCAGAGGTATCGCTGCAGTCCTCAGTCTTGAAGCCTTCTACAAATATAAAAAGAAAGGATCAATGCATTTTGAGGGCAAGTTTGCAATTTCATGGGGGGGGGATAGGATAGGATGTATAGAAGGGGAGGGGACAGAATGGGGAAGGGTTGGAGGCAGTTAGGGCAGGGGTTGGAGGGAAGGTCGGAGAGGAGGGTCGGGGGGAGAAAAGGTGGGATAGGGGAGGGAGAGTGTCTGCCAGCTAGACAGTATTTACCTCTAGTCACGGGTAACTCTTGCAGTGATTTGTCAGGCCGGGATGCCACGTCTCTCTTCTCTCGTGCAGTCCTGCGACGCAGCTTCATTCGTGCAGATATTGAAGGTGCCTCACTAGTGGATGGGACACTGGTTACACCCAGTCCTATAACACAGAAAACTTGAGAATTAAACTACTGTAAAACATCAATTTTTGGCGCAGGTACCTTGTTCCATCAGACAGACAGACACAGACAGACACAGACACAACTTACCTCTTGCACTGGAATCATCATTCGAATCTGAGTAGTCGGAGGAATCGCTGCTGTCCTCATCAGTCGTGAAGCCTTCTGCCAATATACACAGAAATGATCAATGCATTTTTTGAGGCCAAGTTTGCAATTTCATGGGGGGGGGGGGGGGATAGGATAGGAAGGGGAGGGGACAGAATGGGGAAAGATTGGAGGCAGTTAGGGCAGAGGTTGGAGGGGAGGGCGGGGGGAGGGCTGGGGGGAGAAAAGGTGGGATAGGGGAGGGAGAGTGTCTGCCAACTAGACAGTATTTACCTCTAGTCACGGGTAACTCTTGCAGTGATTTGTCAGGCCGGGATGCCACGTCTCTCTTCTCTCGTGCAGTCCTGAGACGAAGCTTCATTCGTCCAGATATTGAAGCTGCCTCACTAGTGGATGGGACACTGGTTACACCCAGTCCTATAACACAGAAAACTTGAGAATTAAACTACTGTAAAACCTCCAATTTTGGCGCAGGTACCTTGTTCAATCAGACAGACAGACAGACACAACTTACCTCTTGCACTGGAATCATCATCATCATTCGAATCCGAGTAGTCGGAGGAATCGCTGCTGTCCTCATCAGTTGTGAAGCCTTCTGCGAATATACAAAGAAATGATCAATGCATTTTTGGAGGGCAAGTTTGCCATTTCATTCGGGAGGGGGGGGGGGGGGGAGAGAATATAGGGGGAAGGGGTGCAGGGAGGGAGACAGGCATTAGGGGAGGGGTTAATGGGGCATGGGGGAGGTTGTATAAACGGCGAGATATTTACCTCCAGTCACATGTAACTCTTGCAGTGATTTGCCATGCTGGGATGCCAGGTTGCCCCTCTCCAAGCTCAGGAACAGTCGTGACAGTTGGGTGACCCTCTGGACAGTATCTGGCAACTGGTAGTATTCACGATGGACCCGCAAATCATGACCCATGAAATCTGCAAGTGTCTCCAGCTGATGTTCCTTCAAGGCAAGAATCTGTGATGCGGTCGCTACATGTTTCCGAAGTTTGGTAGAGCGGATGCTGTTGGCATTCTCAAGGCCTGCTTCAGTTGCATATGCTCGGAGACAGTCACTTCCTCGTATATGGCCCGGGCCCCCATAACAACACCGTGCAAACAAGTAACGATTATCCTGTGCTACTCCCGCTTCAATTCTCTTGGCAACCAATGCATTCAACCAGGTCATCGCCTCAGTGCTCAGAAGTACCGGAACAGTTCTTCCCCTCTTACCGACAATTTCAACAACTTTGAACATTTTGCATAGATGCCTTTCTATATCAGTGAGCACACAGTCCCTATTGACAACAGCTGCACTGTGCTTGGTGAAATCCTCCACCGTCATCTTGGAAACCTCCCCCTGCCTTCTGCGGTTGAACATAATGAGGTGGCAAAGTGTGACCTCATTCAATTTCTTCCAAGGTGCTCTTATTCGTTTCCCCCGGGCAGCTTTAAGGCTTTGGAATTCTCTGTCACCAACGTCATGGATGAACGACGACATTTTGACCACATCAGCATTTGTTGGGAGAATGACAGGTTTGTTACGCTTTCCTTGGTGAAGTGTTCTGTGCGCGTGGGTGGAAACACTTTCTTGCCATTTCATTTCACACAACTGCAGAAACTGTTCGGCTTCTTCGGCTTTCTGATTTAGACCACACTCTAGAGCATTTCCTTTGACTATCAGGGCACACTTCTTGATGGAATGTCCAATCTTCAGTGCTAGAGATGGAACATGATACAACTGGTCGACTTCACTGAATCCTGCAATATCACGAACGGCAGTGACTATGTCGTTGAGGCGGTGGGGATGCACAAATGCCTCAAGTGTTGCATTTGGTTGGTTGGTGTTTTTTCGCAATTGGATGACAAGACGACCCAATTCCCTGACTTTGTTTCGGATGTAGCCATGTTGACCTATGTCGTGGCCAAGTTTCAGGTATTCACATTTGGCCACTTTGATAATCAGTGGATCGTTCCGGACTACTAGAGCCACATCATCTCTCTTCATCGGACTTAGAACCTGGTTCAACTTGAAAGAGACTCCAGCAGGGGGAGGTTTTAATAAATCACTCTTGTGAGCTACACGTCCGCGCACACGACTTGTCCTGCTGTTATTATTCTGTGCAGGGAGGGCAGGCTTCAGTGGGCACTGGTGTCTCCAAAGATCGCTACGTACATAATAGCAAAAACAATATATGCACGGTCCATAGGCATGTGGATCTGCTTTATGATTGGGCCTATATCCTACAATGAGAACACCCTCACCCTGTCGAAGGACTTGGCAGTTGTGCCTGTGATTACCAACATTGCGTATTTTCAACAGAAGATTTTTCCGTGCACTACGGTCGGTCTGAGAGGCAATCTCTACAACTTCTCTTTCTTCCTTATGACAAGACTGGAGATGACGGGGCAACTTGGACTGAGGTTCATCACAGTAAAAACAAAAGTGTTTCTTGTCCCATTTTCTTTGACCACCCACATTACTTGTCTGCATGACTGTCACACCACAGTCCTCAGTAGGTTGTACTTCGTCAGGTGACCTGTGTGACTCGTCAGTGAGGCAAGTATGACATGCCGCGGCTGGCTGGCCACCGTCATCCTTGCAGCTGGTCTTGGGGCAGACACACCTCAAAGGAGCAGAACTACTGCACTGTGGGTCACATGATGGTAGCGCCATCTAACAATAAAGACAGAAAATGATTACATATATTTGGGTCAATCCACGAGGTTGACATCAGTCTTTGGGTGGGCAATATTTTAGAAAGTTTAAAATCATGCAAATTATATTTTACCCAAAATACGATGCAAAATGTGTCAGTTGGACATACATGTAACCAGTTTGACCAATTTTCTGATGAAAAATGAAGCCAGTCTCTACATAACCTTTAGTACTGACATGGTGGGACCTGAAAAATGCAAATTTCCTGTTGTAACATTTTAAACACTTCTAGAAATACACAAACTGCAACACCAAAAACATTTGTTATGGTATTCAATATCAAAACGCAGCACAACAGCAGAAATACGTGTATGGTCATGGTCTATCATGGTGTCCATGTTACGTCTGCACAGATTCTTCAAATTCTTGCTATCTCTGCAACATGTGGACACTGACTACATTAAAAGAGGTGTTTTAGTGTTGCAAAGTGTGTCTTTTAATTAGTGTACGTAATCAATTTCCCATATTAATTTATTAAAGTGTTAAAAAACATAACAAAAGAAATGTTAAACACAGTGTGCATGTTACGTCTATTTTACAATGTAAAATAGACGTAACATGCACACTGTGTCCAACAATTCCTTTGTTATGTTTTTTACATTGAAATGACACTTTTTTTTCATTTTTGGTTAACATATAACTTACATGATTGAAAACTCTCAAATAACCCGACACCCAAAGATGGATGTTACATGAATTAAATGTAATGATGGTTTTAACCCTAACACCCAAAGTGTGTTGTGGAAAATCCTATTGAAATTGGAGGATTCAGGACTGTTAGGGTTAATGATATGGTCATATCACACACCGTGTCCCAACCCTGTGGACTGACCCATTTATGACCATTGTCATATCTTTCATATTACCGATAACATTCAAATAATGGTATTCTTAAAAAAAATTATGTTTGTGGATTGGATGCATGCTATTCTATTTTGTCTATGGTTGGGGTGGATTGGGGATAAGGGGATGGGGGGGAGGGGGGGTGGATTGGGGATAAGGGGATGTGGGGGTGGATTGGGGATGGGGGGGTGGATTTGGGATAAGGGGATGGGGGGGGGGGGTGGATTGGGGATAAGGGGGGGGGGGGTGGATTGGGGATAAGGGGGTCAATTATGAGTGACTTAGGGCTTGTTGGGGGGTGGAGGGGGGCACACAGGCACTGGGTGGAGCTATGACTGGGGTATGGGTCAACTCATACGCGGGTTAACTCGTACCCGAGTCAACTCGTACCCCAAAATTTACACCCAAGTCAAGTCAAGTCGTACCCGAGACTTCAAATATTTGATTATTTTGGGGGCCAAAAAAGCATCTGTATCATGGAAGATGACTGATGACCAATGAACAGTACATCTCGACTTGTATTCCAGAGTTTAAGTTATCATGTACCAGGATCTTAAACATCTCTGGTGGCGTAACTACCATTATTGTAGACGTTTTGATGGTAACATTTACAGTTTTTGTTGGAACTGTCCATTCATACTCCATTCAAAAGGAGGGAGTACCAGTTGACTCGGGTGCGAGTTAACTCGGGTACGAGATGACCCAAAATGCCCCAAAATCAAACCCTATTTCTGCTGGAGTACTTACTTTACGGCCTAATTTTGTGTCTTGATCCCTGCATTCCATGTTGTTAACCCAACTTCCATGAGTGGCATGTAGAAACACATGGACAGACTGAAAATAATCAATCATACAAAGCATACGTATTACTTCTACATGTAGGCCTAGTATTAAAACTTGAAAGTAGGAGTGGAAAGAGTTCCACAGCCGCAGCCAGCCACCATGTATTTTCCCCTTCTTTAGTAATTGGCTTATGACAACTACCCAAAATTGAACATGTGAAGAATAAGTGCCAATTTAGAAGGGCAACATTCACACATTTTTCTTGCCAACGAATATGCGACTTTTTCGGTCATGGCTTATAGACTTTGTGCACGAGGTTTTAGGTGGTGGACGGATTTATGGCTTATTCCTCCATTGGTAAACACCATCATTTCTGTGGGCTTTAACGTTATTTCATTTGAGAGCATACATTTCTCAGAACATCGTCATTTTAGGGCGATTTTCCACACACAATTAATTAGTAATAAAATGAAAGCTTGTAGGATATGTACTCACCAGAATTCAAGATGCGTGTTCACGAAGAGCATGGAGGAACGCGAAAGAGATAGAGGACGCGTTCCGCTTGAATTCATTTAATAAACTTTAATTAAGCGCGCATCCTCCCTCACGAAGAACTAGAGAGGGCGCTCTTTACATTACCGGGCACATCTGAAGCGATTCTCCGGGGTGAAATAAGGGCGTGTAAAGTCACACTCCGCGCGTCACTCCCGTACACCGAGGACTGCTTTTAAAAAGCGAAATATTTCACTGGTCGTCATTACTTTGCATGAAGTGTCCATTTTTAACGTTATTGCAAATCGAGGACGACCTCGATTTGCAACGCGTCCTCGAAGCGTGGCTTCCCAGTCACATAAACGAGCTCACTCTGCACCATTGACACGTACACCCACACATACCTTTTTTTGCAGCCCTGTGGAGACATGGCATTGTTCTCCCCTTTGTCCCTGCAGTTAAGCAAACCCCATAGACTCAGTACACAAAATTCCTTGTGGAGACATCCTAACCCATACAAATGCCCTGTGGAGACCTATTCAGTCCCTTTGTGCGCATTGTGTTCATGTCTCCACAGGGTACGGAATATCTGTCCACAGTCGTACTTCCCTAATACGTCCGAGGACGAAGCTTTGTGTTTCCTTTTGTTCCCTTGATATAGCCAAACCCCATAGACTAAGCACGTATCCTTACGTTCGAGGACCGATTTCAACAAAAGACTCTACGTTCGAGGACTGAAAGGATTCTTTGTGTCTCCTTTCTTCTCTTGTCCTCGGAGATATATTGCGTGCACGTACACACATACACACGCCAAGGCAGCGATTTGGCCTTGGTGTGTGTTTGTGTGTAGCTAGAGGGCGCTGCCGTGCACGCTGTACGTCGCACCGCGCTAAGGACGTCTTTGAACCAAGACTACTTGGAACCAAGACTACTTGGAACCAAGACTACTTGTCGTACCGCGCTTCAAATTTTCGATGAATAATCATGACTTGACCGACCCACGGCCCCCCCGCAAAACAGGAGCTTCGTGTGTGCGGCTTCCTCGATGGTGTGCGTGTGTGATCGCTTCGGAACGACTGCAGATTTTTGTCATTTTTTTCCCGCAAATTGGACCCGTTTCAGGCGAAAATTGACTTGGCGCAAGCAAGGTGAGGATGTAAATGCGGCATATTATTATTTTGGGGGGCAGCCATGAAGTAATTCACGGCGAAAAATGTAGAAACGTGTTGCATGGGAATGACGTTCTTATTCTTGCTGTACTAGCCTATGGGAAAAATCAGCGTCTTCCTATGAGGTTCCTGTCGGAACCTCATAGTTCTAGGAGTAAGCCTGGACCCCGTTTTATAAGAGAATATATTGCGATGATACAGGCAGGAAAAGTGCTTGAAATCATCTAAATAGTTCGCTAAGATATCCTGTTGAATTATGAGCAAGCTTATTTTTGTCGAAAGAGGGCAGGGTTTTAATTTCTGAGGAAAATTATGGGGTAAAACGGCAACATCTCTGAGTGACTGCAAATAAAGGTAGGAAAGTCACATTTTCTTTGAAAGTGCATTTCAAAATTACAACAAACATGAGTTAATCTGAACATGGAGGAATGATCTGAAGAAAAAAAGACTGCTTTGGCCTGCAAAAGTCACTTTGGTACTGTAAAGTCATCTGCAAAAGTCGGTTTTGAATGGAACTCGTAAACCGTAGAGGTGTCCTAAACTAAGTAAAGGTAACGATTACCAATTTTGTTGTTTAAATTTGGGGTAGGCCTACCGAATCTAACAGTGCACCACACTAAATTGTAGGCCAAACTGATTACCATAAATTGTAAACCCACAACTTTTTTTGAATAATAAATTTTGGGAGTCATGCAATTGATAGATTGTGTAATTATGATCAGCTATCATAACCTGGATGGGGTTTCTGTGCTAATTTATAAAGTTTAACTTTTGTGAAGACTTGATACATTTTGGCTTTAAAATTGGTCCTATTTTAGTATTTGGCTTGGCAATTGGTGGGATGGTTTATAACAAATAGCAGCTAACCTTAGCCGGTTTGGGAAAAAAACACATTTTCGGGGGTGGTATTCTCTGGGGACTTAACTGCTGACCTGCCAAAAATTTCGTTAGTGTCACAAAAACTGAGAGACTCCTGGGTAAGGATTTTTTCAGTTCACTGTGAAGTTAGTGGATTTTACACTAAAGTCAATGGGAGTTGATTTAGTGTGGCGCACCCTACTGACTGTGCACAAGCACCCCCTCAATGGAAAGAAAGGGAGAGTTGGGGAATCACTATCGACGCCATCTTGCCTGACTTTAATTTGGGTTGTGGAGTGTCTGATTTTCACCTCTATTATTCAGAATCAAAACCGCGAAAAAAGAGATACCCCGGTAAATACGTGTAGGCCACATGAACGAGGAACAGCGTGTGTGAAAGCAGCGTAATTGTATGTGACCTGTCCATGTATAGACCTTATCGCAAATACTGCCTGGTTGAAATGTCACAATGGTTACAATGCATTGTTGGAAGGCAAAAGTCACAAACATTGCTCCTGTTGCCTTTTCTAAATGATGGGCCTAACATTATTAGGCCTACAAAAATGCATCCTCTACAACTTATTCCATTCCTCTCTCATTTCCCAACTTTCGGTCGACAAATCACTTTAATGAATCACTTTATTCATCGTTTAAAAAAAGTATTTTTAACAAGAAATATAAATTGAATTCTCAAAAGCTATTTCACGCAAATGGGCCTATCATGATTACGTAAGAATAATGCTTTTGTTCTGAACTATTTGTAAGCATACAAAAGCCGGGATGTATTTTTTTTCTGAGATGTGAGGGCAGTATTGCTTTGATGTCAATCAAGGTACTCGTGAGTTACTGCACTACTCTTTCAAAGTTTTGTATCTGATAATTTTCATTGAAGTTTGTTCAAAGTGATGTATAAAAATGTTCCACAAATTACTACACTACACACAAAACGCACTATAGTAGGCAGATTCAGGAAAATTTCAAGTTGCTTCAATCCTTTTAAATATTATATCACTGGAAAGAGTAAAAAGTAAGAAATAAAATGAGGGGTCAATGGTCATAAAAGGTTAACCCTGTGCAAAGTTATGGATTTTTGTTGATTAAAAATTTGGGTCATTTTGGAGGACAATTTTAGTTTAACCCCAACGCCCTAGGGCATGTGGAAAATCATATGGAGGATTCAGGACTGTTAGGGTTAAAAGTTGTGACCATGTTGCTAATTGCTACATTTGTAAATTGAAAATGTGAGCTTCATTTATTTCATATCAATTTGTTATCAATATAAATATAATTTTAGGAGTCATTTAAAATAGTAACAATTAACAAACACCAATTATTTGCTAATAAATGATCAAAAACTAAATAAAAACAAATTATAAGCCGGTCACAGTGCTGACAGAAGATTGGGTATCGCAAATAGCGCCGCCAACGCCGGTTCACGTGAATCTGCCTAACTATAGAGGTGCCTGGAATTTATTCTGAAAATCTCCCTGGATTTTGAAGCCAACTTACCGGTACATGCATACCGCTACTACCGTACATCAGTGTACATCTTAGACACACACTTGTATGGTGTATTCAACTCTGTGAACATTTAGAAGTACTGGAGTACAAAGTTTAATTATCTGCAACAGAGTAGTAAGGCCAAGTAAAAAATAAAGTTTAGTATTTGGGTTTTTTTAATTTAAAAAAGGTAGGAGGGAGAGGCTTTCTAAATTTTTATTTTCAATGTGGCCACCATTCTTTTTAAAATTTCCGACAACCGTAAGTTTTAAACTGTTCAAAGATGCAAAAATGGAAGAGACATGTTGGACAAGAGAATTGAACATGTTTACAGTGGTTTTTAATACTAGTTTTTTAAGTTATGACTCGCCAGTATTTTGTTTTCCGATGGATCGGTTGACATTTTGTTTATTTTTCTCACCTCATTTGGTAAAAATTTTAAAAATCCAGTCGGCCCCCAAAAAGGAAGCGGGCTGCATGGGACGCCAAACATTCTTTTTTTTACTTCGCTTTAACCCCTTGCGTACGGATGCCGCAAATGTGCGCAAAAAAAACAGTGCCACCAGGCCGGATGACGCAATTGTCCACCGTTTGTGCAGTTTCAATCCATTGTTGGATTAAACAGTGCCACCAGGCCGATGACACCATTGGCCGCTGTTTGTGCAGTTTCAATCCATTGTTGGATTATTGTGTATAGGTTACGCTTGACTGCACAAACACATTGTAGCGGTTCGCTTGGCTGCCATAACCGCCGAGGCACCCCGACGTCTCCCGTAAAATACCGTGCTCAAGGGGTTAATACTGTGCATTGTATTTTGCAGTGCATGTGTGTACATTTTATCAAGGCAATGACATGATGCAGAACGTTCTGAAATGAACGGCCGATAGATTCTTCGACCAGAATGAATGCTGGTTCTTGGTAATTTGCCCAAGTATGCTGTTTTGACCTCCTATCCCCCTATCCAACTGAAATACCAGTGTATTTGGTTTGCTCTGCTCCCAGCCAAGATCCCACCTGCCAAGTATGGCACTCGCAAATAATCAGAAATGATGTCTGCTGGCAAACCTACCAACCCAAGCCTAAAGAGCACACTGCGTGACTTGCTTACTTTACCCACATGCACCACGGCTTTTTCAACAGGCAGCCACTTAGAAGGTGTAGAGGATGTTTGTTTTCATAGGGCATAATTCCAATAGGTTGGGTAGATGAGGGCCTGAAAGTAGAAATTGTTGTTAATTGTCATAAGTGGGGGTATTTGGTGACGTGATAGTGCCCACTGAGATAATTAGGTACTGTGGGAGGGCTGTTACTGTTTGGCTGCCAGAATGTCACTGTACATTGTACATTTACAAAGTCTCCAAGTATTCCCCCCCCCCCCCTCCCTGCCAGTGAGATGTAAGCATGAAGGACAAGGTATTGTAGGAATTTATATCATTTAGGAATCTTGACGACCCGGGGCACGACTTGAACAGTATTTTTAAGAATTCTGTCCTAAATCTATTTTTTTGTACGGGTAATTAAGTCGGTCCCCGGAGTCCCATACGTAAGGCACCATGTTTTCTTACAGTCGGTCTAGGGATTAATTACAAATTCTTGCTGTATTCTTCTTGCAGATGGGTTATTCCATGAAATTGAGACACGCACATTTTGGCAGTCTTTGATCATGTAATTGTTTTTCTTGTTTAAACTAAACTGACTTTAATGGTGATTATAGTATGAACTTGAAGAGTAAAGGGAAGGCTTTTGAATGATACAAAACATGAGGGCATTCAATGTGATATATTTATGTTTTGTTACCAAGTGTGATGGTGTCCCCGGCTAAATTATGGGGTAATTTTGTGACATAAAAACTTACAAAAGTACAAATAGGGTTCAGAGGTTAAAAATATTTACTATTTTTTGTCTTTTACATGAGAAGTACATGTAACTTAACAAGAAATAATATTTTCAGTATCTCTTACATATTTTCTGTTATAATTTAGCTAACAAATCTGTTGTTAAGGAGGTAACGGATGGTGTCCCACTTTGTTAAATTTTGTTACATTCTGCCTGCATGTCTATTTTTTTTCTTTTCATCAATTGAAGTCTTAATTAAATTTATTTTCTTTTGTGTGATTACCATTTTAATAAAATTAACTTGTAGAGTCAATATATTGGACTGCTTTAAAAAATTCGGGCAAAATGGACTTGGATGTAACGGTGGTGTCCCACGTTACATCCTAACAATTTTGGGAACTTTCTTCCATAATTTATCTGTAAGCAGTATGTGAAATGTCCATGCAACCATGATAACAAAGACTTGGAGAACCTCTTTTTAAAAACATAAAAAAGACCCCCTAAATTGATGGAGTGGTGTCCCATGTTACATCCTTGCAGGCTTGCCAAATCAATTATTACATCAAATGTTTTAGCCAACTGTATTTGATGGGTATGTAAAAGTATACCATTTTCGAACTACCACATACAGATTTGGATGCTTTAACATGATTATTTATGAATTATGAGCAACATAAACTAAGATGTAACCGGGACACCGTGACCCTGAACTAAATATTATGTCACAATAAATCTAACCTAAGATGAAATAATTGTATAGAATCAGATGTGGTGTAACACATTTATTTTACACCAATTTAAAAAAATTACCAATATGTCCCACACTTTGTCTCAACTTCATGGAAATGACCCAGATGCTAAACAACACTGAATTCATAATTGTTTTAAGACTATAAGAGGATTAACATGCGCAAATACTTGGACTCTGGTCCCTGCACATGTAAGCAACGTAAAGGTGTTTGTGATTTAAATTTGGAAGGACCAAGAGGTTCGTATAACTGTATTTGGTATTGTGGAGGAAACATCTTGTAACAAAAAATCTAATGAGAAAAAAGCCAACCAACCAACCAGTAAAATAAATTTAATCCACGTTTGGGGGACCAAGGGCGTTTGGGGGACCAAGGGCGTTTGGGGGACCAAGGGCGTTTGGGGGACCAAGGGCGTTTGGGGGACCAAGGGCGTTTGGGGGACCAAGGGCGTTTGGGGGACCAAGGGCGTTTGGGGGACCAAGGGCGTTTGGGGGACCAAGGGCGTTTGGGGGACCAAGGGCGTTTGGGGGACCAAGGGCGTTTGGGGGACCAAGGGCGTTTGGGGGACCAAGGGCGTTTGGGGGACCAAGGGCGTTTGGGGGACCAAGGGCGTTTGGGGGACTGATTATACTTTTTAGGGGAATGATTATACTTTTTAGGGGAATGATTATACTTTTTAGGGGGAATGATTATACTTTTTAGGGGGAATGATTATACTTTTTAGGGGGAATGATTATACTTTTTAGGGGAATGATTATACTTTTTAAAAAGTACAAATTATGCAACCTGTTTCAAACTAATGTCAAGTGCTCTTGAAATCTAAATTTAAAAATGGATACACTTCAAGTGAGCAGAGTATGTAGAAAAAATTAACCATGCTCAGATCCTCTGGTAATTTCACGCCAATTCAATGTACATGTACTGTAGCTGAATATTAATTTAGAAATGCTGCTAGAATATACAAGAACATAATAAATTGGTTAGTACCAGTCATTTGATACATGTATAGCAACCCTAAGTAAATTTAGAATTACTCTTTTGAAATAAAAGAACATTGTAGTTGTGATTGTTTTTGTAACTGAAACACATAATTATTATGGCTTTATTGTGATCCATACCGACCTGATTTGTTTGCTGAAACATGTAATTAAATAATCTTGATATATTAAACTTTATGTATGTGTTGCACAATTAATTTAGAAATCATCTTTCAAAATCAAAAAGTTGGCATGGGATTATTCCTTAATATTGGGGAATATTTAATACAAATAGTGGAAAACAATTAACTAATCAATTGCGAAAAGAAAAATATGAGAAAGAAACATATTAATTTCAAAAGTAAATGTCTGAAACGGACGTCTGTGATTAGGATGGAAATAGAGCATCTATATAGTATCTGTAGGCATGGACCAAAATCAGCTGGAGCATGTCTTGTCAACACAAAAGTATCACTCTAAAGACCACAAACTAGCACTCAATATTCAAATTATGTTACACCTGCAATAATTACACATTCAAACGGGGTCCTATTTTGATATTTCAGCCTGATACATTGTATGACTTGACAAGATATTCTTTCAATCTTTTTTTTAAAATGTGTTTCAACATGCATCAAGCAAAAGATAAATCTGCGCAACAAGTACCTACATGTAGGTAAGAATTTAAACTCAGGGTTCTAAAAATCAACAGTAAGTGGGTGAACAATCACCTTAAACTTGGGTTAACTTTTTTTTAAAACCACCCTGTAATTACCCGTTATTCTGTCCCGCTTGTATTTATTTGTATGTAAATATTAGAGTAAAATGACAATTGATGGTAAATGAAATTTTTTTTTGGGGGGGGGATCTAGGTTTTTATGGTCGGTCGGGTTACGGTAAACAAATATTTTCTTCTTAGTCCTTTCTTGTTCAATAGACCCATGTACTGATGACGTTATCGTGTTGCATTATGGGAGCATTAGCAGGTAATTTTTTACTTGAATACATTAATAGTCTTAATTGAATTACAATTGACAAAACCAAATATTGTAGTTTTGGGATACCCATTCCTGTCAAAAACTCTAAAGAGGAACAATTTTGAGGGACCAAGCGCGTTTGGGGGACCAAGCGCGTTTGGGGGACCAAGCGCGTTTGGGGGACCAAGCGCGTTTGGGGGACCAAGCGCGTTTAGGGGACCAAGCGCGTTTGGGGGACCAAGGGCGTTTGGGGGACCAAGGGCGTTTGGGGGACCAAGGGCGTTTGGGGGACCAAGGGCGTTTGGGGGACCAAGGGCGTTTGGGGGACCAAGGGCGTTTGCGGGACCAAGGGCGTTTGGGGGACCAAGGGCGTTTGGGGGACCAAGGGCGTTTGGGGGACCAAGGGCGTTTGGGGGACCAAGGGCGTTTGCGGGACCAAGGGCGTTTGGGGGACCAAGGGCGTTTGGGGGACCAAGGGCGTTTGGGGGACCAAGGGCGTTTGGGGGACCAAGGGCGTTTGGGGGACCAAGGGCGTTTGGGGGACCAAGGGCGTTTGGGGGACCAAGGGCGTTTGGGGGACCAAGGGCGTTTGGGGGACCAAGGGCGTTTGGGGGACCAAGGGCGTTTGGGGGACCAAGGGCGTTTGGGGGACCAAGCGCGTTTGGGGGACCAAGCGCGTTTGGGGGACCAAGCGCGTTTGGGGGACCAAGGGCGTTTGGGGGACCAAGGGCGTTTGGGGGACCAAGGGCGTTTGGGGGACCAAGGGCGTTTGGGGGACCAAGGGCGTTTGGGGGACCAAGCGCGTTTGGGGGACTGATTATACTTTTTAGGGGAATGATTATACTTTTTAGGGGAATGATTATACTTTTTAGGGGAATGATTATACTTTTTAGGGGAATGATTATACTTTTTAGGGGGAATGATTATACTTTTTAGGGGAATGATTATACTTTTTAAAAAGTACAAAACTAATGTCAAGTGCTCTTGAAATCTAAATTTAAAAATGGATACACTTCAAGTGAGCAGAGTATGTAGAAAAAATTAACCATGCTCAGATCCTCTGGTAATTTCACGCCAATTCAATGTACATGTACTGTAGCTGAATATTAATTTAGAAATGCTGCTAGAATATACAAGAACATAATAAATTGGTTAGTACCAGTCATTTGATACATGTATAGCAACCCTAAGTAAATTTAGAATTACTCTTTTGAAATAAAAGAACATTGTAGTTGTGATTGTTTTTGTAACTGAAACACATAATTATTATGGCTTTATTGTGATCCATACCGACCTGATTTGTTTGCTGAAACATGTAATTAAATAATCTTGATATATTAAACTTTATGTATGTGTTGCACAATTAATTTAGAAATCATCTTTCAAAATCAAAAAGTTGGCATGGGATTATTCCTTAATATTGGGGAATATTTAATACAAATAGTGGAAAACAATTAACTAATCAATTGCGAAAAGAAAAATATGAGAAAGAAACATATTAATTTCAAAAGTAAATGTCTGAAACGGACGTCTGTGATTAGGATGGAAATAGAGCATCTATATAGTATCTGTAGGCATGGACCAAAATCAGCTGGAGCATGTCTTGTCAACACAAAAGTATCACTCTAAAGACCACAAACTAGCACTCAATATTCAAATTATGTTACACCTGCAATAATTACACATTCAAACGGGGTCCTATTTTGATATTTCAGCCTGATACATTGTATGACTTGACAAGATATTCTTTCAATCTTTTTTTAAAAATGTGTTTCAACATGCATCAAGCAAAAGATAAATCTGCGCAACAAGTACCTACATGTAGGTAAGAATTTAAACTCAGGGTTCTAAAAATCAACAGTAAGTGGGTGAACAATCACCTTAAACTTGGGTTAACTTTTTTTTTAAACCACCCTGTAATTACCCGTTATTCTGTCCCGCTTGTATTTATTTGTATGTAAATATTAGAGTAAAATGACAATTGATGGTAAATGAAATATTTTTTTGGGGGGGGATCTAGGTTTTTATGGTCGGTCGGGTTACGGTAAACAAATATTTTCTTCTTAGTCCTTTCTTGTTCAATAGACCCATGTACTGATGACGTTATCGTGTTGCATTATGGGAGCATTAGCAGGTCATTTTTTACTTGAATACATTAATAGTCTTAATTGAATTACAATTGACAAAACCAAATATTGTAGTTTTGGGATACCCAATCCTGTCAAAAACTCTAAAGAGGAACAATTTTGAGGGACCAAGGGCGTTTGGGGGACCAAGGGCGTTTGGGGGACCAAGGGCGTTTGGGGGACCAAGGGCGTTTGGGGGACCAAGGGCGTTTGGGGGACCAAGGGCGTTTGGGGGACCAAGGGCGTTTGGGGGACCAAGGGCGTTTGGGGGACCAAGGGCGTTTGGGGGACCAAGGGCGTTTGCGGGACCAAGGGCGTTTGGGGGACCAAGGGCGTTTGGGGGACCAAGGGCGTTTGGGGGACCAAGGGCGTTTGGGGGACCAAGGGCGTTTGGGGGACCAAGCGCGTTTGGGGGACCAAGGGCGTTTGGGGGACCAAGGGCGTTTGGGGGACCAAGGGCGTTTGGGGGACCAAGGGCGTTTGGGGGACAAAGCGCGTTTGGGGGACCAAGGGCGTTTGGGGGACCAAGCGCGTTTGGGGGACCAAGGGCGTTTGGGGGACCAAGGGCGTTTGGGGGACCAAGGGCGTTTGGGGTACCAAGGGCGTTTGGGGGACCAAGGGCGTTTGGGGGACCAAGGGCGTTTGGGGGACCAAGGGCGTTTGGGGGACCAAGCGCGTTTGGGGGACCAAGGGCGTTTGGGGGACCAAGGGCGTTTGGGGGACCAAGGGCGTTTGGGGGACCAAGGGCGTTTGGGGGACCAAGCGCGTTTGGGGGACCAAGCGCGTTTGGGGGACCAAGCGCGTTTGGGGGGACCAAGCGCGTTTGGGGGACCAAGGGCGTTTGGGGGACCAAGGGCGTTTGGGGGACCAAGGGCGTTTGGGGGACCAAGCGCGTTTGGGGGACCAAGCGCGTTTGGGGGACCAAGGGCGTTTGGGGGACCAAGGGCGTTTGGGGGACCAAGCGCTTTTGGGAGACCAAGCGCGTTTGGGGGACCAAGGGCGTTTGGGGGACCAAGGGCGTTTGGGGGACCAAGCGCGTTTGGGGGACCAAGCGCGTTTGGGGGACCAAGCGCGTTTGGGGGACCAAGCGCGTTTGGGGGACCAAGGGCATTTGGGGGACCAAGGGCGTTTGGGGGACCAAGGGCGTTTGGGGGACCAAGCGCGTTTGGGGGACCAAGGGCGTTTGGGGGACCAAGGGCGTTTGGGGGACCAAGCGCGTTTGGGGGACCAAGCGCGTTTGGGGGACCAAGCGCGTTTGGGGGACTGATTATACTTTTTAGGGGAATGATTATACTTTTTAGGGGAATGATTATACTTTTTAGGGGAATGATTATACTTTTTAGGGGAATGATTATACTTTTTTAAAAGTACAAATTATGCAACCTGTTTCAAACTAATGTCAAGTGCTCTTGAAATCTAAATTTAAAAATGGATACACTTCAAGTGAGCAGAGTATGTAGAAAAAATTAACCATGCTCAGATCCTCTGGTAATTTCACGCCAATTCAATGTACATGTACTGTAGCTGAATATTAATTTAGAAATGCTGCTAGAATATACAAGAACATAATAAATTGGTTAGTACCAGTCATTTGATACATGTATAGCAACCCTAAGTAAATTTAGAATTACTCTTTTGAAATAAAAGAACATTGTAGTTGTGATTGTTTTTGTAACTGAAACACATAATTATTATGGCTTTATTGTGATCCATACCGACCTGATTTGTTTGCTGAAACATGTAATTAAATAATCTTGATATATTAAACTTTATGTATGTGTTGCACAATTAATTTAGAAATCATCTTTCAAAATCAAAAAGTTGGCATGGGATTATTCCTTAATATTGGGGAATATTTAATACAAATAGTGGAAAACAATTAACTAATCAATTGCGAAAAGAAAAATATGAGAAAGAAACATATTAATTTCAAAAGTAAATGTCTGAAACGGACGTCTGTGATTAGGATGGAAATAGAGCATCTATATAGTATCTGTAGGCATGGACCAAAATCAGCTGGAGCATGTCTTGTCAACACAAAAGTATCACTCTAAAGACCACAAACTAGCACTCAATATTCAAATTATGTTACACCTGCAATAATTACACATTCAAACGGGGTCCTATTTTGATATTTCAGCCTGATACATTGTATGACTTGACAAGATATTCTTTCAATCTTTTTTTAAAAATGTGTTTCAACATGCATCAAGCAAAAGATAAATCTGCGCAACAAGTACCTACATGTAGGTAAGAATTTAAACTCAGGGTTCTAAAAATCAACAGTAAGTGGGTGAACAATCACCTTAAACTTGGGTTAACTTTTTTTTAAAACCACCCTGTAATTACCCGTTATTCTGTCCCGCTTGTATTTATTTGTATGTAAATATTAGAGTAAAATGACAATTGATGGTAAATGAAATTTTTTTTGGGGGGGGGGATCTAGGTTTTTATGGTCGGTCGGGTTACGGTAAACAAATATTTTCTTCTTAGTCCTTTCTTGTTCAATAGACCCATGTACTGATGACGTTATCGTGTTGCATTATGGGAGCATTAGCAGGTCATTTTTTACTTGAATACATTAATAGTCTTAATTGAATTACAATTGACAAAACCAAATATTGTAGTTTTGGGATACCCATTCCTGTCAAAAACTCTAAAGAGGAACAATTTTGAGGGACCAAGGGCGTTTGGGGGACCAAGGGCGTTTGGGGGACCAAGGGCGTTTGGGGGACCAAGGGCGTTTGGGGGACCAAGGGCGTTTGGGGGACCAAGCGCGTTTGGGGGACCAAGCGCGTTTGGGGGACCAAGCGCGTTTGGGGGACCAAGCGCGTTTGGGGGACCAAGGGCGTTTGGGGGACCAAGGGCGTTTGGGGGACCAAGGGCGTTTGGGGGACCAAGGGCGTTTGGGGGACCAAGGGCGTTTGGGGGACCAAGGGCGTTTGGGGGACCAAGGGCGTTTGGGGGACCAAGGGCGTTTGGGGGACCAAGGGCGTTTGGGGGACCAAGGGCGTTTGCGGGACCAAGGGCGTTTGGGGGACCAAGGGCGTTTGGGGGACCAAGGGCGTTTGGGGGACCAAGGGCGTTTGGGGGACCAAGGGCGTTTGGGGGACCAAGGGCGTTTGGGGGACCAAGGGCGTTTGGGGGACCAAGGGCGTTTGGGGGACCAAGGGCGTTTGGGGGACCAAGGGCGTTTGGGGGACCAAGGGCGTTTGGGGACCAAGGTCGTTTGGGGGACCAAGGGCGTTTGGGGGACCAAGGGCGTTTGGGGGACCAAGGGCGTTTGGGGGACCAAGGGCGTTTGGGGGACCAAGGGCGTTTGGGGGACCAAGGGCGTTTGGGGGACCAAGGGCGTTTGGGGGACCAAGGGCGTTTGGGGGACCAAGGGCGTTTGGGGGACCAAGGGCGTTTGGGGGACCAAGGGCGTTTGGGGGACCAAGGGCGTTTGGGGGACCAAGGGCGTTTGGGGGACCAAGGGCGTTTGGGGGACCAAGCGCGTTTGGGGGACCAAGCGCGTTTGGGGGACCAAGCGCGTTTGGGGGACCAAGCGCGTTTGGGGGACCAAGCGCGTTTGGGGGACCAAGCGCGTTTGGGGGACCAAGCGCGTTTGGGGGACCAAGCGCGTTTGGGGGACCAAGCGCGTTTGGGGGACCAAGCGCGTTTGGGGGACCAAGCGCGTTTGGGGGACCAAGCGCGTTTGGGGGACCAAGCGCGTTTGGGGGACCAAGCGCGTTTGGGGGACCAAGGGCGTTTGGGGGACCAAGGGCGTTTGGGGGACCAAGGGCGTTTGGGGGACCAAGGGCGTTTGGGGGACCAAGGGCGTTTGGGGGACCAAGGGCGTTTGGGGGACCAAGCGCGTTTGGGGGACCAAGGGCGTTTGGGGGACCAAGGGCGTTTGGGGGACCAAGCGCGTTTGGGGGACCAAGCGCGTTTGGGGGACCAAGCGCGTTTGGGGGACTGATTATACTTTTTAGGGGAATGATTATACTTTTTAGGGGAATGATTATACTTTTTAGGGGAATGATTATACTTTTTAGGGGAATGATTATACTTTTTAAAAAGTACAAATTATGCAACCTGTTTCAAACTAATGTCAAGTGCTCTTGAAATCTAAATTTAAAAATGGATACACTTCAAGTGAGCAGAGTATGTAGAAAAAATTAACCATGCTCAGATCCTCTGGTAATTTCACGCCAATTCAATGTACATGTACTGTAGCTGAATATTAATTTAGAAATGCTGCTAGAATATACAAGAACATAATAAATTGGTTAGTACCAGTCATTTGATACATGTATAGCAACCCTAAGTAAATTTAGAATTACTCTTTTGAAATAAAAGAACATTGTAGTTGTGATTGTTTTTGTAACTGAAACACATAATTATTATGGCTTTATTGTGATCCATACCGACCTGATTTGTTTGCTGAAACATGTAATTAAATAATCTTGATATATTAAACTTTATGTATGTGTTGCACAATTAATTTAGAAATCATCTTTCAAAATCAAAAAGTTGGCATGGGATTATTCCTTAATATTGGGGAATATTTAATACAAATAGTGGAAAACAATTAACTAATCAATTGCGAAAAGAAAAATATGAGAAAGAAACATATTAATTTCAAAAGTAAATGTCTGAAACGGACGTCTGTGATTAGGATGGAAATAGAGCATCTATATAGTATCTGTAGGCATGGACCAAAATCAGCTGGAGCATGTCTTGTCAACACAAAAGTATCACTCTAAAGACCACAAACTAGCACTCAATATTCAAATTATGTTACACCTGCAATAATTACACATTCAAACGGGGTCCTATTTTGATATTTCAGCCTGATACATTGTATGACTTGACAAGATATTCTTTCAATCTTTTTTTAAAAATGTGTTTCAACATGCATCAAGCAAAAGATAAATCTGCGCAACAAGTACCTACATGTAGGTAAGAATTTAAACTCAGGGTTCTAAAAATCAACAGTAAGTGGGTGAACAATCACCTTAAACTTGGGTTAACTTTTTTTTAAAACCACCCTGTAATTACCCGTTATTCTGTCCCGCTTGTATTTATTTGTATGTAAATATTAGAGTAAAATGACAATTGATGGTAAATGAAATTTTTTTTTGGGGGGGGGATCTAGGTTTTTATGGTCGGTCGGGTTACGGTAAACAAATATTTTCTTCTTAGTCCTTTCTTGTTCAATAGACCCATGTACTGATGACGTTATCGTGTTGCATTATGGGAGCATTAGCAGGTCATTTTTTACTTGAATACATTAATAGTCTTAATTGAATTACAATTGACAAAACCAAATATTGTAGTTTTGGGATACCCATTCCTGTCAAAAACTCTAAAGAGGAACAATTTTGAGGGACCAAGGGCGTTTGGGGGACCAAGGGCGTTTGGGGGACCAAGGGCGTTTGGGGGACCAAGGGCGTTTGGGGGACCAAGGGCGTTTGGGGGACCAAGGGCGTTTGGGGGACCAAGGGCGTTTGGGGGACCAAGGGCGTTTGCGGGACCAAGGGCGTTTGGGGGACCAAGGGCGTTTGGGGGACCAAGGGCGTTTGGGGGACCAAGGGCGTTTGGGGGACCAAGGGCGTTTGGGGGACCAAGGGCGTTTGGGGGACCAAGGGCGTTTGGGGGACCAAGGGCGTTTGGGGACCAAGGGCGTTTGGGGGACCAAGGGCGTTTGGGGGACCAAGGGCGTTTGGGGGACCAAGGGCGTTTGGGGGACCAAGGGCGTTTGGGGGACCAAGGGCGTTTGGGGGACCAAGGGCGTTTGGGGGACCAAGGGCGTTTGGGGGACCAAGGGCGTTTGGGGGACCAAGGGCGTTTGGGGGACCAAGGGCGTTTGGGGGACCAAGGGCGTTTGGGGGACCAAGCGCGTTTGGGGGACCAAGCGCGTTTGGGGGACCAAGCGCGTTTGGGGGACCAAGCGCGTTTGGGGGACCAAGCGCGTTTGGGGGACCAAGCGCGTTTGGGGGACCAAGCGCGTTTGGGGGACCAAGCGCGTTTGGGGGACCAAGCGCGTTTGGGGGACCAAGCGCGTTTGGGGGACCAAGCGCGTTTGGGGGACCAAGCGCGTTTGGGGGACCAAGCGCGTTTGGGGGACCAAGGGCGTTTGGGGGACCAAGGGCGTTTGGGGGACCAAGGGCGTTTGGGGGACCAAGGGCGTTTGGGGGACCAAGGGCGTTTGGGGGACCAAGGGCGTTTGGGGGACCAAGCGCGTTTGGGGGACCAAGCGCGTTTGGGGGACCAAGCGCGTTTGGGGGACTGATTATACTTTTTAGGGGAATGATTATACTTTTTAGGGGAATGATTATACTTTTTAGGGGAATGATTATACTTTTTAGGGGAATGATTATACTTTTTAAAAAGTACAAATTATGCAAGCTGTTTCAAACTAATGTCAAGTGCTCTTGAAATCTAAATTTAAAAATGGATACACTTCAAGTGAGCAGAGTATGTAGAAAAAATTAACCATGCTCAGATCCTCTGGTAATTTCACGCCAATTCAATGTACATGTACTGTAGCTGAATATTAATTTAGAAATGCTGCTAGAATATACAAGAACATAATAAATTGGTTAGTACCAGTCATTTGATACATGTATAGCAACCCTAAGTAAATTTAGAATTACTCTTTTGAAATAAAAGAACATTGTAGTTGTGATTGTTTTTGTAACTGAAACACATAATTATTATGGCTTTATTGTGATCCATACCGACCTGATTTGTTTGCTGAAACATGTAATTAAATAATCTTGATATATTAAACTTTATGTATGTGTTGCACAATTAATTTAGAAATCATCTTTCAAAATCAAAAAGTTGGCATGGGATTATTCCTTAATATTGGGGAATATTTAATACAAATAGTGGAAAACAATTAACTAATCAATTGCGAAAAGAAAAATATGAGAAAGAAACATATTAATTTCAAAAGTAAATGTCTGAAACGGACGTCTGTGATTAGGATGGAAATAGAGCATCTATATAGTATCTGTAGGCATGGACCAAAATCAGCTGGAGCATGTCTTGTCAACACAAAAGTATCACTCTAAAGACCACAAACTAGCACTCAATATTCAAATTATGTTACACCTGCAATAATTACACATTCAAACGGGGTCCTATTTTGATATTTCAGCCTGATACATTGTATGACTTGACAAGATATTCTTTCAATCTTTTTTTAAAAATGTGTTTCAACATGCATCAAGCAAAAGATAAATCTGCGCAACAAGTACCTACATGTAGGTAAGAATTTAAACTCAGGGTTCTAAAAATCAACAGTAAGTGGGTGAACAATCACCTTAAACTTGGGTTAACTTTTTTTTAAAACCACCCTGTAATTACCCGTTATTCTGTCCCGCTTGTATTTATTTGTATGTAAATATTAGAGTAAAATGACAATTGATGGTAAATGAATTTTTTTTTTGGGGGGGGGATCTAGGTTTTTATGGTCGGTCGGGTTACGGTAAACAAATATTTTCTTCTTAGTCCTTTCTTGTTCAATAGACCCATGTACTGATGACGTTATCGTGTTGCATTATGGGAGCATTAGCAGGTCATTTTTTACTTGAATACATTAATAGTCTTAATTGAATTACAATTGACAAAACCAAATATTGTAGTTTTGGGATACCCATTCCTGTCAAAAACTCTAAAGAGGAACAATTTTGAGGGACCAAGGGCGTTTGGGGGACCAAGGGCGTTTGGGGGACCAAGGGCGTTTGGGGGACCAAGGGCGTTTGGGGGACCAAGCGCGTTTGGGGGACCAAGCGCGTTTGGGGGACCAAGCGCGTTTGGGGGACCAAGCGCGTTTGGGGGACCAAGGGCGTTTGGGGGACCAAGGGCGTTTGGGGGACCAAGGGCGTTTGGGGGACCAAGGGCGTTTGGGGGACCAAGGGCGTTTGGGGGACCAAGGGCGTTTGGGGGACCAAGGGCGTTTGGGGGACCAAGGGCGTTTGGGGGACCAAGGGCGTTTGGGGGACCAAGGGCGTTTGCGGGACCAAGGGCGTTTGGGGGACCAAGGGCGTTTGGGGGACCAAGGGCGTTTGGGGGACCAAGGGCGTTTGGGGGACCAAGGGCGTTTGGGGGACCAAGGGCGTTTGGGGACCAAGGGCGTTTGGGGGACCAAGGGCGTTTGGGGGACCAAGGGCGTTTGGGGGACCAAGGGCGTTTGGGGGACCAAGGGCGTTTGGGGGACCAAGGGCGTTTGGGGGACCAAGGGCGTTTGGGGGACCAAGGGCGTTTGGGGGACCAAGGGCGTTTGGGGGACCAAGGGCGTTTGGGGGACCAAGGGCGTTTGGGGGACCAAGGGCGTTTGGGGGACCAAGGGCGTTTGGGGGACCAAGGGCGTTTGGGGGACCAAGGGCGTTTGGGGGACCAAGCGCGTTTGGGGGACCAAGCGCGTTTGGGGGACCAAGCGCGTTTGGGGGACCAAGCGCGTTTGGGGGACCAAGCGCGTTTGGGGGACCAAGCGCGTTTGGGGGACCAAGCGCGTTTGGGGGACCAAGCGCGTTTGGGGGACCAAGCGCGTTTGGGGGACCAAGCGCGTTTGGGGGACCAAGCGCGTTTGGGGGACCAAGCGCGTTTGGGGGACCAAGCGCGTTTGGGGGACCAAGCGCGTTTGGGGGACCAAGGGCGTTTGGGGGACCAAGGGCGTTTGGGGGACCAAGGGCGTTTGGGGGACCAAGGGCGTTTGGGGGACCAAGGGCGTTTGGGGGACCAAGGGCGTTTGGGGGACCAAGGGCGTTTGGGGGACCAAGGGCGTTTGGGGGACCAAGGGCGTTTGGGGGACCAAGGGCGTTTGGGGGACCAAGGGCGTTTGGGGGACCAAGGGCGTTTGGGGGACCAAGGGCGTTTGGGGGACCAAGCGCGTTTGGGGGACCAAGCGCGTTTGGGGGACCAAGCGCGTTTGGGGGACCAAGCGCGTTTGGGGGACCAAGCGCGTTTGGGGGACCAAGCGCGTTTGGGGGACCAAGCGCGTTTGGGGGACCAAGGGCGTTTGGGGGACCAAGGGCGTTTGGGGGACCAAGGGCGTTTGGGGGACCAAGGGCGTTTGGGGGACCAAGGGCGTTTGGGGGACCAAGGGCGTTTGGGGGACCAAGCGCGTTTGGGGGACCAAGGGCGTTTGGGGGACCAAGGGCGTTTGGGGGACCAAGCGCGTTTGGGGGACCAAGCGCGTTTGGGGGACCAAGCGCGTTTGGGGGACTGATTATACTTTTTAGGGGAATGATTATACTTTTTAGGGGAATGATTATACTTTTAAGGGGAATGATTATACTTTTTAGGGGAATGATTATACTTTTTAAAAAGTACAAATTATGCAACCTGTTTCAAACTAATGTCAAGTGCTCTTGAAATCTAAATTTAAAAATGGATACACTTCAAGTGAGCAGAGTATGTAGAAAAAATTAACCATGCTCAGATCCTCTGGTAATTTCACGCCAATTCAATGTACATGTACTGTAGCTGAATATTAATTTAGAAATGCTGCTAGAATATACAAGAACATAATAAATTGGTTAGTACCAGTCATTTGATACATGTATAGCAACCCTAAGTAAATTTAGAATTACTCTTTTGAAATAAAAGAACATTGTAGTTGTGATTGTTTTTGTAACTGAAACACATAATTATTATGGCTTTATTGTGATCCATACCGACCTGATTTGTTTGCTGAAACATGTAATTAAATAATCTTGATATATTAAACTTTATGTATGTGTTGCACAATTAATTTAGAAATCATCTTTCAAAATCAAAAAGTTGGCATGGGATTATTCCTTAATATTGGGGAATATTTAATACAAATAGTGGAAAACAATTAACTAATCAATTGCGAAAAGAAAAATATGAGAAAGAAACATATTAATTTCAAAAGTAAATGTCTGAAACGGACGTCTGTGATTAGGATGGAAATAGAGCATCTATATAGTATCTGTAGGCATGGACCAAAATCAGCTGGAGCATGTCTTGTCAACACAAAAGTATCACTCTAAAGACCACAAACTAGCACTCAATATTCAAATTATGTTACACCTGCAATAATTACACATTCAAACGGGGTCCTATTTTGATATTTCAGCCTGATACATTGTATGACTTGACAAGATATTCTTTCAATCTTTTTTTAAAAATGTGTTTCAACATGCATCAAGCAAAAGATAAATCTGCGCAACAAGTACCTACATGTAGGTAAGAATTTAAACTCAGGGTTCTAAAAATCAACAGTAAGTGGGTGAACAATCACCTTAAACTTGGGTTAACTTTTTTTTAAAACCACCCTGTAATTACCCGTTATTCTGTCCCGCTTGTATTTATTTGTATGTAAATATTAGAGTAAAATGACAATTGATGGTAAATGAAATTTTTTTTTGGGGGGGGGATCTAGGTTTTTATGGTCGGTCGGGTTACGGTAAACAAATATTTTCTTCTTAGTCCTTTCTTGTTCAATAGACCCATGTACTGATGACGTTATCGTGTTGCATTATGGGAGCATTAGCAGGTCATTTTTTACTTGAATACATTAATAGTCTTAATTGAATTACAATTGACAAAACCAAATATTGTAGTTTTGGGATACCCATTCCTGTCAAAAACTCTAAAGAGGAACAATTTTGAGGGACCAAGGGCGTTTGGGGGACCAAGGGCGTTTGGGGGACCAAGGGCGTTTGGGGGACCAAGGGCGTTTGGGGGACCAAGCGCGTTTGGGGGACCAAGCGCGTTTGGGGGACCAAGCGCGTTTGGGGGACCAAGCGCGTTTGGGGGACCAAGGGCGTTTGGGGGACCAAGGGCGTTTGGGGGACCAAGGGCGTTTGGGGGACCAAGGGCGTTTGGGGGACCAAGGGCGTTTGGGGGACCAAGGGCGTTTGGGGGACCAAGGGCGTTTGGGGGACCAAGGGCGTTTGGGGGACCAAGGGCGTTTGGGGGACCAAGGGCGTTTGGGGGACCAAGGGCGTTTGCGGGACCAAGGGCGTTTGGGGGACCAAGGGCGTTTGGGGGACCAAGGGCGTTTGGGGGACCAAGGGCGTTTGGGGGACCAAGGGCGTTTGGGGGACCAAGGGCGTTTGGGGACCAAGGGCGTTTGGGGGACCAAGGGCGTTTGGGGGACCAAGGGCGTTTGGGGGACCAAGGGCGTTTGGGGGACCAAGGGCGTTTGGGGGACCAAGGGCGTTTGGGGGACCAAGGGCGTTTGGGGGACCAAGGGCGTTTGGGGGACCAAGGGCGTTTGGGGGACCAAGGGCGTTTGGGGGACCAAGGGCGTTTGGGGGACCAAGGGCGTTTGGGGGACCAAGGGCGTTTGGGGGACCAAGGGCGTTTGGGGGACCAAGCGCGTTTGGGGGACCAAGCGCGTTTGGGGGACCAAGCGCGTTTGGGGGACCAAGCGCGTTTGGGGGACCAAGCGCGTTTGGGGGACCAAGCGCGTTTGGGGGACCAAGCGCGTTTGGGGGACCAAGCGCGTTTGGGGGACCAAGCGCGTTTGGGGGACCAAGCGCGTTTGGGGGACCAAGCGCGTTTGGGGGACCAAGGGCGTTTGGGGGACCAAGGGCGTTTGGGGGACCAAGGGCGTTTGGGGGACCAAGGGCGTTTGGGGGACCAAGGGCGTTTGGGGGACCAAGGGCGTTTGGGGGACCAAGCGCGTTTGGGGGACCAAGGGCGTTTGGGGGACCAAGGGCGTTTGGGGGACCAAGCGCGTTTGGGGGACCAAGCGCGTTTGGGGGACCAAGCGCGTTTGGGGGACTGATTATACTTTTTAGGGGAATGATTATACTTTTTAGGGGAATGATTATACTTTTTAGGGGAATGATTATACTTTTTAGGGGAATGATTATACTTTTTAAAAAGTACAAATTATGCAACCTGTTTCAAACTAATGTCAAGTGCTCTTGAAATCTAAATTTAAAAATGGATACACTTCAAGTGAGCAGAGTATGTAGAAAAAATTAACCATGCTCAGATCCTCTGGTAATTTCACGCCAATTCAATGTACATGTACTGTAGCTGAATATTAATTTAGAAATGCTGCTAGAATATACAAGAACATAATAAATTGGTTAGTACCAGTCATTTGATACATGTATAGCAACCCTAAGTAAATTTAGAATTACTCTTTTGAAATAAAAGAACATTGTAGTTGTGATTGTTTTTGTAACTGAAACACATAATTATTATGGCTTTATTGTGATCCATACCGACCTGATTTGTTTGCTGAAACATGTAATTAAATAATCTTGATATATTAAACTTTATGTATGTGTTGCACAATTAATTTAGAAATCATCTTTCAAAATCAAAAAGTTGGCATGGGATTATTCCTTAATATTGGGGAATATTTAATACAAATAGTGGAAAACAATTAACTAATCAATTGCGAAAAGAAAAATATGAGAAAGAAACATATTAATTTCAAAAGTAAATGTCTGAAACGGACGTCTGTGATTAGGATGGAAATAGAGCATCTATATAGTATCTGTAGGCATGGACCAAAATCAGCTGGAGCATGTCTTGTCAACACAAAAGTATCACTCTAAAGACCACAAACTAGCACTCAATATTCAAATTATGTTACACCTGCAATAATTACACATTCAAACGGGGTCCTATTTTGATATTTCAGCCTGATACATTGTATGACTTGACAAGATATTCTTTCAATCTTTTTTTAAAAATGTGTTTCAACATGCATCAAGCAAAAGATAAATCTGCGCAACAAGTACCTACATGTAGGTAAGAATTTAAACTCAGGGTTCTAAAAATCAACAGTAAGTGGGTGAACAATCACCTTAAACTTGGGTTAACTTTTTTTTAAAACCACCCTGTAATTACCCGTTATTCTGTCCCGCTTGTATTTATTTGTATGTAAATATTAGAGTAAAATGACAATTGATGGTAAATGAAATTTTTTTTTGGGGGGGGGATCTAGGTTTTTATGGTCGGTCGGGTTACGGTAAACAAATATTTTCTTCTTAGTCCTTTCTTGTTCAATAGACCCATGTACTGATGACGTTATCGTGTTGCATTATGGGAGCATTAGCAGGTCATTTTTTACTTGAATACATTAATAGTCTTAATTGAATTACAATTGACAAAACCAAATATTGTAGTTTTGGGATACCCATTCCTGTCAAAAACTCTAAAGAGGAACAATTTTGAGGGACCAAGGGCGTTTGGGGGACCAAGGGCGTTTGGGGGACCAAGCGCGTTTGGGGGACCAAGCGCGTTTGGGGGACCAAGCGCGTTTGGGGGACCAAGCGCGTTTGGGGGACCAAGCGCGTTTGGGGGACCAAGGGCGTTTGGGGGACCAAGGGCGTTTGGGGGACCAAGGGCGTTTGGGGGACCAAGGGCGTTTGGGGGACCAAGGGCGTTTGGGGGACCAAGGGCGTTTGGGGGACCAAGGGCGTTTGGGGGACCAAGGGCGTTTGGGGGACCAAGGGCGTTTGGGGGACCAAGGGCGTTTGGGGGACCAAGGGCGTTTGGGGGACCAAGGGCGTTTGGGGGACCAAGGGCGTTTGGGGGACCAAGGGCGTTTGGGGGACCAAGGGCGTTTGCGGGACCAAGGGCGTTTGGGGGACCAAGGGCGTTTGGGGGACCAAGGGCGTTTGGGGGACCAAGGGCGTTTGGGGGACCAAGGGCGTTTGGGGGACCAAGGGCGTTTGGGGGACCAAGGGCGTTTGGGGGACCAAGGGCGTTTGGGGACCAAGGGCGTTTGGGGGACCAAGGGCGTTTGGGGGACCAAGGGCGTTTGGGGGACCAAGGGCGTTTGGGGGACCAAGGGCGTTTGGGGGACCAAGGGCGTTTGGGGGACCAAGGGCGTTTGGGGGACCAAGGGCGTTTGGGGGACCAAGGGCGTTTGGGGGACCAAGGGCGTTTGGGGGACCAAGGGCGTTTGGGGGACCAAGGGCGTTTGGGGGACCAAGGGCGTTTGGGGGACCAAGCGCGTTTGGGGGACCAAGCGCGTTTGGGGGACCAAGCGCGTTTGGGGGACCAAGCGCGTTTGGGGGACCAAGCGCGTTTGGGGGACCAAGCGCGTTTGGGGGACCAAGCGCGTTTGGGGGACCAAGCGCGTTTGGGGGACCAAGCGCGTTTGGGGGACCAAGCGCGTTTGGGGGACCAAGCGCGTTTGGGGGACCAAGCGCGTTTGGGGGACCAAGCGCGTTTGGGGGACCAAGCGCGTTTGGGGGACCAAGGGCGTTTGGGGGACCAAGGGCGTTTGGGGGACCAAGGGCGTTTGGGGGACCAAGGGCGTTTGGGGGACCAAGGGCGTTTGGGGGACCAAGGGCGTTTGGTGGACCAAGCGCGTTTGGGGGACCAAGCGCGTTTGGGGGACCAAGCGCGTTTGGGGGACTGATTATACTTTTTAGGGGAATGATTATACTTTTTAGGGGAATGATTATACTTTTTAGGGGAATGATTATACTTTTTAGGGGAATGATTATACTTTTTAAAAAGTACAAATTATGCAACCTGTTTCAAACTAATGTCAAGTGCTCTTGAAATCTAAATTTAAAAATGGATACACTTCAAGTGAGCAGAGTATGTAGAAAAAATTAACCATGCTCAGATCCTCTGGTAATTTCACGCCAATTCAATGTACATGTACTGTAGCTGAATATTAATTTAGAAATGCTGCTAGAATATACAAGAACATAATAAATTGGTTAGTACCAGTCATTTGATACATGTATAGCAACCCTAAGTAAATTTAGAATTACTCTTTTGAAATAAAAGAACATTGTAGTTGTGATTGTTTTTGTAACTGAAACACATAATTATTATGGCTTTATTGTGATCCATACCGACCTGATTTGTTTGCTGAAACATGTAATTAAATAATCTTGATATATTAAACTTTATGTATGTGTTGCACAATTAATTTAGAAATCATCTTTCAAAATCAAAAAGTTGGCATGGGATTATTCCTTAATATTGGGGAATATTTAATACAAATAGTGGAAAACAATTAACTAATCAATTGCGAAAAGAAAAATATGAGAAAGAAACATATTAATTTCAAAAGTAAATGTCTGAAACGGACGTCTGTGATTAGGATGGAAATAGAGCATCTATATAGTATCTGTAGGCATGGACCAAAATCAGCTGGAGCATGTCTTGTCAACACAAAAGTATCACTCTAAAGACCACAAACTAGCACTCAATATTCAAATTATGTTACACCTGCAATAATTACACATTCAAACGGGGTCCTATTTTGATATTTCAGCCTGATACATTGTATGACTTGACAAGATATTCTTTCAATCTTTTTTTAAAAATGTGTTTCAACATGCATCAAGCAAAAGATAAATCTGCGCAACAAGTACCTACATGTAGGTAAGAATTTAAACTCAGGGTTCTAAAAATCAACAGTAAGTGGGTGAACAATCACCTTAAACTTGGGTTAACTTTTTTTTAAAACCACCCTGTAATTACCCGTTATTCTGTCCCGCTTGTATTTATTTGTATGTAAATATTAGAGTAAAATGACAATTGATGGTAAATGAAATTTTTTTTTGGGGGGGGGATCTAGGTTTTTATGGTCGGTCGGGTTACGGTAAACAAATATTTTCTTCTTAGTCCTTTCTTGTTCAATAGACCCATGTACTGATGACGTTATCGTGTTGCATTATGGGAGCATTAGCAGGTCATTTTTTACTTGAATACATTAATAGTCTTAATTGAATTACAATTGACAAAACCAAATATTGTAGTTTTGGGATACCCATTCCTGTCAAAAACTCTAAAGAGGAACAATTTTGAGGGACCAAGGGCGTTTGGGGGACCAAGGGCGTTTGGGGGACCAAGGGCGTTTGGGGGACCAAGGGCGTTTGGGGGACCAAGGGCGTTTGGGGGACCAAGGGCGTTTGGGGGACCAAGGGCGTTTGGGGGACCAAGGGCGTTTGGGGGACCAAGGGCGTTTGGGGGACCAAGGGCGTTTGGGGGACCAAGGGCGTTTGGGGGACCAAGGGCGTTTGGGGGACCAAGGGCGTTTGGGGACCAAGGGCGTTTGGGGGACCAAGGGCGTTTGGGGGACCAAGGGCGTTTGGGGGACCAAGGGCGTTTGGGGGACCAAGGGCGTTTGGGGGACCAAGGGCGTTTGGGGGACCAAGGGCGTTTGGGGGACCAAGGGCGTTTGGGGGACCAAGGGCGTTTGGGGGACCAAGGGCGTTTGGGGGACCAAGGGCGTTTGGGGGACCAAGGGCGTTTGGGGGACCAAGGGCGTTTGGGGGACCAAGGGCGTTTGGGGGACCAAGCGCGTTTGGGGGACCAAGCGCGTTTGGGGGACCAAGCGCGTTTGGGGGACCAAGCGCGTTTGGGGGACCAAGCGCGTTTGGGGGACCAAGCGCGTTTGGGGGACCAAGCGCGTTTGGGGGACCAAGCGCGTTTGGGGGACCAAGCGCGTTTGGGGGACCAAGCGCGTTTGGGGGACCAAGCGCGTTTGGGGGACCAAGCGCGTTTGGGGGACCAAGCGCGTTTGGGGGACCAAGGGCGTTTGGGGGACCAAGGGCGTTTGGGGGACCAAGGGCGTTTGGGGGACCAAGGGCGTTTGGGGGACCAAGGGCGTTTGGGGGACCAAGGGCGTTTGGGGGACCAAGGGCGTTTGGGGGACCAAGGGCGTTTGGGGGACCAAGGGCGTTTGGGGGACCAAGGGCGTTTGGGGGACCAAGGGCGTTTGGGGGACCAAGGGCGTTTGGGGGACCAAGGGCGTTTGGGGGACCAAGCGCGTTTGGGGGACCAAGCGCGTTTGGGGGACCAAGCGCGTTTGGGGGACCAAGCGCGTTTGGGGGACCAAGCGCGTTTGGGGGACCAAGCGCGTTTGGGGGACCAAGCGCGTTTGGGGGACCAAGGGCGTTTGGGGGACCAAGGGCGTTTGGGGGACCAAGGGCGTTTGGGGGACCAAGGGCGTTTGGGGGACCAAGGGCGTTTGGGGGACCAAGGGCGTTTGGGGGACCAAGCGCGTTTGGGGGACCAAGGGCGTTTGGGGGACCAAGGGCGTTTGGGGGACCAAGCGCGTTTGGGGGACCAAGCGCGTTTGGGGGACCAAGCGCGTTTGGGGGACTGATTATACTTTTTAGGGGAATGATTATACTTTTTAGGGGAATGATTATACTTTTAAGGGGAATGATTATACTTTTTAGGGGAATGATTATACTTTTTAAAAAGTACAAATTATGCAACCTGTTTCAAACTAATGTCAAGTGCTCTTGAAATCTAAATTTAAAAATGGATACACTTCAAGTGAGCAGAGTATGTAGAAAAAATTAACCATGCTCAGATCCTCTGGTAATTTCACGCCAATTCAATGTACATGTACTGTAGCTGAATATTAATTTAGAAATGCTGCTAGAATATACAAGAACATAATAAATTGGTTAGTACCAGTCATTTGATACATGTATAGCAACCCTAAGTAAATTTAGAATTACTCTTTTGAAATAAAAGAACATTGTAGTTGTGATTGTTTTTGTAACTGAAACACATAATTATTATGGCTTTATTGTGATCCATACCGACCTGATTTGTTTGCTGAAACATGTAATTAAATAATCTTGATATATTAAACTTTATGTATGTGTTGCACAATTAATTTAGAAATCATCTTTCAAAATCAAAAAGTTGGCATGGGATTATTCCTTAATATTGGGGAATATTTAATACAAATAGTGGAAAACAATTAACTAATCAATTGCGAAAAGAAAAATATGAGAAAGAAACATATTAATTTCAAAAGTAAATGTCTGAAACGGACGTCTGTGATTAGGATGGAAATAGAGCATCTATATAGTATCTGTAGGCATGGACCAAAATCAGCTGGAGCATGTCTTGTCAACACAAAAGTATCACTCTAAAGACCACAAACTAGCACTCAATATTCAAATTATGTTACACCTGCAATAATTACACATTCAAACGGGGTCCTATTTTGATATTTCAGCCTGATACATTGTATGACTTGACAAGATATTCTTTCAATCTTTTTTTAAAAATGTGTTTCAACATGCATCAAGCAAAAGATAAATCTGCGCAACAAGTACCTACATGTAGGTAAGAATTTAAACTCAGGGTTCTAAAAATCAACAGTAAGTGGGTGAACAATCACCTTAAACTTGGGTTAACTTTTTTTTAAAACCACCCTGTAATTACCCGTTATTCTGTCCCGCTTGTATTTATTTGTATGTAAATATTAGAGTAAAATGACAATTGATGGTAAATGAAAATTTTTTTTTGGGGGGGGATCTAGGTTTTTATGGTCGGTCGGGTTACGGTAAACAAATATTTTCTTCTTAGTCCTTTCTTGTTCAATAGACCCATGTACTGATGACGTTATCGTGTTGCATTATGGGAGCATTAGCAGGTCATTTTTTACTTGAATACATTAATAGTCTTAATTGAATTACAATTGACAAAACCAAATATTGTAGTTTTGGGATACCCATTCCTGTCAAAAACTCTAAAGAGGAACAATTTTGAGGGACCAAGGGCGTTTGGGGGACCAAGGGCGTTTGGGGGACCAAGCGCGTTTGGGGGACCAAGCGCGTTTGGGGGACCAAGCGCGTTTGGGGGACCAAGCGCGTTTGGGGGACCAAGGGCGTTTGGGGGACCAAGGGCGTTTGGGGGACCAAGGGCGTTTGGGGGACCAAGGGCGTTTGGGGGACCAAGGGCGTTTGGGGGACCAAGGGCGTTTGGGGGACCAAGGGCGTTTGGGGGACCAAGGGCGTTTGGGGGACCAAGGGCGTTTGGGGGACCAAGGGCGTTTGCGGGACCAAGGGCGTTTGGGGGACCAAGGGCGTTTGGGGGACCAAGGGCGTTTGGGGGACCAAGGGCGTTTGGGGGACCAAGGGCGTTTGGGGGACCAAGGGCGTTTGGGGACCAAGGGCGTTTGGGGGACCAAGGGCGTTTGGGGGACCAAGGGCGTTTGGGGGACCAAGGGCGTTTGGGGGACCAAGGGCGTTTGGGGGACCAAGGGCGTTTGGGGGACCAAGGGCGTTTGGGGGACCAAGGGCGTTTGGGGGACCAAGGGCGTTTGGGGGACCAAGGGCGTTTGGGGGACCAAGGGCGTTTGGGGGACCAAGGGCGTTTGGGGGACCAAGGGCGTTTGGGGGACCAAGGGCGTTTGGGGGACCAAGCGCGTTTGGGGGACCAAGCGCGTTTGGGGGACCAAGCGCGTTTGGGGGACCAAGCGCGTTTGGGGGACCAAGCGCGTTTGGGGGACCAAGCGCGTTTGGGGGACCAAGCGCGTTTGGGGGACCAAGCGCGTTTGGGGGACCAAGCGCGTTTGGGGGACCAAGCGCGTTTGGGGGACCAAGCGCGTTTGGGGGACCAAGCGCGTTTGGGGGACCAAGCGCGTTTGGGGGACCAAGCGCGTTTGGGGGACCAAGGGCGTTTGGGGGACCAAGGGCGTTTGGGGGACCAAGGGCGTTTGGGGGACCAAGGGCGTTTGGGGGACCAAGGGCGTTTGGGGACCAAGGGCGTTTGGGGGACCAAGGGCGTTTGGGGGACCAAGGGCGTTTGGGGGACCAAGGGCGTTTGGGGGACCAAGGGCGTTTGGGGGACCAAGGGCGTTTGGGGGACCAAGGGCGTTTGGGGGACCAAGGGCGTTTGGGGGACCAAGGGCGTTTGGGGGACCAAGGGCGTTTGGGGGACCAAGGGCGTTTGGGGGACCAAGGGCGTTTGGGGGACCAAGGGCGTTTGGGGGACCAAGGGCGTTTGGGGGACCAAGGGCGTTTGGGGGACCAAGCGCGTTTGGGGGACCAAGCGCGTTTGGGGGACCAAGCGCGTTTGGGGGACCAAGCGCGTTTGGGGGACCAAGCGCGTTTGGGGGACCAAGCGCGTTTGGGGGACCAAGCGCGTTTGGGGGACCAAGGGCGTTTGGGGGACCAAGGGCGTTTGGGGGACCAAGGGCGTTTGGGGGACCAAGGGCGTTTGGGGGACCAAGGGCGTTTGGGGGACCAAGGGCGTTTGGGGGACCAAGCGCGTTTGGGGGACCAAGGGCGTTTGGGGGACCAAGGGCGTTTGGGGGACCAAGCGCGTTTGGGGGACCAAGCGCGTTTGGGGGACCAAGCGCGTTTGGGGGACTGATTATACTTTTTAGGGGAATGATTATACTTTTTAGGGGAATGATTATACTTTTAAGGGGAATGATTATACTTTTTAGGGGAATGATTATACTTTTTAAAAAGTACAAATTATGCAACCTGTTTCAAACTAATGTCAAGTGCTCTTGAAATCTAAATTTAAAAATGGATACACTTCAAGTGAGCAGAGTATGTAGAAAAAATTAACCATGCTCAGATCCTCTGGTAATTTCACGCCAATTCAATGTACATGTACTGTAGCTGAATATTAATTTAGAAATGCTGCTAGAATATACAAGAACATAATAAATTGGTTAGTACCAGTCATTTGATACATGTATAGCAACCCTAAGTAAATTTAGAATTACTCTTTTGAAATAAAAGAACATTGTAGTTGTGATTGTTTTTGTAACTGAAACACATAATTATTATGGCTTTATTGTGATCCATACCGACCTGATTTGTTTGCTGAAACATGTAATTAAATAATCTTGATATATTAAACTTTATGTATGTGTTGCACAATTAATTTAGAAATCATCTTTCAAAATCAAAAAGTTGGCATGGGATTATTCCTTAATATTGGGGAATATTTAATACAAATAGTGGAAAACAATTAACTAATCAATTGCGAAAAGAAAAATATGAGAAAGAAACATATTAATTTCAAAAGTAAATGTCTGAAACGGACGTCTGTGATTAGGATGGAAATAGAGCATCTATATAGTATCTGTAGGCATGGACCAAAATCAGCTGGAGCATGTCTTGTCAACACAAAAGTATCACTCTAAAGACCACAAACTAGCACTCAATATTCAAATTATGTTACACCTGCAATAATTACACATTCAAACGGGGTCCTATTTTGATATTTCAGCCTGATACATTGTATGACTTGACAAGATATTCTTTCAATCTTTTTTTAAAAATGTGTTTCAACATGCATCAAGCAAAAGATAAATCTGCGCAACAAGTACCTACATGTAGGTAAGAATTTAAACTCAGGGTTCTAAAAATCAACAGTAAGTGGGTGAACAATCACCTTAAACTTGGGTTAACTTTTTTTTAAAACCACCCTGTAATTACCCGTTATTCTGTCCCGCTTGTATTTATTTGTATGTAAATATTAGAGTAAAATGACAATTGATGGTAAATGAAATTTTTTTTTTGGGGGGGGATCTAGGTTTTTATGGTCGGTCGGGTTACGGTAAACAAATATTTTCTTCTTAGTCCTTTCTTGTTCAATAGACCCATGTACTGATGACGTTATCGTGTTGCATTATGGGAGCATTAGCAGGTCATTTTTTACTTGAATACATTAATAGTCTTAATTGAATTACAATTGACAAAACCAAATATTGTAGTTTTGGGATACCCATTCCTGTCAAAAACTCTAAAGAGGAACAATTTTGAGGGACCAAGGGCGTTTGGGGGACCAAGGGCGTTTGGGGGACCAAGGGCGTTTGGGGGACCAAGGGCGTTTGGGGGACCAAGCGCGTTTGGGGGACCAAGCGCGTTTGGGGGACCAAGCGCGTTTGGGGGACCAAGGGCGTTTGGGGGACCAAGGGCGTTTGGGGGACCAAGGGCGTTTGGGGGACCAAGGGCGTTTGGGGGACCAAGGGCGTTTGGGGGACCAAGGGCGTTTGGGGGACCAAGGGCGTTTGGGGGACCAAGGGCGTTTGGGGGACCAAGGGCGTTTGGGGGACCAAGGGCGTTTGGGGGACCAAGGGCGTTTGCGGGACCAAGGGCGTTTGGGGGACCAAGGGCGTTTGGGGGACCAAGGGCGTTTGGGGGACCAAGGGCGTTTGGGGGACCAAGGGCGTTTGGGGGACCAAGGGCGTTTGGGGACCAAGGGCGTTTGGGGGACCAAGGGCGTTTGGGGGACCAAGGGCGTTTGGTGGACCAAGGGCGTTTGGGGGACCAAGGGCGTTTGGGGGACCAAGGGCGTTTGGGGGACCAAGGGCGTTTGGGGGACCAAGGGCGTTTGGGGGACCAAGGGCGTTTGGGGGACCAAGGGCGTTTGGGGGACCAAGGGCGTTTGGGGGACCAAGGGCGTTTGGGGGACCAAGCGCGTTTGGGGGACCAAGGGCGTTTGGGGGACCAAGCGCGTTTGGGGGACCAAGCGCGTTTGGGGGACCAAGCGCGTTTGGGGGACCAAGCGCGTTTGGGGGACCAAGCGCGTTTGGGGGACCAAGCGCGTTTGGGGGACCAAGCGCGTTTGGGGGACCAAGCGCGTTTGGGGGACCAAGCGCGTTTGGGGGACCAAGCGCGTTTGGGGGACCAAGGGCGTTTGGGGGACCAAGGGCGTTTGGGGGACCAAGGGCGTTTGGGGGACCAAGGGCGTTTGGGGGACCAAGGGCGTTTGGGGGACCAAGGGCGTTTGGGGGACCAAGGGCGTTTGGGGGACCAAGGGCGTTTGGGGGACCAAGGGCGTTTGGGGGACCAAGGGCGTTTGGGGGACCAAGGGCGTTTGGGGGACCAAGCGCGTTTGGGGGACCAAGCGCGTTTGGGGGACCAAGCGCGTTTGGGGGACCAAGCGCGTTTGGGGGACCAAGCGCGTTTGGGGGACCAAGCGCGTTTGGGGGACCAAGCGCGTTTGGGGGACCAAGGGCGTTTGGGGGACCAAGGGCGTTTGGGGGACCAAGGGCGTTTGGGGGACCAAGGGCGTTTGGGGGACCAAGGGCGTTTGGGGGACCAAGGGCGTTTGGGGGACCAAGCGCGTTTGGGGGACCAAGGGCGTTTGGGGGACCAAGGGCGTTTGGGGGACCAAGCGCGTTTGGGGGACCAAGCGCGTTTGGGGGACCAAGCGCGTTTGGGGGACTGATTATACTTTTTAGGGGAATGATTATACTTTTTAGGGGAATGATTATACTTTTTAGGGGAATGATTATACTTTTTAGGGGAATGATTATACTTTTTAAAAAGTACAAATTATGCAACCTGTTTCAAACTAATGTCAAGTGCTCTTGAAATCTAAATTTAAAAATGGATACACTTCAAGTGAGCAGAGTATGTAGAAAAAATTAACCATGCTCAGATCCTCTGGTAATTTCACGCCAATTCAATGTACATGTACTGTAGCTGAATATTAATTTAGAAATGCTGCTAGAATATACAAGAACATAATAAATTGGTTAGTACCAGTCATTTGATACATGTATAGCAACCCTAAGTAAATTTAGAATTACTCTTTTGAAATAAAAGAACATTGTAGTTGTGATTGTTTTTGTAACTGAAACACATAATTATTATGGCTTTATTGTGATCCATACCGACCTGATTTGTTTGCTGAAACATGTAATTAAATAATCTTGATATATTAAACTTTATGTATGTGTTGCACAATTAATTTAGAAATCATCTTTCAAAATCAAAAAGTTGGCATGGGATTATTCCTTAATATTGGGGAATATTTAATACAAATAGTGGAAAACAATTAACTAATCAATTGCGAAAAGAAAAATATGAGAAAGAAACATATTAATTTCAAAAGTAAATGTCTGAAACGGACGTCTGTGATTAGGATGGAAATAGAGCATCTATATAGTATCTGTAGGCATGGACCAAAATCAGCTGGAGCATGTCTTGTCAACACAAAAGTATCACTCTAAAGACCACAAACTAGCACTCAATATTCAAATTATGTTACACCTGCAATAATTACACATTCAAACGGGGTCCTATTTTGATATTTCAGCCTGATACATTGTATGACTTGACAAGATATTCTTTCAATCTTTTTTTAAAAATGTGTTTCAACATGCATCAAGCAAAAGATAAATCTGCGCAACAAGTACCTACATGTAGGTAAGAATTTAAACTCAGGGTTCTAAAAATCAACAGTAAGTGGGTGAACAATCACCTTAAACTTGGGTTAACTTTTTTTTAAAACCACCCTGTAATTACCCGTTATTCTGTCCCGCTTGTATTTATTTGTATGTAAATATTAGAGTAAAATGACAATTGATGGTAAATGAAATTTTTTTTTGGGGGGGATCTAGGTTTTTATGGTCGGTCGGGTTACGGTAAACAAATATTTTCTTCTTAGTCCTTTCTTGTTCAATAGACCCATGTACTGATGACGTTATCGTGTTGCATTATGGGAGCATTAGCAGGTCATTTTTTACTTGAATACATTTAATAGTCTTAATTGAATTACAATTGACAAAACCAAATATTGTAGTTTTGGGATACCCATTCCTGTCAAAAACTCTAAAGAGGAACAATTTTGAGGGACCAAGGGCGTTTGGGGGACCAAGGGCGTTTGGGGGACCAAGGGCGTTTGGGGGACCAAGGGCGTTTGGGGGACCAAGCGCGTTTGGGGGACCAAGCGCGTTTGGGGGACCAAGCGCGTTTGGGGGACCAAGGGCGTTTGGGGGACCAAGGGCGTTTGGGGGACCAAGGGCGTTTGGGGGACCAAGGGCGTTTGGGGGACCAAGGGCGTTTGGGGGACCAAGGGCGTTTGGGGGACCAAGGGCGTTTGGGGGACCAAGGGCGTTTGGGGGACCAAGGGCGTTTGGGGGACCAAGGGCGTTTGGGGGACCAAGGGCGTTTGCGGGACCAAGGGCGTTTGGGGGACCAAGGGCGTTTGGGGGACCAAGGGCGTTTGGGGGACCAAGGGCGTTTGGGGGACCAAGGGCGTTTGGGGGACCAAGGGCGTTTGGGGACCAAGGGCGTTTGGGGGACCAAGGGCGTTTGGGGGACCAAGGGCGTTTGGGGGACCAAGGGCGTTTGGGGGACCAAGGGCGTTTGGGGGACCAAGGGCGTTTGGGGGACCAAGGGCGTTTGGGGGACCAAGGGCGTTTGGGGGACCAAGGGCGTTTGGGGGACCAAGGGCGTTTGGGGGACCAAGGGCGTTTGGGGGACCAAGGGCGTTTGGGGGACCAAGGGCGTTTGGGGGACCAAGGGCGTTTGGGGGACCAAGCGCGTTTGGGGGACCAAGCGCGTTTGGGGGACCAAGCGCGTTTGGGGGACCAAGCGCGTTTCGGGGACCAAGCGCGTTTGGGGGACCAAGCGCGTTTGGGGGACCAAGCGCGTTTGGGGGACCAAGCGCGTTTGGGGGACCAAGCGCGTTTGGGGGACCAAGCGCGTTTGGGGGACCAAGCGCGTTTGGGGGACCAAGCGCGTTTGGGGGACCAAGCGCGTTTGGGGGACCAAGCGCGTTTGGGGGACCAAGCGCATTTGGGGGACCAAGCGCGTTTGGGGGACCAAGGGCGTTTGGGGGACCAAGGGCGTTTGGGGGACCAAGGGCGTTTGGGGGACCAAGGGCGTTTGGGGGACCAAGGGCGTTTGGGGGACCAAGGGCGTTTGGGGGACCAAGCGCGTTTGGGGGACCAAGCGCGTTTGGGGGACCAAGGGCGTTTGGGGGACCAAGGGCGTTTGGGGGACCAAGGGCGTTTGGGGGACCAAGGGCGTTTGGGGGACCAAGGGCGTTTGGGGGACCAAGCGCGTTTGGGGGACCAAGCGCGTTTGGGGGACTGATTATACTTTTTAGGGGAATGATTATACTTTTTAGGGGAATGATTATACTTTTTAGGGGAATGATTATACTTTTTAGGGGAATGATTATACTTTTTAGGGGAATGATTATACTTTTTAGGGGGAATGATTATACTTTTTAGGGGAATGATTATACTTTTTAAAAAGTACAAATTATGCAACCTGTTTCAAACTAATGTCAAGTGCTCTTGAAATCTAAATTTAAAAATGGATACACTTCAAGTGAGCAGAGTATGTAGAAAAAATTAACCATGCTCAGATCCTCTGGTAATTTCACGCCAATTCAATGTACATGTACTGTAGCTGAATATTAATTTAGAAATGCTGCTAGAATATACAAGAACATAATAAATTGGTTAGTACCAGTCATTTGATACATGTATAGCAACCCTAAGTAAATTTAGAATTACTCTTTTGAAATAAAAGAACATTGTAGTTGTGATTGTTTTTGTAACTGAAACACATAATTATTATGGCTTTGGCCCAAGATGGAGAAGAGAGGACACAGACAATTTAATATTTGGTATGCTCCGGCTCGCCTCGCCGAGCGTTTATTGCCCATTTGGCTTTCCTTTGCTTTCCTTTACAATTCCATGTATCGTCTACATTAAGTATACAAATGTATATTGATTACATGACATATATCCAGTGTTCGATTTAACTATAACTTTGCTTGAAACGTGATTGGGGCCCCACAATTTTCAGGTAGTCAGAAAATGAATGACAATGACAGAGCATTATAAACACCAAGTCAAGCACTAAAGGTGTAAGCTTGTGACAATAATTACAGTCACAATTGTTTGTCTGCTGTACTAAACAGCTGTTATAAACTGGTTGTAGCGACAACCCAAAGTTTGATAAAACCAGCACAAGTTAACATTGCCGGTTAGCGATCTTGGGATCACAGGTTATAATCAAGGTACATGTTACTATAGTGTGATCCAAATATTAGAACTAGGGTATGCACATTATGGCGATCGTAAGGTCCCTAGAAATTAGCCTGTGTGATGTGATAACCCCCCAAATCAACCGTGAATGAGTCCCTGCCCCTAACTTTATGCCACTCCCCTCCTACCCCCTAAGGTACAGGAGGAGGCCTGGGGAAGAGGTGCCCGAGGTTAGGGAAATGGCAGAGGAGACAACTGGGACATGTAAATGGGCCCCCGCCTACCAACTTTATGGCCTTCCCATCCTACCCCCAAAGGTACAGGGGGAGGCCAAGGAAAGAGGTGCCTGAAGTTCGGAAAATGGCGAGAGGGAACAACCGGGACCCGTAAATAGGCCCCCGCCCCCCAACTTCATGCCACTCCCCTCCTACCCCCCAAGGTACAGGGGGAGGACTGGGGAAGAAGTGCCCGAGGCTAGGGAAATGGCAGAGGAGACAACCGGGGCCATAACTACCTGGAGAGGGTGCCTGAAGTGTGTCAAGGAACGGGGGAGGTCTGTGCTAAGCTGAGGGTCCTCGTGCGAACCAACGACACTCACAAGTTACGTGAGCTGAGGCATAACGGAGATGGCAAAACCTACTCCAGCTTGGTGGAGTATGAGACATGTTGGGGTAGGAAACCGCCCCATGGTGAAGACCCGGTACGATGACCAAAGTGGTGCCTAGTAATACAAAGGCAGACCAGAATATCAACCAGGGGAATTCCGCCGACCACAAGGCAACGTGGCTAGCCAAAAACTGCAACCCTCCACCTGGAGGTGCACATATACACGTACCTACATGTACTAGGATTAGCAAATCCTGCCCCGTACCCCAGAGCCTAACCGTTTATGCCTGACCAATTATCTGTATATTCTTAGCCACTCCAGTGGCTCTTGCTCCAGCATCAGACCACCCACAGCCTTAATCTGAAAACGATTAGGGATCCTAACCCCTGTAGGCGCTGCCACCATGTGATAAACTGACCATGAGTGGTTTTGTTGCGGAGGGAGGGAGGGTTTTTTGGGCTATGTGTACGCTCAGCGAAGAAAGCGGAAAAGTGGCAGAAAGCGCGCGAATGCTACACTGCTCGACCATAACACGGTCTGGGATTGGTGGATGGTCCGACGACCGCATGCGACGACCGCATGGGACGACCAATCCGTAAACGCGTCTAATTGCTTCCTGTGCTGTTGGAATGTCTGCCCTTCCCCCCAGTGCCAAAGGGGTCTTCCGGAGACGAGCACCGGAAAACCATATTGGCCCAAGATGGAGAAGAGAGGACACAGACAATTTAATATTTGGTATGCTCCGGCTCGCCTCGCCGAGCGTTTATTGCCCATTTGGCTTTCCTTTGCTTTCCTTTACAATTCCATGTATCGTCTACATTAAGTATACAAATGTATATTGATTACATGACATATATCCAGTGTTCGATTTAACTATAACTTTGCTTGAAACGTGATTGGGGCCCCACAATTTTCAGGTAGTCAGAAAATGAATGACAATGACAGAGCATTATAAACACCAAGTCAAGCACTAAAGGTGTAAGCTTGTGACAATAATTACAGTCACAATTGTTTGTCTGCTGTACTAAACAGCTGTTATAAACTGGTTGTAGCGACAACCCAAAGTTTGATAAAACCAGCACAAGTTAACATTGCCGGTTAGCGATCTTGGGATCACAGGTTATAATCAAGGTACATGTTACTATAGTGTGATCCAAATATTAGAACTAGGGTATGCACATTATGGCGATCGTAAGGTCCCTAGAAATTAGCCTGTGTGATGTGATAACCCCCCAAATCAACCGTGAATGAGTCCCTGCCCCTAACTTTATGCCAAACAAGTTCCGAATTCAGGAACTTGCCAAACCCCCCCCCCCCCGTCCTAATATAATAAGGGGGGTGGGTGGAGTCTGTGAATGCAATAAAAGGATAGATCATAGTGCGAGTGAATGGGAGCGTGAGCTATGAGCCCAGAGGGCCCTCCACCCGAGATTGGTCTCCTTCGCAGGGGTTAGACACGGATTGAAGGAAACGTCAACACCATTCTCCCATGCTTGCTCCCCGCCAGGCTAGTAGCTCCACTGGTACCTGTGGGGTGAAGTAGACAAAAGGAGAACAGAAAGGGGCATGCGGGGGGGGGGGGGGGGGGGGAGTCTAGCCGAAGGCAGGTGATAATGGGGCTCATAATCGAGCAGTGATACTGAAATACAATGGCCCATTTGGGGAGCAACGAATCTGCCCCGATACAAGGCTAGTGGGAACTAAAGCCTGTGGTAGAGGTCCCTTAAGGGTTAGTGTTGTCTCTGTCCAGCCGAAATTCTTTGGGGTATCCGTCTAAGTGAATGGGGGGGGGGGGGTGGGGGGGCAGCGGCGATAGTGGGGGGCCCTGTGCGTAGGGGCACGAGTGCAAGCCGTAGTCGTCGGGGATGTAATAGTGTGGAGCTTCCACAATTGACACCTTAACCTACGAGCATGATTAGTGGATTGTCACTCTCAAGCCAGGCATCGTGGGAATGTGGGAGCCTGACCGCTTGAATATCTGCCTATTTTTTCGTACTTGCTCATAATAAGCACTTATTGTCTGAATGGACCAGTTTCTATTCCCAGTCGGGGATATTTCCCCTGTAGGGCGAGTGCCGCGACTACTGTGAGGAACCAGGCGGAGATGGGTTCACGCACTGAACGGATTGAGGCCGGTTCTCATTAACCAGTTGGCCTTGGGAGGCCTCCACGGCGTACCCCTCCTCAACGATTGTCTGTGAATCAGGGGAGAAGTTGACCAGAAAGAAAAACCCCTAAAAATGCAAAATCCAACAGGACCCCAGCTCGACGTCTATAATTTGTAAATGCCTAAGTGCACCCCCTTCGAATAGCCGTTGTTATTAGTCTATGTCCACTGTTACGTGTGGAAACACATTAGGAAACCGCTTAAGGAATTCCAGTTTGCAAGGGAGATTCATTAACAAATGAGGGGTCCTGATAAGGTCCTGGGGTAAGAAAGATCGCCCCTTGTGATAGACCCCATCCAGGACTCGGTATAGATTAGGAATCATATCCCGAATATAGAAGCTGTGCAGAAAAGATGCCTGCCATGTATAGGTGTTCCCTCACTCCCCGTAAGCCACTGTTGGTGACAGGGTTGCCATGTACCTACTATAGCATTTATTAGTCTCCAGAGAAAGATTCGTCCGGGAACAACTGCGCGACGCGTGGGAATAGAGAACTGATTCCCTGCGAACTGTGCAACCTAAATGTTTACATAGTATGGCAGATTCGTCAATGTTTTTAAGTTGCTTTAATTATTCGAGATAAATCACTGGAAAGAGTAAAAGCATTTGAAATTAGACGAGGGTTCAATGGACGTAATAGGGTAGTCCTATGCTTTTATTGATGTCGTTTATTTATTTAATTATTTTTATTATTATAAGCCTCACTTATTTCGTATTGTTTCAAATATTGATGAAGAACGAACATACACATTTTTTGCCGCTATATCAAACGTAACTCAGATCATAACTCCACCCCCTGATAAAAATGGATTCGCCCAGCTAAACATGTTGACCTTATATGTTCCGGACTAAACCAATGGTTACCGGTTGCAGTTGCGTCAAGATGGGTGGGCTTAGTTCTGAATACAACATCCAATGCCCAAATCGACAGGCAAAGAATAAGTCATTGATGTAGTATATTTTGAGAAATCACATTGAATATAAAATTTCTCAAGTCAAATTGCCATTAGTGTACTAAAGTCAGTTGTTGGCACGGTGGCTGGCTCCAACAATGGAGATTTTGACTGTTCCTTGTTAGCAGCTAGTATTGCAAACCATTGAACAAGACAAAGGCACCCTGGTTTCAAGGCTGCATTGACTTATTACATCAGCACACAAGGGTGGCAAATTTTAGTTTAATTTGCCACTCCATCGTTGTCCACAGTTGTACAGTCTGTCCGCTACAGATTCTATCGGGTCGTAATATAACCGCCTATTTTTAATTTTTAATTTATTTATTTTTGTTTAAATAATAAAACAACAAACGGAGTTGTTGGTGTTGGGCCACGGTGGTAAAAGTATTAAATACCGTCCTGGGAATTTTGTAAGCACATGATTCATTACAGTCGAACACCTTTATAACGAGGTCCCTGGACTTTACAATTTACCTTGTTATAACAGGTATCTTGTATGGTCAGTAGTTGAAACAAAGAAAAACAAGGACCCAGGACCTATCTATTTATTTATTATTTTATTTATTTTTAAGCAGAATGTTGTACTAACAGTGCTCTTATTATCGGGGTTCGACTGTATTTCCAGAAATGGCTCGTAATCTTTAATATATACTGCAACCCGAGAAAAGTATACTGAAAATAATCTTTCCAAAGTTTTCTTTAATTATTTCTTCCTTTACTTTAATTATATATTTGTATTTTTTTTTTAATTTTTTTTTTTTTTATTATTATTTTTTTTTTATTTATTTATTTATTTATTTGACATTTCGATTTAACTTTGAATTGTCTATAACTTTCGCGTGTCTCCCACGATGGAATGATGAGACCTGCACTGGTTTGCTGGAATCCCACATTGGGAGTGTCTATCCCGTCCTCTGGTACAGACAAATGCCTCAACTTAAGCAGGGCGAGACTTTGGCAATAATCAGAGTAAATGTTCAGTACTTATGGGAAGAGAACTCTAGAACTGCATTTAAAATAGGTTTTACGAAAAATGTACCCGATCCGGAAATTTAATTCTCAGTTGTCGATACAGAAAACCACTCACTAATGCCATGTTCTTGCAATATTTGCCAGCCAGATTTTACAGGAGTTTGTACTATTTAAATGATGCGACTGACGTCGCTTGAAATAGCGCTCAAACGTTACGTCTATGCTAAACTGTGGGTGCTACCTGACTCGAGATTTAGAGGACGGGGACTCATAGCCTCGCGTCAGGAACATACAATCTAATGTACATTACAAATTGTTGGGGTCCCCCTCCCCTCTCAGGATTAATGGAAATAAATTTGAGGTTAATCTAATTGGCCAGGGCAGGGAAAACTACGGAATTGTGTGCACGGGGTGACAAAACCAAAATTTTGCCTGACTGCACTATAACACCTCACCGGGAGTGGATTCTAGAGGTTGGCATGACGTGATCTGCCCCGTTGTTCTGGTTACGTGGTGGCGGCCGATGTGTATGTGTAGTTCCCCTTCGCAGTGCCTAGAAACCATTGATCTCCATGCAGAGTTTAGCTTCACCAGTAGTACAGGCAAATTTCCCGGATGTCCGACTTCACAAATGGGGGATGATACACACATCAAGCTGTCCGAATTGGGCTGGTGATGGGGTCTGATCATAATGATGTTGGTGCGGGCTGGCATGCAGGCAGGGTGCAGGCAGATGTGCAGGCAGATGTGCAATGTTACAATGTACTATGTAGAGCCAGGGATTCCCTGAAAAACCTGTCATGTATGGGCCAAAGCCCAAAAGTATGGAGCAGCCGCTCCACTGTGGGTGAAACAGGTACATGGCGCCAGATGTGTAAGCGTGGTCAGTGGTCGACCCCCGAGGTGGTGATGCCCAGCCATGGTAGGGGTGTGTTACCAGTCCGGCAGTTGGGGTTGCGTGCTGGAGCGGTGCAGTCGTAGGTGCCGTGCCCCGCGTGTCATGGTGTGGTGCACGCTGGCTGCTTCGGTTACTGGACAGGGGTTTGTTTGCACTGGTCTGCGGCTCACGATGGTTGTACTTTGTTGTGTTAAAGCAGGGCAAGCTGAGACTGTTTCCCAGCTGGCCGTCGTTAATGGCAGCTCTCTCAAAGTTTCTTAATCCTCCGTCCGTGGTTTAAACGAAGGCCATGGAGGCTGTCGCTCCCGTTGGGGCCACGTCGCGATCAACGGCGGCGGACCAGGCGGCGCGGTTTGTTCGAGCGACTGGCTCAGCCACAGATACCAGCACTGGAGGGCGCTGTTCATTGCCCCGTCGGCTGCGGTATCAACGCTATGCAGAGCTAGCCGGCCATGGGCGTCGTATTGCATGTCGTATTGCATGCATGCTGGTCATGTCAATGCCCGGCCCGTGGGTTTGTTGGAAGTCTGCTGAAGACTGAAGCGCCCTGGACTAAGCTCGAGCTTGACGTGAATGAAGACGTTTTCCAAGCCGACCGCCGTCCTCTGGGATCTTCCGATAATGGCAAGTGTTTCCCCTTGCTGGGATATCTCGAGCGAAATTTCTAGAGGAGAAATTTTGCAGATAGTTCGGAGAAATTTTTTGGGCTATGTGTACGCTCAGCGAAGAAAGCGGAAAAGTGGCAGAAAGCGCGCGAATGCTACACTGCTCGACCATAACACGGTCTGGGATTGGTGGATGGTCCGACGACCGCATGCGACGACCGCATGGGACGACCAATCCGTAAACGCGTCTGATTGCTTCCTGTGCTGTTGGAATGTCTGCCCTTCCCCCCAGTGCCAAAGGGGTCTTCCGGAGACGAGCACCGGAAAACCATATTATTGTGATCCATACCGACCTGATTTGTTTGCTGAAACATGTAATTAAATAATCTTGATATATTAAACTTTATGTATGTGTTGCACAATTAATTTAGAAATCATCTTTCAAAATCAAAAAGTTGGCATGGGATTATTCCTTAATATTGGGGAATATTTAATACAAATAGTGGAAAACAATTAACTAATCAATTGCGAAAAGAAAAATATGAGAAAGAAACATATTAATTTCAAAAGTAAATGTCTGAAACGGACGTCTGTGATTAGGATGGAAATAGAGCATCTATATAGTATCTGTAGGCATGGACCAAAATCAGCTGGAGCATGTCTTGTCAACACAAAAGTATCACTCTAAAGACCACAAACTAGCACTCAATATTCAAATTATGTTACACCTGCAATAATTACACATTCAGACGGGGTCCTATTTTGATATTTCAGCCTGATACATTGTATGACTTGACAAGATATTCTTTCAATCTTTTTTTAAAAATGTGTTTCAACATGCATCAAGCAAAAGATAAATCTGCGCAACAAGTACCTACATGTAGGTAAGAATTTAAACTCAGGGTTCTAAAAATCAACAGTAAGTGGGTGAACAATCACCTTAAACTTGGGTTAACTTTTTTTTAAAACCACCCTGTAATTACCCGTTATTCTGTCCCGCTTGTATTTATTTGTATGTAAATATTAGAGTAAAATGACAATTGATGGTAAATGAAATTTTTTTTTGGGGGGGGGATCTAGGTTTTTATGGTCGGTCGGGTTACGGTAAACAAATATTTTCTTCTTAGTCCTTTCTTGTTCAATAGACCCATGTACTGATGACGTTATCGTGTTGCATTATGGGAGCATTAGCAGGTCATTTTTTACTTGAATACATTAATAGTCTTAATTGAATTACAATTGACAAAACCAAATATTGTAGTTTTGGGATACCCATTCCTGTCAAAAACTCTAAAGAGGAACAATTTTGAGGGACCAAGGGCGTTTGGGGGACCAAGGGCGTTTGGGGACCAAGGGCGTTTGGGGGACCAAGGGCGTTTGGGGGACCAAGCGCGTTTGGGGGACCAAGGGCGTTTGGGGGACAAAGGGCGTTTGGGGGACCAAGCGCGTTTGGGGGACCAAGCGCGTTTGGGGGACCAAGCGCGTTTGGGGGACCAAGCGCGTTTGGGGGACCAAGCGCATTTGGGGGACCAAGCGCGTTTGGGGGACCAAGCGCGTTTGGGGGACCAAGCGCGTTTGGGGGACGAAGCGCGTTTGGGGGACCAAGCGCGTTTGGGGGACCAAGCGCGTTTGGGGGACCAAGCGCGTTTGGGGGACCAAGCGCGTTTGGGGGACCAAGCGCGTTTGGGGGACCAAGGGCGTTTGGGGGACCAAGCGCGTTTGGGGGACCAAGGGCGTTTGGGGGACCAAGCGCGTTTGGGGGACCAAGGGCGTTTGGGGGACCAAGCGCGTTTGGGGGACCAAGCGCGTTTGGGGGACCAAGGGCGTTTGGGGGACAAAGGGCGTTTGGGGGACCAAGGGCGTTTGGGGGACCAAGCGCGTTTGGGGGACCAAGGGCATTTGGGGGACCAAGGGCGTTTGGGGGACCAAGGGCGTTTGGGGTACCAAGGGCGTTTGGGGGACCAAGGGCGTTTGGGGGACCAAGGGCGTTTGGGGGACCAAGGGCGTTTGGGGGACCAAGCGCGTTTGGGGGACCAAGGGCGTTTGGGGGACCAAGGGCGTTTGGGGGACCAAGGGCGTTTGGGGGACCAAGGGCGTTTGGGGGACCAAGCGCGTTTGGGGGACCAAGCGCGTTTGGGGGACCAAGCGCGTTTGGGGGACCAAGCGCGTTTGGGGGACCAAGCGCGTTTGGGGGACCAAGCGCGTTTGGGGGGACCAAGCGCGTTTGGGGGACCAAGGGCGTTTGGGGGACCAAGGGCGTTTGGGGGACCAAGGGCGTTTGGGGGACCAAGGGCGTTTGGGGGACCAAGCGCGTTTGGGGGACCAAGCGCGTTTGGGGGACCAAGGGCGTTTGGGGGACCAAGGGCGTTTGGGGGACCAAGCGCGTTTGGGGGACCAAGCGCGTTTGGGGGACCAAGGGCGTTTGGGGGACCAAGGGCGTTTGGGGGACCAAGCGCGTTTGGGGGACCAAGCGCGTTTGGGGGACCAAGCGCGTTTGGGGGACCAAGCGCGTTTGGGGGACCAAGCGCGTTTGGGGGACCAAGGGCGTTTGGGGGACCAAGGGCGTTTGGGGGACCAAGGGCGTTTGGGGGACCAAGCGCGTTTGGGGGACCAAGCGCGTTTGGGGGACCAAGCGCGTTTGGGGGACCAAGCGCGTTTGGGGGACTGATTATACTTTTTAGGGGAATGATTATACTTTTTAGGGGAATGATTATACTTTTTAGGGGAATGATTATACTTTTTAGGGGAATGATTATACTTTTTAAAAAGTACAAATTATGCAACCTGTTTCAAACTAATGTCAAGTGCTCTTGAAATCTAAATTTAAAAATGGATACACTTCAAGTGAACAGAGTATGTAGAAAAAATTAACCATGCTCAGATCCTCTGGTAATTTCACGCCAATTCAATGTACATGTACTGTAGCTGAATATTAATTTAGAAATGCTGCTAGAATATACAAGAACATAATAAATTGGTTAGTACCAGTCATTTGATACATGTATAGCAACCCTAAGTAAATTTAGAATTACTCTTTTGAAATAAAAGAACATTGTAGTTGTGATTGTTTTTGTAACTGAAACACATAATTATTATGGCTTTATTGTGATCCATACCGACCTGATTTGTTTGCTGAAACATGTAATTAAATAATCTTGATATATTAAACTTTATGTATGTGTTGCACAATTAATTTAGAAATCATCTTTCAAAATCAAAAAGTTGGCATGGGATTATTCCTTAATATTGGGGAATATTTAATACAAATAGTGGAAAACAATTAACTAATCAATTGCGAAAAGAAAAATATGAGAAAGAAACATATTAATTTCAAAAGTAAATGTCTGAAACGGACTTCTGTGATTAGGATGGAAATAGAGCATCTATATAGTATCTGTAGGCATGGACCAAAATCAGCTGGAGCATGTCTTGTCAACACAAAAGTATCACTCTAAAGACCACAAACTAGCACTCAATATTCAAATTATGTTACACCTGCAATAATTACACATTCAGACGGGGTCCTATTTTGATATTTCAGCCTGATACATTGTATGACTTGACAAGATATTCTTTCAATCTTGTTTTAAAAATGTGTTTCAACATGCATCAAGCAAAAGATAAATCTGCGCAACAAGTACCTACATGTAGGTAAGAATTTAAACTCAGGGTTCTAAAAATCAACAGTAAGTGGGTGAACAATCACCTTAAACTTGGGTTAACTTTTTTTTAAAACCACCCTGTAATTACCCGTTATTCTGTCCCGCTTGTATTTATTTGTATGTAAATATTAGAGTAAAATGACAATTGATGGTAAATGAAATTTTTTTGGGGGGGGGGATCTAGGTTTTTATGGTCGGTCGGGTTACGGTAAACAAATATTTTCTTCTTAGTCCTTTCTTGTTCAATAGACCCATGTACTGATGACGTTATCGTGTTGCATTATGGGAGCATTAGCAGGTCATTTTTTACTTGAATACATTAATAGTCTTAATTGAATTACAATTGACAAAACCAAATATTGTAGTTTTGGGATACCCATTCCTGTCAAAAACTCTAAAGAGGAACAATTTTGAGGGACCAAGGGCGTTTGGGGGACCAAGGGCGTTTGGGGGACCAAGGGCGTTTGGGGGACCAAGGGCGTTTGGGGGACCAAGCGCGTTTGGGGGACCAAGCGCGTTTGGGGGACCAAGGGCGTTTGGGGGACAAAGGGCGTTTGGGGGACCAAGCGCGTTTGGGGGACCAAGCGCGTTTGGGGGACCAAGCGCGTTTGGGGGACCAAGCGCGTTTGGGGGACCAAGCGCGTTTGGGGGACCAAGCGCGTTTGGGGGACCAAGCGCGTTTGGGGGACCAAGCGCATTTGGGGGACCAAGCGCGTTTGGGGGACCAAGCGCGTTTGGGGGACCAAGCGCGTTTGGGGGACCAAGCGCGTTTGGGGGACCAAGCGCGTTTGGGGGACCAAGCGCGTTTGGGGCACCAAGCGCGTTTGGGGGACCAAGCGCGTTTGGGGGACCAAGCGCGTTTGGGGGACCAAGCGCGTTTGGGGGACCAAGGGCGTTTGGGGGACCAAGCGCGTTTGGGGGACCAAGGGCGTTTGGGGGACCAAGGGCGTTTGGGGGACCAAGGGCGTTTGGGGGACCAAGCGCGTTTGGGGGACCAAGGGCGTTTGGGGGACAAAGGGCGTTTGGGGGACCAAGGGCGTTTGGGGGACCAAGCGCGTTTGGGGGACCAAGGGCGTTTGGGGGACCAAGGGCGTTTGGGGTACCAAGGGCGTTTGGGGGACCAAGGGCGTTTGGGGGACCAAGGGCGTTTGGGGGACCAAGGGCGTTTGGGGGACCAAGGGCGTTTGGGGGACCAAGCGCGTTTGGGGGACCAAGGGCGTTTGGGGGACCAAGGGCGTTTGGGGGACCAAGGGCGTTTGGGGGACCAAGGGCGTTTGGGGGACCAAGCGCGTTTGGGGGACCAAGCGCGTTTGGGGGACCAAGCGCGTTTGGGGGACCAAGCGCGTTTGGGGGACCAAGCGCGTTTGGGGGACCAAGCGCGTTTGGGGGACCAAGCGCGTTTGGGGGACCAAGCGCGTTTGGGGGGACCAAGCGCGTTTGGGGGACCAAGGGCGTTTGGGGGACCAAGGGCGTTTGGGGGACCAAGGGCGTTTGGGGGACCAAGCGCGTTTGGGGGACCAAGGGCGTTCGGGGGACCAAGGGCGTTTGGGGGACCAAGGGCGTTTGGGGGACCAAGCGCGTTTGGGGGACCAAGGGCGTTTGGGGGACCAAGGGCGTTTGGGGGACCAAGGGCGTTTGGGGGACCAAGCGCGTTTGGGGGACCAAGCGCGTTTGGGGGGCCAAGCGCGTTTGGGGGACCAAGCGCGTTTGGGGGACCAAGCGCGTTTGGGGGACCAAGCGCGTTTGGGGGGACCAAGCGCGTTTGGGGTACCAAGGGCGTTTGGGGGACCAAGGGCGTTTGGGGGACCAAGGGCGTTTGGGGGACCAAGCGCGTTTGGGGGACCAAGCGCGTTTGGGGGACCAAGCGCGTTTGGGGGACCAAGGGCGTTTGGGGGACCAAGGGCGTTTGGGGGACCAAGCGCGTTTGGGGGACCAAGCGCGTTTGGGGGACCAAGGGCGTTTGGGGGACCAAGGGCGTTTGGGGGACCAAGCGCGTTTGGGGGACCAAGCGCGTTTGGGGGACCAAGGGCGTTTGGGGGACCAAGGGCGTTTGGGGGACCAAGCGCGTTTGGGGGACCAAGCGCGTTTGGGGGACCAAGCGCGTTTGGGGGACCAAGGGCGTTTGGGGGACCAAGGGCGTTTGGGGGACCAAGCGCGTTTGGGGGACCAAGCGCGTTTGGGGGACCAAGCGCGTTTGGGGGACCAAGCGCGTTTGGGGGACCAAGGGCGTTTGGGGGACCAAGGGCGTTTGGGGGACCAAGGGCGTTTGGGGGACCAATCGCGTTTGGGGGACCAAGGGCGTTTGGGGGACCAAGGGCGTTTGGGGGACCAAGCGCGTTTGGGGGACCAAGCGCGTTTGGGGGACCAAGCGCGTTTGGGGGACCAAGCGCGTTTGGGGGACTGATTATACTTTTTAGGGGAATGATTATACTTTTTAGGGGAATGATTATACTTTTTAGGGGAATGATTATACTTTTTAGGGGAATGATTATACTTTTTAAAAAGTACAAATTATGCAACCTGTTTCAAACTAATGTCAAGTGCTCTTGAAATCTAAATTTAAAAATGGATACACTTCAAGTGAACAGAGTATGTAGAAAAAATTAACCATGCTCAGATCCTCTGGTAATTTCACGCCAATTCAATGTACATGTACTGTAGCTGAATATTAATTTAGAAATGCTGCTAGAATATACAAGAACATAATAAATTGGTTAGTACCAGTCATTTGATACATGTATAGCAACCCTAAGTAAATTTAGAATTACTCTTTTGAAATAAAAGAACATTGTAGTTGTGATTGTTTTTGTAACTGAAACACATAATTATTATGGCTTTATTGTGATCCATACCGACCTGATTTGTTTGCTGAAACATGTAATTAAATAATCTTGATATATTAAACTTTATGTATGTGTTGCACAATTAATTTAGAAATCATCTTTCAAAATCAAAAAGTTGGCATGGGATTATTCCTTAATATTGGGGAATATTTAATACAAATAGTGGAAAACAATTAACTAATCAATTGCGAAAAGAAAAATATGAGAAAGAAACATATTAATTTCAAAAGTAAATGTCTGAAACGGACTTCTGTGATTAGGATGGAAATAGAGCATCTATATAGTATCTGTAGGCATGGACCAAAATCAGCTGGAGCATGTCTTGTCAACACAAAAGTATCACTCTAAAGACCACAAACTAGCACTCAATATTCAAATTATGTTACACCTGCAATAATTACACATTCAGACGGGGTCCTATTTTGATATTTCAGCCTGATACATTGTATGACTTGACAAGATATTCTTTCAATCTTTTTTTAAAAATGTGTTTCAACATGCATCAAGCAAAAGATAAATCTGCGCAACAAGTACCTACATGTAGGTAAGAATTTAAACTCAGGGTTCTAAAAATCAACAGTAAGTGGGTGAACAATCACCTTAAACTTGGGTTAACTTTTTTTTAAAACCACCCTGTAATTACCCGTTATTCTGTCCCGCTTGTATTTATTTGTATGTAAATATTAGAGTAAAATGACAATTGATGGTAAATGAAATTTTTTTTTGGGGGGGGATCTAGGTTTTTATGGTCGGTCGGGTTACGGTAAACAAATATTTTCTTCTTAGTCCTTTCTTGTTCAATAGACCCATGTACTGATGACGTTATCGTGTTGCATTATGGGAGCATTAGCAGGTCATTTTTTACTTGAATACATTAATAGTCTTAATTGAATTACAATTGACAAAACCAAATATTGTAGTTTTGGGATACCCATTCCTGTCAAAAACTCTAAAGAGGAACAATTTTGAGGGACCAAGGGCGTTTGGGGGACCAAGGGCGTTTGGGGGACCAAGGGCGTTTGGGGGACCAAGGGCGTTTGGGGGACCAAGGGCGTTTGGGGGACCAAGCGCGTTTGGGGGACCAAGCGCGTTTGGGGGAACAAGCGCGTTTGGGGGAACAAGCGCGTTTGGGGGACCAAGCGCTTTTGGGGGACCAAGCGCGTTTGGGGGACCAAGGGCGTTTGGGGGACAAAGGGCGTTTGGGGGACCAAGCGCGTTTGGGGGACCAAGCGCGTTTGGGGGACCAAGCGCGTTTGGGGGACCAAGCGCGTTTGGGGGACCAAGCGCGTTTGGGGGACCAAGCGCGTTTGGGGGACCAAGCGCGTTTGGGGGACCAAGCGCGTTTGGGGGACCAAGCGCGTTTGGGGGACCAAGGGCGTTTGGGGGACCAAGGGCGTTTGGGGGACCAGGCGCGTTTGGGGGACCAAGCGCGTTTGGGGGACCAAGCGCGTTTGGGGGACCAAGCGCGTTTGGGGGACCAAGGGCGTTTGGGGGACCAAGGGCGTTTGGGGGACCAAGGGCGTTTGGGGGACCAAGCGGGTTTGGGGGACCAAGCGCGTTTGGGGGACCAAGGGCGTTTGGGGGACCAAGGGCGTTTGGGGGACCAAGGGCGTTTGGGGTACCAAGGGCGTTTGGGGGACCAAGGGCGTTTGGGGGACCAAGGGCGTTTGGGGGACCAAGGGCGTTTGGGGGACCAAGGGCGTTTGGGGGACCAAGGGCGTTTGGGGGACCAAGCGCGTTTGGGGGACCAAGCGCGTTTGGGGGACCAAGTGCGTTTGGGGGACCAAGCGCGTTTGGGGGACCAAGCGCGTTTGGGGGACCAAGGGCGTTTGGGGGACCAAGGGCGTTTGGGGGACCAAGCGCGTTTGGGGGACCAAGCGCGTTTGGGGGACCAAGCGCGTTTGGGGGACCAAGGGCGTTTGGGGGACCAAGGGCGTTTGGGGGACCAAGCGCGTTTGGGGGACCAAGCGCGTTTGGGGGACCAAGCGCGTTTGGGGGACCAAGCGCGTTTGGGGGACCAAGCGCGTTTGGGGGACCAAGGGCGTTTGGGGGACCAAGGGCGTTTGGGGGACCAAGGGCGTTTGGGGGACCAAGGGCGTTTGGGGGACCAAGGGCGTTTGGGGGACCAAGGGCGTTTGGGGGACCAAGCGCGTTTGTTGGACCAAGCGCGTTTGGGGGACCAAGGGCGTTTGGGGGACCAAGGGCGTTTGGGGGACCAAGGGCGTTTGGGGGACCAAGGGCGTTTGGGGGACCAAGCGCGTTTGGGGGACCAAGGGCGTTTGGGGGACCAAGGGCGTTTGGGGGACCAAGCGCGTTTGGGGGACCAAGCGCGTTTGGGGGACCAAGCGCGTTTGGGGGACCAAGCGCGTTTGGGGGACCAAGCGCGTTTGGGGGACTGATTATACTTTTTAGGGGAATGATTATACTTTTTAGGGGAATGATTATACTTTTTAGGGGAATGATTATACTTTTTAGGGGAATGATTATACTTTTTAAAAAGTACAAATTATGCAACCTGTTTCAAACTAATGTCAAGTGCTCTTGAAATCTAAATTTAAAAATGGATACACTTCAAGTGAACAGAGTATGTAGAAAAAATTAACCATGCTCAGATCCTCTGGTAATTTCACGCCAATTCAATGTACATGTACTGTAGCTGAATATTAATTTAGAAATGCTGCTAGAATATACAAGAACATAATAAATTGGTTAGTACCAGTCATTTGATACATGTATAGCAACCCTAAGTAAATTTAGAATTACTCTTTTGAAATAAAAGAACATTGTAGTTGTGATTGTTTTTGTAACTGAAACACATAATTATTATGGCTTTATTGTGATCCATACCGACCTGATTTGTTTGCTGAAACATGTAATTAAATAATCTTGATATATTAAACTTTATGTATGTGTTGCACAATTAATTTAGAAATCATCTTTCAAAATCAAAAAGTTGGCATGGGATTATTCCTTAATATTGGGGAATATTTAATACAAATAGTGGAAAACAATTAACTAATCAATTGCGAAAAGAAAAATATGAGAAAGAAACATATTAATTTCAAAAGTAAATGTCTGAAACGGACTTCTGTGATTAGGATGGAAATAGAGCATCTATATAGTATCTGTAGGCATGGACCAAAATCAGCTGGAGCATGTCTTGTCAACACAAAAGTATCACTCTAAAGACCACAAACTAGCACTCAATATTCAAATTATGTTACACCTGCAATAATTACACATTCAGACGGGGTCCTATTTTGATATTTCAGCCTGATACATTGTATGACTTGACAAGATATTCTTTCAATCTTTTTTTAAAAATGTGTTTCAACATGCATCAAGCAAAAGATAAACCTGCGCAACAAGTACCTACATGTAGGTAAGAATTTAAACTCAGGGTTCTAAAAATCAACAGTAAGTGGGTGAACAATCACCTTAAACTTGGGTTAACTTTTTTTTAAAACCACCGTGTAATTACCCGTTATTCTGTCCCGCTTGTATTTATTTGTATGTAAATATTAGAGTAAAATGACAATTGATGGTAAATGAAATTTTTTTGGGGGGGGGGATCTAGGTTTTTATGGTCGGTCGGGTTACGGTAAACAAATATTTTCTTCTTAGTCCTTTCTTGTTCAATAGACCCATGTACTGATGACGTTATCGTGTTGCATTATGGGAGCATTAGCAGGTCATTTTTTACTTGAATACATTAATAGTCTTAATTGAATTACAATTGACAAAACCAAATATTGTAGTTTTGGGATACCCATTCCTGTCAAAAACTCTAAAGAGGAACAATTTTGAGGGACCAAGGGCGTTTGGGGGACCAAGGGCGTTTGGGGGACCAAGGGCGTTTGGGGGACCAAGGGCGTTTGGGGGACCAAGCGCGTTTGGGGGACCAAGCGCGTTTGGGGGAACAAGCGCGTTTGGGGGACCAAGCGCTTTGGGGGGACCAAGCGCGTTTCGGGGGACCAAGCGCGTTTGGGGGACCAAGGGCGTTTGGGGGACCAAGCGCGTTTGGGGGACCAAGCGCGTTTGGGGGACCAAGCGCGTTTGGGGGACCAAGCGCGTTTGGGGGACCAAGCGCGTTTGGGGGACCAAGCGCGTTTGGGGGACCAAGCGCGTTTGGGGGACCAAGCGCGTTTGGGGGACCAAGCGCGTTTGGGGGACCAAGCGCGTTTGGGGGACCAAGCGCGTTTGGGGGACCAAGCGCGTTTGGGGGACCAAGCGCGTTTGGGGGACCAAGCGCGTTTGGGGGACCAAGCGCGTTTGGGGGACCAAGCGCGTTTGGGGGACCAAGCGCGTTTGGGGGACCAAGGGCGTTTGGGGGACCAAGGGCGTTTGGGGGACCAAGGGCGTTTGGGGTACCAAGGGCGTTTGGGGGACCAAGGGCGTTTGGGGGACCAAGGGCGTTTGGGGGACCAAGGGCGTTTGGGGGACCAAGCGCGTTTGGGGGACCAAGGGCGTTTGGGGGACCAAGGGCGTTTGGGGGACCAAGGGCGTTTGGGGGACCAAGGGCGTTTGGGGGACCAAGCGCGTTTGGGGGACCAAGCGCGTTTGGGGGACCAAGCGCGTTTGGGGAACCAAGCGCGTTTGGGGGACCAAGCGCGTTTGGGGGACCAAGCGCGTTTGGGGGGACCAAGCGCGTTTGGGGGACCAAGGGCGTTTGGGGGACCAAGGGCGTTTGGGGGACCAAGGGCGTTTGGGGGACCAAGCGCGTTTGGGGGACCAAGGGCGTTTGGGGGACCAAGGGCGTTTGGGGGACCAAGGGCGTTTGGGGGACCAAGCCGTTTGGGGGACCAAGGGCGTTTGGGGGACCAAGGGCGTTTGGGGGACCAAGGGCGTTTGGGGGACCAAGGGCGTTTGGGGGACCAAGCGCGTTTGGGGGACCAAGCGCGTTTGGGGGACCAAGCGCGTTTGGGGGACCAAGCGCGTTTGGGGGACCAAGCGCGTTTGGGGGACCAAGCGCGTTTGGGGGGACCAAGCGCGTTTGGGGGACCAAGGGCGTTTGGGGGACCAAGGGCGTTTGGGGGACCAAGGGCGTTTGGGGGACCAAGCGCGTTTGGGGGACCAAGCGCGTTTGGGGGACCAAGGGCGTTTGGGGGACCAAGGGCGTTTGGGGGACCAAGGGCGTTTGGGGGACCAAGCGCGTTTGGGGGACCAAGCGCGTTTGGGGGACCAAGCGCGTTTGGGGGACCAAGCGCGTTTGGGGGACCAAGGGCGTTTGGGGGACCAAGCGCGTTTGGGGGACCAAGGGCGTTTGGGGGACCAAGCGCGTTTGGGGGACCAAGGGCGTTTGGGGGACCAAGCGCGTTTGGGGGACCAAGCGCGTTTGGGGGACCAAGGGCGTTTGGGGGACAAAGGGCGTTTGGGGGACCAAGGGCGTTTGGGGGACCAAGGGCGTTTGGGGGACCAAGGGCGTTTGGGGGACCAAGGGCGTTTGGGGTACCAAGGGCGTTTGGGGGACCAAGGGCGTTTGGGGGACCAAGGGCGTTTGGGGGACCAAGCGCGTTTGGGGGACCAAGCGCGTTTGGGGGACCAAGGGCGTTTGGGGGACCAAGGGCGTTTGGGGGACCAGGCGCGTTTGGGGGACCAAGCGCGTTTGGGGGACCAAGCGCGTTTGGGGGACCAAGCGCGTTTGGGGGACCAAGGGCGTTTGGGGGACCAAGGGCGTTTGGGGGACCAAGGGCGTTTGGGGGACCAAGCGCGTTTGGGGGACCAAGGGCGTTTGGGGGACCAAGGGCGTTTGGGGGACCAAGCGCGTTTGGGGGACCAAGCGCGTTTGGGGGACCAAGGGCGTTTGGGGGACCAAGGGCGTTTGGGGGACCAAGGGCGTTTGGGGTACCAAGGGCGTTTGGGGGACCAAGGGCGTTTGGGGGACCAAGGGCGTTTGGGGGACCAAGGGCGTTTGGGGGACCAAGGGCGTTTGGGGGACCAAGGGCGTTTGGGGGACCAAGCGCGTTTGGGGGACCAAGCGCGTTTGGGGGACCAAGCGCGTTTGGGGGACCAAGGGCGTTTGGTGGACCAAGGGCGTTTGGGGGACCAAGCGCGTTTGGGGGACCAAGCGCGTTTGGGGGACCAAGCGCGTTTGGGGGACCAAGGGCGTTTGGGGGACCAAGGGCGTTTGGGGGACCAAGCGCGTTTGGGGGACCAAGCGCGTTTGGGGGACCAAGCGCGTTTGGGGGACCAAGCGCGTTTGGGGGACCAAGCGCGTTTGGGGGACCAAGGGCGTTTGGGGGACCAAGGGCGTTTGGGGGACCAAGGGCGTTTGGGGGACCAAGGGCGTTTGGGGGACCAAGGGCGTTTGGGGGACCAAGGGCGTTTGGGGGACCAAGCGCGTTTGGGGGACCAAGCGCGTTTGGGGGACCAAGCGCGTTTGGGGGACTGATTATACTTTTTAGGGGAATGATTATACTTTTTAGGGGAATGATTATACTTTTTAGGGGAATGATTATACTTTTTAGGGGAATGATTATACTTTTTAGGGGGAATGATTATACTTTTTAGGGGAATGATTATACTTTTTAAAAAGTACAAATTATGCAACCTGTTTCAAACTAATGTCAAGTGCTCTTGAAATCTAAATTTAAAAATGGATACACTTCAAGTGAGCAGAGTATGTAGAAAAAATTAACCATGCTCAGATCCTCTGGTAATTTCACGCCAATTCAATGTACATGTACTGTAGCTGAATATTAATTTAGAAATGCTGCTAGAATATACAAGAACATAATAAATTGGTTAGTACCAGTCATTTGATACATGTATAGCAACCCTAAGTAAATTTAGAATTACTCTTTTGAAACAATCACCTTAAACTTGGGTTAACTTTTTTTTAAAACCACCCTGTAATTACCCGTTATTCTGTCCCGCTTGTATTTATTTGTATGTAAATATTAGAGTAAAATGACAATTGATGGTAAATGAAATTTTTTTTTGGGGGGGGATCTAGGTTTTTATGGTCGGTCGGGTTACGGTAAACAAATATTTTCTTCTTAGTCCTTTCTTGTTCAATAGACCCATGTACTGATGACGTTATCGTGTTGCATTATGGGAGCATTAGCAGGTCATTTTTTACTTGAATACATTAATAGTCTTAATTGAATTACAATTGACAAAACCAAATATTGTAGTTTTGGGATACCCATTCCTGTCAAAAACTCTAAAGAGGAACAATTTTGAGGGACCAAGGGCGTTTGGGGGACCAAGGGCGTTTGGGGGACCAAGGGCGTTTGGGGGACCAAGGGCGTTTGGGGGACCAAGGGCGTTTGGGGGACCAAGCGCGTTTGGGGGACCAAGCGCGTTTGGGGGACCAAGGGCGTTTGGGGGACAAAGGGCGTTTGGGGGACCAAGGGCGTTTGGGGGACCAAGCGCGTTTGGGGGACCAAGGGCGTTTGGGGGACCAAGGGCGTTTGGGGGACCAAGGGCGTTTGGGGGACCAAGCGCGTTTGGGGGACCAAGGGCGTTTGGGGGACCAAGGGCGTTTGGGGGACCAAGGGCGTTTGGGGGACCAAGGGCGTTTGGGGGACCAAGCGCGTTTGGGGGACCAAGCGCGTTTGGGGGACCAAGCGCGTTTGGGGGACCAAGCGCGTTTGGGGGACCAAGCGCGTTTGGGGGACCAAGCGCGTTTGGGGGGACCAAGGGCGTTTGGGGGGCCAAGGGCGTTTGGGGGACCAAGGGCGTTTGGGGGACCAAGCGCGTTTGGGGGACCAAGCGCGTTTGGGGGAACAAGCGCGTTTGGGGGAACAAGCGCGTTTGGGGGACCAAGCGCTTTTGGGGGACCAAGCGCGTTTGGGGGACCAAGCGCGTTTGGGGGACCAAGGGCGTTTGGGGGACAAAGGGCGTTTGGGGGACCAAGCGCGTTTGGGGGACCAAGGGCGTTTGGGGGACCAAGGGCGTTTGGGGGACCAAGCGCGTTTGGGGGACCAAGCGCGTTTGGGGGACCAAGGGCGTTTGGGGGACCAAGCGCGTTTGGGGGACCAAGCGCGTTTGGGGGACCAAGGGCGTTTGGGGGACCAAGGGCGTTTGGGGGACCAGGCGCGTTTGGGGGACCAAGCGCGTTTGGGGGACCAAGCGCGTTTGGGGGACCAAGCGCGTTTGGGGGACCAAGGGCGTTTGGGGGACCAAGGGCGTTTGGGGGACCAAGGGCGTTTGGGGGACCAAGCGCGTTTGGGGGACCAAGGGCGTTTGGGGGACCAAGGGCGTTTGGGGGACCAAGCGCGTTTGGGGGACCAAGCGCGTTTGGGGGACCAAGGGCGTTTGGGGGACCAAGGGCGTTTGGGGGACCAAGGGCGTTTGGGGTACCAAGGGCGTTTGGGGGACCAAGGGCGTTTGGGGGACCAAGGGCGTTTGGGGGACCAAGGGCGTTTGGGGGACCAAGGGCGTTTGGGGGACCAAGGGCGTTTGGGGGACCAAGCGCGTTTGGGGGACCAAGCGCGTTTGGGGGACCAAGCGCGTTTGGGGGACCAAGGGCGTTTGGTGGACCAAGGGCGTTTGGGGGACCAAGCGCGTTTGGGGGACCAAGCGCGTTTGGGGGACCAAGCGCGTTTGGGGGACCAAGGGCGTTTGGGGGACCAAGGGCGTTTGGGGGACCAAGCGCGTTTGGGGGACCAAGCGCGTTTGGGGGACCAAGCGCGTTTGGGGGACCAAGCGCGTTTGGGGGACCAAGCGCGTTTGGGGGACCAAGGGCGTTTGGGGGACCAAGGGCGTTTGGGGGACCAAGGGCGTTTGGGGGACCAAGGGCGTTTGGGGGACCAAGGGCGTTTGGGGGACCAAGGGCGTTTGGGGGACCAAGCGCGTTTGGGGGACCAAGCGCGTTTGGGGGACCAAGCGCGTTTGGGGGACTGATTATACTTTTTAGGGGAATGATTATACTTTTTAGGGGAATGATTATACTTTTTAGGGGAATGATTATACTTTTTAGGGGAATGATTATACTTTTTAGGGGGAATGATTATACTTTTTAGGGGAATGATTATACTTTTTAAAAAGTACAAATTATGCAACCTGTTTCAAACTAATGTCAAGTGCTCTTGAAATCTAAATTTAAAAATGGATACACTTCAAGTGAGCAGAGTATGTAGAAAAAATTAACCATGCTCAGATCCTCTGGTAATTTCACGCCAATTCAATGTACATGTACTGTAGCTGAATATTAATTTAGAAATGCTGCTAGAATATACAAGAACATAATAAATTGGTTAGTACCAGTCATTTGATACATGTATAGCAACCCTAAGTAAATTTAGAATTACTCTTTTGAAACAATCACCTTAAACTTGGGTTAACTTTTTTTTAAAACCACCCTGTAATTACCCGTTATTCTGTCCCGCTTGTATTTATTTGTATGTAAATATTAGAGTAAAATGACAATTGATGGTAAATGAAATTTTTTTTTGGGGGGGGATCTAGGTTTTTATGGTCGGTCGGGTTACGGTAAACAAATATTTTCTTCTTAGTCCTTTCTTGTTCAATAGACCCATGTACTGATGACGTTATCGTGTTGCATTATGGGAGCATTAGCAGGTCATTTTTTACTTGAATACATTAATAGTCTTAATTGAATTACAATTGACAAAACCAAATATTGTAGTTTTGGGATACCCATTCCTGTCAAAAACTCTAAAGAGGAACAATTTTGAGGGACCAAGGGCGTTTGGGGGACCAAGGGCGTTTGGGGGACCAAGGGCGTTTGGGGGACCAAGGGCGTTTGGGGGACCAAGGGCGTTTGGGGGACCAAGCGCGTTTGGGGGACCAAGCGCGTTTGGGGGACCAAGGGCGTTTGGGGGACAAAGGGCGTTTGGGGGACCAAGGGCGTTTGGGGGACCAAGCGCGTTTGGGGGACCAAGGGCGTTTGGGGGACCAAGGGCGTTTGGGGGACCAAGGGCGTTTGGGGGACCAAGCGCGTTTGGGGGACCAAGGGCGTTTGGGGGACCAAGGGCGTTTGGGGGACCAAGGGCGTTTGGGGGACCAAGGGCGTTTGGGGGACCAAGCGCGTTTGGGGGACCAAGCGCGTTTGGGGGACCAAGCGCGTTTGGGGGACCAAGCGCGTTTGGGGGACCAAGCGCGTTTGGGGGACCAAGCGCGTTTGGGGGGACCAAGGGCGTTTGGGGGGCCAAGGGCGTTTGGGGGACCAAGGGCGTTTGGGGGACCAAGCGCGTTTGGGGGACCAAGCGCGTTTGGGGGAACAAGCGCGTTTGGGGGAACAAGCGCGTTTGGGGGACCAAGCGCTTTTGGGGGACCAAGCGCGTTTGGGGGACCAAGCGCGTTTGGGGGACCAAGGGCGTTTGGGGGACAAAGGGCGTTTGGGGGACCAAGCGCGTTTGGGGGACCAAGGGCGTTTGGGGGACCAAGGGCGTTTGGGGGACCAAGCGCGTTTGGGGGACCAAGCGCGTTTGGGGGACCAAGGGCGTTTGGGGGACCAAGGGCGTTTGGGGGACCAAGGGCGTTTGGGGGACCAAGCGCGTTTGGGGGACCAAGCGCGTTTGGGGGACCAAGCGCGTTTGGGGGACTTTTTGACACCTATAATGTAATGTAACATTTTCTTTTCCAAGGATGATGTGACAATTACATGTACATTAGATTTGTCATTACCACACCAACCTCGGTTTTTGAAGATGTCCTAGTTTAGTGCTGAACAAACCCGCAAGCTTTTCTTCAATCTCCTCAGCAGTCATGACACTGCAAAGTGTCACGCAGTTGGCAATCCTCTGGTGCCGGTACAAGTCTTCTTTTCGAGTCGGAAGTGTTGTCATTCCCTTATTTAAAAGGTACACATTTTTGTTGACAGATTTACCTAAAAAAAAAGAAAAAAATGAAATGTAAAATTTAACATACAAGTAGTTGGAAAGGAGATAAAAAAAGCGTAAGCTGAAATGGTATTGTCATGTCTCCCGATCATCTAGAGAGAGCTGGTTAAAAAAGAGATCAGAGAGATGAGAGAAAGGAGAGAGATGGGAGAAAAGTGTCATTTCAAGCTCTGAAAATTGATATTTACATGAAATCAGTAAAACGATATCCTACCAGCCAAAACAACTTTATTATAGCTATCATTTTAACAGCATAAATTATGGGGGGGGGGGGGGGGGGGTTGGAGGGAGGGAAAGGTGGGAGATGGGGATGATATCCCATAACGTATGAGAAGCCCTACTGTATGGATGAAATATAGAAACATTCATGATCAAATTGCGAGCAAACACATAAAAAACAAAATTGGATAGAAAAGCACTGAGCGCCCCCCCCCCCCCCAACTGTAACATCAAGCCCGCCCCCCCTCCCCCCAATCCCCCCCCCCCCCCCACTATGGAGACAGCCCTGGCTACACTGCTGTATTTTCAGTTTAAAAAGATTTTTAAGTCATACCTTTCTTTTTTCGGGCTTCACTAGCAAATGATGTGTGACGTCGTTGACCTGACCGGCGGCCTCCATATCCACCTGTTGGTGTAAATACTCTCTGCACTTCTTCACGGAGAGATCTTGAACCAGTTGTTGAGCCAGTTGTTGAGCCAGTTGTTGAGCTAGTTGATAAAGTGCCATTGCTTGGAGTGTTTCTTTCCAAACTCCCTTGGAGCTGGACAAAAAATACACCAATACATCAGTATCCAAGAAATATAATCATTTCCAATTAGTGCTGCCGTTTTTACTTATGTTTTTCTCTTCAAAATTGAAATGAAATGTTTTTCAACTAGTAATAAAAAGAAATAATAATAATAAATAAATACATTTTTTTTAGCATAGACAGCTGATCCGTGCAAACAAAACCAATTCCATCATTTTGACTACAATACAAGTACATACTTCTTTTCTGCTTAAAAGTCGTTGCCTTTTATTTCAGTATTTTCAGACATTATGATTTCAATTATCATTTTTTTTTCACAGCACTGAAGAATAATTTTAAACCCTCATGTTCTCCAGGCTAAAAATTGAGTCAGCTACCCTATATATCAAAACCTATCAAGTGACAGGTTGAAACACACACAAACTGTGAGAGTTGGTGTTTAGAGTTTTTGATAGGCTGTGATAGTTTTAAGTATAGGAGGGATAAAATTAATGCACTGTAAGGGAGATGGGGGGTTTGTTGGAACACGGGCTAAGTTGAAACATTGAAATTTTCTTCCAAAGTTAAAATTAATTTTATGAAATGCTATATAGGTGTCCCTTAGCAGCAGCCATCCAACATATTGCCTGCAGCACCAGTGCTCTAATAGTACTTAAGTGGGAAAGATAACTTTGTTTTTTCACCTTCCGAGTACATTTTGCATCATTCAAAAAATTGGTACTATCTCCTCCTGTTCTCAGGGCCAAAATCGACCCAGCTGCTGTACAGATCAAAACCTATCAAATTTCAGATTGAAACACACAAACTGTCAGAGTTTGTGTTTAGAGATTTTGATAGGCTGTGATAGTTATAAGTATAGGAGGGTTAATACTGATGTTTATAAATACTAGTGACTAGTTTCGGAGTATTTTAGGCTCTAGTACTAAGCTACAAAATAAGGTTAAAATAATGTGTTACTGTAGTCCCTTCTTTGCGTAATAAGCTTACAAATTTCACATGGGCCACTGGGGCTAGTTGGAACATTTCGATTAGGGCTAGTTGGAACACAGCAAAACGTGGTCAAAAATCGGTAATGATTTAAAAGCATTTCCTGTAGTGTAGCAAGAAGTTGTCAAAAGTCTGACAATGTGTTTATTGCTAGTAGCATTACATGTAGCAAAACCCAAGATGCAAGACTCTTTAAATAAAAGAAAGCAGCCCAGATCAGCAGAATATGTATAAAAAAAAAAGAATATTAGGCCTAGAAGAAGACTAAATCGATTTTCACTTAGTTGCATTGATTTTATCTCACTTATAAGCTTAGCAAGTTGTGTGACATTTTTAAGATATACTTTTAAGTACTGCAGTTATTTTTTAAAGACAATACAATGTTCACTTGATTTCACAAATAAAAAGAAAGACATGTGGTGAATTGTTTTCTAAAGAAAAAACACAGAGGTGATAAGAATCATTTTACCATGAAAACAATTGTTTGTATTTGTTAAATGGTTCAACAAATCTGAACCCTTTTATAGAGTAATTGTAGAACTTCCTGCATATTTAATTTAGGTATTGTTTGGTTTACATGCTGGGAGCATGGCCTTTATATAGTCCTAAAAAATTATTTTACTTAAGTTGGAACACATGACAAAGTCCTGTTCAAGGTGGATTATTTCAGTAACCATTCAAACCCTCCTATGCAAACCTGAGCCATGTTGTTGTATGGGTAAAAATCAGTCAAGGTGATTGTTTGTGACCCTTCTGCAACATGTACAAACCACATGTAATCTGACCCTGTCTGTGCACAAAGTATAGGCAGGGGAGGTGGAAGGAAATTTTGACTGATTTTGACCTTTTCAATAGCACAAGGGTGAAGTCTAAGAATTTTATAAGCTACATTTGAAACTTACATGTATATAAACTGGTATAGTTAGTGTTTCTTGAATAAAATCTGTTTGCGTTATATAGACATTTATTTGAAAATCGTTCCAACTAACCCCCATCTATTCGATGCGATTTGGCTCAAATAATGCAATTCTTGTGTGATATTAATTAAGATACCAGTGAAAATGACTCCTTTTTAATATTAAAAGCAGACAAAAGTATAAACCACAACCAAACACAAATAAGGATTTGTGTGTGCACGCCTCGGGCAGAGGTGCATCAATGTTACCAAACATCTCTTCCCAAGAAATTCACTTCCAAAGCTGTGATACACGTGTCGGATGGAAACATACACCCGTGGCTTTATTGTAGTGTATACGCTTGTTAATCATCAATTTTTTAAAAATGAATTATTATGAAATACCTTACTAGACTATAAGTTAATAGCATAGTTAATCATCCTGTCAAATGATGGCACCAAGTGTGCTGTCGTTGTCAACAGAATTCAACAATTTAGATCGTTTTCTAACGATTTCCAGCTGGAAATGGTTGGAAAAATAGCCTTTAGTAACGGCACGTGTGGCTACACAGACAAGTGGCATGACCAGGACTTGCTGGCATTTGGGGCACGTCACGCATCCAGGAAGTCACGCGCGCCTTGACTAAAGCGCCATATTTCTCTCAATTTTTCAACATAAACCAATGCAAAACTTTGAACAGGTCAGTGGAACAATATTTCCTATAAAATTGGGTGTGATCCCTGGCTACACGGCATTCTGGGTTTATGACTTCTGACTAGCGCCCACTCGAACAAAGATACTGACAATTTGGGAGACCGCCAACATAGGGCAAGATAGCTCAGTTGGTAGAGCGCCGGTACGGTAACCCGGAGGTCGCAGGTTCGAATCCCGCTCGTGCCAGTTTCTTTGTTCACTTTGAAAATGTATTCAAATTTACCTAGTCAGTTTCCCTTGTGGATTGTTTGACGTATTATAAGTTAAAAAGTCGTATCCTCATTGAGTGATCTCCACAATGTCGCTTCCCAGGTTGTATCGTAAAATTGGGTGTGATCCCTGGCTACACGGCATTCTGGGTTTATGACTTCTGACTAGCGCCCACTCGAACAAAGATACTGACAATTTGGGAGACCGCCAACATAGGGCAAGATAGCTCAGTTGGTAGAGCGCCGGTACGGTAACCCGGAGGTCGCAGGTTCGAATCCCGCTCGTGCCAGTTTCTTTGTTCACTTTGAAAATGTATTCAAATTTACCTAGTCAGTTTCCCTTGTGGATTGTTTGACGTATTATAAGTTAAAAAGTCGTATCCTCATTGAGTGATCTCCACAATGTCGCTTCCCAGGTTGTATCGTAAAATTGGGTGTGATCCCTGGCTACACGGCATTCTGGGTTTATGACTTCTGACTAGCGCCCACTCGAACAAAGATACTGACAATTTGGGAGACCGCCAACATAGGGCAAGATAGCTCAGTTGGTAGAGCGCCGGTACGGTAACCCGGAGGTCGCAGGTTCGAATCCCGCTCGTGCCAGTTTCTTTGTTCACTTTGAAAATGTATTCAAATTTACCTAGTCAGTTTCCCTTGTGGATTGTTTGACCTATAAAATAATGATCACAAATCCGCCCATTTCTGAAAATTGCAACAATGTCCAATCACATTACCTTTAACGAAAGCAAAGAAATGTTTCCGTTTGGAACTAGGCACATTCTAAACAGGCACTGCACTAGTTGTCATAATGGCAAGAGTAATTTACCAATTATTAAACCATGGGGTGTTTTGTCCACTTACAAAATTGCCACATGCGCAAGGCTTGGCCCAAGGAAATAACCGGCCAGAGACTGCTGACAGCCTTATGACAGAGCAAAGGTTCCCCATGTAAATTGTATTCCCTTCATCAGGAGACACATGGACACCATCAAGCCTGTTAAGGTTAAAACAGGTCGTGCAAAATTGGCTATGTCTCACTGAGAAGGTACAAAGGTGGCCACAATGAGACCCAGACCAGGTCCACCTGACAGACTGTCTTTGTCTTTCCATTGCCTCCTAGGGGTTGGCCCTGAAATAAAAAGCCCTTGGCAAGATCTCTTAGCAAAGCAATGTGGCTTGGGGGTAAAGTTAGACAAAAATGTTAACAAATAAATACTCCCTGTCTCATTGTGAAAAAATTGACAGTGCCCAGACAATAATTGGGGGCAGGGGGCCTTGAAAATCTGAAAAAAATCTGAGAGATCACAAACACTGCGGCTGATCTTGCCATGCCAAAGTACTGGAATATTCACCTCTAGGGGTCTTGCAGCCCAATGATCCATACAGGGCCTATGAAGACAGATGGGTCATTCCATGAAGTTGAGACACAATGTGTGACATATTGGTAAAATGTTGTAATTGATATAAAATATATTTGTTGCACCACATGTAATTCTATAAAATTATTTCATCATAGCTTAGATTCATGGTGATAATATTTAGTTTAGAGTCCCATATCAACTCCCATAGACTTACTCTTGATAAGTAACAAGGGACACAGTGTCCCGGTTACATCTTAGTTTATGTTGCTCATAATTCATAAATAATTATGTATTAAAGTATCCAAATCAGTATGTGGTGGTTAGAAAATGTTACCCTTTTACATACCCATCAAATAGAGTTGGCTAAAATATTTCATGTAATATTTTATTTCGCAAACCTGCAAAGATGTAACATAGGACACACCACTCTATCAATGGTGGAAAACCCACAAATGACACCAATTAGGGTGGTCTTTTCTATGTTTTTAAGAAGTTGTCCAAGTCCAAAGTCCTTATCATGTTGCATGGACATTTCACATACTCAGTACAGATGAATTATGGAAGAAAGTTTCCAAAATTGTAAGGATGTAACGTGGGACACCACCCTTACCTCCGAATCAATTGCGCCCTAATTTTGAAAAGGCAGTCCACTATATTGACTCTACAAGTTACCTTTATTAAAACAGTAATCACACAAATAAATGAAATTCAATTCAGACTTCATTTGATGAAAAGTAAGAAAGCTAGACATGCAGGCAGGATGCAACAAAATTTAGCAGAGTGGAACACATCCGTTACCTTCTTAACCACAGAAAAGATATGTAAGAGATACTGAAAATATGATTTGTTGTTGTTTAGATACATGACAGATTATGCAAAACTACATGAACAGAAACAAATATTTACTTTTTTAACCTCTGAAGTAGAAAAGTCTGAACCCTATTATAAGTTTAGCCCTATAATTTAGCCCGGGACATCATCACACTTGGTGCCTAAACAAATATATCACATAATTATAATGCCCTTATGTTTTGAATCATTTACACGCGTTTCTTTTACTCTTCAATTTCATACCATAATCATCAATAAAGCCAGTTTGGTTTAAACAAGAAAACATTTTTTAGGATCATTGAATGCCAAAATGTGTGTGTCTCAATGTCACGGAATAACCCACAATGGAAAGCACATTAATTAAAGACAAAGATGTTGGTTGTCATAAATCCTTTTAAATATTGGGGATATTGACCACAGACATGGGGCAAATCATGGGCAAATGTAGGTCAATACTGTTTTTTACTGCCAACATCCCATTTGTTTAATGTCAGTCGTGCATATGCCGTGGATGGAGCCCAAATGCAAAATGAGTGAGGTACATTTTTGTAGATAATGCAAGTCTGCCCTCGCCTCCCACAGAAAGCCAGGGCTTTCTTCAAGACTGCATTAAAATGGTAGACAGTCAGGGAGACCCATCAAAGCAAAAACAGGGCCATGGGCTGAGGGGCGATTCTGGAATGCTGTCACTGGGCACAGTACTGGGTTTTGTGGGGTCATTAATCATATACCCTTTGTGAGGTGAACTGGTTTTAGTATTTGTACTGCATGGAAACAAAATCACCACTGATGGCTGAGGTGATGTTGCAAAACTCAATGTCAGACACCTGCAAATAAAAGGGAGTCTTGTGAATTAGTCTTGGGCAATAAACAAAAGTAATTAAAGTATAAGAAAACCTAATAATGAGGTATTGGCAGTGGGTATGGTGGAGATTACTTTAGCAGAGGATTGGAATGTGGTTGGCCTTCCTGAGGGACAAGGTAAAAATTATCACACAATGGCTCTACTACATGTAGATACAATTTCAAACAAAGAAAAGATAGATTAGTTGGAAATAACATTATTGAAAAATGTGTCAAAAAGCCATCCTATATTAGTATTGACAGGAAATTGTCAAGATATTAACCCTAACAGCCCAAGGCTTTTTACTAGAATCCTTCCCTAACCACACAAACTCCAACACTTGTGTAGTAAACTAATGGCACATTCTTTGTACTTAGACAAAATCAGGGCATCAAGTCCCATGCAAAGTGATGGTGCCAAGGCTCTACAGTACCCAATCACACAAAATTCAACACAAATGGGGTGTTTGATTTTGGCAGGTTAGGGATGGTTAGGGTTAATAGATCAATAACATATAGTTTATTACTTAAATTTTAAGTACTGATGAAAGTAAAGTTAAAGGGTACTCAAAATAACATTTGAATATTTCAACAGTTACAACAAAACAAAACAATATTCATATACATTTTAACTTTGTTATTTTTAACAATTATTATTTTAGTGCTATATTTTGCATTTACATGCCAGAATAACTCCAAAAAAACATTTTGGTTGCCATATTACATGGAAACCAATTGACAGTATTTCGTAACACTGAGACAATCTTGTCACTGGGAACAATTTTAAATCAATAAAAATCATACACACTATTTGAAAAGTTTGTCAAAATGGGTTGATTTTGCCCAATGTATTGTTGGGCAACATATCAACAACACAAACTCTTGGACAAATTCTTCTCAATAATTGGTCCATTTTTACCCGAGTCCCCAATAATTTACCTATTTTTATTTTCATTTAAAGTTGATTTTTCTGGTTATTTTTTCTTCATGTTCCATGCCGAAAGATATGTAGCTCATCTCAAGTCATGACAGAAATTTAGCATAACATCAATTACATAATATTTGGACTGGTTCATGTGCAATAGCCTCATAGTCTTGTGTATCAATTACATGATTGTTTGGCCTCCATACCCACAATGCATTGAGAATGTCGAAAAGGTTTCTTCAAAATTTCACCACTTGTATTAAACGTAACATACGAAAAGGTGTTTTATCTACATGTTTATACTACATGTACTACTAGAACAACTAGTACTATAAACGAGGGAATCAGGTTGGTGTAGTGGTAATTTTACTCGCCTTTCACCACTGTGACCCCGGATCGAATCCCGGCTGATAGGGCCAACATGTGGATTGAGTTTTCAGTCCCTACTTGAATTATTATCTGAATTATTCTCTGGGGTTTTCCTCCCATGCCCAAGTTCCTTCCTCATCTTCTATCATATGGAAATGGCATCCCGGCTGGATAATAAATACTAGTGCTATTGATAACTCACCTCCCTTCTCATTCGGTCGAGCTGCGGATGCTGCACAATTCGAGAAACCAGTCCCCGTATGCTCTCTGCAGAACCGGCTGTGCCCTGTAATCGCACGTCCTGAAGAAAATTTTCCAAGCTGCTTTCTGATCGAAACAACCTGTCCATTTCGTCCATTTAACGTTAAAATTTAGGGCTGACAAAAAACAAACACGGAACAGTATAGTTGTTTTACTGACACTGAGTTAGGCCTAACTGTGTGTGTACTACTACTACCCAGTACTAGAGACGCACATGTGCACAGATCTTTTTTTTTTTTTTCGCGCGCGCCACCTGGCGCCTAAGGGACCGCATGAGGGCTGGTGAACGTGTATCATGTGTAGCGTGAATGTTGCTTAAGTCATGGGGACGAGGTTGGTGTACAACGGAACATGGCCGCACTGATCAGCAACTCGCGATTATCGGAATCACGTGAATAGTCACGTGCATCTTGCACGAAAATTTTAGTCTTGCACGAAAAATTCTGGTCTTGCATGATCATTTTTTGGTCTTGCAATATCATTTTCGTCTTGCATTGACATTTAAATCTTGCAAGAAAATTTGGTCTTGCATGATAATTTTGATCTTGCATGAAAATTTTGATCTTGCAGGAAAATTTTGATCTTGCATGAAAATGTTCATCTTGCATGAAAATTCTGATCTTGCATGAAAATTTTGATCTTGCAGGATAATTTTGGTCTTGCATGAAAATTTTGGTCTTGCATGATAATTTTGCGTTTATCTTGAATGATTTTTTTTGTTCTTGCAAGAAAAACAGTGTTTTGAATTAATTCCGCTTTGGCTTGCCATAGATAACCGCTTCGTAAGAGGACCATCCTCGACTCCATGGGCGCGTGTGCGTTCCTCCACTAACCCCTGGCCGTGAGGAATACGTTAACGACGCTGACTGGCTATTCGAAATGAATAGTTATGTCTGAAAGCGAACCGCGCGCGTAATCCGAATGTTGAACGCCCTGTGTGCGCTTGCGCTCGCGCTCGCGCCCGCTTTAACATCCTGTTCGTCACGTCACATCAGCAAAACGACTCCGAGCACTTTTTTCCCATTATCAAGACAAGGCCACTAGTCTTGGTGGCTACGATAAACGATATGGATTTTTTCTGGTCGGGAAATTCATGTATTTTATGTTTAAACAGATAAAAAAGGCACACATTATAAATTCGAGTCGAGGCCGGAAATCAATTTTTCCAATCGATAGTAAATTTAATTTACTTATTTATCCAGTTGAAGAAAGCAGCTCATTCTCAATGACAGTGTTTTCCGCCGCTGCAGAAGATGCATCGAAAGGTTTGACAAATTTGCGAAAACAGCTGAGAAAAACATTTGGAAAATTACAAAACTGACATCCGGCGATAATGGCGGAAACGGTCATGACGGTCGTCATACTTTTCCTTCCTCCCGATCCCACCAGGTCGGCTGTTACTACTATTCAGTGCAGTGTTAGATTTAACGTCAGGCGGGAAAAACATTAGGCATCATTATTAGAAGCTAATCGCATCCTTCCAAACGATTGATTCTACAAATAAAACCTTCCTACTAAAAACCACTGCGTCGCGCGTTAAACACATCGACTGCAGTCCTAATTACCATATCCCACTATGTGGGATATGGTAATTACACAATTCCAGGGGTTAAGATCGCGCAAGGTATGGTGGGAAAACATGGCGCCGCAAGATCGTACCCATGGTAACGAGGTTGACGTCACACGTACGTAAGCGAGCAAACGGCGAATTGTACCCAGGCTCCGCGCCGCGCGTCGCTGTTGGACCGACGTTTAGTCAGGCAACTGTCCATACCTCATGTACTGAGCCTGTAAACGCATACTCAACCTCGTTCCCAGGGTCTATTTTCATCCTCGTTCTGGAAGCGTATTGCTCGAACACCATGGCGACGAGGTTTACGCGTGCTGTACTACGTACATGTAGGCTACTAGTGACGGGATTTGCAAACTAAACACTCCGACTTCGTAACAAAATTGCTTTTTTGGGCCGGACTCGGGCCGAGTCCTCGAGCTAGTCGAGTCCTTATTGTCCGAGTCCGAGTCCGAGTCCTGACTGTTCGAGTCCGAGTCCGAGTCCGAGTCCTTGAAAATCAGGACTCGAGTCCTTCAGCACTGCTATTATACAAATAATGAAGGTTTATGAGTGCGATGGTAAGAATAATTTCATGAGGTGACAGATTGAATTTTCCATTCCACCTGTCACCGAATGAAATTATTCTTACTATTGCACGAATGTGAAACATTCATTATTTGTTTTATAAAACGCCTGAATAAATCCGACAGATTGCATGCATGGATTTCTTGGTGTAACGTTACAACGTGCCGTTTTACCTTCTCAGTCCCGCATAAAACCGCGACAAAAAGTGGTCCAGTTCTGAATCAGTTAAAGCTTTAATTGTTGTTCCTGCGTTTCTTGCAAATTTCTCTAATCATTTGATTGCATATTTCATTTGTCTCTTTGTGTTAGCAGCGTCAGCATCGCCTAAAAGTTCCAATATTTCGTCGTCTGTTAGGAGAACAAACTGCGGCAGTTCGCGAAACTCGGCCGCCATGCTGTGTGAATGACAGCCCTGTTGTAGTGCCACCAATTAGACCGTGAAATTAGGGAAGTTATTTTGGTTCTATCAATGCGCGCGCACCGTTTGGTAGAACCATGTGATAGAACGTTTTGGGCAGTGCGGGTTCGCGTCGTGTGATGGGTCGAATAATTCAATGCACGTGATCGACGATCCACCAATCGGATGGCTGGGATTTATTCAGGTGTTGTATAAAGGCCTATATCAATGAGCCCGTATTTCATATTGACTGAAATTCACGCTACACATGTCCTGTATAATAATTTCTTTCTAACAATTATGATCTCGTCGACCACTAGGAGGAGCTAGGAGGAGGACTCGGAGAGGATACTCGTCGCTATAGTTGACTTAATTTCTGAAAAGGTGACATATTGAGATAACATTTTGTTTTCGCTAAGACGACATAATGAAAGTTTTTTTGGAGCGATAATTTAATACAAAGACGAGTGACTCTTTACGTGTGTGAGGATGCTCTAACCTTGCATACTCTCTGCACGGAACCTTATTTGCCCACGTCCACACACCCACACCCCCGCCCTTTCCGAAAAGCAGCTTTAGAAATTACAGGCATTTTGGGATTAGGACTGTCGCAAAATGAAAGGGATCGCGATCAAAGATTCGGGTTAAAAGAGCGTTCATAGTGCGAGTAAAATCAGCTTTGTCTCCATTTTTCTCATTATGAAAACAAAGGAATGTCCACAATAGGTATGGAATGTATAACCGTGTGTAAATACCGGCAATCGTGGACTATATGGACAAAAGGGTTAGGGCGTAGACAGAGGGTCCACGATTGACCGAACGTCCACGATTAAAATTCGAGTACAAAACATATGGGAGGCCTTCCGAAAAAGTTAAAGGGTTAGTACAAACAAAATAAGGACAATAGGAGGTCCGCGATTGCCGGTATTTACACACTTGTGTGTGTAGGGGATCTTCAGCTCAGTTAGGGCCTATTGTGCATATTTAGGTACAAGATCTACGTTTCTTTCACAGCACTGAGTCTCAACTCGCAGCGAGATTTCTCATAAACAAAGGTTTAAACGCACCCGTCCACCACACAGAACAATAAACCTCCATGGCATTTCTGAGGGCGGGGCCATGTGTATGACCTCCATGGTATGAGTTAACCTTAAAACCCAACGAGATTTAGCGATATTTCGGTACTTCTGAGAATGCGTAGGCCTATAGGAGCTACAACGTGCGTGTGTGGCGAACCATTTTATGATTATTTGTTTTCTGACTGGGATGAGCTAGGAAACTACTACAATAATGAAGTTTTGTGATGGAAAAGGAGACAATTCTATTCACAACATTTTAAAAGTATTGCAAATTCCAAAATAACAATACAAAATGTGGAAGCACCCCTGCAATTGCCGCCAATATCGAACCAAGACAGGCTAATAACAAAGAAGGCTGGATTCGTCTACATATGTGCATATGATTAAGACAGATTATAAAGAGTCTGTCGCTTGACTATAGTCAGAGTTTGGTACCGAGAAGCCCGAGTTCAAAAGTGATTATTACTTTTATGGGTTTGTGGTGAAACAAAATCAAATAAAATCCTTCGGATCTAATTCCGTAAAAAGAATCCACGATCTGACCTGCTGAAACGCTGTTTGAACTCACAGCTGTCAGTTTCTTTACTTGGAAACTTGAATTGCACGATCATTGACGTCACTAAATATCCTCTCAACGCATCGGGCCAAGGTCAAGAGGTTTATTGATCACAGAACTGCTCCGTCAAAGAGTTCCGGGTTGACTAACATAGTGCGCGTTGTTCATGGAAGTCGAGTGGAAACGCAATAGCAAAATAGACCCAGAGAGGGCGGATCAGAACGGGGGGGGGGGGGGGGGGGGAGGGGGGGGGAGGGGGGGGGGAGGGGGGGGGGGTGACCACCCTGTTTTGTTTTTATTTTTTATGTTATTATTTTTTTGGGGGGGAGTGCGTATCTAAATGTTCCGGACCAAATTTTAAAATTATAAAAAATGACCGCCATTTTTTGACAGGGAAAACGTTTTGAAAAGCGTGCGAGGGGTTTAGGGGATTATGCTGAACCCCTGAATTAAAACTTGGAGACTGCATTGACATGAAGCAGTTTATTCCAAATTCTGGGAACTTCAAACTTCGTCCTGATCGTCAGAATTTTGCAAAAGAACTGTGTCCTTCCACGGGAATATAGTACCTGTAAGGAGCAAACACAACATACTTGTCACCAGACATCAATGAACTGCAAGATATGGGACAGAGGGAACCCCCCTCTGTTGTGTTGGTCAATTGTGTTACCGGAATCCCAGGAATTCAATTTAGATAACCGTGGGGGGGGGGGGGGGGGGGTAGTATGGAGTGTGTATAGGGTATATAGGTATATTAGGGACAAGGGCCGGGTGTTACCTGGTTCAATTGCTCGGTATACAAGTTTGAACTTAACATAACCATATGCTGTAGGGGCCTACAACGCTGCAAGAACGCGGTCCTGCTAGTAGATCCCAGTGGATACGGACGACGGCCATAGCAGCGGTTTGAAAAAGACCACGGCCAGTTCCTTCATACGCGCATTCCTGGGCGTATTCAATTCATTGTTTGCCTATTGTGCAAATGGAATGCCAGCACCGGGGGGGGGGGGGGGGGGGGGGTGGGGGGAGAGGGGTGGGTAAGGTACAGTAGTGTACGTGTAGAATGGAGTGACCTGCCCGGTCCATATAATTCAACGCTATAAACAATAGAACTGTAAAATTCCTCTACTGTCCAAACATAACTCAATCGATCAAAGACAGGATTTAACTGCTATTGACTTCTTCAGGCAGGTAGGCCTACAGCACAAAAGAAATGCAGCAGTTGTATATGTAGCTAGGAATTTCACTACAGGGCATTTGTTCAAGTTTTTTGTGGTGGTGGTATCGTCTTTACACGAAACGATTTTAGACCGATTCTTGAAAAAAATCAGAACCTTTGGAGCTTTGGTGAATTAACTTGGGGGCGTCCGCACCCCGCACCCCGTTACGTGCGGGCATGCCATACATGTACTATACGTCATGCATGGAGGAAGGAACAATGTGTTCCTAATCCTCCATGTAAACATTGTTTAATCCACACTCTGCATTGTGTGGGAACAATACACAAACCTCTATCCCCTTATGGGCACGGTATTTTACGGGAGACGTCGGGGTGTTGCAGCGGTTCTGGCAGTCAAATGGAACCGCTACAATGTATTTGTGCAGTCAAGCATGACATAAACAATAATCCAACAATGGATTTAAATTGCACAAACGGCGGCCAATATGGCGTCATCCGGCCTGGGCCCGGTTGCACCGAAAATGGGTTGCACCATCGATGTCTTACGACATGTACTAACTTCCTGACTTACGTGTGGTGTAAGACAAGTTTCGTGCAACCGAAAGAAATTACGACAAAACTGTTGCACCATAACTTACGCATTGGTAGGACATGGATTTACGATATGAAATTACGTCTAGTGGGGAGATGACTTAAATAGTTAGGGTAGCCATACACGGCAATATGTTCGGGTTGAAGTAGGCTACATTGTCATTTATGATTTTGATTCTGCAAATATTGAAAACAATACATCTGCATGTTTTAACACCCATTTGTTTGTGAAAAAAAGGTTCGGAACAGGGGCGGATCTAGGATTTCTGAAAGGGAGGGTCCGATCAACAGGTAGGTATGCGATCCAAATGCATCACGGCAGGTGCAAACCGAGCACGCGGAAGGAGTGCGAGCAGTGTTAGAGTCCGGGGCATGGCCCCCCCCCCCCCCCCGGGAAAAAAAGGCAAAGAAATTAAGCCATTTTGGATTTTTTGCTGCTATTCTGAGGGACAAATCGACATAAATGTTTACGGAAAAATCTGCATTTTTTTTTATTCAAAACTGAACATTTGAGAAGGATCATAATATGAATTATCTAGCATCACATTAGACAAGTATTCGTAATTAGAAAACACGAAATTTGTGTTAAAAACGATTAGCCAATAATTTATCCAGAAATCCTTAAGAAGTAGCTGAGGGAAAAGATTAACAAGACAGCAATTTTAAAAGACGTTTTGGAGACGTTTTAGATTTCGTTTAAAAGCTTCATTTGTTTCTACTAAAAAATTACAACAACAATTATAGCAATGAATACAAGCTGAAAGAACACAAAAGTAGGTCGAACAAAGTTAAGGTTTTAAATCTACAGTTCGGAATTGTTTTAATCGACAAACGGTCCAGTTTTAAACATCTTCGCATTTGGGAATGTTCAGGAAAGAACACGACGCAACCATGGATTTATTCACTCTTAAGAACAAAATCCAAGACTCAAAGCTCTGTTATATGAATTTAAATATCAATAAATTGAAGCAAGTCGATAACCACAGCAATGGACAGTTGGAGTTCAACCACTCCGTTGATGATGATGCTAACGAATTGCTGAAATACATGCATTTGTAAACAATCAGTAATTACCGCGGTATCTGAATAAAACATAATTGATTGTAAAAATGCTGTGTACAGTTGCTGTCTAATTTCGGGAATGTGACACTAGTACATAATATGCATTTTAGGACAAGCCTAAAAGCTTTTTGGTGCAACCGCAGTTACGACATGTCTTAGGGCTGTCCTAAATCTTATGACAAGCATGTAGGACATGTTTGGTGCAACCGGGCCCAGGTGTCACTTTTTCTGGACGCCATATGGCGTCATCCGGACGCAAGGGGTTTTAACAACAGACTGATTATCATATAATACACGTGTACTAGTTTACAAGGGCCCGATTTTCTCGGAAAACTTTATGATCACAAACGTCACTCATGACATCCGTGGCAAAGAACCGTACGTTGCGCACCTTCCGGGATGCTTCGGACGGCCTCGATGCTTTCGGTCTAAATTGAGTTTACACACAAAACTATGGTGGCCTTGAAGGGACATCAAAGACATCTTAAGATACTTGTAATATAATCTCAAGGATAAAAACTTTTTTTTTTCCAAACAAAGGCTATTTGCTTCATTCTATACAGCTACGGTTGAATTCCATCACCTACATGTATTTTGCTGACCATCCATATTAAGTACATTTACGTTTTTGTATAATAACATTTTTGTTTGTATGTAAAAAAGTTGAATGAATGTCTAATACTAATTGTTATGAAAATAATTGGTTGTAGTAAACACTCATGCATTGTCGCAAACGGCCGGAGTTCGTCTTGGGTTCTATTTACTGATATTGATGTATTAAATTATTTCAGAGCTTTACACTATGTATAATGTTTATTTCAGACAAATGATGCGATGTTTAAAATTAATGAAGCCCGTTTTGTCGGAACATACGTAGGCCTACTATTTATACAGTGTACTCTCTGAGATATGACGTGCTGCAGATTTAAATGTATAAGACCGGAAAATTAGAAATGTTAAAGAATCTTGACGGTACATAAGAAACTAAACGAATAATGTTTCCATTTACGTTTATACCCTCACTCTTTTGTCTTTATGAAATACTAGGCCTATCCCACTTAAACATCGCGAGGTCACTTCCAATACGCTCTGGCCTTTGCAGTCATTGACAACCGCAAGAGTGCTATACCACGTGCCACGAAACGCCATCGCGTAGCTGATTGGTCGGTGGCCACTGCTACGGGTTGTGCACAAAGCAATGGCCCCATTGAAGTGTGCACAAAGTTAAAATGACCGAACCATGACCCCCCCCCCCCTCTTTTGTTTTGGTCATTGTGTTCCCGGAATCTCAGGAATTCTTTTCAGATCTCTAAAAAGATGTGATAGGTAACCATAGTCTGGAGAGTGTATAGGGTATTGGGTATTGGGACAAAAGGGGGTACCCCTCTACCCCATATCGTGCTTGGTATAGAGCTGCTACAGACTAGTCCATAGTGGATTCTAGTGGGCCGTGAGATGGGCTATGGATCAAAAGGTCCCTAGTTCGAATCCACCTGTACCCATTTTTCTTTACTGTGATATCTTTAGGAAATTTTTTAATTAAGGGGAAAAAGAGACTGAGAACTTAAGTGCTAGCTGTGCTATACCCAGCACGATATGGGGCAGAGGGGTACCCCCCTTTTGTCCCTATACGCTATACACTCTCCAGACTAACACATCCCCCCTATACCTCTGAAAAGAATTACTGAGATTCCGGGAACACAATGACCAACACAAAAGAGGGGGGGGGGGGGGGGCGGGGTCCCTCTGCCCCATATCGCGCATCATATGAGCTGTGCAGTGATCAATGCAACACTGAATTATTCATGAGAATTGCTTCACACGCCTACAAAAAAAAAATACGTGCTGATCGTGCTGCGGGTCACGCGATTTCCAGGGGAAGAGAAACCGGATGAGCTGTAACTCCAGAGACCTTTGGGAGAAGACTCGAGGCAATAAAAGGCCGAGGTATTTAGGCATCAAAGCTAAACCGATATAGCAACTCTGCAAGACACATCATTAGTATACCGGCGGTATGGCTACGTTCAGGTAGGTCCTTGTTGTATTGTGCGTTTCGTTTGTATCATATTCAAGCTGCGATGCCCGTACTTTTGGCGTGCATATCAACCTGAAAACTGCACTTTCAAATTGGTAAATTAGTAATTAGTGAAAAGATGGAATTTGCGTCGGGGATGGTGTAAATTAGAAGAGCGCGTTTGCCCTTTCCCGACGTAGCGTTTGAAGCAATATATTTATGCCAAGTGCTTTCAGATAGCCTGTGTGAAAAATGGATTCATAATTTTTAACATCGGATAAGTTATGTGCTTTCCAATGACACGTCACACAAAAAATGGACAGACAAGTAACAAATTGTATTTAATTGGGAGCAGGACATTAATTCCTGTAGTAGTAGTTATGTATATTGATCTTTGCGCACATAATAAAACAAAATATAATTAGGAAAGACCCAATTACAAGTAGAAAGTATAGTAGGCGTTGCTTTTTTTTCGTCAAAAACTTTTCTTTCATACTCTGCTCGTAGGGAAAATCCATAAAATTCAAAATTCAATCCAAAACAGTTTAAAAAACAAATATGAAACCCTTTTAGTGTAGCGTGAAAGGACTTGTTTAAACTAAATATATAGGCCTGTATACGGTACTGAATCTAAGAAATTCTATTACATAAATCACTTCGTGCTAGTCTTCAGAGGGTATGCATTCCTTTCCATGCGTTAGCATGTGGATTACAAAATACATTAAAAAACTAAAGTAATGTAAATGAGGTAGCGTGGGATGGGTATGCTGGAAGGAATCCGCATCTTTCAGAAGTCCAGATTTAATCAAATGAACCCTTTTACAAGGTGGGCGTAATTGATATATTATTCGGAGTATTTGGGTGGGAACCAAATATCTTCGACTTGTATTCTCCATTATTGATAGAATTGCTTTCTGCCTCAAAATACTACGATGGAAATCCTTTCGTTTAACTAGGCATCGGAATTCTACAAATTCTGCACTGCAAAAAACTGGTGTTAAAATAGCACCACGGTATAGTGGACGAATAGTTCAGTATACATCGCTTAGTGCAAATTTACACCACGGTTTATCGCCACAGTTTCGCCATTAATAATTTTTAAGGCTGAAATTCAGGGCTTTATATACTTATATACAAAAGATGCCTAATGCTTTGAATACTTGGACATGCAAGATAATGTTGGACCGATGTTGTTCACGCCGCACCCTAAAAGGAAATTCAATATTTAATCATTCATATTTTACTGTCAGTTTTCATTTGTACCATTTTGAGAAAAGAAAATACAATCTGACTACACTTTTGCATTAAATTAGAGTCCAGTCCATGCACCATGATCTGTTAAGTATTAGAGTTCCAACTAGATTTATTGTTCAGCACAAGACATTTCTCGATTAAATTGTCCTAAAGCCAGGCTGGTTTCCGCAAGGTGAGAGAATGTTTTCTGTGGCTGGTCCCCGTCTGTGAAACCAGCTAAGAGTTCACCTTTAGGGAGTCTTAAGTCGAGTTTAAAAACTCTCCTTTTAAGCAAGCATTTTTTTAATTCATAGGTAATGGCTTTTAATGGTTAAGTTCGTTGGTTGTATACTCATTGGGGCTTAATTTAGTTTTTAGGCGTAATTTGAGCTTTCAAGCTACAGTGCGACATGTGCCTTTTGAAGAATCCTTGGTTTCATTACCAGAAAGAATTAAAGTAATAAAACAATATATATCCGTTTACATGTTTACTTATTTGTATTTCTATTTGTAAATTTTTAGTTAACACGAACACACGACTGACTCGGGAAAATAAATATGCATTTAAAGTTTGCCAATGGATTTTGATTTGTTTCTCTCTCAGGATAATTCCCTTTCTCGCCCTGGCGATCACGGCGCTGTCTTCCCACGTCTCGGCGTGTACATCCTCCCTGAACGTCAACATCGGGGTATCGGAGGCAGCCCAGTGTGCCTATGTCTTCAGCTTGGACGAGTCAGATGACGGTACCTGCCCTACCCTGCAAGAGGCAATGTGCCGGTGGCTTGCTCTTCAACAATCTCCGACTCGAACACAAGACATGCTAGGTGAGTCTTGGATACACATTCCCCCCACCCCACTTTTTCCACTTGGGGGGAAATGGCCCCCATAATGGCCCCCATTTTTGGCAGTTCCGCATACAGAAAAACATATAAAAGGGCAGCAGGCGGGCCGACACCGGCGCTGCTTTGGCCCCCACTTTTAAAAGTGTTCCGCCGCCCCTGCCTGGATATAGACACATGTCGTAGATATCACCGAATGAGTACATAACTCCGGAGGACGTGAACACTTATTAGTAATAACAATTTCAAGATTTGTCAATCAAAGCCCCCCGTAAACCAATACAGTGCCTCGCCTAAACATGCAAAACTGCATGAAATGTATTTCATTTCATGTCAATCATTACACAACCTCGTAACATTCAGAGATATGTACAGTTTACTCATACCAGGGGCGGATACGGGGGTGGTTAGGTATCGAAACAAACCCTCTCCCATTTTGCCAATTTTTGTTTACTTGTACGCCTTAATTAATACAGTTGCATGCAAGCCATAAAAACCAGACACCCTCTATATCGGTCTTTATTTTGCATGTAGGGGGCCTACGGGCAAAAGTAAAAAAAATAGAGCTAAATAGCGCCACCAACGTCGAGAAAGAGTAGGCTCCCCACCTTGAAAAAATACATTTTCTGTGCAGGCCAAATTTGGAGGGGCAACTTTGACTGTAACTGCTTGATTAATTTTTTTTAGTACAGGCCTAAGTATGGAGATTTGCAGTTGACTGTACATTGACACGCATGTACACACACAAGAACAACTTATGGGTGACTGCGCAACCATGGCTTACAGACGTATAATTCCGTCGCCTGTGTATTATAGCCTGTTCTCACTTGAACGATGTTTTGTACAACTGCGGTGCGACTAAAAAATCGTACAGCCGTTCGATTTCCGTACGACTTTCCCTGTTTCTTTCCCGCGCAGTCTGACTTGTACAACTGCCGTGCGACTGCCGTTCAACTCTTGTGCGACTTTTCCTCCCGAAACATCCGATAACGGTTCGTTCCGTGCGACTGCCGTACAACCTGTACGAGTCCCGCGCAAGCGCCGTGCGATGTTTGTTCAACTCGCGTGCGACCTGTGCGCATGCGGTACAACCGCCGTACAACCACCGTACAACCACCGTACAACCAATCAGAGCGCCGTGCGACCGCCGTACAAGCGCCGTTCGATCCGCGCGAATGGCATAAAAGCAGGGCCTTTTGGCGTCGATCTTCTCTGGTTGTCTTCCATCTTGATGTGGACAGCTTGAACATCATAAGCGAATGATTTTCAGGCCGCTGAGGCCGCTTTTTATATGTTTGTTGGTGAGATCCGCCCAGGTTGGACGGCAGTAGCACCGCGCTCGCATGGGGTCGCACCGCACTTGCGATGAGATTCCTTCAGCTTGTACAGCAGTCTGATGGCAGTCGCACCGGGCTCTCATGAAATTCGCACATGTTGCACGGCAGTCTGATGGATGTCGCACAGGAGTCGCACCGGGTCTGCTGGAAGTCGCACGGCCGAGCCGTGCGACTCTCTTCAGACTCCCGTGCGACCTATCAGACCGCCGTGCGACTGCCATGCGAACTATGCGAACCGTGCGACAGCCGTATGGAAATTTTCAACATTAAAAAAAAACTCGCACAGGCATGCGACCCGGCCGAATTACACACGACACCCCAACAACCTGTGCGAATCATCAACAGACTGCTGTGCGACTTCCGTACGCCCTGTGCGATTTTGGTAGTCGCACGGCATTCGCGTAGAAAATCGTTCAATTGAGAACGGGCTATATAGAATTGTATAGACTTATGAACGCCTGCCTTCAGTAGGGCAGGTCACGAATATGCCAGCAAAGCTAGTGATAATACTATCAGACCTGTTCTGTTTCCTCGCCCGAAAACTGCCACTGATCGAACAATTCAGATTAAAGGGCACTGACTACTAGCCGCCAATCCCTTTTAAAGGGACGATGACAGCTTCTGAAAAGTCGGGCACATTTGGTTTGTAAACAAAGGGCACATGGTCTATAATTTGACTCCACACTATTGTAAACCGCCAAGTTTACAACTTAACGCATTGATGTCATTACCGAGTCAAGTATACTCGGAATAAGTGCATGTGTTGCTTATACAATTCGTTGCCGTTCTCACGAAGTGACCAAAACGCATATGCTAATTCCAGAATACTTTTTGTTATGCCAAAGCATTACAGAATTACCATCGTCTGATTCGTCACTTCCTGAAAAAAACAGCAGCGAATTTTTGAGCGCCCCATTCGAGCCCAGATATTGCAAGGTTAAACTAAAGCCCGATTCATACTTTCGGCGAATTTGAAAGCAAAGCGAATTCGATCGTTTAGGGTTTAAACGGCAAAGTGATACAGAAATTATCAATTTTTGACGTCATCTTCTTCACCTGAAACATGGAGACCAACCTTGCTCTTGTTCACGGGTCAGAACTTCCGAGGGCTCCATGACCACTGATGCACATTGACTACAAAAGTGAAGTGTGAACGCTTTATTTTACCAAAATACGGTAATCTCGGGGGTCAGATACACGGTCACGAACCTTGAAATTGCCCTGGTTCGGATAATGAAAATGGCATTTTGCTTGATGAGCCAACAATGTTTCTTGTGCCAAGAGAAATGAACTCGCCTGATCTTAAAAATGCAACCACCATCGTAGAAATTGACGCCATAACGCGTTTCTTTTTTCTCTTTTTATATGACAGCTCACTACGCGTTTGAGAACAATCCTTCAGACTCGACGACAAACCAACGCCACGGAAGCACAAGTGGGCAGCTCACCTACGCGGCCGGGCAGTGCGGGAAAGCCGCTGTCTTCGACGGCTCCTCCATGGTCGTAGTGGATGCCTTCCGTAACCACGCCTGGGGCTCGCAATTCAGCGTCAGCGTCTGGTTCAAGCGAACCAACGCCAGAAACTACCAGGGCATCGTGAACACAGGATACTACACCACCGGCTCGTGGGAGATCCGTATGGGACGTGAGAACCGTGGCCAGATGCTCGGGGGCGGGGTGGTGACGGCGGACAGCGCTGTAACGTGGAACTACATCAACCTGGTAGCGACCGTGGGAGACTGGCACCACACCGTCATGACGTACGACGGATCCCAGCTCCTCTTCTACCTGGACAACGAGTTGCAGTCTGGAGCCAACGACTGTTGCCATGGGGACATCATCTCTAAGAATACGCCCCTCACCATCGGCCAGGCCGGGGTTGGAATGGAGCAGGAGTTCTTCTTCGGACTGATCGATGAAGTCAGGGTGTTCGGCAAGGCCCTCTCTGCAGATGAGGTTGAGGGATTATTCGAGACCCCGTGCGGCCCCACAACAGACGTCTGTCCCGGTGTATAACTTCCAAACGAATTAACCCCTGGTTTGTGCGTGTACTTTTGCCGAGTGCCAAAAATTTCTTCATTGCCACAAAAGTGGGACACACCGGTTATTTTTGTTAGGCATAAGTTCATTGATTAGGCCTACACCACAAATCAAGTTTTAGTATAACGAATACTGTGTTGAATGCTTTGCTTGCTAGATTATGTTCGACTGCTCAAGGCTTAATTCCCCATCTGTTAATGGCGAATTCTCCTCTTCTATTTTGATTAAATGGCACAGCGAAGTGATGACATCACACGGCGTTTACCAGTGTTGCAATTTGTGTAGCAAGGGGCCAATTTCATAGAGCTGCTTAAGCACAACATTTGCTTAAGCACAAAAAAACCCTGCTTAGTGAAATATGGTTACCAGCCAAAACTCTGTGTGATTGTTATGCTAAGTAAACAGCTAAATACCAGTAACAAGCAACCTACATAACATGGAGTTTTGGCCGGTAACCTGATTTTTTTGTGTCATTATGATCAGCTATCATAACCTGGGGGTTCTGTGCTTCAACTTTTGTGCAGACTTGAAAAAATTTGGCTTTAAAATTGGTCCTATTTGGCTTGACAAGTGGAGGGATGCTGTATGAAAAATGGCAGCTAGCCGGTTTGGGAAAAACCACATTTTTAGGGGTGGTAATCTTTGGGGACAATTAGCAAAAATTCCAAACGGCTACCCTACCAAAAATTGAAAAGAATTTGACAGATTAAGATTCAAACTTAAATTTTTAGTAGTGCCCTAATAACTGAGAGACTCCTGTATAAGGATTGTTTCACTGTGAAGTTGGTGGATTTTACACTAAAGTCAATGGCAGTTTATTTAGTGTGGTCATGGTGTGGTGCACCCCCATGGGCAGTACGTCGCTGGTATTACGCACCGCGCTCCTCGTTCATTCGATACTCGTATACCAGTGGGATTGCTTTGTCTGTTTGCGGACTCTCGATAATTGCGTTTTCAATAAGAATGTCATAGTGGGAACCAGACACTTAAATTGAAGTCGGGTAAGATGGCGTCGATATTGACCCCCAACTCGCCTTAATGCGAATGACGTCTTTACACGTCAACAAAATTTCCACTTGGCCGGATGACGTCTGAGCTGTACACGCAATCTCTGCAGTTTTAATCCATTGTTGGATTATTGTGTTACGTTTGGCTGCACAAGCCTCTTGTGTCCGTTTTGCTTAGCTGCAGAAGCCGGCCCGGCACCTCATAAATAAACGGGTTCAAGGGTTTAGTTTTTAGTTAAAAAAAAATCCCTTCACGCTAAAGGCTTTTGGATTTCCTCCCACTACATGTATAACTAAATCACAACTTATCAATTTTTTTTTAAAATCAACCCCCTATACCTCATAGCTTTACAACACATCACTCGATAGGTTTTGTTTTGGACATAAATTATATGGTAATTGGCTCCATTTTGGCACTGGGAGAGGGAGGGTTTTAATTGATTAAAGCTGTTATATCCGTGAACGGACTGAAAATTTCAATTTAATGGATCCCCCAGCCCTACGAACGGAGTAAGAAAGAAAACTTGGCGTTTTTAACGAAAAAAGCACCTACTACACTTTGCACTATTTAACCTTCCTAAATTATAATTTTGTTGTATTACGTGCTACACGCGCAAAGATTAATTTATGACACTATAGGAATTAATGCTTGTGCCCCCAATTAAATAAAATATTGTTACTTATCGCTATATCCACTATTTCTGTGGCACGAGTCATTAACTTATTCATTGTTAAATTACTGTAACAATCCCAGATTTGTGTGGAAAGGAACAACAAAATACTTGTAAATTTCCAAAAGTCAATATGTATAAAAAACGGGGTGGGGGGGGGGGGGGGGGGGGTTGGGGGTTGGGGGTTACAAAAACTTTAAAATGCACCGCTGTCGGGAATAATGGGGACATAAGTGTGCACATTTGCATTAGATGTACACAGCATATACATAGGGTAACCAGACCTTTGTATCATGGACAAAGCCCGCTAGTTTGATATTGTCTCTAGTCGTCGCCCCCCCCCCCCCCCCCCCCCCCAGCTTTTCTAATTTGTTTGGCCGGCCGGGATTTTGGTCACCCCTGGTCACCCCTCTGGTCACCGGCCGGTGGAGTCCGGCCGGCGGAGTCCGGCCAGACAGAAGTACGGCCAGACAGAAGTACAGCGATGACCACCGACCACCGTCTTTTGACCGTTGTTCTTTTGTGTGTGTGTTGAGGCGCCTCCCGATCCGGGGGTCTCCATGGTCATCCGGTCGCCGATGCTCGCTGCCTTGTTCGGGGACGAACAAGGGTCCTCGGAGGGGGCGGTGTAGCGCCACTGATCTCTACTACACTGACAGCGATATAAGTTATTTGAGAATCATTGTTCTGTGAAATAGTTGAACAACGTGTTTAAAGAGGAACTAAAACCAATTTGCATTTTTCTACTTTAGTGGCTTTTCTGAGAGATTATGCCTCCCCAAACCTAACAAAGTAGATTTAAAGAGTTTATGCATGGATTTGGCAATTTTAGAGAAGTTTTACTTTGGAGTCGCTTTCGCTGAGAATCAGAAAAGCTCGGGGTCAACCGCGTGTTTACAATCCAATCGTGTGACGTAGCTGCGTGGAGATAGATGACGTCACTATGCGAGTGCCCATTGTGTTTGCGTGCGTGCATGTCTACTAAGTACTATGTGTTGGGTTTTGTCCTAATTTTCTTGTTCCTGGTGGTGCATTATTGCATGAACGTTGCACTGATGAGTTTGTATATATTATTATATTATCCCCCTCCCCCGAAGACCCTTTGCTGCCCGCGCCCATGGCGCCCCGACACAAGTATTTTTTTTATCACGAATTGGTTGCAATGCCCACTAATGAAAATGTTGCTGTTTAGACGCTGCCTGACACCCCAACAATCGGTAGCAATCTGTACTCTAAACATCATCAATGACCATTTTAATACTTACTCGTGCCCTCTCCCTTTTCCGGAAAGCACCTCCAGATCGCATACGTCGTCGCTTAAAAGGCGATGGTGTCGCGCTGCGTGATCGACTCCTGCTCCCATCTTCAACATCGGCTTGGTCGTGGCTCATATGTTATAGCGGCAAAACAAATTACGTGTGCTCGAGGCACACCACTCCATCCCGTGCGGGTCACCGGGGCCTCCGCGCCGCTGGACGGCGGGGAAAAATTACGTGTCCCGCTGGCCGTGCCGGTCCCTCGGAAAATCGAACCCGAAGTACGACTTCGGACCGCAGCAGCGGGCGCAGGCGCCAGCCGTGCCGTCCAACTGAGGCCTGATTCCAGCGTGCTCGGGCCGATGGTGTCCGCCGAGCCGGCACGGCTGGGCCGAGCGCGGCCACCCTCCGGTACCCCCAGTCGACCAACACTGGGTGCCCAGTGTGACATGGCTGAACCCGCCATTGGACAGTGCGCAAAATCTGCCGTTCGCACCTCCCGCTGTCGGGTGCCCCGGGTCTGACGGGGCCCAGCGGAGCGCCGGGACGTACGGCGGGGTGGGAGCTCCGTCCCGCTCGCCGGACTCTGCCCAACCTGGACTCTGACGTGGATTTTCGGCCAGTCTGACTGGCCCGCAAAATCGGGTTGAAGGCCCGGAGTCCCTACCGGCACTTTTTCTCTCCCGGAACCCCGTCTTTGTACACTTTGTCTCCATCCGGGCTCGGCCCCTCTCCTCGCCGCCCGGCACTTGACCGGGCTGCCGGGGTGCGTTTTGGCCGGCCCTCCGGACCCTTTCCCGACTGCCTGCCGGAGGTACCCTCTCCTCTCTGCGCAACGGGCGTACCGAACCCAAGTTTTTCAGATTTCTCCACAGCAAAGGGTGCCCCTCTGTCAGTCTTTACTCTCCTTTTCTCTTCTCTACTCTCCTATTCTCTTCTCTACTCTCTCTTCCCTTCCTTCCTTCAACTCCCCGGCCGGCCGGCCGGCCTGCCTGCCTGCCTGCCTGCCTGCCTGCCGAAAGATTCGCCCGTCTGCGGCGCGGGCAAATCCCCCCTTCTCTCTGTCTCTTCTCTCCCTTCCTTTCTTTCCCCAACTGCCTGCCTGCCTGCCTGCCGAAAGATACAATTTCATCTTCACAGTCTTTCGTAAAATGTTCCTTACATATGTAACACCATTTCGTCAGCCTAAAGTCAGATCGCGTTGTTTCCCATCAACTTTGGGGAATCTTAAAAAAGATAGGTTCGGATTTTTGTCCGTATTTCTTGTGCAGCCACCTACCACACACGTTCTCGGCATAATACTTATTAACTTTAATACATTCGAGATCCGAATAACTCCAAAAGTAAGCTAGGAAGGCCGTGAATTCGGCAAAAAATGCCAAGAAAGTACGACCAGCTGACGACGAAAATGTCATAAAACACACGTGGATGATAGTACCAACACGCTGCAGACGTGGTGGCTGCACGGCTGGGTAAGCGCACAGACGTCATAAGGTCATATGCATACATTTGCATCCCTAATGACCTTTTCAGGAATTGAGACCAAACGCTCACTCCAAGGGGCAATTTTAGTCCATTTTTTTTCAATGAAATAAATTTTAATCGTTCTTTACCAATTTGTATTCGGTTAGAAGAATATACAAGCTATCAGAAAAGCCAATAAAGTGGAAAAATGCAAATTGGTTTTAGTTCCTCTTTAAGAATGAATTTGGACGGTTTTATCGCGATGAACCGATACTGCATGTCTGAATGGTTCACCTTTTTTTAGCATGAGAGCTTGCACTGATGGGGCTAATGTGGAGTTTGTCTGTCGTAAGATTTCAAGCCAGGATCAATAGAATCTATGTTGTGGAGCGAGGTCAACTTGAAGAGGTTGATAAGCTATCGGGAAGCAAACACCGTCGAGATTTCAAGGTTCTTTGAAGCAGACAAATTCGGTCGATTCACAACTCAGTGCGCCGCCATCGGGAAGCCGGGAAAGGCCAATTGCCACTTTCGGGGTCGACATCACGTCTGTCGCGTTGTAAAGAGGGTGGACAGTATACAGCAGTTTGGATTTCGCGCGAATGCGAGTGGATGAGTTAAAGCAATTTTTGACTAATCGGGGAATACCTTGTGCGGGAAAGAAGACAGAGGAGTTGATAGATTTAGCGGAGAAGGGGTGTAAGAAATATGATTTCATAGAACCGATGTCGATTTTTTGATCCCATGATGCACTACGTAATTTGGCCTCTTCCCGGCTTGCTGCTAGCGGCGCACCGAGTTGTGAATAGACCGATTTTGTTTTTTCGGGTGAATGCGGGCATGGAACCGGATACGGTGTCATATGAAAATCAGACTCCTACGAAAATCGGACTCCTTTCCCCAATTATTGGTTAAATCTGTTCACGTGACCGGCCACTCTCCTACTTATCTTCACTTACTAGGCATGTGCAGTACTACTATATATCAGTGCTGTAGTCGAGTCCGAGTCCGAGTCCTTGGTGTCCAAGTCCGAGTCCGAGTCCTTGTTTCCGAGTCCGAGTCCTTGTGTGAATCTCAAAGTACATGTACAATGTTCTCGTTGACACCGAGACAGTACACAGATACTACACAGCATGGTCAAAAAGGGTGTTTACGGTAATAATAGGCTTATATTTATGGCTAAGAGAGGGTTTTAACACGTGTTGAAGGACATTTATATAACCTGCATGACCTGTATATAAAGTCTACACATGACGTGATTTTGGGCACATATTATTATTATTATCACTTTTTTAGACACGGTAGCCCATTCAACATAGTGCTGCTTTTCAAGGGGCCGTGTAGAAAAAGAACTTAAGCTTACAAACAAATGACCTTGGTAGAAAAAAACTAAAATGATGCAAAACTAAAATTATGTAAAACAGTAAGACGCCTTAGTGACGAGTTATTATAATACAAAGCTAAAATAATGTAAAACTAAAGTTATATAAAACTAAATCTAAAATTAAAATTAAAATGAACTGAGAAAATACAACATGAAACTTTGGTGATGGAAGTCAGACATTTCATGTAAATATATAAACAGACAGGAATTAATAAAGGTCAGAAGTCAAAATTATTATGTGGGAACACAAAATAAGATAAGATAAAAACTAGTATAAAATGAACTTAAAGGTGCGAATTAACAAGTAAATAAAAAGGTATAACATTTTTAAAAGAAATATTGCTAAGATCGGTACAAAACAATGGAATAAAATAAAATAATTAAATTAAATTAAATTAAATAGATGAATCATAAACAAACTTAGTTTAAAATATAGTATCAGTTGCATAAACACCTGCAAGTACTGTCTTGTACTTCACTCTAACATCACCTTTAAAACGTTGATTTTTTTCAACTTTATCGATCTTTTTTTCAAACCAAAATTGCCCCTGGAGATTTAATTATACTAAAACATACAAAAATCAAAAAATTACCTAATTACGGAATTTGCTATGCATGTACAAGTTGACCTCGAAGTAGTAGGTCAAACTTTAGCTTTAACATAATGTTGCATTGATTTTTTATTGAAATTGCAATACACGAACTATTTTAGCAGACAAAACAAAATACGAGAATGTTTCTATGGTTCAGAAATTTAAATAAGTACTTTTTGAAATGTAGAAGATTAATGATGTCATGAATATCAGTTGGGAAGTATTGCTGGTACTAGCCTACCAGACCAGTACGAGCGTGAAATAGATTTTTGTGAATGAATCACTTTCGGCCAATCAAAACGCGTACCGCACACTACAAGTGAAACCGGTATTCCGTCTCCGTAGCGTATTCGCAAGTGATGGAGGTCGACACATGTCCTGTATAATAATTTCTTTCTAACAATTATGATCTCGTCGACCACTTGGAGGAGGAGGAGGACTCGGAGAGGATACTCGTCGCTATAGTAGACGTATTTCCTGAAAAGGTGACATATTGAGATAACATTTTTTTTCCGCTAAGACGACATAATGAAAGTATTTTTGGAGAGATAATTTAATACAAAGACGAGTGACTCTTTACGTGTGTGAGGATGCTCTAACCTTGCATACTCTCTGCACGGAACCTTATTTGCCCACGTCCACACACACAAGTGTGTAAACACCGGCAATCGCGGACCTACTATTTTTCCTTCTTTTGTTTATACTCTAACTTTTTCGGAAGGCCTCCCATTGGTTTTGTACACGATTTTCAATCGTGGACCTTGACACAATCGCGGACCCTATTGTCCTCTTTGTTAAAGGTCCACGGTCTGAAAAGCTATACAAACGCACCCACCCCCCCCCCCCCCCCCGCCATTTCCGAAAAGCAGCTTTAGAAATTACAGGCATTTTGGGATTAGGGCTGTCGCAAAATGAAGGGGATCGCGATCAAAGATTCGGGTTAAAAGAGCGGACATAGTGCGAGTAAAATCAGCTTTGTCTCCATTTTTCTCATTATGAAAACAAAGGAATGTCCACAATAGGTATGTGTGTAAATACCGGCAATCGCGGACTATAGACAAAAGAGTTAGGGCGTAGACAGATCGAGGGTCCACGATTGACCGAACGTCCACGATTAAAATTCGTGTACAAAACATATGGGAGGCCTTCCGAAAAAGTTAAAGGGTTAGTACAAACAAAATAGGGACAATAGGAGGTCCGCGATTGGCGGTATTTACACACTTGTGTGTGTAGGGGATCTTCAGCTCAGTTAGGGCCTATTGTGCATATTTAGGTACAAGATCCACGTTTCTTTCACAGCACTGAGTCTCAACTCGCAGCGAGATTTCTCATAAACAAAGGTTTAAACGCACCCGTCCACACAGAACAATAAACCTCCATGGCATTTCTGAGGGCGTGCCATGTGTATGACCTCGATCCATGGTATGAGTTAACCTCAAAATCCAACGAGATTTAGCGATATTTCGGTACTTCCGAGAATGCGACAGTATAGGAAGCTACAACGTGCGTGTGTGGCGAACCATTTTATGATTATTTTCTGACTGGGATGAGCTGGGAAACTACTACAATAATGAAGTTTTGTGAAGGCAAAGGAGACAATTCTATTCACAACATTAAACAAATATTGCAAATTCTAAAATAACAATATAAAATGTGGAAGCACCCCTGCAATATGGCCGCCCATATTGAACCAAGACAGGCTAATAACAAAGAAGGCTGGACTATAAAGAGTCTGTCTATAGTCAGAGTTTGGTACCGAGAAGCCCGAGTTCAAAAGTGATACAAAGTTATGGTCGGAAGTGGCGAGATTTGCTCGTTCTACTGTACGGTTACCGCGGGCCTAGTAGTGTAACATCTGCATTGAGGATGTGTGAAACTTCCTTGTACTGGGGCAGATTGTGAGGGGATCCCACGAGGCTGTTCTTGTTTTTTTCTTTATCTTTACATTATGCACAAGTGCAGACTGCGGGGCATTCGCTTTTTTCTTCTTTTATTATTATTACTTTTATGGGTTTGTGGTGAAAACAATTCAAACAAAATCCTTCGGATCTAACCGTAAAAAGAATCCACGATCTGACCTGCTGAAACGCTGTTTGAACTCACAGCAGTCAGTTTCTTTACTTGGAAACTTGCACGATCATTGACGTCACTAAATATCCTCTCAACGCATCGGGCCAAGGTCAAGAGGTTTATAGATCACAGAACTGCACAGAGTTGACGAGTGTGCGTTGTACATGGAAGTGGTTTATGCTGAAATTAATACTTAAAATAATTACCCTGAATTAAAATTTGGAGACTGCATTGACTTGAAGCAGTTTCTTCCGAATTCTGGGAACCTCAAACTTCGTCCTGATCGTCGGAATTTATTTACAGGTATTTGCAAAAGAACTGTGTCCTTCCACGGGAATATGAGCAAACACTACATAATAGTCACCAGACATTAATGAATTGCAAGATATGGGACAGCGGGAACCCCAGGAATTCAAATCAGATAACCGGAGGGGGGGGGGGGGGGGGGTGTGTGTATTAAGGAGTGTATATAGGGTATAGGTATAGGGACAAGGGGGTGGGGGTGGGGGTGATACCCGGTCAAATTGCTGGGTGTACAAAAATGTAACCAGGCTGCCGGCGTCTACAACGCTGCAAGAACGCGGTCCTGCTAGTAGATCCCATTGAATACGGACGACGGCCATAGCAGCAGTTTGAAAAAGACCACGGCCAGTTATCGTTCATACGCGCATTCCTGGGCGTATTAAATTCATTGTTTGCTTATTGTGCGGGTATTATGCTTGGCTGCACAAGCCCGTATGGAATGCCAGCACCGGGGGGGGGGGGGGGGGGGGGGGGGTGGAGGGGGAGGCGGGGGGGGGGGGGGGGGGGTAAGGTACACCAGTGTACGTGTGGAATGACCTGCCCAGTCCATATAATTCAACGCAATAAACAATAGAACTGTAAAATTCCTCTGCTGTCCAAACAGAACTCAATCGATCAAAGACAGGATTTAACTGGCTATTTACTTCTTTTGGCAGGGTACAGCAGTAAAAGAAATGCAGCCGTTGTAGCGAGGAATTTCACTACATGGCATTTGTTCAAGTGTTTTGTGGTGGCGGTATCAGATCGATTCTTGAAAAAAATTCAGAACCTTTGGAGCTTTGGTGAATTAACTTCCCTTACAAAAATGTCCTGTGGTATTACCACACAAAAATACCACAGGACATTACCACAGGACATTACCACAGGAAGTGTCCTGTGGTTTTTTCGGACATTACCACAGGACTAATTCCTGTGGTATTCCTGTGTATCCTGTGGTATCCTGTGGTATTCCTGTGGTATTCCTGTGGTATTCCTGTGGTATTTCTGTGGTATTCCTGTAGTATTTTTTCCTGTGGTACTTTTTCCTGTGGTACTTTTTCCTGTGGTACTTTTTCCTGTGGTACTTTTTCCTGTGGTACTTTTTCCTGTGGTACTTTTTCCTGTGGTACCTTTTTCCTGTGGTACCTTTTTCCTGTGGTACCTTTTTCCTGTGGTACTTATTCCTGTGGTACCTTTTTCCTGTGGTACCTTTTTCCTGTGGTACCTTTTTCCTGTGGTACCTTTTTCCTGTGGTACCTTTTTCCTGTGGTACCTTTTTCCTGTTGTAGGCCTACTTATTTTTCTGTGGTACTTTTTTCTGTGGTAATTTTCGTCTGTTGGAGTTTGTATATATAGTATTTTTCTTTTGTACTTTTCCTGTGAGGAAATGTTGCACGTTTTTTGGTAATTATCTTAACTTTTCTGTAAAAATTGTTACCAAACCACAGAGCACAACAACTGTGAAAATTAAGTTTAATCATTTTAATTATCAAAAGTAATTTCTGAATTTTCCATGCACTGGTACGGATTTTAATACACATTTGTGACAAACAATGAAATTCAACTCCTCTTTGAAACTTTATGAAGGACTCTTGTTGATCTGCCCATCAATGAAGCTTGGTAGGTGCATGTAGTCAGTTCCAAGCACGGCATCCTCTTGTAGATAATCCCCACTGCTGTAACTGGTCCTCTTCAAGTGAAATACACCCCTGTATAAGGAAAGAGCACAAAACACAAGCAATATATGAGTTAAATTCAAATAAATTTGGTTTACACAACTGTTGGTTACATTTCTGTACAGGATCATCTAGTCTGTGATGTGAAAAACACTAATAACCTTAGATTTTTTAGCAGTTCAGATATTTATTTTAACAAGTCTATTAAAAGCTATTAATCCTAACCCCCTAGCCTAGGGTGCATGCAAATTCATATTAAAATGGGAAGATTTGGGACTTTGTGTTAAAGTACATTTTGCATAGTTTCAAAAGTATTAATTTTTGTTTTTAGGCGAGTTTAGAGTATCTCTGACGGTCATACAATCTTGCATTTGCTGACCCGTTTCAAAGATACGAGTAAACTTGTATTAATTCGTACATAATTTTCCGATTTTGGCGGACATGTATGCAGTGAACCTTTTTAAATCTGCTAGAAAAATAAGGCAAAACAAACAAAAACATGGTACGTCATGTTTGACAACCCTCGAAGTTCCATTTAACCATGTTCGACTTCATGCTCAATTTCCGGACATCGCCATTTTGACATTAAATTTCAAGCCAGACATACCAAAAAACATGGGTGGCGTCGGGGTCGAGGGGGTTTTAGAACAACCCGATTCCATACAGAACATGTACTGTATTATGTACTGTACATGTACTGTTGGTGTGCACAAATGGGCGATTGTGTAGTGTACAGGACCTTTCTTTAGTTTTGATCAAAATAGAGTCGAGGGTATTTTTTTCTCATTCCAAAATGACTTTTTTAACCTAAAGCAGACTTCTCTTAATTCTTTTGAGATCTTTTTTTTTGTAATTTTGAACAGTTTGTTGCGGTAGAAAATGCAATTTTCTTACGCGCTTTTGGGCAGTTGCCATGCGAATCAACGCGGTTTTGCGTGTTTACTGTGCGTCGCGGTGATCGGCATCTTTTATTTTTGAGTTGCGTTTTGTCGTCTTCATCGCCGCTTTACCCCAAAATTTCCCTCAAGTCAAAAACTAAAACCCTGCCCTTTATCTACGGCATGCCTGTTGGTTTGTAATGTCGCAAACTAGTTTGGCAATTCTAATAACCTAAAAGCGGATTTTTGTTCCCTTATAGGGAACAGGGCCCTACACTACACAATCGCCCACAAATGTACATGTACATTATTGTACAAATGAGAGTACGGACATCTTAACAGATTAAAAGCCAAAATGAAAATTTTTAAGCCAAAGTACTTAGTGAATGTGATCACCTCCCACTTGTACGTATCACTATAACGGTATAGTACAAAATTGTAGACTTACCGCACATACAGACAGAAGTTTTCCTTCCTCCATGGTCCATTCAGCATGTGTTTTATTCCTCCATGATTCAGCCAATCATCCAGTGTATTTTTTAAATGTTATGTACAGATTAAGTGTGTACATGAACAGTAAATAATGCCTGCAGGCATTCATAGGCATTTGCCATGTAAATATCCATGATTTTTACCCAGTTTTCTACAATTTCTTGCAAGACTACATGTACAGTATGTGGTACTGCACTCTGTACTGAAATTCAACTGACTGCAATTTCAAATTTCCCACACTGACCGTTGGTATGCAAGGTCACTGTGTCATGACATTGTGACCGACGCTGCACTGTGGAGGCTAAGTAATATGATAGGTTGGAATGCTGTATTGCAGGCTGTAATGGACGTATTCAATCAGTCCACCCACTTTCACTTGCATACATGTACATGTGTATGTATTTAGAATGCTTTGGAGCTCATTTGGATTGCTATTTTCATACTGTACTGACTGTAAAATTTAGCAGTCATCCAGTCATCTGTGAATGCTATGTGAATGCACATATATATGCTGTTTAATGCTATTGAACTGCTATGCACATGCTATTATAGCAGTCCTGTTCGGTAAGGGTATGTATTATGGGTCATTCTATAAATTAGGGGTCAAATTTTTGTGTCCCAGCTACATCTAACACTTTTAGGATTTTGCAATTCAGGACATATTCTTTAATGCCTTCTATAAGTACTCCAATGGTAATTATGTAAAGCAAAGTACCCGCCAAAGGTGAAGTCAATTTTAATGATGATGGGAAATTACACAGGTCAGGTGAACAGGGACACCAAAACTTGTCACACTTTTGGACCCCCCTAGAATTTTTTTATAATGTGATACATATGTGTTCAAATTGTATTCCTTTATGATTATTTCACTTAGGGCTGTGGCATTAACATGAAGATAGTGCATCAAATATAATTCCTTTTAGATATAAACAATTACAAGTATTGCAATAACTGTTATATTAGTCATAAAAATGTTTGATCTCAAGAAGCTATGAAATGTTCCTGTCAAACTGACTTTCCCACCTATGGAGACTTGCAAGAACCATGCAGTTTGCTGTGGTACAAGAAGACATCAGCACAGGATTACCACATGACATCCCTGTGGTATTCCTTCCATACCATCATCTGGTTCAAGATCTTGTGGTATTTCATGTGGTATTAGCAATACCACAGGAAATTACTTTCCAGTGGTAATTTACCACAGGAAATCGTGTGGTATTTCTGTCATACGGAGACCTTTTTCTAAAACTTGTGGTACTTCATGTTGTAATTAGCAGTACCACAGGAAATTAGTTTCCTGTGGTAATTTACCACAGGAAATCGTGTGGTATTCCTGTCATACTGAGACCTTTTACAACATCTTGTGGTACTTCATGTTGCAATTAGCAATACCACAGGAAATTAGTTTCCTGTGGTAATTTACCACAGGAAATCGTGTGGTATTCCTGTCATACCGAGACCTTTTACAACATCTTGTGGTAATTCGTGTGGTAATTAGCAATACCACAGGAATACCACAGGAATACCACAGGACATTTTTGTAAGGGTTGGGGGCGTCCGCACCCCGCAGTGCACCCCGGCACGTGCGGGGATGCCATACATGTACATGTACTAGGCCTACATGCATATACTGTTGTTTAACCACTCTGCATTGTGTGGGAACAGTGCACAAACCATTAACAACAGACTGATTATCACATAATACACGTGTACTAGTTTACAAGGGCCCGATTTTCTCGGCAAACTTTAAGATCACAAACGTCACTCAACATACATCCGTGTCAAGGAGCCGTACGTTGCGCACCCTGTTCCGGGGTGCTTATTTTTCCGTAGGCGGGTGAAACAATAATCATGAATAATTCAGTAGTTTTTTATGAGAAAGTTATGTTTATTCATTATAATAGAACAGAACGTCACAGCATTGTTATTATTTAGTCATAGCTACATTCAATCATTTTAAAGAACGGCTGATGTAGAGCTGCTCATATGCACGATATGGGGCAGAGGGAACCCCCTCTTTTGTGTTGGTCATTGTCTTCCCGGAATCTCAGGAATTCTTTTCAGATGTCTAGGGGGATGTGTTTAGTAACAATAGTCTGGAGAGTGTATAGGGTATATAGGGACAAAAGGGGGTACCCCTCTGCCCCATACCGTGCTTGGTATAGAGCTGCTACAGACTAGTCTATAATAGTGGACAGTGGGCCGTGGGATCGGCTATATGGATCAAAAGGTCCCTAGTTCGAATCCATCTGTACCCATTTTTCTTTACTGTGATATCTTTGGGATATTTTTAATTTAAAGGGAAAAAGAGACCGAGAACCTATGTGGGGCAAGTTCGAGCGGCGACTATTTGTCGACCACTAGTCGATTTTGCCTGGTACCCAATATGTATTTAGTGTACAGGTTACCATGGAAAATCGACTGGTGGTTGGCAAATAGTCGCCGCTCGAACTTGCTCCTAGCTGTGCAGCGATCAATGCAACCACTGAGTTATTCATGAAAATCGCTTCACCCGCCTATACGAAAAAAACAAAAAGCTTCCGGGATCGTGCTGCGGGTCACGCGATTTTCAGGTGAAGAGAAACCGGATGAGCTGTAACTCCAGAGACCTTTGGGAGAAGACTCGAGGCAATAAAAGGCCGAGGTATTTAGGCATCAAAGCTAAACCGATATAGCAACTCTGCAAGACACATCATTAGTATACCGACGGTATGGCTACGTTCAGGTAGGTCCGTGTTGTATTTAGCCCTAGAAGGACGCTATGATATAGCGTCCTAGCGCCCAAGTATGCAAAACAGGCCTATGCTAGAAACCGAAGATCAAAAATCACACTTTACCTGCATAAATATTCTTGGCATCATTTTATTCAAACAGTTCAACAGCCCATCTCCCTGTTGGGATAGCAATATTCCTCCAAGAATGTCAAGAACAGGAGATATTTGCGGCGCAAAATCGTCTCCACGCGACGCTGACTTCACAAACACGAGGAGTAATACCCACATTTAGAACGTTCATCAACAGAGGGCGCAATTTACAGTCGCCGCGTGCACCACGCGACCACAGACATGTGCACGCGACAGGGTTATATTGCGCCCTCTGTTGATAAACGTTCTAAATGTGGGTATTACTCCTCGTGTTTGTGAAGTCAGCGTCGCGTGGAGACGATTTTGCGCCGCAAATATCTCCTGTTCTTGACATTCTTGGAGGAATATTGCTATCCCAACAGGGAGATGGGCTGTTGAACTGTTTGAATAAAATGATGCCAAGAATATTTATGCAGGTAAAGTGTGATTTTTGATCTTCGGTTTCTAGCATAGGCCTGTTTTGCATACTTGGGCGCTATGACGCTATATCATAGCGTCATTCTAGGGCTATGTTGTATTGTGCGTTCCTTGTTTGTATCATATTAAAGCTGCGATGTTTGTGCTTTTGGCGTGCATATCAACCTGAAAACTGCACTTTCAAATTTGTTAATTAGCAATTAGTGAAAAGATGGAATTTGCGTCGGGGATGGTGTAAATTAGAAGAGCGATTTTTGCCCTTTCCCGACGTAGTGTATGAAGCACTGTATATGCTCAGTGCTTGCAGATAGCCTGTGTGAAAATTTGATTCACATTTTCTAACATCGGATAAGTTAGCCTAATTTTATGTGCTTTCCAATGACACATGTCACAAAATAAATGGACAGACAAGTAACAAATTGTATTTAATTGGGAGCAGGACATTAATTCCTGTAGTAGTAATGTATATCGATCTTTGAGCACATGATGAAACAAAATATAATTAGGAAAGACCCAAATACAAGTAGAAAGTATAAGTAGGCGGTGTTTTTCGTCAAACAGTTTTGTTTCATACTCCGTTCGTATAGGGAAAATCCAAAGAATTCAAAATTCAGTCCAAGACAGTTTAAAAACAAATATGAAAAGGACTTGTTTAAACTAAACATATAGGCCTGTATACGGTACTGAATCTAAGAAATTCTATTACATAAATCACTTCGTGCTAGTCTTCAGAGGGTATGCATTCCTTTCCAGGCGTTAGCATGTGGATCACAAAATACATAACAAAACTAAAGTAATGTAAATGAGGTAGCGTGGGATGGGTATGCTGGAAGGATTCCGCATCTCAGAAGTCCAGATTAAACAAAATGAACCCTTTTTACAGGGTGGGCGTAACTGATATATTATTCGGAGTATTTGGGTGGGAACCAAATATCTTCGACTTGTATTCTCCATTATTGATAGAATTTCTTTCTGCCTCAAAATACTACGATGGAAATCCTTTCGTTTACTATAGGCATCGGAATTCTACAAATTCTGCACTGCAAAAAGCTGGTGTTAAAGTAGCACCACGGTATAGTAGACGAATAGTTCAGTATACATTGCTTGGTGCAAATTTACACCACGGTTTAACGCCACAGTGTCGCCATCAATGCTTTTTAGGCTGAAATTCAGGGCTTTATATACTTATATACAAAAGATGCCTAATGCTTTGAATACTTGGACATGCAAGATAATGTTGGACCGATGTTGTTCACGCCGCACCCTAAAAGGAAATTCAATATTAAATCATTCATATTTAACTGTCAGTTTTCATTTGTACCATTTTTGAGAAAAGAAAATACAATCTGACTACACTTTTGCATTAAATTAGAGTCCAGTCCATGCACAATGATCTGTCAAGTATTAGAGTTCCAACTAGATTTATTGTTCAGCACAAGACATTTCTCGATTAAATTGTCCTAAAGCCAGGCTGGTTTCCGCAAGGTAAGAGAATGTTTTCTGTGGCTTGTCCCCGTCTGTGAAACCAGCTAAGAGTTCACCTTTAGGGAGTCTTAAGTCGGGTTTAAAAACTCTCCTTTTAAGCAAGCATTTTTTTAATTCATAGGTAATGGCTTTTAATGGTTAAGTTCGTTGGTTCTATGCTCATTAGGACTTAATTTAGCTTTTAGGCTCAATTTGAGCTTTCAAGATACAGTGCGACATGTGCCTTTTGAAGAATCCTTAGTTTCATTACCAGAAAGAATTAAATAAAGTAATTAAAAAAAAAAAAAAAATTTACATGTTTACTTATTTTTATTTTTATTTGTTAATTTTTTGTTAACACGAACACGCGACTGACTCAGGAAAAATAAATATACATTTAAAGTTTGCCAATGGATTTTGATCTGTTTCTCTATCAGGATAATTCCCTTTCTCGCCCTGGCGATCACGGCGCTGTCTTCCCACGTCTCGGCGTGTACATCCTCCCTGAACGTCAACATCGGGGTATCGGAGGCAGCCCAGTGTGCCTATGTCTTCAGCTTGGACGAGTCAGATGACGGTACCTGCCCTACCCTGCAAGAGGCAATGTGCCGGTGGCTTGCTCTTCAACAATCTCCGACTCGAACACAAGACATGCTAGGTGAGTCCTGGATACACATTGGATACACATTCCCCCACCCCACTTTTTCCACTTGGGGGAAATGGCCCCCACTTTTGACAGTTCCGCATAAAGAAAAACATATAAAAGGGCAGCAGGCCGGCCGACACCGGCGCTGCTTTGGCCCCCACTTTCAAAAGTGTTCCGCCGCCCCTGCCTGGATATAGACACATGTCGTAGATATCACCGAATGAGTACATAACTCCGGAGGACGTGAACACTTATTAGTAATAACAATTTCAAGATTTGTCAATCGAAGCCCCCGTAAACCAATACAGTGCCTCGCCTAAACATGCAAAACTGCATGAAATGTATTTCATTTCATGTCAATCATTACACAACCTCGTAACATTCAGAGATATGTACAGTTTATTCATACCGGGGACGGGGACGGATACGGGGGTGGTTAGGTATCGAAACAAACCCTCCCCCATTTTGCCAATTTTTGTTTACTTGTACGCCTTAATTAATACAGTTGCATGCAAACCATAAAAACCAGACACCCTATATATCGGTCTTTATTTTGCATGTAGGGGGCCTACGGGTAAAAGTAAAAAAAAAGGAGCTAAATAGCGCCACCAACGTCGAGAAAGAGTAGGCTCCCCACCTTGAAAAAATTTATTTTCTGTGCAGGCCAGATTTTGATGGGCAACTTTGACTGTAACTGCTTGATTAATTTCTTTTAGTACAGGCCTAAGTATGGACATTTGCAGTTGACTTTACATTGACACGCATGTACACACACAAGAGCAACTTATGGGTGACTGCGCAACCATGGCGCAACAGTATAATTCCGGCGCCTGTGTATTAAAGCCCGTTCTCACTTGAACGATTTTTTTGTACAACTGCGGTGCGACGAAAAAATCGTACAGCCGTGCGATTTCCGTACGACTTTCCCTGTTTCTTTCCGGCGCAGTCTCACTTGTACAACTGCCGTGCGACTGCCGTTCAACTCTCGTGCGACTTTTCCTCCCGAAACATCCGATAACGGTTCAAGTTCCGTGCGACTGCCGTACAACCTGTACGAGTCCCGCGCAAGCGCCGTGCGATGTTTGTCTAACTCGCGTGCGACCTGTGCGCATGCGGTACCGCCGTACAACCAATCAGATCGCCGTGCGACCGCCGTACAAGCGCCGTTCGATCCGCGCGAATGGCATAAAAGCAGGGCCTTTTGGCGTCGATCTTCTCTGGTTGTCTTCCATCTTGATGTTGACAGCTTGAACATCATAAGCGAATGATTTTCAGGCCGCTGAGGCCGCTTTTTATAAGTTTGTTGGTGAGATCCGCCCAGGTTGGACGGCAGTAGCACCGCGCTCGCATGGGGTCGCACCGCACTTGCGATGAGATTCCTACAGCAGTCTGATGGCAGTCGCACCGGGCTCCCATGAAATTCGCACAGGTTGCAAGGCAGTCGCACAGGGTCTGCTTGGAGTCGCACGGCCGAGCTGTGCGACTCTCTTCAGACTCCCGTGCGACCTATCAGACCGCCGTGCGACTGCCGTGCGACTGCCGTGCGACCCCCATGTGACCAATGCGAACTATGCGAACCGTGCGACAGCCGTATGGAAATTTTCAACATTTGAAAAAACTCGCACGGGCATGCGACCCGTCCGAATTACACACGACACCCCAAAAACCTGTGCGAATCATCAACAGACTGCTGTGCGACTTCCGTACGCCCTGTGCGATTTTGGTAGTCGCACGGCGTTCGCGTTGAAAATCGTTCAAGTGGGAACGGGCTATATAGAATTGTATAGACTTATGACACCTGCCTTCAGTCGGGCAGGTCACGAATATGCCAGCAAAGCTAGTGATAATACTATCAGACCTGTTCTGTTTCCTCGCCCGAAAACTGCCACTGATCGAACAATTCAAATTAAAGGGCACTGACTACTAGCCGCCAATCCCTTTTAAAGGGACGATGACAGCTTCTGAAAAGTCGGGCACATTTGGTTTAGATGTAAACAAAGGGCACATGGTCTATAATTTGACTCCACACTAGCACGTAAACCGCCAAGTTTACAACTTAACGCATTGATGTCATTACCGAGTCAATTATACTCGGAATAAGTGCATGTGTTGCTTATACAATTCGTTGCCGTTCTCACAAAGTGACCAAAACTCATATGCTAATTCCAGAATACTTTTTGTTATGCCAAAGCATTACAGAATTACCATCGTCTGATTCGTCACTTCCTGAAAAAAACAGCAGCGAATTTTTGAGCGCCCCATTCGAGCCCAGATATTGCAAGGTTAAACTAAAGCCCAATTCATACTTTCGGCGAATTTGAAAGCAAAGCGAATTCGATCGTTTAGAGTTTGAACGGCAAAGTGATACAGAAATTATCAATTTTTGACGTCATCTTCTTTACCTGAAACATAGAGACCAACCTTGCTCTTGTTCACGGGTCAGAACTTCCGAGGGCTCCATGACCACTGACTACAAAAGTGAAGTGTGAACGCTTTATTTTACCAAAATAAGGTAATCTCGGGGGTCAGATACACGGTCACGAACCTTGAAATTGCCCTGGTTGGGATAATGAAAATGGCATTTTGCTTGATGAGCCAACAATGTTTCTAGCCAAGAGAAATGGACTCGCCTGATCTTAAAAATGCAACCACCATCGTAGAAATTGACACCATAACGACGTTTCTTGTTCTTTTTTTTTTTTAATATGACAGCTCACTACGCGTTTGAGAACAATCCTTCAGACTCGACGACAAACCAACGCCACGGAAGCACAAGTGGACAGCTCACCTACGCGGCCGGGCAGTGCGGGAAAGCCGCTGTCTTCGACGGCTCCTCCAAGGTCGTAGTGAATGCCTTCCGTAACCACGCCTGGGGCTCGCAATTCAGCGTCAGCGTCTGGTTCAAGCGAACCAACCCCGGAAACTACCAAGGCATCGTGAATACAGGATATTACACCACCGGCTCGTGGGAGATTCGTATGGGACGTGGGAACCGTGGCCAGATACTCGGGGGCGGGGTGGTGACGGCGGACAGCGCTGTAACGTGGAACTACATCAACCTGGTAGCGACCGTGGGAGACTGGCACCACACAGTCATGACGTACGACGGATCCCAGCTCCTCTTCTACCTGGACAACGAGTTGCAGTCTGGAGCCAACGACTGTTGCCATGGGGACATCATCTCTAAGAATACGCCCCTCACCATCGGCCAGGCCGGGGTTGGAACGGAGCAGGATTTCTTCTTCGGCATGATCGATGAAGTCAGGGTGTTCGGCAAGGCCCTCTCTGCAGATGAGGTTGAGGGGTTGTTCAAGACCCCGTGCGGCCCCACACCCAACGTCTGTCCCGGTGTATAACTTCGTGTATAAATTCACTTGTATCGTAGTGTAGAGGTCCTGGTTTGTGTGTGTTCTTTCGCCAATGAGTGCCCTTAAAACGTCCTCATTGCCCACTAAACTGTGGTACACCGGTTATTTTTGTCACAATAACTACACAAATTTATTGATTACACCACAAATCGAGTTTTAGTATAACTTAAACTGTGTTAAATGCTTTGCTTGCTAGATTATGTTTGCCTGCTCAAGCTTAATTCCCCATCTGTTAATGGGGGACTCTCATCTTTTTATTGTGATTTAAAATTACCAACAATGTAATGACGTTACACCGTGTTGATCTCGTTAAATTCGTGCAGCCATCAGGTGGGGACGGAACAGCGTGTTGTGGTATTACGGCATGCATTTCAATACATACAATTCAAGTTGGGACCATGTCAAATGTTGGGACCATGTCAAATGCAAAACCCATATGGTTTCCTTTAGGTCCCTAATACAAAGTCATAAGCATCTACAGACAAAGTACAATTTGTCGGAAAAACCTTGATACTACTTGGCCAACGTAGTAAACGTAGTGTGACGTCATTACTTCGTTGGTCCATTCTGTCCATGTGAATTTTCTTAATTTTTGTATTTTTTTTATTTTATTTTTTATTTTTATTTTTTTGCTTCAATGGTCAAACTTCCATTAAATGTATAATTGCTATAATATGGCTGTCGCATTTTCAATTGTCTGTTTTCGTTTAGGCAAATTTAAGCATAATTGAGCACGTTATTGCTATATTTCTGTAGAATGAACATTCTGAGTGAAAACCTTGTTAGTGTCATTAAGGCCCAACCGGAATATGTATACGGCATGCGTGCAAAATCACGAGCACCTTATGTAAAATGATTGATAACAATCGAAGTGGATGTGTGTACATGCGGTGGTGATGAACGCGTTGTTAGCATGTAATATATACAGCGTATTTTATACGCAAATCTGAGGCAATTTAACGCATGGATGTATTTTTGGATGCAAGTTTTTTTGATGTCGATGCCTGTCAATGGTGGTTTAATACAGGCGATGTAATAAAATAAATAAATGAAATGCTGACACAAACTGCTTTCGAATAAGATTGACGTGAAATATACAAGTAAAAATTGTTGCTTCGGTGGTAGCAGTCTCTCCAGGGTTAATACAAATCATGATTTTTTGTAAAAAAAAATAATTAATTTAAATCGGATTTTTTTTTATTTAAATCGATTTTTTTAAATTCTTTTTTACCATCGTACCATTGGCATAAAACATTTGTTTCAAATAAGTCAGTTTAAATGACCATCATTGAAAGTCAAGTATAACCACACATAATTGTTCATGAAATCAGTACTGAAATCCCTTTCATTGATCATATTCTTTTCTAGAATACAAAGTTTGTCTTAAAATCTGTTACAGCATCACCATCATACTGCACATTACTCATCCAAGTTGATAACAGGAACCCCCCTACTCTCTACACACAACCATTGTGGAATAAAACTATTTAATGCAGCCACCATATTTTTTTTAACGCACTGTCCTTATTTTGATCCCGTAATATTTCTTTTTACGATTTGTGCGGTGGAAATATTGTCCTTTGGCGTCATTTTGCATTTGCAGCTGTAGAATGGGAACCAGACAATGGAACCTTCAATGGCCAGAGCATCATTGAAGATTTAGGCCTACGTTAAAATATAGATAGTTTAGCAGAGACGATGAGGCAAAATTTACAAGTCCCAACATTGTCATTCGTATAAAACTCGGCAGAAAGTCCTTAATGCCTGATGAACTGGATACAAATCGGGGGAGTGGTGGTGAGGGGGAGGGTCGGGGTGGGGGCGGGGGTTCAATCGATAGGCGCATTACATGCATGAGTTATTTAAACCTATGTACATGTAAGAGAGGAATATGCAGGTAATACATTACACACACATGTACTTCAGAATCATATGCATTGTACACAAGATAAATGTAGTACAGTTTCAGAAACCTGCCTTATACATCCCTTTAGAGTGAGTATAATCGATTTAAAGTTAATGACAGTCGGGTTTGAAAAACATAAATTGGTTTTTACATATAAAAAAAACCAGAAAACAAAACAAAAATCGTGATTTTTATTAGTGATTTTTAAAAAACATTTCCCAGTGATTTAAATCATGATTTAAATCAATGATTTAAATCGAGTGAATTAAATCAAACCACCCCGAGTCTCTCGGACGAAAAGATTATGCAAGAAACTCGGGCGCCTCTTATTCGTATTGTTTTGTGTCCTCATTTATTACTAAATAAGTAATGAATAAATCACTCATTGTCTGCATTTGAAAGCACCGAGACGCTTTAAAGTTGTAATCTTGTCATGCCTATCTTAGTTATAACACTGGATTCGTTGAACTACATACATCATGGAGACAACTCTGGATTTAATATCGGTTCTGATGCATTCTCCTGAAGACTGTCAGAGCATACTGACCGGAACGTCGAGTACCTCTGGCATGTTCAATACTACCAATGAGCCCGTATTTCATAGTCGGTGAAATTCACGCTACAACTGAAGTGGCAGATTTCCCCGTAGAATAATACATGTCTAAATGGCACCCAACGCCCGCTTACAAAGTTATTTTTCTGGGGCACAAATTTTACACAAATTGTCAGGAAATATGAGTGAGGCCCCCCCCCCCCCCCCCCCCCCCAGCCAGTCAAATCCTGGTTGTGCCACTGTCTTCCTTACTCCTCTGTCCACGCACATCGATTCTGTCGATTCACAACTCGGGCGCCGCTAGCGGCAAGCCGGGGAGAGGCCAAATTACGCAGTGCATCATGGGGAAAAGTCGACATCATCGCCGAACCGGAAGTGGGTATCGCCAATGCATCGACCGTACTTCTTTTACACCCCTTCTCCGCTAAATCTATCAACTCCTCCTTTCTTTCCCGCACAAGATATTCCAACGATTAGTAAAAAATGGCTTTAACTCGTCCACTCGCATTCGCGCGAAATCCATACAGCTGGGAGCAAGTTCGGGTGCTGCTGATCTAGTCCCTTAAGATACTTGTAATATAATCTCAAGGATAAAAACTGGGATTTTTCCAAACAATTTACGCTTCATCCTACAGCTACGGTTGAATTCCATCACCTACATGTATTTTGCTGATCATCCATATTAAGTACATTTAATTTTTTCTGTATAATGACATTTATGTTTTGTGTAAAAAAGTTGAATGAATGTCTAATACTAATTGTTGTGAAAATAATTGGTTGTAGTAAACACTCATGCATTGTCGCAAACGGCCGGAGTTCGTCTTGGGTTCTATTTACTGATATTGATGTATTAAATTATTTCTGAGCTTTACACTATGTATAATGTTTATTTCAGACAAAAATGATGCGATGTTTAAAATTAATGAAGCCCGTTTTGTCGGAACATACGTAGGCCTACTATTTATACAGTGTACTATATCTGAGATATGACGTGCTGCAGATTTAAATGTATAAGACCGGAAAATTAGAAATGTTAAAGAATCTTGACGGTACATAAGAAACTAAACGAATAATGTTTCCATTTACGTTTATACCCTCACTCTTTTGTCTTTATGAAATACTAGGCCTATCCCACTTATTAAACATCGCGAGGTCACTTCCAATACGCTCTGGCCTTTGCAGTCATTGACAACCGCAGTGCTATACCACGTGCCACGAAACGCCATCGCGTAGCTGATTGGTCGGTGGCCACTGCTACGGGTTGTGCACAAAGCAATGGCCCCATTGAAGTGTGCACAAAGTTAAAAATTACCGAACCATCGGAGCCGTCCGTGTAATGATTCTTTTTCCGTAGGCGGCGGGTGAAGCAATAATCATGAATAATTCAGTAGTTTTTATGAGAAAGTTATGTTAATTAATTACAATAGAACAGAACGTCACAGCATTGTTATTATTTAGTCAACTAGCTATACATTCAACCATTTTTAAGAACGGCTTTTGTAAAGCTGCTTGTTAATGAAGAATGATATGTGGCAGAGGGACCCCCCCCTCTTTTGTTTTGGTCATTGTGTTCCCGGAATCTCAGGAATTCTTTTCAGATCTCTAAAAAGGGGTACCCCTCTGCCCCATCGTGCTTGGTATAGAGCTGCTACAGACTAGTCTATAGTGGATAGTGGGCCGTGGGATAGGCTATGGATCAAAAGGTCCCTAGTTCGAATCCACCTGTACCCATTTTTCTTTACTGTGATATCTTTAGGAAATTTTTAAATTAAGGGGAAAAAGAGACCGAGAACCTAAGTGCTAGCTGTGCTATACCCAGCACGATATTGGGCAGAGGGTTACCCCCCCCCCCCTTTTTCCCTATACGCTATACACTCTCCAGACCATGGAGAAATAAGACTTATTTCTCCATGTCCAGACTAACACATCCCCCTATACCTACCTCTGAAAAGAATTCCTGAGATTCTGGGAACACAATGACCAACACAAAAGAGGGGGGGGGGGGGGGGGGTTCCCTCTGCCCTATATCGCGCATCATATGAGCTGTGCAGTGATCAACGCAACACTGAATTATTCATGAGAATTGCTTCACACGCCTACAAAAAAAAAAAAAGTGCTGATCGTGCTGCGGGTCACGCGATTTCCAGGGGAAGAGAAACCGGATGAGCTGTAACTCCAGAGACCTTTGGGAGAAGACTCGAGGCAATAAAAGGCCGAGGTATTTAGGCATCAAAGCTAAACCGATATAGCAACTCTGCAAGACACATCATTAGTATACCGACGGTATGGCTACGTTCAGGTAGGTCCTTGTTGATTGTGCGTTTTCGTTTGTGCGATGTCCATGCTTTTGGCGTGCATATCAACCTGAAAACTGCACTTTCAAATTGGTTAATTAGTAATTAGTAAAAAGATGGAATTTGCGTCGGGGATGGTGTAAATTAGAAGAGCGCGTTTGCCCTTCCCCGACGTAGCGCTTGAAGCAATATATTTATGCTTAGTGCTTTCAGATAGCCTGTGTGAAAAATGGATTCATAATTTTTAACATCGGATAAGTTATGTGCTTTCCAATGACACGTCACACAAAAAATGGACAGACAAGTAACAAATTGTATTTAATTGGGAACAGGACATTAATTCCTGTAGTAGTAGTAATGTATATCGATCTTTGCGCACATGATAAAACAAAATATAATTAGGAAAGACCCAATTACAAGTAGAAAGTATAGTAGGCGTTGCTTTTTTTTTGGTCAAAAACTTTTCTTTCATACTTCGCTCGAAGGGAAAATCCATAAAATTCAAAATTCAGTCCAAAACAGTTAAAAATAAATAAATATAAAAACCCTTTTAGTGTAGCGTGAAAGGACTTGTTTAAACTAAATATATAGGCCTGTATACGGTACTGAATCTAAGAAATTCTATTACATAAATCACTTCGTACTAGTCTTCAGAGGGTATGCATTCCTTTCCAGGCGTTAGCATGTGGATTACAAAATAAATCGAAGAACTAAAGTAATGTAAATGAAAGTAGCGTGGAATGGGTATGCTGGAAGGAATCCGCATATCAGAAGTCCAGATTTAAACAAATGAACCCTTTTTACAGGGTGGGCGTAATTGACATACTATTCGCAGTAATTGACATACTATTCGGAGTAATTGGGTTAGAACAAAATATCTTCGACTTGTATTCTCCATTATTGATAGAATTGCTTTCTGCCTCAAAATACTACTATGGAAATCCTAGGCATCGGAATTCTACAAATTCTGCACTGCAAAAAACTGGTGTTAAAATAGCACCACGGTACAGTGGACGAATAGTTCAGTATACATCGCTTAGTGCAAATTTACACCACGGTTTAACGCCACAGTGTCGCCATCAATAATTTTTAAGGCTGAAATTCAGGGCTTTATATACTTATATACAAAAGATGCCTAATGCTTTGAATACTTGGACATGCAAGATAATGTTGGACCGATGTTGTTCACGCCACACCCTAAAAAGAAATTCAATATTAAATCATTCATATTTAACTCAGTTTTCATTTGTACCATTTTGAGAAAAAAATATACAATCTTACTACACTTTTGCATTAAATTAGAGTCCAGTCCATGCACCATGATCTGTTAAGTATTAGAGTTCCAACTATAGATTTATTGTTCAGCACAAGACATTTCTCGATTAAATTGTCCTAAAGCCAGGCTGGTTTCCGCAAGGTGAGAGTGTTTTCTGTGGCTGGTCCCCGTCTGTGAAACCAGCTAAGATTTCACCTTTAGGGAGTCTTAAGTCGGGTTTAAAAACTCTCCTTTTAAGCAAGCATTTTCTAAATTCATAGGTAATGGCTTTTATTTGTTAAGTTCGTTGGTTCTATACTCATTGGGGCTTAATTTAGTTGTTAGGCTTAATTTGAGCTTTCAAGTTACAGTGCGACATGTGCCTTTTTGAAGAATCCTTGGTTTCATTACCAGAAAGAATTAAATAAAGTAATAAAAACAATATATATCCGTTTACATGTTTACTTATTATTATTTCTATTTGTTAATTTTTAGTTAACACGAGCACGCGACTGACTCGGAAAAAAATACATATGCATTTAAAGTTTGCCAATGGATTTTGATTTGTTTCTCTCTCAGGATAATTCCCTTTCTCGCCCTGGCGATCACGGCGCTGTCTTCCCACGTCTCGGCGTGTACATCCTCCCTGAACGTCAACATCGGGGTATCGGAGGCAGCCCAGTGTGCCTATGTCTTCAGCTTGGACGAGTCGGATGACGGTACCTGCCCTACCCTGCAAGAGGCAATGTGCCGGTGGCTTGCTCTTCAACAATCTCCGACTCGAACACAAGACATGCTAGGTGAGTCCTGGATACACATTGGATACATGCCCCCACCCCACTTTTTCCACTTAGGCCCCCCCCCCTATTAGTAATACAAATTTCAAGATTTGTCAATCAAAGCCCCCGTAAACCAATACCGGTACAGTGCCTCGCCTAAACATGCAAAAATGCATGAAATGTATTTCATTTTATGTCAATCATTACACAACATCGTAACATTCAGAGATATGTACAGTTTACTCATACCGGGGGCGGATACGAGGGTGGTTAGGTATCGAAACAACCCCCCCCCCCCCCCCCCCCCATTTTGCCAATGTTTGTTTACTTGTACGCCTTAATTCATACAGTTGCATGCAAACCATAAACACCAGACACCCTATATATCAGTCTTTATTTTGCATGTACGGGTAAAAGTAAAAGAAAAGAGCTAAATAGCGCCACCAACGTCGAGAAAGAGTAGGCTCCCTACCTTGAAAAAATACATTTTCTGTGCAGGCCAAATTTTGAGTAGTAGTAGTAGTAGTAGTGGTGGTCTCAAAATTGTCGTTCGATGGTTTCGTGCGAAGTTTCGGCGCGAACTTCGCAGGAGGTGGTCTTCAGATCTTGCCTCGTTTTCCATAGAATTATTATCTTGCAATTTCCGCAAATTGTACCTCACGGTACCCTCCAAAATCACAATCCTCCGGGCAATATCGCGGTTGGAATTCCCCCTCCCCATGCTGATGCCAGGCTTGGATCATCCCTTTTTTGGTGATCGTTTATCTCACTTTTGAGTAGCATTGGCGCTTTCTGATACAGGCATTCAAATTACCCACCCTTATAAGGCATGGGGATTCTAGTTTCAATATTTATGAATGGTCATTGCGATTGACCTGTTCATAACACGATTTTGGTAGTCGCACGGCATTCGCGTAGAAAACGGGCTATATAGAATTGTATAGACTTATATATGACGCCTGCCTTCAGCAGGGCAGGTCACGAATATGCCAGTAAAGGTAGTGATAATACTATCAGACCTGTTCTGTTTCCTCCTCGCCCGAAAACTGCCACTGATGGAACAATTTAGATTAAAGGGCACTCATGACTACTAGCCGCCAATCCCTTTTAAAGGGACGATGACAGCTTCTGAAAAGTCGGGTACATTTGGTTTATATGTAAACAAAGGGAACATGATCTATAATTTGACTCCACACTAACACGTAAACCGCCAAGTTTACAACTTAACGCATTGATGTCATTACCGAGTCAAGTATACTCGGAATAAGTGCATGTGTTGCTTAATATACAATTAGTTGCCGTTCTCACGAAGTGACCAAAAACGCATATACTAATTCCAGAATACTTTTTGTTATGCCAAAGCATTGCAGAATTACCATCGTCTGATTCGTCACTTCCTGAAAAAAAAACAGCAGCGAATTTTTGAGCGCCCTATTCGAGCCCAGATATTGCAATGTTGAACTAAAGCCCGATTCATACTTTCGGCGAATTTGAAAGCAAATCGAATTCGATCGTTTAGGGTTTGAATGGCAAAGTGATACAGAAATTATTAATTTTTGACGTCATCTTCTTCACCTGAAACATTAAGACCAACCTTGCTCTTGTTCACGGGTCAAAACTTCCGAGGGCTCCATGACCACTGATGCACATTGACTACAAAAGTGAAGTGTGAACGCTTTATTTTACCAAAATACGGTAATCTCGGGGTCAGATACACGGTCACGAACCTTGAAATTGCCCTGGTTGGGATAATAAAAATGCCATTTTGCTTGATAAGCCAACAACGTTTCTTGTGCCAAGAGAAATGGACTCGTCTGATTTTAAAAATGCAACCCCCATCGTAGAAATTGACGCCATAACGACGTTTTTTGTTCTTTTTATATGGCAGCTCACTATGCGTTTGAGAACAATCCTTCAGACTCAACGACAAACCAACGCCACGGAAGCACAAGTGGGCAGCTCACCTACGCGGCCGGGCAGTGCGGGAAAGCTGCTGTCTTCGACGGCTCCTCCAAGGTCGTAGTGAATGCCTTCCGTAACCACGCGTGGGGCTCGCAATTCAGCGTCAGCGTCTGGTTCAAGCGAACCAACGCCATAAGCTACCGGGGCATCGTGAACACTGGGTACGGGTCAACCGGCTCATGGGAGATTCGTATGGGATATGAGAACAGTGGCCAGATGCTCGGGTGCGGGGTGGTGACGGCGGACAGCGCTGTAACGTGGAACTACATCAACCTGGTAGCGACCGTGGGAGACTGGCACCACACCGTCATGACGTACGACGGATCCCAGCTCCTCTTCTACCTGGACAACGAGTTGCAGTCTGGAGCCAACAACTGTTGCCATGGGGACATCATCTCTAAGAATACGCCCCTCACTATCGGCCAGGCCGGGGTTGGAATGGGGCTGGATGAGTTCTTCTTCGGCATGATCGATGAAGTCAGGGTGTTCGGCAAGGCCCTCTCTGCAGATGAGGTTGAGGGATTATTCGAGACCCCGTGCGGCCCCACAATAGACGTCTGTCCCGGTGTATAACTTCCAAACGAATGAACCCCTGGTTTGTGCGTGTACTTTTGCCGAGTGCCAAATATTTCTTCATTGCCACAAAAGTGTGACACACCGGTTATTTTTGTTAGGCATAAGTTCATTGATTAGGCCTACACCACAAATCAAGTTTTAGTATAACGAATACTGTGTTGAATGCTTTGCTTGCTAGATTATGTTCGACTGCTCAAGGCTTAATTCCCCATCTGTTAATGGCGAATTCTCCTCTTCTATTTTGATTCAACCGCACATCGAAGTGATGACATCACACGGCGTTTACCAGTGTTGCAATTTGTGTAGCAAGGGGCCAATTTCATAGAGCTGCTTAAGCACAAAATTTGCTTAAGCACAAAAAAACCTGCTTAGTGAAATATAGTTACCAGCCAAAACTCTGTGTGATTGTTAGGCTAAGTAAACAGCTTAACAAAAAAGCAACATACATAACATGGAGTTTTGGCCGGTAACCTGATTTTATTAAGGGGACTGTTTGCTAAGCAAATTGCTAAGAATTTTTTTTTAGGGTGCTCCTTTAAAGTATAGATTTTGTAAAAAGGGGCTCTGTACTAACTTAGATAATGTTTTAAACTTTAAATTACAGTTGATTGTATGTAAAAAGAAATGTTTTACTTTTCTCATAAAACTTGATTAAGTAATTGTACTGAAATCCAATAAGGCCGCCATTACCATGGCAACAGCGGATTTGCGGATAGTGTTTTTTCTTGTAAATTCTGAAGACAATATGAGTGATAATACAACAAAAAAGTAGTATGCTTAGCTAACAGTCCCCTTAAGCAAAGTTTTTTGCCCCAGGTGGGTACGAAATAGCGCGCCGTGGTATTATGGCATGCATTCATGCATTTCAGTAGCCCTGCATACAAGTTGGGACCATGGCAATTTTTTTACCAGTTTTTGCGACAAATACTACGTTTTTTAAACGCAAATGGTTTCCTTTAGGTCCCTAATACAAATTAAGTAACTAAAGTGTCGGAAAAACCATAATACTACGACGTGGTGACATTTGTCCCCTCTTGCCAACGTAGTAAACGTGGTGTGACGTCATTACTTCGTTGGTCCATTCTGTCCATGTGAATTTTCTTTGTATGTATCTTGGCTTTTAAAACTACCTGCATGAGTTGCGTTGTGATATCTGTTGTGTATAAAAAAATGCATTTTTTTTGTTTTGTTTTTTTGCTTTAATGCTCAAAATTCCATTAAATTTTTAATTGCTGCTATCATGGCTGTCACAACATTTTTCAATTGTCTGTTTTCGTTTAGGCAAATTTAAGCATAATGAGCACGTTGTGGCTATATTTCTGTAGAATGAACACTCTGAGTGAAAATCTTGTTAGTGTCGTTAAGGCCCACCCGGGATATACGATATATGCGTGCAAAATCACGAGCATCTTATGTAAAAATGATTGATAACAATCGAATTGGATGTGTACAAGCGGTGATGAATACGTTGTAAGCGTGTATGGGCTTTAATTAACATATGATGCACGATATGGGGTAGTCTTGGTTCCAAGACGTATCACACGGTGCGAAGCGGCACGAACATGTTTTGATGCTTTACAGCGCCCTCTACACACGCACACTAAGGCCACATCGCCAAGGACGGGTAGCCCTTTTGTAGTTTCGCTCGCGAAATCGCTAAGAGAACTGCGTGTGTATTTGCATGCGTGCATTGTATAATCGCTGACTCACTGGTAGTCTTGGTTCCAAGACGTCCTTAGCGGTGCGACGTACAGCGCGCAACGGCCGGCCGACTACGCCCTAGCAACACGCTTACTGATGACACGCCAAGGCCAAAACGCCAAGAACGTCTTGGCTCATCCTCGACTCCATGGGCGGGCGCGTGTGCGTTCCTTGGTTCCTTCACTAAGATCGCGCAAGGCATGGTGGAAAAAAATGGCGCAGCAAGATCGTACCCATGGTAACGAGGTTGGTCTTGGCTATAGAGTACCGAAGTCTGACGTCGGTTGCCGCGGCAATGGTTCCAAACACATGCAGTTTAGAATGTATTCTGGTTCCAAACATTGCATTGATTGACGTCCTCACTTCGGTACTTTATTTCGCATGGGAGCGCGCGCGACCTGCTTATGCATAATTTAACAGGCGGGTCAAACGAAAATCGCGCTTGCGCACTGGAGGAAACTCATGTTTTAGTAATAACTTACTAGTCAAATCAAATGCATTTGCCTTTGAGAAAGAACTTGCTTAAGTTCGAAACGTGAGGCCAGCTAATTTTTTGATTTGTATATTTCAGGTCCAGTCATTCAGCAGTTTGCAGCAGTTTAATTCATTTTCAACTTACTAGTCGGTTAACGTTCTGAGCAGAGTGATTCTAAACTGACTGGCAAACAGGATTGAGAAATCTTCGGATTGTTCCAAAATGTGATCTAGAATATCGGACGTTATCTCTGCGCCGACATCAGTCCCAGATGTTCAGCACGATGTAACTGATCAACGGCCAGAATGGCTTTCTCCTGTTTGCATTCGGTTACTTCGTTTCGTTCAAGCATAGCTATGGTTCAGGAAATAGAGCAGCTTGAAAAAATACTCTTGCCAAATCCCGTTAGTAAATTAACAAACAAATCATGGCCACGTACAAATTGATGAATGGCACTGATCTGATGACTTTTTAGCTTTCAAAAGCCCAGTTTTTTTTGCTGTAAAATCCATCGCTTTGTCCACGTGATCGGACATTTTTTCCAACAAACTACGAATGGCTTGGTAGTGCGCTGCATGCACCATCCAGTAAGGAAGGCTGCACGTACACATGTACCCACGTACCCATAGAACTCGACTACGAGGCTCCTACCATGTACCCAGAGCCCCATAAGCCCAATTTTCACTCGCTACAGCAAGAATATAGAACACAATTTTCATGCACTGTGTTTACACTGTGCACACAAAAACTGCTGCAAAGTTTACCCCAAAAATCTGTCTGTTGCTTACTTTACATCCTCACCTTGTGTGCACCAAGAAAAGGATCATCGGTCGAATCTGTCCCAGTTTAAGAAAAAGTGAAAAATCCCTGTTCCAAACTGAAGCATTTTGAATCTTAAGAAGAATATGACCCTGTACAAAGGTTAGACATAAGCCAATCACTTCACAGGGCTGTTGAGATTAATCGTGAACAATCAACAGCCCTGTGAAGTGATTGGCTCATGCCTGACCTTTGTACTGGGTCTTGTTGCTTCTCACGGTAAATTCATATTGCTTCAGTCTGGAACTTACATTGATTTGTTCAAATTTTTTCTGAAATTGGGACAGATTCGATCGATCCTTTGCTTGGTGCACACAAGTTGAGGATGTAAAGTACGCAACAGACAGATTTTTGGGGTAAACTTTACAGCGGTTTTTGTGTGCAGTGTAAACACGGTGCATGAAAGTTGTGTTCCTATATATTCTTGCTGCAGTAGCCTATGGAAAATTGGGCTTCTTTCTATGGGCTCTGGTACTGGTACGTATACGTTCACCCGACGTGAGTACATAAACTAGACTAGTGCGTCGTGTGCCTGGCAGAAGGGCGTAAGCGCGCTTTGACGCGTAATTACACAATCCGAGAAAATCAGCTTTAAAGTTTTTGTGTTGCCATTTCTAAATTAAGAATCGCATAATGTTCATTTCTGTCAGATGCAAATTTAATAATATTTCCAATAATGCTGTGCATTTTAAAACAAAATTATTACTTAATTTTACAGATATTTGCATATTGATGCGAACGCCCTTTTGCCGGGAAGTTCTTCTGCCTTAAACGTGCGCGTAAGCAGCATGTGAAATGCTTACGCCCTTTTGCCGGGAACAAACTTTGCTCCAAGCGCGCTTACGCCCCGTTGAAGTGGAGAGGTGAACGAACTTTTATCATGTTTTGTTACATTGGTATTACACGCTAACGCCCTTTTGCCGGGAACAAAGAATGCAAAAACCCCTTACGCCCTTTTCATTCTGTTAATTACGTCAGAATGACGTAACCCCTTGAGACGAAATGTGTATCAAAATAAAGATATTTGAATACTCTATCGATTACCCCCAATACCCCATTTGACCTTTTGACCCATTGTTCGTCCTTACGCCCTTCTGCCGGGCACACGACGACTGAGTGTTTGCAATTTACACGCACTAATGTAGCTACGTCACACGCGCATGCAAATGCCACAGTTCTGCTCGCGATAGTGTGAGTTTGTATCATATGCCGGCAATCGTGGACCTAGGACAAAAGAATTCGGGCGTAGACAAATGGGTCCACGTTTGACCTAACGTCCACGATTGAAAATCGTGTACAAAACCAATGGGAGGCCTTCCGAAAAAAGTTAGAGTATAAACAAAAGAGGAACAATGGGAGGTCCACGATTGCACCCGTTTACATGACTGTGTTTATGTGTGTGTACGTGTGTGTGTAATTGTGGAGAGATATTCCGTACCCTGTGGAGACATGAACACAATGCGAACAAAGGGACTCAATAGGTCTCCACAGGGCAATTCTATGGGTTAGGTTTGCTCCACAAGGAATTTTGTGTACAAAGTCTATGGGGGTTTGCTTAAGTACAGGGACAAAGGGGAGAACAATGCCATGTCTCCACAGGGATGCAAAAACGCGGATGTGTGTGTGTGTGTGTGTGTGTAGCGAGAGCGCGCTGTCGGCCGGTGTAGACGGTAATTCTGTCCCTCTAAAATCTGTCCCCCCGGACAGAATTACCTAGGTAAAAGTGTCCCCCCGGACAGAATTAACTAGGTAACTGTGTCCCTTCGGCCCGTTAGTTCTGTCCCCCTCCAGGTGATTTTGTCCCCTATATTTGCCACGCTATAATTATTTACCTTCAAATTTCATGAAATGTTGCTGTTTGGAAATGTTCCTTATCTTTTATAAGAGTTGTTCATGCAAAAAAAACACTAATAATGTGTAATTAGTGAGTCAGATTGGCCTCTGACTCCTGACATCTGACCCGCGAAACATAGACATATTTCCAGTAGTAAATACCACTTTCTAAATAATGGCAAAATACGCTGTAAGAGTCTTTAGGTTGGCGCCGCAGCCAGTGACCTTATAAACTTATCAGATGATCGCCAGGTAGCATTCTCTACCTCGCGACACATATCGCCAGCTAGCTGCGCGCCGTTCCACAGTACATCAAAATGGATCAACAGAATGTACTTCAACCAGCTGCGACTGGAAATACGACTTGGGAACATATGGTCCGCCATTTTGTGGAGTCAAAAATTTTGTTCTACAAAATGGCGGACCGTTATTTGTCACGAAATTAAACAAAAACCACGCAATTTGAAGGGATAGTTATGTGAATCTTTATATTCTACATTTTAAAAAGCTTCCCAACCATATCTATTTCAGTTGTATAGCCCAAATCGCAAAATCCAAAGCAATGTGTCCCTTTAAAGGGGCTGTGTCGTCACGATCATAGCAGGCTTGCGGCTATACACTGAATCCCGAACTGATGAACACAGCTGAACCCAGTAACTGCAATAATACCCGACGACCGCGCGCTGACCCACAGGGCGCGCGCGCCAGATCAGATTACAATTGCAATGACTGCTGCATACATGGTCCTGTAATTATGATACATACTGCATGTACAAGTATTTTGTATGTCTTTGTGCCACCAAAAATATACGATAGGCCTACAGTCGAACATAGTCCGTGACACCCCACCCGCCGGCCAAACGCCAAAATGTACTATGACAGAACCAAACGAAAATAAGTAAATTATGTATTTATAATTGTAAAATAAATAATGCACCAGCCCCTTACTATACAAAAATAAAGTTGTAGGCCTATGTATCGAAAACAAAATTGACTAAAATCGGCTGTGCGTGCAATGATGAGCAAATCAAAGTAAAACAGCTATACTGATGGCGATATTGAGTCCACGACCTTGTGTTACATTTGACGGCAGGACTTTATGGAAATTTACATCATAAGAGTTATTTCAACACTATCAAATAATAAACACAATAATAACAGTTATTACCAATAAATAATATACGCCAATGAAATGAGATTTCACCAGTGGCGAGTAAATCCGTGTCGAAAAGTGGGGATGATTATTGAATTTGTCAACGAAGTACTGCATCTTGAACTTTTCTCAACGGGGGAGACCCCCGCCCCAAACAACGCTTAAAATTTGAAACATCACTTTGTGAACAATTTCCAATTTTTACATTTACGAAACAAAAAAGAAATACAAATCGGCGGGCCCCTGAACTCCTTCCCCGTGTTTACGCCACTGGCGCACAGATCCCCACATCACTATGATAAAGATGACTACCGAAGAACAAAGAAATAAACACCCCGACAAATATTCAAACAACCCTAATTTTCACCTGTTTTGCACGAATTATTCGCTTATTACTTTTTATGACATGAACAATATACCGAGTACATGGATCGGATGTACTGTACAATGTACATGTAATGTATATATGTACTGTACATTTTGACTATACATTACATGTAGACTTGATGTGCGGAAATATTGTTTCACACAGCGAGTTGTTGACAAGTAAGTGCCATTGGAATAGCGACCAAGTGAAGTTGTTTCAGCTCCATCTATCAACCGTTAAAAAAAGAAATTGTACTTCTAAGTTCTAAATTTTTTTTTCGCTGCTAAAGAACTGTCTGCAACCACTGTACCCCTCTTTTAGTAGCATGATAATTTTTTTATTAAAGTGACGGGTCAAAATAAGCCTGAAGCTTTTTATCGACCTAAGTTTACAATCAAGATACAAACAAGATACATCCAAATGAATGTAGGCCTACACATAATACATAGAACCTTTTACGGATACCCCGCCTGTGGGATTTTGTGTACAAAATTTACCGTGAACTGTCACACAGCGACAAGACACGTTGCAGTTTTGCTGTGCACATTTACATGGACAAGCGCCCCGTGTGCCGAGTTGTCCTCTCTGGCAAGAGTTTCGGCATGTACATGTCATAGGTTCTCCAGCGTCAGGTTCTACTTCTATATCGCCAACCTCCAATTCCATACAACTTTCAGAGAGGCCATGCCCCCCCCCCCCCCCCCCCCCCAAACCAAACTTCTTCTTTTTTTCTTTTTCTTTAAACTGACGTCGCAAAAAGGCAGCCACTGCGTACACCCACCCACAAAACTCAGCCCAAATTGTTTTTGGCCCCTCCCAAAAATATTGTGTTCTGGATCTGCCCTTGCAAGGTGTCCGTCTAGTCTAGACGCTGCGAGAATGAGTGTACACAGTCCGGGTGCTAGAATTTTACGTTCACGGGGGGCCAAATTTACCAGGCGGACACATTTACCGTTGGGCAGCGCAGGGGGACAGAAAAACCTGGAGGGGGACTGATTTATCTAGGTAATTCTGTCCCCCCCGGCCAGACAGATTTATCGGGTCGCGACCCGGTAAATCTGTCCGGGGGGGGGGGGGGGGATTTATCAGGGTGGACAGAATTACCTTTTACACCGGCCGTGCGCGCTATTATATACGTCGCACGCGCTTTTTTTTTGAACCACTGATCTCTATAAAGTGAATTGGCTGCGAAGCTCCTCGATTGAAGCCACCGCGCGGCCATCTTGCTAGACTTGAAATCAAGTCGTTAGAAACTGTCGTCTTTGTCCGCAGGCGCTACCGCAATGAACCAGCGCTGAGCCATTATGTTTATGATGCCATGCAAGGCGTTTATTTATTTATTTATTTATTACATTTCTTTACCCAGGGTATGCCCAAATAGTTTAAAACTGGTTTCCATTGGGGCCCTGCATATTATTAGTTAAAACTGAATATTTACACATTCATACACAATATTTAAACAAATACAATAATGTTTACACAAATAAATCAATTTTCGGTTAACTTTTCAACTCTCCAGAAGCCTATTGCTGATATACGGGATGGGCGAAAAACCCGCGAAAAAAAACTTTTAGGGTGAAAAAGAAGGGGAAATTCCCATCCGGCTCCAAAGTATTTTGGCAACCAAGTTTATAACTCCGCAGATCAGCGTTAATGACAGAAATATCACTGATTACGTAGCTCCGATTTAAATGTACTTAAAGGAAACATGCTTCTCAAATTGACCGGATCACATTTTATTTCATAATAAATTAATTTATATGTATTAAATGTGGATTAAAAACCAAACTGGTTCAAGTGAAGTTTTAGTGTGATTATTTGCCGCTCAAAAATTGACCCCCCCTTTTTAAAATTTGTTGAGACTCAAATTGAGGGCGCTGTTCGTGACGTAGACCGAGGCACCGAAATTCATGGATCGACTCGATAGTCTGGACCCGGCCCGTATACACACACTCGGTCTACACGTGCAATTTCGTTGCAACAACAACTAACATCGAACTTACCCTGATTTTTTTTAGCGAAGGCTCCTCGGGGAATGGGCCGTTTAACTGCATTTGCCTACATCTTACTCACTGAATCTGGGAACTTTGTTGGGATGGCAGTGCACTTGAGCATATTTTTAATGGTCATCCCAAAGGATTTGAAAATACCAGTATCGAAACACGACGGCTCAAAGTGGTCGCTACATAACGCTGAGAAGCTGCTGGGGCCGGACCACTATACGCTCTTGTCACCTTCACTTTCGCCGTCCAAATTCTCCGATATTTCGCATCAGTTGGAAATAAATGAAGGCTTACTCCATCCGTCGTTGTTTGCTGCACCCATCAGCCACACACCTTGTCGGCATGGTCGAAAAACCACTATATTTTGCTTAGATTTTGGACGAAGAATTTTCGCCGTACAATGTACACACAATGCATACCCGTGATGAATGGGTAATGTGCCTCGATCTACGTCACACACTTACGTTAATGAGGGTCCCACTCAGGGGGCGGAGTAGCTTGGACAAACATTTTCAAAAATTGTTTTCTCATATTTAATTTGGGAAATAATTGTCTCTGGACACAAAATATCATTGTCAAGATAATACTTTATTGTTTTAAGCAGATATAATGCAATATAAATCCTAAATCATGTTTCCTTTAAGGAGTTTATGGTTCTCATTTGTTCAGGCAGATTATTCCATATACTGGCACCACTCACAGCGAAACTTGTCACGTAGCATTCCTTTTTGGCGAAAGGAACTTTCAGTGCCATTTGGGTCGATTGTCGTGTTTCACGAATCACTGTAAGTGGTGTGAACAGATTTGTCATGTACAAAGGAGTCATTTTGTTAAGGCTTTTGAAAACAAGGATAGCCTTTTTGGACTGAACTCTATCATTAAAAGGAATCCAATTTAGTCTGGTAAACATATCAGCTGAGGGGGTGAGGGAGGTACGTTTAAGGATTATCCGTGCGGCTCTTTTAGACATTTGTTAAGGGTATTGTCGTGAGATATGTACCTTCCTCCCCACACCGTACAGCAATACTCTAAAGGTGGCATAACTAAACTTATAAAGAGTGTGTGCAGGCTGCTTTGGGGAACGTAATCACGAATTATGTTTAACACACCCAATTTAGACGAAACAGTCTTCCTTACGTATTCAACATGTGTACCCCAACTTAATGTTTCATCAACAACTACACCCAAGCATTTACAAGATTTCACTTTTTCGATAACCTTATCAGCAATGCACACGTTCAGGTCGACGTTTGATATTTTTTGCCTTGAACCAATAAGCATACATTTGGTTTTGTTGGCATTTAATGCTAGTTTGTTTCTTAGGCACCAGTTGTGAATACTAGCAAGAGCTACATTCAAGTTCCTTTCTATTTCGTTAATACTAGAGGAGCTACACGTTAAAGGGACACATTGCCTTCAAATGTCATGAAATTTTGCTGTTTGGAAATGTTCCTTATCTTTTATAAGAGTTGTTCATGCAAACAAAACACGTATAGTGTGTTGTAATTAGTGAGTAGTGATTACAAAACCAAAAATTGGCCTCTGACCCCTGACATCTGCCCTGCGAAACATAGACTTATTTCCAGTAGTAAATACCACCGTCTAAATAATGCGCAAAATACGCTGTAAGAGTCTTTAGGCTGGCGCCGCAGCCAGTGGCCTTGTAAAACTATCAGATGATCGCCAGGTACCATTCTCTACCTCGTGACACATATCGCCAGTGCTGCGCGCCGTGCCACAGTACATCAAAATGGATCAACAGAACGTACTTCAACCAGCTGCGACTGGAAATACGACTGGTGAATACTGTCCGCCATTTTGTGGAGTCAAAAATTTGGTTCTACAAAATGGCGGACCGTTATTTGTCACGAAATTAAACAAAAACCACGCAATTTGAAGGGATAGTTATGTGAATCTTTATATTATACTTTTAAAAAAGCTTCCCAACCATATCCATTTCAGTTTTATAGCCCAAATCGAAAAATCCAAAGCAATGTGTCCCTTTAACGTGGAGTCATCTGCATACATAAATAAGTTGCAATTTTGGGGTATACAAGATGGAAAATCAATACTATAAACAATGAATAAAAGTGGCCCTAAGATCGACCCTTGTGGAACGCCTATGTCTATGGGCAACCCCTTCGATATTGTGCCCTTAATATTTACAGACTGACTACGACCGCCTAGGTACGACTTAAACCAATTAATTACAGAAGATGACAAATTCAGCTTCTTCAATTTGCCTATAGTAGGATTACATGATCCACACAATCAAAAGCTTTACTGAGATCTATGAACACGCTACCTGTAACCTTACCTTGCTCCATAGCCTCAAAACACTTGTTTGTTAAATCGTGTAGAGTGCTTTCAGTTGAGTGCAAGGGTCTAAATCCCGATTGGCAACTAGGTAACAAATTGTTATCATCGAGGTGCCGAGTGCACCCATCTTTCTAGAATAGAGATAATTGGCAGTATAGAAATAGGCCGATAATTACTTGTACTACATTTATCTCCTCCCTTGTGAATTGGTGTTACCAAGGCGTGTTTCCAATCTTTAGGGTATTGCTCGCATCTTATGGAGAGGTTAAAAATATATGTTAAAGATTTAGTAATATAAGGGGAAGCAATTTTAATCATTTTAACACTGATGCCATCCGGACCTGTTGCTTTCCCAACCGACATGGATGATATTTGCTTTTGAACGAACTCTTCTGTAATATTAGGTACAGTGCATTCTTCAAGTTCTTCCAGAGAATCAACGATAGAGGCGTAGGTATCATTGTTTTCAAGTTCGCCCGATGGGCAATTTCTAGCTGTACGTTTTCCTATTGTAGAAAAGTGTTCATTTAATGTATCAGCAATGTCAGTGGGATCGTCAATATTTTCTCCATTTGGGGAAGTGATACAATTTGGAGCAATTTTCTGTTTCTTAGGAAGTACCTCCTTTAGCTTTTTCCATAGCATAGATGAATTGCTTTTATTTTCTTCTATGGCTGATGTATAGTATTCACTCTTCTTAGTGCGGATTTTATTAGTTACATTGTTCCGCAGCTTTTTGTAAGAGTCCCAATCGATCTGTGAGCCTGAGCGTTTTGCGATTTTGTGTGCACGATCCCGCTGTCTCATAAGTTTAAGAATTTCGCAATCGAGCCAAGGTAAAGAGGCACCCCGAATACGTTTAGTTTTGATTGGTGCATGAAAGTTAATAATACTCATAAATATGGAGTGCCATTTGCACCACGCTTCATCAACATCATAAGAGTCTAGTACATCTTGCCATGGTGCATTAAGGAGGTCGTCTTTAAATGCATCATTGTCTATATTTGTAAGACATCGAAAGTTTATTGAGCGACCTTTAATTTTTGGTGTTTTCCAACTATGTTGACCATAAACAAGATAATGGTCACTGATTAGGACTGGTAATACACCACATTCCTTTATTAGCTCTGGATGGGAGCTGAAAATGAGATCGATTATTGTTTGAGTGGACTCAGTGACCCGTGTTGAGTCATGTATGAGTTGCGCCAATTGGAATAAACCAAAACAAGAAATAATTGGGTTTGAGTTCATACTATCATCGTCAACTGAAACATCATAATTAAAGTCCCCAGTTGCAATAATTTCTTTACATTCACAGGAGGCCTTATTAATAATATCACTTAGTTTATCAATGAATTCAACAGAGCTTGAAGGTGGCCTATAAATAGAACTAATAAGCACAGGCTGTCTTTGTTTACACTTAATTTCAACCCATATGCACTCGACATCATCTGTTTCAAGATCCTCACGACGAGTGAAAGTTAAATTGTTTCGGATGTACATGGCAACCCCACCACCATGTCGGTTCCTGTCTTTTCTGACAATGGAAACATTTGGTAATGTGATGCCGACGAGAGGGATTCTATATTTAAGAAAAAAGGGTTGTTATTCTGAACCATCATTTATTCTGTTTCGCGAAAGCTCATTATGTATGTTAAATGTATGTACGTGACCCCGTGACGTACACGTGTAGAGTCGGTTGATGCTACAGCCAAACACTATAGGCATGTACGTACGTGGAGTTGATGCTGCTGGAAGAGTTTTTGTCTAATTTTGATATTATTTCAGTATAAGCATGGTTCTGAGATAATCATTATGCCTCATCGTGTGTAGTTGGGGGTTGCACGAGGAACAGCGACAAAAACCCTGACCTAACCTTACTGCGATTCACATTGCTGAATAGAGTTCAAAGGCGACAGTGGGTCCGCTTTGTAGACAATACAAGATCTGATTTTTGGCTGTCGAAACGGTCGAAAAAATGTGCAGAACATTTCGCCAAAGACTATATTGATGATAGTGTTAGTATGAAAACTAAGCTGGGTTTGAAGGCACAATTCCGTTTGAAGGTTGGAGCCATTCCAACTCTGAAGGCACAGAGCATTCAAATCCTGTCCTGGACTCACGCGCACTACCAGACCACGACGACGTTGCCTGCGGTTGCCGGCTCCAGCAGCCAGAGCCCCGGCCGTCTCCCTCCCTGTCCACGCTCGCTTGACTCAACATGCATTGTACACGCACAGTAGCGCATGCTACTTGTATTATCATGGTATTATCGTGTTCAAACAAAACCCAACGGAGCCCTTTTTTGCCAAGAGCTCATTTTCGCTACAGCACACAAAGTGATCGTTTGTTTTGTTTGGTGCGTCACCGAGGAAAGATATGCAATTCTTACTTCAATGATTAATGTATCGTCCCTTATCAGTCAGTTACCATTAAGTAAGTGATGGTTCATTACTTTGTAATAGTAGACTGGTCAGGAACAACAGTGATTCCTGTACTGATTTCTCAGCGCAGCCAATGCTAATAATGGGTACTGTATTAATTTCCCTAGAGAAACGTCTTTGTAATTCATACAAGATGGTATATATATAGACATATACACTAAGTATTGGTACACTTAAATCTTCAGATTTGCTTTTTTTTGTCCCTGTTTCGAGTTTTTGTTTTTTAATTCAACAACCATAATATGTTACAGTTGCAAGGATCGGGGTCAAAATCAACAAGAAAAATTGCGTAAAAGAGTCATCTGCTTTCTGTTAATTCCTCACCATTGCGATGTTCCTGCACTTCATTGCAGAAACATATAACACTAACACTGTACGTGAACAGCACATATTGTCAAAACTAGTAGCTGGGACACATAGGATTTATTATTTCCAGCACTGTCAAACAGGCCTCTTAGCGCTTTGGCTGCTTGTATTGTGCACAACGCAAACGGTACCTTCCTCCATTTGCGCAACTATACGTCCTCCGTTGAATACTGCAGCCACATCTGGGATGGTGCTCAGGCTTGCTATTTGTCCCTCTGAGATAGGATTAGGCGCCGTGTTTCAAATCTGGTTGGCCGGGATCTGGCATCTTCCATGGAACCCCTACATGTCTGATGCTCTGTTGCTTCATTGAGCCTCTTTTATCGATACTATCATGAAAGGTATTCCAGTGGCCTTTCATCGTTAGTTCCCCATCCAAACTTTCAGGCACTCTAATCGCTGGCTGTCTCATTACACCCTTTCACTGTTGTTCCAAAAGCTAGCACTGTCAGATACTCTTCAATGCTGTTCCTTATCATACTGCCCCTCTTTGGAACTCCTTACCTGTGACCAGCTTCCCTTCCACCTTATCTTCCACAATCCAAACGAAATTTGAATAGATACCTTCTAAGTTCTATCCGACATGTGATTTCTGCCTTTAATAGCCTTTTGTCCAATGTTGGGCTATACCCATAAAATATAACCCAATTCACTTTGTACAAAAAGACAGCGTATTAGTTAGGCTGTTTACAACTATACAAAATAGTATATACACATGATTACTTAAGACTATGGGGAAATAGAGTACCGAAGTAATGACGTCAATCAATGCAATGTTTGGAACCAGAATACATTCTAAACTGCATGTGTTTGGAACCATTGCCGCGGCAACTGACGTCAGATTTCGGTACTCTATAGTCGGGTTTGGTTATTTGTGATTAACATCGATTCAAATTTGGCACTTTGTCTGACATAGGCTAACGGAGAAGTAATTTGTTTTATGTCATTCCTCTGGCCATATTGCTAACCTAACATTTTTGATCTGCGAACACTGTATATGGCACGGGGACTTGTGGATGAGTAAAAAATTTATGCCCAAATTAAATCCACGATTATTCAAACTAATTTCAAAGCAAGTTACGATGGCGATGGTGGTAGTCGTTCTGGTGTTGATCCCTGCTGAGCTGCCTTCTGACAGACTTCAAGTTGGTCTCCTCTTGATGCATGTGTTGTGGTGACATCACGGTTTGACAGTTAGGACCATAGGCCTACTAATATGACTCAAAGTTGCGCTTGTGCTTGCGTCTCATGCACCTCCAACCCAACCGATTGGTGTTTGGTTACCAGACAGGTGCATCTTGTTTTGGCCGATAGCAAACCACACAGTGCTCGTCGCAGATCCTGGTTGCGTAGGTAGTAGATGATAACATTCATCCAGCCGTTCGACAGCCACAAGGCATCCGTGAAAATGCTGGTGGGATAGGACGTGTAAATCGGCAGGTGCAATGGTAAAATGACGGCAGTAGGAATCCAGGTGAGTATTAATGTCGCAGTTATGATGGCGATGGTTGTGGTCGCTCTGGCGTTGAACTGTTGCGATTCCCGCCTCCCGCTTTGGCCGGAGATGTATTGGGCGTGACGGTGTGCTATCAGATAAATACGCACGTAGATAATGATTACAACAATTAGTGCAAGTGAAATGTAGAAACAAGGGATGTACATGTACAAACCCCACTCACGCCTTATGTGCGTGCATATGCGAGGGTGCTGTGGTAACACAATACTGCCGCCGTAAACCCATGCGATAACATTAGCAATATGCTGGATACAGCCCAGGCGCTGCTCACTGCGATCTTCGATCGGCGTGGTGTCACCAAGGTAGGATAGCGTAGTGGGTAGGAAATCGCCAGGTAACGATCTATCGTCAACAGCAAGATCGAAGCGACACCCAGCACGTAAAATATGTGTGCGACCACATCTATAGCCGCACAAAGGAAGTCTCCCAGCAACCAGGCTCCCGCGTAAAATTCGGTCAAATGCGGTAACCCGAATATTGCAGTAAACAGATCACTCAGGGTGAGCGAAGCCAGGAAAATTGTTGTGGTCTGCTTGATGCTGGTGGCACGTGCTAAGGTGAACAGCATCAGCGGATTGAGTAGAAGGTTCAGAGCGATCGTCAGCGTCATAAAAATGGCAACGAAAACACCAAATGCGTTGTCCAGATTCCAATATCAACCTCCTCTCCGGTAGAATTGGTCATTCTTGGATGGGCTGTGTTCAGTACGAATTACAGGCATACTAGACTGCTAGCAGTTCATCGAATTGCACCTTCATGGGCTGGAGTGAGGAATTTATAAGCCCTCATCAGCATCATGACATGCTTGCTAAGCGTTTTTGATCCTGCATTGGACATCACTCGCTTTTACAGAATGGTTGGAGTTCAAGTCGACCATGACTGGCGTATTGTACCCACAGTGTGATCTGCTCAACCACGTGACATTCAAACATAACCTGAAGGAGCATCAGCTAATGAAGTGTCATGGTTGTACGCCTACTGATTGTAAATGTTTGACTAAGGAGGCAGACCAAATTAGCTTTCTGGAAGACTCATCAATCAACAAGTGCTTCTCATCCAGGCGTTTGCCAAATGACAGCGTTAATGAGAAAATCAAATGGTCTGATAGGAAACAAACGGTTTGACCAAGTCGAGCAAGGAGCGTTTATATATTTATTCATTTATTACATTTCTTTACCCAGGGTGTGCCCAAAAAGTTTAAAACTGGTTTGCAGTAAGCCCTGCATACTATTTTAAATGAAACTGAATATTTACACACGTACAAAATATTTACACATACAAGATTATTTACACAAATAAATCTATTTACTGCTAACTTTTCAACTCTCCACTAGATACCGGTATACCTATTGCTGATTTACCGAATGGGCGAAAAAACCCGCGAAAAAATTTTTTGGGGGAAAAATCAAGGGGAAATTCCCATCCGGCTCCAAAGTATTGTGGCAACCAAGTTTATAAACTCAGGAGATCAGCGCAAATGGCAAAAAAAAACACTGATTGGTGGCTTTACGTACATGCGTAGCTCCGATTTAAATACACCCAATTAGGAGTTCATGGTTCTTAATTTCTCAGGCTGATTATTAGACTAGCTGTTATATCAATTAATCGGATTGCAACTTCGTGGGCTTGAGTGAGGAATTTATAATCCCCCATCAGCCTTGTGAACGACTTGCTTAGCGTCTTTGATCCTGCATTGGACGCGTCGCTTTTACAGAATGGTTAAAGTTCAAGTCGACTGTCACCGGCATATTGTACCCGTCTGCTTAAACACTTGACATTCAAACATAACCGAAGGAGCATCAACTGATGATGTGCCATGGTTGTACGCCTACTGATTGTAAATGTTTGACTTATTTAAGGAGGCAGGCCAAATGAGCATCCTGGAAGACTCATAAATCAACAAGTGCTTATGATTCAGGCGTTTGTCAAATGACAGCGTTAACGAGAAGATCAACATGGCCTCGGGAACCAAACAACAAGTCGAGCAAGGAGCACTTGTTATTCAATGGTGATTCCTGACCTGCACAACCAAATGCGGGACCCCAAATATTCCAGAAAGCAATCGTGCAGGGTGAGAAAAGTCGGGGGAATTTTGGTGGTCTGCTTGATGCTTTAGAGCGATTTTTCAGCGTCCTACAAACGGCAATGAACACATCAAAGGGTGTTGATATATCCTCGTGATCAACCTCGTCGTCGGTACCAGAAGACGCGTGGACATGTTGTCCATTGTATATGTTTATGCTCAATCTGCACATCACAAACATTTCATGTACGACTAAAAAACGTCGCATATACAGGATTGACAGACGTGAGTCTCAGTTTAAACCAGTGTTGAAAGTCACAGTGACATTCGTATGGTTTGAATCTCTGTAGACAAACATCGACGTAACCACAGCGTGATCGACTTATTAGTCCACTTAGTATTATCGTGTTCAAACAAAACCTGACGGAACCCTTTTTTGCCAAGAGCTCATTTTCGCTACAGCACACTAATGGATCGTTTGTTTTGTTTGGTGCGTCACCGAGGAAAGATATACGATTATTACTTCAATGATTAATGTATTGTCCCTTATCGGTCAGTTACCAATAAGTAGTGATGTTTCATTACTTTGTAATAAGTAAACTGGTCAGGAACAACAGTGATTCCTGTACTGATTTCTCAGCGCAGCCAATGCTAATAATGGGTACTGTATCAATTTCCCCAGAGAAACGTCTTTGTAATTCATACAAGATGGTATACTACATAGGCATATACTGTAAGTATTGGTACACTTAAATCTTCAGATTTGTTTTTTGTCCCTGTTTCGAGTTTTTGTTTTTTAAATTTAACAACCATAATATTTTACAGTTGCAAGGATATTACACAGGGTAAGTCAAAATTAACAAGAACAAATTGCGTAAAAGAGTCATCTGCTTTCTGTTAATTCCTCACCATTCCTGCACTTCATTGCAGGAACATAACACTATGCGTCTGCTTAGACAGCACATCTCGTCAAAATTGGAGCTGGGACACATAGGATCTACTATTTCCAGCACTGTCAAACGAGCCTCTCAGCGCTTTGGCTGCTTGTATCGTGCACAACGGTACCTTCCTCCATCTGCTCAACTATACGTCCTCTCGTTGAATACTGCAGCCACATCTGAGATGGTGCTCAGGCTTGCTATTTGTCCCTCTGAGATAAGATTAAGCGCCGTGTTTCAAATCTGGTTTGCCGGGATCTGGCATCTTCCCTGGAACCCCTACATGTCTGATGCTCTGTTGCTTCATTGAGCCTCTTTTATCGATACTATCATGAAAGGTATTCCAGTGGCATTTCATCGTTTTTCAGTTCCCCATCCAAACTTTCAGGCACTCTAATCGCTAGCTGTCTCATATGGCACACCCTTTCACTGTTGTTGTTCCAAAAGCTAGCACTGTCAGTATACTCTTCAATTTTGTTCCTCATCATACTGCCCCTCTTTGGAACTTCTTACCTGTGACATGCTTCCCTTCCACCTTATCTTCCACAATTCAAACGAAATTTGAATAGATACCTGCAAAGTTCTATCCCTGTGATTTCTGCCTTTTCACGTCTTTTGTATAGCCCACACCTTGAGTAGTCTTTTGCCCAGTGTTGGGCTATACCCATAAAAGAATAACCCAATTCACTTTGTACAAAAAGACAGCGTATTAGTTAGGCTGTTTACAACTATACAAATACAGCTTATGGGCAATGCCAATAAGTCACTTTATGGAAGCGGGATAAGACCATAATAGGTTTAGGGAGGAGCATTCTATTGCGAAAGGAACTTACAATGATGGCTTGGTATGCAAAGTCACTCGAGCATATCAGCTAGGCAGAAAGCCATTTTCACAGTTCAATCACAGTTGGAACGACGTGTGTGTGGGTGTCTTCTCCAACTGACACATGGCGTGTGTACTTCCACCGCAGGCGGCAAACACAACGAGTTCGAAGCTAAGTATTAACTCAAGATATTATATTTCCCATTCCCTATATTCCCGTATTTGGTTTGTTATTTCGAGAGAAGAAGACGCCGAAGATAACGAGTGTATTTACTACGGAAATAATTTAAAACATGGCGCCTAAGACGGTGATGGTTGTCGGCCACTCCTTTATTAAACATTTGGAGAAATACATCCGAGATTCGAACGACCCACGGATCAATTCGAATTTCAATTTAGATGTTTATAAACTTAAGGTGTCCACACTTGGTCAATCAGGTTGCAACATAGCTCGTTTCCGCCGTTTCTTCTTCCCGAAAATTCATCGAAATAAAGCGGATATTCTGTATATTGAATTGGGGACGAATGACCTCGATAATGTTAGTGGGGTCGCCGATATGGTGTCATCACAATTAGTTGATTTGGTGCAGGACATAGCCTACACCGGATATCAGACAGTACGTTTGTTATAGTTGGTCAAGTTTTTAAGCGTGAATTACACGGAGCACGAGACCCGGATTTCAACCGGAAGATTGTGGAATTCAATGAAATGACCTCAAAGTTAATCAATGCCCTTTCGTACGGGATATTTTGGAAACACATTAGGATGTGGAATTCCAGTTTGCATTTGATTTCTCTGGTTGGCGTACAACTAAATGTCGCCGGCATGAATAGATTATAAAAGTCTATTAGAGGCGCATTGTGGCATTTACATCATAATGAATGAACTGGGAGCACTATTAAAATAAATTGCTCGCTGTCTTCCTTTTCTTATTTACTTTGAATATAATAATAATTATGAAAAAGGAAAAAAAATAATAAATAGATACCAATAAATAAATATTGTTACGATAAGTTACTCAGCAGAACTTGGTGACGCTAGTGGTGTTTGTCATGTTGCATGCAAGTCGTGTGGAGTGGTTGTCACTTAATAGCACGCGTTTTGCCTCGTATTGGGTTTTAAGCAGAGTGGTTGTCACTTAGCTTAGCGGAGTGGTTGTCACTTAGCTTGTTGGTTAATGCCCATGGTTTTTAGTGCGGAGTTGTTGTCACTTAGCACGGGCCTCGTGGTTTGTGACGTTAGCAGAGTGGTAATTGTCACGTTGTTCTTATGCCGGGATGTTCCCGTTCGGTAGTGCGTAGTGGTTGTCACTTACCACGGGCCCTGTGATTTGGTGTTTCGGGTAGAGTGGTTGTCACTTTGCTTGGCGAGGCGAATGTATGTTCCAACATGTTCATTTGTTAACCCACGTCAAAGCGAGCCAACGTTTGCGATTGCTCGATAATATCGTCAGCTGATAGAGCCCAAATAGTACCAAAATACACAAAACAACAACAACAAATAATAATAATAATAATAACTAAACAAAGTATAAATACGAAACCGAAGTTTGTAAGGTTTTTATGTATGTTTAAATTTTTTTTATCCGTCATTATTTATTACGCCTTTGGCTAGTATTTTACGTCCTTCCGTTGATATATCGTTTCGGCGATATGTCCGATGTTGTTTACTGGTCCGAGAGGCGATGGCATACTCATTGGTATTGAGTAAATAATTTCGGGCAACATAAACATTGCTGACTACATGCACATTTTTGTATTATCATATTCAGTTACGTTATCACCTGAGGCAATACAATGCCGCCGAGGAGAAATCCCAGGCGGGCTCAAGTGGAGCGTCTGGCAGGTGGCTCAGTAATGCGCCGGTCTTCTCCATGCGTTGGTGCACAGCGAGATCGGCCTGCACGTCAAACCCATACAGTGACTGCCATCATCCATCCACCACCTTGCCAGGAACATGGGTTACCTGACCCTCCGCCGGTTCCAGAGGGCAACAGTGTTCCTTTGCTGGTCCAGTCGGGTGGAGAGGCCGGTGCACAGACTGGTGTATCCAGAAGGCAATCTACTCGGGCTGCGAATCACAACGTGGCACATTCCCGGGGTACTGCAAAGCGAGCTACCAAGCGTCCAAGGCTTAATATCAGCGATGTCAATAATGACCTCCAAGAACTGAGGAAACAAGTAAGTGACATCACTAAAACGACAGACAAGATAGGAGCTATGGATGTCCTCCATTCATGCGATTGAGGGCTCCATGTCTGCTATTCGGGAGGTAATGACGGAGCTGGTTAAGGACAAATCTTCGTCATCTAGCCGCACGTCCTCGGTTACCCAATCCTCGGTAGTAAACGACTCTCTCCCTGAAGCGGTTACAGATCATATCAACGATATCATCGGGGCCGACGACTCGGATGGTGGGATTAAGGACACCGGGCTTTCAGGTTTTCGGTCCCTCTCTCTACCGTTAGACCTTGGTGTCGATGCTAAAGTACGGGATAAAATTGTATCCAACCAGTATGTAGAATTGCATCGACTTCTTGGGGAGACGGGAGATGAGGGGGATCGCCAGGCCCATGAAGCCGCATCTCATATTTATGTCGATAGCCACAATAACTTAAAGTACAAAAGGGCACACCCTACAGTTGACACAATCGAAAAGTGGATGGATGCGTTCTATGTTTTTATTTCAATTTGCACCACCAAACACGAATGTCTCCCGCAGCTCCTTGCATATGTAAAACGCATCCGCAGATTGCATGCCCTTGGAGGCAATTGGCAGTTATATGACTCCCAATTTCGAAAGTGGATCCCGACCCTATACCTAAGCCAATGTGGGACACCTTGAATTATGAGCTTTGGGATACGTACGTGTCGGCCACTCCATTCTACGTTCAAACCACTCAACGGGCCCTTTCAGGCTGGGCCCTCGTCAGGGGGCAGATATAGAAAACGGTGGCCATTCACAGATACAAAGTTCAGATTCGATAGAAAGAATTTCTGGCCATCGGGATCATGTTTCGGATATCAGAAATTCGGCAAGTGTAAACGCACCAACTGTGAATATACACGTGAATGTTGCTACTGCAAGGCCAAACAAAAATGCCACGGAGCCATCTTCCCCTAAAAGTCAGATGTGCGAACAGCTGCCAACTCCGGTTATTCCAAGTAGATTGGCTGAATTTTTACGAGGGTACTTGGCTCCGCAATTCCACTATCTCATTCACGGTTTTACATTCGGTTTTTCAATCCGACACATGGGGTCACCTAACACAAAGGAATCTCCCAACCTTAAAACGGCAATCGATATGCCTGATATGGTTTCAATCAAAATTATGGCAGAATTATCCAAGCAAAGACTACTCGGACCGCTTGAAAGGCCGCCGTGGGATACGTCTGATATTTCACCAATCGGGTTATGCCCCAAGAAGACCCCGGGTGAATACCGACTTATACACCATTTATCTTACCCTAAAGGTTTGTCTGTAAACTCCGGTATCCCATGGGAGCTTTCGACGGTACAGTACTCGAGCATTAATCAGGCAGTGTCTTGTGTCAAAGAGATAGGGCCGGGATGTTTTATGGCAAAAACGGATGTTGAATCTGCATTCAGGATAATTCCAATTGATCCTATATAATGACATTCACCTCCTGGGTTTTAGGTGGAACGATTAATATTATTTTGACCGTTGTTTACCCATCCGGGCTGCTCCTCCTCGTGTGCGATTTTCGAGGAGTTCAGCTCGTCTTTGGAATGGGCAGCATTAGACAAGCTATCAATCCGTCCCATGGTTCATGTTTTAGACGACTTTCTTTTTATCAATGACACAGCGGCGGCTTGTGAGGCTGATCTGCGATCCTTTCTGCGTATGTGTGACTATATTAACATACCAATTGCACCAAAAAAGACATTCTGGCCAAGTACCTGCATGACATTTTTAGGCATCGAGCTTGATTTAGTCCAACTGACGGCTCGGTTACCTCGTGATAAAATTCAAAAGGCGCTAAACCTTTTAGACAATTATTTGGAAAGGCGCTCCGCCACTTTTTTTGAAAGAAATGCAATCTTTAATTGGTGTGTTAAATTTTAATTGCACGATGGTACCTGGTAGAGCATTCTTGAGGAGATTAATCGATCTTACTAAGGGTGTTATTAGGGACAATCACCATTAGACTGAATAAGGATGCGAAAGATGATATGCGTGTTTGGCACTCTCTTTTACGTCACTATAATGGGAAATCATTTTTCTTGCACGATTGGGCTTCATCTGACGGTTTACAACTGTTTACCGATGCCGCTGGATCGCTGGGTTATGGTGGTATACTTGGTGACAATTGGTTCTTTGGAGCGTGGCCTCAGAAAATACTCGAGGCTAACCTTAATATTTCTATCTTAGAACTTTGTGGTAGCTATGATAATGTGGGGCAAGAACTTGCCGACAAACGCATTTGTATCAATTGTGACAATGAGGCGGTGGTGTCGATTATTAACAGCCAAACCAGTAAAAATCGTCAAGTCATGGTGCTTTTAAGAGAACTTGTTCTCACGTGCCTTAACAATAACATACTAATTCTGGCCTGTCATATACCTGGCCAGCAGGTGCTACTGTTCCCTGATTTGTTATAAAGAATAAATTCTGTACTTTCAGTGTGTTCAGATTTATGTTAATAAATTTGCCACGAATGTGGCCTGATCTGCCCAAAGATATGTCTCCCGCTTTTCATATAAGATAGTATATATATACACATGATTACTTAAGACTATGAGGAAATAGTCGGGTTTGGTTATTAAGTGATTAACATCGATTCAAATTTGGCACATTGTCTGACATAATAGGCTAACGGAGAAGTAATGTTTTTTATGTCATTCCTCTGGCCATATTGCTAACCTAACATTTTTGATCTGCGAACACTGTATGGCACGGGGACTGGTGGACTGTGTAGGACAAGTAAAAAAATTATGCCCAAATTAAATCCACGATTATTCAAACTAATTTCAAAGCAAGTTACGGTGGTGATGGTGGTAGTCGTTCTGGTGTTGATCCATGCTGAGCTGCCTTCTGACAGACTTCAAGTTGGTCTCCTCTCGATGCATGTGTTGCGGTGACATGCACGGTTTGACAGCTTGGACCATAGGCCTACTAATATGACTCAAAGTTGCGCTTGTGCCACATCGGCTGTCTCATGCACCTCCAACCCAACCGATTGGTGTTTGGTTACCAGACAGGTGCATCTTGTTTGGGCCGATAGCAAACCACACAGTGCTCGTCGCAGATCCTGGTTGCGTAGGTAGTAGATGATAACATTCATCCAGCCGTTCGACAGCCACAAGGCATCCGTGAAAATGATGGTGGGATAGGACGTGTAAATCGGCAGGTGCAATGGTAAAATGACGGCAGTAGGAATCCAGGTGAGTATTAATGTCGCAGTTATGATGGCGATGGTTGTGGTCGCTCTGGCGTTGAACTGTTGCGATTCCCGCCTCCCGCTTTGGCCGGAGATGTATTGGGCGTGACGGTGTGCTATCAGATAAATACGCACGTAGATAATGATTACAACAATTAGTGCAAGTGAAATGTAAAAACAAGGGATGTACATGTACATACCCGACTCACGCCTTGTGTGCGTGCATATGCGAGGGTGCTGTGGTAACACAATACTGCCGTCGTAAAACCCATACAATAACAATAACATTAGCAATACGCTGGATACAGCCCAGACGCTACCCACTGCGATCTTCGATCGGCGTGGTGTCACCAAGGTAGGATAGCGTAGTGGGTAGGAAATCGCCAGGTAACGATCTATCGTCAACAGCAAGATCGAAGCGACACCCAGCACGTAAAATATGTATGCGACCACACCAATAGCCGCACAAAGGAAGTCTCCCAGCAACCAGGCTCCCGCGTAAAATTCGGTCAAATGCGGTAACCCGAATATTGCAGTAAACAGATCACTCAGGGTGAGCGAAGCCAGGAAAATTGTTGTGGTCTGCTTGATGCCGGTGGCACGTGCTAAGGTGAACAGCATCAGCGGATTGAGTAGAAGATTCAGAGCGATCGTCAGCGTCATAAAAATGGCAACGAAAACACCAAAAGGCGTTGTCCAGATTGCAATATCAACCTCCTCTCCGGTAGAATTGGTCATTCTTGGATGGGCTGTGTTCAGTACGAATTACAGGCATACTAGACTGCTAGCAGTTCATCGAATTGCACCTTCATGGGCTGGAGTGAGGAATTTATAAGCCCTCATCAGCATCATGACAGGCTTGCTAAGCGTTTTTGATCCTGCATTGAACATCACTCGCTTTTACAGAATGGTTGGAGTTCAAGTCGACCATCACCGGCGTATATTGTACCCACAGTGTGATCTGCTCAAGCACTTGACATTCAAACATAACCTGAAGGAACATCAGCTAATAAAGTGTCATGGTTGTACCCCTACTGATTGTAAATGTTTGACTAAGGAGGCAGACCAAATTAGCTTTCTGGAAGACTCATCAATCAACAAGTGCTTCTCATCCAGACGTTTGCCAAATGACAGCGTTAATGAGAAAATCAAAATGGTCTGATAGGAAACAAACAGTTTGACCAAGTCGAGCAAGGAGCGTTTATATATTTATTCATTTATTACATTTCTTTACCCAGGGTGTGCCCAAACAGTTTAAAACTGGTTTCCATTGGGGCCCTGCATACTTTTAAAATGAAATTGAATATTTACACACACACACACACACACACCCAGTCATGTAAACGGGTGCAATCGTGGACCTCCCATTGTTCCTCTTTTGTTTATACTCTAACTTTTTCGGAAGGCCTCCCATTGGTTTTGTACACGATTTTCAAACGTGGACGTTAGGTCAAACGTGGACCCCTTTGTCTACGCCCAATTCTTTTGTCCTAGGTCCACGATTGTCGGCATATACAAACTCACACACACACATACCAAATATTTACACAAATACAAGAATATTTACGAAAAACCTGCGAAAAAAACCTTTTTGGGAAAAAGCAAAGGGAAATTCCCATCCGGCTCCAAAGTATTGTGGCAACCAAGTTTATAAACTCAGGAGATCAGCGCAAATGGCAGAAATTTAGTCTAGCAAACATATCAGCTGAAGGGGTGAGGGAGGGACATTTAAGGATTATCCGTGCGGCTCTTTTTAATAGACATTTGTTGATTAGAATAATTGTGAGATGTACCTTCCTCCCCACACAGTACAACAATACTCTAAAGGTGACATGACTAAACTTGTGTGCAGGCTGCTTCGGGGAACATAATTACGAATTCTGTTTAACAGTTTAGCTTAAGTATTCATCAACATGTTGACCCCAATAATGTTTTGTCAGTAACTACACCCTAGCATTTACATATTCACATTTTCAATAACATTATCTGCAATGCACATGCACGTTTAGGTCAATGTTGGATATTTTCTGCCTTGAACTAATAAGCATGCATTTGGTTTTGTTGCATTCAGTGCTAGTTTATTTCTTATAGACCGGGAGCCCAGGGGGTGGGGGGGGGGGGGGGGGGGGGGGGGGGGGGGGGGGTCAGCCTAGCTGGAAAGTTAACCAATTTCCATGTATATAGCAATGGTCCACGTGCATATATACCGATGTAAGGAAAAGTATGTCTACCGGCGGGCACAATGTGGTGGGTGTGGTCAGGAGGGCCATGACAAAGGGCCCCAAAATTGAGCTAGCCTAGCTGGTGAGTTAACCCGATGAAACCTACTGGAAAATGTTCGGCATAGTCCCAGGTATCATGAATGGCCACTGCCAGACATTTTCAGTGGTGGAACATGCGGACATAATGGGCCGTAACAGACGCCTATACTCCAATACTGGTCTGTCACTGTCAGGGTTTCCAGGGGCGGATCCAGGGGGTTGGGGTGGTCGAAACCCCTCCTGCTGTGACCCAAAATATATTATAACAATTATAGTAATAATATAGAAAGATAACATTCTGCAGGGGTTATTATCTGTAGGCCCTATGTGGTGAGCATTAAATGGTAAGTGCATCAGTCACAATGTGCTGCATTACCTATATGACCGCCTGTCCGCAACAATCGGACATAACAACGGTCCTGACCCCCCCCCCCCCCCCCCCCCCCCCCCCCCATCCCTGCAAAAATCCCTGGATCCGCACCTGGTTTCTTTCCTTCTTTCATGTCTTCCCTTTCCTCTGTTCCCTCCGTCGCCTGATAACCACCTCCGGGCCCCTTTTTGTTGCCACTCCTTACTCCCTTTGATGTGCCTCTCCCCTCTTTGCTCTTTATCTCTGATATGTTTCTCCATCCATCCATACATGTACGTGCGTCCAACGCGAGTTTGTTTCTTATACCATGTACACCACTGTCATTTTTCATTGAAAAAGAACTTGTGTAAGTTTAAAACGTTATGTTATGGATTTACACAAGATTTTTTTAAATCGTCTTTGCAGTGCACTATTAACACAGTCAACAATGCAGAATCTGTGTTTTGCCAGCAAAATCACAACTTTTTCTTGTTTGAATCAGAGTGCTCTTATTCGCACCCTGCTTTACATATTTAGGCCACGCCCACAAAAGGGTAAAAATAACATTATGTTATTATGTAAGAATGTTTTATCTTGTGTCCAAGTGTATTTCAAAACATAAAGAACAAGCGAAATGGATGTAAAAAAACCTGTTTTTGTAAGTTGGTATTATCTGTACCTCTTTTTTAACAACAGCTCCAGGCCAAACACATTGTATATGTACTGTACATATCGAACATGGTCAATAAGCCTATCGGGAAATGGACATTTGATGAGAACGGTGTGTGTTATTTGTTTTAAAAATGGGTACAAAATTAGCCACAAGGCATTGGCAAACATGCCAGGAAAATTTGACAGGATTAAAAGAATGCATTGCGATGATATAAGCGAAAATGTACTTGGAAGGGGGTGGCGGCCCCGCCCCCTCCGCACTATTCGCGCCGTTCTTAAGTTAATTAGTCTGATCTCAAATTAATCTTAGGTTACATTTCTATTTTCTACACAAGCGTCAAGGCATCTATAGAAACTGGTTTCACATTTTTCTCGTTACAACTGTATCAGCGAAAAGGAACGGGAGGAGGTTACGGCCACGCCCCCTCCTGTACATATTTTTTGTCTGGCGGGCACTCGAAATAAATTATGTCGTGCGCTCGAAATGATTTCGTGCGCTCGAAATCATTTCGAGAGCACGAAATAATTTCGAGCAAACGAAATCATTTCGAGCAAACGGAATCATTTCGAGCAAACGAAATCATTTCGAGCGAACAAAATCATTTCGAGCGAACGAAATCATTTCGAGCGAACCAAATATAGTATTCCGAGCTCACGAAATACTGTATTTCGAGCGCACGAAATATATTAATTCGAGCGCTTGAAATGATTTTTATCACATGAAATGATTTCGAGTACACAAAATAATGTATTTCAAGTGCACGAAATGATTTCGAGCGCACGAAATAAATGATTTCGAGTGCACGAAATGATTTCTTGAGCACGAAATGATTTCGAGCGCACGAAATATAGAACTCAAATTGTTTCTTCATACGTGATTTTTGTCGTCATATGTCCCTTTGGGGGCTCCGTAATTTCATTAGTACTAGAGGAGCTATAAGTTAATATGGAGTCATCTGCATACATAAAAAAGTTGCAATTTTGGGGTATACAAGATGGAAGATCACTAGTATAAACAATGAATAAAAGTGGACCTAGGATCGACCCCTGCGGAACGCCAATGTTTATGGGCAGAACATTGGAACGCGCGGGTTCTGAGTGCTGGTACCATTAGAGATTTTGGGACAAAGCTTCCAAATGTGTCAAACCTTGTTCCTTCAGGGACAATAAATCTAAGGCGGCAAATCAGGAAAACTAGAAAGCCAGCAACTAGGGACGACGAGTTTGGCTGGCAAAACCGAAAGTCGTCTATTTTACATTAGAGACAAAACTACTGGTACTAATTTTCTAGTTGACCGTGTGCTGAAGTAAGCGTTATACCACCTACCAGTAATGACAAACGCAACTGTATTTCATATACTTTACAAGCGATTAATAAAAACCCCATCACCATTTACGGAGAGAGATCTATGACTTTGAATATCGGACTAAGGCGTAATTATAAATGGATTTCTATTGTCGCAGCAGTGCCTGTACCAATTATCGGCGCCGATTTCCTAAAGCATTTTTCTCTAGTGGTTGATGTTAAAAATCGCAGGCTAATTGATTCTCTAACTGAACTGACAGTTACCTGTAATAAAGCCTCTATAATTTCACCGAGTCCATTATTTGCCATGCCAAACAGTGATAATACTGTTTGGCATTACTACAAACGGCAATGAACACCTCAAAGGGCGTTGATTAATCCTCGTGATCAACCTCGTCGTCGGTACCAGAAGACGCGTGGACATGTTGTCCATTGTATAGGTTTATGCTCAATCTGCACATCACAAACATTTCATGTACGACTACGCCTAAAAAACGTCGCATATACAGGTTTGACAGACGTGAGTCTCAGTTTAAACCAGTGTTGAAAGTCACAGTCATATTCGTATGGTTTGAATCCCCGTAGACAAACATTGACGAAACCACAGCGTGATCGACTTCTTAGTCCACTTATCGTGTTCAAACAAAACCTGACGGAGCCCCTTTTTGCCAAGAGGTCATTTTCGCTACAGCACACAAAGTGATCGTTTGTTTTGTTTGGTGCGTCACCGAGGAAAGATATGCGATTATTACTTCAATGATTAATGTATTGTCCCTTATCAGTCAGTTACCATTAAGTAAGTGATGTTTCATTACTTAGTAATAGTAGACTGGTCAGGAACAACAGTGATTCCTGTACTGATTTCTCAGCGCAGCCAATGCTAATAATGGGTACTGTATTAATTTCCCTAGAGAAACGTCTTTGTAATTCATACAAGATGGTATACTACATAGACATATACTCTAAGTATTGGTACACTTAAATCTTCAGATTTGTTGTTTTTTGTCCCTGTTTCGAGTTCTTGTTTTTATATTCAACAACCATAATATGTTACAGTTGCAAGGATCGGGGTGAGTCAAAATCAACAAGAAAAATTGCGTAAAAGAGTCATCTGCTTTCTGTTAATTCCTCACCATTGCGATGTTCCTGCACTTCATTGCAGAAACATATAACACTAACACTATACGTGAACAGCACATCTCGTCAAAACTAGTAGCTGGGACACATAGGATCTATTATTTCCAGCACTGTCAAACGAGCCTCTCAGCGCTTTGGCTGCTTGTATCGTGCACAACGGTACCTTCCTCCATCTGCGGAACTATACGTCCTCTCGTTGAATACTGCAGCCACATCTGGGATGGTGCTCAGGCTTGCTATTTGTCCCTCTGAGATAAGATTAAGCGCCGTGTTTCAAATCTGGTTGGCCGGGATCTGGCATCTTCCCTGGAACCCCTACATGTCTGATGCTCTGTTGCTTCATTGAGCCTCTTTTATCGATACTATCATGAAAGGTATTCCAGTGGCCTTTCATCGTTAGTTCCCCATCCAAACCTTCAGGCACTTTCAGGCAAACTTTTTCACGTCTTTTGTATAGCCCACACCTTGAGTAGTCTTTTGCCTAGTGTTGGGCTATACCCATAAAAAATAGCCCAATTCACTTTGTACAACAAGACAGCGTAGGCCTATTAGTTAGGCTGTTTACAACTATACAAAATAGTATATACACATGATTACTTAAGACTATGGGGAAATAGAGTACCGAAGTGATGACGTCAATCAATGCAATGTTTGGAACCAGAATACATTCTAAACTGCATGTGTTTGGAACCATTGCCGCGGCAACTGACGTCAGACTTCGGTACTCTATAGTCGGGTTTGGTTATTTGTGATTAACATCGATTCAAATTTGGCACTTTGTCTGACATATAGGCTAACGGAGAAGTAATTATTTTTTAATGTAATTCCTCTGGCCATATTGCTAACCTAACATTTTTGATCTGCGAACACTGTATGGCACGGGGACTGGTGGACTGTGCAGGATGAGTAAAAAATGTATGCCCAAATTAAATCCACGATTATTCAAACGAATTTCAAAGCAAGTTACGGTGGCGATGGTGGTAGTCGTTCTGGTGTTGATCCCTGCTGAGCTGCCTTCTGACCGACTTCAAGTTGGTCTCCTCTTGATGCATGTGTTGCGGTGACATGCATGGTTTGACAGCTTGGACCATAGGCCTACTAATATGACTCAAAGTTGCGCTTGTGCCACATCGGCTGTCTCATGCACCTCCAACCCAACCGGTTGGTGTTTGGTTACCAGACAGGTGCATCTTGTTTTGGCCGATAGCAAACCACACAGTGCTCGTCGCAGATCCTGGTTGCGTAGGTAGTAGATGATAACATTCATCCAGCCGTTCGACAGCCACAAGGCATCCATGAAAATGATGGTGGGATAGGACGTGTAAATCGGCAGGTGCAATGGTAAAATGACGGCAGTAGGAATCCAGGTGAGTATTAATGTCGCAGTTATGATGGCGATGGTTGTGGTCGCTCTGGCGTTGAACTGTTGCGATTCCCGCCTCCCGCTTTGGCCGGAGATGTATTGGGCGTGACGGTGTGCTATCAGATAAATACGCACGTAGATAATGATTACAACAATTAGTGCAAGTGAAATGTAAAAACAAGGGATGTACATGTACATACCCGACTCACGCCTTGTGTGCGTGCATATGCGAGGGTGCTGTGGTAACACAATACTGCCGTCGTAAAACCCATACAATAACATTAGCAATACGCTGGATCCAGCCCAGACGCTACTCACTGCGATCTTCGATCGGCGTGGTGTCACCAAGGTAGGATAGCGTAGTGGGTAGGAAATCGCCAGGTAACGATCTATCGTCAACAGCAAGATCGAGGCGACACACAGCACGTAAAATATTTGTAATACCATACCAATAGCCGCACAAAGGAAGTCTCCCAGCAACCAGGCTCCCGCGTAAAATTCGGTCAAATGCGGTACCCCGAATATTGCAGTAAACAGATCACTCAGGGTAAGCGAAGCCAGGAAGATTTTGGTGGTCTGCTTGATGCCGGTGGCACGTGCTAAGGTGAACAGCATCAGCGGATTGAGTAGAAGGTTCAGAGCGATCGTCAGCGTCATAAAAATGGCAAGGAAAACACCAAAAGGCGTTGTCCAGATTCCAATATCAACCTCCTCTCCGGTAGAATTGGTCATTCTTGGATGGGCTGTGTTCAGTACGAATTACAGGCTTACTAGACTGCTAGCAGTTCATCGAATTGTACCTTCATGGGCTGGAGTGAGGAATTTATAAGCCCCCATCAGCACCATGACAGGCTTGCTAAGCGTTTTTGATCCTGCATTGAACATCACTCGCTTTTACAGAATGGTTGGAGTTCGTCGACCATCACCGGCGTATATTGTACCCACAGTGTGATCTGCTCAACCACTTGACATTCAAACATAACCCGAAGGAGCATCAGCTAATGATGTGCCATGGTTGTACGCCTACTGATTGTAAATGTTTGACTTATTTAAGAAGTCAGACCAAATTAGCTTTCTGGAAGACTCATCAATCAACAAGTGCTTCTCATCCAGGCGTTTGCCAAATGACAGCGTTAATGAGAAAATCAAAATGGTCTTAGGAAACAAACAGTTTGACCAAGTCGAGCAAGGAGCGTTTATTTATTTATTCATTTATTACATTTCTTTATCCAGGGTGTGCCCAAAAAGTTTAAAACTGGTTCCCATTAAGCCCTGCATACTATTTTAAATGAAACCGAATATTTACACACATACAAAATATTGACACAAATACAAGAATATTTACACAAATTAATCTATTTACTGCTAACTTTTCAACTCTCCACTAGATACCGGTATACCTATTGCTGATTTACCGAATGGGCGAAAAACCCGCGAAAACACCCTTTTGGGGAAAAATCAAGGGGAAATTCCCATCCGGCTCCAAAGTATTGTGGCAACCAAGTTTATAAACTCAGGAGATCGGCGGAAATGGCAAAAATATCACTGATTAGTGGTTTTACGTACATGCGTAGCTCCGATTTACATAGACCCAAGGAGTTCATGGTTCTTAATTTCTCAAGCTGATTATTCCATATATTGGCACCACTCACAGCGAAACTTTGGGCGTAGCATATCTATTTGCCAAAATTAATTTTCAATGCCATGTGGGTTGATTGCCTTGTTTCACAAATCACTGTAAGTGGTGTGAAAAGATCCGTCATGTACGAAGGAGTCATTTTGTTAAGACTTTTGAAAACAAGGATAGCCTTTTTGGATTTAACTCTTTCAGAAAAGGAGCTCAATTTAGTCCAGCAAACATATCAGCTGAAGGGGTGAGGGAGGTACATTTAAGGATTATCCGTGCGGCTCTTTTTAGACATTTGTTGATGAGGATAATTGTGAGCTATGTACCTTCCTTCCCACACAGTACAACAATACTCTAAAGGTGACATGACTAAACTTGTGTGCAGGCTGCTTCGGGGAACATAATTACGAATTCTGTTCAACATACCCAATTTAGACGACACAGTTTAGCTTACGTATTCATCAACATGTTGACCCCAATAATGTTTTGTCAGTAACTACACCCTATCATTTACACTTTCACATTTTCAATAACATTATCTGCAATGCACACGTTTAGGTCAATGTTGGATATTTTCTGCCTTGAACTAATAAGCATGCATTTGGTTTTGTTGCATTCAGTGCTAGTTTATTTCTTATAGACCGGGAGCCCAGGGGGGTCAGCCTAGCTGGAAAGTTAACCAATTTCCATGTATATAGCAATGGTCCACGTGCATATATACCGATGTAAGGAAACGTATGTCTACCGGCGGGCACAATGTGGTGGGTGTGGTCAGGAGGGCCATGACAAAGGGCCCCAAAATTGAGCTAGCCTAGCTGGTGAGTTAACCCGATGAAACCTACTGGAAAATGTTCGGCATAGTCCCAGGTATCATGAATGGCCACTGCCAGACATTTTCAGTGGTGGAACATGCGGACATAATGGGCCGTAACAGACGCCTATACTCCAATACTGGTCTGTCACTGTCGGGGTTTCCAGGGGCGGATCCAGGGGGTTGGGGTGGTCGAAACCCCTCCTGCTGTGACCCAAAATAAATTATAACAATTATAGTAATAATATAGAAAGATAACATTCTGCAGGGGTTATTATCTGTAGGCCCTATGTGGTGAGCATTAAATGGTAAGTGCATCAGTCACAATGTGCTGCATTACCTATATGACCGCCTGTCCGCAACAATCGGACATAACAACGGTCCTGACCCCCCCCCCCCCCCCCCCCCCCCCCCCCCTGCAAACATTCCTGGATCCGCACCTGGTTTCTTTCCTTCTTTCATGTCTTCCCTTTCCTCTGTTCCCTCCGTCGCCTGATAACCACCTCCGGGCCCCTTTTTGTTGCCACTCCTTACTCCCTTTGATGTGCATCTCCCCTCTTTGCTCTTTATCTCTGATATGTTTCTCCATCCATCCATACTTGTACGTGTGTCCAACGCGTGTTTGTTTCTTATGCCATGTACACCACTGTCATTTTTCATTGAAAAAGAACTTGTGTAGGCCTAAGTTTAAAACGTTATGTTATGGATTTACACAAGATTTTTAAAAATCGTCTTTGCAGTGCACTATTAACACAGTCAACAATGCAGAATCTGTGTTTTGCCAGCAAAATCACAATTCTTTCTTGTTTGAATCAGAGCGCTCTTATTCGCACCCTGCTTTACATATTTAGGCCACGCCCACAAAAGGGTGAAAATAACAAGTGTTAGGCTTGTTTGACGAAGTGTTATAATGTAAGGATGTTTTATCTTGTGTCCAAGTGTATTTCAAAACATAAAGAACAAGCGAAATGGATGTAAAAAAACCTGTTTTTGCAAGTTTGTATTATCTGTACCTCTTTTTTAACAACAGCTCCAGGCCCAAAACTTTGTATATATACTGTACATATCGAACATGGTCAATAGCCTATCGGGAAATGGACATTTGATGAGAATGGTGTGTTTTATTTTTTTAATGGGTACAAAATAGCCACAAGGCATTGGCAAACATGCCAGGAAAATTTGACAGGATTAAAAGAATGCACTGCGATGATATAAGCAAAAATGTACTTGGAAGGGGGTGGCGGCCCCGCCCCCTCCGCACTATTCGCGCCGCTCTTAAGTTAATTAGTCTGATCTCAAATTACTCTTAAGTTACATTTGTATTTTCTACAAGCGTCAAGGCATCTATAGAAACTGGTTTCACATTTGTCTCCATCGTCGCGTTGCAACTGTATCGGCGAAAAGAAACGGGAGCGGGTTACGGCCACGCCCCCTCCTGTACTTTTTTGTCTGGCGGGCACTCGAAATAAATTATGTCGTGCTCTCGAAACTATTTCGTGCGCTCGAAATCATTTCGAGAGCGCGAAATCATTTCGAGCAAACGAAATATATTATTTCGAGCGCTCGAAATGATTTTGACCGCACGAAATAAAGAACTCAAATTATTTCTTCATACGTGATGTTTTTCGTCATATGTCCCTTTAGGGGCTCCGTAATTTCATTAGTACTAGAGGAGCTATAATTGTTTAAGTTGCAATTTTAGGGTATACAAAATGGAAGATCAATAACAATGAATAAAAGTGGACCTAGGATCGACCCCTGCGGAACGCCAATGTTTATGGGCAGAACATTGGATACTTTGCCCTCAATATTTACAGATTGACTACGACTGCCTAAGTAGGCCTATACGACTTAAACCAGTTAATTACAGAATATGACATTCATCTTTTTCAATTTGCCTAGTAGGATTATATGATCGACACAATCAAAAGCGTTACTGAGATCTATGAACATTGAACACAATACGTGTAACTTCACCTTGCTCCATGGCCTCAAAACACTTGTTTGATAAATCGTCACATTTTCTCCACTCATGAAAAGAATGATCCTTGTATGAATGTCAATCTGATCAAAATATTTATTACATTTCTTTACCCAGGGTGTGCCCAAACAGTTTAAAACTGGTTTCCACTGGGGCCCTGTATATTATTAGTTCAAACTGAATATTTACACATTCATACAAAATATTGAAACAAATACAATAATGTTTACACAAATAAATCTATTTTCGGTTAACTTTATAACTCTCCAGAAGCCTATTGCTGATTTACGGGATGGGCGAAAAACCCGCGAAAAAAACCTTTTAGGGTGAAAAACAAGGGGAAATTCCCATCCGGCTCCAAAGTATTTTGGCAACCAAGTTTATAACTCGTCAAACAATCCACAAGGGAAACTGACTAGGTAAATTTGAATACATTTTCAAAGTGAACAAAGGAACTGGCAGGGGCGGTACGGTAACCCGGAGGTCGCAAGTTCGAATCCCGCTCCTGCCAGTTTCTTTGTTCACTTTGAGAAAGTTTATAACTCCGCAGATCAGCGTAAATGACAGAAATATCACTGATAGATGGTTTTACGTAGCTCCGATTTAAATGTACTTAAGGAGTTTATGGTTATCATTTGTTCAGGCAGATTATTCCATATACTGGCACCACTCACAGCGAAACTTGTCACGTAGCATTTATTTTTGGCGAAAGGAAATTCAGTGCCATTTGGGTCGATTGTCGTGTTTCACGAATCACTGTAAGTGGTGTGAACAAATTTGTCATGTACAAAGAAGTCATTTTGTTAAGGCTTTTAAAAACAAGGATAGCCTTTTTGGACTGAACTCTTTCTTTAAAAGGAATCCAATTTAGTCTGGCAAACAAATCAGCTGGGGGGAGGGGGGGGGTGAGGGAGGTACATTTAAGGATTATCCGTGCGGCTCTTTTTAGACATTTGTTGAGGGTATTGTCGTGAGATATGTACCTTCCTTTCCACACCGTACAGCAATACTCTAAAGATGGCATAACTAAACTTACAAAGAATGTGTGCAGGCTGCTTTGGGGAACGTAATCACGAATTCTGTTTAACACACCCAATTTAGACGAAACAGTCTTCCCCAACTTAATGTTTCATCAACAACTACACCCAAGCATTTACAAGATTTCACTTTTTCGATAACCTTATCAGCAATGCATACGTTCAGGTCGACGTTGGATATTTTTTGCCTTGAACCAATAAGCATACATTTGGTTTTGTTGGCATTTAATGCTAGTTTGTTTCTTAGGCACCAGTTGTGAATACTAGCAAGAGCTACATTCAAGTTCCTTTCTATTTCGTTAATACTAGAGGAGCTACACGTTAACGTGGAGTCATCCGCATACATAATCACGTTGCAATTTTGGGGTATACAAGATGGAAAATCACTACTATAAACAATGAATAAATGTGGCCCTAAGATCGACCCTTGTGGAACGCCTATGTCTATGGGCAAGACCTTCGATATTGTGCCCTTAATATTTACAGACTGACTACGACCGCCTAGGTACGACTTAAACCAATTATTACAGATGACAAATTCAGCTTCTTCATTTTGCCTAGTAGGACTACATGATCCACACAATCAAAAGCTTTACTGAGATCTATGAACACGCTACCTGTAACTTCACCTTGCTCCATAGCCTCAAAACACTTGTTTGTTAAATCGTGTAAGAGTGCTTTCAGTTGAGTGCAAGGGTCTAAATCCCGATTGGCAACTAGGTATCAAATTGTTATCATCGAGGTAGCTATATACTGCGGAGTGCACCCATCTTTCTAGAATCTTAGAGATAATTGGCAGTATAGAAATAGGCCGATAATTACCTGTACTACATTTATCTCCTCCCTTGTGAATTGATGTTACCAAGGCGTGTTTCCAATCTTTAGGGTATTGCTCGCATCTTATGGAGAGGTTAAAAATATAAGTTAAAGATTTAGTAATATAAGGGGAAGCAATTTTAATCATTTTAACACTGATGCTATCCGGACCTGTTGCTTTCCCAACCGACATGGATGATATTTGCTTTTGAACGAACTTTTCTGTAATATTAGGTACAGTGCATTCTTCAAGTTCATCCAGAGAATCAACGATAGAGGCGTATATCATTGTTTTCAAGTTCGCGCGATGGGCAATTTCTAGCTGTACGTTTTCCTATTGTAGAAAAGTGTTCATTTAATGTATCAGCAATGTCGGTGGGATCGTCAATATTTTCTCCATTTGGGGAAGTGATAGAATTTGGAGCAATTTTCTGTTTCTTAGGAAGTACCTCCTTTAGTTTTTTCCATAGCATAGATGAATTGCTTTTATTTTCTTCTATGGCTGATGTATAGTATTCACTCTTCTTAGTGCGGATTTTATTAGTTACATTGTTCCGCAGCTTTTTGTAAGAGTCCCAATCGATCTGTGAGCCTGAGCGTTTTGCGATTTTGTGTGCACGATCCCGCTGTCTCATAAGTTTAAGAATTTCGCAATCGAGCCAAGGTAAAGAGGCACCCCGAATACGTTTAGTTTTGATTGGCGCATGAAAGTTAATAATACTCATAAATATGGAGTGCCATTTGCACCACGCTTCATCAACATCATAAGAGTCCAGTACATCTTGCCATGGTGCATTAAGGAGGTCGTCTTTAAATGCATCATTATCTATATTTGTAAGACATCGAAAATTTATTGAGCGACCTTTAATTTTTTGTGTTTTCCAACTATGTTGACCCATGGAGGAAGGAATCCTTCCTCCATGGTTGACCATAAACAAGATAATGGTCACTGATTAGGACTGGTAATACACCACATTCCTTTATTAGCTCTGGATGGGAGCTGAAATTGAGATCGATTATTGTTTGAGTGGACTCAGTGACACGTGTTGAGTCACGTATGAGTTGCGCCAATTGGAATAAACCAAAACAAGAAATAATTGGGTTTGAGTTCATACTACCATCGTCAACTGAGACATCATAATTAAAGTCCCCAGTTGCAATAATTTCTTTACATTCACAGGAGGCCTTATTAATAATATCACTTAGTTTATCAATGAATTTAACAGAGCTTGAAGGTGGCCTACAAATAGAACTAATAAGCGCAGGCTGTCTTTGTTTACACTTAATTTCAACCCATATGCACTCGACATCATCTGTTTCAAGATCCTCACGACGAGTGAAAGTTAAATTGTTTCGGATGTGTACATGGCAACCCCACCACCATGCCGGTTCCTGTCTTTTCTGACAATGGAAAAATTTTGTAATGTGATTTCATCATCGGAGATTGAGGCATTGCAGAAAGTTTCATTTAGACAGATGATATCGAATGGATTTGTAGACATTAAAATGTTAAATTGGTCAAATTTGTTTATTAAACTTCTCACATTAAAATGGGCGAATGAGAATCCCCCGGAGCTTTGGTTGTAGATAACGCCATCAATTAAGTCTATCGTAGATTTTTGCCTTTTGGATTGAGCAGCTCTTTGACCGTTGTTAGGTATTGGTTCCATTCCTGGCCTTGATAGTGTGTCTGGGTTAGTGGCTGACGGAGATGGGTTGGATGCTGTTTTTGATACAGGTGTGGGTAGTACTGATGTACTAAAATATAAAAAACGTGGGTAAAGAATGTGATTTCGGAAAGAGTTCCATATCCGGACATCACTCATTTTCCCTAAAAAGTGTAAATCTGATGAAGAAACACGAATTTAGGAGGGAAACATTTTCAACTTATTCTTTGAAAATACTTAGACTTTTTCTGTCATGGCCCATAGACTTTGTGCACGAGGTATAAGTGATGTCCGGATATGGAACTCTTTCCGTGATGGCTCTATATGCATTGCTTCAGATTCGAGTTCTTAAAAAAGGCCTACATTTTGACGGGAAATAATTTTGCGAATGCATTTGAGTAGATCTCCGAACAAATGACGTCACACTTTTTATAATTCGTTTGCCAAGTGGGGTGAGTTCGATTCGACGAAATACATGTAGGGCCTATAGGCCTACATTTAACGATAGATGCTTATTTTGAAGATAATAATCTTTTGAAGTTTTGTACTTCTTATTAGCGGCATATACAAAAAAACGTATTGTTGATTCCTTATGAGTTTGTAGACTTGCTGTTTGTCGCATAACAGGCGCAAATTGACATGATCTCAACTTAATTAGGCCCATATGCAATAAAATACATGCCGTGATACAAGAACAACGGTACGTTGTTCCTCCCCCACCTCAGTTGCTTCATGAATGCAATCAGTTGCAGTAGAGAACCATGCAGGAAATGGCCAAGGTGATCAGAGAATGAACACCAGATTAAACGGGGACATTATTCATCACCAGGATTCCAATGCTGATATTTTTAGTGGCTAGTGCCAGAAGAACGTTCCTAAAGCCCCTGTCACATAGTAGCGTATAGAGCCAACGTATGCCCAACGTTATTAGAAATGTGGGTGTACGTTCGCGTAAGTTGCCATTCGTTCGTGACACGTTTGACATACGTTGTATTCGTTAGCTGTTCGTAGGGGTTCGGAGAGGTACGCTGTGGTCGATTTTTAATTTTGGACATGTTCAAAATGTTGAGCGTGTGACAACGTACTGATCAATACGCTATGTATACGTTGAGCATTCGCTGTGTGAACGTTTCGCACGTTGGGTGTACGTTTCTTCTTCGTCCGCTGTTCGTCCTAATACGTCCAACCCATCTGGAACTTTGCCATAGCGAATGCACAACGTATACATAGCGTTTGTCTAACGAATGGCTAACGAATGGTCAACGAATACACAGCGTATTCCAAACTACATCAACTTTCACAAGGCGTCCATCTAACGTGCTTGACGCTAGTCTACCGATATAGTAACGTGCGTCCACAGTACAGCTGCAGTACAGGTAGCGTTTTTCAGTCTGTGACGTCACAGCGGCCGCGAGTAGCTCCTTCATAATTTCTGCTCATCAGCTGGTCATCAGAGATGGAGGATGCTCAGAGACTCCGGATTCAATATCTTCTGGCCGTTCATCAACATGAATATGACCTGAACCAGCTTGCCATTAGAATTCTTGGGAGGCATGCTAAAACTGGACCTGGAACTCAGAGTTAGTGAAACTGGTCTGAAGATGTTGACTGTCCGAGGTATCTTGGTGAAGTGTGGGTCAGCCGAGACACGTCACGTGACCGGCCGCAGCACGCTAGACATACGTTGGGCATTCGCTGGTCATTCGTTGTGTACGCTCAGCATTCGTTGGATGGACGCTACGCATGCGCTGTCATTCGTTACTATGGGCGCTAGTTATACGATCAGCAATCGTTCCTCATTCGTTGGGCATTCGTCTTATACGCCAGGGAGTTCGTTGAGAGACAGATTTTGGCCGCAAATTTGAGCGTATTTGCGCGTATCTGGACTTTGCCAAATTTCGGGAAAAAATATCTGTACGCTAGGCATAAGTTAGCTCTATACGGTACTATGTGACAGGGCCGTAAGGCTTTACTTTACCAAATCCACTTACTCACCCTCTCAATGTTTTGAATAGTTGGATCATAAACGTTACTGCCTACGGAACAGGGATCTCCGTCAAGCACTATATACACGTACACAGCTTGCTGTCAGATTGGCGACACGGGCTGTTTCAAAGAACATTATAAAGCACCGCTCCTAATCAAGTCCCCATGTGTTCATCTTTCGTTTTACAAACGAACCGTCACTACATACACGTACTTGTCAAGAGCCATCAAGTACCTGAGACCCAAATATAAATAAAAGGCTTTCATAAGTGCCTTAATTGCAAAGGCGGGAATTGACAAAGAATGGATGAGGAACCACAACGTCGATTATACCATGGAGCTATGATTATACCAAATTATAATTCACAACATTTCGAGGCAAGAAATGTTTACTATAATTTAAATGCGATGTTACAGTGCTGAAAGTTTTTTGTTGCTTTCAGCGATTTTATTTCACAACAAAAGAAGTCTAACTTGTCACTAAACCTGCGTGGTTCCTCTTTGACCCGTTTTGGATAAGATATAATCTATGTGATGGGGATTAATAATTATACTTTGTTTACAGACCTTCAGTGTTGAAGGCTTTACAGAAACTGTAACTTTGAAGTCTGAGAGGTAATCTTTTGAGAAAACCTTTCTCCTAAAAAAAATCGGCCTAATTGCCGTTGTGATTTTATTTTAATGAGGTATATAATGTATTAGTGCAACATTACTGTAAGATATTTTTTTACTAACACCATCCATTCCGTTCGTTATCTCTATAACCCAGAAGGTTACTTGCTGTTCCGATTAACTCTAGGTGTCAAGTTCCAGTGAATTTTCTCATAGAATTTATGCCCAAAAATTTGCCGCGTAATTAATCCAGAAATGACTTTGTATCAGACAGATACAATTTTTGTTTTATTTCTTCTAGTTCCTACTTTATGTACATTGAGCATCTTATTGAATTTCTCGGTAACTTTAATAATTGAAAGTTGAAAAGTTTATACAGTTTTCATTTAAATACATGAATCCGGACACGTGGTTCATGCACCCTGCGCCACCCTATAGTCTCGGGGTTGAAGCACATAGAGTGACGTCACTGCAAATTTGTTTACATACCTAGCACAATTTTTTTTGTACTGTACTCACTAATTACAAGACGTCGTATTCAACCTCAGTGAAAATATCAGATGAAACTACATGTCCGTATGTGTTAAATAAAACTAAAACAACCGATGACCAAATATTAAACTCTAATAGCAAATTATACAACAGAATGGCGATTGCAAAGTGACATGATCTCTTGAGAAAAGTAACAGTTTATGTCAAAGGAACGTCATTTGTGCTGTTTTCCCGTAATTCTCTGGAAGAAATTTTTGACCAATGAGAAGCCTAGCATGTGATATACAGCAAGGTGATCCAGGAACTCGAATAAAGTCAGAACACTTGCTCCCAGTAATAGACCGATCTCTCCCCCGATGTCACCTGCAAGGAAATAAACAAAATCCAAGTTTAAAGGATGAACGTTTAGGCCACCCTCCCGATAAGGAGTTTGTTGAGACTAACATAGAAAGGACTGTCCAAACCTAAACCCCAAATAAAGAAAACAAAAACCAAAAACCAAAAGCAAAATACCTAAAATCTCAAACCCAAACCCCCTAACTTAAACCCAAAACTAAGACCAAAGTCTAAGCCCAGCTCCTGCTCTGCAGTTTCCAAAGCTTACTTGTTAAACTGAAGATGTCGTAGGCTTCTTTGTGTTCGATGACCGTCTGCCGCATGTCCTCAAAGTAAATGTACAGATCCACAATATTGTTTCTGAAAGGAAACGGTAACATGATTGGCCAAAGACGAAAGATGGCGCTGTAATGCGCATCCATTGAGCCACAGAGTAAGAGAGTTGCCACATACACAATGAGGTCCCAGAGAATCAGGACACAAAATGGTTTCCTGGTGCAATGGTGATAGTGCAGTCTTTGCGATTTCATTTTCAGATGTACACGTGCACTAATAGAACCATTTTGTGTTCAAATGAGCCCACATCCAGCGGCCACCCTTGATTTGTCGGAGGGGTGGAGGGGAGGGAGGGGTGGAGGGGAGGGAGGGGTCGAGACTTCCACCATTTATAATGTTTGTACACAAATTAACTCTGGAACCCTTTCCTTCCATAATACTATTTCAAAATCGCTAGGGGACGTTGGTGGCGATGAATTCGTTTTCCATGTAGCAGGGATCATAAATCCGCTAACAATTACAAGACATTGAAGATGATGACCTCTAACGATTTCAACCTCCTCCCCCCCATAACAACACACCACATATCTGGGAATAATTTAATCTAAATTTGAAATCAAAACCATCCTTTTTCATTTTGAATTCAGTTTGGATTAGATAATTAGGGACTGATCCACAAGGGTGTCGAACTCTCTCTTCTCTTTGCCTTTCTTTTTCTTCTTTTTAACTAAAATCCGTTTTTTTGCCATTACGGTGAAGGACAATAAAATATATTTGAATGGCGCCATTAATGCCAAGAAAGAGTATACCCTCCCGCTTGTCAAATTATTTTACGGACGGAAAATAAATGTAGTCACCTATTTGGGCAATATTTTTCAACCTCCCAGCAAAAATTCCTTGATCCCACCTAATTTGCAAGCAGAACCAAATGAGATATTATCATTTGGAGGGAAAGATAGAACATTTTGGTAACACGTGCATTTCAAAACACAATCTGACCTGATTTCCTCCGCGGTCATGTTGTATTTTTCGCTCAATTTTGGTACTGCATACTGTGCAGGTGTGGCCGTCAGACTTACTCGTGTAAGATATCTCTCTTCAACACAGGGAGGATTACACGAACACTCAACGCCGACTGAAAGGCAATTATATCAGATCAATTGAATAGTAAGAGGGATGAGCGAGGTCCTGCATTCGTGTCAGGTAGTAAGCATAGGTGCACTTTTAATAAATTAGTTTTGAATAAATTTGGGATAAATTAGTTTCTGAAATGTAAATCACATCAAGTTTTAAGATTAAACAATGAATGATACGTCTCCTGTGCCACTTTCTTAATTTAATCAAAAGAGGTCTGAAATAGTAACCTTTCCGTCAAATGCACATAACTCTATTTAAAAACGAAGAATTTGTTACAATATTCATCCTTACTATGACAATCTTACCTAAAGCATTGTATGCACAAGTTGCTGTCATCTCGAAATCACAGACTTCTTCAACTCCTCCTGAAAAAAGGGTAAAAGTTCACCTTTAATTACATTTTGAAGCTCCAACTGATCAAACCTTACCCCTGTCGTCAAATTAGCGTAATTAATCATTTGAATTAACATCACTACTTGTAATGTCATTTTTATTACCGTCATCATCGTCATAATCATCATCACTTTCATCCGCATGGTCATCATGATCATCGTCGTCGTCATTCCCACAATTGTCATAATCATCATTATCCTCAATTCTTTACCACGATGATCACTGACCAAATGGGGTATTAGGGAGACCAACTTTGCTGAAAATAATTGGAAACTTTTGAGACGCTGGTGGCAGCAGACATGCCAGTCCTTTTTGCTAGTTTAAGCATGCGCACTACCGGTGGGAACAATATGGAAGAGGACCGGTTTGTCTGCTGCCACCACCGTTTCAAAACTCTCCCAGTACGTCAGGTACATCTTAGAGACATTGGAAGATATTTCCATGTGTCCCTCAGACCTCACGCCTATGTCTAGGCAGAATTTTACTGTCGGAAATGGTTTTACCTTTATCTGCAAGGCTCGGTTAGGGTGGGATTCGGATTAGGGGTCGTTTAATTTGGCGCACAATTGTATGGGAATGATTGAGGTATTTACCATGACAACCACGACAACCACCATCATTGTTCTGATCATCAATATCATCCTCAAATTCTGTATCGTGATGTTAATCATTTTTACCACTCCAAAACAGATGCCAACATGGTCTTCAAATAGTACTAGACCTCGATTAAGCCCCCTTTACACAGGGCTGCGACCTGTGTACCACCTATGAGCGACCAAAAAATGGCCAGGACGCTCAATGGTCGCCTAAACCCAGAAAATCCTGTTTCTATGTAACTGCTCCAGCGATCCTTGTGATCCAATTTTCGGGCATTTTCATGTCGAAAGGAGGCACAAGGGAGGCACAAGGGAGGCAGAAGCATCGCCCAGATTGACGGTAAAATTTGCAACAGAACGCATCTATTACATGGCGACCATTGGCCGACCATTGTGCATCCATTCTGCAACCACGGCAATGCTTGTGCCTTCCTTCTGCCTCATTTGAGCCACCTTTGAGCAACCAACGTCCTCGGCGACCTTTGTGCGACTGTTTTGAACCACCTATGAACGACCTAGGCAACCATTCGGCCTCCTTTGAGCCTCCAACGGCGACATGGCCAGTTTTATGGTCGCACAAGGGAGGCCCAAAGGTCGCCATCCTGTGTAAAGGGGGTATCAGCAACTCACCAGCCATCCAAGGCAAGTAGCATCCGCAGTTCGCTAAGACATTCTCTGCGAGACATTCCACCAAGCAGGTATTGGGCGTGTAGCTGGTGTAATATTTCAGACCGCCGTCTGTACAGTTTGTCAAGTACGGATGTTTTTTGCTTCGAATCTGAAATATTTACAAATCCCCATTCCAACCTCGTTCAGCAATCTCGTGGACGCACCCCTCTCTACCCGTGCACAAAATGGCACCGCACGTGTCTATGTTCTGTTGAGAAACGACGAAAAAGTGGACATTCTTTGATTCCACTATGGGCGAGGACGCGAAGCGTCCGAGCCTATTCGAATCAAAGATGTCCACCTTCCGAGTCGTTTCTCGACTTAAACAACGCCCATTTCTCAATACATTATCAATATTTCAAGAAAACAAAAACATTCCATTCTTACTAATACTTTGAGGTACCGGTATGAGATGAATTAAGTCCATTGTTCAGTGGTTGCCTACATTATGTAGATACGTGAAACATTGCCCCGTCGGTCCCCGTGTTCCGTCGAAACAATGGAATAAAAGGTTCAGTTCTTGAACGCGCTCAATCGAAGTAAGGGCGTTTAGTCTTTACAAATATTCGACACTTTTGTGAATAGACTAGAGTGGAGTCACAAGAGTACCGGTAGTTAAAAGAAAACTCCCCGCCAAATCCAATGGCAATGCTAAAAAATTAGTCTATTATGCTTAAATTCAAAGAGCGCAACAATGAATGGGGAGAATGGGAATCCCTGCAGGGATACCTGTTTTGATTCATTTGTTCAGGTTTTGTTGAACAGCTTTATTTGTTTTATTTGCATGTTTGATGGATTATGATCAAGTTGTTTGACTGTAATTTATCGTTTAATTGTACATGTATATGCATCGTGCTTCTTGTTTGTTTTTTGTCATAAAAACATAATATCAAATAAAGGTCGTTTCAATAGGCATCTTACCACTGTTTTGGTGAGAGGTATAACTGTTGTAAATCCTGGTGCCGCTTGGATAATACCGGGGTTGACAAATGTAGCCACGTCATATCGACTATGGATCAATATCTGAGGATTAATGATTAGGCCCCTATATTACAAAAGGTCGTTTTACATAGCGCATCACAAACAAGGTTCTCATAGACTCATATAAAACGCCACAAATCCACACATTAAGATCTAGGGACGAGGTATTTTAAATAGACCTAATGAACTTGACGCTCCAAAACTAACATCACATTCGGATTGGATTTTTCAACTCAACCGAAAAAGGGTGGGAAAAACATTCGCCACTTCTAAAGTTGTGAAGCTTATCAATGGTCCCTGTCACTCAAAATACAAATCATGGTTTCCATAATGCAGATGTATCCTTACCACTGTGAATAAATCGATATTAGGTGTGAAAATCAATTGGATTGACTGAATATACCCTGAAGCCAGCTGTATCGAAGGGTGTGGCTAAGTAATCATACTGCTCCATGTTTAACCTCATCCAAAGCCCCTCCTCCGAAGTGGTCCCGTTGATGACGTAGAGCGAGTCCCCGCCTCCTGGCTGGCTCATGTCTCCAGCGTTGAAGGTATGACATGGTCCTAGGTCCGTCCACGTTCTCTGTCAGGGTAAAGCAAGTCTGTAATTCATTTAATGGTATAAATGACCAATGTTATCTTTGCGGTCGAACGATGAATTTCTCTTTTTAACGGAGAACCCCCAAAATAGAGCAACAGCAGCAGCGGCGGCGGCGGCAGCAGCGGAAGCAGTAGTAAAACAAACAAAAAAATAGCAAAACAGTAGGCTGGCAACAGCAACAGCAGCAGCAGCAAAAGCAGTAGCAACAGTAGAAGCAGCATCAACAACAAAAACAGCAACAACAAAAACAATAACATATCGGCAACAGCAGAAGCAGTAGTAGTAGCAGCAGCAACAACAAAAACAGCAACAACAAAAACAATAACATATCGGCAACAGCAGAAGCAGTAGTAGTAGCAGCAGCAACAACAAAAACAGCAACAACAAAAACAATAACATATCGGCAACAGCAGAAGCAGTAGTAGTAGCAGCAGCAACAACAAAAACAGTAACAGCAACAACAATAACATATCGGCAACAGCAGAAGCAGTAGTAGTAGCAGCATCAACAACAAAAACAGCAACAACAAAAACAATAACATATCGGCAACAGCAGAAGCAGTAGTAGTAGCAGCAGCAACAACAAAAACAGTAACAGCAACAACAATAACATATCGGCAACAGCAGAAGCAGTAGTAGTAGCAGCATCAACAACAAAAACAGCAACAACAAAAACAATAACATATCGGCAACAGCAGAAGCAGTAGTAGTAGCAGCAGCAACAACAAAAACAGTAACAGCAACAACAATAACATATCGGCAACAGCAGAAGCAGTAGTAGTAGCAGCAGCAACAACAAAAACAGTAACAGCAACAACAATAACATATCGGCAACAGCAGAAGCAGTAGTAGTAGCAGCATCAACAACAAAAACAGCAACAGCAAAAACAATAACATATCGGCAACAGCAGAAGCAGTAGTAGTAGCAGCAGCAACAACAAAAACAGCAACAACAAAAACAATAACATATCGGCAACAGCAGAAGCAGTAGTAGTAGCAGCAGCAACAACAAAAACAGCAACAACAAAAACAATAACATATCGGCAACAGCAGAAGCAGTAGTAGTAGCAGCAGCAACAACAAAAACAGCAACAACAAAAACAATAACATATCGGCAACAGCAGAAGCAGTAGTAGTAGCAGCAGCAACAACAAAAACAGCAACAACAAAAACAATAACATATCGGCAACAGCAGAAGCAGTAGTAGTAGCAGCAGCAACAACAAAAACAGCAACAACAAAAACAATAACATATCGGCAGCAGCATCAACAACAAAAACAGCAACAACAAAAACAATAACATATCGGCAACAGCAGAAGCAGTAGTAGTAGCAGCATCAACAACAAAAACAGCAACAACAAAAACAATAACATATCGGCAACAGCAGAAGCAGTAGTAGTAGCAGCAGCAACAACAAAAACAGCAACAGCAACAACAATAACATATCGGCAACAGCAGAAGCAGTAGTAGTAGCAGCATCAACAACAAAAACAGCAACAACAAAAACAATAACATATCGGCAACAGCAGAAGCAGTAGTAGTAGCAGCAGCAACAACAAAAACAGCAACAGCAACAACAATAACATATCGGCAACAGCAGAAGCAGTAGTAGTAGCAGCATCAACAACAAAAACAGCAACAACAAAAACAATAACATATCGGCAACAGCAGAAGCAGTAGTAGTAGCAGCAGCAACAACAAAAACAGTAACAGCAACAACAATAACATACCGGCAACAGCAGAAGCAGTAGTAGTAGCAGCAGCAACAACAAAAACAGCAACAACAAAAACAATAACATATCGGCAACAGCAGAAGCAGTAGTAGTAGCAGCAGCAACAACAAAAACAGCAACAACAAAAACAATAACATATCGGCAACAGCAGAAGCAGTAGTAGTAGCAGCAGCAACAACAAAAACAGCAACAACAAAAACAATAACATATCGGCAACAGCAGAAGCAGTAGTAGTAGCAGCAGCAACAACAAAAACAGCAACAACAAAAACAATAACATATCGGCAGCAGCATCAACAACAAAAACAGCAACAACAAAAACAATAACATATCGGCAACAGCAGAAGCAGTAGTAGTAGCAGCATCAACAACAAAAACAGCAACAACAAAAACAATAACATATCGGCAACAGCAGAAGCAGTAGTAGTAGCAGCAGCAACAACAAAAACAGCAACAGCAACAACAATAACATATCGGCAACAGCAGAAGCAGTAGTAGTAGCAGCATCAACAACAAAAACAGCAACAACAAAAACAATAACATATCGGCAACAGCAGAAGCAGTAGTAGTAGCAGCAGCAACAACAAAAACAGCAACAGCAACAACAATAACATATCGGCAACAGCAGAAGCAGTAGTAGTAGCAGCATCAACAACAAAAACAGCAACAACAAAAACAATAACATATCGGCAACAGCAGAAGCAGTAGTAGTAGCAGCAGCAACAACAAAAACAGTAACAGCAACAACAATAACATACCGGCAACAGCAGAAGCAGTAGTAGTAGCAGCATCAACAACAAAAACAGCAACAACAAAAACAATAACATATCGGCAACAGCAGAAGCAGTAGTAGTAGCAGCAGCAACAACAAAAACAGTAACAGCAACAACAATAACATATCGGCAACAGCAGAAGCAGTAGTAGTAGCAGCAGCAACAACAAAAACAGTAACAGCAACAACAATAACATATCGGCAACAGCAGAAGCAGTAGTAGTAGCAGCATCAACAACAAAAACAGCAACAACAAAAACAATAACATATCGGCAACAGCAGAAGCAGTAGTAGTAGCAGCAGCAACAACAAAAACAGTAACAGCAACAACAATAACATATCGGCAACAGCAGAAGCAGTAGTAGTAGCAGCATCAACAACAAAAACAGCAACAACAAAAACAATAACATATCGGCAACAGCAGAAGCAGTAGTAGTAGCAGCAGCAACAACAAAAACAGTAACAGCAACAACAATAACATATCGGCAACAGCAGAAGCAGTAGTAGTAGCAGCATCAACAACAAAAACAGCAACAACAAAAACAATAACATATCGGCAACAGCAGAAGCAGTAGTAGTAGCAGCAGCAACAACAAAAACAGCAACAACAAAAACAATAACATATCGGCAACAGCAGAAGCAGTAGTATAGTAGCAGCAGCAACAACAAAAACAGCAACAACAAAAACAATAACATATCGGCAACAGCAGAAGCAGTAGTAGTAGCAGCAGCAACAACAAAAACAGCAACAACAAAAACAATAACATATCGGCAACAGCAGAAGCAGTAGTAGTAGCAGCAGCAACAACAAAAACAGCAACAACAAAAACAATAACATATCGGCAACAGCAGAAGCAGTAGTAGTAGCAGCAGCAACAACAAAAACAGCAACAACAAAAACAATAACATATCGGCAACAGCAGAAGCAGTAGTAGTAGCAGCAGCAACAACAACAAAAACAGCAACAACAAAAACAATAACATATCGGCAACAGCAGAAGCAGTAGTAGTAGCAGCAGCAACAACAAAAACAGCAACAACAAAAACAATAACATATCGGCAACAGCAGAAGCAGTAGTAGTAGCAGCAGCAACAACAAAAACAGCAACAACAAAAACAATAACATATCGGCAACAGCAGAAGCAGTAGTAGTAGCAGCAGCAACAACAAAAACAGCAACAACAAAAACAATAACATATCGGCAACAGCAGAAGCAGTAGTAGTAGCAGCAGCAACAACAAAAACAGCAACAACAAAAACAATAACATATCGGCAACAGCAGAAGCAGTAGTATAGTAGCAGCAGCAACAACAAAAACAGCAACAACAAAAACAATAACATATCGGCAACAGCAGAAGCAGTTGTAGTAGCAGCAGCAACAACAAAAACAGCAACAACAAAAACAATAACATATCGGCAACAGCAGAAGCAGTAGTAGTAGCAGCAGCAACAACAAAAACAGCAACAACAAAAACAATAACATATCGGCAACAGCAGAAGCAGTAGTAGTAGCAGCAGCAACAACAAAAACAGCAACAACAAAAACAATAACATATCGGCAACAGCAGAAGCAGTAGTAGCAGCAGCAAAAACAATAACAAAAGCATGAGCAACGGCAACAGCAAAGCATTTAGCAGCAAAATAATTCAGCAACAGCAGTAAGCAACAGCAGCAACAGCAACAGCAACAGCAGCAGCAGCAGCATCAGCACAAACAGACAAACAAACACAAACAAACAAACACCCCAACAAACACAAACACACAACACACAAACACACAAACACAAACACAGTGTCGTACTTCCCCAATATGTCCGAGGACAATGCTTTGTGTTTCTTATTGTTCCTTTAATATAACCAACCCCCATAGACTAAGCACGTATCCTTACGTTCGAGGACCGATTTCAACAAAAGACTCTACGTTCGAGGACTGAAAGGTTTCTTTGTGTTTTCTTTCTTCTCTTGTCCTCGGAGATATATACAGTGCACGTACACAAAGACAAACACAAACAGACACAAACACAGACAGACAGACAGACAGCCCGCCCGCCCGACAGCCCGACAGACAGACAGACAGACAGACAGACAGACCAACACACGAAATTATTCTTCTCGGTTCTCAAAGTTATTAAACTGCTCAAAAACTCACCTGAAAATCCTGAGGGCCGCAGATGTAATTCTGCTTCCATTGACATTCCAGTAGCATGTCCTCGATCCTGTGACCCCACCTGGCACCCACCTCATTAACGTCCCAGTCAGGGAAGCTAAGATTCTCACCATAGTAATCTGGATCCACGGTGGTCTGAGGGAAGGAAGACTGGGTGACGTAAGGCAGGAGTATGGGCACCACGGACTCCCAGCCCGATTCGATCACGGCAGACCTCTTGAAGGCGTTGTAGTTGCAGATGGTGATAGCGGGAAAGGTGAGGTTGGGCTGGGTGATGAAGCTCAGTGAGGTCGTCGTGTCGTACTTGAGAAAAGTTTTGAAGTGGTCGACGGTGATGACGATGAAAGCGATAAACGCCACGAGGAACAGAATCAACCAGACAAATCTACGGAAAAGGACAACTGCAGTTTGTTTGTATCCAATTTTCAAAGTGAACAAAGAAAACTGGCAGGCGGGATTTCAACCTGCGACCACCGGTTTACCGGACCGGTGGCTCTACCAACTGAGCCATCTTGCTATTATGTTGGCAGTGTCCCAATTTTTCAGTAAGCTTGTTCGGGGGGCGCTGGACAGAAGTAATAATATTGCCGTATAGCCAGTGATCACGTCCGATGCAACCTGGGAAGTGGCAATGTTTTCATGTATAGTTAACTCACCAAATCAAGTCCAAATCATTTATCCAATTTGAATCTTCTTTTACTTAAAACAAAATTATATTCTCAAAGTAACAATATATATTTAGAGTTAACAGGTGATGAGGCGAGAACGTGAAATTGGACTGAACCAGGATTCGAACCAGAGACCTCTAGACTGTCGTTCTGGCGCTCTATTATAACTGAGCTATTCATGCCCATGCATGTATGTTGGGGTTCCGAATAGGCCTATGTCATTTTTTTTATTCCTTACTCGGTGTACAAGCTATAGGCTAATGGCAATCGAATTCCCCGGGAATCATTGGGTTAGATCATTGCATGCCGTTTCCATTTCGGTAATTTTTTCAAGCAGTGGAATATATAGTGAAATGTTAAACAATAAAAGTGCCAATCCCTCGGAAGTGATTTTCTATTCAAAATGGGCAGGAGGATTAGAAGATGTGGTTTAACAACGAGGGTCCAAAATTACATCAAGAGCCAAGAGTTCAGGGTTGTTAAAAATCGTGATTAAATTTCTATTCTTTTTACCACTGTACCATTAATTTTTGGATAAAACATTTTTCTTTTTAAATCAGTCAATTTAAATGACCATCACTGAAAGTCAAGAATAACCACACACAATTGTTCATGAAATCAGTACTGAAATCCCTTTCATTTATCATAGCCTATTCTTTTCTAAAATAGATTTCAGTTTGTCTTAAACCATCATACTGCACATTTCTCATCCAAGTTGATAACAGGAACCCCCCCCCCCCCCCACTCTACACAACCATGGTGGAATAAAAATATTTAATACAGCCACTATAAATATCAGCATGTAGGCATGTACAAACCGTTACCCTAATAACCCTAGGGTGTGTGAAACATCATGAGAATTGAGGACTGTTAGGGTTAAGACATTATGGATTGCAAATCAAACAATGTTAGGTTTAATAATCAGCTTCCATCTCTGATCTTGTTTTCAATTATATAATCATGTTTATGTGCTCACATTACATTGAGCTTATGTGCCTATCAATTGTTTCCCCCACCCCCCCCCCCCCAGGCCACCCCACCTCTGAGGTGGGGATTGTCACTTTTGAAGTGACAAAATCCCCATCTCTGGGGCAAAAATCTAGCGACAATCCCAACCTAAATGGGTGGGGACACCCCCACCTTATAGGGTAGGAATTAGAATGTTGATGCTCTTGTGTATGGTTTAGGTTTTGATTAAAAAAAAGCCTTGCAAAAGGATCGGGTGGGCTGGGGTGGGGTGGGGGGTTGGGTCGGGGGAATCAATTGATAGGCGCATTGGGAAAATTAAGGTCAAAGGTCGTTTGGGGCGGGAACATTGGGTGCGTTCGAGTAGCTCATCACCCGGATCGACTCGGGTTAGCCCCGTGCCGTTCGATTAGGTCTGACGTCATACCTGGGGCTCACTCGGGTCAGCCACCACAGACCCAGGGCCGTTTTCCAAACCCCAGCTTAGGCTCCGTCTTCGGCTCCATCACCATTGCCAAACTGCATGAACGAAGCCAAAGACGGAGACTGTTCATATAAGAGAACAAAATCCACTTTTAAGTTATTGGACTTAGCAAACTACATTGCGACATTAAAAAACAACAGGTATGTCGTAGATGGAGGGCAGAGTTTTTAATTTGTTGTGGCAATTTTTTGGTTAAAACGACAACGAAGATGATAAAACCATGATAAAACGCAACACGAAAATAAAGATGGCGAGGACCGCCCTGATTCGCAAGACATCAACCGCAAAACACCGGCGTAAGAAAATTGCATTTTCTACCGCAAGAAACTGTTCAGAATTACAAAAAATGATGTCATTAGAATTGAGAGAAGTATACTTTAGGTTGAAAAATTCATTTTGGAATGATAAAAATAACCTTGACTCGAAATGGATCAAATATAAAGAGGTGTCCGTAACTACACAATCGCCGACTCATATTCCTCCATGGCCGACTCAAGTGCAAGGTGACATCAACAGGAGAGGGCGTTTGACCGTTCTATTATTAGCCCAGCTCTCGTGGCTGACCCGTCTGCCTTCACCCGAGTCGATCCGGGTAAGCTATCGAACGCACCCTTTAAAAAGTGTAAAATTTTAACACAGGCTCGCTGTCGTCTGCTCTACCGGCAAAATCTTGACCATGACGACATGACAATTATAAAATTCACAATTTACACACAGTCCCCAACTGTTGTTACGGCCGAAAATACACTCTTTGCTTTTCAATTTATGTCACAATTTGTACATTTACTCACGGTCGAATTCGACTTCGCCGCCATGTTTACGTTTTTAGCTAGGCGGTGACGTCATTACACCCGGGTAGCCACCAGAGACCCGCCCGCTAGCTGGGGTAGTAGTGGTAGTTGACACCGGAACAAACACGAGTATCACGTGATGACTAATCGAACGGTCTCGTGTAAGTTTCACTTACACGTGTAAGCTAATCGAACGCACCATAGACCGTGTAAGTCACGATTAAACTTCCGGACACCTCCGAGCCGGCTGGCGTAGGACTTTTACGTGTGCTTGATTTTGTTTTCTATATTACTTTGTTTTAACGAAGTTCTGAACTATAAAACGGCCATGAATGTTGATGATAAATTCAAAATTAATTTTACAATATATGAAAACATGCATGACTGTCAATTGAAGAAAAGTGGAAAAAATGTTTGACCTGAGCGTCAGGTTGCATCGTGATTGGCTCATTGTCAGGATGTAAAAGCCGCCCCCAAAAATCCCTGCACCTCATGGATTTTAGCGTTGACGCGGAAATCGCATGCATGAAAGTGTATGATGACCAAAATCCCCACTCTGGGGTTTAAAAACGTTACCAAATCCCCACCTCAGAGGGGGGAGGGGGAATCAATTGATATGCGCATTACGTAGGCCTACGCACCAGCTTTGTTTCTATATATATATAACACGACAGATCCTACGGCCGCCTTGTACTGCATAAGCTTTAACAAAAGCTGGCGCGTGGATGGCGGATGACGTACGTATGACGTATCTAGACTTTTCGCTCTCCTTTTCCCTAATTTGGTATCCTTCACCTTTTGTCATTTAAAATGAAAAATAATATTTTTTTTAAAGCTTTTATCTACCTTTCAGTAAAAAGAACAGCGTTAAAACAAATTATTTCAAGAAAACTATACTCGCTTGAAAACTACACGTTGAAGCTCCTCTTCGAGGTGCCCAGAAGTTTGGTTTCTCGTCAACTCGCGTACGTTCTCGGGGTCAACTTACACGCTCTATAATTCCCCCATACATTGATCTTTTTCTTGGTTTCTTTTTTTGGGGGAAGGACACCCTGTATATGTTATTTTAACCAGAAAGTTAATGGTTAATTGCCAAATATACATCAATTTAAGATCATGCATATCCCTTTTAACGTATTTCAATAACCTGACCATCATCAAATGAAGTAATATCCTTGTTTTCGATCCGATTTTGTCGAATGAGAATAGAAGGTCAATAAATTATAAAAGGGAGATTAATTACTGCCCGAAGAACGATATTTGTTCTATCGTAAACACACTCTGTTTTTCTTATATAATTAGTTTTCTCCAGTAGAAACCCTGAAGGTTGCGCCATTGTAAATTCTTCATTATCATACGGTATTCCTTTCAGTCAAAGTAGCCGGATCAAAATCCGCAGAAAAAAAGACTTTAATATCTTTGCCAAAATGAAGAATAGATTTTTCGTTCTGGATGATCTATAATTGAAAAGAATGATAACAGATATACTGAATCTTACTCAAGTGCAAGGGAGTACAATTGTTTTCGCAGTCCAGAATTGCAAGAGTGTTTCTGTGTACTTGGCTATATGTGAGCTGCAAGACAGGTTCTCGAACTTGTTTTCCCTTGAAATAAAATCCTCCACACCCCAATTAGTACAAGAAAAAGAAATATAGGCCTGTTGGTTTTAATGTTAGTCTAGTTTGCTAAGTCCAATAACTTAAAAGTGGATTTTGTTCTCTTAACGGAACAGTCCTTAACTACACAATCGCCCTTGAGGTCAGCCATTTCTAATTCCCCGCTCCAGTAGAATCTGTGGGTAGTCAGACTTAACTACGCATGCGTGTGACGTAATTCCACCAGTGACTCTGCTCCGCGAGCAGGGTCTGTGGGCCGAGTTCAGGCGGTCAGTTCTTAACACGAGTTCCCTGTTCTTGCGCCCGAACGGCGGGAACGCGACCGGAAACCATTGCACTCGGAACAAGATCACACACCACCTACCAGTCGGGGTTTACAAGAACATGACGTAATTTGACGCGACGTACGTAGAAGACGACCAAAGATGGCGGATGATTTGACGAAGCATACAAAATCGTCGTAATGTTGCCTAAAATTCCCTTCCAAACGTTTTTAGGCAACATTACGCCGACTTTCATGCTTCGTCAAATCATCCGCCATCTTTGGTCGTCTTCTACGTCGCGTCAAATTACGTCATGCTCTTGTAAACCCCGACTGGTAGGTGCATGGTTTGTGATTTTGTTCCGATTGCAATGTTCGCGGGTCGCTTTCCCGCCGTTCGGGCGCAAGAACAGGGAACTCGTGTTAAGAACAAACCACCCGAACTCAGCCCCTGTGGCTGACCCGAGTGAACCCCGCTGCTCGACACCATGGGAACGAGGTTGGTGGTGTGTGATCTTGTTCCGAGGGCAATGTTCTCGGGTCGCGTTCCCGCCGTTCGGGTGCAAGAACAGAGAACTCAAGAACAGACTGCCATAACTCAGCCTAACGGTCTGACTACCCACAGACTCTACTCGAGCAGGGAATTAAAAATGGCTGACCTCAAGGGCGATTGTGTAGTTAAGGACCCTGTTCCTAAAAGAGAACAAAATCCACTTTTAAGTTATTGGACTTAGCAAACTAGATAACGACATTAAAAACCAACAGGTATGTCGTAGACAGAGGGCAGGGTTTTAAATTTTGTGTGGAAAATGTTGGGGTAAAACAACAATGAAGATGACAAAACGCAACACGAAAATATAGATGGCGATCACGGCGACGCACAGTAAACACGCAAAACCGTACATTCGCAAGACACCAACCACAAACACGTAGGAAAATTGCATTTCTACCGCAAGAAACTGTTCAAAATTACAAAAAATGATGTCAATAGAATTGACAGAATACTTTAGGTGGATACATCTATTTTGGAATGATAAAATCAACCTCGATTTGAATCATTAGATCAATAAAGAGATGCCCGTAACTACACAATCGCCAACCCAAGTGCTAGGTGATATCAACAGGAGAGGTTTCTATTAGGCCAGCTTTCGTCTTGTAGGCCTACAACATGCCGCTTTCCCTTCTCAGTCCCGCTAAAAAACCGCGACAAAAAGTTGTCCAGTTCCGAATCAGTTAAAGCTCAATTGTTGTTCCTGCATAGGCCTACATGTCTTGCAAAGTCATAATCGTTTGACTGCGTGTTTAATTTGTTTCTTTGTGTTAGCAGCGTCAGCATCACCTGCGAGTTCCTATATTGCATCGCCTGTAAGGAGAACAACCGGTGATTCGCGAACATCGTCCGCTATTAAGGGTGTAGCGCCACCAATAGTGTGACTGTGGAATTATAGAAGTCATGGTATCGCATTACACGTGAGGACAGAAAAGAGGGTATAACAAAGGGAACAATACTGTCCTCGCATATATTTCTTTGTTCCGGAAAAAGTGAGGACAGGCAAACTGGTGCTTAGTCTATGGGGATGAGTTATATTAAAGGGAACAATGGAAAGTCATCACGTGTATAGCGAAACAAAAATACACTGTTGTTCTATTCAACGCGAAAGTACCGTTGAATAGAACTTCCATTTTTGCGGTGCCGTGCGTTGCTACGAATAATTCAATGCGCGTGATGGACGATCCACCAATCAGATGGCGGGGATTTATCCAGGTGTTGTTTTGGATGCGTTCGATTAGCTTACACGTGTAAGTGAAACTTACACGAGACCGTTCGATTAGTCATCACGTGATACTCGTGTTTGTTCCGGTGTCAACCACCACTATACCCCAGCTAGCGAGCGGGTCTCTGGTGGCTGCCCGGGTGTAATGACGTCACCGCCTTGCTGAAAACGTAAACATAGACCATATCGCAAATACCGCCTGGTTGAGACGTCACAATGGTCACAAGGGATTGTGGGAAGGAAATGGGAGCCATTTTTGTGCGCGTTTTCCTCCCACAATCCCTTGTGACGTCTCAACCAGGTGGTAGGCCTATTTGCGATAAGGTCTATGGAGGCGAAGTCGAATTCGACGTGAGCAAATGTACAAATTGTGACAAATTGTAAAACAAAGAGTGTATTTTCCTGACATTAACAACAGTTGGGGACTAGACTGTGTGTAAACTGTGAGTTCTATAATTATCATGTCGTCATGGTCAAGATTGAGCCGGTGTTAACATTTTACACTTTTAAAGTTCCCGCCCCCAAACGACCTTTGACCTTAATTTTCCCAGCATGCCTAGGCGAATACACCGATTTGCCTCATTTCGTGGCTTCCCCGCGGTGTTACTCCGTGTTTATGGTGTACGCTTATCGAACGCACCCTAATAAGGCCGCATCCGAAACTCTCGTCTATTGTCTGGGTGTGCGCCCATTACAACTACGTGAAGAAATGCCGACAATAGCCGTAGCTCTGGAAGCCTGTTTCGGACACGGCTTAACCTACAATCATCACTGGTAAAACTGATGAAACACTTTGCACACTAGCAATATACCCCACTTTCCCCAATTCAATACTGAGAGCTCTGAATTTTGGCAAAGTTTTACACTGGCCCAAGCCCGAAAACTTCCCCTCAACTCACACATCAACATTGTATACAGGAAAATGGGGGTGTGTTTCAAACCATTTTAGGGGTTAAATCAACGCAACTCACCGTCTTAATGGATGATAGCCCGTGTTTGTGAAGTATTTTATTCCATGCAAAGATGTTTCCTTTGCAAAGTCCTGAAACAACAGTATCCCTAGGTTATTAACTTTTTTCTTATCGGGATCATCGGACATGATGTGGCGCATTCTCTCCCCTACAATCGACTCATGCTGGGAGCCGACTAGTGATGTGTTCGTTGCTCCTTGATCCGTCTCAGTCAATGATGAAGGGGTCGTTGTTATGAAGATTGACTCCCTTGAGCGTGTCGGTGGGCTGACTCTGCCGCCGACCGACAGTGCACGTGCCCGTACACGAGCTGAGTTTTTTCCCATGGCCGCTAAATTCAAGCTTCCGGAACTTTCAAACTACGTGTGAGGTGTGATTTGGAACAGACCAACACGTCTGCACAACCGCACGTTAACCCTCCTGTGCACCTGGCCAAAATCGAACCAGTTGTTGTATGTACAGATCAAAACCTATCAAATGACAGATTGAAACACACACAAACTGTCAGAGTTGGTGTTTAAAGTTTTTGATAGGCTGTGATAGTTATAAGTATAGGAGGGTTAATCAAAACGAACGAGGTCAGATGTTGATAGAAATGAAGGACGTGCCAAATAACCACAGCACTTTTCGACCACACGATGCTTAACTGGCCGTGTTTGTAATTTCTACTGCTATATTATAACAGGATGGATGAATAATGGTGTACAATGCCTCAGGTATTTAGTGTCATGACAAAGCGCGTTATATCAATAGGTGTTGATCTGCACACTGCAATGTACTTAAGGTTTTATTGACTTGTGTTTGAATGGATTACAAAAAAAATGGACTTGGCCGTCACAAAACACCAAACAAATCGTGTTAATTTCGCCTGTTGTTCACTACCATAGCGTTAATAAATAAAACTCGTTTTAAACACATTACATGTATTAGGCCCTATGTAGGCATCGGTAAATATCAAAGCTGCTCATATACGCTTGATCATCACGGCTAGATACGAAACCAAGAGCCCGACAACATGAAATATTCAATGGGCAGACACAAGTCCCCCCCCCCCTATCAGGACCAGATTATCCAATAGGCGCAGTAGGCATGCACTGCAGTGTCTAGGGCCCACGAAAAATTGGGGGCCTACGAAAATGCCTCAGTATACACCCTGGCGAACGCGCACACACACACAAACGAAATAGACGTTTGTGAACGTTTTTTTGCGTCGCCTTCTGAATTTTCGATTTTGGAAAAGCTTTAGGCCTAAATTTGCTAGTAGCTGACCCCTGACTGCAAACCTGAATACATGTACGTGTTTACACTGTAATAACTTGTAGCTACAGGATGGTATCAAAACAAAACACAAAACAAAGGAACATCACACAAGTGAAAATGTTAATGGACAATTATGTACAATATGATTTATAGCCGGGGTAAAAATCCTTAAAAAACCCAATGAAGATCAAGGTTATTCAAATTTTCGAGAAATGCACATGGCCAACCAAGATAAACAGCAATCCGTGTTATTTGAAACTATAAATTTAAATTACTGTACATTATTACATAATGCAAATAATTAGGTGTGGGGTAAGTGGGACATGGTGAAATCTGCATAGAACGTGTATAAAAACCCATGCGTCTCTCCGTGGCACTGGCATGTATGATGTAGTAGCCATTTTTGTCAGAGAAATGCATCAATATTTTGTAAAATTAGGATATTCTCACAATAATTGATATTTAATTTCATATAGTTCAGTCACTATATGCTAATGCTGCTTATTATTTATGTATTTTATAGAAAATGACGGGACGTCAAAAGAAAACGTGAACTCCAAGTGGGATGCTGAAGCACCTTCAGATGAACCATCTTAGACAAATTGAGAATTTGGATTAATTATCCGACTGCATGGTTTTTCTACTGTTTTGATATATAGTTATTAATTACGTTTACGTTACTTATAATTTTAGTTATGTGTTGAAGAGAAATAAATTGCTTTAAGCAAGCAGGGGTGAGATTGGCCAAAAATGAAAAATCCACGAAATCCACGAAAAATCCACGAGGACCCCAGATCAACATATAGTTTGTATTTGCCTAAAGGCACCGCCTTTAACTTAAATATCCGTTTTTATTGGTCTATATCCACTTTTACAGGTAAAAACACCTTGAGAAAAACACCTCAGGAGTTCCAGATTGCAAAAGAGATTCTTTAAACATTCTGAAATTCCGACAAAAAATCCTGATAAATCTCATCCCTGTTTAAGGACTTGAACAAGTTGAATACACTTTTGCCCCCCGATGTCTAGAGTACGTAAACTGTGTTGTGCACAAAAAGCTTGGTATAAATACTTATGTTCATGTCGCTGTGAATACAAGAGTTACATGTACGTAATGTTGCACTTTATTTTCAGCATTTTTCTCCACGCAATGGGAAAGAGTGTTCTTTTTTCTTAGTTTTTTTCTTTGGAAGAAATTCCAGACAGGGTCTGCGGCATAAAAAACGTGTTTTCTTTTTCTTCTGCGGTCGGGAGCCAAAAACAGGGTCGGTCGGAAATGAGAGCCAAAGAAATAGAAAGGGACGCCCATATTTTAGCAGTTTTGTACTTATGCAGTGCTTGATCGACATCTTAGCTTTTTGGTACTTTAGATAGTAACCTCGCACACTTCATCTGCAGAAGTGTCCGTGACGAGTGCATCACTAAAAAAATTTCGTAAGTTCGAATCCCGCTCCTGCTAGTTTTCTTTGTTCACTTTGAAAATGTATTCAAATTTACCTGGTCCGTTTCCCTTGTGGTTTGTTTGATGAATTATATTTATAAGTTAAAAAGTCGTATCCTTATTGAGTGATCCTACAATGTCGCTTCCCAGGTTGTATTGTAAAATTGGGCGTGATCCACAGCATTATGGGTTTATGACTTCTGACTAGCGCCCACCGAACAAACAATTTGGGAGACCGCCAACACAACAGTTGGTAGAGCACCGGTACTGTATTCCGGAGGTCGCAGGCTCGAATCCCGCTCCTGCCAGCTTTCTTTCTTCACTTTGAAAATTCACACCAAATTTATTTCAATCCTTTTGGGTGTATGTTGAGATTAGTGCTAAAATAACACTAGCTAGTAGAATTAGAACCGAATGGATGACGTCCATCATCAGAAGGGTTTTGGAGTCTGTACAACGTAAATGAAACAATAAAATCGTGGTTGTTTTGTTAGTCCAAATTTAGGTGTTAAGTACCGGTAGCACCAATACCCTTGCCCAAATTAAACACTACAGCAGATTTAAATGACAGTTTATGGTGTTCAAATTGGAATTTATAAAAAATCAACACTGGTGTTATATATTTTTATTGCTACAATTAAACACCAAGGAAGACTCAATCGATCCCAGGGTCCTCTCAGACATGTTTGGTTTGGTGTTAATCTTAATTTTGGAAGCTAGTGTAGCCAATGAACATCGAATAGCCTACTTGCCCAAAATATACACCAAGGAAGGGTTAGATTTTACACCGACGGTGTACATTATTACGCCACAGTTTTTAGAGTGTGGGACTGGTCCTTTTCTTCTACGATATTCATGAATAAAAACGTACCGGTACAAGCCCGAAACTGTGGAAGTAGGCCTATACACGCATGTTTAAAAAGGCCTCGTGGTTGTGGTTTGATGTGGTGGTCAAATGCTGGGTACACTCCAAAAACCGAATGTTAGAATGTAAATGTACACTGTCGATGTAAAATGTAACCCTTACGGCGTGTTTGTTTCACGCAGATCCGGAGCGCGATCAGTGATCCGGAGCGTCGAAAGCTGCTCCGGATCACGTTTTTAGTGATCCTGCTCGCGAGGTGGGTTCGCAAGATCCAAGATGGCGACGTACGTGCGAGACGGACAGAGACAAGTGACGGTATTTTTTCATAGATTTAAAGCATTTGAACGAGCTATTGTGACAGTATTTACTCATAATTCTTTTACAGTGTATTTGTTTTATTAAAGCTATGTACGATTTATTTACTTTTCTGGAAATACTAGATAGTTTATTATAAAAATAGCCCTACAAAATCTGAAGCAGACGACATTGTCGTGTAATACAAATTCTCCCAGCATGCAACATATAGCGAGAGGGATTCGCGATCCTGTTTGTTTTCGTTCGGCTCTGGATCACCCCCCGATCCGTGTGAAACAAACAGGCCTTTAGTGTTTCTTGTTCACGGAAAATCTAGAGTGGGATTTGGAGTTCCACAATATCCCCTCCATTGTTGCACATGGCAGTTTTTTACTGTACATGTACACATTACCACTACACGACCTGTGCAATGGAAGATAAATTCAAACATGTATAATATGGAACAAATGGTTTTGGTTTTAAGGAAACATGATTTAGGATTGATATTGCATTATTCCTGCTTAAAACAATAAAGTATTATCCTGACAATGATATTTTGTGTCCAGAGACAATTATTTCCCAGATTAAATATGAGAAAAAAATTTGAAAATGTTTGTCCAAGCTACTCCGCCCCCTGAGTGGGACCCTCATTAACATAAGTGTGTGACGTAGATCGAGGCACATTATTGATTCTGCTGCGCGAGCCGCATTGAGTGTACGTGTGTGTGCAGAACGGCGAAAATTCTTCGTCCAAAATCTAAGCAAAATATAGTGGTTTTTCGGCCATGCCGACAAGGTGTGTGGCTGCTGGGTGCAGCAAAACAACGAAGGATGGAGTAAGCCTTCATTCATTTCCAACTGATGCAAAATATCGGCGAAAGTGAAGGTGACAAGAGCGAAGTGGTCCTGCCCCAGCAGCTTCTCAGCGTTATGTAGCGACCAGTTTGAGCCGTCGTGTTTCGATACTGGTATTTTCAAATCCTTTCGGATGACCATTAAAAATATGCTCAAGTCCACTGCCATCCCAACAAAGTTCCCAGATGTAAGTAAGGTACAGGCGGAAGCAGTTAAACGGCCCATTCCCCGAGGAGCCTTCGCTAAAAGGGAGAAAATCAGGGTAAGTTCGATGTTAGTTGTTGCAACTTACGAAATTGCACGTGTAGACTCAGACTAGTGTGTATGTACCACTGATCTCTATTGGCTGCGAAGCTCCGCGATTGAAGCCACTGCACGGCCATCTTGCTATATTCAACACAATGGCCGTTTTCCAAGTCCCTGGCTTCAGCTCCGTCTCCGAATTCAGCCCATTGCCAAACTGCATTCATGCATGTAGTTTATGAATGGGCTGAAGTTAGTTGGAGACGGAGCTGAAGCCTGGAGCTTGGAAAACGGCCATTGTTTTGAATATAGCAAGATGGCCGCGCGGTGGCTTCAATTCACGCATAGGCAATCACTGCTGCGCTGCCAATCCAGTGTATAGAGATCAGTGGTATGTACATGTGCGTCATATACGGGTCCAGACTATTGAGTCGATCCATAGAATTTCGGTGCCTCTTGCTCGGTCTACGTCACGAACAGCGCCCTCAATTTGAGTCTCAACAAATTCCAAATAGGGGGGTCAATGTTTGGGCGGCAAATAATCCACTAAAACTTCACTTGAACCAGTTTGGCTTGTAATTCACATTTAATACATATAAATGAATTTATTTATGAAATAAAATGTGATCCGGCCAGTTTGAGAAGCATGTTTCCTTTAACAGTATCACCAGATGAGGGGGACGTGAATAAGTTTTATATCTTAAAGAGAGGTTTTGAAATACAAGTTATCAGCTGCACTACCATTCTGTTGAGCAAAATACACCATGATACCAATACTGTGAGATATAACTGGGGGAGGGGGATCAACTCTCTATTACGAGTGGTCAATTTTACTGGTCAATTTCAATTTCTGCTGAGCCGATGTTTATAATTTCAACAGAAAATGTTTCCTCATTTTATCGTAAAATTTTAATATAGAAATACTTTGATTCCCCGCATGCATTACAGGGCATGAAACAAAAACCCTCTTCACACCTGTTTTCTGAGGTGTTTCTCCGAGAACTGGTGTACTGAAAATGGCTTGAAACCATCCTAAAAACATACAGGTCTCAAATCTGAGCAGAGAAGACCTGAAAGATTAATTTGCAGCCAAACTTAAACAACAATTTTTAAACAGCCTTATAATACCCATTTTCAAATGAATGGAACTCGAGAAACTTTATATGAATTCATGCCAAAATGTTAAAAATGCATATAACGAGAATAAAAATCGAGACTACTACAGAGGCTTATATAAATATGCAAAGATCCAACTGACACCAATAGGACTTGGTCCCATCACATAAATTTCACAATTCAGTATAGAATTAGATTTTCTACGGAAAGAATCTTAGTCATAACACTCACATGCACTGCTTTGTGTGCCCAGTCTTACAGACCCTTTTCCTGTCACGTCACACTTGACTGCATTAGATCGCCAAGTGTTACTTAACAGACGGAAGTCTATGCAAAATGCGACTTTCATAGAATCCTGGATATTTATCTTGGAGGGGTCACTGGTTGGAATTCATACAGAAAACCGGTCACTGTCTTGGTCAGCATTTGGAGTGAATACCCAAAAGTGGAAAACAAGCATTTCCCTCACACATCCCTGCATCAAAATATTCACAGTACGCATCAAGCCTTTAATAAGCTTCCATAGTTAGTGCTGTAGTCAGATACACATTCATGATAAACGGTTCACATGTCAAAACCCCGAATGAGCCTCCCAAAAATAAAGTTTTGAGATTAACTAGGAATCTGATGTCTTGAGTGCATTCAATTTCAACGCATACCTGCAACTCTCATAGGGTTGTGCATTTACAGGTAGTACGGGTACCCGTTAAAGAAAGCCAATACCAACAATTTAATCTTGGAAATTGCTGTTCATATTGTTCGTAAAGTTTCACACGTTAATACTACCACATCGGTGCATCAATGCAGCAAAATGCAAGTGTGTACAGTGTGCTCTATAGCTTTACGGTGTAAATTGCATTTTTCGCAAGCGTCATAAACGTTAATCTGCTTTGTTTTTCCATGTACCCTGGTTTTCATTTTGAAAATTCCCCACAAATGACATTCAAAAACCTTCTTTTTCATTGTCTGAGAAATTTCTAAGTACATTGTAATATGTTATTTCGGTTACGGGTACTCGATTCCATAATCTGGAACCGGTTCCTGACATTAGCGGTCGGATACTCGGGTACCCGGTTCAAATGCACAGCCCTACTCTCATCAGTTTGGAGTTGCTAAATAAGTGAGAAAGAGACTTGGGGGGTTTCTCAAACCCTGGCTTCGGCTTGGGCTTTCGTCTCCAGCTATTCCCCAGTCCCATTGCCAATCTGAAGCCTTGAATACGTAAATATATCAACAGGCTCAGGCTCCGGATTAAAACATCAGACTTCGATATACATTTAGCAAAAACAGTATCGAAGATTTTGCCAAATCTGGGGACATAAAACTACGCTAAGCCGAAGCCCGAGCCCAAGCCGGGGTTTGAGAAATGCCCTAGGAGAATGTCAATTTTTTGGATCCTTCATGGTGGGGCCACATGTGCTGGTTATTTGGTCACGTGGGTGAAAAAAGGTACAAGGCAGTGTAATATCTGTTCTCCATACATTCCGTGTTCAGTGAGAATGTAAATAAAGAAATAATCCCAAACAGTAGAAAGACAAACATTGATGAGCTCAGCTTCAGATATGGGTGTTTAGGGAGAAGGGTAGAGCATGGAGGAAGGATATATCCTTCCTCCATGGGTAGAGATAGCGACAAAATGTACAAGTCAAAGTGTATAAAACTGAACTGACCTACAATCCCCAGAAAATTGTTGACACACCCTGCACACTGGTCAAACGACAACCCCCCCTTCCCCACATTCAAATTCCACTCTGATTTTGGATAAGGTTTTGCAGTGGCCCAGGCCTTTCTGCCAACTCACGTATCAACACTGTACAGGAGGAATGGGGGGGGGGGGGGTGTTTCATCAAATTTTACTCAAGATTTATGTAGTTTTATGTTCTGAAGAATTCTCTGCCCCTTCTTCATGTTTTGGAGATTACTTCCTCCCTCTTTGGCGAGCATGTGTACTGTGACCTGAAATTTAAAGGGCAGTTATTCGGAATTGTAATTATAAAATATAGTGCTCTTGTTATTCCAGTCCCAGTATGTAATTGATTGCCTGCACTATTAAGATGATAACTGGTTGCCAGGCAACGAGGTAGCGGATCCAGTCCAGGAGTTGACCGAACATGACGTGAGGGCGCTCCCAGCTGAAGTCAATATTAAGGAAAGGTACTGCAAGTTGGAAAAACATTATGAACAGGACTTGAGTTTAGTAACTCGCCTGGCTCACATACAAGTCGGAACTGCTGCCGGCTAGTCAAATTTGCTTCTTGACAAAGTGTTCCTTGTTTTACCTAACAAAAATAGCGCCCTGAAATAGCTGGCTAGTGAAACTTTATATGGGCTAGTGAAATGTACAGTAAACTAGACCAGGAGGCTAGTGCAAGGCCTGTAGAATTATTATGCAGTAGACATTATTGATTTTTAAAAATACAAGTGCAACGGTACAAGCAATTTTGCTGCTCTTATAACGAACAAAGCCAAATTTTCCGTTGTTGTCTTCACCTTTCATGTTTCTTAGCAACCACTTGGATGTAATTTTAGTCATGTAACCGACTTATGCGCAAGGGACACATATAGAACTTGTTACAGAGTAAACGGAAAGTTGCAGTGTCAGAAGCGTGTCTCACAAATGGCGTGAAAAACATAATAAGTGCAACATGTCTGAACTGATGCAACAATCTCTGTTTTAAAAGCAAGTACCATGTAGTACAGCCCACAGCGGGTTTACGCGTTAAAACTTCACTCGGTCCACGAACCGTACAACCGCGAATTTTGCAATGCAATGGGAGGTGATCTAATATGCAGATTAGACCAGATTAGATGCATGCGCATCAGTGTTACCAAAACAGCTATTCCCAACTCACTTGCAAAGCCGTGATGATACACGCGTGGCATGGAAACATATACCCCCGAGTAAACTGTCCACCCACCAACCAACGTTAACCAACCCACCCAACCAACCACCCGCCCACTAACCCACCCACTAACCCACCCACCCACCCACCCAGTCATGTAAACGGGTGCAATCGTGGACGTCCCATTGTTCCTCTTTTGTTTATACTCTAACTTTTTTTCGGGAGACCTCCCATTGGTTTTGTACACGATTTTCAATCGTGGACGTTCGGTCAAACGTGGACCCCTTTGTCTACGCCCGAATTCTTTTGTCCTAGGTCCACGATTGCCGGCATATACAAACTCACCCACACACACACCCACCAACCAACCCACCCACGCCGCCGTGGTAAAGATAGATTATTATCAAATTTTTATCAATTATTTATATTCTTTTCTTAGAAAAGCGAACTTAATCACTATACTATATTACTAGCCAAGAACGGGAGAATACAAAGAAGGAAATGTCATTTTTGGTCTGAGAGGAAAACCTGGAACAATTTCTTGGTGAAAAACCCATGTGATTAAGTGGCCATAAATTGTTGGGGAGCCACATTAGAATGTGACAGCTTGCCCAGATCTGGTAAAATGTGTCCTTTCTCCAATGGTGTAATCTGTCACAGTGTGCATATACAGAGTCAACCAACTCCATGGCGCTGCTCTAAGCACAAAACTTTGATTAGCACAACAAATCTTGCTAATTAAACAGGTTACCAGCCAAAACTCCAGGTCATTTTAATGCTCAGCAAACACAGCTGAATACCGGTCACAAGCAGTATACATCACATGGAAAGTTGGTTGGTGATCCTGTTTTTACCAAGGAAGACTTTTCACGCTAAGCAAATATTTGTGCTGAGCAGCTCCGTGAAACTGGCCATAAATCCGTATTTTGGAGGATTTCGGCGGATTCAGGATAGCTCCATATTGAAACCCGGGGGATTTTGCTGGATTGAGGATTGTAAGCCTAGCATTATTGCAGGATTTTGGCGGATTCAGGATACTTTCTAGTAAAGTTACCCAAGGAGTTAGGGTTAAAGGATACGGATTCTTGAACATCCTCTTGAGATCCACTTTCTCCTTGCAGTATGGACAAGTCTGCCTCTTACCCACAATGCACCAACCTCGTATGCAGAACTCATGGAATCTATCAATGCATATCAAGAACGGGGCAATTTATAGGTCAGAAAAGTTTCTAGCGCAAATCCGATTAAAACCACAGTGAATTGTGGGGAAAAGTTGATTTGACAGTACTTGTAAATAATTTTTGCACAGGGGGCATAAAATAAATTGGCCAAAATACAGTGAGGTGAATTACCCTTTAACCCTAACCCTGCCATGTGCTGACAGCTCCACTTTGCTGGACTCTGCACACAAGTCAATTTGACAAAGTATGCAATATGATGCGTCTGGCAGGGTTTCTAGCCAAAATGCCCTTGAGAATTAGGGTTAGATAAATCCCTCCTATACTTATAACTATCACAGCCTATCAAAAACTCTAAAACACTAACTCTCACAGTTTGTGTGTGTTTCAATCTATCATTTGATAGGTTTTGATCTGTACAACAACTGGGTCGATTTTGGCCAGGTGCACAGGAGGGTTAATTAATGATAACAAAATATATCAGGGCAAAATGACAGAAACAACTTACAATTAGATAATTTGATTACAATACACAGTGGTCTGGTTTCCTGACTTGTTGGTTCCCTAACCTGTTGATTCCCTATTAAATGACACTTGATAAATCGTTGGTCAGGTAGCCCTCACAGTTCAAAATAGATCATAACACACAGTATCAGTCTGAGTGATGTCATCCGTGGCAGTATTTCACTAATAATACTGCTGCCAAAAAACGGTTGAAAACATTAGGATTGACTTTTGCCAATGCGAGCGTTGATTTCAATAAAAACTTGAATATTTCAGGATTGACAACAGGCCCAAGACAGGCAGTCTGTTGTTTCTTTTCACACCCATTAACACCCAAACACCAACAATAACACACCGAATGTCAAACGGAAACAAGTTTGGAAAATGTTGACATTTAGAGAACTGGGAGGAATTCCTCCCAGTAATATAATCAACTCATCCTGTGACTTTGTAATACCTGACCTATCAATCGTCAGGTCTGGAAACCAGACCAAATTGTACAGCAGATCTAAATGCAGTTTCCAAATCAATGCTAAAATCAGGGTTTCGATTTCTCCAGAGGTTTCCTGATTTCAGGATTTTTGGTGAGATGTCCTTCCACATTTTCGGAGAGTTTTTGGTCCTTTAATTGTTTTTATCATTCCAAAACTGACCTCTGCAACATTAAACAGTCTTCTATTAATTTTAATGACCATATTTTTTGTTAAAAAATTGCATTTTTCTTATGCATTTTTCAGCAACGCCATACAAATTAAATGCCTCCGAATTTTTCGTAGATTTTTCATTTTTCCCTGATATCTGACCTCGATATCTAGTTTCCCACCTGTGTCTGCATGTTAGCTCATACACTCGTTCGGCCACCTCCTCATCTTCATCTGGTATGTAAATCTTTTGACCACAGACGGCGCAGATGTTATCCTCCAGAGTTCGACCGGGTAACCCCGTTTTCGTGTAGTACTGCAAAAACAAAATTAATTATTTCTTAAAACAATTTGTATCTAAGAACAAACCACAAGGGAAACTGACTTGGTGATTTAATAGATTTTTAAGAGTGTTCCAAGAAATTGGAGGGGGAAGGGGTGAGTTGGACTCACCAATGGTGGAAGTCCCCCTGCCTGGGTCTTTAGGTCTGAAAATTGTGATAATTTCTCTGCAATCTATTGAAGATTTATCCGGGGAGTCTATTTAGATCCGGGCCCAGGAAAACCGTAAGGGTGGTAGGATTGGCAATTCAAAATGTGGCCAACCCTAAAACCTCTGATAGCAACCCGTTACCTAGATGGGCTTTTAGCCTTGTATTGGGTGATATATCTTTGTTTGGGGCGCTAGTCAGAAGTCATCAACCCATAATACCATATGAAAATCATCACACAGGTGACATTGCTGGACTAATAAAAAAAAACACCTGTTCTTACGAAAATCTAGACAGGGTTTTTGCCCTTCCTTACATGGGGTTTAGCACTGTTAGTTTAGTGTTTTTTGAGAGACATTTTTAATACTAACTCCCTACATCATTTTTCCTCCAAGTCACCTGAATCCTCCAACATCCTCTGATTTTAAAGTGTTCAAGCTGTATGTAACTTGAATCCTCCAAAATCCTCTTATGGGGACCATTGCATAAATCCTCCAAAATCTTCTTGTGTTTTTTTAAACACCATATAGTAAAAGCCTGTTCGATATGACGATATTTCCCGATATTTCGATATTTTTTTCATATCGAAAATCGTATCGGCCCCTCTAAAAAAAAACGGAATATCGGGGAATTCGATATACCGAAGAATATCGCGATATATGTTCCTTTTGACCGCATTACGTGTGGATTTGTCCAGTTTACTTTGCTCGAAATTCCAGTTATTTCCAATTATTGGACGGTAGGAATAGTATATAATGTATCATGATGTACCATGGAGGAATAAAAAAATACATACATGCACTAAATGTGTCTTTCTTTGACCGTTTTCTAAACCCCGACATGACATCTCCGCTCCGCGCGATTTACCTTCCGCGCGATTTACCCTCCGCGCCGTACGTTGTCAAGTGCAAACAACATCTTATTCCCAGTGTACAATGTACGTACCTACACGCTTGCGAACTCATCTTGAGATCGAGGGGTATGGTAATTGTTTGCAATAAGGTCAACCCCTGTAGCGCATCTGCACGTGCGCGTTGCTTTGTTGCTAGCCTAGGTCAAGTGCAAGCAACCGCACTGAATGCCACCATCTTTCCCCAGTGTACAAGGCACACGTAGTTGTTAGGTGTAGTTACGTGTAGCGAACTGCGTCGCGTCTTGAGAAAAGATTAAAACACGTGCCGCGCATCCATTGTACATTGTGCAATGTCATGTCGTCTTCACAAAATATACGACACGATCGTTTGTTGACAGCTCGCATGTGATCGTCCATGGTATTATCATCTGTGTTACTAATCAACAATGCTGAAATAGAAACAAACGCTAGTCTTTCTGGAGTGCCATAAAGTAGCCAACTGAAGGTAAATGTCGTAAAACTCCAAATACTCAACGAGCGAAGGGAAGCTTTGTCAAACCGGCCCCCCGTTCCTGCCGCTCAATCCCGGCGGGCCCGATCACAGTGGCCCCGATCTCATGTATTTTTTTTATTCCTCCGTTCTTCCGGTAATGAAAAAGTGACGTCATCACGATAATATCGAATATCGCAATATTTGTCTGCCGATATTTCGGTATCAAAATAAATGGATATTGAACAGCCTTACCCTATAGTAACCTCAATCCTCTGAAATCAACCAGCATCAGATTGGGCCTGATGACCTGGATCCTCCTTTTTTCCTCCAGAGGCAAAATTCCCTTATGCCCTCAATCCTCAAAATTCCTCCATTTTGGAGGATTTGGGAAGGCTAGGACTAATAGAAGTTGCCCAATACAAGGCTAAAAGCCACTCTCGGTAAAGGGCTACAACAGAGGTGGTTGGGTTGGCAACGTTTTAGGTTGCCAGCCCTACCACCCTAGTTTTCCTGGGTCCAGATCTACATTTGTAAATAGAGAATACAAATCTTCAATAGGTACCCAATTTTCAGACCTATAGACCCAGACCCCTAAGGGGTATAACAATTCACAGGATTACCCAGGCAGGCCGCAAACCCATGACCTCCTGGTTACTAGGTGCAGGCATCTCAACCACAACCACCGAGCTTTGCCAGGGTCGGCTGGCCAATATAAAATAATCTGGTACCGTGCAATCGATATCAGAAGATAGAACAAATTTAGACAGGTTTGCTCTTTCTGGTGTGGCGTTTATAGCACTGCATGCTCAGGGATTTCCAAGATCCAGTCGAAAACATTTACAATCTTACTTAGGCAAGACTTGACCTCGTGACCTCCTGCTTACAACTGCAGACATTTCGACTAAACACAATGTGAAAAAAAATACCTATTAAAATTTACATCATCCTTAAATTCCTTCTTAATTCAACAAAAAAACACGTCCTCACCCCTATCCTTGTTGCCATCTGTTCTGAGCATATTTCGGCAAAGTCTCGCCCCAGCACCCCGTAGTACAGGCCGTAGAAGAGCAAGACCAGGCCGAAGTCCATGGACTTGTCCGTCCGTACCAGGAACAGAAGGTTGAGGTTCAGGAATGTGCACATGATGATCGTGTAGCCGCAGACTCCCAGGGCGTAGCTGATCTTGTAGATTGTGTAGAACCATTTGTATACCAGTCTGTGGAAAAAGCGAGGTCAGGACAAAAGGTTATTAAAAATGCCGTCTTCAATACTTTCATATATTTTCAGATTTCTTTTTGTATTGGTTTAATAGGTAAATTTGTATTGGTGTGATGTTGGTGTGATGAAAAGATTGAAATTAACTGAACTTGAATTTAGTTGTATTAATACACTGCAAATATATTAAAAAAAATATTTATACAGAAACATATGTAAAACATATGTAACCCCCCCCCCCCCCCCCCCGCCAGAAAAAAAATGCATAACCTGGCAGCACAAAATGAGCAGAAGGTCGCACTATGGCTTTCTGAATAACAAGAAAAAACAACAATTTTTCGCTGAAAAGTAAATTTTTCAACTGAAAACTTCAGGCTTTTACCTGAAAACTGGCAACCCTGGAAATGCGCTTACTAATACTTGGGCTAGGTAGAACGTGATGCCAGTGTACATGAGAACTTGAGAAAATTGGCGGACACAACGACCCCACCATCTCGACCACCTCCCCCCCCCCCCAATTTGGTACTAAATATATAAAGAGCATTATGACTGGCTTAACCTGGGGGTTGTGCCTGGTAGGGGGTTGCGCGTGGCTCTGTAAGAGACGAAGGCCGTGATAAGGGAGAAGACCGTCCAGATGACCAGGAACCGCCACCACTGTAGCGTCACGCAGAAGTACACTGGTATCGCCCACATGCCTATCAGCGTCGCAATCTGGAAGGGTGGATCATGAGGTAGTTTGTTAGAACAATAAGCTATATTTCAAGAAGGAATGAAGTTGCTGTAATGACACCATTTTTTTTGGGGGGGGGGGGGGGTGGGGTACAAAATAAAAGAACATTTGTGGTTATTAAAATATTAAAAAAATTTGCAATCAGCAAAGATTTAATTGAAGTTTGGTAACTAACTATGAAAATTTACTTCAACAAACAGCAATCACAACTGCGATAAGACATGTAAGACGATACGATGATGTAGTACATGGTGTTTCTTAAAAATGTGTAATAATTTCCGAGGAATTGGCATCTTTTTTTTCAACAGTAGGCTTGGACTTCAACATTAGAACAGGAATCGCGTTTCCATTTTTTGGAGGAGCTGACTCCTTGAAGTAGCTTGTTTGGACAGGGAAACTAACAATGAAAGGCCACTGGAACACCTTCCATGATAGTATCGATAAAAGAGACTAATGCGGAAACAGAGTGTCGGACATCTAGGGGTTTCAGGGGAAGATGCCAAGTCCTGACCAACCAGATTTGAAACATGCCGCTGAATCTTATCAAAGAGGGACAAATAGCAAGCCGGAGCACCAGCTCAGATGTGGCTGCAGTATTCCATGACAGGACGTATGGTTGCCTAATACATAGGTGGACAATGGCAGATGGAGGAAGGTACCGGCGTTGTGCACGATACAAGCATGTTGTTCATTGGTAGTGTCTACCATGGGGGACATTCCTACTGACCTGGTATGATTTAAAGTGCCTTGTCTTCCATTGTACCAGCAGAACCTGAGCGACGACGAGCGTGGCAACCAGGATCAAGATCATCTCGGCATGCATGGCTTCGTGACCTCGGTGTTTCTCGTGCATTTGTTGATGCTTGATCCTGTTGCAGACGGCAGATAAAGTGGAAAACAAAAATTTGCTATGTAATGGCAGAGGGTAGCACGTTATGGTGGATGCGCAATAATTCTGAAGCAAATTGCTGCATAACCATATTCGTGAGTAGATTTTTTTTTTAGCATTCTTAGGAACAAATTTTGTTTCTGGAAACTGTTCATTATCTATCTCTCCTTCAACAGAGATAAACACAATATGTTGTGCTAAACATTTAATACATATTTAATCCGTTTGTGTGGCCTCCTTTATGCCAGGGCAGTTGTTATTATATATATTTTGGGGGGGATGGGGGTTTACGTACACATCAATATGTAATGGCAATTTATAATACATACTTATCACAACAAATACATGTAAAATTAAGTAATGACTGAGTGGAGGAGACCCATAAATAAACAACTTGTTGAGTAATGGGTCCCAGTTACATGGTATAAGCCTCAAATTTCAACTTACTTCCATCTTTCCTGTTCAGACAACTTTGACAAATCGATGGGAACAGTCTACAAAAAAGGAGAAAACAATAATACAATTATGCCTAGCACAACTAGGGTCTTAGACAGGACATGAAGGAGTATGGTATTTGTCCTAAAGTTCAATGACCCTGGTACTTCAAATGGTGCTGAGACAACTCGACGTTGATTAACTGAATTCAAGACAAAATTTACCATTGAGACAACTCAATCAGGAGACAACTTTTGTGTGTTCAAGTGGTACACGGCCAGCCATTGAAATGAAAATGCATCGTTTGTCAGAAAATCATTGATGGAAAGAATTTTGGGGACGCCAGTTTGGTTCAGAAAAGGTGGACCGTTGAAATTCAGAGTGGTGCCCTTGGTCTATAGCGCTATTTGGTTGGGTACATACTGCACTGTGTGCGGCGCCAGTCTGAATATGTTGATGCTTCCATTTTTTCCTCATTTTCTCAAACAGACATTGGAAATAGGTTAGGAAACTAATCAAAGAGATTTAAGTTATGGATGGGGGATTTCAGGGCAATGCGTGTCTTAAGAAAAAAATTCCGCCGAAAAACAAAAAAGAAAAGGTGAGAAAACAGTTGATTCCTCTATGCAGAGAGGGGTCAAACTCACAACTCTTCTTCACTCATGTGTCAGACAATACATGGCACCGAACATGGGCTTGACCGAACATGTTAATTGAAATCCTACTTCCAGAACTGTAAGGTCACAAACCTTACAGAGAGGCACATTGGAAACTGAGCGCGCAAGTTTAAACTTGCGCGAGAGACCCAGCTTGCGCGAGGGACCCAGCTTGCGCGAGGGACCCAGCTTGCGCGAGGGACCCAGCTTGCGCGAGGGACCCAGCTTGCGCGAGGGACCCAGCTTGCGCGAGGGACCCAGCTTGCGCGAGGGACCCAGCTTGCGCGAGGGACCCAGCTTGCGCGAGGGACCCAGCTTGCGCGAGGGACCCAGCTTGCGCGAGGGACCCAGCTTGCGCGAGGGACCCAGCTTGCGCGAGGGACCCAGCTTGCGCGAGGGACCCAGCTTGCGCGAGGGACCCAGCTTGCGCGAGGGACCCTGCTTGCGCGAGGGACCCTGCTTGCGCGAGGGACCCTGCTTGCGCGAGGGACCCTGCTTGCGCGAGGGACCCTGCTTGCGCGAGGGACCCTGCTTGCGCGAGGGACCCTGCTTGCGCGAGGGACCCTGCTTGCGCGAGGGACCCTGCTTGCGCGAGGGACCCTGCTTGCGCGAGGGACCCTGCTTGCGCGAGGGACCCTGCTTGCGCGAGGGACCCTGCTTGCGCGAGGGACCCTGCTTGCGCGAGGGACCCTGCTTGCGCGAGGGACCCTGCTTGCGCGAGGGACCCTGCTTGCGCGAGGGACCCTGCTTGCGCGAGGGACCCTGCTTGCGCGAGGGACCCTGCTTGCGCGAGGGACCCTGCTTGCGCGAGGGACCCTGCTTGCGCGAGGGACCCTGCTTGCGCGAGGGACCCTGCTTGCGCGAGGGACCCTGCTTGCGCGAGGGACCCTGCTTGCGCGAGGGACCCTGCTTGCGCGAGGGACCCTGCTTGCGCGAGGGACCCTGCTTGCGCGAGGGACCCTGCTTGCGCGAGGGACCCTGCTTGCGCGAGACACGTACAGTCAGTGCGACAGTTCCGGACCATTGACAGTTCCGGATCACTTGATTAAATAAGAATTAATCCAAGTGCAAGCAAATTTGTTTCAGATTTTGCAATAGTCGGAAAAGAAATTTTGAAGATCGCTTCATTATTACCCATAACTTGAATGCAGTTCATCAAAATTTGTAATTGTCTTGTAGTTGGCTTCTTAGACGTGAAATGCCAGTCAAAATTCTTGTTTCCCCAACATTCATCGTTATTTTATTGACTAGTTTTCATGATAGAAATTAATCTCACGTATGTCACAGATGAAAACTTTTTGGCAAGTGAATTTACTGACTTGCCGTATTCGCCGAAAGATTTTCATGCACGTTTAAGAGCAAAGATTTTACTTTTAATACCCCAACAAAAAATGGATCAAGAACAGCAAAATCTTAGAAAATAACCAACTCTCCTCGATAACAACTGTCTAAACATGTGGTACAACCTGTTATTTCAAGATTTATGTCAGCAAAATCTGTAAAAAATGAGGCAGAAATCAACATGTATGTGAACACTTTGAGTGACCATACACTGTGCCAAGAACATCTAACACAGAAAACACAAACTTTCTTCCCCTATATATTTCACAAAAATTCCCCAACAAAATTCTTAAATTTAAAGGTTGTGCCAAGTGTTTATACAATTCGGAACACAGATGGATAGTTATTTTCCAAGATTTGCTGTTCGTTTCTGATTTTTGTTTCCGTATCATTTTGATTTTTTTGGGTACTCTACTCTCTAGTCGTATTAACTCTTGCATGGGATGTTTATTAAATCAAACAGCAACAGTGTATTTGTTTTGTTCCACAGAGTTTAACCCTTTGCATACGGATGACGCCATATGGCATAAAAAAAAAGTGCCACCAGGCCGGATGACGCCATTTGCCACCGTTTGTGCAGTTTCAATTCATTGTTGGATTATTGTTACACTTGACTGCACAAACACATTGTAGCAGTTCGCTTTGGCTGCCAAAACCGCTGCGACACCCCGACGTCTCCCGTAAAAAAACGTACTCAAGGGGTTAAGTTAAAGCTAGGGAGTAATGGCAGAATACCCCGCCACCCGAAAGTACCCCCCCTAAAAAGTGCAGCACATGCATGAAGGCAGCATGCGCGAGGTGGTCAGCGTACATGGCATACGTGATCTGGAACTGTCGCAAATTATCCGGAACTGTAGCGTTCATTCCCGAGTATAAAAACGGATATTTATTTCCCTTTAAATTGAGTGTATGTGGACATATTTGGTTTTAAGATGAAGAGGAGGTATTTTACTACTTAGTGATGTCACTCGGACATAGAAACTCCAAACACCAGCGGGGTTACAGCGGTTTGTACGAAAAGTGATCCGGAACTGTCTCACTCATCACTGTATATAAATTGTCCGGAATCTGGGCTACCAAACTAACATTTGTTTTCCTCATAAAATGCATCATGAGCAAGTAATCTCTGGATTTTTTTTTCGACCACTCATTGGAAAATTAAAATAATAATAACACCTACCGGTTTTAGTACGTCGATGTCCTTGATTTGATGGTTTTCTGCGACATTATTTTCCACCTTCAACAAAATTGGGTCTGCCATTTTGCTAGCCTTTGATTTCTGCGTGACTACCGTACCCATGCAACGTGTCTGGAGCAAAGGCTACCAGAGCCATACGGTTGTTCGTGCCCAGTGATTTTACTCTGGTAAATCAAAAGACGGTGACGCTGTAGAAGTTAGACTGGTTCCCGGTCCCTACATTGTCCTTCGGATATATACATATGCGGACCGGGAACCAGTCTATGTAGAAGTTCGCGACACGCACGAACACACAGACCTTGTGGTTAAAATTCTGGTGGGGAGTTTTCAAAGGGGGAAACAAAATATTTCCGATTCGCTATTTTTGTTATAAAGAAAAAATCATCACTCACCAAAATGATGAAATTACACCTCATGAAGTTCATTGAAATATATGTTGGCATTCATGTCAATAAGAAACCGCCCAATATAGTAAAAGTGGTGTTTACTTCCAACGTTTAAAAAAAAAAAAACATGCATGTGGTTTTTACAAGTAGAACAGTAATATGAATATCATAAAAAACCTTAAGAATAATTTTCTGTATTAATTAAAAATGGAAAGGGTGTGATCAGGCGAAAATGACTTTTTTGTATCAAAGCGGACAAAAATTCATCTTTCTGAACCTGTATTACGTGAACCTCTAGTTGAACCTCCGATCGTCACCGTCATTCTCGGCTTTGTATTGTTTAAGCACATTAAAGCTGGGCGTACGTGTATTTGGGGATGTATCGCCGTCAAAAATAACTGTTCAAATGAATTGCTAATTTGGTAGAATTAGATAATGAGACAGTCCAAAAAAAAATCGATCGACGATAAATAAAAAAAACTTATTGTAAGTTTCAAATTTAGAATTAAGATAGGACGCTCCTAATTTCGACAGTGCTTGTTAGTGTACGTTATTCTTAACTATAGTTTGATCCCTCTCCTAAACCCATCCCATTGCTTCGTCCCTCTCCCCTTCCCTCCCGCCGCTTACCCTCTCCTCCTCCTTAATTCCCACCCCTCCTCTTCTTTATGTTCCCTATCCCCTTCCCTCTTTTGTTCCTCTATCCCCTTAATTCCCTCCACTTCCCACCTCACCCTACCCCATCCCACCCCACCTCACCCTACCCCATCCCACCCCACCCCACCCCTTCCCGTTCCTCCCATTCCCTCTCCCACCCTTCCCCTTCATCATCCCCTATCGTCCCCTATCTTCCACACTGTCTTCACCCCATCCCTTGATCTCCCCTCCTCGATTATTTGTTTGTTTACGTGTTTTGTTGTCGGATAGTTTTCCAGTCTTTTAAATTGTATATATTTACATATTTAAGATTGTGTTTTTAATTTAACTTATTTTTGTAATGTCAATCATTTGTTTTAGTAAATTCGTTTATTTTGTGTATATTTTACAATTAATGTACTGCCATTTTAATTCAGCCTTCAGGGTTGCGAGAGTGGAGTTAATAAACCAGAAATAATGGGTCATTAGGGAGACTTTCCCATAGACTTGTGCACAACTTTTCTTTCGACTTTAATGTAACCTAACCCAAATATTACCTGTTGAAACCCCACGAAAGTTGGTATATTAATGTTTTGGACCATTCTCTATCGATACAGTTCCGACAGTACAATTCTCACTCCTTAAGGGGGCTAGATAAATAGGGAGACACCAACAAGTCTCCCTAAAAGCAAATGTCTCCCTAAGTGATGATTATGAACCCTGAAGTGTCTCCCTATTGCCCTATTTAGTAAAATAATAATAATAATAATAACCGAGGATGGGTCATTTGGGAGACTTTGCCATAGACGCGTGCACAAACTTTTTTTCAACTTTAATGTAACCTAACCCAAATATCCCCTGTCCTACCCCCACGAATTTTGGTATATTTGCGTTTTTGACCATCCTCTTCTATCGATATAACTCACTTGCGACTGTAAAATTCTCACTCCTTAGGGCCGGGGGCTGGGTACTTAGGGAGACACTGAAATGTCTCCCTAATTCCACTTGTCTCCCTAAGGTATAACAAATGACGACAAAAGTGTCTCCTTAGGGGTACTAATTTGTCATTATAAATAAATAGATATGCATCGATCATCTAAGCACAAATATAATAAAATAACATAATATATTTAAGGAAGCCCAACTAGAGTGAACGGTGTAGTATAGAGTACCGAAGTCTGACGTCAGTTGCCGCGGCAACTGGTTCCAAACACATGCAGTTTGGGGTACTAGGGGTACTAATTTGTCATTATAAATAAATAAATATGCATCGATCATCTAAGCACAAATAAAATAAAATAACATAATATATTTCAGGAAGCCTAACTAGAGTGAACGGTGTAGTATAGAGTACCGAAGTCTGACGTCAGTTGCCGCGGCAACTGGTTCCAAACACATGCAGTTTAGAAGGTATTCTGGTTCCAAACATTGCATTGATTGACGTCATCACTTCGGTACTCTATAGTGTTGGGCGGTTCCAGAATTTCTGGAGCTGGTTCCGGTTCCCTAAAAAGAACCGGTTCCGACTCGGAACCGGCTCCCAGAAAATTCAATGAAAAACATAAGCCCTTGAAATTACATGTGAAGTAAACGGTGTCACCTTCCCTTGTGAGGTCCGTGCTCCGTGGATTTCGACGTGCAATACATTATTCAACTACATATCTGGTTTCAAATATGTGTCTTTTTCCTGTAAAACTATGGAGATTGTGAGCAAACTTATAGCGTTTATTACTTTATTTTCTGCTCCTTGCGAATTGCCTATTTAGAAAAAAAGGAAAAGCACATTTAGGGATTTTATCAGTGGCGTGGGGGCTCGTGACGACCGTATACGCTGGTGGCGTATCCGGATTTTGGATCGGGGGCTGGTGCAAATTTTGTTAAGTTGTTTTCGCCCGGAATTATTTAAAATTAGGTAAGTTATCAAATGCGAAGGGGTAGTGCTTAAAAAATGCAAAATGTATCTTCCAAGGGCTGGGGAGCGAGATCCCCCAGCTAGATACATTAATGTACAGTGGCCTTGCGAATAACTGCTTCTGATAGCCCCTTTAATTCTCCCACTTTTTCAGGGTGTTTTCTTTTGCACTAAACTGTTTTGATCATCCACCCCAATTTAGAGCATGGTTTAATACGCCACTGAAAACCAACATTATTTTTAGTGAGAAATTTTCGACTCTTCGGACGCCCGGCCGAATGACGATCAGTCCCCAGCCGACTTGCCGTCTGAAACCAGGGGCCAATAGCAACAAATCTGCTTAAAGAGGAAAGAAAACCAAGTTGCATTTTTCCGCTTTATTGGCTTTTCTGAGAGCTTGTATATTCTTCTGACCGATTGGTAAAGAGCGATTAAAATTTATTTCATTGAAAACAAAATGAATAAAATTGCCCCTTGGAGTGAGCGTTTGGTCTCAATTCCTGCAAAGGTCATTAAGGATGCAAATGTTGCATATGACCTTATGACGCGTGTGCGCTTACTTGTCCTCAGTGGACCTGCAGCGCGGCCACTGCACCACGTCTGCAGCGTGTTGGCACTATCATCCACGTGTGTGTTATGACATTTTCGTCGTCAGCTTGTCGTACTTTCTTGGCAATTTGTACCGAATTCATGGCCTTACTAGCTTACTTTTGGAGTTATTCAGAGCTCGAATGTATTACAGTTGATAAGTATTATGCAGCTGCAAATCTTCAGAATCTACGCTATACTCCTCCCACGAGCCATCAGATTCTGCCATTATTCCAGAGCGAAAATTGTGTCCACGGCGACCAGGTGTCATAAAAATACGTGTACGTCTGTATCGCGACGTCACTGTATGTTTTCATATTATTGAAAATGAATTAAACTGTTGCAAACTGCTGACTGACTGAATGGACCTGAAATATACAAATCAAAAAATTAGCTGGCCTGACGTTTCGAACTTAAGCAAGTTCTTTCTCAAAGGCAAATGCCTTTGAGAAAGAACTTGCTTCAGTTGGAAACGTCAGGTCAGCTAATGTTTGGTTCATTTCATTGAGACATATACAATGCAGTTACCAGACTATGTTCGCGGCGCACACACAAATCCATCCACATTTCTGCGTTTTTGCATCCCTGTTGAGACATGGCATTGTTCTCCCCTTTGTCCCTGTAAGCAAACCCCCATAGTCTTTGTACACAAAATTCCTTGCGGAGACAACCTAACCCATAGAATTGCCTAGTGGAGACCTATTCAGTCCCTAATTTGTCTCTATTGTTTTCATGTCTCCACAGGGTACGGTATATCTCTCCATCCACACAAATTCCAAACCCAAATTTCAGTGTCAAAATATGGATGAATAAGCTTCCTGCTCCACAAAGACCTTATTAAAAAAATAATGAAAAACTTATCAGTGCAACGTTCATGCAATAATGCACCGCCAGGAACATTAAAAATAGGACAAAACCAACACATAGTACACATGCACGCACGCAAACACAATGGGCACTCGCAAAGTGACGTCATCTATCCCTACGCAGCTACGTCACACGATTGGATTGTAAACACGCGATTGACCCCGAGCTTTTCTGATTCTGAGCGAAAGAGACTCTAAAGTAAAACTTCTCTAAAATTGCCAAATCCATGCATAAACTCTTCAAACCTACTTTGTTAGGTTTGGGGAGGCATAAGCTCTCAGAAAAGCCACTAAAACGTAGAAAAATGCAAATTGGTTTTCTTTCCTCTTTATGCTCGAAAAACCTTGCTTAATAAAAATACCAGCCAACCTGATTTTATTAAGCAAGTTTTTTTGTGCTTAAGCAAATTTATGTGGTTAAGCAACCCTAAGAAATTGGCACCAGGTGTGATGAAAGAAAGTAACGTGTTTACATAATAATTATATTGTGTGCAGGGCGGTATGCGCACGCATTGTGTTTTGCATAGAATTTGGTTAATGTGACGTTTGGGTCAGATCGCCTTTGAATTATGTGACCATTAATGACCTTAACCAAATTAATGCAAAACACGATGCGTGCGCATACCGCCGGGCACATTTGGTTTAGATGTAAACAAAGGACATGGTCTATACGGCGGAAGTGACACAGTGTAATAAAAGGAAGGCACTGTTTCAGAACCACCAAAACGACATCGTCATGTATTACTGAAAGCGCACTGGGCCTTACTGAATAGGCACAAGGCTTTATTGAATAGGCACAAGGCGTGACGATGTCATTTTGGTTGGTCTTTTTAAGTGCTTACCGTAATAAAAGGTGCAGTCCACCCGATAATCAATTTGTCAAGCCGGTGTAGTATGAATTTCAGTCACTATGAAATACGGGCTCATTGGTTACGCATGCCTGAGTGAAGATAATGATGAGAGTGCCCAGTCACGCGAAAGGGTTTAAAGACCAACTAAAACGCCAATTTCTTTTTTGACTTTTTGGACTTATCTGATAGTTTATGCCTCCCCAAAACTAATGTAACAAGTTTCATGATTCTGAAAAATAAAAATAAATGTTTTTGAGCCTTTTCCTTCTGAGCCACTTTGACTCATTCAGAAAAGGCCGAGGTCAACTGCGTGCCGTATCGCGCGAGTATTGACGTATACGTGTAGAAACATATGACGTCACTGTATTACAGGACAATGTTTTACGTAGAGTCTGTACGTATTTTTTTGTCTAAGGCTAGTATTACTTGCTGTGCTTTTTGCACATGATTCAGGTGTAACACTACAGTAAACATATTTTAAAGTGTTGACATCTTTGTGAGACACATTTAGAATGGGGGTTGTAGGCTTGTTCTTGCTGAAAAGCTAGTTATGATTCATACTTTCCTTTGTTTGCAGTCGGCTTTCATTGGGACCTGCGCGGTGAGTTGTGTGTGAGCTGATGCTATACTCTAGTCTGGCGACTTTGCTTATGCAGCCCCGCACCTTCTCAGAACTATACAGTGTACACACAATTTCTGTTATAAGGTACCAGACTCAATCGCATGCAGCGCATGCGGTACCGTGCATGTACAATGCATGTTGAGTCAAGCGAGCGTGGACAGGGAGGGAGACGGCCGGGGCTCTGGCTGCTGGAGCCGGCAACCGCAGGCAACGTTGTCGTCTGGTGGTGCGCGTGAGTCCGGGACAGGATTGGAATGCTCGGTGCCTTTAGAGTTGGAATGGCTCCAGCCTTCAAACGGAATTGTGCCTTAAAACCCAGCTGAGTTTTTATACTAACACTATCATCAATACAGTCTTTGGCGAAATGTTCTGCACATATTTTCGACCATTTCGACAGCCAAAAATCAGATCTTGTATTGTCTACAAAGCGGACCCACTGTCGCCTTTGAACTCCATTCACTGGGAATCGCAGTAAGGTTAGGTCAGGTTTTTTGTCGCTGTTCCTCGTGCAACCCCCAACTACACACGATCGAGGCATGATATCCCAGAACCATGCTCATACTGAAATAATATCAAAATGAGACAAAATAGACGCGAAAACGGAGGAGTTATGTCGACAAAAACTCTTCCGGCAGCATCAACTCCACGTACGTACATACATAGTGTTTGGCTGTAGCATCAACCGACTCTACACGTGTACGTAACGGGATCACGTACATACATTTCGCGAAACAGGATAAATGGTTCAGAATAACAACCCTTTTTTTTTAAATAAAAAAATCCCTCTCGTCTGCAAACTAATATTCATCAGTTTAAAGAGTATTTAAACTGTCGGAAAAGTCCAAAAAGTCGATTTTTTTTTGGCGTTTTAGTTGCTCTTTAACCAATAATTGGGAAAAGGAGTCCGATTTTCATGGGAGTCGGATATTCATATGACACCGGTTTGCAAATAACGTGATCTACGCATCTTAACAGCGGTCTTCTGGAGAAATTGTGGACACAATAGGAACTCTCTCTGGGGTATACCCAGCACGATATGGGGCAGAGGGGTACCCCCTTTTTGTCCCTATACCATATACACTCTCCAGACTATTGTTACCTAACACATCCCCCTAGACTTCTGAAAAGAATTCCTGAGATTCCGGGAACACAATGACCAACACAAAAGAGGGGGGGGGGGGGTTTCGCTCTGCCCCATATCGTGCATCATATGCTGTGGGGCATGGCACACGAATGGACATGCTTGGCTGAATACATTGAACAACTATTAAACGATTGGCAAGTGTACTGCATACTGTATTGCGCTGCAAGACCAAAAGTGAATGTTTGAATTGATCTTCCTCCATCAGTCTGGCTGCATTGTAGCTCAAAACACGGGTAAAGCTTTTTGTGCTCATCCGAACAAACAGCACTTTCTCTGTTGTGTTAGTATCACAAGTCGGAGCATGCGAGAATAAGGACCATGATCAACCTTTGTACGGAGGCAACCGGCTTGTTTCTGAAAGCATGGTATGAAGTCGGTCGTAAAAAAAACCTGGGGAAGCCGACTGAACTGAATGTTTTAAAACAAAACTGAATTCGTATGGTAGAGGATTATGGCGGCATTGCCGACGTATCACCAGCGATCTCTCCTTGTGGGGATTGTCTTATCCTCGGTGCTTTGGATCGTCCTGATTGTAGCTGGATTGGGAAGGGGAAGGATACCTCATCAGTTATCTATATCAACTTGCAATAACAATAACCGGGCCCTTGCAGCAGTCCCCGGTGAAGCAGCCCGCCTGCTGCAGGAGCGTGTGTTGATACTTGCAGTGGCCGGGCGCACGGGGTCCTCATTCGTGGGCCAACTATTTGGCGCCAACAAGGATTCTTTCTACCTCTTTGAGCCGGGTGTCAGTCTGCAGATCTCGGATAGAGCTGGAGGCAAGCAGGTGCTTGCGAACGTTTATCCGAACATGCTCCGAGACTTGTTTCAGTGCGACTTCAGCAGACTGGATTTGTATTTACGGTACCTGTCCGGACAGAACATGAGACCGGGGGGACTGCAACTCAAAGCGCCCAGACTCTATGAAGTTTGTGCCCGCCGATTTCCGGGAAGAAGCACATGTCAAATAACGCAAGACATGGCGGCCGAAAGCTGTAGGACGAGTAAGTACGTTGTTGTCAAGTCGATACGGATCCTAGACATCAACCTCCTGCTGCCAATGATGACTGATGATAGGGCCATAGGCCTGAAGGTGATACACTTGGTACGTGACCCCCGCCCCATGGTGGCATCCAGTGTTACCGCCTTCGGTTTGTTTCTGAATCTATCATACGCGCACTTGCACTTGAGGGAGACGGACACTCTCCTCTCCGGCGCCGTACAAGGGCTCCTCAGCATATACTGCAAGTACAACTGGGACAACCTGGAGCTGGGAACGTGGAAGCCGTCCCTACGAGACCGGTACCTATTCCTGAGGTACGAGGACGCGGCCAATGACCCCTTGTCGGCCGCCGGACGGATTTACACATTTCTCGGTGTCGATCATGTCCCGGAGTCGGTGGTTGAGTGGATCGAGGCAAATACCAAATCCCGGCGGCCGGGAATTTACTCTACGGCCAGGCGATCCGGGGAGAGCTACCGTGCCTGGCGACGCACTATATCCTACAAAGACGCAAGAGAAATTGAAGGGTTGGGAGATTGCAGAGGGATGATGACCAGAATGGGATACCGCTTGCTTGAGGATGAGCAACATCTGAGGAACATGTCTCGATCACTTGTTGAAGATATGCCACCCACCGATAAGGATAAATACGACTGGCCTTGGTGGTCCAGTAACTGACTGGGGAATAGCAGAAGATTTGCGCCAGGACTGATGTAAATTTGGCTGAAAAATCTCCCCTTTTCGGATTCGTGGTGAGCATTGATCCTGCGGCCACACTGCCCTGAAGTCAATGCAATGTCACGAAGCTGTATTCTCTAATAGAGTTCAGCACTGTTTAATGCCCATCAACCTCGCTATAGTTTTGTTTTGTTGGTATGGTCTGGTGGTCTGGTCTGGTCTGGCCTTATCTAAAAATAAAGATGGCAGTGGCCTTTTAGATTTAAAAGTTGACCAAAGCTAGCTGTTACTATTATGAATTGTAATGATATAATTATTGCTAAAGGTTAATAGGAAGGCTGACGTTTCAGTCTGAGCGGAATCTTTCTCAAAGCCTGAAATAATTTGAAAGCTAAATCTTCACCATTTAAGAAAGATCTCGCTAGGATCGATACGTCAGGCCCTCCTAGCTTGTATCCATTCATACCAGTTTTAGAAAGCAGTTTGTAGCGGTATTTTGGAGAAGATTAGAAGGTTTGCATGGTGAAAATAGCAATAACTTAAAGATTTGCGGTAGCCCGTCTCCTGGGCAGAGTATACGGTACTGTCAGAAACGTTGAGCTTGCCCGGTTCTTTTCAGAACCATTATAGTACCAACTCACAAAAGAAAGAGAGAGAGAGTTGCCACATGGTGCTACCGCAAAACGTATAGCAGTATTTTATTATTTCATTTTGATTATATTAATTTTTATTTTAAAATTCACCCCATCCAAAAAACATAAAACAGTAAAATTCAATACCGGACTCGCAACAATACTACATGTAGCTATCTTTGACTTGAGTGCATTTTTTGTTCGTTTTGTTTTGGCCTATTGGTGAGCTATTGACAAAAATATATCAAACGGACACAAATGGACTGAAAAACGCACAGCTTTGGTCAACCCATAAAACTATATGACCATCTTAATTTTTGTCCGGCTAAAAAATAAAAAAAATAAAATAAAATCAAAAACAAACCCCCAAAAGAAACCCTCCTAATTTTTAGCAATTAAAATTAATAGTACCATGCATAAAATGCATGGTGGTTAAGTTTTCTTAATTATATTAGCAAAACCATTGACAAACTATCTACACAGTGCAAACGCAGCAACATGGGGAGGGTTGGATATGACCAATACAACCTCAATCTAGCACCAACAGGCCTGTTTGTGACAAAAAATATTTCCAAAAGACTTAGTAGTTTGGTCTTCAAACCTTTCATAATACGAGAGGCTTAAAGGGACTCATTGCTTTGGATTTTGCAATTTGGGCTATAAAACTGAAATGGATATGGTTGTGAAGCTTTTTTAAAAGTAGAATATAAAGATTCACATAACTACCGTATCCCTTCAAATTGCGTGGTTTTTGTTTAATAATTTCGTGACAAATAACGGTCCGCCATTTTGTTAGAACCAAATTTTTGACTCCACAAAATGGCGGACTGTGTTCACCAGTCGTATTTCCAGTCGCATCTGGTTGAAGTACGTTCTGTTGATCCATTTTGATGTACTATACTGTGGCACGGCGCGCAGCACTGGCGATATGTGTCGCGAGGTAGAGAATTGTACCTGGCGATCATCTGATAGGTTGACAAGGCCACTGGCTGCGGCGCCAGCCTGAAGACTCTTACAGCGTATTTTGCGCATTATTTAGACGGTGGTATTTAGTACTTGAAAAAGTCTATGTTTCGCGGGTCAGATGTCAGAGGTAAGCGGCCAATTTTTTTGTTTTGTAATCACTTACTAATTACAACACATTATACGTGTTTTTTTGCATGAACAACTCTTATAAAAAGATAAGGAACATTTCCAAACAGCAAAATTTCATGACATTTAAAGGCAATGTGTCCCTTTAATGAAATTCTTGTGACACCTCTGTATTGTACTGACTTGGTTTAATACAAAATGTAGTGTGATGTTTATATTGCGTAAGTATAGAGTCACGGCCGGTTCATGCTGGTTCGTGCTTCACGCGAATGCGAACGCGAAACGAATTTTGACGTCATGAAATATATTACGGCGAAGATTCGCACAAGTTGAAATGTATTCTACTTTTGTGTTTGGCAATGACGTCACAATTTCGCTTCGTATTCACGCAAAAACATGAAAACTTACTTCTGAAATGTCTGCACTACTGCAAGACAAAACGTTCTCGTGAATTTTCTTGTGCATGGACGCGCTAAAACGCACGTGCAGCGACGAGCAAGGAAAAATGCATTTTGTAAAGTAATTAGAGGCAACGGGCGCAATAAAAACAAGCAGCTCGAGTAAAATCCTCACGTACCGCTTGTCGTTTTGGCGGCGATTTCCGCAGTTCAACATGAAGCCGAGGTAAAAACTTAACATTAAAAAAAAGGAACAAACCTAAAGAGCTAACTGCACATTCGTTCCCCGACGAGCCTTGCAATAAAAAGTTTTATATACTTGGGCCAAAAAATGATTTTAATTACTATCACATTACAGGTGCACAATTTTTGGCCCTGTTTCATGGCTAATGGCGGCGCCCAGACAAAACGCGCGTTATACGCGCTTCCGATCTAGTTATTTATTCTTTTGATATCTATGAGATAGTTACATTTACAACATAACAGGCGCGCCCTCATTCTTTGAAGGGGGTTTGAAATAACTCCTTGTAGTTCAGTTTTCGCTTTTTCGAAAAAAACCTTAAACTGACCTAGAAAAACCCCCACAAATCCCCATACCTTTAATTGATGCTTCTTAAAATATGATAGACAGGCTACCATTGGCTGCTGCATGATACAATATGCATGCGCTGGTTCAATTTGAATATCCATCTGGAGACATGTTAGTCAAGTCATGATGGAACTTCACAAACGGTGGGCGTATTTACATAATAGGCCCCTACCGCGCTGGTAATATGATAATGACGGCACCTGCGGACAATACACGACTGTCTAACGACTTGTCTTCAAGACTAAGATGGTTTCGGCCCCTAATAACCCACCTCTCTGAATCCGCCCCTGATACATTTGCTACCTTTTAAATTTAGTGTGAACGTACATGTATATCAGGCCAAATTCAGCGTTGAGTATTTGTATTTTGATGGCTTGGCACTCTATGAGTAGTCGCGTGCATGATCAGAACATTAACCAGTTCACGCCGGGATTATTTCTACGTGGACGAACCCCATGAGGGCGGCATTATTTTCGTTAAGGAAGCAAAACTTATAATGTCTGCTGCCACCAAGAGTTTAAAAAGTGTCCACTCGCTCTAACCACTGCGACAGATGACGCCAGCATCCTGGTTGTGTCCGCAATTGGGCTGCTCCCAGCAAGACGACGGGCAGTCGCCGAATTGGTTCTCTGATCCGGTGCACGCCACGCCGTCCATGTGGACGGGACCGCTGCCCTGACCAAAGTGGGCCCCGGACTTTGCCTCCTGCGCCTCAGAGAATCCTAGCTGGCGACAGACCACCCTAGCGTCGTCCATGCCCCAGTTGTTATCGCATATGGTACCCCAGGTGTCGTCACGGTAGATTTCAACGCGGCCGCTTGAGTTACTGGAGGCCCCGACCAACCGAACAGTATCTGTTGAGATGAATAGGAACAATTCGAAAAATGTGAATGCACTAAAGACTTAAGTTTAATCTCTTCTTACACTGGGTAATAATTATTAATATGAAAATAATCTGGGGCATGAATACGAGTATAATTTTATTAAGGGATCAGGTTGGCGCACTGGTACGTTCCTATAGTCTGCCACCTTTGTGATCAGGTTTCGACTTTATTCCATTGTGGCCGACGTGTCTGTTGATTTAGTTTTCCATCCCAAATTATTCTTTGTTTACCCCCCAAATTGTATATATCTTACTCCCATCAGAGATCTAAATAATGTGGTTCGTTTCACTATCTTGCCTGCGAATGTGTCATTCGACGTAAACGACAACAACAGACTTTAAAACCAACGATGCTTGCGGGAAGACACTGCCTATTGTATATGTAATAAAGTGGAAGACCTGTGTATAAGGTGGAATTAGGAATGTTTCGGGACAGTGTGGGGCAAGTTGTACTTACACTGAAGGGGAGTTGACGAATTGTAAAAGAGAGAAGAGAATAGAATATTGAAAGCATGTAAAGAGTCGAAATGACGTTGGGGTGTAATACTTATAGAGATGTAAGGATCTGGAGTGCTTATTGTTACCCCTCTTCCATGCAAAATATGCCCCACCACGGTGTACTACTTTGCCTGTGTTGTGGAGAAAAATCAAGACGGCCTACAAATTTTCCTTTCATCAGACGTTGGATAATTTCTCGAAATACCTTTTAAAAATGAAAAGGACTGGAACCGGGACAAACAAATAGAATTAGTAATGACGGGCTTCTTATAAACAAGCTTACTCAGTTTGGGTTTACAGACCACTGCGGCTACACGAGAGCTGTTACACTGGTGATATTTGGTGCAGACAAACGGACAGTCAGCAAGCCGATTCTCCGTCCCGTTACATGCGACTCGGCTCATCACGATGGGTAGGTCTGTACTTGCTGAGCTTGCTCTCGCTTCGACTGCCACAAGGAAACCGAGGTGTTGGCGACACACGACGTTGGCGTCGTTAATGTCCCAGCCCTCGGCACAAACAGCGCCCCACGCACCTGTGTCTCGGTGAAAGATTTCAACCCGGCCGCTCAGCGCATCACTGCCGTCTATCAACCAAACCGTGCCATCTGAGACTGTTATAAACAATGACAAGATAATAAAAATCTGTGAAGGTTTTAGCCCAATGCTTCATCACGACAAATCAATGAGGACCGGTCTGTTTACTCGAAGATGACAGCATTTCAGATGGAAATATTTCTCAGGAGGATTGGTACTGGTTTTATCTTTACAAACAGTAAGTTCACAGATTAAAACAAATCACTTTTAGTTTTGATCCCCACAAAATCTATACCTCCAAGGGATGAACAAGTTATCACTACAGGAAAAGAACATTCCTGTATCTTCAGGGAGAATTTAATAAAAACAAATCTATAAGGTCTTACGCCACCGATTCTAATCCTGATGTGGTGTTGGATATATGCCTACACGGCTGGATAGTTGTCCATACGCATCAGGACACGTGTATAGGCCCTCGTACGACGTTTGCTTGCAAACATTGTTTTGCTTTTGAGGGGTCCGTGAATTTGTTTTGACATGCCCCGCGCCTTCGAATTGTTCGCAGGCCTTGGGCATATATCCGACCATCAGTATTGTAGGCCTATACCTCAAATTCACAAAATAGTTTGACGTCTAAGTCGAAATTGCAGACACCCTCTCCCATTTCGTTTACATAATGATACAAAAAAGCGCTCTTCTGTTCAATGGTTGACAACACAATTTATGAGGAAAATGACAAAAATTCAGAATTACATCGAACGAGTCCTCCAACGCACAGAATTGCATAAGAAACAGACGCAATGGTGCACCCAAGCGGCGGTGGCTTAAGCCCTTGCCGATGTTGTCATTTTCTTTTATTAACTCTCACAAATGCGGCGACGACATATGGTAAAATGGCGCCACCAAAGTCAAAACACACTTTTAGAAAAACCACATGTGAGCGGACTGAGCGCCCCCTGCCAATTCATCGGTGTGCTACCGGTACTGAGCAGAAGCACTCGGAGTATACATTTGACTCCAAAATGACGCCTAAACCGCGTAGTTTACAGCTTGGTGTGTCATTCGGGAGGCAAATATACTCGGAAGTATTGCGTCTGTTGCTTCATTATATTATACTTGATACTCGATGAGCTACATTCTATTAACGTTAACAACCTTAAAACATACTACCTCGGCAACCGAGCACTTCAAATCTCAGCCGGTAAGTTGTCTGATCCCAGGCCTGAGGTAATACACGAAGAAACCTTGTCATCGGTACCACAGGGAAGGTGATATTTGTTGGTCGGCCGCTGCTCACACTGAACTGAAATAAACAATTTTCAATTTGGATCAATACAGTTTATTATTCAATATAATTTTAGAAATTAACTGTATTGAATTTCGAATATGTAGTTCGAGTGCAAGTCCGAGGTGCCCAGTATTGCAACAAATATAAAACCATGCTTCACAAAGATTTTGTTTCGGGTTGCATTTTCGTCAATTTGAATTTCTAAATAATTCTAGCACTGGACAACACCCAGGTTGAAAAGAAGTATGGCAGAGACCGGTTTCTAGTCATCGTGACTCTGACGCGGGTCTTAGTAAAATTGGGATTCGAGTCAAAGTTCAACGTCCGATCCCAAGTCACTGGTTTGTGTATACTTGTTTATATTTCCATGATTCCCATTTCTGACCGCCCCTAATTTGGCTTCGAACTAGCTACTAAAAAGAACCCATTTTTGTCGCCGGCCCTCTCTAGATGAGACCCATGTAATAAAACAAACAAGAAGAGAAGAAAAAAGTCAATTAAATCAGCGCTATGTTCGTTATGCACTATGGCACAACTAACAACATTAAACAAAGCACCAGTCTCGTGGACCGTGGTCAAAACACCGACTCGATAGTGTGCGTATAAGTCGAAAGTAAGTGTGCACACATCGAAACTCAACTCGTTCTCGACGCGCTTTCCCTTCCGGTTACCTGCAAATTACACTCAATTTATAAAAAGCTGCATTGGACAATATAGCAAATTGGAAATTAATACATGGTGTCCCCCAAAAGGGTAACCCACAAACAAAGGGGAAATATTACTAAGCTATATGTACATAATGACCATTATTATAGTTTTATCATAATAAACATGGGGTAACATTCATTTCCCGCGGTTCGCAGTATAGCGGGAAATAATTGTCTTTGGAATTCGGGCAACGCATATACTGCGTATAGCAGGTGTTTAGCAAAGAAAGGTGTTACGTAATGAGTTCAGTGCAAAAGAAATCCAGTTCTAGCAAGCACTTCACAAGAGCCACCTCGTTAGTTTGTGAAATGTGATGTTAATTGATCAATTAGATATTTCAGGTGAAGCCCACACCCCCACGGAGGAGAACGCTGACTGTTTTGGGGCACAGGTTTTCAGAGCATTTTTAAAAAAATTGTTTTTTTCTGGAAGTCGTGTTTCTCCGATGAAGTGAATTCATATACATGTATTTTATATGCTCACAAATTGTATTATACAAAAGGAAACCTAATTTATTCAGATGGTAACATAGATGATCTAATATTGAACATTGTATATTGGCTGTAAAATTGATGTAATGATTGCTTTGCTGCAACTTTTGAGAATCGGAGCAATCGTTCTGATTTTGTATAATCTGCAATGGGCATTAAGTATGTAAAAAGTGCATTTTTCACGATTTCAGAATGGCTCATTTTACAGCACGTTTACAAGCGATGCTTATACTGCTGAGACTTGTTCCCCAGACCATGAGTATGTTTTCTGCGTTTTTTCCCGATTATTTATTCCCAGTATTAAGACTGCATATAAATTCCATTTTAAGAAAACCTACAGATTCCTTCTTGCAGCTATTTTTACTTTACTTTATTTGTTTTGGCAAATGTAAACGATAACACAAAGTAATTACAGATTACAGGCCAAGGATAACCCAAAAAAGCTGTTTAAAACACAGCTTATTTCCATCGGGGTCCACACAACAAATATATACAATACACAAAGAAGAAGATAAAATTACACAAGAAATATCAAAAAATGGTGATTAAAAATTAATCCATTTAAAAATTAGACTGAGAAGAGAGATGTTTTTTTACTGCAGTTTTAAATTGATATTGGTTGTTCAAACATTTGATACTATTAGGAAGTAAATTCCATTCATGAATTCCGGTATAAAAAAATGTATTGCACTCTGGCCCTTTATTTCTTGGAACAACAAAATTGGTGGAACTACCCCTGGTAGAGTAATTATGCATATCTGAAACCTTCCTAAATTTATGACAGATGTAGTCTGGTGCCATTTCATGAAAGATTTTATAAATATGATTTAGCTTAAGTTGTGTAACACGATCGTTAACGCTCAACATACCCAGCCTGTCCAATTCTGTTTGACCAATATGTGATCTAGAATTCATGCTTAAAATAAACCGGACTATTTTATTCTGTGCAACTTGCAGCCTTTTTTTCAATTTGACCGACAATGCAGAGAACCAGGATGAACAACAATAGTCAAAATGACATTGTATAAGAGCAGAACAAAGTGTTTTGCGAGATCTCTCATTCAAATAGTTGGCATGTCTATAAAGAAAATGCAATCTAGCACCAGCCTTTTTAATCACAGAATTTACAATGTTCTCACCAGTTAGACTCGGATCAAGTGTGATGCCAAGATATTTAACTGAGTTTGAAGGGGTAACAATCTTTCCATTACAAGACACTTCAAATTTATCAACACTGCTTAATTTCTTTTTGGATCCAAAAAGGATAGACTCAGTTTTGCCGAGGTGCAAAGACAGTTTGTTATCGATCAGCCACTGCCTGCATGATTCCAGCTCCCTACTCAAACTGTCAGCTATTACTTCAGGGTCCTTACCAGAAATGAATAGGGCACTGTCATCAGCATACAGCAGCAAATTAGAATGGACACTTATTTTCATATCGTTCACATAGCAAAGGAAAAGTAGTGGCCCCAATATACTACCCTGAGGAACACCACATGTTATTCCCAATGGTTGAGATTCTACCTGATTGACACTGACAATTTGCTGTCTATTTGAAAGATATGATTGAAACCAATTAATAGAGTCCGAATGAATACCCATTGCTTGTAATTTTTGACATAAAATCACATGGTCTACAGTGTCAAAAGCCTTCTGCAAGTCCAATAACACCATACCTGTATAATTACCCATGGCCATCTGAGATCGAATATAATCAGTTAGGTGAATCAAACAAGTGTCAGTTGAATAAGAACTTCTGAACCCAGATTGCAAATTATAAATGAGGTTACTGTCAGTGAGATATTTTTCCAATTGGTTATACACTGCTCTTTCCAAAAGTTTAGATATTGTACTAAGTATACTGACCGGTCTGTAATTGCCAACATCAGACCTACTATTTTTCTTAAATAATGGCCTAACTCTAGCAAACTTCAGATCAGTGGGAACAGTATTACTGGAAATGGACAAATTTATGATGAACGAAACGGGATCTTTTAGTACATTTGCACCATCTTTAAGAAATTTGACCGGTATATTATCAGGACCTGTACTCTTATTAGGATTTAATTTGAGTAATTCTTTATATACAAAATTGGTAGTTACAGCAGAAAGCTTAAGGCATTCAGGAATAACACCTTTACTTTCATAGTAATCCTTGAAGGCACAAGATTCAGTACCAAAGATATTTTTGGCACAGGGCAGTTTATCCACCAAATCTGAGGCGACTGTGGTGTAGAACTTGTTAATATAGTTCGCCACTTTATTTGTATCGGAACAAAACTCGCCATCTATTTCAAGAACCACTGTAGCTTGACCCTTAACCTTATTGCTGTACCCAAGTGATTTAAACTGTTGCCAGAGTTTTTTTGAATTATTTCTGTGTTCTTCGATCTTACAACTGAAATAATTTGCTTTGGCAGACCTTACATCCCTCTGAATCTTATTTCTGATTTGACAATATGCTTTATAAAGTGCAGTCTTACTTCTGTCTTTCCCAAATTTACACAGAAGTTGATCTCTAAGTTTGATATTATCAAGAATCTCATGATTGAACCATGGCTCCGTCCTGGTCTTTAGTCTGATCACCTTGATTGGAGCAACAGTGTCGAGAATTTGCAAAAAGGTACATTTAAAGTTCTCCCAAGCCTGGTCTACACTACTACAATACACATTAGACCAGTCAGCATAGGACAACCTCTGTAAGAAATCATCCACACTGTAGCTCCTGAGAGATCTAATCTTAGTGGTATTATGACCAAAACCATTTGGACTTTTTACCACCTTACGTGTACAATATATAAGAAGATGATCACTCAGACCCAAGCTTACAGTTCCTGATTGACAGATCCGACCTTCGTTATTACAAACAATATGATCAAGTAAGGTTGAACAAGAATCTGTGATACGGGTGGGATATTTAATCAATTGCTTGCAATCGAACAAATCCAAAATACCTTTGTACTCTTTAAACAAGCTACAATTCTGCTGAAGATAATTGATATTGAAATCTCCCAAGATAATTGTTTCACAATTAGACCCAATATATGCCATAATGTTTTCAAACTGTTCAAGAAAATTATTGTCTTTGGGAGGTCGATAACTATATTTAACACTTATAACTAAGAAATCTGGGGCATTGTTTTCATTGATGGTTTTGTTCTGAAAGCAAATTTACGTAAGTTATGTATTTCATGCCTATTGCGCTTAAACAGGAGTCGGGAAAATGTTAAAAACTATGGGAAAAATCGTCTTTAGGTTTATTACTCACCTCGGTATAATGAACCCACCTGAATAATATTACCCTCCGTATCAGTCATACCCTGCCAGGCATCCGACTCGCCATCAGTGAAGCTGTACTGCACCGAAAATGCCGAAACATAGTAAGCTGTTCCTGTACTGTACCCCTGAACAACGATCCCAGTTAGTGCGACATCGCCGCCCAGATCGACCTGGATCCACTGGTCCGCTGGAGTTTGTGGTATCCATCCATTACTCCCTGTTGAATGATGGTAACATTGTGCTATATTACCTGCCTTTGCAGACGGTATCAATGGACATACGAAGTAATGACGTCACACCGTGTGTTCCTCGTTGAATTCATGCAGCCAGGTGGGGGACGGAATAGCGCGTTGTGGTTATCACAGCATGCAATTCAGTACATGCAAGTTAATTGGGGTCATGTAAATTTTACCTGTTTTGCGACAAACATAAAGACTACATTTTTCAAACTCGTAAAGAAACAACAATTGTTTCCTTTAGGTCCCTAATACGAAGTAAAAACAATCCTCGAAATAAGCATAATACTACGACGTTTTAATATTTCCACATGTCCCGACTTGGCAAACATAGTAAACGTGGTGTGACGTCATTACATCGTAGGTCCATTCTAAAGCAAATACCAACACTGGGATCCTAACCCTGATGGAAATGCCATTTACGAGGTGCCATCAAAAAGTTCCGAGACTGTTCCTGTTGCGAACGAACGGAGCGCAGCTAGCACAGTACTGTGCATATAGTAGGTGTAAGCAATAACTTTCGTAAGTATTCCAAGTTCGCTTGATCAACATCAGCACCTGTGATACACGCATTTTTGTGACCACTGGTACCTGCGCATTTGCGATTTCACCATGGACCTGAAACTTGAGCAGAAGCAGCACCGTGTCGAAGTCTGCGAGGATCTCCGTCAACAGGCCTGGGATGACCCAAACTTCATGTCCAGGATCATCAGCGGTGATGAGAGCTGGGTCTGCGGCTACGGCCCAGAGACCAAACAGCAGTCTTCGCAGTGGAAGAGCCCGCAATCTCCAAGACCGAAGAAGGCGCGTCAGGTCTGGAGCGCAACCAAGACTGCAAGAGCATGCTCGTCGTTTTCTTTGACATTCGCGGGGTTGTGCACCGTGAATTCCTCCTCCATGGTCAGATTGTCAACGCTGAGTATACTGCACCGTTCTGAGACGTCTGAGGGAGAACATTCGGCGCAAACGGCCTGAACTGTAGCCGTGATCAAGACTGTCAAGCTTTGTTCCCTATTAACAAACTGAGCGAGCGCCCAGCGCTGACCTGGCGAACACGACCCACCCAGTACGTACGTGCCCATGTCCTGCAGCCGATTTCACGAAACCGTATGCAACTTTAATACGCCATTCATTGACATTTGACCTGATTATAGCCGGCGGGCCTGATTAGCCCTGGGGCCTGGGAGCCCATTTTCAGTTGGCCTGTTGAGGCCTTTGTTGATGCCCTGGGTGGCCATACATTGTGTACTTTATACCTGCTTTACATCTTGTTGATGCCAGCTTGCCCTCATCATTTTGGTATCTGGCACAAGTTTGGAATACAACAGAAAAGCTGTGGCTAAACAACAAAAATTGGTTTGGAACATATCCGTCCTTTTAATGAGTCCAAGTATAAATCGGTTATATTTGTACTGACTGAAAACAATTCGTCTGGAGCTTTAATACATAAGACATATATTTGCCGAACGCACTGTTCGTGCTCTTTTCAAGACTTTTTCACCTTAAACAAATGTAAACAAATTGTACTTTTCTAGCAATTCAAAAGTTATTTAGTGGTAAAGTAGATTTTGAACTAAAAATCCGCCCACGTTTGTTGTCGAATAATTATCTCACAAAATTGGAATTATTTGCGGCCCGACAATAATTCAGTTCCCGCATGGCGGATCTTTTTCTGCTGTAGAGGCGCGAAAGAAAAAGCCTGTCAGCAACTCGAAGACATGCAGACAACCAAAATAGAAACAAATTTACAGAAAAATACAAACGACAAAATGTCTCCCGAGTCTCCCAATTTACCTAAAGCTATATAGGAAAGGACGTATGGGACAGACGTTTCTAGCTTGTTGAAATAAAGACATTGTTCACAAATCCGTTTTTGCAAGTTTAAGGAAATATTAGAGGAAAAAAATTAAGAAAGTTTTCAGAAAGATTAAAAAGCAGAAACACAGAAACACGTTAAAGAACATGTCTCTAGTCATAAATTAGGATGTATCTCTATGCTGTCTAACTAGGGATGATAGTTCATTCTAATCCAACGTCTTTGACTTACCAATATTGAGTCGAGCGGTGTTTGGACGATAACTAGCGCCGAGGGTGGACGATGCCGTGAGGCTACTGTCGGGGATCGCTCCACTTTCCATCCCCAAAGGTCCGCTGGCGCAAGGGACTCATGAGTGAAAAAAGAGACACGATTATACCTATAACATTTCCGTAGTTGTGTACATGGAAAACACGTTGTAAGTAAACCTGTAAATATGGATCTGTGGTAGTAATCTCGTTCCAAGACATTTGTGATATTTTCTTTTTCTTGCGCGAAAGGAACAAAATTATTTCGCCAACGAGGGCGTTGTTTCTCGATTCTGCCGGACTTTTAGTACTCGACTCGTACGTGTGACCGACCACGGTGACAAATTCGTGCTGCCAGTAAATTGCGCCCTCTTGATTAACGTTCAAAATGCGAAGGGGCAACGATTTAACAGTAATGTCTGGGACCAGTCCAAGACTACTGCGGCAGTGGCGTATAGCTAGAGGGTCACCAGAGGCAACTCCCTCCGTGGGAGCCCTTGGCCCCCGCGTGGAAAATCGGTTTTTGTTTTTTTGTTTTGTTTTGTTTTTTTGTTTGTTAAGGGGATGACGCATCGTCATCTGCTGTGTGTTGCCATGCGTTCAGTCTGGTCATATGTGTAAAGTCTATGCCCCCTTTGCCCCTCCCACTGAAAAGCAATTGGCTACGACTCTGCTTTGCTGATTGGATAATATGGGGGCGGTCGTCTAGTCTTGTCGCACAGGTCGACATAATTAGGTTTTCCTAGGTATCGTAATATGGCGATTACTGCCATTTTACCTCAAGAAGAGCTTACTATAGTTTTCAAATTTAATTTCCTACAGAAAATCAATCCACTCATTTGACAAAACAAACTTGCAGGCAAACACCCGACCAACCAACCAACCGACGCAGAGACCAACACCAAGCCCGACCGAAAGCCCAACCGACGGACAGACTGACCGACTGACGGACCAACAAACGGATCGAACGACCTGGGTATAGATAGATATGGAATAAACCACACCGGGAGGTCTATTGTAATGAATTTTTCTAACCCTAATCCCCTAGGGTATAGATGCAAAATCATGTTAAAATTGAAGGACTTGGCACTAATTAGGATGAATGCAGCATTGCATTAAAGGCGGTTTTTATCCGCTCTAGGTATTATACAATGATATCTGAAATTATAGGACAAATGATGGGTTTATATTTACCTGATGTCCTTTCTGCACGCACAAGTCCATGGGTGATGGGATGAGCTACACAGAGTCCTCAAATATAATAAAATAACAGAAAGAAATCTTGGTATTTTCTTGGAATTTTTATTGCAACAAAGTGCTATAGGTCTTGCACATGAAACTTAATTTGAAAAACTTATGTACGCACAATAAAGTTTAGGCATAAAATATAGAGTTTTCTGCAGGCAGTGTTCATACTTTATGTGATTCAGCATATACATAAAATAAGAAACCTGTGAACATCTGAGTTCAATCCGTTACACCAGTCACGGGAAAATAGTGAAAACCGTTATGTTTTATGTTAAGTGTGATTTTGTACAGTTCATGTGCTCATGTATACAGGAATTCGCAGACGCCATTTTTACAGTGGTGCCGCGCTCGCGTGCAGGTTGCGCGCGTTCTCTAATTTCAGTCGCGCGCGCATTTTGGCAAGCTGTAAACACCCTGTTGGTCGAAGCTGCATCGAGCGCGTGCGTAAAATACGCACGCGAGCGTGATGCCACCGCAGTAAATAGGGATTCGTCTATAGATTTGCAAAAGAAACGAGCCTCTGTGTTTCTAGAGGACTTAGAGGTTTGGATGTCGTCAAATACAATTTTCTCAAAGATGACAGAATTTCAGACGGAAGCATCTCACAGGAGGATTGTTACTGGCATGGAGGAATGATACGAAAAGGGTAAACACAGTACGACGTCTGTGTATGTTTCCGCTAGTCTTGATGTATAGTGATCACCACTGCCAATTCGGTGGTAACCCATAAAAATGACTACCGGTACTCCTCACTGCAGTAACAAATCCTTAGCAGAGATTATTACAGCCCTGTTCGTTTTAGGGCAAGCTGTATGCCGAAAAAAAAAAACGGTACAGCGCGCAATAACGTTCTATTTTCATTTCTTAAAAAATAAAGTTCTGGCCATTCAAATGAAAAAAGACACTTTGTTTCCTCTTGAACAATTTTGTTTCAATATTTTATCATGAATCATGTGCCTACAATCTTGAAAAAGTTAAAATGCACCATCATAATTCAATAAAACATCAAACATGGATTATGAGTGGCCAGTAATGGCCAAAAGTGAATTTTGTTCTTAAAAGTGAGTGTAACACCCAACATTACACGCCGTAAAATCTGCGGCAGCGGCGATCGTTGTCCCTTTGAAGTCGTACAGTTCAAAACCCTTCAGTATCATTCCTCCATAGTACCGGTATCATGTTTATGAATATTAAGCTTTCAGATTAAAAGTAATTTTTGTTTAACCATTACTAAAGCTATCATACCTTTGAATGGTTCAAGCATACCATGAAGTGCTATCAGCACCAACACTGTAAGGCTGTGGTTTATCAGTGCCATCGTCACAGCAAAACTACAAATTTCAGTAAAGAAGTACGAGTGAGATTTTCCTGTGGAAGTTTCTTCCAATGCAGGGTCGATCAAGACTTTTGGTGTTTGGCACTCACTACACCCAAGGAGCTATCTTTATATTGGGGGATGTGAGCGCTGATGCTAAGATGATGTTTAGAAATCCCATACGCAAAATAAATCACTTACCAAACAATTTCAAACATTTCAATCGATGTTACAATCGGGCGGAGGGACGGAAATCCTGCAGGGATGCGCCCAAAATGTTGTTTACGCAAAAGTCCGGATTAGGCTGATCAAAAAACACATCTGGGCAAGTCATTCTCTGTGATATTTATAGACAGACTAGATTCAGTGACGATGCAATTGCGATTCAATGTGTTGCTTCGATGTGACGACACTGCTTCAGCAGTTTCGATCACCTTTTACGGGTATAAATAACTACCAATGGGATTCACAAAGTCTGCGAAGTCAGTACCTCACGGTATTTTGCAGACGATAGGGCCACACATTCCCCTGAAATCCCCCAATTATTTTCATCTCATAGGCTCGTTCCCGAATCTATTTCCAAGGTCTTCAGGAGTGTACAAACTATACCATAATGTGTAAATTTACGAATTAAAGTGCAAAAGAACAGCTGCGTTGACACCCGGACATTTAGACTGGCGCCGCATAGTGCAGCCTGTGGACAGCCAAAACACTACAGACCAGGGGGAACCAGTCTAAATTGTCCAATTTTCCAACGGTTCCGCTTTTCCGAACCAAACTGGCATCTATGAAATTATTTTCGGTAATGATTTAAAGACAAACGGTCCAATGTGTCCCTTTTAAAGGAACCATGCAGTAAATATAATAATTGAGTCCACACAAACAACCATGTCTTATAATAATACGAGCAATCCTTGTTTTCATAGAAATAGAAAAAAAGGCCGATGGTGGGTTTCAATTTTTTCTTAAATTTTCCGGTTAATTCATGCAAGAGGGCGCTATTTGTATTGATAAATAAAGGAACACCACCTTTACTTGTCAAAAATAGCAAAAAAGCTATATAAAAATAATTGCTCTCAAATTGACCAATCAACAATGTTAAAAAAAAGTTTATTAGACTAGGTTTTAATGGAGCCATTTAATATGGAAATCAATTCAAACATGGAACTCCATAGGAAATTGTACACAATGCTATACAGAAAAGCTAATGTTGTGCCTCTATATGACGTCATGCTTTGGCTCAGTATCAAATAGATGTTTTACTTTCTAGAATTTCGAGAAAGATCTTTGCATTTTATAGTGACTTCAGTACAATAACAGAATGAGCCCTGTCGATGTCCTACATTGTATTCAAGTCATAAAAATGTATTCTTATCGAAAGTATCTTTAAGTCAACGGCTTGATGTGCAATGCTCGGAGCATCGATGGACGGTTGCATGTGAGAACATGTACATCATAACCCCCCTCCAAACATTGCCATTGAAAACGTTTAAAATACGTCCCTTTGAGGAGAATTGTTTCATCTGAACCTCGAGGAGGAGGGGAGGGATATTTTTAAATGATTGTTTGCCTTTGTTTTGCTTCTTCTTGTGTTTTTTTTTTGGGTTGGCGCTGGCGGTAAAAACACCTGAACGTGAATCATTATGTCTGTGTGGACATAAAAGTGGAAGACGAAGAGTAATGCGTTGCATATATATTTTCCGAGAAAAAATGTATACAAATTGGATTTCACTTGGGAGGGGGGGGGGATGCGCACCAATTGTGGTTTAAAATGTTGTGTCAAATATTTGTCGCTAAAATATTTCATAAAATTCTCCACTAAAAACATTTTGAACCAGAAAACGAATTTTTTAACCGGGGGGGGGGGGATCTAGGCCTCCTTTTACACGTAGGCCTATTATACCATTTGAAAAATTGACCTGGGGGATGAGGGCCGAAATACCCCTCCCCTTAGACACACCACTGTTTCACTATGTGCAGCGGGGGGAATCCTAGGGGCACAGCATGGATGGATGGGCACGGGGGGTTCTCCCCCACCCCCAGGGCCGAGGCATGTGCCTCCATGGTGCCCCGGAGATTGAAAATGCACATAGAAACGGTGCCTATTGTATCTTCCTGACGTTCTCCCGAAAAATTCGGGCAACCCACCGTGCCTCCTTAACTATATAGTTCCGCCTCCGGGGCATATGCCTCGGCTGGGGAGGGGAACGTTACCTCCACCACCATTATGAGGAAGGAAGAGGTATTTGCTACGCCCAATTAGGTACGCCATACATGATACAGCCCATTATTATATATACTTCGTCTACACGGCTCCGGGGACGGAGTACGACAGCAGAACACATATCAGAAGGGCAACCTAGTATGTATAGATATACTACTGATGTGAGATTTTGTAATAAACGTCAAGAATTTATATGATATTATGCTCCACAGAGCGTTTCCATTCTCTTTTTCATACAATATCACATACATTGCTGCTATACAAATTAAAAGAAATTCGAAGCCAAGGGTTTGCCAAATTGTCACTTGACACAAATGCCCTCATTTTAAAAAGAAATTGTTCAACTTATTGAGCAGGGGGTGGTTCAAAAGAGCCGCAGGTATACCACAGTTGTGCATGAAATTGTTGCGACTTGAACACGTGTATTTATTTATTTCGTGGACTTAAATTGTTTTTTTTTTAAATTGTTTTCGTTGTAGATTTTTGAAGATATACATGCATCGTAATTTTGCCATTGGGTAATTAAAGACAGTATAGCCTTCGTGTGCTATTTTTCTGCTTAGATATAATGACAATCCTACCAGCCAGCCAGCAGTTGGGACGGAGGAAAAAACACACAACCAACAAGAATTGTTAAGCATTTTGTACTCGGTGTCTCTTGTGTATCCTGGGAAATATTTGAAAATATGTGCTGATCTTTGTGTAAAAGCCAATGATCCATAAAATACATATGGCAATGGGAAAATTATTGGGGCGACACTGTCACTGCAAATGTAATCCATTCTCAAACAAGCACGAATTCGTGCAGGAGCCGCGCCGTTGGTGACTTGCGTGTGACATGCAGTTTCGGACACATGCACAGTAGGCCTACAGCCTGCGGTTTCATAGACTTTGCGTGTGTGTGAGAGTTTCGTCAAGGAAAATTGTCACGTGACTGTCACGTGACTAAACGAATTTGACACAACAAGAAGAAGAACAACACTAAGCGCTTATTATAGACAGAGTTGTATTCGAGTCCCTGCAAGTCCTTTCCCAAGTCCTTTCACAAGCCCAGTCAGAAGTGCTTTCATAAAGCCAGTCACAAGTAACTGGATGAACAATGACAAAGGAATGCCTTTGTCACAGCTCATTTGAATAGCTTGTGATTGGGATTATGACTGGAGGGCTTGTGATGGACTTGTAGGGACTTGCAGGGACTTGTGAAAGGACTTGCAGGGACTCGAATACAACTCTGCTTATAGAGCCCCGTCTGCGATGCGACGCGGCTAAAAATATCGGGGGAACGTTACGCGTGTTCCCCCGTTCCGATCCCCCGGGATCGGCGCCCATGCAGCCAGCCAGCCAGCCAGTCCCCCGCCAGCCAAACGAACCAGCCAGCAAGCTAGCACGTCAGCAAGCAATCAAGCAATCAAGCAATCAAGCAATCAAGCAATTCGTTTTGTTTGTTTGTTTGTTTTATTCTAATGACAAAATGTGTTATGTTAAAAGTTCAATAACCAATAAATTGTGCCGAGTGTAAGGACCGTATACAACATAATCGTCTCGGTATATTTTCTTTATCACAGCACCTTTGCATTTTCCTAAATCGAAATACGTATGGGAACAATATAAATGCAATATGATTCATTATTGAATTGTACGTGAATTACCGATTTGGCTAGTGACAATGGTTAACAATTGTAAGTAAATTGACATTTTACACCATCAAACATATCACAAGGAAATCTGACAAGGTAGATTCAAGATGATGTCAGTGCTCTTTTCGAGTTTTACCTCGATTTTTTGGCAATTTTTCTAAGCAATACAAAAGTTATTCATTTTGAAAAAAAAAACACCTACGTTTACTTATCGACAATTAAATTACTATACAAGTGTCGAATTATTTACGGCCCGACAATAATTCAGGGGTATCTTTTGTGTATTAAATGCGCAAAAGCAAAAGCCTTTTTTGAACGGTTCAGACACCCAAAATACAGAATACAAAATTTTCCGTTAAAAATAAGACAGGATAAAGGAAACTAGTTAAAAAAACACACATATCTTTTTGAAGAGGACGAACAGTATATTTTTAATCAATTTTAAGAGTGATCAAATAAATTGATTGGAGCTGGATTTTAACCTGCGGTCTTCGGATTACAATGCCGCGCTCTCTACCAACTGTCCTACCTTGTCCAATGTTCGTGGTCTACCAGTTTTTACTACCTTTGTTAACCCCTTGAGCACGGTATTTTACGGGAGACGTCGGGGTGTTGCAGCGGTTCTGGCAGCCAAGCGAACGCTACAATGTGTTTGTGCAGTCAAGCATGACATACACAATAATCCAACAATGGATTGAAACTGCACAAACAGCGGCCAATGGCGTCCTCCGGCCTGGTGGCACTGGGTTTTTTTGCGCCATATGGCGTCATCCGTACCCGTACGCAAGGGGTTTTAAGTGAGCGTTAGTCAGAAGTCATAAACATAATGCCATAAATGCAGCCATATTCTCTCCTTGTACGGTTTCACAAAATTGGAACAAAAGCGAGACTATACATGCAAAACAAAGACTCTGTCGCGTTGTTGCTATGTAGGTTGCTAATGAAAGATGTCAAGGTACTACGCAAGAATCCATTCATGGCTTGATGTTTCTGAATTTACTCTGTTTTTAAAACAGCTTGGGAAAGGGTTTCAAATTGAACTGTTCATTATTTCATGTTTTTATTGAAAATAAACACTTCCTATACACTGAGAGGTCTGGTACGGGGATTGGAAGCGGTGAGATGGAGACTTAAAAATGGACACTGCGCATTTTCTTGATGTGTGTTTATCATCGTGGAAAAGGGTAGAAAATGGCGAAATTTTATTTGGAAGTGCAATATCAAAGTAGGTAATATCCCTTGTTACGCATCTGTAGCTGGTAAAAAAAAGTGTAGTACATGTATAAAACAATACATACCAAACAAAATGGCGCCACCAACGTCAGAAATTGTTAAAACAATTTCGCTACGCTACTGCTGGGCCATTATGCTCAATTGGCAATCTGTTCTGGAAAGAGTGGCAGATCGTAGCCGAAGCAAGCAAATGGTGCCCAGTGATACCAATGCGCGTACCTCGGGTCTTCTTGCATCTCCTCCCTTGCCTCTTTGACAGCTTGTGACGGCCGCACGCCGGTCTGGCAAAGCCTGTTGTAGAAGTGCTTGACGAACTCGGCAGCGTCCAGATCCAAGACCTTCCAGAAGGTTGCCACCACGGTCTCAGCTCCTGCGGCCCGTGCCGCATCAGCCAGGCTGCTGACAGACTCCTGAAAGGTCGCTGCGCCCACGGCGGAGAGGCACATAGACAACACGACCAGCCGCGTCCCCCGGAGATCCAGCCCGGATAGGGCCAAGGAGGAGAGCATACCCGACCCCGCGCGCAAGTCTATTTCGTCGTAACGCCCGCTGGCATAGGTGTTGTATCCCGCCAGGACAACCGCCGATTTGGTGTCGTCCCAGAAGTTCCCGCGATACACGCTGACGTTGGGCTGACTAAAGCCGTGACTGCTAATGTGCAAGACAAAAGGAGATTTCAACCTCAGGACTGCCGAGACGGTGGCATCATCTCCAGATATATGGTGGACATGTAGCTCCGGTCTCATCAAAGTTAAGATTTCTTCTACGTTTTCGCCTTCCTGCTTGCTGTGCAGTAACTGGTTGACGGTGCGCTGCGTGCTTGACGGCTTCCACAGGTCCATCAGCATCTGGACCAGGTCTTTATTACCTCTACCTGAGGAATCCTTCAGGTTGAAGTTTGGATCACCGATAATGAAACAGTCGGTATTATCTGATAAAGTGGAGAGGCATTGTTTCTTTATCTGTGTGGATTGCTGATTTGTCTCGCCATCATGAGTAGTTATGGGTTGCTTATTCTTCTCTCCGGATGGATTGTGGTCTGTTTCAGCCTCTTTACTATCGGCAGTCCCCCCGTCGACATCACCTTTGTGCCCCGAACCTTCGCCAGCTTTCTCCGGATAATTTTCCTGACACCCAGCTGGGTCTTGCTTCTTTTCATCAGTCTGCGCCGTCTTTCTGTTTTGGGCTACCTGTTGAACGACTTCTCGCAGAAGTTCCCTCCCCGAGCTGATGTAGCACAATGAACAAGTACCAAAGATGTAGTCACCACTTGCATCTTGCAGTAGCTCGAGCGGCAGTGATGTCAGCATCAAATCTGGCGCGATGTAAACATGCTTCACCTGCTCACCTTTCAACTGCCGTAACACTGCGTCGGGGATCATCGTTTCAGCCAGTTCAATGCTTGCAGACGCCAACTCGTCTTCAACGCCCAGATCAGGATCATTCATCTTGGCAATTGACTTGTTGAGGGCTTTCCCCCACTGGGAAGCAGCAGATGTGCACTTGCTGCTGTTAAGAGAGAACAACACTGGTTCTTGGTTGTAGGCAATTACAAGTAGATGCATCCGTAGAACTGCCTTAGCGTCCACCTCGAACGACTCATTCTCTCCAAGCAGGATGTAATCCAGAACTATTTCGTCTGGTTCTAACACCGCACGGATGCGGGCAGCTGTCGGAGTCTCAACGACAGCGGTGAAACATTGGAAGGCGTACTGCTGGAGGAACTCAATCTCCTTGCCCTCATGAGCCTTCATCAGGTCTTGGAAAACATCGGGGTCGTACGGCTGCCTGAGATTACCGGTAGCTTGGAGGTTGAGGATGTTATAGTACGTTTCCAGATAGTTCCGTCCGAGACCGAGGCGGATGAGACCGGCCCGGAATTCAGAGAGCAGTGACCTCCAGCGGACGGACACGTCGATGAAGAACTCTGGGTGGGCTTCCCGGAGTAGCACAGCATTCATCATAACGTCCTGTCTTGCTGTGGCGAGTTGTGCCGGTGTGTCGTCGAGACCCATAACGCCACGTGCCATCTGGAGCCCAAAGACGGTGAACATAACTCTTTCCCCCAACTCGAACACCTCCTTGGATAGCTCTTTCTTATTGAGTCTCAGACAGACATCTATGGATTCCAAAAAAGCAAATAAAATTAGAGGAATAGCAAATGCACCTTTATTAACACGCTCCATCTTTCATACAAAACTTTGAGTTGACGGCAAGGCAAGAGCAGACGGTAACAAAATGAATACCGGGCAATTACACTCTACAATTTTCACTACAAACTGTTTTTCATTCCTCCATTCTGTTTGGCGAACGGTGGATGATAAAAATCACAGTACAGCCTGCAGGATGTGTAATTTCAACTTTTGCAGTGCAATGTTTCAGAATGGATGCTGATGTTAGGCCTACAACACTAAACTTCGAAAACCCAATCACAGCTGCAGCGTGATCTGTTAAAGATTTTTTCCATTTTACACTTTGTGGAATGAAGGTGTAGTCCACGAGTACAGACAAAATTGTATGAGCAACAGACGCAAAATATTTGACTGTAGAATAACAACATCAATGCCTACAGCTGTAAAATTTGCGGTTTACGTGTCATTTTGGAGTCAAATAATACTCGGAATTCGTGCGTCTGTTGCTAATGCCAGTTATAGGCTCCCCGGCGTTCCTCATAATACGAGGCGAACTGCCTCAACTGAGGTCACAGTAGGCTTGCAAGAATTGCTTCCTTCCATTTTTGTTTACCTGTCAACGTCAGAAGGTCTTCTGCATCTCGTATGAACAGCTCCTCCCGGTGTTTCTTCTTCACTTCCTCCAGCCGCTCCGTAATATACTTCATGACGGTGTCCGGACATTTATCTGCGTCTCTCCGCGCAAACTCTGCGTTCATCTTAACAGGCTCTGCGGGGAGCCCGTGGGAGGTCACAAACGTGCCGCTCCGGGAGGCTTTCAGGATATTCCTGACGTTTGCAACGACGCGAGTGCTGATGTCGACCACCTCTGTGTATTCCCAAGCCGTCTTGGGATAGGCCACGAGCAGCCGGTCCATCTTGTCGCAGCACTCTTCCATCAGGACGACATCTTCCGGTGTTTTCTTTGCCCGACCGACGAAGGAGTCGAGAAAGCCGCCAGCTGTTCCCAGGTGAAGGCCGATATATTCCGGGGTGTTTAGTATGGAACCCTCTAAGATCGGCAAACAGAGGTGCAGCTTGTACTGTATAATACGATGGCATAGGTTTGCACAGTTGAGCACGTAGGTCCTAGACAAGATGGCTATGATAGCCAAGGCGATAATGGGACGTGCTATGTCCAAGAGGGCCAAATGGAGCGATGACAGATGAGCGCAGAATTCCATAGTTTTCGAAAGCGAAGCTTCCAGCAGCTTAACAGGGATCCGTGGTGTGGTAGGGTCCAGGTTTGCCGTGACAGCCTCTACCCAGGCCCGTACCGACTGGCACTCTGGCTGCCCGAACGCTTCCATGACTCTCCGGAAGTCTTCGGCGGTGCGTTCCAGATAAACGCTCATCTGCTCATCCGTCATTCCTTTGGAGGTTGAAATCCTGGAGTACAGCGAACACATCAGGATCTCCAGGTAGCTCTCCGAGAGAAGGGTCGTGCCGGTTGGTAGCGAAATCTTACTCTCGTATCGGCTGAAGATCGAGCGGCAGGACCTCAACCAGACGGTGACGAATTCGCGGCAGGTGGAGTTGCTCTTTAGCAGTTTGAAACCGTCTTGTGCTACCGGTAGGACATCGTGGTATTTCCCATGGGCCGTGAGGGCGGAGCACTTGCGCCAATAGCCCTTAGCCCACTGCGGGTCAATCGTAATAGCAAGCCCCGCATCTTCCAATGCCATCTCGTTGTGGCTCAGTTTCAGGTATGCCAGACTGCGGTTTGTTAGGATGGGGGCAGTGTCTTTGTCTTGGGTGAGGGTTAACGCACGGCTGTAAGCTGTGACGGCTCCATTGTAGTCCGGGGGGTTGGCTCTCATAAGCTTGTTCCCCAATTCCTTCAGCTCATCGAATGACATTATTCGGTTGCTCCGTATCTATATATGAAAATGGGTTGAATGTAATGCTCGAAATCATTTTGAATTCGGGCTAATTACAATGCAGCGCGACACCAATTTGTCCCGGGAGGCCATTTTTTGCAGCGTATCATGGCAAAATGTCGTCTACGTATACAATTTAAACGATATGAGTCATTTTGCGCTAAGTGAGAAATTCTTAAACGTAGTGTACACGATTGGTAATCCTCAAATTTTCTTTTACTGAATTATTACAAAATACCTTACTAGACTGTAAGTTAATAGTCTCAATCATCCTGTGAAATTATGGCACCAGGTGTGCTGTCGTTGTCAAGAAAAGTGGAAATGTATATCGTTTTTCAACGATTTCCAGCTGGAAATCGTTGGAAAACTGCCCTGTAGCCTTTAGTCAAGGCGCGCGTGGCTACCCGGCCGGACGAGTGGCGCGCTCCGGATCATACATGCTAGGAGTATTTGGGGCGCGTCACGCGTCCTGGTAGCCACGCGCGCCTTGACTAAAGGCTATTATCCGCCAGACGGTTGAAAACGAGCGCCGTTTTTCTTTACTTTGAACAGGTCAGTGGAATATGGAGCCCCTAAAGGGACAGGCATGATGAATTTTAAAATTTCTATTTCGTTCCCTCGAAATATTATTTCGTTCCCTCGAAATATTATTTCGTTCCCTCGAAATAAATGTAAGTATGGAAGGCCTTTCGACAAATGACATAAAATTCCTCAAGATGTGTCTGGTACGTGTACGTCGCGGCCAATATCAATGAACCCTTGTCAATACTACAAAGAAAAGAGTAAAAACCAATTTCAACTGAAAATTCTAAATTGTATTTTCAATTTTCAAATGAAGAAATGAAAATTGAAAATGAAAACTTAAGGGCCTCATCCTTTTTTTCAGTTGACTGTCTAGGGCTGCTTTTTCCGAGAAGGCCGCACCTGCAGCAATGTGCAGTGGCACGCTCAAAGTGCTGGGGGCGGGGGGCGGGGGTGGTCGGGGGCTTAACACGTCATTAAGCCTCCCCATGTTTGCTTTTTTCTTTATCTTTTTGTCGCACGGGTCAGTGATGATATGTATGTGGCATATCCGAGTAGCATAAAACCAACGTCAGGGACTTCCCCCTGTGGGAACTCTTGCCCCCCCCCCCTTGCCCCCCCCCCCCCCTCTTGCCCCCCCCCCCCCTTTTTTTTGGGGGGGGGTGTCGCCATCTGTAGTGTGTAGATATGCGTTACTGTAGCGTGGACCTATTTAACAAAGTCGAATTTTCCCCCTTGAAAATAGCCATGCCCCCGTTTGCCCCCCCCCCCCCCCCTCTAGGAAGAGCCTGTCTACGTCACTGCTCCACCCGCTTTTCTAAATAATTTTTTCAGGGTGAAAATGTTCCGGGCAACCTTTTTGGAACATTTTGAAAGAAAACTAGAGGTCTATGTCTGTTACAGAAACAAAACATAGGGCTTTTCCGCATTTTTGTTATGATGTCACTTGGAATTTTGCATACTTGTGACAATTCTACCGACCCACCAAGTTTCATGACGATTGGACGTACTCATATGTGTTTCAAGAAATTATGCCTTTGGTGACCCCTTTTTCACATTCTTTTTGAAATATCTATGACCTAACAAAGCTATTAAAACAAGAAGTTCGAAGTTAACAAGTTGATGAGATGTGGCTTAAAGGTTTAAACATTGAAAAATCAATATAAAATCGTATGATTAGGTCATCATGACGTCACATCCATTTCCATCTATAACAAAAGCGTACCTACAAACCAACATTGGACCGAATCAGACCCACGGTTCTCTAGACAAGAGAACTTAAAGTTTGCACCCTTAAGATGACGTCATATGACCCATGATGACGTCATCAAACAGCACTTGTGAAAACAAATATTTGCAACTTGGTCTTGGCCTGTGTCAAGATTGGAGTCAATCTGATCAATGACAGTGTAAGATTTTGAGAGAATGAAATTTGAACCATTTAAAAAATCATATAAAATCAGTCCATGACGTCATCATGACGTCACTTCTGAATTCGCATGCCAGTAACAATATTTACCGACCCACCAATTGATGACGATCGGAACTACCCTTTTGTGTTAAAAAAGCACATTATTGATGACGTCATGATGACGTCACACATTTTTCACATTAATATGAAAGAATGAGCTAACAAAGCTATTACAAAAAGAATTTCGAATTTACCATGTTCTGTTGATGAGATATGGCTTGAAGAAACTTTAAGGTTCAAACACTTTAAAATTACTATAAAATCGTATGATGACATCATCATGACGTCACCTCAATTTTCATCTATAACACGTGCTGGCCTACCAACATGCCAGGTTTAAACGCAATCGGACCTACGGTTCTCTGATATGGGCCCTTGAAAAATGCACATTTAAGATGACGTCAAGTGACACCTGATGACGTCATCATTACGTCACTCTTCGGCATACAATTTCAGCTTAGGGTCTATGTTTGTGTTAAGTTTGAGTATTAAATCTGAGGTTGTTTAGTGACCAAAGTGCCGCATAGAAAATTCGTTTATAAAGTCTATGGGATTTGGGGTTATGGTAATGTTCACCCTTTGTCTTCTATTGTTAAAGGTCTCCTAATTTAACGCAAAATAATATTTCGAGGGAACAAAATAATATTTCGAGGGAACGAAATGATTTCGAGGGAACGAAATATTATTTCGAGGGAACGAAATAGTATTTCGAGGGAACGAAAAAAAATTAAAAAATTCATCATGCCTGTCCCTTTAGGGGCTCCGTAGTACAACGATATTTTTTTATAACATACTAACCCCCAAATCCACCCATTTCTGAAAATTGCAACAATGACCAATCATGTACCTTTAAGGTGTTGGAAATTTGCTCTGGATACGTAGGCCTACACGATGCTTTCGAATGCATTTCAAATACTGCCCAACGGAGAAAATAAAAATCTGACATAACTCTAGTTGAATGACGTGATACGTGAGATTTAATTTATAGACACACACTGGCAATTAGTGTGAAGATGGAATTGCGTCGGGGATGATGTAAATTAGGAATGACATTTTGTTTGCCCTTTCCCGACGTAATGTAGGCCTTTGACGCACTAGTGCTTTCCGAGGGCCCGACACTTAGTGTACAACAAATGTAAATGCCGTTTGCGCGCAGTGCAACGCTTTCATAATGCGCGATATGGGGCAGAGGGAACCCCCCCCCCCCCCCCTCTTTTGTGTTGGTCATTGTGTTCCCGGAACCTCAGGAATTCTTTTCAGATCTCTAGGGGGGATGTGTTAGGTAACAGCAGTCTGGAGAGTGTATAGGGTATAGGGACAAAAGGGGGGTACCCCTCTGCCCCATATCGTGCTGGGTATAAACGCTTTTGGCCCGGGCGGCGTGACAAATTCTGTGACTTAATAATGACCAAGCATGCATAGAGAAACGATTCAAAGAACATGGTGCGGCGTGTATTAACAATAACATAATACAAAATTCAGTTTCCCTTGTGGTTTGTTTGGTAATATAAATTCTAGTGAAATTTGGCACGAGAAAAGGCGAGAATCGATCCTCGTAGGAATCCCGAATTGACGAAAATCATCACACCAATCTGCGCACTTCCTGGTTTGAAAGCGAGGATCTCAATGCCAGGAAAACAACTTAAAAAGGCCCTTTTCCAAACCCCGGCTTCGGCTTGCATGGGCTTCGGCTTCGCATAATTCGTCGTGTTTTTCTCATAGTGACGAATCGGAAAAAAGTGCATTACGAATAAATTCACTTTAAAGTTTGACATGTTTTCGTTCGTTGCTTCCGTATCTTATTATCGTATATTATTACTTGCCAAAATGAAAGCATGTTTTTAAAGAGTTCTCCTTTATATTTATTTATGTTAATTGCAATTTAACGATTTAAACAAAACATTATAACCTCTTAAATCTATTCGTCAGTATGTAAAAAACATCAAAAGTGATTGTAGGCTTGTTCGCCACTGCACGCGGCTTATTCGTCAGTATGCAAACAAACATAATGCCTCTTACGCGCTGATTCGTCACTCTTCGTATTCAATTCGTCAGTATGTAAAAAAACAATTTATGTTTAAAAGCTTATTCGTCAATGATTTAACCATTAATTTATGCAGGCAATGACGTTTATTCAACACGCCTTATTTATTTTTATTTGAGTTAAGTATGATATTTTATCGCAAAATCTTGAGCGAATACAATCACTGATCCAGCATTCCTTTTGTGTGGTGGCGTCGGATGGGGTGGGGTGGGATGGGGTGGGTTTGTTGGCATGTGGGGTTGGGGGCTCAAAAATTAATTTAGACCAGGCTAAAAAAGGAGGAAAAGAATAGAAGAAAATAAACCTCCAAATACTGCTCAACGGAGGGAGGGGGGGTTGGGGCCTTGAATTTTTCCAACTTAATTCCGGGCTGGTTAACCTTCAGATAATGCTCAAAGGGGGCAGGGCGGGAGTAGATGACTTTTTCCAAACTCACCCAGTTAAACAAACATTGTAACGTTAGACGCTTAAAGACACTGATTGTAGTAACAATGTTTCTATTTAATTTAATTAAATGTTGTTTAAGCATACACAATGTTAAAACTTTAGATGTTTCGTTATAAATAAAATGTTCACATTTTTATTTTGTTTTTGAATATTTGCACTATAGTTTTGACGGATTTTATTTAATAATCTTGACCTAATTGACAACATTAATTTTGCCAATGCTGCTTTGAAAAGAATACTAAAATGCTCCAAAAAAAATACAGGTAAAGCAACTAACGATATATGCTAATTAATTAGATCACATCACTGTTGAATTCATTGGAAATATTTTTTTCCAGGTCAGAGGTTTCACTAAAAATTGGCATAATCGTATCATAAAAACAGTTAAAGCATTATTCTATTTTCAAGTAAAAACAAAATTCCTGGCAGAAGCTACATATTATTGAACATTATCTCTGAGTTTAGAAGTAAATTATCATGGTACAATTCAACAATTCTTTTTTAGTAATAGGACTCTTGGTATGATATTTTTTGTGATTATCAGTAAATAAAAAATGACACAAGCTTATTGCTGTAAAAAAAAAAACATTGGATTCCACAGTTTTCGTTATGACAAGATTTCAGGGAACATTGTTTCCCGGCAAATTTGGCACCTGTATTACCTCTTAATCAAATGAGCTTGTAGATTGAACAAAACAGGATTAAACAAACTATTCTTGTCAATTCAAATATCAAACAAAGCAACAATACTTTGAAATAACCAGCATGTCAGAACTATTTCGTATCTCAAGGCTTCGCAAAGATTTAATGTTTCCTTTTATCTGAGTTTTTGTTTTTGTTACAGTGACCGGCATTTAATTGTATTTCTCACTCAAAAAGAGAGACTTAATGAAAATCTAAGATCACGTAATCACAACTTAGTTTGCCAGTCATTTAATCGTAGCTGTAAATCAAATGAAGTAAGGTGCATATAAATTAACTTGTGTTATTTTAAGCTTAATATGCGGGACAAATTATGATATTTCAGACTAATTTTTAAATCTTAAAAAATCTTCAAAATTATTATGGAAACTGCTTTTTGTTTTGCGTGGGTCAGTGATTATTTAGTGGGGTAACTCCATGTATAATTGCTGGTGTTCAGGATGTCTTGCAAGAGGTGTGCTACCATTGCATAGTTTCATCAAGTCATTATACTTGGCACTTGGCACTCGACAGCTTTGGAACATCTGACAAGTATATGCTCTCTTGGGATGACATAGTGACTGTGTACTACCAGACGATCGACGTTGATGATCATCAAGTTGTAACTACCAAAGTCATTGTCCAGTTGTGACATCTTCACATACAACGTTTTCGGTTGGTCATGCTTAACCTCTAATTGATTCAACTTTGTCCAATTTATAGGCTTCCCCTCTGATGTTGCACGAACTCTCAATACTCCAAGGTGCTCTGAGTATCCTTTCTAGTCAAGTATGTCATTCTTTTGGACTTGTACAACGGTGTACGGATTTGTTTCTGCAAGCCGTATGGCAGTTGCCAACTGTGACGGTACATACAGCTCTCCTGCTCTCTTCAAGGCTCGTTCCACAGTACTGTGTACGGAATCTCCCGCACTTTGACCGTGTGCTGTTTCGAAGTAATAAATGGCTATTTGCTTGTTTGGCATTGTTAACAAATCTGAGCATCATGGAGGGAAAAATTGAGTTTATATTTTGGCCAGCGCATCCATCAGCGAATGAAGCAACTTTCTCGATTCCATTTTTTGCTGCATAATGAAGTGTAGGCATGTCCGACTGTGTTGTATTAAAGAAAAAATGTTGGTACCTGGCGTTTCATTGGTAAAGCGATTAAAGCAGGAGTGGTTACCAGCGCATTTGACGATTCGTCACTTTGTGAAAAACAGAAACAGTGCTTTCAGTTCTTACGAAGTGACGAATAACTTATTCGTCGGTATGTAAAAAAACATAAACTAACCTTCGATCTTATTCGCCAACTGGGGGTCCTCGTATCTTTAAAACGAGGCAAAATTATGCTTTCAAACCTTCAAAAATGAAATTAGAGCACAAAATAACCCCAAAACTGGAAAAACCTCAATTTGGTCAAAATTGCCGATTCGCCACTATGAGAAAAACACGACGAATTTTATGTCCCCAGATTTAGCAAGATCTGGGACACTGTTTTTGCTACATGTAGGCCTACATCAAAGTCTTTTGTTTTAACCAAGAGCCATAGCCTGTGTATTTGCTTCAGATTGGAAATGCGACTGGGGAATAGTTGGAGACGAAGCCGAAGCCCAAGCCCAAGCCGAAGTTAAATTTGAGAATGTCCCTTTAGTATGCTGATCGTGCGCTGCGCTGCCTTTTATAGCGTGATTCATTCATGCATGAATGAATGTGTTTAATGGCACAGTTTTCGTTTAGTGCTGGTGCCAATAATAGCACTGATCAGTCTCGCTTTCAACCCGGAAGTGCGCAGACGGAGCTAATGTGAAATTCCTTGATAGCATATCACTGCCGTAAACATTCGTCGATTCCGTTGGGGGGGGGGGGGGGGGGGGGGGGGTGGGTCGGGTCGGAAGAATGTTATGAGAGGATCAAACAACGTGTCAACTGCCTTTTCACATTTCATAATCATCATTATCATCATTATCATCAAGAGTTTCATATTTCATGATTTTGCTCTATTAATGTTTAAACCGTATCGGGGTCTACCTACTTTCCGATAATTAAAGCGAAAAACTATTTCACACCCGGCCTTAGGGGCCTATATGCTCTAACCTTGGTTGTAAGCAGGTCAGACGCAGTACGTATCAATTTTGTTTATGCCAGGAAGGGCAAACAACTTCTGAACCGTCTTAAACCGTCTGACTGAAAACACTATTTTTTTTTTTTTTTTTAGTGCCTCAAATGCCGCCGGGGTGGGAGGGGGGGATACTTGCCTCCCTGCCCCCCCCCCCCCCCCCCCCCCCCCCGCTGGATACGCCACTGGTCAGACGTATCTTGTCTGGTCTCGAATAGGAATTTGTAATCGGCTTCATCACACCCAACCTTAATTACAATGCAGATTACTGACTTACCGCCCATGTACAAACAATTGCAAAATTGGCACCGTAGATCACACAGTTTGTTGAAAAGCACGTTGTTTGAACGAACACATTTAGCTAAAATAATTATTTTCCTCATGATTTGTCTTGATGGTTGCAAAGACTAGTCGAGTGCGCACGTATACAAATTGGTCCACGGTGGGGGAAAACCCAGGTCGTTTCGCAATTTCATTTATGTCATGTGCAGGGGTCATATGTTAGGTCTTCATAAAATTTATGTGGGTGTGGGACGTGTACGTGCCTTGCAGAAGCATTATTTAAAGCTAATTAAGGTGGGCTAAAAAGACACCGACAAGGAAAAGGGAGAAAAAAGGGGGGAAATAGTACTCTATTTGCACCACCGCTTTGTTCGGGCTCCAGAGTCTACTAGGTTTAGATATGGGCGAGAGATTAGAGCATAGAAACCGGAGCCCGAACAACACCGTTGGGGTGGGTGGGTGGGAAAACAAAACAAAATGGCGACCACCTGAGCTGGTCCGAATCCTCTTTCGCTAGCACGAACTTGCTTATTTTTCAAGTTAATAGTGTTATTTAAAACCCTCCATATATACAAAGACGATACAGAAGGCACTAAAACTCAAATCAATACATACACACTTATACATGTGCGTTTGTATAGCTATTCAGACAGCGGACTGGAAACAAAGAGGACAATAGGGTCAGTGATTGTGTCAAGGCCCACTTATGAAAACCGCGCACAAAACCAACGGGAGGCCCCCCGAAAAAGTTAAGAGTACAAACAAAAAAGAGACAATAGGAGCCCTGCGATGCCGGCGCCCACACACCTATGTGCGTGTAGGCCTATGTGTGTGCAGGCACGAATTACATAATTTACGCTTCTCCCTTCCGCTTATCCTAGCCGCGACCAGACTGAACTGTGATAGTGTCTCTTCTGCCCTCTACGTCGCGGCAGTGCAAATAGTACTCTATTTGCACCACCGCTTTGTTCGGGCTCCAGAGTCTACTAGGTTTAGATATGGGCGAGAGATTCTTCGCTCCGAACCAAGATAGCTTAGCCACTCCCTTTCCCTGGCTGTTAGACCCCCTAAATACCACCCATACCTCACCCGTACCTCACCCTTACCTAACCCTTACCTCATCCGGTAATGCGGGATATTTACTTGAAGCATGCGCAAACAGGGCCATCAGCTCACTGCGAACGCGCCCTGCTAACAAATTGCACCACCTTGTAACCAAGATGCAGCATGTGCGCGGAAAGATTCGACCTATCGCGGTCGAAGCGCGCCTGAATCGTGTCAACGCAGCCTGCGAATCACCGTCCAACCACATCAACCACAGTTCCACGTGGAACGCGCAAAATCCGAGACAAACAAACATTACCACACAAACCCCACATGCACCCTGTGGATACATGTACGTCAGCATGATACATGGCTATACAAAATAACGGCTTGGCGCTCCTAAAGGTTGAATAACTTGGAGTTTCTCAGGTTTCTCCTTGATACGGACGCTCCCGACAATGACAACTCACCTGCAGGCGCACCCTTCAATCCAGGATTCCAACCAGCCAATGCGAATGAAATGAATGAATAAAACATGTCTCAATTTTGCCAGTTTTGTTAAATCACCTGTACCAACATGTATGCCGGCTTGGTTTTTTTTTTTTTTTTTTTTTTTTTTTTTGCAGCCAATCATCATGGTCAGGCCCAGTATTGTGAAAATTTCAGACCAGTTCCGTGCACAATAAAGTAGTTGTTGCCAACTTTTGACTGAAACACGCTCGTACTTACCTTGCCTGCAAGGCGGAGCTTAAATGCATCATTGTCTTCATCAGTCATATTTCTCCGGAACAAAATGCCTTCCCTAAATATATTACATTCCTACATGCGTGGCAATCCTTGCATACTAATATTTGAAAAGGCGAACATGAATAAGAGAAGTATAGCAAGCCCAGCAAACCACTCAAATGCTGTCGATTTAAAATCAAAGTAGATGGTCCACTTCATTAGCTTCACTCATTTCTTTAAATTCTTGCGATAATTTTTTTTTTTTTTTCGCTGAATACGATTGATTTCTGTCAAGATTGCAAATCATTATTGCAAAATTGCAATTACGTTAAAGGTTAGAACTGCCACCGAGTTCAGTGTGTGGTTATCAGAAATATGAAATACACCATGTGTTACATATCTGTTTTCATGTATTTCAATTTTCATCCAATTAAATTAGCAGATGTACACTAAGTGTTATTTAAAACATTTACAAAGAAACTGGCAGGAGCGGGATTCGAACCTGCGACCTCCGAGCTACCGTACAGGCCGCGCTACCAACTGAGCCATCCCGCCCCATGCCAGCGGTCTTTTAAATTGTCAGTATCCTTGCTCGGGTTAGCGCTAGCCGGAAGTCATAAACCCAGAATGCCGTATGGCCAGGGGCCACACCCATTTTTACCATACAACATAGGAAGCGACATTGTGGGGATCACTCAATGAGTGATACGACTTCTGAACTTAAAATTCGTCAAACAATCCACAATGAAAACTGACCACAGGCAAACCCGGAGACATTTTCAAAGTGAACAAAGAAACTGGAAACAGTATAGGCCTACTCTATTACGTGTGGCATTGAAGAAAACCAAAATGTATAATACGTTTACTTAGGCCTATATACAAACTGGCTGATCTCCATAAATTTACACTCTTGTATTTTAATTGAACACCTCAGTTCGTTCCACACCAGTGTCCTAACTCATGCAGTGTACAATCATGCATGTACATATCGTCGGGTAATCTCATGGCTGCCTTCACTCAAGCGCGCGGATTTGTAATTTCCATCTGAAACATAATACTCCATATTAATTTCCTTTCTGGCCTATCTTCATTTTCTCTTTTATCTTGAGTTTTTGTCTATCTGTGGGTGATCTTGCTAGAAAGTGTGTGTAAGTGGAGATATATTCTGCATCCCCACAAACCCGAAATGATGTGGCTGCTGTCACTAATCAATACTTCTTTATGTCGACAATGTTTCATTGGATTATACTGAACCATAAAAAGTTGGGATGTCACGAATACGCGCACCACCATTTGTGAAACTCTTCTGATGTTTTCCTGTGCGTGAATATTATTGCTTTGAAAACATAAATTGAATATAAAATCAATTATGATGCGGAAATTTGGAAAGGCGGAATAGTAAGTACGTAAAGACACTAGCTGTCAACCAAGGTTAAACCTTTCAATTTACATTCGGAAGAATAGAAATATCTCACATGCTCACTCATCATCCTTCTCGTTATTATTATTATTATTATTGGCTGTTTCGGAAACTTTTCCGAAACAGCCTTTGTTTTCGCTAAGTTTTTTTTGTTTGGCTTTTTTTTTTCTTCAGCCAAATGGCTATAGCACTTGTACACGTTTTCTTTCGTACCGGCACTTTGGCTACTTTTATGCTGCCGATTGGCTTTAAATGTGGCAGACACTTAGACTAACTGCTCAGAATGTATGCCGAACATTTACGTCATGATAAACGTCATCATTTGATTTTTTATGAATTTTGAAATCTCAAAATCGTAACATCCTTTTCAATATATCTAGCAAACAAAACAAGATATTTTGAAAATTCTTTGTGTTATAGCTTTGGTATGTCTCAAAGATATGCCCTAAAAGGGAGAAAATGTGTGACGTCATGATGACATCACCAACAATGTTTTTGTTTTTGTTTTTTTTAAAACATGCATTAGGATAGGTCCGATCGTCATGAAAATTGGTGGGTAGATAGATACTGCCACCAGCATACAGAAGCCGAAGTGAAGTCATGATGACTTCATCGGCTAATTTTCTAAGATTTTTTTTTTTATTTTTGAAATTTCATTTCAATCACCAAACTTTACACAAAAACGAAACAGCCCTGTGTTTGTCCACAAACACTGTACCGTTCGTCGAGTTATTTGTCGTTATTCTTTGCCATGCTGAATGGAGTCTTTAAAATACTAACCCTACTGGTCTCTGGAAAGCGCCACACAAATATTTCGTATACACTTATTTGATGTCTAAATAAGCTTCAGCTGCGAAACGCAAACCAGCTGCACTACAGGAGTTTCTCCGCGGATTTTAATGACACGTCTGCCTGCACGCAAACCCGAAAAATATTTTCCCCAGGCATGACAAACTGGGTCACGCGGATCGCGCAATCCTTCAACGGGCAAAGCGGCGCGATGAACTTTAAATTCCAGAAACACGACCTCAAAAACCGCACCTAGGGTGACCGCGGGCTAGCCAAATTATGAATAATCCATTCATCAAGGTCAAACTCAATCACTGATGGTCTCCCCCGGAAAGTCGGGGGAAAATGATCGAAAAAGTCAAGAAAAAGCCAAGACCCGCTTGGAGAAATATCCGAGACCTTCGTGGAAGTAAAGAACCGAGCAAAGAACGGTAGAATCGATTCTTTCAGAGCGTGTAATACAACAGATTTTAGAATCGAATACATTGTCTAGCCGATCCGCTGAGAAACAGCGACTTCGTTTTAGCGGAAGCAAACAAAAATGGGGACAAAAGGGTCTCGGAACCAAGACTATACAAAACGCGGCGATAAAACCGACGAATGCTAACAATGGACGTTTCCCGGCCGGTCGGTTCCAACTGGTGCGGAGCGCTGTCTTAATCGGAATCGCAGATTGATCGAGAGGATGTTTTGCAAACAAGCTAAAGGGAAAACACGAGGCGTCTGGAAACTCCTGCGGCATCATGAGAAAGAAATCATTTCTGAGTACACACGATGGCACACATTTCTATAAGCAGAATACGGACGGCGAGAGGAAAGGAACTCTGGATTTAGCTGGGAACAAAGAAAATACAACCATACGGTTCGCCACGCGAATGATACAAAATATTGGGGATGATCTGACCAAATCCTGCAACATCAACCGATTTTTCCCCTTTTATGAACGAGTAAATTAAGGTGTAGTCTCCTCAAAGACCGTGACCCAAATGTCAATGGAATTTAGGCAGGCTGCTTGAGACAGCACGCATGTTCCACACTGCAAAACAGGCGAACCATTGGGTGGCCCGCCATCCATCATAAAATACCATTTGCATAGGGCTTTTCTCTGTCTCAAAATCACATGAAGTGTTCGAATCGAAGGCCCGTTCTCCACTATCCATGGTACACGTATTTTTTTTTTTTTTTTTTTTTTTTTTTTTTTTTTTACCCGAAGGCTTTACTCTGCTTCTAAATATCACAATCAGAATGGTGCGTTTAAATATGAAAGCAGGTCACACAGAAAGATACATACAAATTTCATTTCAGAGGTTTTTTCTCTGTCTGAAAATATCAAAATCACGATAGCGTGTCCAAATTGGATGGCCCAGGCCGCCCTCCACCATGGCGCATAAAAACGTTTTAGAAGGCTTTTAAATTATTAGAAGGCCATGCTCTCTCCGAAAATACCACCCTCACAGTAGTGCGGTCCAAATTGGGTGGTCTATCCTCCACCAAGGTACACAAAATGTCGTTTTCAGAAGATTGTTTCTCTGTCTGAAAGTATCGAAATCACAATTGTGTGTGCAAAATAATGGAGAGGCAAGTTCCTTCATCATGGCAAATAAATGATTCATATGCAGAGGTCTTTCTGTCCAAAAGTATCACCCCCGCAATGGTATGTTCGATTTGGGAGGCCCATCCTCCCCATGGTACACAACACTCCATTTTTAATTGTATGTATTTACAGAGTCCATTGTTTCTCTGTCGAAAGGCGCCGCATTCATAATCGCATGTTCAAACCACGAGGCCTGTCCTCCACAATGGTACACAATTAATGTTGTATTTACAGAGACAATTCCTTCTCTGTCCAAAAGTGCCACACCCGTAATGGCATGTTCAACTCACAAGGCCTGTCCTCCACTATGGCACCCATTTGTTATTTTTAATTGTTGTAATGTTCTATTTACCGAGAAAATTTATTCTCTGTCTGTATGTTCAACTCAAAAGGCCTGTACCCCACCGTGGTACACATATATTTCATTTACAGAGGCAATTTCTCCTCTGTCTGTCTGTCTGTTCAACTCAAAAGGCCTGTACTCCACCATGGTACACATATATTTCATTTACAGAGGCCATTTCTCATCCGTCTGTATGTTCAACTCACAAGGCCTGTACTCCACCATGGTACACATATATTTCATTTACAGAGACAATTTCTTCTCTGTCTGTATGTTCAAACTCACAAGGCCTGTACTCCACCGTGGTACACATATTTCATTTACAGAGGCCATTTCTCATCCGTCTGTATGTTCAACTCAGAAGGCCTGCACTCCATCATGGCACACATTTCATTTACAGAGGCAATTTATCCGCTGTCTGTATGTTCAACTCACAAGGCCTGTACTCCACCATGGTACACATATATTTCATTTACAGAGGCCATTTCTTCTCTGTTCGTATGCTCAACTCAGAAGGCCCGTACTCCACCATGGTACACATATTTCATTTACAGAGGCAATTTTACTTCTGTCTGTATGTTCAATTCACAAGGCCTGTACTCCACCATGGTACACATATATGACATGCACAGAGGCCATTTCTTCTCTGTCTGTATGTTCAAATCACAAGGCCTGACTCCACACATATATTTCATTTACAGAGGCAATTTTACTACTGTCTGTATGTACAATTCACAAGGCCTGCACTCCACCATGGTACACATATATTTCATGCACAGAGGCCATTTCTTCTCTGTCTGTATGTTCAAACTCTTAAGGCCTGTACTCCACCAGGGCACACATATATTTCATATACAGAGGTCATTTCTTCTCTGTCTGTATGTTCAACTAACAAGGCCTACCCTCCGCCATGGTACGCATATATTCCATTTACAAAAGCAATTTCTTTGTATGTTCAAATGACGAGGCCTGTCCTCCCCATGGTATACAAATGTTTCATTTACAGATGGCAACTTCCGCTCTGTCTAAAAGTACCACACTCATGAGAGTATGCTCAACTCACGAGGCCTGTCCTCCACCATGGTACACACATATTTCATGTACAAAGGAAATTCCTTTGTATGTTCAAATGACGAGGCCTGCCTTCCACCATGGTACACAAATGTCTCATTCACAGATGGCAACCTCTTCTCTGCATAAAAGTACCAAACTCATAATGGTATGCCCAACTGGCGAGGCCTGTCCTCCGCCATGGCACACCAATGTTTCATTCATAAAGGCCAATTCTTCCCGTATCATCCTTTTGTTTTTTGTCTCAAAGAATCAACATCGCAAGATTGTACCCAACCAAGGTACAGTAAAGCATGATTTTCAGCGGATTTTTCTCCGCCTCAAATATCACACTCAGAATGGTGTGTTGGAATATAAAGGTGTCTGACTTTACCATCCTCCAACAAGGTACATAAAATTGTCATTTTCAGCGGGTTCTTCTCTGCCTCCAATATCACACTCAGAATGGTGTGTTGGAATATAGGGGTGTCTGACTTTACCATCCTCCAACAAGGTACATCAAAATGCCATTTTCAAAGGGTTTTTCTCTGCCTCTAACATTACACTAAGAATGGTGTGCCGGAATATAAAGGTATCTGACTTTACCACCCTCCAACAAGGCACATCAAAATGTCATTTTCAGAGGGTTTCTCTCTGCCTCTAATATCACACTCAGATTGGTGTGTTGGAAAATAGAGGCGCTTGACCTCTACCATCCTCCAGCAAGGCACATCAAAATGTCATTTTCAGAGGGTTTTTCTCTGTCTCTAATATCACACTCAGAATTGTGTGTTGGAATATGGAGGGGTTTGACTTTACAGCCCTCCGGCGAGGCACATAAAAATGTCATTTTGAGAGGGTCTCAAGATATCACACTCAGAATGGTGCGTTCGAATTGAGAGACCCGTCCCACGGTAGATACAATTGTTTTATTTTCAGAGGGCTTTACTTTGTCCTAAAGCATCACGCCTACAAAAAGGAAGGGTGTTCAAATTTCCACCCAGGCACATTTGCAGAAGAAGTTTTTTTTTTTTTTGATTTTTTTTTTTTTTTTTGCATATTATTATTATTTTTTTTCTTTCTTTTTGCTCATAGTCCTGGGCCGTAAATTATAGCTACTTTGAAAGAACAGGGCTCCAGAATCTAGAATCTGCAAAAATATTTAAAATAGCCCAAGGGGTTCTCGAAATGCATCAAATCTAAGGACGGACAACTTGTGTCGTTTGTTCTTTTACTTTAGAGGTCAAATGCCATTTTATGTATTTCCTTATAGCGGCCACGGCTCCAAGAAAATCACATAATCACAAGATATTTTCTCCCAGTCTCCATAATGGTTTATTTGCTTTCATCCATTTTTGGCAAGCATGTTATGTATGCATTCTTCCAATAACATCTATGACTTCAAATATTCATAATTAATTTCAATGTCAATTTACATAATTAACCCTAAAGCTTTGAAGGGATGTGAATATCTTTCTTTGACACATAGACCCACTGGCATCATAGAATCGGCAGATGACATTTTAGGCAGTCTCTGAAAATAACTCTTTAAGATCTACATACAAAATTTGCATAATTAATTAGGTTTGGAATAATTAATTATTACCATTTCGAAATAACTGCAGTTTCAGCGGAGATACTGTGTAGAAGACATTCATTCAGGGTAAAGTACGTTCGTGCAAAACCCATTTTCAACACCTACGTGAAACCTATCAGTAATTGTGTGGTCAATGCTTTGAAAATTATCAAAATGAAATATATATATAATATATTACAAAATGCACATAGCTTCCGCTGCGGGCGCGAACCCCATTTCGAGAACAAAAGTCATCTGTATTAAACAACCGCTAGGCCTAATCCTTCAGAAGATCCATCTTGCGAGGGGAGATAAGTTTAAATTTCCATAAACAAAACAATACCACGTAGATTTAAGTCTACTCCAGATTTTGGGCCATAATCCCTGTAATGATTGAAACGTTCTATTATAAATATCCTCGTTATGCCCACCAAGAGCGCATGGAAATTTATAAGTGCCATTTTGATAAAAAATAGATTCACAGCAATTAGCAGATGACTCTACGTTGTCATATTCAGAGGTAAACCCTCAACTTTTTATGAACTGTAAATAATTCATGACATCTTTAAGCCATGACGATCAGCCGTGAAAGGCAATTCTGAATTTATTATTATGATGTATGCGGCAGTATTGCGTATATAAAAAATACAGCAGGTTCCAGTTTGTGTGAGAATATGGATATTAGACTGGTACCCAAGCGCACCCCAACAGTACCAGCGCGCAGCAAGTTACACAGCACCTGTCTGAACCATGCATTCTATGAGATTATCGGCCAAAAAGCTGCCTATAACTAAAGTATATTTCCTGAAGCCACTTCATAACCAATATCATCCGAATTTAGCTATTTGCGATAACAATATATATATATATATATATATATATATATATATATATATATATGTTATATATCTATCTACTGCTTATCAAGATGGATCTCAAACGATACCCATTTTCAAAGTGAAATTTGAGCGCGAAATTTCTTTTGGAGCGTCACTTCTTTAAACCGCTCGGCCGATTTTGAGCAGGACGCATCAGACAAAGAATGAATCTGGGCCATCCGGGAAAAAACCCGAACAGGGGCCGATATGCTATTCCACAGCGCCAGGATTGGACACGAAAAACCGAAGCGCCTTCCGACTGTTACCGAGGGAAGTGCGACAAAGGGCGTCCACGGCCGAACGGGGGGGTTTTGCCTACACAGTACGGCGACGGGAGAACATTTTAAGTCGCAACTCAAAACTAATCATCTGTTTGGATTCATTTTCCGTTGATAATGACATGAGAAATTCATCAGATCTGTCGAAAGATTTCAGTTTTTATTAGCATATTTTGTTTCGGAGTGAAGATATAGTAACATTCCTCCCTACATGCGAGTGTGCGGGGCCGTTGGACGATTTTCATGACGTCATTTTTTAATATTTATTTATATCGAACTCGCAAGGATGCGTAGTACTTGGGACCGTCCACCAGCAAGGTACATAAATACATTCGTATTTCATTTGCAAGGGTCTTTTCCTGTCCAAAAGTGTGATACCCACAATAGCACGTTCAACTTAAGGGGATTAACCTCCACCATGGAGCGCAAAGTAATGTTTCGTTTCCAGAGGCCATTCCTCTGTCTAAAAATACCACACTCAGAATAATGTCAACTTGAGAGGCCTGGTCTGCGACTCGTAATTGTCGGTTATGCAAATGCATGTTACGCCGAGGCATCTCCAACTATTCCCAACTTTTCTTAGGGTACATTTAAATGAGAAGAGCCATGTCAAATAAAGCAGATACTGTCAAGATTCCATCTTTGACACCGGTAACGATCTTGATCTTACGCATAACAAAAGCCACATTTTTCGCAAATAACTTCCGATAAAGGAAAACCGGACTACATTCCATCGTCATGCATCGGCGAGGGACGCCGATGCGCCCATTGTATTCAACACAATAGCATGAGGCGCGGCACTTAATACGAAACCCCGCAACGACAAGGGACCGAAATGGACGAAGTGACCCGAAAAGGATTTCCCAAATTTTCAGAAAACCATTCAATCTGAGGCAATGGGAATAAACTCCATAATATCAATGAATGCGGGTGCAAATTGGAAGTTGTGATCGCAGTCACCCAGAAAGCGGCCATCTTGTTTTTATCACGTGACATTTACTCGCGTTTTGTGGCGAGATTTGCCGAGATTTGGTCAGATAGAAATGACATCATCGTAAAGACAAAGAAAATCTCTTTTGACGCATACCATTAACAGGTACGTTCGTTTGTGTTTTGTCTTCCGATTTTGAAGATTTTTTCAGATGAAATAAAGGTACAGATTTTCATAATTTTGGGGCCGCTAAATCGTTAAAAATCTCACATGAGGAGTTCATGAAAAACTAAAATAAAAAGGGGGTAGTTTCTGAAAGGGTGGAATTTCAGGAGTTTGTTTAACTTGTTTTTTGTTATGTTTCCCGATTCCCGTGACGCTTTTTGACGCTGGGGGGTTTTGTGTCTGGGTGCCTTCGGCAAGGTGATTAAAATATGGCGGCGGTGTCACAATGGCTGCCTATTTCTCCCCCATGCTGTATGCATGAAGCAATAATGCTGCGATTACTGGGGTAACTTTTTGGTGACTGATTGCTTTATTGGTGAAATTTACATTATGACCAATACTCTTTCCGGAAAGAGTTCTATATCCGGACATCACTTATTTTCCCTAAATATGACTTAAAAGCTACCAACAAGTGTAAATCTGATGAAGAAACGTGAATTTAGGAGGGAAACATTTTCAACTTATTCTTTGAAAATACTTTGACTTTTTCTGTCATGGCCCATAGACTTTGTGCACGAGCTATAAGTGATGTCCGGATATGGAACTCTTTCCCCATACTTTAAAGATAAGATATCCTTCCGATAAAAATTCAAAAGCCTTTTTTTTTGCCTTATAATACTTTCAACACCCAGTTTGGTGAATTTTAATGCAAGGTTTCCATGCTGGTTCAACCTTAAATACGACAGCTGCGAGGAAATCTACACATACCAGCTATTTAAAGGACTACCCATTAAAGGGGACCTGAGAATACTAATTTAAGGTGATATGATCTCATCTAAATGAACTTGAAAATGTTTTCCAGACCTTTCTCAAATATTTGTAACTGCTTTGGAGTTTTTTTTTCTTTTTTTTACACCCCGCACCATGCCCGCGGAATAATTAGGGCCGGGCATGCCCCTTTAAAGGACCCTAACTTTACCATACTTTAAGGTATAAACTTTTAATTGGTACCATTAGTTTTCTTTTTCGAAGCTCTTTCCAATGATACCAAGTTTGTAATATTTGGACAAAAAACCCCAAAACTGCCGACCACCCTAATACAATGCGAACGTAGGCCCCCTATGTCAGATTTAAAACAACCCATTCTGCCAGAGCGCTCCGGTTGCTCGATTGGTAAGTCGTCAGATTTTGATGGCTGGGGACCCTGGATCAAATCCCTGCCGCACTGTCTGATTTTTAGAAAAAGTTCAAAAAGATTTCTTAAGATTTAGGTTTTTAATCAAATGGTTATGTTTATAGTAGATTTAATTCGGTCATACTGATCACCGTCAACACACTGTCAACAAGCAAAATAGCGTCAACATACCGTCAACCTCTCCAAAGCAAGTTCTAAATTGACAAATGCGCTACAAAAACCGTAAAGTGTGGGGTGGGTCAACACGATATTTGGGCTTGAAAATTAGAGGTTAAACCTCTGAAAATGCACGTTTTTCGTTCTAGAATACAGACTTTTCCGTGCGTTGATGCAGCTCCAAAAGCGGCAGCCATGTTGCCTAAGCATGAGGAGTTCATGAGTGAACAGCGACGAGCAAGGAAAAATGCATTTTGTAAAGTAATTAGGGGGAACGGGCGCAATAAAAACCTTTTTTTTTATGCAAGCAGCTCGAGTAAAATCCTCACGTACCGCTTGTCGTTTTGGCGGCGATTTCCACAGTTCAACATGAAGCCGAGGTAAAAACTTAACCTTACATTACAAAAGAAGAACAAACCATTTCGCCTGAAGAGGTAACTGCACATTCGTTCCCCGACGAGCCTTGCAATAAGAAGTTTCATATACTTGGGCCAAAAAATGATTTTAATTACTATCACATTACGGGTGCACAATTTGTGGCCCTGTTTACGTGGCTAATGGCGGCGCCCAGACAAAACGCGCGTTATACGCGCTTCCGATCTAGCTATTTATTCTTTTGATATCTATGAGATAGTTACATTTACAACAGGCGCGCCCTCATTCTTTGAAGGGGTTTGAGATAACTTCTTGTAGTTCAGTTTTCACTTTTTCGAAAAAAACCTTACACTGACCTAGAAAAACCCCCACAAATCCCCATACCTTTAATTGATGCTTCTTAATATGTTAGACAGGCTACACATTGGCTGCTGTATGATACAAATATGCATGCACTGGTTCAATTTGAATATATCCGCCTGGAGACATGTTAGTCAAGTCATGACGGAACTTCACAAACGGTGGGCGTATTTACATATTAGGCCCCTACCGCGCTGGTAATATGATAATGACGGCGCCTGCGGACAATACACGACTGTCTAACGACTTGTCTTCAAGACTAAGATGGTTTCGGCCCTAAATTTAAAAGGTAACAAATGTATCAGGGGCGGATTCAGAGAGGTGGGTCCCACCTCTCTGAATCCGCCCCTGATACATTTGTTACCTTTTAAATTTAGTGTGAACGTACATGTATATCAGGCCAAATTCAGCGTTGAGTATTTGTATTTTGATGGCTTGGCACTCTATGAGTAGTCGCGTGCATGATCAGAACATTAACCAGTTCACGCCGGGATTATTTCAACGTGGACGAACCCCATGAGGGCGGCATTATTTTCGTTAAGAAAGCAAAACTTATAATGTCTGCTGCCACCAAGAGTTTAAAAAGTGTCCAATCGCTCTAACCACTGCGACAGATGACGCCAGCATCCTGGTTGTGTCCGCAATTGGGCTGCTCCCAGCAAGACGACGGGCAGTCGCCGAATTGGTTCTCTGATCCGGTGCACGCCACGCCGTCCATGTGGACGGGACCGCTGCCCTGACCAAAGTGGGCCCCGGACTTTGCCTCCTGCGCCTCAGAGAATCCTAGCTGGCGACAGACCACCCTAGCGTCGTCCATGCCCCAGTTGTTATCGCATATGGTACCCCAGGTGTCGTCACGGTAGATCTCAACGCGGCCGCTTGAGTTAGTGGAGTCCCCGACCAACCGAACAGTATCTGTTGAGATAAATAGAAACAATTCGGAAAATGTAAATGCACTTAAGACTTAAGTTTAATCTGCTCTTACACTGGTTAATATTAATATGGAAATAATCTGGGGCATGAATACGAGTATAATTTCATCAAGGGATCAGGTTGGCGCACTGGTACGTTCCCATAGTCTCCCACCTTTGTGATCAGGTTTCGACTTTATTCCATTGTGGCCGACGTGTCTGTTGATTTAGTTTTCCATCCAAAATTACTCTTTGTTTTCTCCCCAAATTTTCCATATGTTACTCCCATCAGAGATCTAAATAATGTGGTTCGTTTCACTATCTTGCATGAGAATGTGTCATTCGACTTAAACGACAACAACAGACTTTAAAACCAACGATGCTTGCGGGAAGACACTGCCTATTGTCTGTAATAAAGTGGAAGACCTGTGTATAAGGTGGAATTAGGAATGTTTCGGGACAGTGTGGGGCAAGTTGTACTTACACTGAAGGGGAGTTGACGAATTGTAAAAGAGAGAAGAGAATATAATATTGAAAGCATGTAAAGAGTCGAAATGACGTTGGGGTGTAATACTTATAGAGATGTAAGGATCTGGAGTGTTTAATTGTTACCCCTCTCCCATGCAAAATATGCCCCACCACGGTGTACTTTGCCTGTGTTGTGGAGAAAAATCAAGACGGCCTACAAATTTTCCTTTCATCAGACGTTGGATAATTTCTCGAAATACCTTTTAAAAATGAAAAGGACTGGAACCGGGACAAACAAATGGAATTAGTAATGACGGGCTTCTTATAACCAAGCTTACTCAGTTTGGGTTCACAGACCACTGCGGCTACACGAGAGCCGTTACACTGATGGAATTTGGTGCAGACAAACGGACAGTCAGCAAGCCGATTCTCCGTCCCGTTACATGCGACTCGGCTCATCACGATGGGTAGGGGTGTACTCGCTGAGCTTGCTCTCGCTTCGACTGCCACTAGGAAACCGAGGTGTTGGCGACACACGACGTTGGCGTCGTTAATGTCCCAGCCCTCGGCACAAACAGCGCCCCAGGCACCTGTGTCTCGGTGAAAGATTTCAACCCGGCCGCTCAGCGCATCACTGCCGTCTATCAACCAAACCGTGCCATCTGAGACTGTTATAAACAATGACAAGATAATACAAATCTGTGAAGGTTTTAGCCCAATCCTTCATCCGAGTCACGACAAATCAATGAGGACCGGTCTGTTTACTCGAAGATGACAGCATTTAAGATGGAAATATTTCTCAGGAGGATTGGTACTGGTTTCATCTTTACAAACAGTAAGTTTATAGATTAAAACAAATCACTTTTAGTTTTGATCCCCACAAAATCTATACCTCCAAGGGATGAACAAGTTATCACTACAAGAAAAGAATATTCCTGCATCTTCAGGGAGAATTTAATAAAAACAAATCTATAAGGTCTTACGCCACCGATTCTAATCCTGATGTGGTGTTGGATATATGCCTACACGGCTGGATAGTTGTCCATACGCATCAGGACACGTGTATAGGCCCTCGTACGACGTTTGCTTGCAAACATTGTTTTGCTTTTGAGGGGTCCGTGAATTTGTTTTGACATGCCCCGCGCCCTCGAATTGTTCGCAGGCCTTGGGCATATATCCGACCATCAGTATTGTAGGCCTATACCTCAAATTCACAAAATAGTTTGACGTCTAAGTCGAAATTGCAGACACCCTCTCCCATTTCGTTTACATAATGAACAAAAACAGCGTTCTTCTGTTCAATGGTTGACAACACAATTTATGAGGAAAATGACAAAAATTCAGAATTACATCGAACGAGTCCTCCAACGCACAGAATTGCATAAGAAACAGGCGCAATGGTGCACCCAAGCGGCGGTGGCTTAAGCTCTTTCCGATGTTGTCATTTTCTTGTATTAACTCTCACAAATGCGGCGACGACATGCATGTGGTAAAATGGCGCCACTAAAGTCAAAACACCCTTTTAGAAAAAACACCTGTGAGCGGACTGAGCGCCCCCAGCCAATTCATCGGTGTGCTAACGGTACTGAGCAGAAGCACTCGGAGTATATATTTGACTCCAAAATGACGCCTAAACCGCGTAGTTTACAGCTTGGTGTGTCATTCGGGAGGCAAATATACTCGGAAGTATTGCGTCTGTTGCTTCATTATATTATACTTGATACTCGATGAGCTACATTCTATTAACGTTAACAACCTTAAAACATACTACCTCGGCAACCGAGCACTTCAAATCTCAGCCGGTAAGTTGTCTGATCCCAGGCCTGAGGTAATACACGAAGAAACCTTGTCATCGGTACCACAGGGAAGGTGATATTTGTAGGTCGGCCGCTGCTCACACTGAACTGAAATAAACAATTTTCAATTTGGATCAATACAGTTTATTATTCAATATAATTTTAGAAATTAACTGTATTGAATTTTGAATATGTAGTTCGAGTGCAAGTCCGAGGTGCCCAGTATTGCAACAAATATAAAACCATGCTTCACAAAGATTTTGTTTCGGGTTGCATTTTCGTCAATTTGAATTTCTAAATAATTCTAGCACTGGACAACACCCAGGTTGAAAAGAAGTATGACAGAGACCGATTTCTAGTCATCGTAACTCTGACGCGGGTCTTAGTAAAATTGGGATTCGAGTCAAAGTTCAACGTCCGATCCCAAGTCACTGGTTTGTCTATACTTAATGTTTAAATTTCCATGATTCCCATTTCTGACCGCCCCTAATTTGGCTTCGAACTACTAAAAAGAACCCATTTTTGTCGCCGGCCCTCTCTAGATGAGACCCATGTAATAAAACAAACAAGAAGAGAAGAAAGAAAGAAAGAATGAATGGGGAAAGTCAATTAAATCAGCGCTATGTTCGTTACGCACTATGGCACAATTAACAACATTAAACAAAGCACCAGTCTCGTGGACCGTGGTCAAAACACCGACTCGATAGTGTGCGTATAAGTCGAAAGTAAGTGTGCACACATCGAAACTCAACTCGTTCCCGACGCGCTTTCCCTTCCGGTTACCTGCAAATTACACTTAATTTATAAAAAGCTGCATTGGACAATATAGCAAATTGGAAATTAATACATGGTGTCCCCCAAAAGGGTAACCCACAAACAAAGGGGAAATATGACTAAGCTATATGTACATAATGACCATTATTATAGTTTTATCATAATATACATGATGGGGTAACATTCATTTCCCGCGGTTCGCAGTATAGCGGGAAATAATTGTCTTTGGAATTCGGGCAACGCATATACTGCGTATAGCAGGTGTTTAGCAAAGAAAGGTGTTACGTAATGAGTTCAGTGAGTAGTATAAATAAGGAGGAGGGACAAAAGAAAGCCAGTTCTAGCAAGCACTTCAAAAGAGCCACCTCGTTAGTTTGTTTCTTTCCGCCATGGATGCTCAAGCGCAAGCAGCCTTCATCGAAGACTGGGTTAATCAAGCAGTAGCAGGGTCGCAGGCAGCTTTGTTAGACAAGATTGATGGCTTGATACTAAGTTTGCCGCTTTTGAGAGCAGACTCAGCAGAGTAAGCGACACGCAGAGACAGATTTCGGACACCCAGTTGTCAAAAATCGAATACAACATCCTAAATAATGACAGTTACAGATTCAAACACAAGAGCTGTGAAGACCAATACAAGTTTAATGTTAAGGTTGCCACGAAGCTTTTAGAAGCAAAGTCAAATCTGGACAACATGAGGGACATCCCCCAAGTATAGCCAAGGATGTTGCAGAAGGTATTGAACTTTTAAATCACCGTCAAAAATTAATTAAGATGGCAGGTGGCGAGTGGTAACCGAATAAGAAACCAATCCGTTAGCATCAGACCCGGACGACGAAAAACGTATCAATCGAGCTGAATCTAGAGCATCAAAAAAACTTAAGCTTGAACAATCCAAAAGAGTTAAGAAAGCAATCAGATTTTTATCATGGCCTACTTCAGCACGGGTTGATCCCGTACTTCCATCTGCTCATCGCGCCAGTACTACCGGCACGTCATCGTTCAGCAAGCCGGGAGTTTGCTTCACCTGCGGGCAGCTGGAAGCATGTATGAGTGCCCCAAGGCGAGACAGCCTGCCAAGACTGATAAGATAAGTGACCATTTGGTTTTCTCTGAACGTAAAACCTCTGGAGATCCAGCGGCGGCGATTTCTCGTCGAGGTTGGGGGGACGGAGAAAACAACTTTGACGCGCTAGTTGTGCAATGACGTCACCGTATTTGTTCAATTTGTTTTATTGTTATCAACCACGTACGAAGTACTATGGGGATGCTAAAAATAGGTAAACTTTATATTTACCTCTTGAAATACAAACAACAAATATTGGAGATTACATTATCCATTCCTGACCAATACTTTTTCGGAAGAACGCACAATCAGTTAAACTGTTATTAGAGAGATCATGTAATCATTGTATTTGGTGTCTCTTGTGTCTTCTGGGAAATGTTTGAAAATATGTGCTGATGTTTGTGTTTTGGTGCACACTGGTGTTAGTCTGGTTCCTTGACCTGAAGATTCCCTGACGTCTTAATCTTAGGTCAGGCAGCTACCGCGGTTTAAAATAGATCATGACGTACAGTGTTAGTCCGAGTGACGTCAGTGGCATCGTTCAAATTTTAACATTCTTGCAAAATCCAGTCCGCAAAATACTGCAAGAGTGTGGCATTGATTTTTCAGTTTTTATATATAATTGAGAATTCAAATTCCAGGATCTGTAACGGGCCTGACAGATTTTTTGTTATTGCGAACATCAACTTTAATAGCCGAATGTTACCGAAAACAAATTCGGAAAACCTCGGACATTTTCGGAAAGGGCCAGAATCTGGGAATTTTCGTCACGTGTCATTGGCGGCTACCGGACCTAATATTCATCAGAAATAGTCAGAATATTTTGGTCTGGGAACCAGACTACACTGGTGTATGTAAAAGTCAATGACCAATGACAAAATATTTAGGGGGGGGGGGGGGGGGGGGGGGACACTGCCATAGCCGTCCCCTCCACACAAAATATTGGGGGGACGTGTCCCCCCCCCCTCCCCCCCCCCCCCCCGGGATCGCCGCCCATGTGGAGATCATAAGGTTTTAAGGAAAAAGTCGGCCGATGATAAATGTAATGAGCAGGTCGAACAAGGTTCAACAATTGGCCGATTAAGAAATTCACTTAATCAGTGGGACAAAGCCAGTGTCAATGCTCATATAAAATCGGTCATAAAGATGGATATATTATTCCTTTCAAAACGCTTCCCGACGCATTTCATTTGAAAAATACCCGTTCAGCATTGGATAACAGTTCGTTTGTTTGTTTCAGAAGAAATTAAAAGGCCAAAGGATACAGGCCAAGGGCGGATCCAGGGGGGGGGGGGGGGGGGGGGGGGCAAAGGGGGCCATGCCCCCCCCCAAAAAAACACCATTAAATACAAAAAACTAAAGTTGAAATTTCTATTTTACTGACGTCGCAAAAAGGCAGCCACTGCGTACACCCACCCACAAAACTCAGCCAAAATTTGTTTTGGCCCCTCCAAACAAATTTGCCAAAAATATTGTTTTGGCCCCCCCCCCCTAAATTGTGTTCTGGATCCGCCCTTGATACAGGCTGTATATTTGAGCTTGATCATAAACCAACTTGTGTCAATCCTTTGACTGTCGCCTTTAGTAAACGAACAAGGCGAGACTAGTGTTGGATTGCAGGAATTTGAACCCACATCTTGCGCAGTTCAAGTTTAAATATGAAGATGTTTCAGTAGCTAAACAGATGTTTCAACAAGGAGATTTTTTGTTTACATTTGATCTCAAATCTGCATATCATCATTGAAATATATCCCAGTCACAAGACGTATGTTGGTTTTTCTTGGAACAACGCTGACAAAAAGTGTTTTTACGAATTCAATGTCTTGCCTTTTGGTTTAGCCACTGCACCATTTATTTTCACCAAGATGATGAAAGTAGTTATTTCACGGATGGAGGTCAAAAGGTCACAAAGTCGTCATGTTTTTAGACGACGGTCTTGGCGGTTGCAGTGATTTTTATGATGCAGTCAAGTTAAGCAAAGAAATTCAAACATCGCTCCAAGATTTTGGTTTCATAATTGCTCATGACAAGTGTGTTTGGGAACCTTCACAGGTTGTACAATGGCTGGGGTTCAAGTGGTTTATGACCACAGGCATGTTGCATGCAACAGATGCAAGAATAGAAAGGTGGAAACTGCCCTTGTTTCCCTTATCAAGCAAACTGACATGGATAAGAATTGTACCGTCCCAGCCAGATTTTTGGCCATATAATATCTTTGTTACATGCAGTTGGGAAAATTGCAAGATTAGGGACCCGAGCTTTATATGCATAAATACTAGAGCCAGTTGAAATGCACCTGTTCGGATAGATGATGAAGCTAAACGGATCCCACAGACAACGCCTTCGTCCGGAATCTGCATGATTGACCTAAACGAACGACTGGCCACAAAGTCATCAAAAAAGATGTCGTTACAGCAGATATACTCTTCGAGCTATGCGACAAATATGTAGAGAGTAATGATCCAATTGAAATCAGAACTTTGTGTATGATTACAACAGCTTTTGCAGGTTTTTTGCGATATGATGAGTTAAGTTCAATTCGATGTAATGATGTAGTTATTCATCCTGATTACCTTTTATTAACATAAAGAAAAGCAAAACAGATCAACTTAGATCAGGCAATGAAGTTATCATTGCCAAAGGTTCTACTTCGGCATGCCCTCCCAGCATGTTGTTGAGGTATACCATGTCCATTTCAGGAATTACTACAGATTTTGTTTTTTTTAGATCATTTCTTGTTTAAACCTGCTTACAGATTTAAGAATGACAGTAAACTTATTTCCAAAGATAAGCCTTTAAGCTATGCCAGAGCCAGAGAAACCATCAACAAAATGATTTCGGTCGTTGCACCCGGTATGAATTTTGGCCTACATTCTCTCAGGTCGGGGGGTTCTACAGCAGCAGCCAATAATCAAGTAAGTGATCGGTGTCTAAGAAGACATTAGCCTTTTAGAGGTATGGCGGACACAATAGGAGGGCGCTATTTGATTTGGGTAAACCTTTTGTATGGCACAAAAGGTTTACCCAAATCAAATAGCGCCCTCCTATTGTGTCCGCTATACCTTTAAAAGGCTAATGGGAGATGGAAAAGAGATGAAAGTAAGGATGGTTACATAGCTGATTCGCTCAATAAGCGTTTGGAAGTTACTCAAAAACTTGGTTTGAAAATTGTTAACTCATTTTTCTTATCAATACATTACAAGTTATTCATACTGATTATGCCCTATAGCAACACTTGCTTTGGCGTTTGCCTATTAGGCCGCTCTTGACGTGCTTCGCTGCCGCCCAATATATAACTTTGTTGTATCGTTCTTATGATTGAGTAAAACTAAGACCATTCATTTCCCGCGGTTCGCAGTATAGGGGGAAATAATTCGGGCAACGCATAGGCCTATACTGCGTATAGCAGGTGTTTAGCAAAGAAAGGTGTTACGTAATGAGTTCAGTTAGTAGTATAAATAAGGAGGGACAAAAGAAAGCCAGTTCTAGCAAGCACTTCACAAGAGCCACCTCGTTAGTTTGTGAAATTTGATGTTAATTGATCAATTAGATATTTCAGGTGAAGCCCACACCCCCACGGAGGAGAACGCTGACTGTTTTGGGGCACAGGTTTTCAGAGCATTTTTTAAAGAATTTTTTTTTTCTGGAAGTCGTGTTTCTCCGATGAAGTGAATTCATATACATGTATTGTATAATTTTACAAATTGTATTATACAAAAGGAAACCTAATTTATTCAGATGGTAACATAGATGATCTAATATTGAACATTGTATATTGGCTGTAAAATTGATGTAATGATTGCTTTGCTGCAACTTTTGAGAATCGGAGCAATCGTTCTGATTTTGTAGAATCTGCAATGGGCATTAAGTATGTAAAAAGTGCATTTTTCACGATTTCAGAATGGCTCATTTTACAGCACGTTTACAAGCGATGCTTATACTGCTGAGACTTGTTCCCCAGACCATGAGTATGTTTTCTGCGTTTTTTCCCGATTATTTATTCCCAGTATTAAGACTGCATATAGAATTCCATTTTAAGAAAACCTACAGATTCCTTCTTGCAGCTATTTTAATTAAATGTGTATCTCGGTACATAATATGCTCAGTGGATGACCTAAACACACACATCCTCACATATGGGTAGATATGGGGTACCTCTATTGTGGATTTTACTTTCCTTCCTTTATTCTCCTTTGTCCCCATTGAAATCTCAAAAGCCATAGCGTTAACTTTGTGGGGTACCTCGATTTCTAAAGACTCCCTCGTGGGGTACCATTGTCCCCATAATTGTTACCCTTTCTTCCCGGTACCCCGTAAGAAGACTAATGTAAAAACGTACACATTCGAACTTCCCAATACGTGCGAGGACAATGCTTTGTGTTTCCTATTGTTCCTTTAATATAACCCAACCCCATAGACTAAGCACGTACTTCTACGTCCGAGGACCGATTTCAACAAAAGACTTGACGTGCGAGGACTGAAAGGTTTCTTTTTATTTCCTTTCTCCTCTTGTCCTCGGAGATATATACAGTGCACGTACACACACACACCCAAGTGTGTAAATACCTGCAATCGTGGACGTCCCATTGTTCCTCTTTTGTTTATACTAACTTTTTCGGAAGACCTCCCATTGGTTTTGTACACGATTTTTAATCGTGGACGTTCGGTCAAACGTGGACCCTTTGTCTGCGCCAGTATATACATACTCTCACACACACACACAGCTCTGTTTCACATACGCAGTGTGGACATTCCTTTGTATTTGTGTAATTAAGAATTCTCGGCCAAAATCCTAATTTTTCTCACATCCAGAAAATCTTTTCAACCCCAATTTTTGATAGTGGCCCCCTGAAGTAATTATCTTTATTCTCCCACTGATAACCCTAACCCCATTTTGCCTCTGAAGCCCTTTTCCAGAGAGAGCGAAACACTATGTGGACCTGACCAAGCTCCAGCTTTTATTCACAGGTCCACACAGTGTATGCACCACTAACTCACAAACACGAACAAAAAGCCCACCCCCCCCCCCCAAAAAGAAATTATCCCCTCTATATTTAACACTTATAACTAAGAAATTTGGGGCATTTTTTTCATTGATAGTTTTGTTCTGAAAGCAAATTTACGTAAGTTATGTATTTCATGCCTGTTGCGCTTAAACAGGAGTCGGGAAAATGTTAAAAACTATGGGGAAAAATCGTCTTTAGGTTTATTACTCACTTCGGTATAATGAACCCACCTGAATAATATTACCCTCTGTATCAGTCATACCCTGCCAGGCATCCGACTCGCCATCAGTGAAGCTGTACTGCACCGAAAATGCCGAAACATAGTTACTGGTTCCTGCACTGTATCCCTGAACAACGATCCCGGTTAGTGCGACATCGCCGCCCAGATCGACCTGGATCCACTGGTCCGCTGGAATTTGTGGTATCCATCCATTACTCCCTGTTGAATGATGGTAACATTGTGCTATATTACCTGCCTTTGCAGACGGTATCAATGGGCATACGAAGTAATGACGTCACACCGTGTGTACCTCGTTGAATTCATGCGCGTTGTAGTTATCACAGCATGCAATTCAGTACATGCAAGTTAATTGGGGTCATGTCAATTTTACCTGTTTTGCGACAAACATAAAGACTACATTTTTCAAACTCGTAAAGAAACAACAATTGTTTCCTTTAGGTCCCTAATACGAAGTAAAAATAATCCTCGAAATAAGCATAATACTACGTTTTAATATTTCAACATGTCCCGACTTGGCAAACATAGTAAACGTGGTGTGACGTCATTACATCGTAGGTCCATTCTAAAGCAAATACCAACACTGGGATCCTAACCCTGATGGAAATGCCATTTACGAGGTGCCATCAAAAAGTTCCGAGACTGTTCCTGTTGCGAACGAACGGAGCGCAGCTAGCACAGTACTGTGCATATAGTAGGTGTAAGCAATAACTTTCGTAAGTATTCCAAGTTCGCTTGATCAACATCAGCACCTGTGATACACGCATTTTTGTGACCACTGGTACCTGCGCATTTGCGATTTCACCATGGACCTGAAACTTGAGCAGAAGCAGCACCGTGTCGAAGTCTGCGAGGATCTCCGTCAACAGGCCTGGGATGACCCAAACTTCATGTCCAGGATCATCAGCGGTGATGAGAGCTGGGTCTGCGGCTACGGCCCAGAGACCAAACAGCAGTCTTCGCAGTGGAAGAGCCCGCAATCTCCAAGACCGAAGAAGGCGCGTCAGGTCTGGAGCGCAACCAAGACTGCAAGAGCATGCTCGTCGTTTTCTTTGACATTCGCAGGGTTGTGCACCGTGAATTCCTCCTCCAGGGTCAGATTGTCAACGCTGAGTATACTGCACCGTTCTGAGACGTCTGAGGGAGAACATTCGGCGCAAACGGCCTGAACTGTAGCCGTGATCAAGACTGTCAAGCTTTGTTCCCTATTAACAAACTGAGCGAGCGCCCAGCGCTGACCTGGCGAACACAACCCAGTACGTACGTGCCCATGTCCTGCAGCCGATTTCACGAAACCGTATGCAACTTACGCCATTCATTGACATTTGACCTGATTATAGCCGGCGGGCCTGATTAGCCCTGGGGCCTGGGAGCCCATTTTCAGTTGGCCTGTTGAGGCCTTTGTTGATGCCCTGGGTGGCCATACATTGTATACTTTATACCTGCTTTACATCTTGTTGATGCCAGCTTGCCCTCATCATTTTGGTATCTGGCACAAGTTTGGAATACAACAGAAAAGCTGTGGCTAAACAACAAAAATTGGTTTGGAACATATCCGTCCTTTTAATGAGTCCAAGTATAAATCGGTTATATTTGTACTGACTGAAAACAATTCGTCTGGAGCTTTAATACATAAGACATATATTTGCCGAACGCACTGTTCGTGCTCTTTTCAAGACTTGTTCACCTTAAACAAATGTAAAAAAATTGTACTTTTCTAGCAATTCAAAAGTTATTTAGTGGTAAATCAGATTTTGAACGAAAAATCCGCCCACGTTTAAGTTGTCGAATAATTATCTCACAAAATTGGAATTATTTGCGGCCCGACAATAATTCAGTTCCCGCAGGGCGGATCTTTTTCTGCTGTAGAGGCGCGAAAGAAAAAGCCTGTCAGCAACTCGAAGACATGCAGACAACCAAAATATAATTTTTTTTACAGAAACATACAAACGACAAAATGTCTCCCGAGTCTCCCAATTTACCTAAAGCTATATAGGAAAGGACGTATGGGACAGACGTTTCTAGCTTGTTGAAATAAAGACATTGTTCACAAATCCGTTTTTTGCAAGTTTAAGGAAATATTAGAGGAAAAAAATTAAGAAAGTTTTCAGAAAGATTAAAAAGCAGAAACACAGAAACACGTTAAAGAACATGTCTCTAGTCATAAATTAGGATGTATCTTTATGCTGTCTAACTAGGGATGATAGTTCATTCTAATCCAACGTCTTTGACTTACCAATATTGAGTCGAGCGGTGTTTGGATGATAACCAGAGCTGTGGGTGGACGATGCCGTGAGGCTACTGTCAGGGATCGCTCCACTTTCCATCCCCAAAGGTCCGCTGGCGCAAGGGACTCATGAGTGAAAAAAGAGACACGATTATACCGATAACTTTTCCGTAGTTGTGTACATGGAAAACACCTTGTAAGTAAACCTGTAAATATGGATCTGTGGTAGTAATCTCGTTCCAAGACATTTGTGATATTTTCTTTTTCTTGCGCAAAAGGAACACAATTTTCCGCCAACGAGGGCGTTGTTTCTCGATTCTGCCGGACTTTACTCGACTCGTGTGACCGACCACGGTGACAAAATCGTGCTGCCAGTAAATTGCGCCCTCTTGATTAACGTTCAAAATGCGAAAGGGGCAACGATTTAACAGTAATGTCTGGGACCAGTCCAAGACTACTGCGGCAGTGGCGTATAGCTAGAGGGTCATCAGAGGCAACTCCCTCCGTGGGAGCCCTTGGCCCCCGCGCCCCCACGTGGAAAATCGGTTTTGGTTTTGTTTTGTTTTGTTTTGCTTTTTTGTTTCTAATAACATGTTAAGGGGATGACGCATCGTCATCTGCTGTGTGTTGCCATGCGTTCAGTCTGGTCATGTGTAAAGTCTATGCCCCCTTTGCCCCTCCCACTGAAAAGCACTTGGCTACGACTCTGCTTTGCCGATTGGATAATTTGGGGGCGGTCGTCTAGTCTTGTCGCCTGCACAGGTCGACATTATTAGGTTTTCCTAGGTATCGTAATAAGAAGAGCTTACTATAGTTTTCAAATTTAACTTCCTACAGACAATCAATCCACTCATTTGACAAAGCAAACTTGCAGGCAAACACCCGACCAACCAACCAACCGACGCAGAGACCAACACCAAGCCCGACCGAAAGCCCAACCGACGGACAGACTGACCGACCGACAGACCAACAAACGGATCGAACGACCTGGGTATAGATATGGAATAGACCACACCGGGAGGTCTATTGTAATGACTTTTTCTAACCCTAATCCCCTAGGGTAGATGCAAAATCATGTTAAAATTGAAGGACTTGGCACTACTTAATAGGATGAATGCAGCATTGCATGAAAGGCGACTTTATCCGGTCTAGGTATTATACAATGATATCTGAAATTATAGGACAAATGATGGGTTTATATTTACCTGATGTCCTTTCTGCACGCACAAGTCCATGGGTGATGGGATGAGCTACACAGAGTCCTCAAATATAATAAAATAACAGAAAGAAATCTTGGTATTTTCTTGGAATTTTAACGGACGTTCTTTTATTGCAACAAAGTGCTATAGGTCTTGCACATGAAACTTAATTTGAAAAACTTATGTACGCACAATAAAGTTTAGGCATAAAATATAGAGTTTTCTGCAGGCAGTGTTCATACTTTATGTGATTCAGCAACCTATACATAAAATAAGAAACCTGTGAACATTTGAGTTCAATCCGTCACACCAGTCACGAGAAAATAGTGAAAACCGTTATGTTCTATGTTAAGTGTGATTTTGTACAGTTCATGTGCTCATGTATACAGGAATTCGCAGACGCCATTTTTACAGTGGTGCCGCGCTCGCGTGCAGGTTGCGCGCGTTCTCTAATTTCAGTCGCGCGCGCATTTTGGCAAGCTGTAAACACCCTGTTGGTCGAAGCTGCATCGAGCGCGTGCGTAAAATACGCACGCGAGCGTGACGCCACCGCAGTAAATGGGGATTCGTCTATAGATTTGCAAAAGAAACGAGCCTCTGTGTTTCTAGAGGACTTAGAGGTTTGGATGTCGTCAAATACAATTTTCTCAAAGATGACAGAATTTCAGACGGAAGCATCTCACAGGAGGATTGTTACTGGCATGGAGGAATGATACGAAAAGGGTAAACACAGTACGACGTCTGTGTATGTTTCCGCTAGTCTTGATGTATAGTGATCACCACTGCCAATTCGGTGGTAACCCATAAAAATTACTACCGGTACTCCTCACTGCAGTAACAAATCCTTAGCAGAGATTATTACAGCCCTGTTCGTTTTAGGGCAAGCTGTATGCCGAAAAAAAAAACGGTACAGCGCGCAATAACGTTTTATTTTCATTTCTTAAAAAATAAAGTTCTGGCCATTCAAATGAAAAAAGACACTTTGTTTCCTCTTGAACAATTTTGTTTCAATATTTTATCATGAATCATGTGCCTACAATCTTGAAAAAGTTAAAATGCACCATCATAATTCAATAAAACATCAAACATGGATTATGTGTGGCCAGTAATGGCCAAAAGTGAATTTTGTTCTTAAAAGTGAGTGTAACACCCAACATTGCACGCCGTAAAATCTGCGGCAGCGGCGATCGTTGTCCCTTTGAAGTCGTACAGTTCAAAACCCTTCAGTATCATTCCTGAATATTAAGCTTTCAGATTAAAAGTAATTTGTTTTTAACCATTACTAAAGCTATCATACCTTTGAATGGTTCAAGCATACCATGAAGTGCTATCAGCACCAACACTGTAAGGCTGTGGTTTATCAGTGCCATCGTCACAGCAAAACTACAAATTTCAGTAAAGAAGTACGAGTGAGATTTTCCTGTGGAAGTTTCTTTCAATGCAGGGTCGATCAAGACTTTTGGTGTTTGGCATTCACTACACCCAAGGAGCTATCTTTATATTGGGGGATGTGAGCGCTGATGCTTAGATGATGTTTAGAAATCCCATACGCAAAATAAATCACTTACCAAACAATTTCAAACATTTCAATCGATGTTACAATCGGGCGGAGGGACGGAAATCCTGCAGGGATGCGCCCAAAATGTTGTTTACGCAAAAGTCCGGATTAGGCTGATTAAAAAACACATCTGGGCAAGTCATTCTCTATGATATTTATAGACAGGCTAGATTCAGTGACGATGCAATTGCGATTCAATGTGTTGCTTCGATGTGACGACACTGCTTCAGCAGTTTCGATCACCTTTTACGGGTATAACTACCAATGGGATTCGCAAAGTCTGCGAAGTCAGTACCTCACGGTATTTTGCAGACGATAGGGCCACACATTCCCCTGAAATCCCCCAATTATTTTCATCTCATAGGCTCGTTCCCGAATCTATTTCCAAGGTCTTCAGGAGTGTACAAACTATACCATAATGTGTAAATTTACGAATTAAAGTGGAAAAGAACAGCAGCGTTGACACCCGGACATTTAGACTGGCGCCGCATAGTGCAGCCTGTGGACAGCCAAAACACTACAGACCAGGGGGAACCAGTCTAAATTGTCCAATTTTCCAACGGTTCCGCTTTTCCGAACCAAACTGGCATCTCCGAAATGATTTTCGGTAATGATTTAAAGACAAACGGCCCAATGTGTCCCTTTTAAAGGAACCATGCAGTAAATATAATAATTGAGTCCACACAAACAACCATGTGTTATAATAATACGAGCAATCCTTGTTTTCATAGAAATAGAAAAAAAGGCCGATGGTGGGTTTCAATTTTTTCTTAAATTTTCCGGTTAATTCATGCAAGAGGGCGCTATTTGTATTGATAATTAAAGGAACACCACCTTTACTTGTCAAAAATAGCAAAAAAGCTATATAAAAATAATTGCTCTCAAATTAACCAATCAACAATGTTAAAAAAGGTTTATTAGACTAGGTTTTAATGGAGCCATTTAATATGGAAATCAATTCAAACATGGAACTCCATAGGAAATTGTACACAATGCTATACAGAAAAGCTAATATTGTGCCTCTATAATGACGTCATGCTTTGGCTCAGTATCAAATAGATGTTTTACTTTCTAGAATTTCGAGAAAGATCTTTGCATTTTATAGTGACTTCAGTACAATAACAGAATGAGCCCTGTCGATGTCCTACATTGTATTCAAGTCATAAAAATGTATTCTTTTCGAAAGTCCCTTTAAGTCAACGGCTTGATGTGCAATGCTCGGAGCATCGATTAACAGTTGCATGTGAGAACATGTACATCATAACCCCCCTCCAAACATTGCCATTGAAAACGTTTACAATACGTCCCTTTGAGGAGAATTGTTTCATCTGAACATCGAGGAGGAGGGGAGGGATATTTTTCAGTGATTGTTTGCCTTTGTTTTGCTTCTTCTTGTGGGTTTTTTGGGGGTTGGCGCTGGCGGTAAAAATAACCTGAACGTGAATCATTATGTCTGTGTGGACATAAAAGTGGAAGACGAAGAGTAATGCGTTGCATATATTTTTTCCGAGAAAAAATTTATACAAATTGGATTTCAACGGGGGGGGGGGGGGGGGGCTGCGCACCAATTGTGGTTAAAAAATTTGTGTCAAACATTTGTCGCTAAAATATTTCATAAAATTCTCCACTAAAAACATTTTGAACCAGAAAACGAATTTTTTAACCGGGGGGGGGGGGGGGATCTAGGCCTCTTTTTACACGTAGGCCTATTATACCATTTGAAAAATTGACCTGGGGGATGAGGGCCGAAATACCCCTCCCCTTAGACACACCACTGTTTCACTATGTGCAGCGGGGGGAATCCTAGGGGCACAGCATGGATGGATGGGCACGGGGGGTTCTCCCCCACCGTACCCCCAGGGCCGAGGCATGTGCCTCCATGGTGCCCCGGAGATTGAAAATGCACATAGAAACGGTGCCTATTGTATCTTCCTGACGTTCTCCCGAAAAATTCGGGCAACCCACCGTGCCTCCTTAACTATATAGTTCCGCCTCCGGGGCATATGCCTCGGCTGGGGAGGGGAACGTTACCTCCACCACCATTATGAGGAAGGAAGAGGTATTTGCTACGCCCAATTAGGTACGCCATACATGATACAGCCCATTATTATATATACTTCGTCTACACTGCTCCGGGGACGGAGTACGACAGCAGAACACATATATCAGAAGGGCAACCTAGTATGTATAGATATACTACTGATGTGAGATTTTGTAATAAACGTCAAGAATGTATATGATATTATGCTCCACAGAGCGTTTCCATTCTCTTTTTCATACAATATCACATACATTGCTGCTATACAAATTAAAAGAAATTCGAAGCCAAGGGTTTGCCAAATTGTCACTTGACACAAATGCCCTCATTTTAAAAAGAAATTGTTCAACTTATTGAGCAGGGGGTGTTTCAAAAGAGCCGCAGGTATACCACAGTTGTGCATGAAATTGTTGCGACTTGAACACGTCTATTTATTTATTTCGTGGACTTAAATTGTTTTTTTGAAAAATTGTTTTCGTTGTAGATTTTTGAAGATATACATGCATCGTAATTTTGCCATTGGGTAATTAAAGACAGTATAGCCTTCGTGTGCTATTTTTCTGCTTAGATATAATGACATTCCTACCAGCCAGCCAGCAGTTGGGACGGAGGAAAAAACACACAACCAACAAGAATTGTTAAGCATTTTGTACTCGGTGTCTCTTGTGTATCCTGGGAAATATTTGAAAATATGTGCTGATCTTTGTGTAAAAGCCAATGATCCATAAAATACATATGGCAATGGGAAAATTATTGGGGCGACACTGTCACTGCAAATGCAATCCATTCTCAAACAAGCACGAATTCGTGCAGGAGCCGCGCCGTTGGTGACTTGCGTGTGACATGCAGTTTCGGACACATGCACAGTAGGCCTACAGCCTGCGGTTTCATAGACTTTGCGTGTGTGTGTGAGAGTTTCGTCAAGGAAAATTGTCACGTGACTAAACGAATTTGACACAACAAGAAGAAGAACAACACTAAGCGCTTATTATAGACAGAGTTGTATTCGAGTCCCTGCAAGTCCTTTCCCAAGTCCTTTCACAAGCCCAGTCAGAAGTGCTTTCATAAAGCCAGTCACAAGTAACTGGATGAACAATGACAAAGGAATGCCTTTGTCACAGCTCATTTGAATAGCTTGTGATTGGGATTATGACTGGAGGGCTTGTAGGGACTTGCAGGGACTTGTGAAAGGACTTGCAGGGACTCGAATACAACTCTGCTTATAGAGCCCCGTCTGCGATGCGACGCGGCTAAAAATATCGGGGGAACGTTACGCGTGTTCCCCCGTTCCGATCCCCCGGGATCGGCGCCCATGCAGCCAGCCAGCCAGCCAGTCCCCCGCCAGCCAAACGAACCAGCCAGCAAGCTAGCACGTCAGCAAGCAATCAAGCAATCAAGCAATCAAGCAATTTGTTTTGTTTGTTTGTTTGTTTTATTCTAATGACAAAATGTGTTGTGTTAAAAGTTCAATAACCAATAAATTGTGCCGAGTGTAAGGACCGTATACAACATATTCGTCTCGGTATATGGTTTCTTTATCACAGCACCTTTGCATTTTCCTAAATCGAAATACGTATGGGAACAATATAAATGCAATATGATTCATTATTTAATTGTACGTGAATTACCGATTTGGCTAGTGACAATGGTTAACAATTGTAAGTAAATTGACATTTTACACCATCAAACATATCACAAGGAAATCTGACAAGGTAGATTCAAGATGATATCAGTGCTCTTTTCGAGTTTTACCTCGATTTTTTTGCAATTTTTCTAAGCAATACAAAAGTTATTCATTTTGAAAAAAAAAACACCTACGTTTACTTATCGACAATTAAATTACTATACAAGTGTCGAATTATTTACGGCCCGACAATAATTCAGGGGTATCTTTTGTGTATTAAATGCGCAAAAGCAAAAGCCTTTTTTGAACGGTTCAGACACCCAAAATACAGAATACAAAACATTTTCCGTTAAAAATAAGACAGGATAAAGGAAACTAGTTAAAAAAAACACACATATCTTTTTGAAGAGGACGAACAGTATATTTTTAATCAATTTTAAGAGTGATCAAATAAATTGATTGGAGCTGGATTTTAACCTGCGGTCTTCGGATTACAATGCCGCGCTCTCTACCAACTGTCCTACCTTGCCCAATGTTCGTGGTCTACCAGTTTTTAGTACCTTTGTTAACCCCTTGAGCACGGTATTTTACGGGAGACGTCGGGGTGTTGCAGCGGTTCTGGCAGCCAAGCGAACGCTACAATGTGTTTGTGCAGTCAAGCATGACATACACAATAATCCAACAATGGATTGAAACTGCACAAACAGCGGCCAATGGCGTCCTCCGGCCTGGTGGCACTGGTTTTTTTTTGCGCCATATGGCGTCATCCGTACCCGTACGCAAGGGGTTTTAAGTGAGCGTTAGTCAGAAGTCATAAACATAATGCCATAAATGCAGCCATATTCTCTCCTTGTACGGTTTCACAAAATTGGAACAAAAGCGAGACTATACATGCAAAACAAAGACTCTGTCGCGTTGTTGCTATGTAGGTTGCTAATGAAAGATGTCAAGGTACTATACGCAAGAATCCATTCAAGTAGCCGAAACTTTTAGCGCACATAGCCTCTTTTTCAACCCAACCATGCAAGGAGCTCAAAGCCAGTGATCACGCCGCAATAGACGAATCCGACCAACCTTTTATGGGCAAGATGAAAGCGGCCCTGATAGGGGAGCCGTCCACACTTGTACAGTTTTAAAGCACATGATTATTTTGTATGACTGCAACTAGGCTGCATTCAGCCACCCAAAGTTGGGGTTTGACAAAAGGCTGATGTGTAGAAGCACCCGATCAATGGCCGCCTAGCTGACCAATACCGGCCAATAAACAAAGAAGATCGAACTCGTTTGTTGCTTGGAAAATGACAGCGTGGGGCTCACTCAATGAGGATGCGACCTTTTAGATTACCAATCAAAAGCTATAATTTACAGTCACGATAATATATAAATTGTTCATTTTATCAGAATTAAATTGTATAATCGCTTGGTAACTATTTTATGCATGGATGGCTTATGGCTTGATGTTTCTGAATTTTCTCTGTTTTTAAAACAGCTTGGGAAAGGGTTTCAAATTGAACTGTTCATTATTTCATGTTTTTATTGAAAATACACACTTCCTATACACTGAGAGGTCTGGTACGGGGATTGGAAGCGGTGAGATGGAGACTTAAAAATGGACACTGCGCATTTTCTTGATGTGTGTTTATCATCGTGGAAAAGGGTAGAAAATGGCGAAATTTTATTTGGAAGTGCAATATCAAAGTAGGTAATATCCCTTGTTACGCATCTGTAGCTGGTAAAAAAAAAGTGTAGTACATGTATAAAACAATACATACCAAACAAAATGGCGCCACCAACGTCAGAAATTGTTAAAACAATTTCGCTACGCTACTGCTGGGCCATTATGCTCAATTGGCAATCTGTTCTGGAAAGAGTGGCAGATCGTAGCCGAAGCAAGCAAATGGTGCCCAGTGATACCAATGCGCGTACCTCGGGTCTTCTTGCATCTCCTCCCTTGCCTCTTTGACAGCTTGTGACGGCCGCACGCCGGTCTGGCAAAGCCTGTTGTAGAAGTGCTTGACGAACTCGGCAGCGTCCAGATCCAAGACCTTCCAGAAGGTTGCCACCACGGTCTCAGCTCCTGCGGCCCGTGCCGCATCAGCCAGGCTGCTGACAGACTCCTGAAAGGTCGCTGCGCCCACGGCGGAGAGGCACATAGACAACACGACCAGCCGCGTCCCCCGGAGATCCAGCCCGGATAGGGCCAAGGAGGAGAGCATACCCGACCCCGCGCGCAAGTCTATTTCGTCGTAACGCCCGCTGGCATAGGTGTTGTATCCCGCCAGGACAACCGCCGATTTGGTGTCGTCCCAGAAGTTCCCGCGATACACGCTGACGTTGGGCTGACTAAAGCCGTGACTGCTAATGTGCAAGACAAAAGGAGATTTCAACCTCAGGACTGCCGAGACGGTGGCACCATCTCCAGATATATGGTGGACATGTAGCTCCGGTCTCATCAAAGTTAAGATTTCTTCTACGTTTTCGCCTTCCTGCTTGCTGTGCAGTAACTGGTTGACGGTGCGCTGCGTGCTTGACGGCTTCCACAGGTCCATCAGCATCTGGACCAGGTCTTTATTACCTCTACCTGAGGAATCCTTCAGGTTGAAGTTTGGATCACCGATAATGAAACAGTCGGTATTATCTGATAAAGTGGAGAGGCATTGTTTCTTTATCTGTGTGGATTGCTGATTTGTCTCGCCATCATGAGTAGTTATGGGTTGCTTATTCTTCTCTCCGGATGGATTGTGGTCTGTTTCAGCCTCTTTACTATCGGCAGTCCCCCCGTCGACATCACCTTTGTGCCCCGAACCTTCGCCAGCTTTCTCCGGATAATTTTCCTGACACCCAGCTGGGTCTTGCTTCTTTTCATCAGTCTGCGCCGTCTTTCTGTTTTGGGCTACCTGTTGAACGACTTCTCGCAGAAGTTCCCTCCCCGAGCTGATGTAGCACAATGAACAAGTACCAAAGATGTAGTCACCACTTGCATCTTGCAGTAGCTCGAGCGGCAGTGATGTCAGCATCAAATCTGGCGCGATGTAAACATGCTTCACCTGCTCACCTTTCAACTGCCGTAACACTGCGTCGGGGATAATCGTTTCAGCCAGTTCAATGCTTGCAGACGCCAACTCGTCTTCAACGCCCAGATCAGGATAATTCATCTTGGCAATTGACTTGTTGAGGGCTTTCCCCCACTGGGAAGCAGCAGATGTGCACTTGCTGCTGTTAAGAGAGAACAACACTGGTTCTTGGTTGTAGGCAATTACAAGTACATGTAGATGCATCCGTAGAACTGCCTTAGCGTCCACCTCGAACGACTCATTCTCTCCAAGCAGGATGTAATCCAGAACTATTTCGTCTGGTTCTAACACCGCACGGATGCGGGCAGCTGTCGGAGTCTCAACGACAGCGGTGAAACATTGGAAGGCGTACTGCTGGAGGAACTCAATCTCCTTGCCCTCATGAGCCTTCATCAGGTCTTGGAAAACATCGGGGTCGTACGGCTGCCTGAGATTACCGGTAGCTTGGAGGTTGAGGATGTTAGAGTACGTTTCCAGATAGTTCCGTCCGAGACCGAGGCGGATGAGACCGGCCCGGAATTCAGAGAGCAGTGACCTCCAGCGGACGGACACGTCGATGAAGAACTCTGGGTGGGCTTCCCGGAGTAGCACAGCATTCATCATAACGTCCTGTCTTGCTGTGGCGAGTTGTGCCGGTGTGTCGTCGAGACCCATAACGCCACGTGCCATCTGGAGCCCAAAGACAGTGAACATAACTCTTTCCCCCAACTCGAACACCTCCTTGGATAGCTCTTTCTTATTGAGTCTCAGACAGACATCTATGGATTCCAAAAAAGCAAATAAAATTAGAGGAATAGCAAATGCACCTTTATTAACACGCTCCATCTTTCATACAAAACTTTGAGTTGACGGCAAGGCAAGAGCAGACGGTAACAAAATGAATACCGGGCAATTACACTCTACAATTTTCACTACAAACTGTTTTTCATTCCTCCATTCTGTTTGGCGAACGGTGGATGATAAAAATCACAGTACAGCCTGCAGGATGTGTAATTTCAACTTTTGCAGTGCAATGTTTCAGAATGGATGCTGATGTTAGGCCTACAACACTAAACTTCGAAAACCCAATCACAGCTGCAGCGTGATCTGTTAAAGATTTTTTCCATTTTACACTTTGTGGAATGAAGGTGTAGTCCACGAGTACAGACACAATTGTATGAGCAACAGACGCAAAATATTTGACTGTAGAATAACAACATCAATGCCTACAGCTGTACAATTTGCGGTTTACGTGTCATTTTGGAGTCAAATAATACTCGGAATTCGTGCGTCTGTTGCTAATGCTAGTTATAGGCTCCCCCGCGTTCCTCATAATACGAGGCGAACTGCCTCAACTGAGGTCACAGTAGGCTTGCAAGAATTGCTTCCTTCCATTTTTGTTTACCTGTCAACGTCAGAAGGTCTTCTGCATCTCGTATGAACAGCTCCTCCCGGTGTTTCTTCTTTACTTCTTCCAGCCGCTCCGTAACATACTTCATGACGGTGTCCGGACATTTATCTGCGTCTCTCCGCGCAAACTCTGCGTTCATCTTAACAGGCTCTGCGGGGAGCCCGTGGGAGGTCACAAACGTGCCGCTCCGGGAGGCTTTCAGGATATTCCTGACGTTTGCAACGACGCGAGTGCTGATGTCGACCACCTCGGTGTATTCCCAAGCCGTCTTGGGATAGGCCACGAGCAGCCGGTCCATCTTATCGCAGCACTCTTCCACCAGGACGACATCTTCCGGTGTTTCCTTTGCCCGACCGACGAAGGAATCGAGAAAGCCGCCAGCTGTTCCCAGGTGAAGGCCGATATATTCCGGGGTGTTTAGTATGGACCCCTCGAAGATCGGCAAACAGAGGTGCAGCTTGTACTGTATAATACGATGACATAGGTTTGCACAGTTGAGCACGTAGGTCCTAGACAAGATGACTATGATAGCCAAGGCGATAATGGGACGTACTATGTCCAAGAGGGCCAAATGGAGCGATGACAGATGAGCGCAGAATTCCATGGTTTTCGAAAGCGAAGCTTCCAGCAGCTTAACAGGGATCAGTGGTGTGGTAGGGTCCAGGTTTGCCGTGACAGCCTCTACCCAGGCCCGTACCGACTGGCACTCTGGCTGCCCGAACGCTTCCATGACTCTCTGGAACTCTTCAGCGGTGCGTTCCAGATAAACGCTCATCTGCCCCTCCGTCATTCCTTTTGAGGTGGAAATCCTGGAGTACAGCGAACACATCAGGATCTCCAGGTAGCTCTCCGAGAGAAGGGTCGTGCCGGTTGGTAGCGAAATCTTACTGTCGTATCGGCTGAAGATCGAGCGGCAGGACCTCAACCAGACGGCGACGAATTCGCGGCAGGTGGAGTTGCTCTTTAGCAGTTTGAAACCGTCTTGTGCTACCGGTAGGACATCGTGGTATTTCCCAAGGGCCGTGAGGGCGGAGCACTTGCGCCAATAGCCCTTAGCCCACTGCGGGTCAATCGTAATAGCAAGCTCCGCATCTTCCAATGCCATCTCGTTGTGGCTCAGCTTCAGGTATGCCAGACTGCGGTTTGTTAGGATGGGGGCAGTGTCTTTGTCTTGGGTGAGGGTTAACGCACGGCTGTAAGCTGTGACGGCTCCATTGTGGTCCGGGGGGTTGGCTCTCATAAGCTTGTTCCCCAATTCCTTCAGCTCATCGAATGACATTATTCGGTTGCTCCGTATCTATTTATGAAAATGGGATGAATTTAATCCTCGAAATCATTTTGAATTCGGGCGAATTACAATGCAGCGCGACACCAATTTGTCCCGGGAGGCCATTTTTTGCAGTGTATCATGGCAAAATGTCGTCTACGTGTACAATTTAAACGATATGAGTCATTTTGCGCTAAGTGAGAAATTCTTAAACGTAGTGCACACGATTGGTAATCCTCCAATTTGTTTTACTTAATTATTACAAAATACCTTACTAGACTGTAAGTAAATAGTAGTCTCAATCATCCTGTGAAATTATGGCACCAGGTGTGCTGTCGTTGTCAAGAAAAGTGAAAATTTATATCGTTTTCCAACGATTTCCAGCTGAAAATCGTTGGAAAACTGCCCTGTAGCCTTTAGTCAAGGCGCGCGTGGCTACCCGGACGAGTGGCGCGCTCCGGACATGCTAGTATTCGGGGCGCGTCACGCGTCACACGTCCAGGTAGCGCCTTGACTAAAGGCTATCATCCGCCCGACGGTTGAAAACGAGCGCCGTTTTTCTCTACTTTGAACAGGTCAATGGAACGATATTTTCATATAAAATACTAACCCCCAAATCCACCCATTTCTGAAAATTGCAACAATGACCAATCATGTACACTGCCTTTAAGGTGTTGGAAATTTGCTCTGGATACGTAGGCCTACACGATGCTTTCGAATGCATTTCAAATACTGCCCAACGGAGAAAATAGAAATCTGACATAACTCTACTAGTTGAATGACGTGATACGTGCGATTTAATTTATAGACCAAGAAATTGGAAAAAGACCTAGTCTGGTGCAACGACTTGGTGGCAGACTGTATTGTGGATTGATAAAAGACCGGGGAGGGGGGGGGGGGGGGGGGGGGGGCGGAATCACCCCGCACCTATATTTCTGTTTGGTGATATTGTCACAATGCATTTTTGTATTTTTGTGCTGACCTTTCATGACTTGTAAGGCTTATAGACACACACTGGCAATTAGTGTGAAGATGGAATTGCGTCGGGGATGATGTTTGCCCTTTTCCGACGTAATGTAGGCCTTGGACGCACGAGTGCTTTCCGAGGGCCTGACACTTAGTTAACAACAAATGAAAATGCCGTTTGCGCTCAGTGCAACGCTTTTGGCCCGGGCGGCGTGAAAAATTCTGTGACTTAATAATGACCAAACATGCATAGAGAAACGATTCAAAGAACATAGTGCGGCGTGTATTAAAAATAACATAATCAACAACTCAGTTTCCCTTGTGGTTTGTTTGGTAATAATTATAAATGCTAGTGAAATTTGGCACGAGAATCGATCCTCGTAGGAATCCCGAATTGACGAAAATAATCACACCGATCTGCGCACTTCCTGGTTTGAAAGCGAGGATCTCAATGCCATGAAAACAACTTAAAAAGGCCCTTTTCCAAACCCCGGCTTTGGCTTGGGCTTTGGCTTGGGCTTTGGTTTTGGCTTGGGCTTTGGCTTGGGCTTTGGCTTGGGCTTTGGCTTGGGCTTTGGCTTGGGCTTTGGCTTGGGCTTTGGCTTGGGCTTTGGCTTGGGCTTTGGCTTGGGCTTTGGCTTGGGCTTTGGCTTGGGCTTGGGCTTCGCGTAATTTTATGTCCCCCATATTTAGCAAGATCTGGGACACTGTTTTTGCTACATGTACATCAAAGTCTTTTGTTTTAACCCAGAGCCATATCCTGTGTATTTGCTTCAGATTGGAAATTGGACTGGGGAATATTTGGAGACAAAGCCGAAGCCCAAGCCGAAATTTGGGTTTGAGAAATGCTCTTTAGTATGCTGATCGTGCGCTGCGCTGCCTTTTATGGCGTGATTCATTCATGCATGAATGAATGTGTTGAATGGCACAGTTTTCGTTTAGTGCTGGTGCCAATAATAGCACCGAGTCTCGCTTTCAACCCGGAAGTGCGCAGACGGAGCTAATGTGAAATTCCTCAATAGCCGCATATCACTGCCGTAAACATCCCTCGATTCCGTTGGGGGGGGGGGGGGGGGGTCGGAATAATGCTATGAGAGGATCAAACAATGTGTCAACTGCCTTTTCACATTTCATAATCATCATTATCATCAAGAGTTTCATATTTCATGATTTTGCTCTATTAATTTTTGAACCGTATCGGGGTCTACCTACTTTCCGATAATTAAAGCGAAAAACTATTTCACACCTTGAGGGGCATATGCTCTAACCTCGGTTGTAAGCAGGTCAGACGCAGTAGCGTATCCATTTTTGTTGTGCAAGGAAGTGCAAACAACGTCTGAATCGTCTTAAAACCGTCTTAAAAATACTATTTCTTTTTGGTTTTTTAGTGCCTCAAATGCCGCCGGGGTGGGGGGGAGGGGGGGAGGGGGGGTGGGGGCTACTTGCCTCCCTGCCCCCCCCCCCCCCCCCCGGATACGCCACTGGTCAGACGTATCTTGTCTGGTCTCGAATAGGCATTTGTAATCGGCTTCATCACACCAAACCTATAATTACAATGCAGATAACCGACTTACCGCTCATGTACAACAAATTGCAAAATTGGCACCTTAGATCACACAGTTTGTTGAAAAGCACTTTGTTCGAACGAACACATTTAGCTAAAATAAGTATTTTCCTCATGAATTGTCTTGATGGTTGCACTAGACTAGTCGAGTGCGCACGTATATATACGAATTGGTCCACGGTGGGGAAAACCCAGGTCGTTTCGCAATTTCATTTATGTCATGTGCAGGGGTCATATGTTAGGTCTTGACAAAGTCTGTTAACGTTAAAAAGAATAGAATTTATGTGCGTGTGGGACGTGTACGTGCCTTGCAGAAGCATTATTTAAAGCTTATTAAGGTGGGCTAAAAGGACACCGACAAGGAAAAGGGAGAAAAAAAAGGGGGAAACAGAAACCAAAAAACCCAAAACGACTATGCGCGTGTACGTACGTGTGCAGATGTTTTATTACATTGTATTTAATTTTTTTAGACTGGTTCCATCCCCTATATCCGAAGGAAGAACGATATTAATGTATATATAGGGACCAGGAACCAGTCTATTAATAATTATGTTGCCCCCCAAAAAAAAATCATCATAATTTCACTATAGAGGGCGCGTGTTTCTTCCTTACACAAAATGGCGACTTCCATGAAGCACGGCATGCTCGCTGTTAAAAGAGTTGTTCCGCTGGTTATTCGAAGCAAAACCAGGTCTTTGCAGGCTTCGTCAATTTTACACAGAGATCTGCTCGGCCATCCATGTATAAGTGGTAATGTATCGGAAAGATTTTGCAGAATACCCCGCCACCCGAAAGAACCCCCTAAAAAACGCGGATACGGGGTGGGATGGAGTCTGACCACCAGGCGATAGAGGGGGCAATTTCTAAGTCCAATGTATGTCCCTACTTCCAAAAATGTAAGGCTCTCCGTTAGCCTTACAAGGATATGTGATTTTGGTCCCCGTAACTCAATGGGATTTGCAATACGCTCTTGCGATATCATTTACAATGTTCCAGAATTCCACTTTCCCAAACCTTAATCTCCCCAGAAGGTTATCCAATCCCTCCTACATATCTTTTAGACTTTTGCGGCCCATTTGCGGAACATTGAAACGGACAATTTATTGAGTAATGGAGTTTTTACTCACCAAACGACGTATGCAGCCGAGATGAACATGGCGTCGCACAGCTGACTAATGCAGTCCTCCAGACTGCGCATGCGCGAGGATTTTTCGAAGAAATTTGGGGCTCGACCATTTTTTGAAGGGGGGGGGGGCATCTTGTCTACATCGCGCAACGGTGATGTGTGCAATGTGATTAATTATTGGCGCGCTATTATACCTGGTGTTGTTCCTTGGCCTGACAATGTTTGTTATGCCCATACGTCTAAATGTCATGGCGGGTAGCCACGTAGCTATTTTTAGATAGATGATGCAACAAATCAAATTATAACGACTTACCCTAGCTGCATTGACTTTAAATGTTGCAACACCGACTATTAATCAGCACCAAAAATATTCCGTAAATGTTCATTTTAAAACAGAACGAATGTTCAAACACACACAACGATGTGTAAAGCGCGTCATGCACACATCACCGTTGCGCGATGTAGACAAGATGCGCCCCCCCCTTCAAAAAATGGTCGAGCCCCAAATTTCTTCAAAAAATCCTCGCGCATGCGCAGTCTGGAGGACTGCATTAGTCAGCTGTGCGACGCCATGTTCATCTCGGCTGCATACGTCGTTTGGTGAGTAAAAACTCCATTACTCAATAAATTGTCCGTTTCAATGTTCCGCAAATGGGCCGCAAAAGTCTAAAAGATATGTAGGAGGGATTGGATAACCTTCTGGGGAGATTAAGGTTTGGGAAAGTGGAATTCTGGAACATTGTAAATGATATCGCAAGAGCGTATTGCAAATCCCATTGAGTTACGGGGACCAAAATCACATATCCTTGTAAGGCTAACGGAGAGCCTTACATTTTTGGAAGTAGTATGTCCCCACCCGGCCCGGAGGTGGATACGCGGATACGCGGATACGCGGATACGGGGTGGGATGGAGTCTGGCTGGGCTGTACAGGGCGCCATTTTCCCTTTAAAAAGGAACTCTGCGCAATTGCAATGGGAAGCTCTGAAAAAAGGTCTAAGACTAAGTCCAATCCACCTACCGGGAGGTGGATACGCGGATACAGGGATACGGGGTGGGATGGAGTGTGGCGGGGTGATAGAGGGTGCCATTTTTCCTTTAAAAAAAATCCTCCGAGGGGGCTGTAATCTGACCTGCGTGCGTAATTCGAATAGGAAGCTCGGTCAAAAGTCTAAGTCCAATGTATGTCCCCGGAGGTAGATACGCGGATACGCGGTGGGAGGGAGTCTGGTGGGGCGATGTATGTCCCCGGAGGTGGATATGCGGATACGGGGTGGGAGGGAGTGTGGCGGGGCGATAGAGGGCGCCATTTTCCCTTTATGTGAATAGTTTATTGAGGGCAATAAACAGTGACCCCGTACCCGCGTATCCGGATACGCGGTGGAGATACGAGTGGCGGGGTATTCTGCAATTGTGCCACTGATTGATTTATTGGTGAAATTTACATTATGACCAATACTCTTTCCATGCACTTGCATGTCAAGTTTCTTTTTATTATGCCTGAAATATATTGTACATTGTACATCTCTGTATGAGGCAAAACAAAAAAAGTAAAAAATAGTTGGTTCCCACTGGCACTGGAACCTACATATTGGAGAAATGTTGTCAGTCATGAAAGACTTCCATACTTTAAAGATAAGTTCAAAAGCCTTTTTTTTGGCCTTATAATACTTTCAACACCCAGTTTGGTGAATTTTAATGCAAGGTTTCCGTGCTGGTTCAAGTTAAATACGACAGCTGCGAGGAAATCTACACATACCAGCTATTTAAAGGACTATCCCATTAAAGGGGACCTGAGAATACTAATTTAAGGTGATATGATCTCATCTAAATGAACTTGAAAATGTTTTCCAGACCTTTCTCAAATATTTTGAGCTGCTTTGGATTTTTTTATTTTTTTTTTACAGTTACACCCTGCACCATGCCCACGGAATAATTATATCAGATTTAAAACTACCCATTCTGCCAGAGCGCTCCAGTAGCTCGATTGGTAATGCGTCAGATTTTGATGGCTGGGGACCCTGGATCAAATTCCTGCCTTGCTGTCCGATTTTGAAGAAAAAAAAATTCGTAAAGATTTCTTAAGTTTTAGGTTTTTAATCAAATGGTTATTTTTATTTAAGTAGATTTAATTCGGTCATACTGATCACCGTCAACACACTGTCAACAAGCAAAACAACGTCAACATACCGTCAACCCCTCCAAAGCAAGTTCTAAATTGACAAATGCGCAACAAAACCTTAAAGTGTGGGGTGGGTCAACACATCAGAAATCGTGAATATTCACGTCAATATTCACGTCAATATTCACGTCAATGTTCACGTCAATGTTCACGTCAATGTTCACGTCAATATTCACGACAAAACATCGGAAATGGTGAATATTCACGTCAATATTCACGTAAATATTCACGACAAAACATGGGAAATCGTAAATATTCACGTCAATATTCACGTCAATATTCACAACAAAACATCGGAAATCGTGAATATTCACGTCAATATTCGCGTCAAAAATTTCATGTCCCGCTCTCCGCTCACAAATATTCACGTGAATTTTGTTTCAGCAAGCTAGGTGCTGGTTGTCAAGTCGATGTGCGCGTGCGAACTCAGTCGCGAATATAAAAACTAGAACGCATGCAGCAAAGGGAGCTGCATAAAATCAGCAGATTCTGGAAACACTTTTCTGTAAATCTTCTACCATCTCAGTAATGATTACTTTTAAACATCGTCTTGGTTTCGGGTGCTGCAAAAACTTGTGACTTCATAAACGCTTAACTTAGAAAAGCTTTCAACAGCATAAAACGCAGGGAACGAGGAGGACAATTCAACCTCATGGTTGACTGCAATTGTTCCATGGATGTAGTCAGTTGAAAACCTCCCATTGGAGACGTTCTAGAAGTGTCATTCACATAATGTGTAGGTGTCTTAGGTGTCTTAGGTGGCGATCGGGGGGGGGGGGGGGGGGGGGGGGAGGGGGGGGGGGGGGGTACACGCCCCCAATATTTTTGGTGGAAGGGGACGGCTGTGACAGTGTCCCCCCCAATAATTTCCCCCCTTGCCATATACGTTTATGGTTTATTGGCTTTACATGCACCAGAATACACACAGATCAGCACACATTTTCAAAAATGCTTATAAACAATATGGCTGGTTTTCTCCATCCCCCCTCCAACCTTGACGAGAAATCGCCACCTCTGCATCTTGTGTCAGTTAGATAAATGCCCCAATTTAGTCCTACCTGCTAATGAAATGTTACTACATCGTACACAAATAAAAAAAAACAGATTTTTAAAAATGGACATTATTATAAGTGCCCAAGCTATTTAATGCGTCTTAACTCAAAAGTTCAAATGAAATTTTCACTGGTTTTTTTTTTTTAAGTGCTTCATCGGTAATGAAGCCGGGACCGAATTTCATCACATGGGGTGTCATATGGAAATCTTCGTCATGAGCAGGAATTAGCCAGGGGAGGATCCTGGATTTTCCAAACCGGAAGGGGGGAGGGGGGGTGAAATCTACCAAGCAGCTAATGGTGAAGGCAAGTTGTGGCACCTACGCTGAAGGCGTGCCTGCCCGCCCTGCTAGAAAGCTCTGGGTGCATTTGCCTGTAATCTACAGCATATTTTACCCCAAATAAAGATACAAACATAATTTATGTCTTGTGGGTTTTTTTTCTTGGAGGAAAAGGGAGGGCGTGTTCCCCCCCACTCCCCCTACGCCCCCCCCCCCCCCTTCCTGGATCCAGAGTTGGCAGTACAATATTGTCCACAGAATTCCTCTATAAATTACAGTGAGCACACCTTTTCAGCAGAGCCACGAAATTTGGCCCAGTGCTAAGGAGCGCGCACCTGGAACGGCACAAATCCCTACGCCGTGGGTCCCATAAACAAAAATCCCGGGATGCCCGTGCACTCCATTGACCATTGAGATCGTAAACTCGCCACTTAACTTCTTTGTTGCACAAAAATGAGTTTCAAAAGTCGGCTTTTCCAATATGCAACTTTTATCTACATTTTGTAATTCTAATGACGGTGCATTCCCAACCTCAACATTTTAGATGGGTGAATATTATCGTAATGGATAAAAAGAAAATCAGCAGACGTACGTATATTGTTAGTTTGACAGTCCCCCCTCCCTAAAATTATACGCCCACTACTCCCCTATATATTCTAGTGTGCACCAGTAACACCCGTCTGCGGGCGCATGGGGGGATTGGGGACACTCCAGCGTCGTAGCCAGAGCTCTCTCTAATAATACTATTATTTTTTTCCGTTTATAATATTTACAGGGGGGGGGGGGCGACTGGGGGCGGCGACTCCCTTCCCGCTGCACAAAACATATACTAGCAAACAACATACTGCATGAACACACATACAGCTGACGCTGCAGACCATTTCGGGAATACGTCTTCAGAAAAGAACCGTAGGAAATCTGAGTGCAAAATGCGAAAGGATTTGTTTTCAAAATTGAGATTTGATAATTCAGTTTTCAATTTTGAATTTTTAATTATCAATAAAGATGAATAAGGGCTGATTTTGAACTTTTGTTCTCTCTCTAGTATTGAAAAAAGAATTATAATGAATTATTTTACTCAAGTACGGATAAATGTGAGGTAAATTTTCTTTTTAGTGAAAGGTACTGCCTTTTCAGAAAATCAAATATTTTCTGAAACCAATTAATAAAAGAATATCTCATTTTAAACAGTTATTTTATGAAAATGGAAGGGTAAAATAATTGGTTTGTGTACTAAAGTATTGCTAACTGGCCACTGTTGGAAAAACCGAGTTTTGTAGAAGATTTAGGCATACAGAAAAGTGTTTCCAGAATCTGCTGATTTTATGCAGCTCCCCTTTGCTGCATGCGTTCTAGTTTTTTAAATTCGCGACTGAGTTCGCACGTGCACATCGACTTGACAACCAGCACCTAGCTTGCTAAAACAAAATTCACGTGAATCTTTGTAACTGGAGAGCGGGACGTAACATTTTTGACGCGAATATTGACGTGAATATTTGCGATCGTAGAGAGGAACGTGAAATTTTTGACGTGAATATTCACGATTTCCGATGTTTTGTCGTGAATATTGATGTGAATATTGACGTGAATATTGACGTGAATATTGACGATTTCCGATATTTTGCCGTGAATATTGACGTGAATATTGACGTGAATATTCACGATTTCCGATGTTTTGTCGTGAATATTGACGTGAATATTCACGATTTCCGATTTTTTGTCGAGAATATTGACGTGAATATTGACGTGAATATTCACGATTTATGGCAAGTCGTGAAATTTTGTCGTGAATATTGACGTGAATATTTACAATTTCCGATGTCCCTTCAGGGCCACCATACGTCTCCGTGCGTTGATGCAGCTCCAAAAGCGGCAGCCATGTTGCCTAAGTGGGCAGCTCTTGCGAAGGCAAGATGTGGCCAACGGCCGAGCTGCTAAGATCATTTTTCGCGTGAAAAAAAACAACCCGCATTTTCATTAATAAAATGTGACTTGGAACCGACCAAAATTCTATTTTAGCCTATGCATTACACTTCTATGCCTCTTTTGTCAATTTAGAATGTGTTTTGGCGATGTTGACGGTACTGATGTGTGTTGACGGTGATTAGTATTACCCAATTTAATTTTCTTCCATTTGATTTCAGTGGTTTTTGAGAATTTTGTTTAAAAGGAAAATAGAGTCCGAGAACCATTTGGTTGATAGTCTGGTTCCAACAGCAAACATCGTGACGTTGAATACCATTACGTCGGGGAACTAGGCAGTGCCGTAACGAGGGCTGCTGTAACAATGACCACTATGTTTACTTTGATACCCCAGAAAAATGAATACCCCAGTGATTTGTCGTACTTGGACGAAAATGTGTGGAATTGCATTCGCAAATTTTTGTGCCTGTAGGCTGTGTGGCAGGGTGTGTTGGGAGGAGGTAGGGGGACATTGGATGGAAGGGGTGGGGAAGAAAAATGACCCCAAAATATATTTTGGTTTGTTGAAAAAAATGCTGCCATCTTTCCAATGGCCCTGTGCCCTCTTCACCCATTCCTTCCTTACGCCTAGAACTATAGGGCTCCTACTGGAGCCCCATAGAAAGAAGCCCAATTTTCCCACAGGCTACTTTTAGTACTACAGCAAAAATAAGAACGTAATTATCAAGCACCATGCACACAAAAACCACTGAAAAGTTTTCCCCAAAAATCCGTCAGTTACTTATTTACATACTGACCTTGTGTGCACCAAGCAAAAGATCGCTAGAATCTGTTCCAATTTTCAAAAAAAGGTGAAACAAATCTCTGTTCCGTACTGAAGCGATTTGACACAGACGACATGCACTAAACGGCTGTTTGGTATCCCAGCATGCATGGGGCCGGGTCAGGGCAGGTCCACTGGATTTATATGCGCAATGTCATTTACACGTACATTGCGCAATGTTGTTTACCGTGTACTTTTATTTGAATAATCATGACTTTTCCGACCCGCACCTGACCCGGCCCCGGCCCCATGCATACTGGGATACCAAACAGCTGCTTATGTCGTGTGTGTCAAATCGCTTCAGTACGAAACAGAGATTTTTTTCACTTTTTTCGAAAATTTGAACCGATTCTAGCGCTGCAAAGTTTTCCCCAAAAATCTGTCGGTTACTTATTTACATCCTCACGAGCTGTGTACAAAACAATGCTGGCAGTGACGGATGATTCTTGTTGCCAGACCAAAACACGAAGGGCCAGACTACAACAATTTGACTTGTTTAAAGCTAACGACATGAACGACATGACATGAACGATAGTTTGCGATTACCCAGCGGCACTGCGCGCGCCTCGGCTGTTTGCTGAAGCACTGACAGCGATCAGCGTCAGGGGCCAATTTCACAGAGCTGCTAAGCACACAAATTTGCTTAGCACCAAAAATTCTTGCTTAGTTAAAACAGGTTTACCAGCCAAAAGGCCATGGGATTTTCATGCTAAGTAAACAACAGTGGAATGCCAGCCACAAACAATACACTTAACATCAAAATGTGCTTAAGTAATCCTGTATTTACCCAGGAAAACTTTTCATGCTAACTAAAGTTTTGTGCTTAGCATCGCCGTAAAAGTGGCCCCAGGTGGTCCGAGACAGTCGACAAGAATGCACGCAATAGGCTGCGTCCGAATCGCTTGTCTAGGGCTATTGTCTAGGTGTTCGTCCATTACAACTACGCGTGACGTAGCCGTAGCTGTAGCTCTAGACGCCCATTTCGGACACGGCCAATAGAGTGGGTGCAATAGACCTTTATTATGCATTTACCATCTTTGTCTTGTTCCCTGTATGCATTAGTAATTATGAATAGTGATTCCAATTATTGAATGAAGGTGCCAGACTATTCTTCCTTCCAGCCTCGGTTTGGTTACATTGATTTTAATAGGAGAAAAACCAGATGGCTGTACCATGATAAAGGTCTATAGGTGCTCACTTATTTGTTTTGGCTAGTTTACCAGGTTGACTTAATACAATGTATGTTGTTTCTCGGTGAGATAAGCAGTCTTTCTCTGATGGAAACTGTCATCTTACAGGTGAAGCTACAGCACTGATCAGTCCGCTGAGCATCCTGCCTGCCGTCCAAGCCATCCAGCCCACTCGATGCCTGAGTACATCCTGTAGGCTATACAGCGATACGTCGGACCAACCTGCAGAGGAGCCAGAACAGCTTCACAACATCATTCAAGATGCCGAGACAGTCACTGGTATGGAGTGAGAACCATTTGTATTCATTTCAATACGTGTTATTTTGTGACTCATTCTTAACCTCTTGGATACGGACAACGGCTATAGGATTGTCAGTCCTGTCTTGATTCTACGAATTCCCTAGTAAGTAGGGGGGCGGGGGAAGTTTCTTCCCCCTCTGAAACTATTAGTTTATTGTCTATTTGTCACAGGTTTCTTCAAGCTTATGAGTTGTAGAATGTCCTAGCCACTTTTAACAAGTCCTAATTGGTTAGAAGTCTTTGGCACTATCAATGAATGAATTCTATTAAAGAGAATAGGGCTGTGTATCCGAACCAGGTACCCGAGTACCCGACCTCTAATGTCAGGAACCGGTTCTAGATTATGGAATCAAGTACCCCTAACATATTACTTAGTAATTTATAAGACAATGGAAACGTTTTTAAATGTCATTTGTGGGGATTTTTCAAAATGAAAACCAGAGTACATGAAAAAACAAAACAGATAAACATTTATGATGCTTGCAAAAATGGAATTTACACTGTAAAGCTGTACACATTTGCATCTCGCTGCGTTGGTGCTGCATTGATGCCCTGATGTGGTAGTAGGGGGAACAATATGAACAGCAATTTCCAACATTTGATTTTTCGGATTGGCTTTTTTTAACGGGTACCTGGGTACCCGTGCTTTTTTCAATCAGGAACCCGATTCCCGTACTACCCAAAAATGCACCCCCGTTAAAGAGAAGTCTTGATGCATGACTTTCCTTTTTGCTTGTAGGGGCCTCGGAGAAGCATGAGTTTCAAGCCGAGACGAGGATGCTGCTGGACATAGTTGCCAAGTCACTGTACTCTGAGAATGAGGTGAGAACAGGTGTAAATCGGTGGGAAGACAACAAGAAGGCTATTTAGCACCTCCGTAATTCGGACAACGTCCTCAAGTTAGTTTTTGTGTTGCCTAAACGAATGTTTTTGGGGGGCACTTACTTTACCAGTCATGAATTCTGTCTGTGTGGCCCGTGTGACCGTATGTTAAAGTTTTAGGTTAAGTTTTTGCTCTCATTTGGTGTCATTTGAAAAGTTGAAGTCCAATTGGAACCAAATGTGGCTTATACATGTAACATGGAACCTTCATATGCAAATGAGGTCAAGTTTTAAAATGGGCTGAACATGTAAAATTGGCCCCATTTGAAAAGAAGTCCAATTAGAACCAAATGTGGGTTATAAATGTATGTATTGCCTTTGTTGTCATACATTTGAAGCCAACCAATTATCAATACTTACCTCGCCCTCAAGGGTAACCGTGCAAGCAGAACCACCTTGTCTAATATTTAAGGCAATTATCACTAAAGCAACCCCTCACCCGAAAATGACACAGTAATTTGGAAATGCTGTTGTTACCCTGGAGTAGCAGTCCAGGGTGAAAAACAAAATTGAGGTCACCATTCAAAAAAATTCCAGTGCCCCCAAAATTGGAGTCCCCTTGTCAAAAATATTGTCCATTTTACTTCTCCTGGACTTCAAACCTGGATACGCCACTAGTGACTAGTGAAAAGTCACATAGGCATCCTAAGCGAGTGTTCTGTAGCGATCTTTGAGTTTAAATCTGTTAGTCCTGTTTGAAAATTTGGAAACTCAAAAACTAAAATCTGTGGTGATGGCAAAGTTTCTTGACATGCGTAGATGAACCACCTTGAGTACTTTTCTGACCCATCAGGTCTTCATCAGGGAGCTCATCTCCAATGCAAGTGATGCTCTGGAGAAGTTACGCTACCTGTCCTTGACCTCTGGGTCAGGGGTCAGCGGGGACCTGCCCTTAGAGATCCACATAGCAGCCAATCAGGAGGCTGGAACTTTCGCCATTCAAGTGAGTTCAACTGAAAAGTAATCTTTTTCATGTCAACGCTTTTCATATCAGAGACAGTACCTTGTGAATTTCTAAAATTGGAACAGCAGTGACCTTTGAACCTTTTTACAGGAGAATCTAAGGCCCTGTCCGAATTACTTGGCTGCGGCTTGAAATTACACACGAGTCTATGGGAAGTGGCTGCAGCCGCTACCATAGACATGTGTGTAACATCCAGCCGTAGCCAAGTAATTCGGACAGGGCCGCAGTTTCAAGTACAAACAAAGGGAACAATGGAAGAGAACACCCCAAGTCCTCATAGTAAAACATGAGTGTGTAAATACCGGCAATCGTGGAATAGGGACAGAAGAGTTGGGGCGTAGACAAAGGGTCCGCGATTGACCAAACTTCCACGATTGAAAATCATGTACAAAACATATGGGAGGCCTTCCGAAAAAGTCAAAGTACAAACAAAAGAGGGAGAATAGGGAGTCCGCTGTTGCCGGTATTTACACACTTGTGTGTTTGCATACAGGTAGTCCTGTGGGGCAGAAAACACAATAGAACAATAAAGCTTTCTTCCCAAGAGGGAAAATGCTATGGAGTTTGAGATTTCAATAGGAACAAAGGAAAACAAAAGAAGGGGAACAACACATATGTTGACGTGTATTGCGGGTGTATCGGTTTAGTTTATTCACAGGCTGGTATGCTGCAGTCGCACAGTATAAGCCGTTGCCTGGATCGGATCTGTTGTGGCTACGGCTTCGAATTTGGCCCTTGACAGGCTACGGTGAAGAGCCGTAGCCATTAATAATAATGTCTGTGAGATAGTCTTACTGGCTGCTACTAGACGTGTTGCCAAAATACTGTACAAACGCTATGACAATACGAACCATTCAAATGATCTCTTCCGGGGTTTTCTGTCAGATGTACCCCAGAAATATATGTGCACAAGAAGTTTCCCAAGACACACATCATAAAATCAGGCGTGCAAAAAAATAAAAAATAGTATTTAATGATTTCTTTGTAACATTGTCATGTAAAGTCGGAAGTAGATAGTATCGATTCTTGGCATATTTCTATAGTGATTGGTATCGATATGATTAAAAGCTATTGAATTATGCACTAATCGAAAATCGCCTGTTCAGTTAATCAATTGCTGCTGCAGAATCGAAGCACAACCTACACCGGGTTTGAACTCGTGAATCTGACCAAAAAAGTATTGCACACTAATAATCACCAGGAAGGTTTCAAGTTCTTCGTTAGCTTCACTTCCATGGGATTCGCATTCTTGTAAAAACCCCGCTTCCAAAGAATCTCATGAAAAGTATGACAGCAACAGAGTAAAAATCAACGAATATCACTGCTTGTAAAAGGCTAATATGCTATTCAATTACGCAATATTATGCCTGTAAATAAGCACCTCATTGCTTAAAAAAATAAACTAATCTGACGTCACTTGTACAGCACAAAGGGTAAACTGTAAATCTGCACAATGAGCAAAACTAAGTTGGCGGAGGAAACATACGTGACAAAGGTCTTCCCCATAAGTATGTGTGCACAGGTTCTGTATATACTTCCGAGGACAAGAGGAGAAAGGAAATACAAAGAAACCTTTCAGTCCTCGCAAGTCAAGTCTTTTGTTGAAATCGGTCCTCGCAAGTAGAAATACGTGCTTAGTCTATGGGGTTGGGTTATATTAAAGGAACAATAGGAAACACAAAGCATTGTCCTCGCAAGTATTGGGAATGTACAACTGTGTGTGTAAGGATGTGCATGTGTGAAATCAAGTTGTTATTTGTTTAATCACACAGGACACTGGTGTCGGAATGACTTTACAAGAGATGATTGACAACCTCGGTACTATAGCAAGATCTGGATCAAAGGTAACGTTTTCTCTTACATATGTATTTCCCGCCTCGCAATCTCACAACACCAGTTCAAAGTCTCTAAAACCAGTTATTTTTTAGGCTTTGAGCAAGATTCTGCTAGGATTGAAATTTCTGGCCCTCTTCACTTTTATCAAAACTAGTTATAAGCAGATACTGTAGTCATTGACAGAAGATAGAATCTGGCGAAAAATCCAGGGAGGGCAAAATTTACTGAATGCGAATCTCCTAAGCATTCCTGCTAGGAAACATTTTGAATTCTCCCAAACCCACCACAATCTCTGTGAAGAGAAATCAGGGTTAGTTGATTTAAATCAACCTGATTTAAATCGGCCAATCCTGATTTATTTTTCTAAAATACGACTTTTACCCAAAAAATGATTTAAATCAATGATTAAAAAGAAGAAAAACCAATCATTTGATTTAAATCGCAATTGAAATCAGTGATTAGCCAACCCGAATGCCTTTTCACATCAGGGTTGGCTGATTGTAATCAACGTGATTTAAATTTGCCAACCCTGAAAGAAAAAGTGGCTGGGCTCTTCTATCCTCGATCCTGCCAAATCCTCCAAAAACTGCTGGCTTTTTAACTTCTTGAATACGGACAACAGCCATAGCCAGGGTTTGAAAAACACCACATGGGTGGTTGTCATTTATATGCGCATTCCTGCATATGCTCATTCCATTCATGTATCAACTATATTGTTCTTGAATGGGATTGTAATGAATAGATGGAGCTTTTTCCCAACAAAGCTTTCATTCACACGAAAGGGGGACTCGGCGTGCGAGGAATAGGACCACTCTATTTGCGTTTACGCTTGCCTGAACAGCCTGTTCTTGGCGTACCAGCCAGTGTTGTAGTCGAGACCATGCACAAGACCATGCACAAGACCATGCACAAGACCATGCACAAGACCATGCACAAGACCATGCACAAGACCATGCACAAGACCATGCACAAGACCATGCACAAGACCATTCACAAGACCAGCTTGTAACAGGCACAAGTAACAAGCATAAACCATGACAAAGGAATGCTTTTGTTACAGTTCATTTGAATAGCTTAAGACTTGGATTAAAACTGCTGGTCTTGTGCTGGTCTTGTGCTGGCCTTGCAGGGTCTTGTGTGGTCTTGTGATGGTCTTGACTACAACACTGGTACCAGCCCACCATAGGGCTGTTCATTTTCGAATAATTTAGTATTCAAATAATTTAGTATTCGAATATTCAAAACTGGGTTTGACCGAATATTCGAATATTCAATACTCGCCGATCAAGTTTTTCAGTGCATGCCGCACCGGTAAAAAAAAACATTGCACGTAAAAGCACGCCGGTGTTTTGCGTATGGCGATTGATATTATGGACCCTTCAAACGGCACTTTTTGGCATGCCCCTGTTGTATCAAGGGTTTTACGGACGGGAACAATAAACCTCCGTCCACAAAAAGTTACGATTGACAAAAGTGCGCATTTGACACTGCTAAGCGCTGCAACTTTTCTATTAAAATAGCACCAGAGTCGTACCTGTACGTGCATATATATCGTTTTGAATATTCGAACTGGCAAAATGGTATTCGAATATTCGCTTGACGATCGAATATTCGGTATATTCGGGACAGCCCTACCACCATTAATAACAGCTGGACACAAGGGGTTAAATAATCTGTAAGGGTTAGGATTAAAGCTGAAGCCCCTCTTTCTCCCCCACCCTTGATTGTTTGCTGACGTTCAAATTATGTTTTGTTTCCCCTCAATTTGTAGGCATTCCTAGAAGAGTTGACAAAAGACGGCCAGACAGGGTCGACCAGCGGGAGCATCGTGGGTCAGTTTGGCGTGGGCTTCTACTCTGCCTTCATGGTAGGGGACCACGTGGATGTCTATTCCCTGTCCCATCAGCCTGGGTCCAAGGCATACCGCTGGACATCAGACGGGTAAGCGTAAATCCAAGAGGCGTATAGTTAAGAGCAGGGGCCAATCAAATTTTGTGTATTCCGTTATGCTGTATTCTACGCTTAGGGTTTGCAATTCTGTGCTAATACTGAGCAAGCAAACAAATGCTGTGCTAACCCATAAGCCACAGAATACTTAGTCACAGGATGTAGGAAACCCCATAAGCCAAGGAATACTTGATTACAGGATTTAAGAAACCCCACAGAATACCAAATTACAAGATGTAACTAACCCCATAAGCCACAGAATACGTAGTTACGGGATGTAACTTCATAAGCCACAGAATACTTTATTACAGGATAAGCCATTACTTAATTACAGGATATAACTAAGCCCGTAAGCCACAGAATACATGTACTTAATTACATGATGTAAAAAACCCATAAGCCACAGAATACGCATAAGCCACAGAATACTTTATAACAGGATAAGCCATTAATTAATTACAGGATATAATTAAGCCCATAAGCCGCAGAATACTTAATAATTACAGGATGTAAATATCCTATAAGCCACAGTATACTTCAAGGGAGTTGCTAGATGTATGCATACACAAGCCTATACTAACCTGTCAAATACATTTCCCATGAGCACCAAACTGTTTAAATCAATGGATTGAATGGCAAATCACTTGAAGTGGTATGAATATGGGAACTTCTCATTGTGGCTGTTGTAACAACTTTAGAAATTCACAAGACGGCATCTTTAACACCTTCTGAACGGTTGTTATAGTGGGGCAGCAGTATGCCAATACGGGCCTGTGCAGCAAACGTAATACACACAATAGGCTTGTGCAGCCAGGCGTAAAACACAGTGAGCGAACAATGGATTGAATATGCAGAAGAATGCGGGTATAGACCTCAACCGGCTTGGTGGTCTTTTTCAAACCGCGGCTATTGCCGTCATCCATATTCAGTGGGTAAACTTATTTTCATCTTCGACTTTGCCAGGACGGGGAATTATGAAATCAGTGAAGCGGAAGGCGTTCAGAAAGGGACGAAGATTGTGGTCCACCTGAAGAAAGACTGCTGGAGATTTGCCATGGAAGCAGATGTCAAAGGTCAGAGTTCAGAGGTTGTATGTCATGCCTCCCAACCCCTCAAGATTTCAGTGGTCACTAAAATTACTGCAGTACAGGATAGTGGGACATTCTTGATAGTCTTTGCATTGCTTTGTAAATTTAAAGCAATCTAGTGCTTTTGTGGATTAAATTTTGTAGGGCCATTAATATTCGGTTTTCTAGCATTGCCGGACAGCGTGGCTGCGACAAATGTATTAAGTCTTAGCTTTTCTCTGAAATGACAAACTTGTGTTTTTCCCCATATTGGAAGGTAAACAAAATACCTTGTTTTCGTAATTTTATACTGATGCCTTTGCATTTCACTCTAAACTGACAGTAAGAAAAGTATTATGTGCATTTCCATGTTGTTAAATGTGAACAGGGAAAGTTGCAGAAGTAATGTATTTTTAAAGTGAACAAAGAAACTGGCAGGAGTGGGATTCGAACCCGCGACCTCCGGGTTACCGTACCGGCGCTCTACCAACTGAGCTATCTTGCCCTATGTTGGCGGTCTCCCAAATTGTCAGTATCTTTGTTCGGGTGGGCGCTAGTCAGAAGTCATAAACCCAGAATGCCGTATAGCCAGGGATCACACCCAATTTTACGATACAACCTGGGAAGCGACATTGTGGGGATCACTCAATGAGGATACGACTTTTTAACTTGTAATTCGTCAAAAAATACACAAGGGAAACTGACTAGGTAAATTTGAATAAATTTTCAAAGTGAACAAAGAAACTGGCAGGAGCGGGATTCGAACCTGTGACCTCCGGGTTACCGTACCGGCGCTCTACCAACTGAGCTATCCATTGTAATGTTTCATGAAAGCGATAAGCTTTAATTAGAGGTATTGTGTGTTGCTGTAGCTCATTCCTGGGTCCTCCTTTAACCTTTTGAAGCTGTCAGTGTCTTGACTCATTGTTTTGAGAAAACGAAGCTCATATTTAGTGAACTGTATGCAATGTAACCGAGTTTAAAAAACAAATCACCACCCAAAAATATTTTGAGATTGAATTCAGTTTTTAAACTTTGGCATATGATAGAATAGGACTTCTTATGTAAACATTTGAACATAAAAAGAACTTAGTTAAAAAAAATTGTTGTTTCTGCTTGTAACGTAGAATGCTCTAGTGTGACTTTAGGCTCATTTTGTGGTGCCTGGTCACAAATGGATGCTTTCCTTTCTATTTCAGAAATCATTAGTAAACACAGCATGTTCGTTGGCATGCCGATCTTCCTGAATGGGAAACAGATGAACACGACGCAGGTAGGCCATGGTAGTTTGTTTCGTTTGAGCAGTCTATGTTGTTGGCAGGTGCGGCAGAATATTGGGGGGGGGGGGGGGTGGGGCAAAGCAGCACCGGTGCCGGTTGGCTGCTGCCTTTTTCTGTGTTTTTCTTGTGTGGAACTGCCAAAAATGGGGGGTGGGGGGAGGGGGGTTTGCCCTAAGTGGAAAAAGGGGAGGGGCTAATCGCCCCCTGGCCCACCCCTGTTCCACCGCCTGTGATTGTTGGCAGACATGATACTATATAAGATTGCTTATTGTAAAGTTTATGAGCAGAAGTTTTTGTATCATGACGCGATTACAATACTGCCAACAAGTTCCGTTTCAAGCTGTGATTCTCTTTGAAACCCCAAAAAAGACTATTAGTTTTATGTTCAGGTTTTTACCCCAGAAATTAACTGGATTTGAGTTTTCTCCTATCTCAAGATTTAATCTTTTAGGGGAACGTTATTAACGGAAAATTAGTATTTGTGTATATTGGCGTAAAATTATTTTCCCAAAATTAGTAATACGTTTTTGAATAACTAGTTTGGTATTGCCAAACCCTTCCTCGGTGGCCTGAAGACTTTGAAAGAAATGTAATGTCCAGTGCAAGATTCGTTTTTTCGTCCTGTAAGTGAAACCGTCTCTTTTTAGATCAATGAAATTGGTACACAAACAATGGAAATCCAGATTTTGTGAAATGTGGGCCATACATGAGGGTTTGAGTGAGTTTCCTCTTTGTAGATATGGCTGGACATAAGCCATGCCTGTCCATAGAGGGAAGACCAGCCACTTGCGGCTGGGATTAAACCAGATGTTACAGTGGGGACAGTCAAACATTGAAATCCTGGTATGAGATAGGGCTGTCTCAAATATACCGAATATTTGATTGTCAACCGAATATTCAAATACCTTTTCACCAAAAAAATATATATGCACGTACAGATATGACTCTGATGCTATTTTAATAATAGAAAAGGTACGATGCTTAGCAGTGTCAAATGCTGCCTTTTTGTCGACTGTAACCTTTTTTGTGGAGGGAGGATTGTTGTTCCCCTCCATAAAAACCCTTCACACTTGCAAAAACACAGACTGGAGTTATACGTACCCATAACGATCTTTATATACAACAGAGGCATGCAAAAAAATGTCAATTAGGTGGTCCATAATATCGATCGCTGCATGTAAAACACCAGCGTGCTTTGCATGTAACTTTTTACTCGCGTGGCATGCAGTTGCAGCTGAACGTCTGAAAACTTGATCGCTGAGTATCGAATATTCAAATATTCGGTCAAACGCAGTTTTGAATAATCGAATACTAAATTAATGAACAGCCCTTGTATGAGAAGGCCAGGAATTTAAAAGAAAAATAATGGATGATTGTCGTTCAGGCATTGTGGACCATGGAGCCGCGTGAGGTGTCCGACCAGCAACACGAAGACTTCTACCAGTTTCTGACCCACAATTCCTACGACAAGCCCCGCTACACGCTGCACTACAAGACGGATGCCCCACTCAACATACGCAGCCTGTTCTATGTTCCCAGCCGGCCCCCTGCCATGTGGGAGCTAAGCCAGGACCACCACGGGGGCGTGGCCCTGTACAGTAGGCGGGTCCTTATCCAGCAGAGGGCCGACAAGATATTGCCCAAGTGGTTGAGATTTATTCAGGGTAAGTCTTATTTTTTATTTGATACTAATTAACTATTTAGTCAATGATAAGTACAATTTTACTTTGTACTCTTTAAAATGATAATGCCAGTCTTATAAAATAAAATATTTTAGGGTGGTAAACTAAAAAAGTGTACACAGTGCGGCATGTAGAAGAAAAAAGTATCAGCATAGATTGTCCTGAGAAGATTTTTCATAATGCCATCGGACTGTAAATTTACTTGGAAAAAGTTGCCCTACCCATATCCCTGAAATAGATTGGTTTTTACAAACAGCAGAATTCCTCTGAAAAGTAATTGCGTTGTTTCAAGCCAAAACTCACATTTCAAAAGACTTAGTTGTCTTCCCTCTTCACTTTGAAATAGACCTACGAAGTAAAGACGTCACACCGTGTGTACCTCGTTGCATTCATGCAGCTATGCGGGGGACGAACAGCGCGCTGTGGTATTACGGCATGCATTTCAGTACAAACAAGTTGGGATCATGTGAATTTTGTTTGTTTTTGTGACAAACACCAAAACTACATTTTTCATAAGGATGCAGCAGTGGCTTCATTTTTAGGTCCCTGATAGGAAGTGAAAATAATCCTCGAAATGAGCATCTACATGCAATGTACATTCCGTCGGAGAATCCCTACAATGACATGGTAATCTTCAACATGTCTCATCTTGCCAAACGTGGTAAACATGGTGGGACGTCATTTCTTCACAGTGACCAAAGAGTTGCACCCAAATGTATTTGAATGAACAGTCCCAAATCCTCCAATTTTAATATGATTTGGCATGCACCCTGGGGTTAGGGTCAAAGTTCAAAATTCAGACTTGCATGTAAAAACAAATCTAGTGTATGGTAGATATGGGCTTTCACAAAAGGTGGCAATTTTTGCAAATGGCCTCAAATTTGCATTAATTTTTTTTAATGATTTCATGATTGACAAATAGGTGTTGTAGACAGTGAAGACATCCCGCTGAATCTAAGCAGAGAGTTACTGCAGGACAACGCCCTCATCAGGTCAGTATTGTCCAGGTCATATGTGACGGTTTGCTGTATTCTCCTTTCCATATTTATGGCAATAAGATGAAAGTGCACATAGCCAGATCCATGGAGGTTGGGGGTTGAACACCACCCCGGACCAGGCAAGTCTGCTAAACTTATTTTGGCTTTTACACTTCGAGCCTCTGGGTAGACTTATTCACAGACCATTTGACTTGTTTTGCAGAAGCCTGAGATGAACATTGAACAGTGACGTGACATGGTTTGAAATTGAGAAATGGTTTTCCTCATGAATTTGAAGTCACTGCTTTGACAGTCGTGAAATGTCACACTATGAACCCCTTGGATGTCATTTTCTATTCAAAATGGACTGGAATATTACAACAATGTAATTTCCACAATGGGCATCTAGAATCACATCTGAAGCCTGTATACTATTGTCCCACCTCAACAAAGAGCACATTGTGACTTCTGTGTTAAATAGCCTAAACCTCATTGTGATTCTGGGCTCTGGATGCGATTTGAGACCCTCATTGTTAAAATCACATTATAGCCTGATCCTCCTGTCCATTTTGAATGGAAAATCACGTGCAAAGGTTTCACATTGTTACACTGAGACAAACGTCTCTGTGTCTATCTGTGACTGCAATGGGATTAGTCTTGTCTCTTGTACAGTTGACTCTCGTTAACACGAGATCTCGGTTAAGGCGAGAATTTTTGTTGGTCCCGACTGAATTGTTCACATTCCTATGGAAGAAAATTTCATTAATACGAGCTCTGGTTAGGCGAGAACTCGGCTAAGACGAGCATTTTTTTGCGGCCCGATTGAGCGTAAATACATGTATTGTTATCTATTTTCCACGAACATTTTGGAAAACAACCTGTCAATTAGCAAATCTATTCAATTTGAAAAGTTATTGTAATTAATGTTCGTTAATTCTGCACTGCGGTTTTCACTCCGCGTAGACATCGGCTGTTTGTATATCGTACGTGCCGCTAGAGGGGGCTATTAAAAGGTGGACAATGGGCGTTTGCGGTTGCCGTGCCGCTATAAAGAACTGCGTAAACTAACCCCGAAAACCGCACACTTGCTTTCGTTCCCCATTCCAACCAGCCTTGGGAAAAAAATAACGAAATAAACCAACGAAAAGGCAATCATGAAAAGCAGAATGTTTGGCGCCCTCTTTTGTTTAGTAATCTGAAAATGTTTAATTTACCCCCATGATTATCAAATAATTTTAGAGCTTATTAATCCCCGACAGTCGCACCCCAACATTTCGACAAATTTTACCGTAAAAACTAGTCATGAATGAAGACCCCCCACGATCACGAAACGCCCTCTGTTGTCAAAAAGAAAAACTGGTTTCCTCCTTTTTTGTGCCTTGTGTTAGTTTCCGTGATGGTTACCAACTAACAAGAGACCCATCGAGATTTGTGTGTGTGATAAAAAATACTCAAGTGCGTGTAGCTAATGCAGTGGTTTTGCAGTGATCTAGGCAGCTCAAATCGCCCGGTCGGCGAACTTCAGTGGTCTAATTGTTCTTGTGCTCAGGTGTTGTTTTATTAAATAATACTGCTTGTTTTATTAATAATCTGCTTGTAACATTTACATGACCAATATAAAGCAGTACAATTTTATCAACACGATGTGCGTGGCGTTTACATTGTGTTTGGGGCCTATCCATATCCAGACGTCACATTCATACACAATAAAGGGGAAAACATGCAGCCCGGATAGGACGAGAGCCCGGATAAAACGAGATATTTGCGTAAGTCCGGAGGACCTCGTATTAACGAGAGACGACTGTACTTTGTTTACAGGAAGTTAAGAACCGTGATCACCAGCCGTCTCGTGCGATTCTTGCTTGACCAACGTAAGAAGGACCCAAAGATGTACGAGCAGTTCTTCACAGAGTATGGGACGTTCTTGCGAGAGGGAATCATCTCGGGCAATGAGCAGGCAGAAAAGGTTTGCATATTTCTAAGATCACCAAGTCGGGTTTTTGCAGTTCTATTTAAACAGAGTAGCCTCATCAGATAGAAACTGCTATTCTTGAGGGCCCTGCTTAGAAAATGGCATTAAAAAGGAAGAGTTAAAATCGGATAAACATTAATAGAAATAAAAATAATAAATGGACAAATAAAAATACAAAACAAAATTATGAATTAACCCTAACGTCCTAGCCATTCATTTGGGGTCAAGTACACTATACTACAAAATACTACACGATTTCTCATATGGCAGAGTAGTAAGAGTGCTGCATACTACAGTTTATTACAAGCAGTATTTTGTAGTCATAGGTGAGTTTAGGGTTAAAATACAAACAATATAAAATAGAGCAGTACAGAAAAAAATCAAACAAAGTCGGTCTGAAAAATAGAAATAAAACAAAATATATGCACAGTGGAATACAGTAAAATAGACAAACATTAAAACAAGAAATAAACAAATTGAAATGAACAACATAAAGGAGAAAACACGAACTTACAAAAAACAAATCCATTTTGAACAAAAGCGGAATTAAAAAATGTGTGAAATGTAAAATGGATGTAAAACTAATGGAAACAATCATAAGAGACATCAAGATATAATGACGAACAAAATTAAAAGTGATCATAAAATCACACAAAAATTAAAATAATTATGTAGGTATGGTAAGACGCTTCTGTCTTTGGGAAGGGTCAAGATATTAGAGAGGTTTCGCATGCGAACGGATACGCGTACGCATACGTTTAGCTATCCGTAAACGTTCGAGGCCCCTCCCGTTTTCGCAATGGCAACATATTGGTGGCGCTATGACGGGAGAGTATAATCCAAAATGGCAGCCTCCTTAGACAATTATTATGTTCATGGCTTTAGAGGAAAATGACAAAGAAACCGTGCTTTTTTTTACTGGAATCCGGTGCTGGTACTAGGACAGGAAGAGTGGTTCCTTTCTTTTTAATCTTGTGACCGGTCGACATTTCGTCAACTGTCACTTACTCCATGTAAATTATTAATTTATTGCCATTAGTGCGCCGTCTATATAAAGTTCTAGTGCGCCCTCTCTCATACGTGTCACGCCACTGCAGCATTGCACGAACGTAATGGCAGTATTCTAAATCACCAGTTCACACCTTTTATAGCGATTACATAACCGTATCGTATGTTCACAGCTTTTGAATAGGTGTGGTGCAAGCCTTTGTTTTCTTCAATATATATGCTGCTCCTTGCGGTAGAGCTTTGTTTTTCCTGCTGTAAAGCCTGCAGTGTTGACAGTTGTCAGAACGGTGTGCTAGCTGCCCGTTTTATACACATGTTTGCCTTTTGCCTGCAAGTACGCTGCAATTAGTACAGTGCTTCGTATCATTTTGAATTATAGCCAGACGGCTGAAATTTATTATAAATATCTTTTGCTCCCGACTTTTGCCGGGTGGCAATTCATCAATATTGAGGACTGTGGACGTTGGCAATGGCAGTGTACCCTTGGTGAGTGAGTACCCTTTGTTAATTTACAATTTTGTTTAAGATTGAACATGTTGTGACATATTTTACGTGCTGAAATGGTGTCCAGGGTAGAGTTTTCTCTAGACATTTTCCTAATACCATGAATCTAGGCGAGACGTTTCCTAGCTTTTCGAAAGATTATTTGATCCTGAAATCGGATTTTATATTTCCGAAATGACTTTTGCAAGTTGACAATCTTAATGTTAACCATATTTTTGGAATTTTAAACCATAGTTATGCATTTTTTAACAATGCTAGGTGAATGAAATGCATCAGTGTTTTATGGCTTTTTCATTTGGACATTTCCATATGGATATTAATTTAATATACGATTTTTCTAGCGACAAGAATAACGCATCAAATCTTGTTAAAACCTTAATCACTATTATAATCGGAACTAAGTCAGTTGCCGTAAAACAGATTTTCTTGCCAAAACTCACAAATTGTAAATTTTATATCGCTGTTTGATGCATCGATATTTATGAAATGAGTGTAGAATTATTTGGATTGGTTTGTTCACAGTGGATGTTATCGCACTTTTGCTGATGTACACCAGTGGCTGAGCATTCTTCCTGTGCTTGCCAAAGTACCCCAAGCCTTATTGTCAAACCGTATTGACTGTCGTTTTTCTATTTTGTGCATATGTGCCAAGTAGTGCTGGGCGATACGACGATAAAATCGTGATGATGCGATTTTCGCCGCCCAAAAATCGAAATCGGCTACATGTTTTTTTAAACCGAAAAATCGAGATATCGTCGATTTTTTTCGGAATCCCTATTTTCCCTTAAAAATCAGTGATACTTCTTGTTACCAGCAAATTCGCTAAAATTAATTTCCTTGTAAGCGAGGTTCAAGTCGAAGTGACATCATCCTTTCGAACTTTTTATTTATAGTGTAAATAATGCGCCTATTAATTGCTTAATTGCAATTTGTTCGGTTTAAAGTCTAAATTTATAATAATGGACAACTTGAGCTGTCAGTAAATCCGCGATAAGATGCAAAATCTATTAAAACGTTCTAAATGTCTAAACAATCGGCGTACTCTGCACTTCATTGTAATATTTAGTTTCATTCACATGCAAATTAGCCAGCCCAGCTTTGGCCATTTGAAGCACGATATGTGGGAAAGAGACCCCCCCCCCCCCCCCTTGTGTCGTTCATTGTGTTCCCGGAATCTCAGGAATTCTTTTAAGAAATCTAGAGAGGTATGTTAGGTAACAATAGTCTGTGTGTATAGGGTAATGGCTCTGGCTGGTGGCAGTAACAAAGAAAAGGCTTTGATCCAGACATCCCCAGACTAAGCTAGGCCTTTTCACACTAGACAAAGTCTCGGGGACGGCCCCGGAAACGCTCAAGCCTAACCCCGGGGCGAGCTCGCCCTGGGGTTGGCTGAGGTAGGTTTGCACCAAACGAGTGTGAAACGACACGGGGTTGAACTCGGGGGTGAAAACACCGGGGCGAGTTCGCACCGGGGTTCGGCGCTCTAATGTGAAAAGGCCTTTAGACTACGCTGTTTCTCAATATTGATGGCTGGCCTAAGAACAGCCTCAAACAATGACTGGCGACAAACACGTCCGCCGATTATGTAGTTATGAACAAACTTTTGCGACATTTCAATCATGCTGAAATTTGTTGACGATTTTATCGCCATATCGGCGATATCGCGAGGTAAAAAAATCGACTACGAAAAAAATCAATATCGTCAGCCCTAGTGCCAAGTGAGATAGATTTCCAGACTGAAATACAAATGGAACAAAAACCATTCGGTTACAATCTAATCATGCATATGACCAAAAAATAACAGAGAAATACTAGAAATTTGAAATTTCACTACGCGTTTTATGGTTACGTGTAGCGAGTGAGATATCTGTGCCTTGTAGTTGGATAGCGGCTAGCGAGGAACTGTGACGTCTTAAGTACACAAAAACTGGTGACGTATCCGGCGCACTAACCGTATCCGTTCGCATGCGAAACCTCTCTATTACCGATGTCAGCAGGGCTAGGCTTAAGTAAGTATAGTTCCGTTCAGCAGTCAAAAGTTCTTAGATACAAACCGCAGTTTAGTCAAAGTTGTCCAGGATCGTTCACAATCTTAGGACTAAATAAGCAAGTCTTTTTGATTTTGGTTTGTTGGCTTCACGCAGGAGGAGATCGCTAAGCTCCTATGCTTTGAGACCTCATCCCAGCCCACTGGCAACCTGACCAGTCTGCTTGACTACACATCCCGCATGAAGGCCGGCCAGAGAAACATTTACTACATCTGTGCTCCAAGGTATGTCAGATACATGCAGGGTCACAAAGAATTTTCGTGCACACATTGAGGGTGAGTCAAGAAAGTTATACCAAAATTCAATACCCAGATATATCCAAAACTGATGTCATCAAATTAGTATAATTATGTAGCCTAAGATCTTCTCCCTAAAATGAGAGGTCACTCACCAGAGTTGTAATCAAGTCAATCACAAGTCAGATCAAAAGGCAGATCCAAGGTCTGCCTTTTCACAAGTCAATCACAAGTCAGCTCACAAGCTACATGGAATGAACAATGACAAATAATGCTTTTGTTAGATGGCTTGAGAAGTGACTTGTAAAGTGACTTGTGAAGTGACTTGTGAAGTGACTTGTGAAGTGACTTGTGAAGTGACTTGATTACAACTCTGTCACTCACCCATATCGGGTCATGAATTACTGAGCATGAGGTGTTTAATCAAAACCAGTGAAAAACTTTGTCCAAATTTGATGAGAAATTGAGTGTTGTTGACTGGTAATCAGTGTGAGTGAACACAAGCCTATATGCACACATACCAGTCAACATCACACAGTCCTACACAAACCTGGACACGGACGTTTTGTACTAGTTTTATGCCTCATACTCAGTAATCCGTGAGCTGATCTGGGTGAGCGACCTGTTATTTTAAAGCAAAGATCTTGGGCTTCATGGTACTAATCTTGATACTGTTGATACTAATTTTGTGATAAAAGTTTGATTAATATGGGATATATTTGGGCCTCAACTTTGTTTTTTGACTGAGCCTGTATGTCAGGCATTTGTTTTGGAGTTCATCTCCTTCAAATGGATGCCATCCAAGGAGCTAAAACTAGGGTCCGTCAGCAGTGGGAAACAGAGTTTAATACGGGAGCCCCAAGGTTATGCACTTGCCCAAGATGGTCAAATTCAACTTTGCCAACCTCTCTTTATCGTAGCCGTGAGTTGGCCGAATCGTCCCCGTACTTTGAGGCTTTCAAGCAGCAAGGCCAAGAGGTGCTGTTCTGCTTTGCCGAGTATGACGAGTTGATGATGCTCCAACTGCGGGAATTCGATCGGAAACTTTTGTCCTCTGTAGAGAATGAGATGGCCGTGCAGAATGCTGGCACCGAATCTACGGACTCAGAGATGGGTAATGTAGTCAGTGATTTAATTTACTGATCGGACAAGCAATAAATTAACCTCATCATTCAGATTAATTGTTTTGGCTTGCCCTCCCCCTCCCCCTTCCCCCCAATCCGCCCCAGTGGACTTGAGGGTTTGCTGATTGGCTGGTTGGTAGATTGGTAGATTGGATGGCAGGAATCAAATCCTATGCTGTACATTTCATTTAACTGATCAATTGGATCGATACCAATTTTATGTTTTAGTAGACTGATAAGCTACCTATCAATACATTGACTATTGATTGATTTAATGGCCAAAAGAGACACAAATCGGACAAATCATAAAAGGCAAAATGTGTATGGAAATGACAAACTAATGATATCTTTTAATAATAACTTGGCAGTTAATTTGGTAACTTGATATGAATGATAATTGGATAGTTCTGAACTACAGTTGTGTTGCTCCACTTTTGTAAACAACTCCCCAATATGTACAAAATAGCAGAGCAGTTGTTGCAAAGAGCACATAGTTCTCATTCTGAATTTCTTTCCTTTTTTTCTTGCAATTGTTGACAGTCGAAGGTAGTCTGACAGAGGAAGAATCGGACTCACTGATCACCTACATAAGAGATGTCCTGGGATCCAAGGTTGCTAACGTCAAGGTGAGTCCACTCCAGTATCATCAAAGATTTTAAGTTATCCTTGCTGCACTCTGCATTCTTCAGATTTGATAAAATATTGGTGGAGTTTGTAGGCACACACCCAGTTATATTTTTGATGATGCACTCAGTGTGAAGTTTATTGAGACTAGTTGCTCAGGCAACCTCGCTTTCATAGTTATCGTGAATAAAGTGCATAAATAATACTCCAAGACGTTCTGCTTCAGCTGGAGGATTTCAAAGGGTTTTGCAGTGTGAAAATGGTTCTCTCAAGATTTGATCTCAGAATAGGGGTATTTCATCACTGGTCCATCTTCTGTCTTGCCAAACATACCTGGCATTTACATCCGCGTTCTCCCTGTCGGATCTCCTGTCCCCAAGGTAACCCAGCGTCTTGCCCAACATCCGGCCATGGTGACTGTTGCTGAGATGGGTGCAGCTCGTCACTTCCTCCGCACAGCGCTCAGGAGTCGCAGCGAGGAGGAGAAACTACAGTTGCTCCAGCCGACACTCGAGCTCAATGGCAGGTAAAAACCGTGTTCTCACTGGAATTATTTTGTGTGAAATTTTACGGAGATGATGGTGAAATATTGCTGTTGTTAAGTTCACCAGTGTTTACATTTGGACTTTTGACTTGGGAAATTTTACCAAGACCATGGTTTAAAGCAACCAAGTTGGAAATATGCATCTGGCATCCGGATCCTAACCTTGTTTATTGTAACTTACAATCTTGTGGAGTGTTATTCATGCCAGTGAAAAATGAACTTGTTACAAAGGAATTGTTAATGTTTTATCTATACAATGTCTATATATTCAACCGTGGTATAAATCTGTGGGGGTGGGGGGGGGGTGGGAGTATTTTGGGAAAAATCACCCCAAAAAGTAACACCCCTCCAATTTCTGTCTGAAAGTTACATAACATAAATATTAGTACAGAGCTAGTGATACAAATTAAAATTATGATTATAAATGTTAGAAAAAGGAGATTATTCTGCTTGCAAATATTTGATTGATTGGGTTTTAAATATTGATACATTTGAAATTTCTAAGAGAAGGATTAAGAGAATTCCACAGCTTGGGCCCTTCATGTTTGACAGTTTTTTTTTTCTGAAGATGGATATTTTTTATTTGAAGATAGATTCATCAGCCATTGTGTTTCCCTTTATTGTCCATCACAGCCATCCCATAATACAGAAGCTCTTTTCTCTGAAGACCAGCGAGCCAGATCTAGCCAGGTTACTGGGGGAACAGGTAGGAGAAATGCGAACAAGAAACCAGAGTTGCAATTAAGTCATCAGAAGTCAATCACAAGCCAAACTACAAGTCTCAAGCTAAGTCACAATTCAAGCTGCTGAAATGAACTGTGACAAGAGCATTCCTTTGTCATTGTTAATCCGCTGTAGTTTGTGTGATTTGACGTGTGATTTGACGTGTGATTTGACTTGATTACAACTCTGCATAAAAAAACACATTGGGCCTGAGAGTCAAGTTTGGCGAGATATAACAAAAAATGTTTTGGCCACGTGTGTGCATGACCTTCTTCAGGCCGCACTACTTAAATCTGAACAACAGGGTCCTGTTCCTTCGCGGATGGAATGACAGCTTTCCCACATTCCTCCTGCATAGTTTTGTGAGAGGCTATTAGTGTGTTTGGATATCCTTTGTAAACAGGCAGTCTGGCAACCCTACCATCTATGTCTGTTGCGTTTACCTATATGTAGAGTGGCTATTAGCCTCGGTACAGTTACATCCTGGATGAATTCCACAAACACTACCAGCTTGATTTGATGTTTTTTTCTCTGATTTGATTCAGGTGTATGATAATGCCATGATAGCTGCCGGATTAGTGGACGACCCCAGACCCATGCTGGGCCGCCTGACTGCCTTCATGGAGAAAACCCTGGAAAAATACTAACCTGCCCTGAACTCTGAACTCTGACCTCCAAGAAGAATCAATCGACATTTGGATAGTGTATAAAGGGCCGGTCACACTGGCCACGATAACGATAACGAAAATGAAAACGATGCGAAGGAACGCCCGCGTATTACACGCGTGACAATTCCACCAATCAATGCCGTTTATTCTCACCGTTTTCGTTATCGTGGCCAGTGTGACTGGCCCTTAAGAATGTGCACACATATAAAGCGTGCATATCCCACCAATCATATGGCATTCAATACACTACATTATTACCCCTGCTCATCAGGCCCATTAATCATTCCTGAAATTTTCTCAGCTCCCTGGCGAGTACACAGCCCCGGCTGCAAGTTACAAGTGCATATACATGTAAGTGCATTGGGCTAACCAAACCCATACCAACGCTGTCCTCTCAAGTACCCATTTTCTCCTGGGTGGAGAGAAGCAATTTATGACAAAATGTCTTGCTTAAGGACATAAGCACCATGAAACCCATTCTCCTCCAGACTCTAGTCCAGGTACTAGACACCTATGCCACAGCATTGCAGTGTACATTTAGTACAAATCTAACCATGAGCAAAAATAACTGTAAAAGGTATTTTTAATTGGTAATTATGGAAGTGTGAAACCCAATTTTTAAATGAAACCCTTTTATACATTTATTGTGATTGAACAGACCCATGTTAATCCTCTCTGCTAGTGTGACATCATTCCAACATGACCACAATATAGTTAATAAGGACTGAATCCAACCAATATCAGTCCTCCTATGGAAATACATTGCCCATTTGTTGCCCCAAAAATTTCCCTAAGAAATATCACACGCATATATTTAATTGAAAAAGATTGTGCATCAGAACATCTTTACAAAATGACAAGAACACTGATTAATAGTTTTCTTTATACTCCAAAATTTGATGGGATAGTGCCCGATATTCTGGAGTATGAACTATTGTATTGGCAGGATTATATATTGTGTGGACTGCAGCAAGCAAGCAAGCAAGCAAGCAAACAACCTACTAGGGGTGTGCATTTACGGGTAGTAAAAGAACCGGGTACACGATTGAAAAGAAATACGGGTACCCGTTAAAGAAACCCAACACAAAACCTCCGAACCCGGAAGTTGCAATAATTTCTTTCTCTGAGATTCAGAAAGTCTGATTTCAGAGAAAAGTCTAAAAAAATCTCCTGCCTGTCCAGGAGTCTTCTCCGCCTTTGCGTGTGCCCCCACATCACAAAAGACGGTTGTCCGGAAGCTTTATACAGTTGCATTTATTGTGGAATGAGGCATGCTATTAGGCTATGTCTCGTAGAGGCTATCCGTACCCAGACTACAAAAACCACGACCGGTAAATTCCCTTTGTCAACTTTCGTGAGCGTCATAAACGTGAAATCTGTGCTGGTTTCCCATGTAGTCTGGTTTTAATTTTGAAAATTACAAACAGATAACATTCAAAACCTTTCCTTTTCCATTGTCTGCGAAGTCACTATGCGAAAATGTAAAGTTAAACGGGTACTCGATTCCATAATCTGGAACCGGTTCCTGACATGAACGGTCGGGTATTCGGGTACCCGGTTCCGATGCACACCCCTACCACTTATAGTACCTGTCAAACAACTTACCTGCCACCTTTTTTCTTTCAAGTTAATATCCATTTATCAGAATGTACAGTGTGAAAGAAAATAGCTGACATGTCTCTGTCCAAAAGAAACAAGATGACCAAAAATTCCCTTTCAAACAGCCCACCTCAGCATGACCAGGATTAAATGAGGGAAATTCTGCTTCAAAAGGGATTTATTTATATATTTATTATTATTTGGCATTCAGCCGGGATAGCCCACGAAAGTCTCTCGACTTATTTAGAAAATGAGGAAGGAAGTTAGTTTTAGACGGAGTAAAACCCCAGAGAATAATTCTGGAGAAAACCCACGGAATCAGGTAGGGACTGAAAACACCGGAAAAAGTGTTTAAAACCGGTTGGTGTTTTATCGGCCCCTTAAAACCACCCACGTGATGGGCTCTCGACCAATAGGAACGGGTAAACTGTCTTAGGTATTTATGAATACTTTTTAAAAACATAATCATCCTAATTTTGTTAAATGTCCACAACGGAAATATAATTGTGGGGTGTGAGATTAAGGGGATAAAAATGTGATGACCCGGTCTTTACCACGTCAATAATAACCGAGGAGGGGCGTGACCACTGTTAATGGACCGAGCCGAAGGGGAGGTCCATACAGCGTTCACGTCCCTTTGAGGTTATTATTGACTGGTAAAGACCGGGTCATTTTTATCCCCATTCATAAATGCCTTCTTACGAAAAATGCAAAAACCTCCCATTAAAAAAGAAAAAATGCGAAGCTTTTGCACCCCACTTTTTCTCCCATTTGCTCAGTACAAAACACATGCGTATGTATCGGCCTTGTGAGCGCATCTGTCTGTCGCGTGCACGAGATGCAGCGTTTTTATACGCGTACATTAGCGTTGTCTTACATTATGAAGTTCAGTACATCTTGTGCGCGCACCTACTACGCTCTCCCTGTTGCGTATCGGCTGAGAACAGCTGGTTATGACACGCCTAGTTTAAACAACCCCACGTGACAGGCTCTCGACAAATGGGGATAGTGAAACTAGCCGAGGCATTTATGAATAAAAGTTAAAACTTTCACATGCCACAATACCTACTAAGCATAGTTTGCCTTCTGGCCTAACTTTGTAAACAATGGTGCTCATTCATCCGTGATTGCTAGGATGCCAGGAAGACATTGCAGTAGAACACCACTATACTGTATAATGAAATTCACACAAAAAATGTTTACTTTCGTGGTCGTTCATTATTGTGAATAATAGTATGGATTGAATACATCAATTTGGGAGCCAATTATAGCCAGATGTTTGTTACAGTAAAGTTCTACTGTAATGCAAAGTTGATGAACCACCCTTTATGATGTAACCATATTCAAAGTTTCAATATTTAACAAACTAGCCATTTATTTTTGGGATTACCGTTTCTTGGATGCGCATTAGAAAAATTATGTTGGATGGACTTATTTCCACTCTTGCCCAGGTCTCGTTGAGGAAGGTGTAAACTGATTTCAAATAAATAGAGGCAGTCTTGGATTTAATTAAAACGCTCTGTATCACTGTGCTTTATTTCTTCATTTGATTACACAAAACAAACACGTATTCAGCATTTTTGCCCACTTCCTGTTTTGAGGTTACAAAATAACCCCCCCCCCCCCCCCCCCCCCTCAAAAAAAGTAAAATAATCAATGTGAAAATATTTCAGAAAAAAATCTGAGGTGCTGATAGCATAGAAAGTACAACGTACATGTATATTTTTATCCCTAACTTTCCAGGGTTTGTGAAAATAGGAAGATTCAGGATTGTTAACCCCTTGAGTACGGTATTTTACGAGAGACGTCGGGGTGCCGCTCTGGCAGTCAAGCGTAACCTATACACAATAATCTAACAATGGATTGAAACAGCGGCCAATGGCGTCATCCGGCCTGGTGGCACTGTTTTTTTTGTGCCAAATTCCGTCATCCGTAGCAAGGGGTTAAGGTTAATAATTAGTGCACTAACAAAGCTTACATAAAGGCGAGAGCACTACATGTCATCAGTTTTACTTGTGAAGACCGGTTCATACTTCATGCGAAGCTTCGCTGCGAATGTTTCATGACCCCAAATTCGCTTGGCATGAAGTATGAACTGGGCTTAAGTCTGTGGCTAAAATTTCTCCACACAGCACTCCGATTCCCCAGTAGTACGACAAGCAACTGTAATAAAGCTGAGATTTCAATCTTTCTGATGCACATATCTTTTGGTTTTTATAAATATTCCCCATGATGGGAAAATATTGATCTGTCTCCTGGGTCTAATGTAATGGAAAACCGCACTTTGTCAGGTACATGTATGCAATATATGTATACCAGTTTCTCTGCATTCAGAAATATGTGACCCGCTCTACAAAAAGGGCACTTATGTTGCAAAATTTGAAAATATTGTTTTATATATAGCTGGAAACGCCATTTTATAAGCTTTCATATGGTATATGTCTGAGGTCTCTAGCATATGCACAATTTTGTAAAGACAAGCAGAGAAAAACTATTGTATGCATTAAAAAATAAAATATACATGTACATTTACATAGGAATAGTGTGGAGAACCATACTTGTAGCAACATTTCTAAATTCGAATCAGTAATCAATCTGTGCGGTAATTTTAAACTACACAAAACCATTGTATGCATGTTTTCCTATTTTTTTGAAGCTTTGAACTGGTTAGTGCTGTGCATTAATGATACTGCACTAACCGATTTGAAGTACATATAATCCTTGTGTTGATCCTGAATCCAGTATATTTTAATTCTACTTTTCCAGGAACAGTTGAAATTCGTAACTTTCAAGACTCAATTTGTATTTATTTTATAAATTTGTAGTAGTTACTATTTTTTTGTAATACATGTTGGCAGCTTTGTAGCCATGTCCATGACACGTTATCTTGAACGAGGTCAACCATATTTTATGTTAAAGGATCTACCTTCATGTGTTTTTCAACTTCTCTGCTTTGGGAAAACAACTCATTAAATGGGTACAAATAGATTACAGTTGATTTGAATTTCAGGCATAATTCTTCCATCTTGCCATGATAATACAGTTATGGTAACCGCGCATCTATTCTGGGGTGTGCCACTTGCACACAACGCATGCTGTGTTAGAAACTGGCCTTGTTCATGGTATGACAATCGCGGGTCAGGCTTGACTTTGATGAACAAGCTCGATTCACATGCATTGTTACTCAGCAGCCCACCCTGGACTCCTTGTTGGGACAGACAGCGCCCTCAGTAGTTTGTGCACGGAGCAGATACAACCCAAATATAAGCTTGTCAGTTGTGCAAGCCTGATTACTGTTGAATGATGTATTCATAATGCTACATTTTCTGCTTGAAATGATATCGATCTCTTGAACAGTACTACATGGATAATGCAATTACTGTTTAGTAGTATAACATATCTGAAGATTGCCCAGTGTTGCGACCAGCACCATTACAAACAATGATTTCAGGATTTGTCAAAGAATCTTGAATTATTCATATCCGGATTGAAAAGTTGATTTTGGGATTTTTACTTCTGAAAACCCTATTCCCAAAGTTCTAAAATTGAATTAAATCTCAAATGATTTTTGTGGTAATTTCTTTTTAAAACTCATGTTATGTAGAATGCCATGGCCCAGCGGTTATACGGTGTTCGACTCATGTACGATGGTTCGAACCCTGCCAAGAACATGGTGTTTGTGTTCTTGGGAAAGACACTCAACTACAATTTCCTCTCTCCACCCAGGAGTATAAATGGGTACCTGAGAGGGTCGAGGCCAATTGAGCGCTGATATCGGCTGCCGCGTGGTCTAGGGCCTGATGAACGGGGTAATAATTGTAAAGCGCTTTGAGATCCTTGATACGATGGAAAGCGCTATATAAGCATTATTATTGTTATACTATAATATGCACATACCGGTACAGAATTTGGGCTCCATTTTCTCAAACAAAAAGAAAAAATAAGATCCAGAGCCTGTAAATGAGTCGCAACACGTACATCAAATTTATGCTGTCTGTATGTATTTTCAGTCGGAGCACAGACATACGTGTAGGAGCTTTATAATAAAGATGACCCAGTTTTTATCAGCCAATAATGTTAAGTCTGGTCGTTGCAACTTTTACTAGCATGAATCTGAGCCAATTGCACACAACCCCTTCCTCAATAATTACAGTCACTTACGACCATCCTCGCAATTTTCTTTCCTTATATAAAAAATACATGGAAATTGGAAAGGAATTATTCATATTAAATTTACGAGGAATTGTCCACCGACATTACTGTTTAATAATGAATCATTACACTTTTACAGGTAAGAAGGTCCACGTTTCTGCTGAAACATTGGACCATTTTTTGTGAAATTTTATTGAGATGATGGTAAAAATTCCACTGGTTACCATCTTACCAGTGTTCCCACTTAGAACTTTTGACTGGGGGAAAATTTTTATCGAGACCATGGTTAAATTAACCGAGGTGGCAAAGGAAGCAGGAATCGGTCTCTGCAATGTGTCATGGACTCATGATTCCAATGTTGGGATGGAGTAGTTAACTCATTCTGGCTGGCTGTTATTAATGGGGTGCTGGTATGCCAAGGCAGGCTTGTGCAGTCAAGCGTAATGCAAACAAGTACGCGCAGGAATGCACGTATAGACAACAACCGGCCAGGTGGTCTTTTTCAAATCACGGCCATGGCCATCATATCATCCATTTTCAAGAGGTTAACTCTTGCATTAAGTCACCCAAGCCTACCCACTTCATCAAGCATTTCTGTACGAAGTACAGTACAAATTTCACTCGAACCAAGTCGGTAAGAACACCACATCCCAGGGTCTCTGGAGGTAGTTGGATACCTCCCGCGTCATCCTCTCCATATTGCATCCTTCAGTCTCCAGCAGCATCTCCTCATGAAGGACGAGTGTTGCCAGGCGGGGCCCGCACAGCTTCGCCAGTTGCACCACAGCTCCACACCCCACCAGACAGCCACTCAGCTCCAGCGCTCGCAGCTCCTGGCATCGCTCGCCAACCTCCACGATGGCCGTGTCAATCGGCTCGTCACCGGAGTTTGCCACCAGCAGTTCCCGGAGCCGTGGGCAGTGCCGGGCCACACGGCAGAGTACCGGCTCAGACACCAGGCAGGCAAAGTGCAGGGTGGTCACTGTTGCCCTGCTGTGAAAGAAGTGGGCGTAACTATCCTCCCTTAGGGTGTGGAACTGTAGGGAGAATGCGAGGTTGGGGGAGTATCGCTCAAGCAGGTTCCACCCTATGCTGCTGACCGACTGCCAGGAGATTGGCTTGGCAATACCTTCACCATCCGGCTCGACGACGTTAATGTTCAGGTCCTTCATAGCCTTGTGGGGTGACGTACACAGAGCCTGTAACAACACATCACTCAGCTGACTGTAGTCCATGGACAACTCGCACAGATGGATACACCTACCCAGCGCACTTGCAATGCCTGTAAAAGTCAAGAGAAATTCAGACGTCAGTGTGGTATTAGGAGATATCATGTGTCTGCCTTGCACTTCAATCTTTTAAAACCCTCCGCAGTTATTGTTAAATAGAACGGCACCCTTGATGACCTAGGTAACAGTTTAGTGTCAAGCTCCCCTAAGATGTTTTTACACTCAGTAGAGGCTTGTAGGACTAACCACAATCATTGGGAAAATTGCCCTCTATAAGAAATGTAGCCTTTAGTCAAGGCGCGCGTGGCTACCCGGACGAGTGGCTCGCCCCGGACACGTCATGCGTCCAGGTAGCCACGCGCACCTTCACTAAAGGCCCGACGGTTGAAAACGAACGTTGTTTTTCCTCTCGTTTTTTTTCGCAATCCAACAATGCAAAACTTTGAACAGGTCAGTGGAACGATATTTCCTAAAAAATACTAACCCCCAAATCTGCCCATTTCTGAAAATTGCAACAATGACCAATCATGTACACTACATTTAAAACCGGCCCTTATTTAGATCTGCAACCAAGAAAACTAAGGGTGGTAGGCCAGGGCTGGCAACCTAAAATGTGGACAACCCCGCCACCTCTGTCTGTAGTCCTTTTATCCTTGTATTAGGCAACTTCCATTAAAAAAAGCTTTTTAAAAATAGTGACTTTGGCTAGATTCTCACCTGGTGCCGACAGCAAGGGACAGCTGTCAATTCTCAGCACGGATAAGGTAGCCTGGCTCTTGTCTGCCAGTATCTGCAGTAAGCCATCATCGATGGGTGTTTCTTCAACTCCCAGCAGTTTCAAAGGTGAATTCGAGAAAATTCTTCCAAGAGCGCCGACGACCTGAAAATGAGCAAAGACTGACCGTGAAGAGTGCGATTTTGTGAAGGGCACCACGGCAAACTAAGGGCATCGACGGCACTGACCGTCGTGGCTGCCGTTAAATTTGAGGCCTGATAATGCCCTGTGTAACTCCCCCCCACAAAAAGCTAAGAGACGGCATGAAAAACACTGCGGGACAAAACAGTTAACCTTTTCTGGTTCTGCCGATGTGAAGCTGGGTTTGGCCAGAGACCTCAGTTCCAGTGCCTGAAGAGTGCAGTCCCCTAAACGAGTCAGGACATCGCATGCTGTTTCTACAGACTGCTTGTGGCTGTCTACCTTCAAGGTGACATGTTTCAGGTCTGCCTTGTGCCTCTCAAACACCTTTACAATCAAATCAGGAAAAAATGTCAATGTCTCATAAGTCAGACGGTAGAGAATGGCTAGTTTAATAATGTAAATGTTAGCTGAACACTTCTTGTCAAAAGAGAACTAAACTAATTTAGCATAATAATGTACGGTGGCCTAGAATTGCCATCACCAGGGTTTGAATTTCGTACATATAGCCACCAGACCATAGGGCCTAGTAGTACAAGTGATCCAGTAGACCGGAGCAATTTTTTGCAAGACCAGCGCTACTGAAGACATTCTGTGCAAGTGCACTGTTAATTATATATTATAATTGGAGACCCAACATTTTCCCAACTGAAAAAAAATCCACCAGCCCACAGATCTAGTTTGGTCTTGGAGTCTGCCAGACCTATGCGTAAGTTTCTTGATGGGGTCCACTGCGAATCTTGAGCCCTGATAACCTATTGCTAATTGCCATGAGCCATGAACTGACTAGATATTGAATTTATAAAAGACATATTTCGCACAAGCGATGACCGAATCTCCATTGCAGCACTTTTGAACGAACAAAAAGTGTACTCTTATGTACTTACAGTGCGCAAAACAGCATGGTACATTGTATTCAGTAAGAACAATGGGGGGGGGGAGCCAGGGGGGTGATGGGGGGGTTGGTGGAGGGGGGAAGGGCATTGGCAGTATTTTCACACCTGTTTGATCAATGATTTGGGTGTCCAGTTGGAAGCCATCGCAGTCCCCCGAGCAAACTTAAAGACGAAGTCGTGCCACAGATCGGGCATGTGGCACACTGTGTTCCAGCGCTTGCAGACAAGTGCACACCGCCCTCTATCGGGGAGTGGTAGCAACCCCACAATGCGGACCAGGAGGTCGATTGGTAGCAGGGACCAGACGGACATTCGCTCCCCGGTCAGGCACAGGTCTCTGGCCAGCTGTTCCAAGTGCAGCTGAACAGCCCTCTTGCGTTGGGCACGCAACTCACGAGACTTCATCTTTACTAAGCCCCGACGGGGGTGGGGCTTCTTTGCGGCCTGATGGGAGGCACCGGCAGCTGAGGAACCAGGCTCCATGTTGGGCTGTTGGTGGAAAAAGAAGTAATTTGATAAGCAGACCAGAGGGGGTTGGGGGTGGGGCTTTAGTCGGGGAGGGGACCTCGATCTAGCTGGTCCTTTTTCAATACTACACTGTACTTGCTGACAGGCCTAGCATAAAATGAATATATAGGCCTAATGGTGGGTCATGCACGTTTCTGGCAAAGTTGGGTTTTGGTTGGGGGGGGGGGGGAGGAATGGCCCTGTTTCTCCTCACCCCCTCCACACCCCTGGTTCCACCAGTAGATGTTCTGGGTCGTCCACACAAAAAATCTGCATTTTATAAAAAAAATAATACATGAGCTGTCACAGTCTGCTTAGAAGTACGTTCTCATTAAATCCTCGTCCAAGTAAAGGCCAGTTCATACTCGCTGCGTATTCACTGCGTACGCAGCTCGCTGGTCCATTTTTAGCGGTTTTCAGTGCGAAAAAGAACACGCAGTGCGTAAACAAATTTGGTATGTGACGCGACTTGTGTACGCGCACTTTTGAAAAGATTTTGAAAGTGCGTACACACTGATGGTATGCTTAGTCAGACATATTGAAAAAATTAACATTTGCCGTATGCGTATGCGCACACGCATTAAATCGAGTTCATACTTTGGCCAAGTATGAACGCTCCATCCGACAATCGAATGTGTGGATGCGCACATGCAGTCACAGCGAGTATGAACCAGCCTTAAGTCGACTGACCCCACTTTTCCACCTTCAAAAAGTCTCAAAAAATTCAAGGGGGAGGGGAGGGGGGGGGAGGGGAGGGGGGGGGGGAGGAGGGAGAACAGTCGATTTCGTCGATCCTTATAGCCAAACCTTATGTCAGACCTAGCCAGGACCTCCATTTAAAATGTTTACAATTTACTGGAGAGACTCACGATGTGCGTAGAAATCTAAACTAAAGAAAATTACTAATTTTAGGTGACAAAAACCTGTAAACATCTTGATCATTTGCAAAAAATCAAAGTTGCAGCATTCCGCTATGCATACCGTGCTTACATGCAAACTTTGCAAGTGCAACCATGCAACAGAGACTGCACTCGTACCATACTGGCACCTAAAGTAATTAATTAGTAACTAAATATGGTTCCACGCGGCCCTCGTAGAATGTGACGCAATGACCTTTGCGCTATACGCGAATAATGGGCTACATCAATTTCGGCATAACAGAGGCAGTGCGTTTGAGGATGATTCGTTGTGCACTGTGGTGACACTTGGAAGTGTATTTTCTGGCAAGTAGCAACACTGGGAGAATAGAAATAGTCAAAGGCTCTATTTATTTTGTTCACGTAAGTGAAATTTCTAGGTTCTTAGGTGCGCGAAAATCACCACCACGTTTACTATACTATAGTAACCTCCATGTTTTGACAGCTTCTGTTTCTACAATAATTGTAGTCTTTCATGCAAAGCATGACTTTAAAAAGGCAGGATCCTGCTAGGTTCCTGCTGGGAAACTAAATTGGTGAATAGCCCGACTGCCTCTGCATGATGGCCGTACATGCGATAGCTGAGCTTTCCGTTTTGGACCGTATATCTGAAGTGAACCCATGCCAAATTAGGGGTCTTCAAACAATAGTGAAGTATTATATGGACAAAAGGTTTATCTTATTATTCATCTACTTAATTCACAAACTTGGAGGTGAGAAAGTTACTCCATTGTTATTATATAAGATACTGTAATTTTGGAAATAATATCGAAGCTGCATTTTTCACAATAAAATCTAAACCAAACAAAAATGCCTCCAAACACATTCATGTGTAGACAGATTAGACCTTCGTTAACACAATGCTATCGATAATAATGTCAGCACATTAGGGATTTAGGCGCCCATGGTCGCCACTTTTACAGACACCGACACCCAGAAATTATACCCTTAAAGTGCCATAACTCTGAAATGCAAATACCTATCAAGCTAATTTTCATACCATTCAATTTGTCTTGCAATTCCCTTTTCATTGATATCAAATTTGTGACAAATAGCTAACACCGGACTCCCCCGGCCCTAACTACATTGTAGTATACGGCCAGAGGCAATCGGGCTAGTCTAAATCGATAGACCTTATCGGAGATACCGCCTGGTTGAGTCCGCACAATGGTCAAAAGGGATTGTGGGAAGGAAAAAGGACCAAACATTACTCCTTTTTCCTTCCCACAACCCCTTGTGACCATAAACCTTTTCGACATACTGAAAGCATCATGGGAACAGCATCAGCTCTTTATAATCAGTATTATCGCGGCATCAGAATTTTTTTTTTTTTTTTTCTAAAACTCCTTCGACCATGTCGACTACGGACTAGCAATTTTATATCCAATTCATCAAGCATAAGGACTTTCTACTGAGTTGTGTAAAAATGACGATTAAAAAATGTTGTGTCGGGACTTTTAACGATTTTAAATAAATATTTACGTTTTCCAAAACTTGTACATTTTGCCTCACCTAGTCCGAGTAACTTGGACCCTCTATCGCCTTTTTTAACATTTGGAAATGATCTGGCGATAGATCATGTCCAAATGGCAAATGTTAAAAACGGCGATAGAGGGTTGAAGTTATACTCGGACTATGCCTCACCGTGTCTGCTAAAGATACCGTCCATATTTTAACATAAATCTTTAATGGTGCTCTGTCCATAAAAGTTCCATTGTCTGATTCCCATTCTACAGCTGCAAATGCAAAATGACGCCTTAGCACGATATTTCCACCGCGAAATTGTAGAAACATTTACGGGATCAAAATAAGGACAGTGCGGTAAAACAAATAGAACGACGCACCGTGTAAAGTGAATGGCGCCCCCAATCGTCAATCAGTAGACTTGTCTCAGTAAATTTTGTCGCCTTCCAGGGGGGAAGGGTGTTGAAATCATCCTGCAGGCCTAATCGTCTTTAATCAACTTGAACTTTACAGGGAAAATATCAGACTTTATTCAGGGGATGTTTTGGTCAAACATTAACATGAATAAAAAAGTTGAGATCATTGTAAATACCACTTCCCATGCACATACCGCGACAATACAGAGTCTGTACTCCGCCGAGCAATGGTGAGCATGTCTATTTTAACAGGCATCGCATGGGAATATATATATAGTCGGATGTCGGACAACTCGACCGTTGGCCGACTCGACTCGAGACAACTCGACCGTTCAGGCAACTCGACCGTTTACCAAGTCGTCCGTTGAGACATGGAGACAACTCGACCGTGCGATGCGTTGTACATAATGCAGCTAGCGGAGCGCGTAGTATTTTCAACACAGGTTGCCAGTCAATGTTTGGGTATTTGCGTGTGCGCGTGAACCAGAATGGTTCATAATGTGTGGTATTACCGTGCGCGCGCGGGGACCCGGTCAGGTGTACAGTGACACGGCATGCACGGCGAGCGCGACGCCGGGACCGGACCCAGTGCGTGCAAGGCCCGCGAGAGCGACGCGGCATGCACGGTGCATGGCCGCGGGCAGGCAGGCGCACCGGTATTTATCGCCGCACCGCCGGGCCGCACCGATGCGGTGATAGGCCAGTATTCTTAAGAACTAGGAACTAAAACGGCAAAACAAATTGTGACTTTTTTTACTTATCTGATAGTTTATGCCTCCCCAAAACTAATGTAACAAGTTTCATGATTCTGAAAAATCAAAATAAATGTTTTTGAGCCTTTTCTTTCTGAGCCACTTTGACTCGATTCAGAAAAGGCCGAGGTCAACTGCGTGCCGTATCGCGCGAGTATTGACGTATACGTGTAGAAACATATGACATCACTGTATTATACGACAATGTTTTACGTAGAGTCTGTACGTACTTTTTTGTCTAAGGCTAGTATTACTTAATTGCTGTGCTTTTTGCTCATGATTCAGGAGTAACACTACGATAAACATATTTTAAAGTGTTGACATCTTTGTGAGACACATTTAGAATTGGGGTTGTAGGCTTGTTCTTGCTGAAAAGCTAGTTATGAGTCATACTTTCCTTTGTTTGCAGTCGGCTTTTATTGGAACCTGCGCGGTGAGTTGTGTGTGAGTTGATGCTATACTCTAGTCTGGCGACTTTGCTTATGCAGCCCTCATAAGGACCCGCACCAACCTCGTTACCATGGGCACGATCTTGCGGCGCCATGTTTTCCCACCATGCCTTGCTCGATCCTAACCCCTGGAATTGTGTAATTACCATATCCCACATAGTGGGATATGGTAATTAGGACTGCAGTCGATGTGTTTAACGCGCGACGCAGTGTTTTTAGTAGGAAGGTTTTATTTGTAGAATCAATCTTTTGGAAGGATGAGATTAGCTCCTAATAATTATGCCTAATGTTTGCCCGCCTGACGTTAAATCTAACACTGCACTGAGTAGTAGTAACAGCCGGCCTGGTGGGATCGGGAGGAAGGAAAAGTATGACGACCGTCATGACCGTTTCCGCCCATTATCGCCGGATGTCAGTTGTTTAATTTTCAAAATGTTTTTCTCAGCTGTTTTCGCAAATTTGTCAAACCTTTCCATGCATCTTCTGCAGCGGCGCAGTGTACTGTCATTGAGAATGAGCTGCTTTCTTGAACTGGATAAATGAGTAAATTTACTATCGATTGGAACAATTTTGATTTTCGGCCTCGACTCGAATTTATAATATGTGTGCCTTTTCTATCTCTGTTTAAACATAAAATACATGTATTTCCTGACCAGAAAAAAATCCATATCGTTTATCGTAGCCACCAAGACTAGTGGCCTTGTCTTGATAATGGAAAAAAGTGCTCGGAGTCGTTTTGCTGATGTGACGTGACGAACAGGATATTAACGCGGGCGCGAGCGCACACAGGGCGTTCAACATTCGGATTACGCGCGCGGTTCACTTTCAGTACATAAATATTCATTTCGAATAGCCAGTCAGCGTCGTTTACGTATTCCACACGGCCAGGGGTTAGTGAAGGAACGCACACGCGCCCATGGAGTCGAGGATGGACCCGCACCTTCTCAGAACCATACACACAATTTCTGTTATAAGGTACCAGACTCAATCGCATGCAGCGCATGCGGTACCGTGCGTGTACAATGCATGTTGAGTCAAGCGAGCGTGGACAGGGAGACGGCCGGGGCTCTGGCTGCTCAAGACGGCAACCGCAGGCGACGTCGTCGCGGTGGTGCGCGTGAGTCCGGGGCACGATTGGAATGCTCGGTGCCTAGAGTTGGAATGGCTCCAGCCTTCAAACGGAATTGTGCCTTCAAACCCATCTGAGTTTTCATACTAACACTATCATCTATACAGTCTTTGGCGAAATGTTCTGCACATATTTTCGACCATTTCGACAGCCCAAAATCAGATATTGTATTGTCTACAAAGCGGACCCACTGTCGCCTTTGAGCTCCATTCAGCACTGGGAATCGCAGTAAGGTTAGGTCAGGGTTTTTGTCGCTGTTCCTCGTGCAACCCCCAACTACACACGATCGAGGCATAATGATTATCTCAGAACCATGCTCATACTGAAATAATATCAAAATTAGACAAAATAGACGGGAAAACGGAGGAGTTAGGTCGACAAAAACTCTTCAGCAGCATCAACTCCACGTACGTACACATGCATAGTGTTTGGCTGTAGCATCAACCGACTCTACACGTGTACGTCACGGGGTCACGTACATACATTTAACATACATAATGAGCTTTCGCAAAACAGGATAAATGGTTCAGAATAACAACCCTTTTTTTTAATAAAAAATTCCTCTCGTCTGCAAACTAATCTCCATCAGTTAAAAGAGTATTTAAACTGTCGGAAAAGTCCAAAAAGTCAAAAAGAAAATTGCCGTTTTAGTTCCTCTTTAAACATCTTAGATGATGATTGCCAGTGTAGAGGCCAGATGTAAAATTTTGTGAATTACAAATTTACAAATGTGTAGTTTGTTATTCAAAGTGTTATTCTAATCCCTCATACCGTTGGTTGACAATAAGTTTGTTGCCCAGGTTTGTTGCATACTCGAAAAAAATTGGCCGACGCGCACTTTTATCATCATCATATAGCGCCCTCAGTTGAGATTACATGTATTATCAATTTGGTCAAAGGTAAAACTCCTCATGATTCCGAGGATTCGTAAATTATTTACTCGTTTTGGAAAGAGTTCCATATCCGGCCATCCTAAATTCGTGTTTCTTCATCAGATTTACACTTTTTGCTAATTTGTAAATCATATTAAGGGAAAATAAGTGATGGCCGGATATGGAACTCTTTCCTTTTATGATCCCGCTCCCATACATATTTAAGTACAAAAACGGATAACCAAAAAAAACAAAAACAAGCATTCGCTCAAGCTTTCATTTCACAAGTTGAAAATGTTAGATTTATTATCATATATGGATTACAAAATATACACATAAAAGGCCTATAGTAATTTGTTTTTTGAATATCAAATGAAGTGAAGGTGGTTGCTGAAAAAAAAATGATTCTTCGCGTGTGACTTAACAGGCAAATCTAAACATATATCCCGGCCCCCAGTGTACCCCAGCCCCTCCCAAAACGACAGCGCTGTCCGGCCCATCAACCCAGTCACCCCGCAAAAAAAACCTTCCCGCCCCGCATACATATCCAAGGCCTATCCCAGCCCCGTGTTACAAAATATAGATGGCACGACAATTCACGTTACCCGACACCCTGTCATGCCTGTGTCCATCCCGGTCCCATGTGTACCCCAGCCCCTCCCAAAACGACAGCGCTGTCCGGCCCATTAACCCATTCACCCCGTGCCGTTCCTTCCACAACCAATTCCCCTATCTACGAGTCGACTTGTCTCAACGGACGAGTTGTCTCAACGGACGACTTGTCTCAACGGACGACTTGTCTTCCCATTTGACAAAAAACGGTCGAGTTGTCTCAACGGTCGAGTTGTCTCAACGGTCGAGTTGTCTCAACGGTCGAGTTGTCTCAACGGTCGAGTTGTCTCAACGGTCGAGTTGTCTCAACGGTCGAGTTGTCTCAACGGTCGAGTTGTCTCAACGGTCGAGTTGTCTCAACGGTCGAGTTGTCTCAACGGTCGAGTTGTCTCAACGGGTCGAGTTGTCTCAACGGTCGAGTTGTCTCAAGTCGAGTCGGCCAACGGTCGAGTTGTCCGAGCCCCCGGTCGGATTTTTTTTATGTCTGATTCAGTGTAAAAAAAGCAAGAGTTGTACAACACAAAGGCTAAGACAGGACAATTTGGGAAGGTTGGTGAGCAATCTCTATTCCGATCGGGAAACCGTGATAAGTACCGCGATAATACAGCGTCCCATAGTACTACTGGGCGAGTATCTGCATGCACTCATCAAGTCATGCGTACGCGGCAACTGTAACTCTAGACCATACAGAGTATAGTACAGACACAGCTAGTACAGACAGACGGCGTATGAACATGAGGAACTACCGCTCATTCAGTGCATGCTGCGCTAAATCCCTTTTTAAAATGTGTAATCCCATGCCATGCTTTCCCTCTTGCCACAGTGGCAGCTAGGCGGGGAGCGCTAGTGATCGTGAGTGTATCAATATTATGGGAGGCCTTCGAAAAAGTTAAAGTACTGTAGCGCCGGTGCCGGTTGCCCCCCCCCCCCCATTTTCAAATAATTGTGCCGAATAATTGGCAAAAAAATCTGTGAATTTTTCACGCAAATGTAATTTGGTTCTGAAAATCTGGGGGAACAATGGTCGACCACTCTCTAATGGCTGCCCCCCCCCCCCCTCCCCCCCACCCCCCCCCCCCCCCCAGAGTCTGGCTACGCTACTACCTATTAAGGCAGTAGGGTTCTGTCTTTGGAAGTTTAGGGGCGCCGGGTGGGTACGAGGTGGAGCGGGGGGGGAGTGTATTTAGCAGAATTGTCCTATCGTCGAAACCTTCATCACTAGCACTGGAGACCATAATTAGCAATAAGCACAGGACATGCTTGTTGCCTGCCCCGAGGCTTGGAGGGGGTGGGGGGGGGGGGGGGGGGGGGGGGGGGGTGGGGGGGGGGGGGGGGGTGTTCGGGGTCGTCAAACCCCAAAGTGGCATATGCGCAACATTGTAAACATTTTATTTATTACGTACCACGAAGTGCTTATAAGCATCATTTACCGTATTAAAGTGGAACATTCAGTGATATAAGTGTACTTTTAAGGCAAAATTTGTAGTAGGTTAGCCTCAGAGTTCTGGTGACTTAACGATTTTGTTTATTGATTTGTTTATTTCGGAGCGGAACTCGTCACCGAGCGGGGGGGGGGGGGGGGGGGTTCGAACCCATCGAACGGTCGAACCCCCAACCTACGGGCCTGCATGCTCGTCTTTCGGAGGTAAACATTGTTACTATAGTAGCGAAATCTTCAGAAATCTTCAAACGGACTGCTAGTCAGCGGTGGCGATTTCTCGTCAAGGTTGGAGGACGGAGGAAAAGCACACAATCCGCAACAATAATTGTTATAAGCGCTAAATTTCAAGTTGTACTCGATGTCTCTTGTCTTGCGTAAAAATGTGCTGAACTTTGTGTATTCTGGTGCATACTGCATGACCCATAACATGTAGGCCACTGCAGAGGGAATTAGGAAACTGCATTAGCCGTCCCCTCCCCAAAAATATTGGGGGAACGGACGTGTCCCCCCCCCCCCCCCCCCCGGGATCGCCGCCCATGCTGCTAGCACGCCTGGGTTGGCCGTGAAATAATCATGCTTATTCAAGCTAACAACGTGTTTCTGCTGCGATTAACGTTTTGCGTTATAAAAATCGATTCTTTGCAGCTTCGTCAAAACTATGAAAAGTATATAATAGATTCTAAAGCAAAGATATTCGCAGGCGTTGCTGCAACGTGCATGCACAAGTTTATGGCTCTGTGGATGTCCCCGCATTCACGTTTATCAGGTACGGTGAACGCATAGGTATGGTTGTGGGGTATAGGTAGAAGAAAGGGCAACAATGGGGACAATGCTACCCACGGGGGTGTCTTTAGAAATCGACCTACCCCTCAGAGTTAACGCTATGGGTTTTGAGATTTCAATAGGGACAAAGGAGAATAAAAGAAGAAAAGTAAAGTCTACAATAGAGGTACCCCAGATGGGTGCATAATGTGAGGATGTGTGCGTATACACGTGATGACGGTCATGCCTATTTTGACAAGCGAGTGCCCCGTGCACGTGGCCTTACACGTGCAAACCCATCACGTTCCATGTGGACATTCCTTTGTTTTCATGTAGGCCCTATAGTTAAACAAAATGGAGACAAAAGCTGATTTTACTCGCACTGTCAGCGCTCTTTTAACCCGAATTGTTAATCGTGATCCCCTTCCCCTTCATTTTG